>CM057051.1:5451881-6885841 GCA_029948455.1 Solanum rostratum
TCGTTCCGCCATCTCCTTTTTTGATAGTTGAGAAAGCATTTCATCCCCACAAGGGGACTTGTCTTCTTCTTCATTACGATGACGGAAAAAAAAATCTCTCTAGTGTTGCTGACTAAACATTTAGGTTTCGGCATAACAAAGCTTGCACTGTCTTTTCGCACTTAGGCGCACAGCGTGCCATTGGTAATGATTCTACCACAGTGTCACAAATTCGCAAGCTGATCCCTAGTAATCATTGTTGTTCATTGAATTCCGGGGAACTACTTTTTTAGGATTGGGGAATTGATGCGATTCTTCCTTCGTTATTACTTTCCGAGTCTGAGGAACTATTACTGTAGAATTTTTTAAATAGCATTCAAGGTTAAAGATGACTCTGTCGCTTTACAAACATTACCTATGAAATCATCATTATTGTTATAGTTATTATTATTATTATTATTATTATTATTATTATTATTATTATTATTTGGACAAGTGCAACCTAAACATGTTGCATCCCAAATTCATCCCCCCTTTTCCACCCTTTTTTTGAAGTGTTGAATTGTTCATCTCTATATTCTGAACTTCATTGGCTGCATCAATATGTACAACTCTATTAGATAAGGAAAAAAATATGTTCAAAAATTAAATATAGCAAATTCATAGCTTTTTCTTCTCCCATGTTAGTTTATTATTATTTTCTTTGCTTCAATATGGTCAACATGTGGGATCAATGGTTGCCTAATTAGACAAGGGAAATGCTAGGAATAAATTGGCCTATCTACTATATGAGAGCTCTTAATTTTATCCATAATTATATTTTGGGTCTATTTTATATATTCTTGCATTAATAAATTGTCTCGTATTTGCTATTGATTTTAAATGAGATCCAATATAGACATTGGGCCCTTCATCTTTCTTGAATCAAGACCCGGCCCGGCTCGCGTCGTTCCAACAACCGGCGGGCAGCATTTTTGTATACGATCGCGCGCAATAATTGGGAGTCCTATTACACCTAAGACCAATTTCAATTCACCAAACCAAGGTTCATCTTGTGTAGTCATTATGGACTCGGCATCTAGATAATCTGGAATGCGACATGGCATACCCGAAAGCCCTAAGAAATGCATAGGGGACAATGTGAGTTCAACACACTAAGATATTTTGATCCAAATGCAAAAATCACTCTTTATATATAAGATTAAAATTTTGCCAGATAAAACGAGACAATTTGCTAATAACAAAAATATAAAATAACTATATAAAATGAAGGGTGAAACATAAGATATTTTGTGAAGGCTCAAACAGTATGCTTTCCCCTCCTATTTATAGCAATATTGAAAAAGATTTGGCTTACCAAACTTTTTTTTAAAAAAAATAGTGAAACTTCACACCATAAATTGCCCCATCACTTAGCTGCCAACTCTTTAAATTTGTTAATCTTTTTTTTTTTCTATACTTTCAACAATATTATTATATCATCTCTGTAAAATTGATTAACAAGTGTCTATTGGTTTCTAATATTTTTATATACTCATTGAAACAAATAAAGAATTAATTTGCGGTAATTATTTAGCGGTAATAATATAATTGAAGGTTGTTATATAAATACGAATTCGTAGAAAAAAAATGTTTTATTTTCAGATTTGTTAGGTATGAAAATTTTTATATATGTAAAACCAATAAAAATATTAAAGAATTGACCCTTTGTGGTGTTTCCTTCAATGAATTCTAAAAGAAAAAGATGTGTTTGGACCTTGGCAAAGTCGAACAAATAGTTACTCCCTCCGTTTATTTTTACTTGTCACTATTTCACTAATCGAGGTCAAATTATATAAATATTGGAAGATGTAATATGAGAGGATTGCAAAAGAATAACATTTTTCATATAATTTTCAACCATCTAAATTTTAGTTTTCAAATATTAAATTTAGCTACTTCAATTTAATTTTGAAATTTAGTCAGATTGACCTCGAAAAACGAAATATTTACAAGTAAATATGAACAAAGAGGGTATTTAAATTTCGATTCGTTTGAAAATGTTTGTCAAGAATAGAGTGTGGATAGGAATGGAAATTGTGATAAGACGAGTCAAAAATTTCATTTTTAAAATATTAAACAGGTGAAAACTTGTGGAGCTTGAGGATCCAACTCTATTCTACTCCGTCATATTATCTATCATTCCTAGTTGTGGAACTTAAGGGTTAGAAATTATGACACAAATTATAAATTGTGTCATAATTTTAACACATTATTTGAATGTCGAAACTTTTTAAAATGCATACTATCATATCATGGCCTTTGTAGGTATAAATCCAACTATCGTACCAAATACCATAATACCAAAATGGCAGCATAAAAAAATTCAACTTGACCTAATTAGAGCACATGAAAGACGTAACTACAATAATAACAATATACCCAGTAAAATCCCATAAGTAGAGTTTGAAGAGGGTAAAATGTACTCAGACCTTACCACTACCTCATAAAGATAGAGAGGTTGTCTCCGGAAGACCCTCAATACTAGATACAAAACGAGTATAAGAATAGTGCAAAAACTCAAAAACAGTATTTGAAATGCAGCATTTCAGATAGAACTGTCTTTAAACTTAACAGCAGCAACACAGTGTCTGAATTCAAGAATTACTGCACTTCACATTAAATTGCATAGGCCTGAACTAATACCACAGTGTAACAGCAAACAGATTTTACGCAACAATCAAAAGGTTTAGGAAGTTCACACCATCGACTACAAGATACAGAAGGAAACACCAGAATCCAAATACACTTGCTTTCAAATGGCAACCAACCGTGGTACAAGGTCCTTAACGACTAACGACGACATAAACATTTCCGTGTGAAATCCCTTATTGAGAAGGGGATATAACTTATGACAATTAATCTTATGTTCTATTGGGATAACGAATATTGAGACTCCACCAGACACAGGACACAAATCCCAAAAATGTATCAAAAAGAATGAAGAAACACTTTGCAAAATGAATATCAATGTCTCTGCTGCTACCTGCCCTTTTGAATCTATACACAACCATCATGAGCTCTTCCTCATAGTCATTGATGATACAACAACAGTGGATTAGGGGATTGAACTTCCCCCCTGCCGATATGAACTTTCCGTTCTCATATACACTACAGCCATTTTAGGTTCTGGCTCTTAATCGCAGTCCAACCCACATACTTCTAATGAGAGTCCACCTTTTGTCACGAATGGGTTGATTCGGACCCAGAGTAATGAAAGGATAGAAGCCAGAAGGATAGACCACACAATAATGATAGTGGGAACGTTGCTTTGCTTTCCCATCAACCCTTTGAGGAAGGGGTATAAATGAACAATGACCCATAAGGCAAAGAAAAGCTTTCCAAATAAAGGACCCCATGAATCATACCCATTATTGATTGCATCTGAAACTCCAACAACAACTCCTATGATGTTCATAATCAACAAGGTCGTCGGGGGGATCAACAAGGATGTCCACTTGAAGAGGTAAAGCTCAGAAAACTCCCCGTCATCTGCTGCTTTTGATGTGACAGTGAAGCTTGTGTTAACACCAGCCAAAACTTTAAGAAGACCTTGGAGAAGAGCAAAGAAATGGGATGAGACACCACCAATAACCCAAAATTGTTCATTTCTCCACATGTCATCGATGCCAACACCTCCCCATCGTATCTCCAGAATAGTAGTTGCAGCAATTGATATAAAAAGGGCCATGAACACAATGCTAGCATAGTTGCTAAGCTGCAGACAGGTAAAAAATAGTCAGCAAAAGTCCGTGAGATGAGTTGAAGAAAAGTTTATGATGTTCCGTTTATGTTTCCATCCCGTGAACAATTTTACAGGAACTGAAGATGGTGCAATTTCAAGTTGGCGGTCACAAGCATTGTCCAGGGTGAAGAAACATAAATGTCGTGTTAACTGGTAAACTTAACAGGATGAAAACTGTGTGTTTCATACTTAAAGATATATTATGAACAAACATAAGGACCAGTTATGTGCCAGACTTTAACACAGTTGATGCAATATGACCAAGTGAATAGAATCAAAAAAGTTAATAACAGGAATGGATGAAGCGGAAGGCTTACCTCTGGAACAATGAATTTCCCAGTAAGCAAACAGATGGCTGGCAATGTACAATATGCAATCAGAGGGAGGGAAGTCAATGGATAGACAATTGAGTTTATGTACGAAAACCGCTCCAATGGTTTAAGACCACATCCATATCCATACCAAATGGGACAATGTTTACTAAAGAAAATCTCAACGGATCCCAAGGCCCACCGCAGAACCTGATGCAAACGATCCGAAAGATTTATAGGAGCTGACCCTTTGAATGCAGGCCTTTTGGGCATGCAATACACAGACCGCCAACCATGACAGTGCATCTTGAATCCAGTTAAGATATCTTCAGTAACCGATCCATAAATCCATCCAACCTGGTAAAAGAAAAACATGAAAAGTGAGCCCAAACACAAAATGCGAACAAGTCTAAAAAGGTTAGAAATTAAGCAGTCCGTTTACCTCTTTGCCCCATTCTGTTTTGTCTTCATAACCACAACTAATAACATGGATGGCTTCTTTCAGAAGAGATGCTGACGATGCTCCTGGAAGAACACCACCGTCTTCTAGAAGTGTTGAAGCAACAAATACTGGTGATTGTCCAAATTTCTTCTCGAGTTTTATTTGGGGCATGAGGGAAGCTTTTTCACTGTCTATTCCTGTATTACATAACTGATTAGCAATAGATAAACATATATCTCAAAAGGCTCTAGCATGAGCAACGGAATAACGTAATGTAGAAGTAAACAAAGAGGATGTTATTTTGTAATGATAATAATTACCAAATATGCAAGTACAAAATTAATTCAAAATCAACTTACAAATTTCCTCTTTCTTACCTTCAATTCCTTCCTCGATATTCTCAAGTGCATGAACCTGAGTAGAAGCATCCTTGCCTTTTATCTTCTTTTTATCTTTATTTGTCTTCCCCTTCTTATGCTTCTTTCGAGATTTACAACAAAAGCAACACCAGTTTGGCCAACAATTGCATGTTTTTCCTGGAGGTTTTGACTTCTTTGGGGCATCATATCCATAAAGCGCTTGCCTCCTGAAGACGCATCCAGTTCCCACATATATTGGACCCTGGATCCCATCAAGTCCTTTCATGTTTATCTGTCCCCAAAAGCATAAAATGAGCTTTAGTAAGATAGCTGAGGTCCATATCCATAAGAACACACAAACTGAAAATAAGATATGAATCTGTGAAACATCACATAACAGAATAACTAAAAGTCATTTTACGCACATCAAAGAAGACCACATTGCGATTTGAGTATCTATCATGTCGATCAATGCCATCAAATCTCTGAGGAAATTGAACGTAGCATATTTTCTTTCCTGAAGTGGGGTCCATCATAAAGCACATAGCTTCTCGCAGCGCCTTACTGTTATTTATATAGTGATCACAATCCACATTGAGTAAATAAGGAGCATTTGAGATGACCGCTGACACCCTCATCTACAATTACATTTTAAAGTGAGTCAATAGGATTCAGTCTAAGGCTATTACTTTCAGGGAAAGAAGAAAGATGGAAGATGACTTACCAAAGCATTCATGGCACCAGCCTTCTTGTGGTGATCATATCCTGGCCTCTTCTCACGAGATACATAAATAAGGCGAGGAAGTACCTTCCCTTCAATATCACGGAGACCATCATGGCCCAGAAAGACCTGCGTAAAGAAATGAAACAGGTTAATTCACAATTTTAAAATCTTGAATTTTCCCCTTGAAATTGGAGTACGAAAGAGAGCAAAGCAAAACCTGAATCATTCCTGGATGATCCCTAACATTGTTTCCTGGCCAAGGAGTTCCATCTTGCATGGTCCAACCATCCTCGGGAACCTTTTGTGCAATGGCAACCAATCCATTTATCCGAACCTTGAATTCTTCATAGTCTCTCTGTGTCAAAAAAAGCTATCGAGTTTATGTCTCTACCAATATTATTAACAATCATATCCATACACCTGGAAATTGAGGAAGCAGAGTGAAAATTTAAACAAATTGCGCACCTTAATGGCACGGCGTTCCCTCACAAATGCTGGATTTACTGTGTTCTTCAAATAATCAACCTTCTGAGCGAAATACCACTCCGGGGCTCGAGGCTCTATGCTGTATTTCTTGCAGAATGGGACCCATTTCCTTGCAAACTCAGATGTTTCAGAGAGTGCCTCAAAAGTAAGCATGGCAGCACCATCGTCAGAGACATAGCATGAAACCTTGTCCACCGGATAATCCACAGCAAGAATGGAGAGAACAGTATTTGCAGTTATAAGTGGAGGCTCTTTCATCGGATCCACTGTACTAACAAAAATGTCAATATGGGCTAACTCAGAAGGCTTTCCTTCTTTCTCATACCTGAGAAAAATATAAGGCAGAGAGCAGGTTAAGACACGATAAAGGGGCAAGACTCAGACATGGATGTGCATTGGCATACATGTATACAATATTACGCATTGTATGCCAGAAAATATGTATACCTCAGTGATAATCTATCTAGGTATGTCTCTCGCTGAATGGGAACCCATTTTGGGAACTGATCGAATATCCAGGATACAGCAAACCATATTTCACATATAATAGACGTCAGCCACAATCCATAAGCATCATGGACAGGATGCCTTATTCTATAGTGGAAAAAGAGCCCAAGAATCACAAGTCGAAGTAAAATGACTAATCTGTATGGGCTTAGCTTGCTAGACGCAATAGGCTTCTTTCTTGAAAGCGGTTGTCTGCCTTCATCCATCCTGCAGCGTGGTTATAGGAAGAGAGATAAAACTCAGGATTTCGAAAAACATCCAAATGAAGCATTAAACAACATTTAGAATTAAAAAAAGTTTCTCACTCGAACAACTGAACATGGAACATGTAGTACTCAGAGAACAAGTAAGAGAAAACAAGACATTGAGATAGAGAGAGGAAGTCCCCGCAATGCATGATTTTTGCCTATTTCAAAGGGCTCCAACGGATAGTTTATCAAAAAGCTTGGGTAAAATGTATTGTATTTTATTATTATTATTTTATGAAATCGATGTCAACGCTAGCTTGTAGGCACCTCGACTGTTTCATTGGGATACCTGCTCCTCCCAACAACAAAGATACCTAATAACTCTATCCACCAAGGCTTTAAGGTAATGGGAAAGTTTCACGAAGTGTTTACCCTGATCTCTGATGATTTCAAGCAAATGGGGAAGTTTCACAAAGTGTTGACCCTGATCTCCAACGGTTTCATCCTACCACATTGACCACTACACAGATTATAATACAAGGATTCTAGTATATGATTTAGTAATTCCTATAATATTAAGTAATCACATTCTCGATGGATGGTTCATAGCACTAAAAATGGGATGTACAAAATATAATCTAAAACATGTGTTTGGTTTCAAACATGTGTTGATTTTTACTAGGTTTCTGATGCCGTTAGTGACAATGAACCAGCAATATAAGCATTGCTCAAGTCATCAAGTGGCAACAAGTTTTTTTTTCTCGCAGGGTAATCTCTTTTATCATACATGAATGCAAATCAACTATCGTTTCTTTTGCACAACAACTTTTTCTACAAATATCAGATAAAGTTGGCTCTACTAAGATATCAGATAAAGTTGTTTATGATCCATGCTCCCATAGTTTCACTGGAAAAAAGAAATGACGGCTCATATCTCTTAGTCTTTCCATTGTTGAACACATTCTCTCTGTCTTTTTTTAATAACTTGAACACATGCTTATTGTTTAGATAATTCTTTCTGTTTTTTGTCACGACAAGACAAGAAAGTGGATGTATTGATTGTTCTTGTTTAATATGAATGATTTGTTTGAATTTGGTGGAAAAAAAAAAACATAAAGCGCAATCAAGGAAAAACAGCAAGGTATGAATTTATGCCAGTATAGAATCTGTATAAGCATATCATGTTTCCCATTTCTTCTCCTTTATTCCTTAGTTCTTACTACTAACTAATAAAATAAAATTTTAGTAAGGACTTTGAAACAAAATGGTTTATGATCCAAAATCACACCTGCATTTCTAACTAATCTTACAACATTCTTTCACTTGGGTGTGTTTCCCATGTTTGGTTGGTCAAAATGTTTTGGACCATTTTCTCTAGGAAAATAAATTCCTTAAAAATTGAGCAAAATAACTTCTCTAATGGAATTAGGGAAAACAAGTTCTATTAGTGGCGCTCCAAGTTTATTGCCTCATTACCACCCACCCAACATCACCAACCCCACTCCTGCCACCCAGAACTCCCACTCCCCATGTCATCTCACCTCCATAGAGGTTTGCTAGATTATATATAAATGCTCTTGGGATAATATTTTTTGCTTACTTACCAAAATCATAAAATAAGAAGTCCACTTACTTTCCAAGAAAACCTTTTCTAGAAAACCGTTTCATGGAAAAAAATTTCCTTCATAACAAACACATCCTTAGTTTTCCATTTTCTTATACCAGATAAGTGAGACTCGGATCCGCTTTATAGCTTTTGATCAAAGCCCATAAAATACTAAGTTAAATACGCTTAGTTTATTTTTTTGTACAAAAAAAAAACACCAGTCCTCCTACAAGAGTGCGGAACAGCAGAACAAATCCCACTAGCGCGCAGAAAGTACATACAAGCTGTCAAACCAATCCAACCAAAGCAACAGAAGCGTCGGTTATTTTTAGACTTTATCCCAATTAAGAAAAGCTGTTATTTCCATGTACGTACTTAGTGAAATTATGATGATATAAACTAATTTTGGAAGACTCAAAAACTCAGATAGAGCCTAAGACACCGTCATGAAAGGTCCCAAATTCCGTGACTTAAGAAACAGGCTGTCCTCATACGCAGGACCTCAAAGATAAACACAATACCAACCCTTTGGCGTCATACTAAACGACCAACACCATGACATTTCTTTGGCCAGCGGTGGAACCACGATATGCTAAGGGGTATCAAATTGACACCCTTTTGTTGGAAAACTACACCATTTAGCTAAGTTAAAAAATTTAGTTTTATGTAGAAATACCATGTGTTGACTTCCGTTACGTTTTACGTGGTTCTAGTTTGTTATATTTTGACACTCCTCGGAAATCCTGGCTCCGTTACTGTTTTTGGCGCATATCACTCATAATGCTACAAGTAATGTGCACTTGCCAAGTCAAATGAACATTGCCAAGAATAAAACAAACAAGTCATATCATCATCGATAGTCACATAAGAGATAAATAAAATAAAAGAAAACGGAACATACTTGGGCAAGTCAGGATCAAGCTCATCTCCATCATTGTTACCACCACCTCCCTCATGCTTAATCATCTGTAATTTATCGTTCTGTTTTTTCTTCCAATCTTCCATCCTTTCCTTCCACGCAACACTACCATACCCATAAACTGCTAGGTCTTTCTTAGGATCCATGGGGCGAGGCGGCACTGTGAACACCAGTCATATTAAGCCTCTTAGAATTCACAAATTGGTCAAAGAATTAGAACAAGAAATTCTTATTTAACTTACAGGACATGGAAGAATCTGAGACTGGATGGACTCTCTTTCCACGACTCATAAATGGGGGGACTATAAGAGCATGTTTGTCAGCTGAAATGCCATCCTCCTGAGAAACAATATTCTAATTCTTTAT
Source organism: Solanum rostratum (assembly GCA_029948455.1). Taxonomy (NCBI): domain Eukaryota; kingdom Viridiplantae; phylum Streptophyta; class Magnoliopsida; order Solanales; family Solanaceae; genus Solanum; species Solanum rostratum. The sequence continues at coordinate 5,461,553 of CM057051.1, forward strand.
GTAAAAACTAGCAAAACTATGACCACCATCATAACAAATCTTGTATCATTACCTCTTGACCATAAGTAAGAAGAGGGATCTCTGTGCCAAGTGCAGCAGGATCCATCTCTGATGGGGTAGCAGATCCAGAACCATTAAGATTCCCCCGGCCAACGTTAAGGCGAGCTGAAAGGGCAGCTTCAGCAGTTTGATGAGGATCAAATTCATTGTCTAAATCATCAAATTCATCTTCTTCATCATCGCCTTCAACACGAGGACTTCCTTTAATGCGCTTGTACCTAGTTTTACATTGAGGGCAAGCTTGATTCCCCTCTCTCCTTTCATACTCATAGCAAGGTCTACAAACAGGGAATGCACATTCATCGCAAGCAACAAATGGCTCCCCATCTACCGTTATTTCAATCTCATCTCCACAAATCTGGCAAATCTGCCCACTCAATTCTTTCACAGAAGTTACCTACAATCAACCAACAGTAAATCAAGAAGTTCCACACTAGAATTCACATCCACATTTAACATTTTAATAATCTATTAGCTAACGAAAATTACTATAACTTATTGACATGAACTGAAAGATCCGATTTAGTACAGTCAAAACAAAGCAACAAAGAAGGTGAAATGAGGGATTCACATAAAGAAATGAACTTTAGCACAAAAAAGGAAATAGGCAACTTCAAAAAGGTCAAGAACACTACCACCGACACAAAAAGCAACGCCAGATCCTCAAATCTCTTGAATTAACTCACTATACAGGTGCAGATATAGACTAAAAGTAAATAAAGATTGGATTTTTAAAGCACTTACTCTTCCAACTTCATCAGCATTGATGAGAACAAACTCATTCCTATTATGTGAACCAGCAATAAGTCTCCCTTTAGTATCCATTACCAAAAAATCAACTTCAAAACAAGAAACACAAACCCACCTCACTCATCAACATACCCAAACCCCCATTACATTACACATCAAGAAAAATGAGTTCTAGAACACCCAATACAAGACAGAACAACCCCTTTTCCCCCTTTTAGTTAAAGAATGCTAGAAAATGGTGTACAAATACACATTTGTTCACTATAAAGAATTGGGTGTGTAGAAAAATTATTTTCTTTTTTTTTTATGGGGGGTAGTGGGTAGATTCTTTTCCTTATTAGAGAGAAACCCAAGTTAATGTATAATGGGTTTCTCTCAATGTTGAGCTGTTAGTGGGGGTGGATCACAGAATCAATTAACATGAGAGTTGAATAACTAAGGTTCAGACAAAGACAGAGAGGGGCAAAATGGGAAGAAAATAAAATATTTGAAAGTTCAACGCGTAATGCACAAGAGACAGATTGATTTGATGGATCTTTTTTAGAAACCAAGGGGTTGGGGGGGGGGGGGGGAGGGGGGTAGGGGTATATTTGTAACTTCACTAATCACTAGTAAACTTTTTTTTTTTTCTAGCTTAGTGAGAATTGCAAGTAGTAATTTTGTAAGCAAAAAATTAAGGAAATGTAATTAATGATGATGAAGATGATTATGATGTCTTAATTTCTTTTTTACTGTTTTTAAGGTTTGAGTTTTAGTCAAATGAGAGAGAAAGGATATTACTAAGGGTTATATAATACTATATTTTTAAATCTAATATTTTAAAGGAATTTTGAAAATAATTAAGTTCTACTTGAGTAAATAGAGTCAACCTAAAATAGTTCGTCAAAATAAATAATGAATAATTTTGAATTAGTTAACACTTAAATTTGAATATAAAGAAAAGAATTTGTAGTTGAATCAAGAAGAAAAGAATTTGGAGTTTCCAACATTATTATTCGGTCATTTAGCTAAATGCTTAAAATATAAATTTTTTTTAAAAAAAAAGTTATAAAAAAATTAAATTATTGAACTGATCTTTTTACATTATACTTACACTTTAGTGCCAAGTCTATTAAGTATGTTACACTATTCAATTCTCGACGGCAGATTAATTTAATAGGTTATTGATAATATTGATTTGATTCAAGATTATCGAGAGATAACATTCATTCATTGAATTTATATATTTTTTTAAAAAAAAAAAAGAAGAAAGGAAAAAGGGGGGGGGGGGGGGGGGGGTGATAATGTTTTACCTAGAGTTTTTTTATTTTGTTTACTCTTAATAAAACTTGATAATAAGAATGGCATGACAAGTTTTAATTTACAAATTTAACAAATAGTTTTTGGTATAACCTTTTAATTTAATTATAAAATTCAAAAATCATATATTTAATTATCAGAAAATTTTATTTATATTTTAAATTTTGTGCATGATCAAATTAAGACACACCAATAAAATAAATGAAAGATATTTAAGATTTTTTCCCCCAATATTATAGGAAAAATCTGTCTTTTTACACAAGGAAAGGATTCTTTAACTCTAATTAATTATACTACCTCATTTAGTATGTACAAAGATTTTTTTTTTTAACATTTTATACTTCTAATGTAAACATCTATTTTTGTTTAACAAACGATATTCTTAATTTTTACAATTTTATCATAAAATAATTCATTTTATAAGGAAAAAATATAGCAAAAATAGATATTCATGAGAATATATTTTTCTCCCTTCTTCTTCAATTTTTTCACTAGAAAATTGAAGACTTTTCGGTTATTAAAATTTATAAGAAATCGATATTAAAATTTTAGATATAAATTTTGAAGTTATTTAGAATTGATTTTAACAAACTTGATTACAAACAAAAATGTGTTTGGTGAAATTTTTCAAAAATATTTTGTGATCCGTCAAAATTTTAAAAATGATTTGTTCCAAATATCACGATCTGTACTAAATTCTGGTGGTGATTTGCTAGAAGAATTTGTACTAATAAATTCATACTAATAATGATAGTTGTGATAATTTACACTAAACTTTTGATAATTACTTAAATTATATACTCTTCAAGTAATTTTGGCGACTTATCAAAGTTTTCCTATCAAGTTTTGACACTAAAGTTATTTGTGTATGATTCTTAAAGATCTTACTTCTCTTTTTGAAATAAAAAATAATATTAGTACTAAAAATTAGGATCAAATTTGTGTTAAGGCTAATTGACAAGGATTTATGTGATAGTCAAAAATAACAAATACTTTGATTCAGATATACACATTATCAGGTTGTTTGGATGTTATATATTGTTAATGTATATATTGTATTGTACTGTATTATAATAGAATTTATGTATAATTTTATAATATATGTATTATATTGAACTGTATTATTTGAATTTTTTTTAAAAAAAAAGATAGATATAGAGTAAAACTCTTTTGAAAATAAATGGTAGAATAAAGATTACGATTCTTTTGAATTTTTTAGTTTGTTCCAAAAGGAATAATTTTTTTCTTTTTTAGCAGCTCTTCAATTCTAACTTTCCAATGCAACATACTTAAGATTGCGAAATTAAAAAATATTTTGATACATTCGACGTATCTTTAATTTAAAATCACAATTCATAAGCCTTCTCGATGCGTGTCAACTGTAAAGTTATAATCAAACAAATAAATTAAAACAAACACAACATTATATAACCACAACATCAACAATACAACAAAATTAAACACCACACAAAAGAAGCACTATATTTACAATACCAAATTACCAAATCCTATACACTATACCATAGGTAATAACCATCCAAACAAATTGAAAAAGAAAACCCTAGCAAGTAGCCCACCCCTAAATTGGAATATATAGAACAATAACAACAACTATATCTAGTAAGAATTTCACTCGTGGGATATGGGAAGGAAAAAATGTACGCAGACCTTATCACTACCTTATAGAGATAGAAAAACTGTTTTCAAAAGAGCCAAAATATATAGCGACCTAAATTGGAATGGAAACATTCCAAAATGGTAAATCATATTATAAAAAAGGTGTGGGGTTAGTGAATTAAATAGCAAAATACAAGAAGACCAAACATGTGTACAGAAATGCATCCACATGCCCTCTTTAGTTTCACAACAAAATACTCAGAAATACAGCTTGCTCTCTTTAATTATTAAATAGTTGTAAATTACTATATGCTACTAATAATACAGCAAAGTGGACCATATGGATCCTTCTTTGTCACTATCAATTTTATTTTTATTTTTATTTTTCACATCATATTAAATGTTCACTGACCTATATGAAGAGTACACAAGTGGTATTTAATTTTATTTTATTTTGTTGTTGGCATTTGGACATAAAAAAATAATTAAAAGAATTATTTTTAAAAAAAATACCATTTGAAAAGTATATTTCAATGTTGAAGTTGTGTTCATAAATGTACTATTAAACTTGAAAAAGAATATACATAGCTTTTGTGAGGGAAAGGAAAAATCACTTGATAATTAATTTTTATTTTAGAGAAAATTTTTACTTGTTAATGAAGATTAAAGATATGTTTGTTGGATCATTAATTTATTTTGTAATCGAGTCCCAATATGAGATGCTTTCAACTTCTTTTTTTCTTGAATAAAAGTTAATTCATGTTCTACATTCTCTACTTTTGAAGTAAAATATATCAAAGAAAGAAAGTCATGTTAATTAAAAGGGAAATGGGTTAAACATATTTTTGAACTATTTAAAATATGTTAATTTTATCGTTCATTATATTTTTGACTCAAAATTGCTCTGATAAATCCATTATTATTAAATTCATACCTAATGTATAATGAATTGGAAGAAAAAAAAAATTATTTGTCATTGTTTTTGTTTGTTAAAATGAAAAGTGTTTTTATTATTTATTTTCATATATGTTATTATATGTCTCACACATTCGTCCACTTCCTTCCGCCCTCAAAAAATTTTAAATTTTTTAAATTTTAAAGCGATCATTAATGAAGGATATTTTTAAGTTGTTTTGATAGTTAAAGAGTATTTTAAATTTTAAAGATGGAAATCGTAGATTATACATGTGGATCAACTCGACTTGAAGTTATTTTCTAAAGGGAAAAATTAATCCATATGTCATTATTAGATTGCTTATTACAACTTATATGGGTAGTTGTAAAGTATTACCAAAATAGCGAAATTATTACGAGTTATGACAGATTGGTATTAATTAACAAGTATTTAATTAATTTTGTTTTTAGATTATTTTTTAAAATTGATGTGTTCGGCTTTTTTTTGGAACAATTAACTATTAATTATTTATTTTAATTCTTATTTTCAAGCCCCCAAATTAAATGTCTACCCGTGCAATTAAAACATATTCCCAAACGTAATTATTATTTGCTTTTTGCCAAATAAACCATCATTAATGACTAAAATCTTTTCCCAAGCCCTCCACACATCAACTAGCGTGTTCTTCTTCTGTTTTCAAGTTTAGGACATTTCTTTCTTTGCTAAATTTCGTCGATCAACAGTGTCACGCCCCGGGAGGGTACCCTAGGCGTGGCCGGCACTCAGAGACTATTGCTAGCCCCCAAGCGAACCCCTTAGCATTCATCACATCATTCATTATAAACATTACGGAAGGAGATAGAAAATAATACTTAAACATAGTGGGCCAATGGCCAAACATCAAAACTGTTCATTACACCAAGCAAAGGAATATTGCTCAGGTATCATAACATTCACCTTGACTACACCATTAGGTCTATAAAGCCTCTAACATTCCTTAAAACGTCTAGGAAGAGGACCATGACATACCATGGCTACTCGACTCAAAAGAACAGGATAACATTCATAAATAAAGGTTTCCTCCGGAAACAAGGAGGCTCACCACAGTCAGAACTTGGAAACACTTGACCTCAACGGGGCGGCTGCTGAAGTCCTCTAGCTCCTGTATCTGCATCATGAAACGATGTAGCGCCAAATGGCGTCAGTACGTGGAATGTACTGGCATGTAAAATAGCTGAAACACATAGTTAGGAATATACGAACACAACGCACATCATCATGAGACCTTAACATTTACATCGGGAAACATTGAGATTGACCTTTTCATTAGCATTGACCTTTACATTAATATTGACCATGGCATTAGAGTACCCTTAGGGAAACCTTTTCTAATAAGCCTAACTGGGAGTTTCTTTAACCGACAACCATCACTTATGAGCCAGTGATGATACAACGAAGCGATGCCGTTGCTACATCCGTCCAATACCCTGCCCAGGGCAAAGGACATTCATTAGAAAATATTAGTCCTCATTGGGACAAGAAAGGTGCCATCCGCGTTGCGGTTCAATCCTCTCTTCCTACGCGGGCCACGTAGTTAATGGATTCAGGTGGGACTCACCTTTATCCATTTCGGTGCTCAATACTCCTCCCAGGACTCGACATTGCTCATAAACATTAACATTCATTAGTCCCATGGGGACGCATTTCATCATCATTAGTCCCCATAGGGGCATAATACATTATCATTGGCATCAACATTCATTTGTCCCATAGGGACACATTACATTGTCATTAGCATCTCCTTTTTGTATTAACATTAACCTCATTGTCATTCCATCTCATTAACATCAACATCATGGACTTTAGGGACACTAGTTTAGGAACTTTGACTCTCAACTTAAAGACAATCCCACATTCACATTCTCAACATTCATCATTCATTATTTTGTCATTACTCTAGACTCTACACACACACCCATGTTCATCATGCATGCTTTTCTAGAATACATATGCAATAGATATAAGGTTTTCAACTAAATACTTTTCAAGAAAATAGTTTAAAAGGATGCATGAGGGTTTTTATGAGGGTCATCATCAATGCAGGAAAATATGTAGGTTTATGCATAAAATAATGACATTTATTCATTACATTACATGAATTAACATGTTTCACTTCATTACCCTAACATCATTCACCATTAAACTTTAATACATTACTCAGGGGGCACATGGGAGGACATTCCCATGCTTTAAGTACAGCCTTACATACCTGGAAATTTGATATCACAATCAAAATTTGATGAATAATCGTTTTCTTGGAGAAAATCCTCAACCTCGATAGTTCTTTTAGAATGGAAGAACTTGGAAAGACATTGTTGAAGAACTTCTTTTTGATTCTTGACTTCTTGACTCAAAATCTTTAGAGTTTCTTGGTAAAGAACCCTAATCCATGGAAAGAAGAATCAAGGAATCCTTTCTTGGGATTCTTGAATTTGCTTTCTTGAAACCCTAGGTTAGGATTTAAGATTCTATTAGGGATTTCATGAATAGATAGAGAAATTAGCTTAAAGCTTATGAAGAATAACTCACCTTGATGAAGAATCTTGAAAGTTAATCCTAACTTGATGACTTTCTTGATGATTCTTGAGCGTTTTATGTTTAGGAATGAAAGAGAGGGTTTTGACTTATGAAAACTGATGTTTTAGGCGTCTTGGAACCTTAAATAGACCCCCAAAGGCTTTAGGGTAAAAGTATCCTCAAAATAAAATAAAGGAATGTCGGTTAGCTTATCCAGAAAGGGTTCGCGATAGGTCCGCGTCGCGGAGCCGTCGCGGACCTTTAGACAGCTCTGCAGTTCTCCAGTAAAATGGTCATAACTCTCTACTCCGAACTCCGTTTAACGCGAAATAAGATGCGTTGGAAAGATAGTTCAAAGATCTTTAATTTGATATATTATGGGTCACCTAACTCATTAAACTTTAGGAGATATGGTCATTTGAAGTTGACCCTTCCATCAACTCATATGAAAACTTAGTCACTAGAAATTCTTTGGACTTGGCTTGATGTAAAAGATCAATTATAACTCTAAATCACATCTAATATACTTTAAATACTTATGAATTGATCCTATAATATGAAGGATGACTCAACCTTAGTAAAAAAAAAGTTGGGGTGTTACAAACAGCATATATGTCAAAAATTATTTCGAAAAATATTTTTTACTCAAGAGTAAGATTTCCTTATTTGTTATTTTTTACGAATTGCATATATGTCAAAAATTATTTCTAAATTTTATAGATCTGTAATTTTAAGTCACTATTAATTTTAAATCTTATTTTAAATTAATATTGACTTAATCAGATTAAAATAATTTTAATTAATATTGACTTAAAACTAACTTAGATTATTAAAATTTAAATAATCTTAAATCACGTAAATATTTAGATTACTTAAATTAAGTGTAATTTTAAATCACTTAAATTTGTATTGACTTAAAATACGGTTTTTTAAGAAATTTAAGTGATTTAAAATTAAAATAAAATCAATCTAGATCTAATATTGGCATCTATATCTTACCTTGATTACCTTAAATGACCAAATTTGTAGCATGATTTTTTATTTTTGGTTATAGCATTCAATGATTACCTTTTTTTTTAATTACAACATCTTCATTGATTACATATTTTTTTATTTCTTCCATATTTGAAATGATTTTTAAATATGGATTGTATATCTGCAAAAAATTATTTTTATTCTGATTATAAATTATTTTTAATAATCATACATATTTTTTACATGTGTTGTATTTTTTTAAGAACATTGTTGGTTTTATTAAGGGTATGTTAAGTTTTTGCCAATAAATCAAATATATATCACTTAAATACCAAAAATATATATCCACTATTAAATGAGAATATATTGGAATTTCCAGTGTTTTATTGATTTTATTCAGGGTTTTTCAATGATATCATTTTTCGCATGTGCTTTATTTTTTAAGAATTCTTTGGTTTCTTTCGGGGCATGATAATTTCATGCCAAGAAATCAAATATAGACCACTTAAATACCAAAATATATATATCTACTATAAAATGCAAATATACTGAATTTTCAGTATATTATTGATTTTGGGATTTTCAACGATATCATTTCACATCTGTTGTATTTTTTAAGATTAGTGTTGATTTTATTAAGGGTATGTCAAGTTCTTACCATTAAATCAAATATGTATCACTAAAATACCAAAATATATATCCACTATTAAAACGCAAATAATGAACTTTTTAATATACTATTGATTTTATTCAGGGTACTCAATGATATCATTTTCACGTGTGCTTTATTTCTTAAGAATATTATTGGTTTTATTCAGGGTATGTCATCAATCATGTATAGATTTTGTATAATACTACAAATAGTAATATATATGTCTTAACCAAGAATCATCTCACAACAAACACATATTGTAAATCCATTAAGCTATTGGGAAAGAAATCATCCAATAATCATCCAAAAATAAAACAAAAAACTCAAAACAGTCTGGCAATACCACAAGCACCAAATTTTTGCTTTATCTTTCGCTCTCCAAGATTGCATATCGGTCAAGCAAACACTATGCAGCCTCCGCATGTCTTCAACAATTTCCTTAGGTGCGTATATCTTCCTTTCATCCACAAATTTATCCATCAGTGATTCCTTCTTTCTTTAATAGAACATGTATGCAAACCACAATATTTTCGAATCATGAACATAGCAGATTGATTAAGACTTGATGCATTCAAAAATCAAGAACAATTTCTCGGAGGACACTTATGATAATAGCTGCATTCAAAAAAAATAATCGTAAAAATAATCTACAAAAGAGTACTACAAGATTTATGTACAATTATACCAGACATATACACACACAAAAACAAAAAAACATACCTAAATTTGATTTGTGTATTTTTTGGATATTTAAGTGATGTATAATTGGTATATTTTGTAAATATTTGACGTATCATGAGTTCTTCATATTTTACAGAAAAATACTTCAATTTTTCTCCACACTTATAGCAGATATATATACAAAATAAAATGAACGTTACCTTTCTTTAAAGAAACACCAAAATATATTTTTTGTGTTTTTTTGTGTTTAAGTTATATATGATTGGTATATTGGTAAATACTAGACACAGTCTGAATTATACATATTTTACAGAAAAATACTACAAGATTTATCCCTAATTATACCAGACATATACATAAAAAACACACCCAAATTTGATTTGTGTATTTTTTGGGGTGATTAAGAGATATATAATTGGTATATTTGTAAATACTTGACGTATCATGAATTATACATATTTTACAGAAAAGTACTCCAAGTTTTATCCACATTTAAATCAGATATATACACAAAATAAAACGAACATTACCATTGTGATTACTGTAAATTGAAATTTGTTGACAAATGCGTGGTGTCTAACCATATCCATCAACACATTTTTGTCCTTGTAAACTTGGTTCACATTCACTTCCAAACTTCTAGAATCACTTATTATAAAGATATCATCTTCGACTACATCATGAACCCCTTCGTTAGGGGTAATGCCAACCAGACGTATTGAATCAGTGTAGTATAAATCTTGATATTTAATCCTCCCCGAAACACGTAAAAAACTTGATCCACACACTAAACACGTAATAAAACTTACAAAATACAAAAAAAAAATCAAATATATGCACTCATACTGCAAAAATTTATTTTTAAAAAAACGTAAAAAAAATCATATTTTTCATCACAAAAATTTGAATAAAAACTGAGATATAAAATAGAACAAAAAATTACAAACCTGAAGAATTCCATTTTCCACCATGTTGAATCAAAATAGAATAAAAATTTCATTCCATGGTATTTCAAAAAAGGAAAATCATAGCCCTAAAAATCCGAAATATGAAAGGCCTAGAATTCTGCCAAAAATCTGAAATATGGAAGATTAAGAATTCTGCCCAAAATTCGTTTAAATTGAAGATGGAAGATTTAGAATAGGTTCAAACATGGAATATTTTACAATTTTGGAATAAACAGAAAGGATGTAATTAATGTATATGTTATAACCAAAAATAAAAAGATGTGTAACCGGTATTACACTACAACTAAAAAATAAAAAATGTGTTATAATTAATACAATCATTTAATAACTGCATTTTTTAAGTGAAGATTTGTTTGTTTTAATTTTAATTCGGGGTTTCTACAATTACACTTTTTTTTTTTCCGTTTTTATTAGTTTGTGAAAACTTTCTATTACTATGACTTGAAAATTAGATTCTCCTGTCATTATTTGTAATAACCTTATTCTATATTGTTATTTATTAAATTTTCTCTTTCTAAAAAAGAGATAAAGCACATTTATTTTTTTATCAAAATATAAAATTTCATTCAACCAAAGTAACATAGATACATCGTTAGTTCTTTATGGACTCTGGAATTAGTTCTCATGATTAGCTAATTATCTATAAGACTCTTCAGAAAGATTACTTAAACAACGCAAGCGTCTGAATGATCAAGAATTGTCTTCCATTTTGAATGGGGTTGTCCTTTGAAGTGGAGTGGAGATAGATTTCCTTCAATCTTTTGTTAACTGGTGTGCAGTTTTGCAAGAAACGTCTTGAATTTCTTTCATCCCAAATATAGTAGATACTTGCTGCGTAGTTGGAACAGTTATACAATTATCCAACTATAAACAAAATCTCTTTTTAAAAAGAAAAAGGAAATTAAAACCGACAAACAAGCCAAATTTCCTTCTACTTTTTCTATAGAAAATTAAATAATTTCAACCATTCATCTTTCCTTCCACCAAACACAAAACAGCTCACTAGGTCTCTCTTGTCATAATAAAATTAAAAAATCACGTAACAAAGATACTTCTGATTGACATAATAATTTAAATAAATCTTATAGGTTTCAGTATAATTCAAAACAATTTTTTTTAAAAAAAGTTTATGGAAAACGTTACGGAGTACTCTCTCTGTTTACTTTTACTTGTCATCGTCTTGATAAGTAAAATAATGACAAGTAAAAATGAACGAAAAAAGTATATTCATGGTATGTTTAATTTCCGTGAATAAAATACTGTCATATTCTCTTGTTTCTCAAAAAAATAAAAGAAAAAATAACTCAAAAAAAAAAAAAAAAAGGCAACGTAATTAATAAATATCTGTACTCAAAAGTCTTAGAACTTATTTTTGAATTCAGAAAAAGGAAAAAGAAAAAGTCTCGTTTGAATAATAAAAAAAGCTGGATATAGAAATAAAGAGTGAAAAATAAATTAATTAAACAGTGTTGAAAGTAACATGCAAATTAATGTCAAAATTAGTATGTCACATTGAAAAACATGTTCTAACGAAAATAAAAAGTATTAAAGAACATGTTCTAACCACTTTGTTCATAAAATAAAATATAAATTTATGGTGCGTTTGTATGCTATATTTATTATATTACTTAAAACCAACTTGATGTTTATATAAGTGATAAATTGTTACCTAATGAAATTTATTACTATGTTGAGTTAGCATAAACTTTTTTAGTTAACAAAGTTAATTAATTGACGTGGCGATGATGTTGACATTACTATGAATGAAGTTGTATGAGACAAAGTGGGAGGGAACTCAGTGGCGAATAGAAGAAGGAAAGTGAGATCGAGATGATTGAAGATGAGGCGTCGAAGAGTGTAACGAAGTGTGTAAAAAGTTGGTTGAAACAGAAATTAGGAGATTTTTAGAGGTAGGGTGGAGAAAAACTAGCGGAAATGATTAGACAGATCAAACATAACTCCAAATAAAAAGGAATGGAGATCGAAGATTAATAGAGTATAAGGTTAGTAGGTAATTGAGTGTTTTCACACTGAGAACATGTGACTCTTTATTAATAGTATATTATGTCGCAATCTCGTAGTTTTTTCCTTCAATATATATAGTATTATTTTTTGTTATTCCTTTTCTTTATTTATTTTGTGTCTTGCAATTTTGTTGTCGTATTTTCTTCTCTACTTTGAATTTTTCCTTTTCCTTCGAATTGATGATCTATGGACGACAATCTTTCCATCTTATAAAAATAAAAATAAAACCTACTATATTCTATGCTCTTCAAACCTTGCTAATAAAATTACACTTGATTATATTATTATTGTTACCATGTTGACATTAGGCACGTAAAGAGTTTCTTAATTAACTAAACACATCTAACATATCAAAGTAACCTAATCCATGAATAAATGTAATTACGTATTTAATGCATCATTTATTTCTCTTTATAAGAACTTAAAATAATTATAATTTTTTGAGGCGTAAAGCAAAGTCAAGAAATTAAAAGAAAAAAAATATTAATATTAGGATGCTATTATATAAATGAAAAGCCAATTATGGAGTCCACTTCTTCAGGGAGGAGCCACCTAAGATTGAGCGGTTCGTTCAAATCTTCGTTAACGGGAATTAACATTATTCATGATATAAAGTTAAAGTTATTTTTATATATATGTAGCAGATATATTGAACTCATTTTGACTTCTTTATATATTTATTTATTTATATTTTGATTTTTTTTTAACAAAAATTTATATATTTACTTATTCACATTTTAAAATTTTTTCAGCAAAAATTTTTTATTTCGCTATCGCATACGATATTAAGTGGGGGCATTACCAAATTGGTTTTTAGAAAGTAAAAGAAAAAAACAGCAGAAGTACAAGAAGCTTTTCCATTTTTTGGCAATTTTTTCCAGATAACACGAAGCATCCAGACTTAAATTAAAACATTAATTATGTAATTTATTATTAGTTGTAAAGAAATAATAAATCAGATTCATTATTGTAATTTATTATGTCATTATGATTTTTTGTTGGAAATCTTTACATTTAAAAAAGAAAAATTATTTTATTTTAATTGATTTTGACAAGATAACGATCATTATTACGTACAGCTAATTGGCAAAATCATTTAAAATTAGCAATTAGCCCAACAACCTCCACTCTTTCAATCGATATTACTTTTTTTACAAGCGCTAATTTACTTTAGAAAAAATTAAAATTAATACTAATTAACAAATATGATATTCAAGTACTAGTAATATAAAGGAAAAGTGAATTAGAATCCATTATATCAAACTATAAACAATAAAAGTTTGGACAATTATCGAGGATCAAAATCGACAGATGCTTATCGATTATACGTTAAAATCGACTGACTTGATAATGTTGGAAAACTCATGAGGGTTGAGTTCAAGCTCCTACTTCAAAGTAAACCTATTGATTATTTCGAAGCTTTTAAGAGGCTATATCTTAATTAAAATTAAAGGATGCCTGTCTTTTTTTTTCAATTTTTTTTAAATATATATTGATCTTGTATATTTCTATAACCGCACATAACTAATTACTAATGAACTTTCATCGATTGTCTTTAAAAAGAATCAATTTGTTAATAGTTTCATGCATTTTTATGTCAAAATAATCATGATTCATCTAATCCGTTTATCAATTTTATAAGATTTCAACACCATCACTTATTACCCAGCTCAAAATTTTTATTGTGGGGAGAGTGGTTTTAGTAATTAATTTCGAAACAAACATTTTAAAAAAATCGTATACGTAGAATCAAGTTTGTAAATATATATTAGAGTAAAGAAAACCCCTTATGGAAGCGTTGCCCAGAAATATATATAAATTTGAATTATTCAGCTTTTAATACGAATATTGGACTTCAAATAAAATTATTTAAGAAACATAAAGCAATAAAGAGATAATCACAATTAAGATTCATAATAAGATTTTTAGCAACGTGGACTAGAGTTGCCAAAAGTAGCAAATACAGTCAAAGCAGCCAGCTAGTTTTTGATTGGATGAAAAAGTAAAATTATTATTTTTGTGATTAATTAAGAAAAAGCAATTCCCTTATAATGAAAAATTAACACTAATTTGGAAATCGAAATCATTAGAATATAACTAATCATAGTAAAATATATAGTGTAATAAGTACAAACAATCAAGATTACATTTTTTAATTAATTTTTTTATATAATATATTTAATTACTCTAACAATTTCTTACCGTATTATTATCATATCATATGATTTTTTTTTTTAAAAAAAAGCATTTCAACCTCCTATCTTCAAGTAAATTTTTTTTTCCTTTTTTTACGTATCAACAATATTACAAAAAAAATTATACTGTGAAAAAGATATTTCAAATATTTGTACTACAAATAATATTTTGCTATGAAATTACTGATGAGAGTCCCTCGTGTTTTTTTTTTTTTCAAATTGATAATTTAATATAAAAACGAGTTCATTTTGAAAATATCTTTCTCATCAGATATTTAAATTAAAGCTCGATTAATTTAATTTGAGTCAAGAGGATTTCATAGTAGAAGCAAAACCCTCCTTGTAAAAGACGATTTTATACATCTAAAGCATAAATCAAATTTTTTTAAAGAATATAGGAAGATTTGCTATTTCATCGCGATAAGTTAAAAAATATTTTGAAAAATTTTCGCATATAGTTATTCAAAAATATCTTAGTTATGTTATATATTTATAGTTTGGGTAATATATTACGTTTGCATAATTTGTACAACATTTGTATAATTCGCTATATAATTCATTTGTATAGCTTTTGTGTATTTCGCTATACAATACGTACACAACATTTGTATAATTTGCTACACAATTCACAATGTTTGTATATTTCGATATATACACTTTGATTCGCATAACGTTTTGTATAAATCGCGTGAATTATACAAACTCAAATTATAATTAGAGTTAAATATTTATCACAAACTATAATTAATTCAAACTATAATTATATTAGCTGATTAACTAATATATATTTATTTATCCGCATAATTTTTTCGAATATTTTATATCACACGACATATAAAAACAAAACCAAGAAAAATGAGAAAAGTGGAATAGTCATATCTTAGGGTCCAAAATCAATGTACGCCGACGAAATTCCACGTGGCATGTTATGTGGGCCCATAACCGACAACTTAAAAGAGAAATTCTGAGTGATGTTTGATATGTTGGTTTTATAAGGTGTGACGCAACAACTCTAGACTTTGTCTTAAATTGGCTATTTATGTTTAATAATATTTTTTTTGTCTCAATTTATTTGATATATCGTATATTAAATTTCAAAATATAAGTATTTTTCTTTTTTATGTCATATCAAGAGTTTGTTGAAAATATGAGTCTAAATAAAAAGATGTGATGTGAAAGTGTAGAATAAGAACAGAAAATTAGAAGAACGTATTTAATTTTCTTTCAAGTTTATTGGTATTATTTTTAGGATATTTTACACAAATTTTATATTTTTTGAAATTAATTATAACTAATATTAATTTTTTCTAAAATTATCAAAAAATAAAATCAGTAATGCATGTTGAAAATGTAGGAGCATTAAAAATTTTTAACTATGATACATATAGAAGTAGATATTGTAATTTGTATCAATAAGTGTTGCAGTTTTGTATCATTTAAGGGATTTTGTAATTTTTTAAAAGAATCGAGATTATATGAAATTATGTAAACATAAGTTGTGTATTTTCGTAATTTTTCGTATTTTTTTTTTGGTATATTGGTTGTTTGTTTTACTTTAACTATTGTATTATTTATTATTGTTTTTAAATTTATTTTACATTTTTACTAAAAATAATCTTTCTATTTTTATAAGCATAGAGTAAAGTTACAAGCATGCCATCCTTTTGAATTCTACTTGTGGGATTACATAAAATTTGTTATTGTTATTATTGATTTCTTTCTCTACAATAATTAAGAATATAGTTAAAATAATTATCAACTTAATCTTGAGTTTCTAGAATGACAATTATGATAAAATTTTAAAGCTAAAATAACTATTAATTTGGGAAAAAGAAAGTTTCTTATTGGATATGAAATAAAAAATTTAAAATTAATTATTGTTACTAAATATAAAAAAAGTTATTCATTTTGAAGCTAATTAAGGCATCATTATTTTGCATTTGATGGAAATGTGAATCTAAATTTAGACCTCAGACCACTAAGGTTTAATCACTTTCTTGGTCGGAATATACGTTTATCATTAAGATCTTAAATAAAGTCATTTAACGAAAATGTATTTGTGTGTATAACTCTTACATCATTCTATCTACAATTAGTTGTTATCATCACTAATCACATTGTGTCATCACAACCACCACATGCATTGTCATGTCCCGGGCAGGTATCCTTAGCGTGGCCGGCACTCGAAGAGCCATTGTTAATTCCTCAAGAGAACCACCTGACCTCATCATCACATCTTACTCAACATCGAAAGGAATACTCAATACAAGCATTAAGCGAAAGATAAAGATCTCATAAATAGTCTCCAAAATAGATAAAGTGTAGAAAATAAAATACTCAACAATACTCTGTTCAAGGTCTATGAAGCCTCTACTCTAAACGTCTAGATGGTACCATGACAAGCCATGACTACCCAACTTAAAGAAAATAGAAATAGTAGTGAAATAAAGAAGTCTCCTCCGAATGGCAAGGAGGGCTCACCAAATCTGGAGCTCAAGAACTTTGAACCTCAATGGTGCACCTGCTGAAGTCCTCTGTCACCAGTATCTGCATCATGAAACAATACAGCGCCGAGTGGCATCAGTACGTGGAATGTACAGTATGTAAAATAACTCAAGAAACAATTTGTAATGCCCCGCTAATTACTAAAATACCCCTAGAGGAGAGGTGCGCGTAAAACGCGTCTTCCAATGCTCGGATTGAAAATCCGAGAGTGGATTCGTGATCAGCACTGAAAATGGAGTGGGAAGAGGGTCTCGGTCGAATTTTAGAGCGATCGAGTCGGAAAATAATTTTTCGTTCCAAAACGAAAAACAGTGTGCCTGCGCGACAGAACCGCGTCGCGGATCGGTCGCGGAGTCACACTTGTGTTTTCTGTAAAATTTTCGACGGAGTTGAATTTTCGAAAATACACTGTCCGCGACAGGTCCGCGTCGCGGACTGTGTTATTTCAGATGGGGGAGTAATTCTTTTAAATTATGGAGGGCAATTTAGTCCATTCCTAATTATTCTAAACGTTCCCCTACGCCTAATTAAGGTCAGTTTTCGAAGAAAAGGGTTTCAAAACCTAAATTCTAAGCGTTCTTCCAAAGAGTCACCTAAGGTAGGGCTTGAAGGAAGGGAGGATTGAGGAGATCAAGAGGAGGGTGTACTTCCTTGTGTTAGCAAAACTTTCCAGGTATGTAAGGCTAACTTAAAGCATGGGAATGTTCTCCCATGTGCCCTTCTGAGAACTGATGATTAGAGTCATTGATGATGAGGTTGATGTAAAGAGTTGATGCATGTTAAAAATTTACGTATTCTATGTATAAATGATTTTCTTACAGAAATTGATGATCATCATTACTTTGTTTTATACTTAACTCATTTTTTTGTAAGTGCATTTAAAAACCCTATATGAATTGCAAATTGAAAAGCATGCATAATGAATTTAGGGGATGAGTCTAGAGCCTTGACGATGATGATGTTGTGATGTTGTGATTGTGTTTCACATTTGATGAGAGTCTTGATGATGATGTTGATGAGAATGACATATTACGATGTCTTAAAATTCAAGGTCTAATTTCTAAAAAGAAATCTTGAGTCTATGATGTTGATGTTGATGTGACGAGGTGAGGTGATGTTGATGTTGAGGTACAATGTTCCTATGGGACTGATGTTGATGTTGATGTTTTATACTATGTCCCTCTGGGACCGATGTTGATGTTGAGGTATTAATTATTATACCATATCCTTATGTGACTGATGATGATGTACTATGTCCCTCTGGGACTGATGATGATGATGATGATGATGATGATGTTTATGAGCATGTCGAGTTCTGGGAGGAGTATTGAGCACCGAAATGGGTAGAAAGTGAGTCCCACTCGAACCCATTAACTACGTGGCCCGCGTAGGAAGAGAGGATTGAACCGCAATGCGGATGGCTCCTATCTTGTCCCAAAAGTGGACTGATGTTTTGATGTTTTCTTGTGGATCCACTGATGTGATGTCCTTTACCCCGGGCAGGGTATTGGATGGATGTGGCAACGGCATCGCTTCGTTGTATCATCACTGGCTCATAAGTGATGGTTGTCGGTTAGAGAAACTCCCAGTTAGGTTCCTTTGATAGAACTCTGATGTTGATGTGATGTTGAGTCGATGTGATGTTCCCTTGAGTCGATGTTGATGTGATGTTGAGTCGATGTGATGTTTCCTTGAGTCGATGTTGATGTTCCCCTGAGTCGATGTGATGTCCCTTTGATGTGATGACGATGTGGAGATGAGAGGTTGATGAGTCAACTGTCTATTCTAATCTCTTGCCTTAGATAGACATTGACATTCTGATGGAATATGATGTTGAGTTGATGTTTCTTTATGCTGTGTACTTACCCTATTATTCAGCTATTTTACATGCCAGTACATTCCACGTACTGACGCCATTTGGCGCTGCATCGTTTTATGATGCAGATACAGGAGTTAGAGGACTTCAGCAGACGCACCGTTGAAGCCGCAGAGTTCGAGTTCTGAGTTGGTGAGCCTCCTTGCTTTCCGGAGGAAACCCTTCTACTTATGTTTTTCTTTATTCATTGAGTCTGGTAGCCATGGCATGTCACGGCACCACTCTTAGACAGTCGAGTTAGAATTAGAGGCTTTGTAGACATGATGTCGAGGATTGATACAGATGTTTCCTTTTGAACTGAGTAATATTTCCCTTACTTAGTTGATGTTGAGATTGATGTTGGCCATTGGGCCCTTATTTAAGGTATTCCTTTGATGTTACTTCCGCTATCTTGATGTTGAATGATGTGAGGAGGCTAAGTGGTTCGCTCAGGGGCTAGAAATAGTCTCTGAGTGCCGGCCACGCCCAGGGTACCCTCCCGGGGCGTGACACAATTAAGGCTCAGACTCAATCAAACGACTTGACTCGAGACTCAACTCCTCATCTCATAACTCAACCCAAGTAATTAATGCAAGTTAAAGTTTGAAATAATGCAACTTAGTTCGAAAATCATGATAGGTTAACTCAAGTCTTGCTTGGAAGTTTCTCTAACCAACATATCTCACCATCTCACCATGAGCTTTGGTAATGTACAACGAAACGACGTCGGTGCCACGCCCGTCCTAAACTTGCCAAGGAATAGGATGTCAACCTCTACCTCTCTCTCTTGGATCTAAAGAGAATGTCCATCTATCAGGACGTGAGCAGCCAGAGTTAACTGTACGACTATCCTATGCGGGCAACGCAGTTTTGTGGTGCTCCTCAATCACCCAACTCAGTGCTCAATATTCCTTCCAAGACTAAAATGTTTCATGAAAATTTACTCAAGCTCAACTCAATTCTCAGTAACTCAACTCTATTTTTTAACGACTCAATAACTTGGACCATTATTCATGCAATGCAAGATTCTCACGAATTACGGCCAAGGGACATTATAACATCCATGCTCAGCACATAAGACATAATAGATATTCATTACATGCATATATGAAACAAGGAAACATACTTCTCAGGTTCAACTAACTTGGTTGAGAAGGTTAGGTTCATAATTTCAATTTAGTAAGCAAAGAAAATACTAAGTTTAGGGTTAGGGTATCAAGAATTCGAAATATATTCATACTACATGATAATAATGATGCAACTCATAGTTTAACTCAAATATTTATGAAACTCAGATATGTATAAGAATTTGGAGCTCAAGATTCACAGGATTGAGAATACGCAATCAATACTCATAATCTTATCTCAAGGAGATGAAGGGGTGTGGGGATGAACATAATCCAACGCTTTAGGAAGCCTTACATACCTGGGAGAAAAAGGAACAATCAAACTTCAGTAGATCCTTCAGCTTGAATTAGAACCCTCACTCTTCTTTTTCCTCTAGTGCTCTCAAGAAACCCTTGAATGTGAACAATGGTGAATAATACACCTAGGGTTCCATTTTAAGGCTTTATTCATGCCTAAAACAACCAAGGATTTAATTAAATAGGGATAGGAATGGACGAAAATATCCCTCTTAAAAACTGTCGTTTGAGTCTACGAGATCCGTTTACGGGCCGTAGACAACCTCTCGTGAATGAGGGGTCTGAAAATCTGAGTTAGTGGAAATTGGCACGAGACCTCTTCTACGAGGCATAAAATATTTTACGGACCGTAAACTAACTCTCGTAAATAAGGGGTTCTGAATTTTGAGTTACTGGAATTTATCATGAAACCTCCTCTACGAGCCGTAGAATACTTTATGGGTCGTATACCGTCTCGTATAGAGACCTCAGACTTAAAAAATTTCACCAAGTTATCTGGGGTTTTTACGAGACCCATTCTACGAGTCGTAAGTGGCCCTCGTAAACCTTCTCCTGTAGTTTTTCTCAATATCATCTGTGTATCCACTCCAGGTTCGGTAGAAGAAACTAGGGGGTGTTACATGCATCAATCATATTTGTCATCATAATCATCACTAAAAGCACTGGATCACTACTACACCTACCACCTTCATCATTATAATTATATTCATTGTCACCATCATGATCGTTATCATCACCTTCACTATCTCCAACAACACTCTCTAAGAATGTTTTGTATGGTTAAATTTTGTTAATCAGGTATATGTATTCATTTGAAAATTATATGTCACGCCCCGGGAGGGTACCCTAGGCGTGGCCGTCACTCAGAGACTATTGCTAGTCCCCAAGCGAACCACTTGGACTCATCGTCAAACCATACTCAACAGCGGAAGAAACATCCTCAAGGAAAAGACTTTAATATAATTAAAATAATCAAGTCTTTATACAAAATGTTAATTTCCAACAAAGAATAGTTGGAAAAACAATACATCACATCCTCTACTCAGTGTCTATGAAGCCTCTAACTCAAACATCTCAATGGTACCATGACAGGCCATGGTTACCCAACTCAAGGAAAATAAAGTACAACTCAAGCTAGATGATAATAATATGGAAATCCTCCGAAAATAAGGAGGTCTCACCAATCAGCTGAGTGCGAATAGATCCTCAACGAAGCGCCTGTCAATGATCTCTAATACCTGCCTCTGCATCATAAAACGATGCAGTCCCAGAAGGGGACATCAATACTTGGAATGTACTGGTATGTAAAATAGCTGAATGAAATAGAAACAAGTAGAATAATATAGGAATAACATCAACTCAACATCATACTCCATCAGATTGTCAAATGTCTATCTAAAGAAAGAATAAAGAGTAGACAATGACCCATCAACATCTTATCAATACATCATCAATACATCAGACTCAACTCAAGGAGACTCAACTCGACTCAAGGAACATCAACATCAACTCAGCTCAGGGAACATCGACATAAACTCAACTCAGGGAACATCGACCTCAACTCAACTCAGGGAACTCGACTCAAAACATCACATCAACATCAACATCAACATCAACATCAACATCAGAGTTCTACAAAAATGGAACCTAACTGGGAGTTTCTCTAACCGACAACCATCACTTATGAGCCAGTGATGATACAACGAAGCGATGCCGTTGCCACATCCATACAATACCCTGCCCGGGGTAAAGGACATCACATCAGAAAAAAAATATCAGTCCACATTTGGGACAAGAAAGGTGCCATCCGCATTGCGGTTCAATCCCCTCTTCCTACGCGGGCCACGTAGTTAATGGGTTCGAGTGGGACTCACCCTCTACCCATTTTGGTGCTCAATACTCCTCCCAGAACTCGACGTGCTCATAAAACATCATCATCATCATCAGTCCCATAGGGACATAGTACATTATCATCAGTCACATAAGGACATGATATAATACCTCAACATCAACATCGGTCCTAGAGGGACATAGTACATCATCTCAACATCAACATCAGTCCCATAGGGACATATTATAAAACCTCAACATCAACATCGGTCCCAGAGGGACATAGCACCTCACCTCATAACATCATTCTCATCAACATCATCATCAAGACTCTCATCAAATGTGAAACATAATCACAACATCACAACATCATCATTGTCAAGGCTCTAGACTCATCCCCTAAGTTCATTATGCATGCTTTTCAAATAATCATGTAAGGTTATGCAAAATCTCATGAAAATGTTAACTTTAAGAAAACAATTAGTATGATGATCATCAACATAGAAAACGTGTAATTTCAAATCAATTTTTCAATGAAAAACTCTAAAGTATTCATGCACATATACTCTTCAACCATCAACTCATCTTTGACCTCTATGGGGCACATGAGAGAACAATCTCATGCTTTTAGTTTAGCCTTACATACCTGGAAATTTGATATTACAATCAAAATTTGATGAATACTCGTTTCTTGGAGAAATCCTCAATCTCGTTGTTCTTTTAGAGTGGAAGAACTTGAAAAGACATTGTTTGAAGAACTTCTTTTTGATTCTTGACTTCTTGACTCAGAATCTTTAGAGTTTCTTATCAAGGAATCCTTTGTTGGGATTCTTGAATTCGCTTTCTTGAAACCCTAGGTTAGGATTTAAGATTCTAGTAGGGATTTCATGAATAGATAGAGAAATTAGCTTAAAGCTTATGAAGAATAACTCACCTTGATGAAGAATCTTGAAAGTTAATCCTAACTTGATGACTTTCTTGATGATTCTTGAGCGTTTTATGTTTAGGAGTGAAAGAGAGGGTTTTGACTTATGAAACTGACATATTATACGTTTTGGGACCTTAAATAGACGCCCAAAGGCTTTAGGGTAAAAGTACCCTTAAAATAAAATAAAGAAACGTCGGTTAGCTTATCCAGAAAGGGTTCGCGATAGGTCCGCGTCGCGGAGCCGTCGCGGACCTTCAGACAGCTCTGCAGGTCTCCAGTAAAATGGTCATAACTCTCTACTCCGAACTCCGTTTAACGCGAAATAAGATGCGTTGGAAAGATAATTCAAAGATCTTTAATTTGATATATTATGGGTCACCTAACTCATTATACTTTAGGAGATATATTTGAATTTGACTCTTCCATCAACTCATACGAAAACTTAGTCGCTAGAAATTCTTTAGACTTGACTTGATGTAAAAAATCATTTATAACTCTAAATCACATCTAATATACTTTAAATACTCAGGAATTGATTCTATCATATGAAGGATGACTCAATCTTAGTTAAAAAAAAAAAAAGTTGGGGTGTTATATTATACTAACTTGAACCTTTGAAAGGATGGTCCAATGGGGTTATAAGTTTTAGGTGAAAATCACGAGTACGAAACTTGGGCAAAATATTTGCTCACATTTTTCATGATTTGGGTATGGGGAAGATCCATTGTTTTGATTGCTCTTTATTTTTCTTGTTTTTCTTGTTTTTCTTGTTTCTTTTTTAAAAAATAAAAATGAAATAATGATCTGATTTATTTTATATTTTAAATTTCACTTGAAAATATAAAAATTCTATAAAGTGAAATCTTATATTATTTTTATTTAAAATATACAAGTACAATCATAAAAAAATTCATAGTATTTAATTTGTTGGTTCATCTTAATTAGTTATGCTACATGATTTATTTATATTGCATTGCAATTGTTAGTTAACTTATCTTGTAATTTGTATCGTTTAGTTTAAGTTTTTTTTTTTTTTTTTTTTTTAAAAAAAATCTCTTCTTGTAAATATACCATTTCATTCTTTGTCAACAAGAAAAAGATTTTAAATTTTCAAATTTCTTAAAGTCAATTAAATATATAATTTGGGTAAATAATTTATCTAACGACATTGTTAAATTAAATAAAAGAATTAAAATTATGGGTCTTTGTCTAACCGTTTTAATTTCTTTAAAAAAAAAAACAATGGTATCCCAATTTTTCCCACCATCCACACAGCAAAAAAATATAGCATTGGACAAATTTCACTTGTCAGCATCACTTTTATATTAATATTGCAATTTAAGTTATTTTTATTAAATTCAATTGTGTAAAATTTTAGATCTGGCTCTTCGATCGTCATTATCAACCCGCAAATTATTAATATCAAACAATTTTCAGTATTATAACTATTGCTATCAATCGACACATTCGCGATAGTTACTATAACACCAACCACCTTCACCATCACAACGATATAGTATTACAACTATCGTTACTAACCACTAAAACTAACTATTATCACTACCATCACTTCAAACCATCTTCACCATGATGAGCGAACATAAATATTTATTTATCTTTAATCAAATCTTGTTTCATTTATTAATTTTTTTAAATATTAAATTAATTTTTATTTGAATTGTATAATTTACTATATTTTATGTTATGTTCAAATATCGAAAAATAATATGTATTTTTTATTCAATATTCAAATAAAAATAAAATTTTAATTATTCAAAAATCATATATATATAATATTCTAAAAAAATATGTTAATGGACAAAGAATTATTCAACTTGCTTTGATTATTTTGGATATATAATTGATGAATTGTGTAGGTGACAAAGAAGAAATCATGACAAGAACGAAATAAATTTGGAAAAGGACGGGACGTTGTAGAAGAGTCCGGAACTTAAATGTTTTCAGAAAAATATCCAAATACATCAGATTTAAAGGTAGAAAAATTTTTGTACAATTTTAGTGTGTTTTCATTAAATAAAAATATAAATTAGTTCTTTAATTTGATTTTAAATTACAAGTTGGAACTTCAATTTTGAAAATGAACAAACAAGCCTAGTTGACAAAACGCGTGCACAACACGATTTTTCAGCGTGTGATTGCCTTTTTTTTAAGCCCAATAGATCTTTATTTTTCAAACCAAAATACTATTTTTTTCCTTCTTTTTCTAATACTAATCTTCAAGAATTTTTTTTTCTATTTCAAATTTTGAAATATTTTTTTAAAAATAAATATTTAAATTCTTTTTTTGGAATGTGGGTGGTAGGGTAGGGGGGTTGGGGTGGAGTAAAAAATTTAAATTTTCAAAATTTGAATTTTTTGTAAAAAATAAATTTTTAATTTTTTTGGTATAGCAGGGATGGGAGGTGGGACTGGGGGCCGGGGGGGGGGGGGGCGAGGTGGAGTAAAAAATTAATTTTTTTGTATGGGGTGGGGCTGGGTGGGGGCGATGGGGGTCCGAGGTGGAGTAAAAAATTAAAAGATTTACAAAATCTGAATTTTTTGTAAATTAAATGTTTAATTTTTTTGTATGGGAGTGGGGGGTTGAGGTCCGAGATGGAGTAAAAAATTAAAATTTTCAAAATTTTAATTTTTTGTAAAAATAAATTTTTTATTTTTTCGTATGGGAGGCTTGGAGGGGGAGGGGGTTATAAGGGCTCGAGGTGGAGTAAAAAATTAAAATATACAAAATTTATTTTTTGTAAAATTAAATTTTAAATTTTTTTTGCATGGGGTGGGGAGGCGGGGGGCTTGGGGGAGGGCGTATGAGGGCTCGAGGTAGAGTAAAAAATTAAAATTTATAAAAATTTGAAGTTTTTGTAAAATAAATTTATTTTGACTGATCATAAATGTTTCTTTTACTTTTCTTTTTTTTAAAAAATTATAAATAGATGAATAAATTTAATAACGTGACATCGCAGGTTTGGACATAAAATATATGTCATCGCGGTGTATTGCAACTGTGAAATTTGACAACAGAATCACAAATAAATTTAAAAAAAAAAAAAAAAGTGGATCGGTGAAGGAGACATTTACTTTTTGCGATCGAAATAAGGTCAACCATAATAATAAGGTTGATTTGGATGTTTAACTTTATTTCTTTTTAAAAAAAATAGAATCTTATAAGAATAAACTATAATTTCATTTTCATTTGTGTCAAATCAACAAAAATAATAATTTAAATAAAAATTGAAGAACATAAGCGTGGTATTATCTATTTATATTTATATTTATATTATAACAAAAGTACGAAGGTTGTTATAAATATTGGTTAAACTTTTTGTCCTTCGTTAAAGGACTTTTCTTTAGACAAAATAGTCTTTTCCCTATTTTTTCTTTAAATTCTTATTTAATTATATTTATAATATTGACTTTTAAAACATATGGAAATAAATGATAAAACAACAACTTCTAGCCGTGAAAAGACTTCTAAATCTTGTTTATTCAATAGACTTTTATACATCTTCCTTATTCGAATCAGGAAGATACTCTACAGCCGCTAAAGAAAATTCCGATTTACCATGATATACAAGACTTTTATAAATAAACTAGTTTAGCGTACGTGTTTTCCATGTATGTGCTGCATCAATTTAAAAATTATATATAACTAGTATTTGTTATTAAATGAATACAATATTTATACTAGTATTTGTAGTGAATTATTTATCTTTTCACAAGTTCATAATTAACTATAATTTTTGTTACCAGATGAGGTACATGCTTTGATCACGTGCAAAGCGTGTATGACAACACTAGTGTGTGTATATATATATGTGTGTTGGGGTGGGGGGGGGGGGAAATCAAGAGAAACAGAGATTAAATAAGATCTTTTATCATGCATTTATATATATATATATCATGAAAATCTCTTACTAATTATTTTTTTAGAACTGGGCATTTCTCAACTATGTGAAAAATATGACATATTGCCATATTGTACAAAAAAGATGAAATCAACAAGTTTAACATAATTTAGTAACATCTTATTAATTATTTTTATATATTATAAAAATTTAATTTATCTAACTATTTAAAAAAAATTATTTGATTTTTTTACTAAATCAGAATTCCAATAATTACCTTAATTAATATTTGTAGTGTATAAATTAGGGTACAATAATGGAGGCCAATATTTTATCATCCTTTATTTTTTGTTCTTTTCTTATTTTCCTTCTCCGTGTAAAGAGAACAATGGAATTTAGTAGAGACCATGGGAAATAAGGGAGGAGATTATAAGACGGGAAATCGAATTCTAAATAATAGTGAAAGTTCAGGTTGTCATTCAACTAGGCTATAAAATTTTTTGTGAATTTGATTTGAAAATACTTTCTTTTCACTTATTAGATAAAAAATATTTCAACGTTATCTTTTGACTTAATAAATAACTAAACTTCTGACAATGTCACAATTTTTTTTTTTATAAAAAGGACTCATTTATTAAAGTTGGAGGCATTTTTATCTAAATTGATTTCACATGGAAAAATGATTAAGTTCTATTTAGGCTTAACTCATAAACAGACACCTAAACTTGTCCTCATTTTTCACTTAGACACTTAAACTAAGACAAGTTCCTTATAGACACCTCAACTGCTAAGATTTGATCCCATTAAACACTTTTATCCTACTTGACACTCTTCATAGTCCTTTTTCATGTTAATTGTACTATTTTTTTAAATTTTCAGCCAAAAATAAATAGTTGCGGTTGTCACGCCCCGGGAGGGTACCCTGGGCGTGGCCGGCACTCAGAGACTATTTCTAGCCCCTGAGCGAACCACTTAGCCTCCTTACATCATTCAACATCAAGATAGCGGAAGTAACATCAAAGGAATACCTTAAATAAGGGCCCAATGGCCAACATCAATCTCAACATCAACTAAGTAAGGGAAATACCACTCAGTTCAAAAGGAAACATCTGCATCAATCCTCGACATCATGTCTACAAAGCCTCTAATTCTAACTCGACTGTCTAAGAGTGGTGCCGTGACATGCCATGGCTACCAGACTCAATGAATAAAGAAAAACATAAGTAGAAGGGTTTCCTCCGGAAAGCAAGGAGGCTCACCAACTCAGAACTCGAACTCTGCGGCTTCAACGGTGCGTCTGCTGAAGTCCTCTAACTCCTGTATCTGCATCATAAAACGATGCAGCGCCAAATGGCGTCAGTACGTGGAATGTACTGGCATGTAAAATAGCTGAATAATAGGGTAAGTACACAGCATAAAGAAACATCAACTCAACATCATATTCCATCAAAATGTCAATGTCTATCTAAGGCAAGAGATTAGAATAGACAGTTGACTCATCAACCTCTCATCTCCACATCGTCATCACATCAAAGGGACATCACATCGACTCAGGGGAACATCAACATCGACTCAAGGGACATCAACATCGACTCAAGGGAACATCACATCGACTCAACATCATATCAACATCGACTCAACATCACATCAACATCAGAGTTCTATCAAAGGAACCTAACTGGGAGTTTCTCTAACCGACAACCATCACTTATGAGCCAGTGATGATACAACGAAGCGATGCCGTTGCCACATCCATCCAATACCCTGCCCGGGGTAAAGGACATCACATCAGTGGATCCACAAGAAACATCAAAAACATCAGTCCACTTTTGGGACAAGATAGGAGCCATCCGCATTGCGGTTCAATCCTCTCTTCCTACGCGGGCCACGTAGTTAATGGGTTCGAGTGGGACTCACTCTCTACCCATTTCGGTGCTCAATACTCCTCCCAGAACTCGACATGCTCATAAACATCATCATCATCATCATCATCAGTCCCAGAGGGACATAGTACATCATCATCAGTCACATAAGGACATGGTATAATAATTAATACCTCAACATCAACATCGGTCCCAGAGGGACATAGTATAAAACATCAACATCAACATCATTCCCATAGGGACATTGTACCTCAACATCAACATCACCTCACCTCATCACATCAACATCAACATCATAGACTCAAGATTTCTTTTTAGAAATTAGACCTTGAATTTTAAGACATCGTAATACATCATTCTCATCAACGTCATCATCAAGACTCTCATCAAATGTGGAACACAATCACAACATCATCATCGTCAAGGCTCTAGACTCATCCCCTAAATTCATTATGCATGCTTTTCAATTTGCAATTCATATAGGGTTTTTAAATGCACTTACAAAAATGAGTTAAGTATAAAACAAAGTAATGATGATCATCAATTTCTGTAAGAAAATCATTTATACATAGAATACGTAAATTTTTAACATGCATCAACTCTTTACATCAACCTCATCATCAATGACTCTAATCATCAGTTCTCAGAAGGGCACATGGGAGAACATTCCCATGCTTTAAGTTAGCTTTACATACCTGGAAGGTTTTGCTAGCACAAGGAAGCACACCCTCCTCTTGATCTCCTCAATCCTCCCTTCCTTCAAGCCCTACCTTAGGTGACTCTTTGGAAGAACGCTTAGAATTTAGGTTTTGAAACCCTTTTTCTTCGAAAACTGACCTTAATTAGGCGTAGGGGGACGTTTAGAATAATTAGGAATGGACTAAATTGCCCTCCATAATTTAAAAGAATTACTCCCCCATCTGAAATAACACAGTCCGCGACGCGGACCTGTCGCGGACAGTGTATTTTCGGAAATTCAACTCCGTCGAAAATTTTACAGAAAACACAAGTGTGGCTCCGCGACCGATCCGCGACGCGGTTCTGTCGCGCAGGCACACTGTTTTTCGTTTTGGAACGAAAAATTATTTTCCGACTCGATCGCTCTAAAATTCGACCGAGACCCTCTTCCCACTCCAGTTTCAGTGCTGATCACGAATCCACTCTCGGATTTTCAATCCGAGCATTGGAAGACGCGTTTTACGCGCACCTCTCCTCGAGGGGTATTTTAGTAATTAGCGGGGCATTACAGCGGTCCAAATTTTTTTTTCTTCATAAAAGTAGGTTCTCAAAATTCTCGGTTAACCATGTGCGGAAAATTTTTTATTTAAAATTGCAATAATTTTTTTCCGCACATGGTTAACAGAGAATTTTGAGAACCTACTTTTATGGAAAAAATTTTTTGGATAACTGAGAATTTTGAGAACCTACTTTTATGAATTTTTTTTTGGACCGCAACTATTTATTTTTGGCCGAAAAATTAAAAAAAAGTACAATTAACATGAAAAAGGACTGCGGAGAGTGCCAAGTAGGATAAAAGTGTTTAATGGGATCAAATCTTAGCAGTTGAGGTGTCTATTAGAAACTTGTCTTAGTTTAAATGTCTAAGTGGAAGATGAAGACAAGTTTAGGTGTCTGTTTATGAGTTAAGCCTTCTATTTAATTCATATACATACATACATACACACATATATATGCGCTCTAAAATTGAATATTTGTCAATTTTACCCCTCAAACAAGAATTAATGTTAATAAATGATTTTTTTTCATTGGCTGTGCAGTGTACATATCTATACTAGATTGAAAATAGAATAAATAACTTAAATAGTCGTTCATCCAACCGTTTATATTAAAAAAAAGTCGATGAATATACAATATATGTATAATTTACATATAATGAGTATATATAATTTATATATATCAGTTAGAAGTAAACAAAAATTCGATCAGCTAATTTGTATAAAAAAATCCTTGAAAAAATTAAGACACTTTAATGTTAAATTATGATTATCTAGGATAGAAATAAAACATTGGATCGAACCCTATA
This sequence comes from Solanum rostratum, assembly GCA_029948455.1. Classification (NCBI taxonomy): domain Eukaryota; kingdom Viridiplantae; phylum Streptophyta; class Magnoliopsida; order Solanales; family Solanaceae; genus Solanum; species Solanum rostratum. Next base: position 5,492,576 of record CM057051.1, read on the forward strand.
GAAAACAAAAGTGCTGGTAATTAATATAATCCCAAGATTATTCACTGTTGCTTCTTCAGGTGGTGTTATTATTATTACTTAAAATAAAAGTGAATACATTAAGATTTTTTCATTGAGTAGTCTTTTTGAATTATATAGAGATTAAGTTAACCGTAATGATGATTAGTAATTAAGAAAGAATAATTAGTTTCTTGGTGATTAATTATTTATTGTTGCTTCATATTGAGAAAGAGCAGGATAGAGTTTACACAAAGTATTTTTAATTTTCTAACAACCTACTGACCCTAGGAAACTTTGTGTCTCACTTCATCAAAATAAATTAATATGATTTATTATAAATATCGGATGCAAATAAATTTTTATCGAAAGAAATAAAGGTATATCTTTGGGTTGTTTAGTTATTGGGTCTGATACTTGGGGTCCATTTTATGACCCACTAAACTAGGCCCATATGAGCCCATAATATACTATTATACTATATGGTAAAGATCACTCATATTTGGTCAAAGGCTAAAAATGGAGTCTTCTTTTCTCGAGATAGGAAAATTATTTAATATTAATTAAATTGTAAAATTATTTATCAAAATTGGACCTAGCTTTATCTATTTGGGCTAAATGGATTAGCGATCCAAACTATTTGCTTGCTTATTCCACTTTCTCTTTTTTTATTTAGCGGATGACATCAATATTACTATTATGAATTAATCTTCTGTGATACTCTGCGGGTATGTTGATACCATATTGAAATCATATAGGATTGAGTTTAATTCTATATGATTTTCCCTCGGTATATCAATACTCTGTTGCGATCATATAGGATTAGACTTTTTTTTTTTACGAAATAAATAAGAAATAATTGAGAAAAAACTATTAAAATCACAATCTTATTCATTAAACTCTAAACTATGATAATGTCTATTTACTTTGAAGATATCAAGCAATAGTTGATAGTCTTTTCCCTAAAGCAGCCTTTTCCTCCTTGATGCCATCAAATATATATATTCTAAAAGTATCAAGGAGTAAATGAGTAGTATTTTCACTGAACCACAACTTTTTCATCCTTGATACTATCAGAGTATATATGTAACGACCTGGCCCAACACTGTGAAGTATTGTCCGCTCTTGGGCCTAGCCCATCACGGATTTGTCCCTTTGGGCTCACCCCAAAAGGCGCCTCACAGTATTAGGTTCAAGCCTTTACTTAAATACCCAACATCTCTCCTGTGTTTTGCCGATGTGGGACATCTCATCTCAAGATGGGTTGTTACATACACCCCCTCTATGGACTCAGCGTCCTCGCTGAGGTTTGCCCCACCGTATGGGATTCGCCTAGACTCAGCACTGAGGTTTGCCCCGCGTCACCGGGATTCGCCTAAACTCAGTTAGCAGTGAGGTTTGCCCCGCGTAACCGAGATTTGCCTAAACTCAGTTGAACTCTAGCCCCACATCGACAAGGCCGACACAAGAGTGGCTCTGATACCATCTGTAACGACCTGGCCCAACACTGTGAAGTATTGTCCGCTCTTGGGCCTAGCCCATCACGGATTTGTCCCTTTGGGCTCACCCCAAAAGGCGCCTCACAGTATTAGGTTCAAGCCTTTACTTAAATACCCAACATCTCTCCTGTGTTTTCCAATGACAGACCCATGGCTACCCAAAAACAAAATAAGATAATATTCCAATCCTAACTCTAAAGCATGATGAAATAATATAATGGTTCCTCCGGAGTACGGGAGGCTCACCCAATCAACTTCGGATTCTCCGATCTTCAACGGAGCGCCTGTTGATGATCTCTAGTACCTGCCTCTACATCATAAAACGATGCAGTCCAGAGTGGACGTCAGTACTTGGAATGTACTGGTATGTAAAATAGCTGAATGAAACAGAAACCGGTAGAAAATGTGGAAAACAACATCAAATCAAGGTAAACGTCATAATCACATCAAACCGTCAGCTTGTCTATCTATGAAAGAGTAAAGAGTAGACAAGTATCACATCATTAACTCAGACTCATCATTAGTCTCAACTCATCTCATGGATCATCTCAGAGGAGTTCACCCCCTCTCATCACATCTCATCTAGACTCAGAGTAAAGTACGAATTTTCCCGGGAGTTTCTCTTAACCGACAACACTCACTTATGAGCCAGTGAATGTACAACAATCACCCTGATGTTGCCACAGTGGTCCCAAACTTGCCAGGTAAGGAACACTGGATCCCATATCAATATACCCGACATGGAATCAAACCGAACAGATCCTCTATTGCTTTCAGGGACTGTTAAACCTCGAGGGAAACCATATATATATGCATGTGATGGTTTAAGCCTCTCCTACGTTTGGCGACGTAGTTAATGAGTTCGAGTGGGACTCACTCCTGCTCATTTCGGTGCTCGATACTCCTCCCGACTCAGTGCTCATAAAATCAACCTCAACCAGTCTCATAGGGATTCTCTCCCCGTCCACGACTGCCAGTCTCATAGGGACCCACTCCCCGTCCACGACTGATAATTCACCGGGACCTTGGCCCCTTTCATCAATTATCTCATAGGGACTTTCACCCTATCATCAATATCTCATAGGGACCTTAACCCTATCATTAACACCTTCTCAATGACCCAAAATTATATAACAGTCATTAGGAAGCAAGTGAATAAACACACCGGTAGAGTTCATTTATAGAGGCTCATACAACAATCAAGATTCCATCATCTCATCATTACAACCAACAATCTCAATTCAAGGCTCTAGACTCAAGTCTCAAGTGCAATGTACATGCTTTGGAAATTAGTCATGAAGGGTTATGCAAATTCCATGAAAGTATTCAATTTAAGAAAACAAATAGTATGATGATCATCAACATAGAGAACATGTAGTTTCAAGTATAATTTTCAAGAAAATCCATCAAAGAATTCATGCATGTAGATTCTTCAATCATCAATTCATCTATGACCTCTATGGGGCACATGAGAGAACAATCCCATGTTTTAGTTTAGCCTTACATACCTGTGATGCACTGTTCAACCGGGTGATGTCGAGGATTCTCTTCTCGTATTCCTCACCCCAAGCCTTTCTCTCCTCTCCTCAAGCCCTAGCCTTGTTAGAATTTAGAATAGGACTTAGAATAGGTTTTGTTAAGCTCTTTTCGTATAGGAACGACCTCACTAGCCGTGTATTAGTGTTTAGGAGGGGTTAGGGATTTACCGGAATGCCCCTCAAAATAAATTAGAAATTTCCAGTTCGGAAAACACACGGTCCGCGACGCGGACCTATCGCGTACTGTGTAATTTTGGAAAAAGTGCTTTTGTACGAGTTCTCTCCATCCCGTCGAAAATTTTGGAAAACATCCAAGTGTCACTCCGCGTCAGGTCCGCGACGCGCCTCCGTCGCGGACAGCCACTGTTTTGTGACTTGATCCGAAAATTTATCTTTCGATCGGGTCGCTCTAAAATTCGACCGAGACCATTTCCTCACTCCATTTTCCATGCTGATCACGAATCCGGCCTCGGATTCGCCATACGAGCATCGGAAGATGCGTTACGCGCATACCCGCCCTCCAGGGGTATTTTGGTAATTTTTATCGGGCGTCACATCATCTCCCCCTTGGGATCATTCGTCCCCGAATGAGGAGTGGAGGTGGGCTTTAAGGCACGAATAGACTTACGACTCATTCCCACACTCAATTCAATAATAGCAAGTCAGATACAAGAATAGGACACTTAGCTTAGTGAAGAGCAAGGAGTTACCTTCAGTGCTTTCACCATCAATTGGCACGAACAGGTGCGGATACTTTGCCTTCATCTCCTCCTCAGCTTCCCATGTGGCTTCTTCAATGAATTGATTCCTCCACAGGACTTTGACTGAGGCTATTTCTTTGTTCCTTAGTTTACGAATCTGACGATCAAGAATTTGAACCGGAACCTCTTCGTAAGATAGGTTATCCTTCACCTCAATTCTATCAACAGGGATCACCAATGCCGGGTTCCCCAAGCATTTCTTTAGCATAGACACATGGAACACCGGGTGTACCCCATCTAGCTCGGAAGGCAACTCTAGCTCGTAGGCCACCTTCCCAATCCTCCTTACGATTTGATAGGGTCCAACATAACGTGGACTCAACTTTCCCCTCTTCCCAAACCTTAGGACCCCCTTCATAGGTGATACCTTCAAATACACCCAATCATTTATCTCAAACTCTAAGTCCCTTCTCCTTACGTCGGTGTAGGATTTTTGGCGACTCTGGGCAGTCTTTAGCCTCTCTCTAATGATCTTGACTTTTTCCATCGACTGGTGAACAAGGTCAGGTCCAATCAGCCCTGCTTCTCCAACCTCAAACCACCCAATCGGCGATCTACATCTTCTTCCGTACAGGGCCTCATAAGGAGCCATCTGAATGCTCGCATGATAACTATTGTTATATGCGAATTCGATCAAGGGTAGATGATCATCCCAATTTCCTTTGAAGTCAAGTACACAAGCTCTCAACATATCCTCGAGTGTTTGAATCGTACGCTCCGCCTGACCATCCGTCTGCGGGTGAAAAGCTGTACTCAGATTCACCTTAGTACCCAAACCTTTCTGAAACGATCTCCAGAACTGGGAGGTAAATTGAGCCCCTCTGTCTGATATAATAGCCAAAGGAACTCCATGCAACCTCACAATCTCCTGGACGTACAATCTGGCATACTCTTCCGCAGTATTTGTTGTCTTTACTGCCAAGAAGTGAGCCGACTTTGTCATCCTATCCACGATCACCCATATCGAATCATGTTGCTTTCGAGATTTCGGCAGGCCAGTGATAAAGTCCATGTTGATCATCTCCCATTTCCATTCCGGAATTTCAAAGTTCTGAGCCAATCCATGGCCTTTGATGCTCAACCTTCACTTGCTGGCAATTTGGGCATTTTGAGACAAACTCTGCAACATCCCTCTTCATCCCATTCCACCAATAGATTTCCCTTAAGTCGTGGTACATTTTGGTGGAGCCAGGGTGAATGGAATATTTAGTGTTATGAGCTTCTGCCATAATTCTGTCCCGTATGCCATCAACATTTGGAACACACAATCGACTTTGATATCTCAGTACACCATCTCCCCCTTTGGAGAAGACCGTCACCTTCTGATTGTGAACATCCTCCTTCAGTTGGAGTATAACTGGGTCTTGGTCTTGCTTTTCTTTCACTTCTATCACTAGCGAGGAAGCAGACCCGTTCTCCACATTAACTCCTCCTTCATTGTTCTCCCCAAGTCGAACCCCTAATCGAGCCAACCGGTGTACGTCCTTGGCTAATTCCCTCTTTCCTTCCTCCACATGGGCTGTGCTACCCATTGATAACCTGCTAAGAGCATCAGCAACAACGTTAGCTTTACCTGGATGATAGTGAATGCTCATGTCGTAATCCTTGAGCAATTCCAACCATCTCCTCTGTCACAAGTTAAGCTCCTTCTGACTGAAAACATACTGCAAGCTCTTGTGGTCTGTGAATACATCCACGTACCCCATACAAGTAGTGACGCCAGATCTTAAGTGCGAACACTACCGCTGCCAACTCGAGGTCATGGGTTGGGTAATTCCTTTCATGGACCTTGAGTTGCCTGGAGGCATAGGCTATCACCTTCCCCCTTTGCATTAGTACACATCCTAGTCCGACCCTTGAGGCATCACAATAAATCACAAAGTCCTCGTTTCCCTCGGGTAAAGTTAAGACTGGTGCAGTAGTCAATCTCGTTTTCAATTCCTGGAAACTCTTCTCACATTCCTCGGACCACTGAAACTTGACCTTTTTCTGGGTCAACTTGGTCAATGGTGCGGATAAGGAAGAAAATCCTTCTACAAACCTGCGGTAGTAGCCCGCCAACCCCAAGAAACTTCTAATATCGGTCGGGGTGGTCGGTCGCGGCCAGTTCTTAACCGCTTCAATCTTCTGGGCGTCCACCTGAATACCATCACCGGAAACAACATGGCCCAGAAAGGCTGCTGACTTAAGCCAGAACTCACACTTTGAAAATTTTGCATACAACTCATGGTCCCTAAGAGTTTGGAGGACAACTCTGAGGTGATCAGCATGCTCCTCCTCACTCCTTGAATATATCAGAATATCATCGATGAATACAATCACAAACAAGTCAAGATACGGTTTGAACACCCTGTTCATCAAGTCCATAAAGGCGGCAGGTGCATTCGTCAACCCAAAGGACATGACCAGGAATTCAAAATGACCATATCTAGTCCTAAAGGCTGTCTTTGGAATGTCGCACTCTCTCACCTTCAGCTGATGGTAGCCAGATCTTAGGTCTATCTTAGAGAAACAAGAGGCGCCCTGAAGTTGGTCAAACAAATCATCTATCCTTGGGAGAGGATATTTGTTCTTCACCGTGACCTTGTTCAGTTGCCTATAATCAACACACATTCTGAGAGACCCATCTTTCTTTCGCACGAATAGGACAGGAGCACCCCATGGTGAAACACTTGGCCTAATGAAGCCCTTCTCTAGCAAATCTTTTAGTTGCTCTTTCAATTCTTTCAACTCAGCGGGGGCCATCCTGTAAGGTGGAATCGAAATGGGGTGGGTATCAGGAAGAATGTCAATCCCGAAGTCAATCTCCCTATCAGGAGGGACTCCGGGCAGATCGTTAGGAAAGACTTCTGGAAACTCGTTGACAATCGGAACTGACTCAAGAGTTGGGGACTCAACATCATCAGATTTCACTCTCACCAAGTGATAGATACAGCCTTTGGAAATTAACTTCCGAGCTTTAAGATATGAGATAAACCTCCCCCTAGGTGTCACTGAGTCACCCTTCCACTCTAGAACTGGTTCATTTGGAAATTGGAACTGAACCGTTCGGGATCTACAATCCACAGAGGCATAACAGGCGTGAAGCCAATCCATGCCGAGGATCAAATCAAAGTCAACCATTTTTAACTCGATCAAATCAATAATGGTGTCCCTATGATGGATAGACACTACACAAGCTCTATAGACTCTTTCAGCTCGAATCGACTCACCCACTGGGGTAGAAACATCAAAGGGTTCGAGAAGACTCTCGGGGGTTTTATCAAACTTACTGGCCACATAAGGAGTTACAAATGACAGTGTGGCACCAGGGTCCATCAAAACATAACAATCAAGAGTAAAGACTCGGATCATACCCGTCACGACATCTGGAGAATTCTCCTGATCTTGGCGGCTCCCCATATTATACAAGCGGTTTGTGGCCCCGCCTGCACCTGACGTAGTGGCCCTTGGGTTCCCTCTAACCGGTGGGGCCGACGCCGCGGACTGAGCTTGGCTAGCCCGTTTTGGACAATCCTTCTTGTAGTGGCCTACTTGGCCACACCCGAAGCATGCGTCATTCTTATCACGACATCTCCCCCAATGCGCCTTCCCACAGTTATCACACTGTGGTCTACTCTGGGAACCTTGAGCCACACTAGCTTGGGACTGAGGTCCATGGTTCCCCGTATTCCGGAACCTCTGATCATGCGTGCCTTTAGGCACAGGTGCGCTAGCAGCTGAGGGTGCTGGAAATCGATTCCCATTACCCCTCCTTCCACCTTCGTGGCTGGATGTCTTAGCTCTCTTGCGCTTGAACTCTTCCCTGTCCTGTTGTCTTTCTTCGTCAGCTTGCTGCACAAATGTCATCAATCGTCCAATGTCCATATCACTCACCAGCATTGCCCCTCTGCCATCCCTTTTGGGCCCTCTATTCAACCCATCGACATACATTCCCATTCTCCCCCTCATGTCGGCAATCATATCTGGAGCATAGCGAGATAGCTGTGTGAACTTCAGGCCATACTCCTGCACGGTCATGGAGCCTTGTTTTAGATTCAGAAACTCCCTCACCTTGGCCTCTCTTTTCTCCCTTGGGAAGAAGCGTCCCAAGAAGGCATCCTCAAACACTGCCCAGGTCACACATGAATCATCACCCACTCGGCCCCTCTTCCATTGGTCGAACCACAGCCTGGCCACCCCTTTGAGTTGATAGGCAGCCAACTCAACTTTATCAACATCAGCCACGTGCATCACTTGGAACACCTTCCCAAGTTCCTCTATATAGTTCTCGGGGTCTTCAGTAGATGTCGACCCCGTGAACTCGGGCGGGTTCATCCTCAGAAATTCTCGGACTCTAGAGGTGCCATGAGAGTCTGTCCCACCCGCACCTTGCCTCACAGCAGGTGCTGCAACAGCCTGGGCCAAAGTTTGAATAGCTTGGCGTAGCTCAGCATTCGAGATCTCAGCTTGAGGAGGTTGCCCAACAGGGACAGCTGGATCCACGGGCCCCTCGGGTACTTGAGGCTCAGGTGGGTTAACAGCTCGCCTGGCAGGACGTCCCCTTCCTCTGACAGCTCTTCTGGGAGGCATGTTAGCGATTCTGCACGTGTAACGCACGAGTTAGAGGATAGTTTTCATAGAGTTCAACTCCATCGCACGATTTAGAGTAAGAAAGAAGTGTAACCATTCCTAATGTCCCATAGCCTCCTGTTTATGAAGTGTGGTCGACAACACACCCATAAACAAGACTCTACTAGACACGGCTTCGTAGACTCCCTAGGACACTTGAACTCTGTGCTCTGATACCAAGTTTGTCACGCCCCGGGAGGGTACCCTGGGCGTGGCCGGCACTCAGAGACTATTTCTAGCCCCTGAGCGAACCACTTAGCCTCCTCACATCATTCAACATCAAGATAGCGGAAGTAACATCAAAGGAATACCTTAAATAAGGGCCCAAAGGCCAACATCAATCTCAACATCAACTAAGTAAGGGAAATATTACTCAGTTCAAAAGGAAACATCTGCATCAATCCTCGACATCATGTCTACAAAGCCTCTAATTCTAACTCGACCGTCTAAGAGTGGTGCCGTGACATGCCATGGCTACCAGACTCAATGAATAAAGAAAAACATAAGTAGAAGGGTTTCCTCCGGAAAGCAAGGAGGCTCACCAACTCAGAACTCGAACTCTGCGGCTTCAACGGTGCGTCTGCTGAAGTCCTCTAACTCCTGTATCTGCATCATGAAACGATGCAGCGCCAAATGGCGTCAGTACGTGGAATGTACTGGCATGTAAAATAGCTGAATAATAGGGTAAGTACACAGCATAAAGAAACATCAACTCAACATCATATTCCATCAGAATGTCAATGTCTATCTAAGGCAAGAGATTAGAATAGACAGTTGACTCATCAACCTCTCATCTCCACATCGTCATCACATCAAAGGGACATCACATCGACTCAACATCACATCAACATCGACTCAAGGGAACATCACATCGACTCAACATCACATCAACATCGACTCAAGGGAACATCACATCAACATCGACTCAAGGGACATCAACATCGACTCAAGGGAACATCACATCAACATCGACTCAAGGGACATCAACATCGACTCAAGGGAACATCACATCAACATCAGAGTTCTATCAAAGGAACCTAACTGGGAGTTTCTCTAACCGACAACCATCACTTATGAGCCAGTGATGATACAACGAAGCGATGCCGTTGCCACATCCATCCAATACCCTGCCCGGGGTAAAGGACATCACATCAGTGGATCCACAAAAAAAAACATCAAACATCAGTCCTCTTTTGGGACAAGATAGGAGCCATCCGCATTGCGGTTCAATCCTCTCTTCCTACGCGGGCCACGTAGTTAATGGGTTCGAGTGGGACTCACTCTCTACCCATTTCGGTGCTCAATACTCCTCCCAGAACTCGACATGCTCATAAACATCATCATCATCATCATCATCAGTCCCAGAGGGACATAGTACATCATCATCAGTCACATAAGGACATGGTATAATAATTAATACCTCAACATCAACATCGGTCCCAGAGGGACATAGTACATCATCATCAGTCACATAAGGACATGGTATAATAATTAATACCTCAACATCAACATCGGTCCCAGAGGGACATAGTACATCATCTCATAACATCAACATCAAGACTCTCATCAAATGTGAAACACGATCACAACATCATCATCGTCAAGGCTCTAGACTCATCCCCTAAATTCATTATGCATGCTTTTCAATTTGCAATTCATATAGGGTTTGTAAATGCACTTACAAAAATGAGTTAAGTATAAAACAAAGTAATGATGATCATCAATTTCTGTAAGAAAATCATTTATACATAGAATACGTAAATTTTTAACATGCATCAACTCTTTACATCAACCTCATCATCAATGACTCTAATCATCAGTTCTCAGAAGGGCACATGGGAGAACATTCCCATGCTTTAAGTTAGCCTTACATACCTGGAAAGTTTTGCTAACACAAGGAAGTACACCCTCCTCTTGATCTCCTCAATCCTCCCTTCCTTCAAGCCCTACCTTAGGTGACTCTTTGGAAGAACGCTTAGAATTTAGGTTTTGAAACCCTTTTCTTCGAAAACTGACCTTAATTAGGCGTAGGGGGACGTTTAGAATAGTTAGGAATGGACTAAATTGCCCTCCATAATTTAACAGAATTACTCCCCCATCTGAAATAACACAGTCCGCGACGCGGACCTGTCGCGGACAGTGTATTTTCGGAAATTCAACTCCGTCGAAAATTTTACAGAAAACACAAGTGTGACTCCGCGACCGATCCGCGACGCGGTTCTGTCGCGCAGGCACACTGTTTTTCGTTTTGGAACGAAAAATTATTTTCCGACTCGATCGCTCTAAAATTCGACCGAGACCCTCTTCCCACTCCATTTTCAGTGCTGATCACGAATCCACTCTCGGATTTTCAATCCGAGCATTGGAAGACGCGTTTTACGCGCACCTCTCCTCTAGGGGTATTTTAGTAATTAGCGGGGCATTACATTATCTCCCCCTTGGGATCATTCGTCCTCGAATGATGAGTAGGAACGACATTTAGCACGAATAAACTCAAGACTCACCTCGATACTCGCTCAATAACATCATTACCTCGACTTCTCATGTGGCTTCCTCAACGAATTGATTCCTCCACAGGACTTTGACAGAAGCTATCTCCTTGTTCCTCAGCCTGCGAACCTGTCGATCAAGGATCTGGACTGGGATTTCCTCATAAGACAAACTATCTCTAACTCCCGTGCTCTCCACAGGAATTACCAAGGCTGGATCTCCCAAACACTTCTTCAACATCGAAACATGGAACACCGGATGGATTCCATCTAACTCAGAGGGTAACTCTAGCTCGTAGGCGACCTTCCCAATTCTTCGCACAATCTGGTATGGGCCAATATAACGAGGACTTAATTTCCCCTTTTTCCCAAACCTCATGACACCCTTCATGGGTGATACCTTCAAGTAAACCCAATCGCTCACCTCAAACTCTAGGTCTCTCCTCCTCACATCTGTGTAAGATTTCTGACGGCTTTGGGCAGTCTTCAATCTTTCCCGAATAATTTTCACCTTCTCTAAGGACTGGTGAACCAGGTCAGGACCAATCAACTCAGCCTCTCCAATTTCAAACCACCCAATAGGTGATCTACATCTCCTCCCATACAATGCCTCATAAGGGGCCATTTGGATGCTCGCATGATAACTGTTGTTATATGCAAATTCAATCAACGGCAAATGATCATCCCAATTTCCTTTGAAATTAAGGACGCATGCTCTCAACATGTCCTCCACCGTCTGAATAGTGCGCTCTGCCTGACCATCTGTCTGTGGGTGAAAAGCTGTGCTCAAATTCACTTTGGTACCCAATCCTTTCTGGAAGGACTTCCAGAAATGAGAAGTAAATTGGGCTCCTCTGTCCGAGATAATGGACAAGGGAACTCCATGCAACCTCACGATCTCTTGAATATACATCTTGGCATAATCCTCTGCAGTGTTAGTCGTCTTGACTGCCAGGAAATGCGCTGACTTCGTCATTCTGTCCACAATCACCCATATGGAATCATGCTGTCTCCGGGATCTCGGTAGCCCAGTGATGAAATCCATGTTAATCATCTCCCACTTCCATTCTGGAATCTCAAAGTTTTGGGCTAAGCCAATTGGCCTTTGATGCTCAACCTTTACTTGTTGGCAATTTGAACACCTTGAAACAAACTCCGCAATATCTCGCTTCATCCCCCTCCACCAATAGACCTCTCTCAAATCGTGATACATCTTAGTGGAGCCTGGGTGAATGGAGTATTTAGTATTATGGGCCTCAGCTAGAATCCTCTCTCGGACACCATCAACATCAGGGACACACAGTCTATTCTGGTACCTCAATACACCATCTCCCCCTTTGGAGAAGACCATCACCTTTTGCTTCTGAACATCCTCCTTCAATTGGAGTATCACAGGATCTCGGTCCTGCTTCTCTTTTACCTCTGTCACTAGGGACGATGCAGACCCATTCCGCACACTAATTCCTCCCTCGTCGTTCTCCTCAAGCTGGACTCCCAATCGAGCCAGCCTATGCACTTCCTTTACTAACTCCTTCTTCTCCTCCTCAACATGGGCTGTGCTACCCATAGACAACCTGCTAAGAGCATCAGCAACAACATTAGCTTTACCTGGGTGGTACATGATGCTCATGTCGTAGTCCTTGAGCAATTCCAACCATCTTCTCTGTCGCAGGTTAAGCTCTTTCTGACTGAAGACATACTGCAAGCTCTTGTGATCCGTAAACACGTCCACATGCACTCCATACAAGTAGTGGCGCCAGATTTTAAGTGCAAACACCACTGCTGCCAACTCAAGGTCATGGGTCGGATAGTTCTTCTCATGAACCTTAAGCTGCCTGGAAGCATAAGCCACCACTTTACCTCTTTGCATTAACACACATCCCAATCCAACTCTTGACGCATCACAGTATACCACAAAACCTTCCGTCCCATCAGGCAAGGTCAATACAGGTGCAGTAGTCAACCTAACCTTTAGCTCTTGGAAGCTCTTCTCGCATTCTTCAGACCACTCAAACTTGACTTTTTTCTGGGTCAGTTTAGTCAATGGGGCGGATAGGGAAGAAAATCCTTCAACAAATTTGCGGTAGTAGCCTGCCAAGCCCAAGAAACTCCTTATGTCCGTCGGAGAGGTCGGTCTTGGCCAGTTGGCAACCGCTTCAATCTTCTGACCATCTACTCGAATCCCATCACCGGATACCACATGGCCTAAGAAAGCCACTGATTTGAGCCAGAACTCACATTTGGAAAATTTCGCATACAACTCCTGATCCTTAAGAGTTTGAAGGACAACTCTAAGATGTTCAGCATGCTCTTCCTCATCCCTCGAATATACCAAGATATCATCAATGAACACTATCACGAACATATCAAGGTAGGGTTTGAACACCCTATTCATCAAATCCATAAAAGCTGCTGGCGCATTCGTCAATCCAAAGGACATGACCAAGAACTCAAAATGGCCATATCTAGTCCTGAAAGCTGTCTTTGGAATATCACATTCCCTCACCTTCAACTGATGGTAACCTGATCTGAGATCTATCTTCGAAAAGCATGAAGCACCTTGAAGTTGGTCAAACAAGTCATCTATCCTAGGAAGAGGATACTTATTCTTGACTGTGACCTTGTTCAATTGCCTATAGTCTATGCACATTCTTAGTGACCCATCCTTCTTTCGTACAAACAGAACGGGAGCACCCCAAGGAGAAACACTGGGTCTAATAAAACCCTTCTCTAACAGATCTTTCAACTGCTCCTTCAACTCTTTCAACTCTGCAGGGGCCATCCTATATGGTGGAATAGAAATAGGCTGCGTCTCAGGAAGTACATCAATACCGAAGTCGATCTCCCTATCAGGAGGGACTCCAGGTAAATCCTCAGGGAACACCTCAGGGAACTCATTTACAATCGGGACAGACTCAAAAGTAGGGGACTCAACATCATCAGACTTAACTCGTACAAGGTGATAAATACACCCCTTAGAGATTAACTTCCTCGCCTTCAGGTAAGAAATAAATTTACCCTTGGGTGCAACATAACCTCCCCTCCATTCTAGGACCGGTTCGTTAGGAAATTGAAACTTAACAACTCGGGTCCTACAATCTATGGATGCATGGCACGCATGGAGCCAATCCATACCAAGAATCACATCAAAGTCAACCATCTCCAACTCCACCAAATTGGCCAAAGTATCCCTATGACAGATGGACACTATACAATCTCTATAGATTCTCTTAGCCAAAATTGACTCACCAGTAGGAGTCTATGAAGCCGTGTCTAGTAGAGTCCTTATTATTGGTGTGAAGCGCGCCACATCCATAATGGGGAGGCTATAGGACATTTAGGATGAGTTTCCCTTCTTTCAGATTCTGATCGTGCGATAGAGCTCTTTCCTAAGAAATCTGCGATGATTCGTGCGTTGCTCTAAACCTTTCGATGATGCCTCGTCCACGAGGTGATAGCGACAGTAATTTTCTGACTCTTACAGATGAGATCCTTTGAGATAAAGTAATCGGAATGGTCGAAAGACTGTCTAGGCTTGTGAAAAGCCGATTAAGATGCGAAGTTGATTGACTAAGAAGAGTGCACTATTAATCATATGAATCGTGCATTTGAGTTATTTCTAGATGTACCTAGACCCATTTATTTTTCAAAACTTGCTTCCGATGTGACCCATGAAAGGAGAACCTATGTCTCTAAAGAGTTTGATGTTACCACCTAAGAGTGAGATATGAGGTCTTATAAATCCTGAGTAGAATTGAATCATCCCAGAGTTAGAAGGATGATGATGGAAAGAAAGGGACGAGATGACAAGAGTGATGGCTGGGTGAGGCTTGCAGTTAGAGTTAAGTATTCATTAGGTAAGTAATGATGTGCTGAGTTGATTGCCATAAGATTGATGAAAGAGTCATAAGTACTCTAGTGATTTTCATGATGAGGTATAGAGGAAGAGTTGTTGTTAGAAGGTGGTAGGGCGTGCTCAGACTAGTAGGAAGTTATGTTGATATGTTGTAGTATTCATACTATTGATGGTGAAGTGTAGATGTTGAATAGAGGAAAAAGAGTGCTTTCAATGTGATAGATCTAAATTAGGCTTATGATTTTTAAGTGTGAGTTCATGAGACTCACCGAGTTATGAGGTTAGACAGATAAGAAGAGGCTTAAGATATGTATCCATGATTGTGTAAAGATGTGTGAAACTCTAAGTTATGACTGCTATAAGAATCTAGATAGTATATTTGAGTTATCGATGTAAAGTAGGCTGATGTAAGTAATCTTAATCATCATGAGTAACTAAGTTGATTTGGGGCTTATCAATAGATGATGACGAGTTTCCATGGTAGACTAATTCTCATGCAATTAAATTTATGGGAGCACAGAAGTTGAGTGCCAGCAGGCAAAAGAAGAGGTTAGATTGTGAGAGTTGTGGGAAGTGGTTATGTACGCCATAAGAATAGCAACATAGAGAGATTTCCATAGAGACTGGAAGAAGCTAAGAGTAATAGCGTTGAAAAGAGTCTGAGTGGCTAGCTATATGCATGCGACTATAGCATAATAGAAGAGTTTAGGATATTCTTGTGGATAGTGATTCCTTGACCATGTGGAGGTATATACTTATAACCTAGTAGAGGAAATTGATTTATGAATCTAAAAAGAGGACCTTGAGAGCTAAGGAAGAGTTGATGTAAGGCCCAGTGAAATTACCAAAGTACCCCTAGAGGAGAGATGTGCGCATAACACGCCTTCTGATGCTCGGATGGCAAATCCGAGGCCAGATTTGTGATCAGCACAAAAATTTGAGTGGGGGAAAGGCTTCAGTCGATTTTTAGAGTGACCGAGTGAAAAGATAATTTTTCGATCCAAACACCGAAACAGTGTCGGTGCGCGACAGAGGCGCGTCGCGCACCTGTAGCGGAGTGACACTTATATTTTTTTTCAAACTTTTCGACGGGATTGAGAAAACTCGTTCAGAAAATTTTTGCTGAAAATGTACTGTTCGCGACCAGTCCGCGTCGCGGACTGAGTCACTTCGAGGCTGGAAATTTCTAAAATTATTGAGGGGCATTCTGGTCCATTCCTAACACCTTATAAATTCCCTATAGGACTAATATAAGTCGTTTTAACATGAAAAGGGTCTAAAACCCCATTCTAAGTCCTTTTCTAACAATTGAATAGGACTAGAGCTTGAGAGAAGAGGAGAAGAGCTTGAGGTAGACGAATTCAAGAGTGAATAAGAGTTCTTAATTCTGATGATGATGTGATGCCATTTCCTTTTTAAGGTTATAGATGAGGAGGAGCAGTTAGAGAAATCGTGAGGAGTCTAACAGATAGGTAAAATCATATTAGTATCTCCCGAGGTAAGAGTTCATGTAATCGAGAGTGTAAGCTGCTATGGTAGGCTTAAATGCGTGGATGCTATAATGCGAGTGTATTAGAGTGATGAGGACGAGTATTATTCTCTAAGTACAAGTTACTATTGAGTGAGGGTTCTTGATTCTGATGTCATCTTACACGTGTACTGACCTTCGGCTTATTATGCCATTGTTGATAGTATGATGTAGGGTATCAAATTTTAGAGGTATAATCATGCTTATGTTGCATGGAGAAGTAGTAGTTTGGGGGTTTCGTCAAAGGGGGAGATGATGAGTTCCTCCACGTCCAAATAGTGATGTTGATAATAGTAGACTGAGAGTGAGGTGGATGAGAAGGAGTGAATGTATCCTCATTGTGATATCGGTATTAAACTGGTGTCATGAAGGGATAGAGATAGGGATGAGGAAAGAGATGAGATCATATGATGCGCAATTGATAGGTAAGAGTATGTTGATGGGACTTTGAGTGAGAGTTCATGAATAGTGGAGGTAGAAGTGACAAGTAGGCTTGAAAAATTCTGAGACATAATTAAATTGATTGTTATTGTGCGAGTTGAATGATAGACTATTGAAGACTTTATAATAAATATTTCGAGTATAGAGATGAGTATTGAGGATTAGCTTTGTATGAATATGATCACCTTAAAAATGACACCTTGAGGCTTAGAACTAGGCCTGAATGAAAGAAGAAGAGGTAGTTAGGTAGGAGTTTGAATAAGAGCTATGAGTTTGCATTGATGGGGTAAAGTGCCAAAAAAAAAAGGGCACAATTGAGGTGGGGACTTGAGCATGAGAGTGTCCTCAGAGTCTTGTTTATACGATGTTCCTATTCTCAATTTGAGTTGATGGCTTCCTTCCTGAGTTCAAAAGACTGATTGACAAGGTGTCTAAATGATTCAAATTGATTGAGTTTCGATGTTCCATTCGTGCTTGATGAAGAGAATGTAAGATGTAATTTCCTTACTCATGATTTAAATTGAGTTTTCTATTTCTGAGTTGATGTGTCCATTCCAGAGTCTGAATGGAGATGGTTTGAGACTGATGACGAGTTAGAGTTTGATTGATTGAGTGAGTTTTGAGAAGAGTTCTTATTCTTATTCGTGCCTTGATGTCTACCTTTACTCATCATTCGAGGACGAATGATCCCAAGGGGGAGATAATGTAACACCCCAACTTTTTTTTACTAAGATTGAGTCATCCTTCATATGATAGAATCAATTGCTGAGTATTTAAAGTATATTAGATGTGATTTAGAGTTATAAATGATCTTTTACATCAAGTCAAGTCTGAAGAATTTCTAGCGACTAAGTTTTCGTATGAGTTGATGGAAGGGTCAAATTCAAATGACCATATCTCCTAAATTATAATGAGTGAGGTGACCCATAATATATCAAATTAAAGATCTTTGATTTAGCTTTCCAACGCATCTTATTTCGCGTTAAATGGAGTTCGGAGTGGAAAGTTATGACCATTTTACTGGAGACCTGTAGAGCTGTCTGAAGGTCCGCGACGGCTCCGCGACGCGGACCTATCGCGAACCCTTTCTGGATAAGCTAACCGACGTTTCTTTAATTTATTTTGAGGGTACTTTTACCCTAAATCCTTTGGGCGTATATTTAAGGTCCCAAAACGCATAATACGTCAGTTTCATAAGTCAAAACCCTCTTTTTCACTCCTAAACATAAAACGCTCAAGAATCATCAAGAAAGTCATCAAGTTAGGATTAACTTTCAAGATTCTTCATCAAGGTGAGTTATTCTTCATAAGCTTTAAGCTATTTTCTCTATCTATTCATGAAATCCCTAATAGAATCTTAAATCCTAACCTAGGGTTTCAAGAAAGCGAAATCAAGAATCCCAACAAAGGATTCCTTGATTCTTCTTTCCATGAATTAGGGTTCTTCATCAAGAAACTCTAAAGATTCTAAGTCAAGAATTCAAGAATCTAAGAGAAGCCTTCAAACGATGTCTTTCCGAGTTCTTTCATTCTAAAAGAACAACGAGATTGAGGATTTTCTCCAAGAAAACGAGTATTTATCAAATTTTGATTGAAATATCAAATTTCCAGGTATGTAAGGCTAAACTAAAAGCATGAGTTTGTTCTCTCATGTGCCCCATAGAGGCCAAAGATGAGTTGATGGTTGAAGAGTATGTGTGCATGAATATTTGAGAGTTTTTCATTGAAAAATTGATTTGAAATTACATGTTTTCTAAGTTGATGATCATCATACTATTTGTTTTCTTGAAGTTAACATTTTTCATGAGATTTTGCATAACCTTACATGATTATTTGAAAAGCATGCATAATGAACTTAGGGATGAGTCTAGAGCCTTGACGATGATGATGTTGTGATGTTGTGATTGTGTTTCACATTTGATGAGAGTCTTGATGATGATGTTGATGAGAATGACGTTTTATGATGTCTTAAAATGGGAAGTTTAATTTCTAAAAGAGTATCTTGAGTCTATGATGTTGATGTTGATGTTATGAGGTGAGGTACTATGTCCCTCTGGGACCGATGTTGATGTTGAGGTTTTATAATATGTCCCCATGGGACTGATGTTGATGTTGAGATGATGTACTATGTCCCTCTGGGACCGATGTTGATGTTGAGGTATTATATCATGTCCTTATGTGACTGATGATGATGTATTATGTCCCTATGGGACTGATGATGATGATGTTTTATGAGCATGTCGAGTTCTGGGAGGAGTATTGAGCACCGAAATGGGTAGAGAGTGAGTCCCACTCAAACCCATTAACTACGTGGCCCGCGTAGGAAGAGAGGATTGAACCGCAATGCGGATGGCTCCTATCTTGTCCCAAAAGAGGACTGATGTTTGATGTTTTTGTGGATCCACTGATGTGATATCCTTTACCCTGGGCAGGGTATTGGATGGATGTGGCAACGACATCGCTTCGTTGTATCATCACTGGCTCATAAGTGATGGTTGTCGGTTAGAGAAACTCCCAGTTAGGTTCCTTTTGATAGGACTCTGATGTTGATGTTGATGTGATGTTTGAGTCGAGTTCCCTGAGTTGAGTTGATGTCGATGTTCCCTGAGATGAGTTGATATTGATGTTCCTTGAGTTGAGTTGACGTCGATGTTCCTGAGTTGAGTTGAGTTGATGTTGATGTTCCTTGAGTTGAGTTGAGTTGAGACGAGTCGAGTTGAGTTGAGTTGAGTCGAGTTGAGTTTCCTTGAGGTGAGTCTGATGTATTGATGATGTATTGATGAGATGTTGATGGGTCATTGTCTACTCTTTATTCTTTCTTTAGATAGACATTTGACATTCTGATGGAGTATGATGTTGAGTTGATGTTGTTCCTATATTATTCTACTTGTTTCTGTTTCACTCAGCTATTTTACATACCAGTACATTCCAAGTACTGATGTCCCCTTCTGGGACTGCATCGTTTTATGATGCAGAGGCAGGTATTAGAGATCATTGACAGGCGCTTCGTTGAGGATCTATTCACATTCAGCTGATTGGTGAGACCTCCTTGTTTTCGGAGGATTTCCATATTTTTATCATCTAGCTTGAGTTGTACTTTATTTTCCTTGAGTTGGGTAACCATGGCCTGTCATGGTACCATTGAGATGTTTGAGTTAGAGGCTTCATAGACACTGAGTAGAGGATGTGATGTATTATTTTTCCAACTATTCTTTGTTGGAAATTAACATTTTGTATAAAGGCTTGATTATTTTAATTATATTAAGGTCTTTTCCATGAGGATGTTTCTTCCGCTGTTGAGTATGATGTGACGATGAGTCCAAGTGGTTCGCTTGGGGACTAGCAATAGTCTCTGAGTGCCGGCCACGCCTAGGGTACCCTCCCGGGGCGTGACAAACCATCTTGAGATGAGATGTCCCACATCGGCAAAACACAGGAGAGATGTTGGGTATTTAAGTAAAGGCTTGAACCTAATACTGTGAGGCGCCTTTTGGGGTGAGCCCAAAGGGACAAATCCGTGATGGGCTAGGCCCAAGAGCGGACAATACTTCACAGTGTTGGGCCAGGTCGTTACAGATGGTATCAGAGCCACTCTTGTGTCGGCCTTGTCGATGTGGGGCTAGAGTTCAACTGAGTTTAGGCAAATCTCGGTTACGCGGGGCAAACCTCAGTGCTAACTGAGTTTAGGCGAATCCCGGTGACGCGGGGCAAACCTCAGTGCTGAGTCTAGGCGAATCCCATACGGTGGGGCAAACCTCAGCGAGGACGCTGAGTCCATAGAGGGGGTGTATGTAACAACCCATCTTGAGATGAGATGTCCCACATCGGCAAAACACAGGAGAGATGTTGGGTATTTAAGTAAAGGCTTGAACCTAATACTGTGAGGCGCCTTTTGGGGTGAGCCCAAAGGGACAAATCCGTGATGGGCTAGGCCCAAGAGCGGACAATACTTCACAGTGTTGGGCCAGGTCGTTACAATATATATCATCATAATATATGTATATACTCTGATAGTGTCAAGCTGTAATGGAGCAGTCTTTTCATAATTGAAGCACTACATGTTTCTCCTTGCTGCTCTATTAGAGTTTTATATATTCGAATGACATCAAGGAGTAACTAAGTACTGTTTACATTGAAGCACTGTTTTTTCCTCTTTGATACTATCATAGTATATATATACATTTCACTGAAGCACTGCCTCATCCTTCTCGATACCACTAAAGTGTATATATATATTCTCATGACATCAAACACATGATAATAGTTAAAAATAAAGGGTATAAAAGTAGAAAAATAGCCATTTGTAAAATAATTCTTTTTTCTAAGGTACAAATGTTATTTTTTCCTTTTAAGATTAAACTATATAGAACTTGAATAGTATACTTATTGATATCCATGTCCTTTTACTATAATTGCATGTTATTGACATCTATGTATTACTCCCAATTGTTGTTGACATAATTGTAGAATATAGTAGTTATTGAAGTCCAAAAAAATATTAGGTGGGAATCAAACACTCATCGACAAGTAAATTATTTTAGTCATAAAACAATAATCTAAATTTCAATTCAAATAAGTAGAATACATGCATAGAGACTTACATTTACAAATCAAAGAATATATATGTATACAACAATCACTATTGGTTTTTCATCCACAAGATTTTCCAATTTCATTAATCACCAAAGTTCTAGCTCTATTAATAGTTAAAAGACACAAATAAACATGTTGTTCAAGCTCTTCCACTTGTTTCCTAAATCCAACATTACTCTTCTTCAACTCCTTCAACACTTTGAATGAAATACTATCTTCCCTTCTATCCAAACACAACTTTATCATCGCCTTGTTATGTTCAATCTCATCGTGCAATCGATCCACCAACCTACTCATCGTATCGAAATCCCTATTCAAAATGTATGTACCTTTTGCTGCTACATCAAGTTGTGCTCCAATCTTGTTTAGAAATCCACATTTCAAGAATCGAGTGAATTTTTTAATTTTCGTTCGCTTCAAGGGTAAAATGGTCAAAATTGCTGGTCCCATTATAAGTGCAGCTAGTGTATGTGCTGCTAGTACCACAGCTGCAACAGCTACTAGTCCACATGCTGTTGTCACAAATACCCCTGAAGCCTTATTTACACATTTGATGAATTTTATTTTCCTAGCTACTTTTTTCCTTTTTGAACTCAAATGATGCAAAATCGACGAATATTCATCGTTGATTCGCGTAAAATCTTGTTTTTTGAGGTCGGAAAATGGGTTGTTGTGGATGATATAAGATCGTAGTTCTAGAACAAGGTGATTAACTTGATGCGAAGAACATTTATCGTCGATCGATTCAAGGACATGATCAACGAAATCATAGTCATTTTGGACTTGGTTAATTGTTTTGACAAGTTGGCTACAAAATTTTGAGGCTTTTGCACTAATATTGAAGTAATTGGAAAGAAGGGGTTTGAGATTATATTTTCTTGGAAAAATATTTGTTGATTCAAGAATGTTTGTTATTGTTTCTTGGCATGGCTCAAGAAGTATATCTGAGAATAATGTATATTGAGAATTTGGAGATAATGGTTCATTATTGTTATCATTATTTACTATTAGGTCATGAGCTTTCATGAAAAAATCACCATATGATTTTGTCCTTAATGCACCTAGGTACTCTTCATTCACATTGAGGCTTCTTTTCCCCTCTCTCATCATGGTCTTTTGATCTGAAAAATAAAATTTACATATTTAAAAACTATATAAAAAAATATCATATATTATGATAATGAAATCATTCAATTATTCAACATATACTTAATTTCCATTTTACTTCACATGAGGTAAAAAGAAAGGCCAAGTCCGATGCACTAAAGCTTTCGCTATGCGCAGGATTTGAGGAAAGGCTTGACTACAAGGGTAAGTATCGCTCGAGGAATTTATCTTAAAGTAAGTATCACTAGAGGAATTTAAGAAAAAAGTTGACAATTATTTTCAACTATGTATACATTAACATTAAAGAAGTACATACTCCTTTTTTAAAATTGCTCAATTCTCAAAAAAATCTAATAAATAAAAAAGCAACTTATTAGAGCTTGTTTGTATTAACTTATTTTAAGTTCTTTTAAGTTAAAATAATTTTAAGTAATTTTGTATTGTTTGAGTAAGTTTAAAAAGTGTTTATCGTATTTAGTTTTAAGCAAAAATGACAAAAATAAGTCAAAACCATCTAACTTATGACTTTTAACTTATAAATCAAAACTAAAAAGTCAATTCAAACAAGTTCGATCTTCGTAAAATATACCTACCTTGTTTTAGTTCTTCTTCTTAATGAGCTTGGAGAAATTTAAAACGACAGTTCAAATAGAACAGAAGAAGTACAAATACTAGTAATATAATCATATATATGTTTAACTTACCTCTCATGGTTTTACAAGTTGTGTCTTCTTCACCCATATCTTGAAACTCTTCAATACACTAAAGCTTATGGATGGATAGAATATGTTGCTTAATTAGAAGTTGCTTCCATGCATTGAAATATATATATATAGTAGTAAAAAGAGTTTGTAATATATCACTCAAAAAAATGTGTGTATCACATTAAAACCTTATAGAAGCAATGTAATTAAGATGGTGTTAAAGGACTACCAAAACAAATAAATCCTAGGTTGTGTGGCTAAATTGTGAACCTTTTAAAGCCACTTATAATAAGTTGATAGTTTTAAGGATTGTATCTTACGTTATCCCTTTGTGGTGATAAACTTTACACATTTATTCATTTTTTAAGTAAGAAAAGAGAGAGAAAAAATGGAGATTTTATATATTTTGTATAAATTTATTTTAAGTTATTGTTCTTTTTATGAGAAATCTTAATTTTTCCTCATGAGGGATTATAATTTTCAACATAAAAAAACTAAAAAGATCATTTTTTTTAAGATTTAATTTGTAAGTAATCATATGAGATTATTTCACGAGAATGGGTTAAGAGGTGTCTTTAGATCCTGTGATGTCATTATCTGTCTTGTATTTGTTACTTTTATCGTATTTACACATTATCATTTGCTTTTCATTATTAGTCGCTTTCCATTTTCCCTTTTCTTTCACTTTTTTTCCCATATCTGGTATTTTTCTGCTTGTGGGACTTGATATTTGAGACGAGGGTTTTTCGGAAATATCCTCTCTATCTCTATGAGGTAGTGATAAAGTCTGCGTGCAATTTATCCTCCTCAGACCCCACTCGTGGGATTCCACTGAATATGTTATTGTTTGTTGAGTTAAGAGGTGTATTCTTGAAATTATAATTAAAGTTAGGCTATCCTTATCTCTCTCACAACTTTATTTACACGGTTATATGCCTTTTTTGCATGATTTATGTATAAAAAGTATATACTTTATTTATCTAATGATGGGAATCAATTTTGCTATTTGAATAAAATAGTACATGAATCATGCTACATAACAAAACTGAAAAAAAATATTTAAGCAACTTGGGAAAATTAATATAAATTGGCTAATGAGTGGACCTCAAGTAATATCAATTTTAAGTTAATTGATATATAAATAATATTGATGTGGCTAAATTTATATCGAACTTGGATAACTAATTATATATTAGCATATAGTAATGTTAGTTATAGAGCTTGAAGGAGGGCCTAAAGGTGGCATCGATAATATCACATGCATCTTGTCATCAGATAATAAAGTTGATTTTACGACGCCCTCCCAATCCAACTTACTTCAAGTTAGGCAGGAAGAACAATTTTTTTAAGCAACTTTACTTAATAGAACTAAGAAAAGAAAATAATAATATATCTTATAGTACATTATTATTATTATTTGTTAATTAATATTCAAAATTAATTATTATAAGTGTCCTATAAGTAGGGAGGTTAAATATTTATCAATGTTTGATTCGAAAAATATTTTTTATAAAAAAGAAAAATTCTCAAATATTTTTAAAAAATAACTGTAATTTCTTGATTGAATTAGAAAAAAGAAGTTCCATAAAATGACAACAAAACACCCTATCCACATACTAGAACTTCAACTCCTATCCCCCACCAACATATTTAATTTTAACATAAATCACTTATGTATTTATTAAATATTAATAAATAAATCACTTATTTTTTAAAAAGACATTTTTGTGAAAAAAAAATTCCTTTTGTGCCAAACACACACCTAAAATTTTATAAACACTCCATAGAATGTGTATACATAAAAACTTCAAATTGTTGATGGCTAATATTTTTATTTTTTTAATTTATTCTTTAATACATTATCTAAAGTTTGATTAAGTCAGATAAACCTTAAAATACTACATTTATGAAGTTTGCCAACAAGCTATTGTCCCATGTTACATCCACTCTTGGAGGAAGGGGTTATGACACGTGTAATTCCCCAAAAATATTTTATAAAATTAGGTATTGAAAAAACCTAACAAAAATGTTCTTGAAAAGGAATTTCCTTAAATGTAATCCAATCATTCTACAATTAATTAACTAATTGTATCTACAACATGTCTTGGTTTCAAGTTTCTCAACGGTCCTTATCAAAATGAATTTATTTTTAAGGAAAAAAAAACAGATTTGCATGTAACAGGGACATTAAAAATATTATAAATAAACAAAAATAAATTATTACTGTATATTAATTTTGTTATATGAGATGATAATGCAATTCAATATTAAGTGATGGTAAATTAAAGTTGGTGGTTGTTGTTGGGGGCTTAATTAGTTTAACTTATGTTTTAGTTTAATTCGTCACAGAGTTTGATTAAAAAGTATAGAAGATTTTTTTAATTTTATAATTATAAATTTAAAATGTGTGTAGCTAATATATTAAAAAATATATATTTTTAAAAAAGTTGTTGTCTTATATATGTCTTACGATAGGTATAATGAAGATGAATTCAAAATTTGAAGTTCATCAATATTCATGGTGATCTCAATTGCAAGCAAATATTTGTACAATAACAACTAAGTTCGCAATCAAATATTTATAAACAAAATCAGTTCTCTTAGGGGTCGTTTGGTACAAAAATGAATAACACAGGGACTAGTATCGTAGGGATTATTTTTTATCAAGTGTTTGGTTCATTGCTTCCCATTTAATTTTGTGCTTGGTTTAAAACTCTACAAAAGCTTCTTTCCAATTATACCCTTGAATTATTATGAAATTTTCTATTTCATTTAATTAGATCCAAGTAAATTATTTTTTGTGGCTTCTAACTAGTTAGGAGAACAATAATTTTGTCATTATATTTGTTATTTTCTCACTCGAATTATTTGAGAATAAATAATTGTGATCTTAATAAATTCATCACTAATAAAACGCCAATTTTTAATATAATAAAAATAAATCATCTATTGTTAAAATCGAAAAGATAGTAAACAATTGTAAAATAAACAATCCATATTTAGACATAAAAATTTGGGAGTTGTAATTTTAAAGCTTAACTCATAAACAGACGCCTAAACTTGTCCTCATTTTTCACTTAGACACCTAAACTAAGACAAGTTCCTAATAGACACCTCAACTGCTAAGATTTGATCTCATTAGTTGAGGTGTCTATTAGGAACTTGTCTTAGTTTAGGTGTCTAAGTGAAAGATGAGGACAAGTTTAGGCGTATGTTTATGAGTTAAGCCTAATTTTAATATAGTGTTTATATCTTACAAGGTCACTCAACTTTGAAAATATATCTAACATCATTGGACTTTGTTTTGTATCAATAAAATCAACAACAACAACAACAACATACCCAGTAAAATCCCACAAGTGGGGTCTGAGGAGGGTAGAATGTACGCAGACCTTACCACTACCTCATAGCGATAGAGAGGCTGTTTCCTTGAAACCCTCGTCACAAAAACCCATGAGCAGAATAAGCTAGATATGATAAACATGAAAGAAAGGAAAGTGCACAGGAAGTAAATACAGGACAATTAATATCCAAAAGGCAGGTATATAACATAAAAAAGGCATACAATTAAAAATAAAAAAACTCCTTCCTATCTAACTTAGCCCGCTACTCTAATTCGCGATCTCCACTCTCTCCTATCTAAGGTCATGTCCTCGGTGAGATCAAGTTTCACCAGATCTTGCCTAATCACCTCCCCCAGTATTTCTTTGGTCTACCTCTACCCCTCCGAGTAACTCCCAAATCTAGCCTCTCACACCTCCTAACAGGGGCATCGGTACTCCTTCTCTGCACATGTCCGAACCATCGCAGTCTCGCTTCCCTCATCTTGTCTGCTACAGGTGCCACCTCCAGCCTCTCCCGAATGACCTCGTTCTTAATCTTATCACTCCTGGTGTGACCACACATCCATCTTAACATCCTCATTTCGACCTGCATCTTCTGAACATGTGTATTTTTTATTGGCCAACACTCCACCCCATACAACTAAATTAATATAAAAAAAATTGACATGACAAAATAGTAATATACTAGGAAATATGTTAGTAAAATACTAGGAGTTATCTATCGGAACAACAAATAAATAAAATTTTAAAAATTGTCATGGTAATTTATTTATTTTTATATTATGAAAATATGAACTCGCAAATGAATAAATTTTGTAAGATAATTTATTTAAATAAATTTACTAGTACAAAACTACAAATATCAAAACATAAAATCATGAAAAAAAAAGTGTAAAAGAATTTAAGGCATATTTTTGTCTTTTATATGTAATCCCATGGTATTAAATCCAAGGTATTAGTTAATACCACCAAATGAGAGGTATTAGTTAATACCATGTAATACATGAATTAGTTAATACACGGGTCTAAATTTCTACCAAACGTAGTATTAATTAATATCAATAAATAATTCAGGGACCAATTCCCCTAATACCTCCTACGGAATGACTCCTTATAGTCTTATTATATATATATATATATATATATATATATATATATATATATATATATATATATATATATATATATATATATATATATATATATATATATATAAAATCTATCCATTTCAATTCGTTTGTCCTTCTTTCCTTTTAGTTTGTTTCAAAAGTACAAAACTCTCCTATTCTAATAATATTTAAATTTTAATTAACGACATGACATATTTTACACCACAAAATTTAAATGATACACCTCTAATTTAAGATTATAAAATTTAAAACCTTTTTTTAAAAAAAAAATATTTTTATATGGATGCTGCTGAAATTTGTTAGAAATTTTGAACCCCAAAAAAAGAAAACTAATGACGTTTCATAAGATTCTAAAACCTAACAAAAGGCCAAAAAAGGGGGAAAATAAAAAGAATATAGTTCTACAAAATCAGGCTTTATTCATGCATATATACTAACGTCTTCAGTAATTTAGGTCTATTTGATAACTGTTGCAATATAGTTGTAACGTCTAAGAATATTTTTATTTATGTATATCTATACGTACCAGTTACGATTATATCTTTTTATGAGAATCTTAATAGCTCAAATGATATAATATTTGAATTTTCACATTATTAGTCAGAATTTGATCCTCCATCTTGTAATCTTCAATCAATACACGCGAAATGTATTTTATTATTATTTTATTGTAAAGTCAGTATTATCATTGAGGGAATGTAGAATATAAAAGAAAAAGATTGTATACATTCACAAAAAAGGGGTTAATATTTATGTAGCAACAATATAAAGTAATATTTAATTTTCATAATTAGTTTCATAACAAAATAATTTCTTAACTAGTTAAAATTATATGAATATATATATATATAAATGTTTAAAACAATATCCATGTATATAATACTTAAATTTGAGGTTGCTCTTACCTTTTTAGGAACATGTAAATGACAAAATTTAATCACGTAAGAATCCAAGTTGAAAAGTTAAGGAAATGAATGTCATTTTGAGGATTTTGTGGGACCTAAATCACATTAAAGTTAGGGTAAATTACGTGGCTTAGCTAATTCATTGTTTTAATTATTTTTATACACATAATAATAATAAATTTATACAGAGTTTACAAAAATAATGAAGATTTTTTAATTTTATGATCCTAAATTAAAATTATATCAAATGTATCAAAATTTTCAATAATTAGCAGCCTTATACATGTCCCATCAAAAGTTGCAAACAGGGCAGAGCCACCTTATGCCTAGGGGATTCATTTAAACCCTCTTTTATAAAAAAAAAATATCTTTTTTCATCTATATATAGTAGACAGAGGCGGCTCAACTAATTTGGTGACCTAAAGCCGAGTTTTAATATTAGGCCTTAATTATTACTTTTTAATTATATACTATGCAAAATCGTTAATTATTTTTTTAATGTTCTTCTACTTCAATGTTCTTTTTTAAATACCATATGCAAGAAAAATCTAATTCGTGTATTTGCTTTTTTTAATTTTGACGCTCCTCAACTGAAATCCTGACTCCGTCAATAATAACAAATACGTGTGAATATACTAATTCTCGGAAATACAATGAAACAAAAATGTTGTTTACACGTGAATAAACTATATTTTTATTATTATTATTATTATTATGTGCATAAATATAATATATTCTCTACTGTAGGAATATATTATATACACATAAATACATTTATTATGCATATAAATACAACGTATTTTATTACTTAAAATGATGAATGCATTATAATATATATATATATTTCTTTTTTTGCTATTTTTCGAATCCGAAACCTTACTGTATTTCATAATTTTGGAGAAAGTTTTTTAACATGTAAACATAAATAGCAGTATTTATGAAATTTTCCCTCTAAAATTATTGTATGGACCGTCACATGTTAATGTTACCAAAAAGCCAAATATTCCAACAGAAAAAAATATTCCTTCAACAGCAAAAGACAAGCTATGTATGAGCTGTAATGCAATAATTTTGGTTGAAACAATTTTGGTTCTCCCTAAGAAATAATATTCCCTCCGATTCAATTTATGTGACACTTTTTGAATTTTGAGATTTAAATTATTATTTTTTATATATTTTTAAAATATTTTGAATTGTAGTATTTTTTTACATAGTTTAGAAATATATAAATTTCATCTCAAAAAATTTAAAAATTTCATGTGTAAATTTTCTGTCAAATTTAAACTATTTGACTCTCGAAAAATGAAAAGTGCCACATAAATTGTGACAGAATGAGTATACATGTAACATGCAAATATATATTTATTTGTGGTAATTAAGTAGAAGTGCACGTGAAATGAGTTAGTTTAAATCTTTTATGTATCAAATCAAATTATTTATGTTAGATTTCCAAATTTATAAAATAAATTAAATTAATAAAAGTCAAAATTTTCAATTTTAAGTTTTTTTTAGATTTCTTTTCTCAAATTTTTAGTTTTTCCGGATAAAATTTTCATACAAACATCTAATTAACTTTTGGTTCAAATATTTTCTTAATCATACAATATATCTAAGGTTATTTTTAAAAGAAAATATGTAATGGATGGCGACAATAAAACATTCAACAACCCCCCCCCCCCAAAAATCGCGTACATGTACAACAAATATTGCATATTAATAAGTTATTAACCGTCTAAATCAATGCAAAACAAAAGGATGTATATCCAATATTATCGTCATTCCTAGCATTGGATTGAACTTGTTTTCCGATAAGCATTAATGTTGATTTGATTTTGATTTGGAATTTATTTGAGTTGCTAATATCCATGGGCTATAAAATTTATTAGATCATTAAAGATTTCAAGTTCAAATTTGAAATAATATATTGAAAAATAAAAATTATGAAAACTTTTAAAAAATATTTACAAATTACAATATCTCAAATAATATATTTTTGTCAACTTAAATTTCAAATTATTTTTTCTTTATAAGAGTTATTTTTGTACATTACCTGAATGTAATTGTGCAAACACATCATATCTTTACTTGATTCAGAGTAATTTATGTCAAGTTACTTAATTGTAATTTTTGCTACTCCATTCATAATGATTTCGTGGCTTTAATTAAAGAACAAAAATTAGCTTTACAAGCCCTGCACGGCCTTTCGGTCAAAATAATTATTTAAAAAAAATGATCATTCGTAATATAGGCATGTATAGTTCATGTATAGTCAAACTATATTCAGTTTTTGAGTGCATCATAATGTATATGTAGTGTATAGCACATGTATAAGTAAGCAACATTGTATAGTCGGTGTATAGTGTATACTTTCTATGATTTTTGACAAATTATATTATATAATCATATATATTTTTTTATAATTTTTGGCTATTTTTTTAATGTAAATAACAAGGTTATATTTATTATAATAAATTAATTTATTATATATATTTGAAATTATCCCTTTAATAAAATTGGAAACATTATAATTATTTTTCATTGTTGTGTCCTCAAATAACAAGTATAGACTTCAAATTTGATGATGAGGATGTAGTTTCTATGTGATAGGTATAGACTTGGGCCTTAAGAGAAGAAAAGAAAGATGAAAAAGAAATGGGTCGGGTCAGATTAAACAAATAGATTTTCAGGAGAAGAAAGGGAAGTAGGAACCAGCTTTAGGGATAGAATCGAATGATTACGAGATAAATAATGAGACGAAGGAGAGAACTAAGGAAAATGGTATTTGAAAGTAGGGTTAAGTCATTTGATTTTAAGCTTTATATGTGTCTCTCCGTCAAATTAAGGATAATGTTACAATCGAAGAGGTATATTTAAATCGAATGTATAACGGGAAAGTTCATATTACCGACGACATGACCTTGTATAGAAAGAAGTGGAGGTCATGTATTACGATAGAAGGTTAATAGGCTGGTAAGGGTAGGCTGATGTATAGCCTTGTGTTACAGTAGGTTAGTAGGATTAGTCATGTTCTCGTGTCTTTATATCTTGTGTTGTCATTGTCCATCTTATAGCTGTCACTTTTATTGTATTTATATATTATTGTTTGCTTTCCACTTTAATCTGTTTTCTTTTATATCTAGTATTTTCTACTTCCAGAAACAACCTCTATTTATATATCTCTATAAGATAGTAGTAAAGTCTGCGTATATTTAACCTCCATAGACACTTGTGAAATTCTACTAGGTATGTATTTATATTTGGACTGACATTATAAGGAGAGATATTTATATTATTTTTTAATAATACAAGGATATATTTGACCTTTTCCCTTCTTTCCCCTTATGAATTAAAAAATACTCAAAACTATTGGTTTCTAGGCTCAACTACAAACTTCACAAAATAATCATCAAAAGTTTGAATTCATACTCTCTTTTTCTTCACAATAAACTGAATAATATTAGAAAAGAACATAAAGAGGTGTTGAAAGTTACATGTGTATACACAACAAACCTTATTCTTTGTCATATTCTTTTATTTTTCCAGGTTGCTTCTTTTTTCTCATGAAATGAATCACAAAGACAACTAAAGATAAAATTATAGTTGAGCCAACAATTACAGGAACACATATGTTGCTCCTCTTAGGCAGTTTATCATTACCTATTTCATTGCTGCCAGCCTTTTCTTGATTCAAATCCTCAATATTTTGGCTTTCTGGTTCTGCTTTTGGCTTTTCGGTTTCTTTTCCAGGAACTTCACCTTTAGCACCATGTTTTTCGACTTGTCCTTTTCGATATGCAGATTCTGAATCAGCTAAGAATTCTCCTCCTTTGTCTTCTTGAAATGTCTCTCTTTTAAGAGTTTCATCAGCGGCAGAAGGCAAATTTTCCAAGCTGGTCTGTGGAACAAGCTCTGCCTCCTTTATTCTCTTTGGCATTGTAATAGTCAGGATGGAAGTTTCCTCATTGAAATCAGTTTTGATTTCATCCACCATTACCCCATCTGGAATCTTGAAAGACTCTGTAAATTTTCTCATTTCTACACCTTTCTTGATCACTTTACTCCCGATCGTTACAGTTTCTTGGACTGGCTTCTCACATGTTACTACCACTTTAGTCCCCTCCTCAATGATATCAGTCTTTACATTCCCTCGCATACAACCTACACAAGTATGATAATATTTTTGAGCACTAGAGATTAATAATAATGTCCAAGTGTTACAAAGTTCAAAGTCAAAATTGTTGCAAGGGAAATGACTTGCTGTAAGGGAAGAAGTCATTTAGTCCCTTATAAATTATGATCGTAACCTAGAGGTGATTCAACTTTATGGTTTCGGATTTTAGGACACTTCAAGGACACATAACTAGGTTCTAAATTTAGTATGTCTACATATTTAATGACTTTCTTAACACAAATATACTATTCGAGCAAATTCAAACCCCGTATTTAGGCTTCTACCTCTGCCCCTATAGTAACCAAACACCAGGAAACGACTTTCTCGTACAATAAGCCAAACATACTAGAGATAACCTTTCAAATGAGCAGTGAGGATAAACATAGTGTTTGTCTCTGTAAGCTGGAAAGAAAGGCCAGCTCGAGCTCTCGGAAACTGAAAGAATTCATTAGAGGCGAATTCATCTGCAACTCTTGCTACCTTGGATTTCAATTCCGTATTCATTTTTGGTAATTGTTGGTGAAAACTTGATTGATCAAGTTAAAATACTAATTCAAAGTCTAAAACTAACAAAAGCATATGCTAAACATGAGAGAAAAGCACACATATGCTTTGCTTCACAAGCAATTATACTAAAGTCTGCTAACAAAGTTTAGTCCAAATTAGGCTTCAAACAATATTTTTCCGTTTGATTCCAAACACATGAATACATTGTTAAACATTGAAATTGAATCCTGATTTGAAATGACCAATAGTTTACCGAATTTAACTTATATGCACCAACAGTGTAAAGGATTTTTACACTATCAATGTACTTAACCGCTTGTTTGTTCACAAGAATGTAAACAAAAAAACATCTTCAATAAACAATAGCAGCTGAGATTGAGATGTGGCTCAAGACAAAAAAAGTACAAAACCTTGTTATATATTATAATAATATGTCTTGTGAAATAACTAAGCAAGAACATGCAGGCAAATTAGTGAGAAATTAGTCATTACCTGAATATGCTTTTCTTTGACTAGAATGAACTTTGTGGCCACCATTATCGAAACATTTGACTTGGTCAACAAGAAAGCCACAACTTTGACCAAAATCTTGAGACTACAACCTCCTTACAGCTCACATGATGAGAATTGTTTAATACTAACCTGAAAGATCAGAAAATTTCAAGTAGAAAACAAGAACTTCCTCAGATAGTCATTGGTCAAGAAAACCTTTTAATAAGTCATTAACAAAGTTCAGTCATTGACCACAAAGACGGTCAATGACAAAGCCAGCACTCCTGTCAGAGAAGGACAGCCCAACGCACTAAGCTTCCGCTATACACATGGTCCGGGAAAGAGCCGGACCACAAGAATCTACTGTCCGTTGCCTTACCCTATATTTCTGCAAGAGATTATTTTCACGGCTCGAATTTGTGACATCTTGGTCACATGGCGACAACCAGTTACACCAAAGCTCCCCTACATGAAAAAAGAACAGTATTCTAGAATCCATAGATCAAGATCCTGGGAATAAAGGGTATTTTTTGACTTTTGAGTTAAGAGAAAATGAAAACCAAAAAACAAAATGTTGTCCCATGGAACAAGAGAAAGTAGTTTGTGATTAGCTGGCTAAGGAATGTAAAGAGAACACACTTGTCCAATGAAAGATCAGAAATTCATATGAAAACTATGATAAAATGTATGAAATATGACAGTTAAACATGACAGAAGGGAAAAGGAGAAACTTAGCTTGGCATCATCATGGAATTACTTAAAACAAAAAATGCAAACTAGAATAGAAATAAAGTAAAAAATAAGAGATTCTTCGTATGGTCAGTAGATGATTATTCATAGATGGCTGCTAAACAACTCTTACACACATTACAATTGGCAAATAGATAATGAAGACAAATTACCTTCTCACTGATTCATTTCCTTTTCTCGAAAAATAGAATGCAAGAGCTTTAATAAATGCATTGATATATATCACCAATTACAGAATCATAACCAAAATGTTGAAATGAAAATCAGTTACAGAGGTACAAGACAACTGACTAACTTGAATACAAATCTTAAACAAGATGAAAACCACAACATGGACCAGAGATCCATCTATTTTGCATTCTTTACATAATACATAGCGATAAATACATGAGTTTACCTCTTTAGACTATTTTGGAACACTGCACCATTTCATCCTCCCTATTCTTCTCATCTAAAAAAGGGCAAACATAAACAAAAAGAAACAAGGGGAAAACTAAGAACATAATCTGCTCTTCTAACAATGGTTGCAGCATACACATGCACACACTCGACTACAACTCTAAATGGAATGTTTATTCCGTTTTACCTATGGCACTAACGAATCCCTCATCCAACAGAGTCAAGCCCTTCAGTCCTGCTTCGAACAATTCGATGGAACACTTCTCTTACCTGACGCTCCAACGGGCCTAATCCATTTTTTAGACTATGGTAGACTAGCCCAAGCTCCTGAACTCTTTGCTTAACTTCCCCTTCCTTTTCCTCTGAAAGGGGGAAGTGAATGGTATCGGTCAATTCATTCATGTGGCGTGCACATATCTCAATCTTATTAATCTCCCTTAATAATCCACAAGCATTTTTGCGCTCCCTCTTTCTTGACTCCTCCAAAATCCTCTCATGGAGGGAGAGAAATGGAACAGCCCAAATGAATTGCCTAGTCACATGAAAATGTGTCTGAAGGCCACGGTCTTG
The DNA here is from genome assembly GCA_029948455.1 of Solanum rostratum. NCBI lineage: Eukaryota > Viridiplantae > Streptophyta > Magnoliopsida > Solanales > Solanaceae > Solanum > Solanum rostratum. Next base: position 5,527,968 of record CM057051.1, read on the forward strand.
GCAGGGAATTGCAGCCACAAGCGTCCACATTACAAAGTAAAGCACATAGCTCATTGTATAAACAGTTACAGCTAATCCATTGGTAGCAATGATTTCATTAGTTTTAGGAGCAACTAAGTTTTGACCAATCGCTTGAAGTTGCTTAGCAGCAGACCAATTCCGCGATACACTCCACGACAATGATCGAAATTGGCCCAACGAATTATGATCCTTCTGAGCATTGTTTCGTCCAAATGACCTGTTTCTATGAGCAAAACTTGAATTAGACTCTTTTTCATCAAGCATTCCAATTGCCAAATCAATCAAAGCTTTCATGGAACGACGAATTTGACCTTCCCCAATACTCCTCTGATTGTCCAATGCATAATAAACAATCTCCAACTGCTTCTGCCATTGCCTGATCAACTCAATCCCATCTCGAATCGCATTACACACATCTAAAGCTTTCACACTCCTTTCGAAATATTCCATTATGTAACGATCAGCAGGGGATTTATTCAACAACCCCTTATTCTTAGACACAATAGACTTAAACTGTTCCTGGCAAGAAAGGAACACATCCAGTAGTTTGTGAATCCAAGGAATTGAAAGAAGGTGATCAGAATCAGCAGATGCCAAGTCACTGAAACCCTCAGCTACTTCCTTTTGAAAAGCTTCAAGCTCAAGCTCTTGGCTAGTACCCTCATGACCAGATTCCATGGAATGCACTTGATGATCGCGACGTAAACTCAGAATAGACCTCCCAATGGTTGAAAAAGATGCAGATACTCCTTGATAATCTGTAGCTGGCATTTCTTGAATTTTACATGAAACAATCAAATACCCAACAAAAATCTCGAAATCTAAACCAAAAAAAAACTACTCTTTGGACAGATAAAAAGAGATAAAAACTGTATTGAAATCAAATTCCCAGAACCCCAAACAGCTAAATGATCAAACAAAAGACGAACCAGTCAAGATTTCCCTCAGCTGATCGAAACCCCAAACTACACGTACAAAATGGAAACACCCCAAGACAAAAAATCAAATCTTTTTACGGAAATTAGTGCCAAACCCACAATTTTTTTCCACTACAACAACCTGACCATGATCAAGAAATGATTCGAAATTCACAAAATTCAAGAACCCCACAAAGTGACCTCTACCTTGACACCTCCAAATACTCAAATCTTACTTCCACTAAACTAAAATGAGAGGTAAAAAGTGATGTAAAATTCAAGAATGAAAAGAGAGAACACAAAATGGCAACCGAAAGACAAAAGCTAAGGATGTTTTTGGAACCCTAAAAAGGTGGCTTATATTATGGTGGATTTGGACCGCGTATATTGGTTTGTTGGGAAAAAAAGAAAAAGAAAAATGAAAGAAAGAAAAAGAGAAATTGGCGCACTCTCAAAAAAGTAACCAATCAATCCTACCCTATAATTGGAAACTAAATTTGGTAAATTAAGTATTAAACCAAATTATTAACTATAATTATTTTTTGAAATATTAATTTTTTATATTCAAGGTGATGAAGTAAGATTGTGTTGAGTTAATATTGGACAGGTAAAAATGGATAGAAGAGGTAAAATAATTAGTACCTTCGTCTCAAAATATTTATCATCCTCACTGGCATTATATTTATCCTGTTGTTTTTTTTAGTTGCCAATTGTCATAATAAGATTTTGTACAATTCCTTGAAAAGTTAATTAGAAGTGTAATTTGACTATTCTTGTCAAGGTAAGAGACCATCATCATTATTGTATTCACGATCAATCAAAGTTCTCTTCTAGGACATGAGGAAACATATGGCTTCAACAGTTTGATCCTCTCTTACGCTGACTACATAGTTTATGGGGTTTGAGTTATTTATACTCTTACTCAAATCGATGTTCAATACTACTCCTAAAATTAAATCATTGTGCTCATATCTATCAACTGAGTAAATTACTCAAAAACATCTACTCTAGTCTCATTGGACTCTAATCAGTTCAATCTCATCTCAGTCATCAAATCTTTCTTTTAAAACAAAAGGAATATACTTTCAAATTTTTTCTTTCAAAACCCTTCTCAAAACATCATGCGCTTTCATTTAAACATGTTTCAAAAGTCATTCATGTCTCATCAACTCTTTCTCAAATCATTGTTTATCCTAAAAAAATCATGTTCATTTAGACTCAGTAAGAGATGTTTCAAATTAATTCAAAATTATCTTTGCTCAGTACACAAAAACAACCATCAATCTCAATTCGAGATAATTATAATAATAATCATGATCATTGACTCAATTTGGGTTCACGGGAATGTAACCATCAATAACAATCTCAAAAATTAAAGTATAGGAATAATAATAATTTCAATACATAATTTAATAACAATAAAAGAGCAGAGAATTAACTTAATTCATGCATAAAATCAAATATAATCATCCATTAGGGTTCAAGTGAATGAAAACATGAACATACATCCAAATCAAATACTTAACTCATGAATATCATCAATACATATTTACGTACAAGGAATTCAAGAAAACAATAGATAGCTTAAGAATTTAATCTGAGAAACTCGAAAACTCAAATCGGATCAATAAAGATGATGGGGCATGGACGAACTTAGTCCAATATTGTATTAGTCTTACATACCTGGAATGAAGAGTTACTACAAGAATTTTGAAAGTTAGCTTGAACCCTAGCTTCTCCTTTTCTCCAAATTCAGCGTTTTTAAAGTTTTAGCATTAAAGTGAGGAATATAACGTTTAGGAACTGATATAGGGTCGAATTTGATCTCAGAATGACATGGGTTGAGTATAGGAAGGGTTGAAAAACAGATCGAAATGTCCCTCATTAAAAACTGAAAAATGATACTGAGATTGAGCAAGTCTGCAACACTGACTCGTTCTGATTTAGTATATCTTCTTTTAAAATACAGAAAACGCATTCGTGATATGCATTTTATGAACAAAAGTGTAAATCAAACTCGTGGAGTGCATTTTATAAACAAAAAGGTAAATCGCACTCTAATATGAACAAAAGTGTAAAATGAACTATGTTGGGGCAGGTCCCCCGATGTCACTACTCTTTTGATTAAGCAATTTTGTTAAAAAAAATTATCTTTTGAATCTCTTGACCAAAATTTCACCAAAACTAATTTTGTCCTTATTTTCGAACCCCTTATAATTTCTCAACTAAGTCTCAGCTTCAACAACTTGGATGATTACATTTTGATCCGATCTTAAGTTAAGGTACTTAGGTTATTACACGTAACTACTATACAATATATGATTTAAAATATGTTTGTACTTTTATTAAACGAAATAAATGTTTCTTTACTATTATGAGAAGTAATTTTGTCATTTAAAAAATTGATTTAATCCAATTATTAGTTATACTCGTAATCTCTAGCACATTCTTTCTAATATAAATAAAATAATATTTAAATCTTGAGTCTTCATATGTATAGTTTTTGTGGGTATTCTTTAAGATTAAAAAATATATAAACATTCTTTTTTTTTCTTTTTAAAAATAATATTCTTAGATTTTGAGTGAGATTTGTATATCCTATTCAAACAACATGTTACATGTTTATGATTGAAAAAATCTAATTTTGTTTGGAGAGAGATTCAAAGTTGAAGAAAATAATTCTCCATAACCAATTTATAATTTAAATTAAAAACTTCTGCATTTTTATTTAGGTTCTCGAGATTCTCAATCGCTCTTTTTAATGGGGAGGAATAGTACGTGAATGGTTGTTCTCAGACGAGGGAATCATTCCTCTCTAAAAAAAAAAAGCTAGAATCTTTCTATTGATAGAGCTTTCACGTCTGCGCATAGAATTTTTTTTGCCCTTCCATTTTGTATAATTTTGTATTTCGTTATTGATCTCATATTATCGTTTATCCATCTCCTTTTTTCTTTTCTTTTTTTAAGAAAAAGACCATATAACTGAAAGAGCACTTATAATTAATGAAACAGTTGAGGTGCCAAGTAAAAAGAGCACTTATAAAAAAAAAATTGCAACTATTTATTTTAGCACAATTAATATGAAAAAAAGACGTGGAGAGTGTCAAGTAAGATAAAAGTGTTTAACGAGATCAAATCTTTTGAGGTGTTTATTAGGAATTTGTCTTAGTTTAGGTGTCTAATGGGACAAGTTTACACAATTAAGCCAATTAATTATAAGTGTTAGTTGACTATTATATTCCTTATAAATAATTAAACTTTTGTCTTCTTAATTCTAGAAAATACCCGGGCCAAAAATGAAAAAAATAATTAATTCTCTCTTGATTATCTAAATTCATAACTATTGTAAACAATTATTTTTATTATACCTAACAACTAAATTGGGACAAAGAAAGTAGTAGGTAACATAATTTTGAGGTCGTTGCTCCTCCCCCCCCCCCCTAATAGTATTATTTAGTAATTAATCTTTAGTATACCTGACAACTAAATTGGGACAAAGAAAATAGTAGGTAACAGACCCCGGTCCTCGCTACCTCCTCTTTATTAATATAGTATTATTTAGTTATTAATCTCATAATATTTTTACTGTTCAAATATATTAACTATTGTTTGTTGCTTCATTTATTTTGTATTTTTTTTACTGTTGTTGCACATATTTGTACACTCCTATTTCTTAAAAAAATTGAATCGACAATTAAAAACAATCTCTTTATCTCTTAAAAAATAAAAATAAGATCGATATTTTATTTCACCTCGTCAAACTCTATTATTATTAATTCAGAGTAGAAGAATTTATTTCATTCATTTTATCACAACCCTCCTATGGGCATATTGTATATTACCATCTTATTTAAATCTTAAACTCTTCACCATTGTAAGGAACTCCCCTTACGAAAACCACGATTAATATATTCAACGTAATTTTATGATAAAAATTTTAAAAATATAATACACATAGATCGATAAAATATAAAAATTATTTTGAAAAGATTCTTAGCGCGGACCCGAACACGCATCATACACGTTTTAGCACCAATTAAGATGGGCCAAGCAAGAACGTGACGGAACGAAAAAGAAATAAAGGAAGGAAATCTCTAATAATATATAATAAATCCCCACCTTTAATTCACTTTTATTTATGTTTTAATTAATAATCATATTCAAGAGATGTTTAAATCATCTTAATTATCCCATATATTTACCAATAAAAACGAACAATTTGATCATTAATTATTTAAAAATTGTTCCTCAGTATATTTTTAATTATCAACACTCATAAGCAGAATAAATTAGATATAACAAAAAACACATGTCTAAAATATATGGCTTCATCTTCAAGCATTCAATTATGAATAAAATCTAGCGTTTGATTATAGATTTAGTTAAAAAATAAATAAATAATTAGTTTTTGAAGTTAATATATCTCGAGTATTTTTTTAAAAATTTGTAATTACATTTGGACATATATTTTACTTGATTTTTTTTTAAAAAAAAAATTATAAATGAATGTGAAATTTCAACTAAAAAACATTTGAGCTAATTTTTGAAGATAAATTTTCAAACTGATCAAATTTCATAAACAAACAACTTTTCACTTCCTTTTTCTTTTTGGAAAAACAATTTTCAAAAATTATCTTTTTAAATGATTTTTAAGAAAGTATTTTCGAAAAATATTGCCACGTTAATATTCTCTCTTTTTTTTAAAAAAAAAAATATACTACTTAGAGATCAATTTTCCTTGATAATTAGTTTAGTTTTTTTGGAACAAATTTGACCAAATGTGGAATAAAAATGAGTAGTTAAATATTATATGCACACGTATGGCGTTAGTCTACGTTGGCGCGTATTCCTACAACTTTTGAAGTAGTATTATAATTCCCTTCTAGATAATTCTTGAAGCTTTGATTTTATAATGTCAAAGGCTAAATGCAAGTTGTTAAATAAAATTGGTTGGAAAACAATTATTTAATGTTAAGTCTGCTAATTGATTGTTTTTCAATGGTGCAACAACACGTCACTGAGTATATGACTTTAAAAGTTAGTTGGCTAGCGAGGATATGATCTTAGATAGAAAGAGTTATAGGTCGCGTATTAGGGTAAAAGGTTAGTTGGCTAGTAAATTATTAGTAGGATTAGTCTCATCATTATATATTGTGTTGTTATTTTTTTCATACTTAGTGTTTTCTGTTTTTGGGTTGATACATTTCAGTTGAAGGTCTTCCGAAAACAGTCTCTCTAACGTTATAAGGTCATAGTAAGATCTGCGTACAATTTATCCTCCCTTAATTTCAGTAGGTATATTGTTATTGTACAATTCAAGATCCGCTTATTTCAGATTCATATACGCATATATATGATATTTTTAAGAAAAATATGATTTCCTCTTAAGAATCTTTTCATTTTTAGGGTCAATTATAGTCATTTTCATCGATATTAAAATTATAATGTATATATACGACGTAAATATACATTATATTTAAATTCTTTTGGCTTTGTAGTCTCTATATCTTATAATTCTATATTATTGCTAACATTTGTTGATTAATTAGTCAAGCAATAAGTCTCTCAAATTTTGAAATGGAACATAGTTTAATTATTTTCATAATGCATAGATAGGAGCAACTATAAGTTTATCGTTTAGTGTTTATTTTTTGGTAAAAGAAGAATATATTCTTTTCACATGTTATTTATTTAATCATTCTTTTGGTAAAAAGGTCTACACCTTGTCCTTCCAGTTTAGAACAACGTAACACCATGATATCTGATGGTAAGCTTTTTTCCTGGTTTGATATTTGATATTTATATTAAAATTTTATTAAATTTAAAGATATATATTACAGGATTAATTTAAATTCGAGATCGATCTTAACCATGTCATTATAAATTGATAAACCCACTACTACTTGTATATCTTTACCCACTTTTGAATAGAGAAATTATTTCTTTTATATAGAAATGTGAAGAATAAATTTTTAAAATGACAAATATTAGATATGTTATTATGGATTTTAGCATTGGATAATGAGTCGTAAGTAGTAGCAATAGATTTGTTGCAACTTGTAAATTTTAATAAAAAAATAAAATAAAATATTTGAATTTAAAAAAACCGAGAAAATATAATAAAATATTTTTTAAAGTTGATATTTGAATTTAGTTTCCCATTAAATTGGGATTGTATAACTTACCATATATTTGAATCCATAATTAATTATCCAATTAGATATAAATTGTTGCATACAATATCATTTAGTTCCTTTTTTAGCTCCTTGTTTTACTCTCATTTTCTTTTAAGTTTGTTATTTATATATTTTCCATTAATCCGTTGCTTCTCCTTTTACTTTTTTTTTTTTTTTAGTTTGTGCATATTTTATTTTTTTTAAATTAATTTTATTTGGTGTGTTCAATTAATTTTGTAAAAAAAATTAATGATTGGAATTAATTTCCATTAAATTTGTAGTGTGTAACTTACCATTTATCTTAATATAAATTTGTATATATACTTTCCATTAAATTTGTATTGTGTAACTTACCATTTATATATATTGAAATTAAATCATTTTTTTTCATTAATCTGTTGCTTCTCCTTTTACCTTTTTTTTGGTGCAGATTTGTTTCTTCCGAATGATACCTCTTGATTCTTATGATTTCAGCATTTGTCTATATATATGCACTAAATTATTTTTTTATATACACAATATATATAGATATATATATATATGTGTGTGATATCTTTTAATAAATTGTTGACAATGTGAATTCCTAGAACATAGTGTATACCTTAGGCATACACTACATATATAATACACAAATTATCCAATTTAATTAACACGTTCAAACTATATACAAATATTGAATACAATTTATATACATAATAAATAACCACGACCCCAATTATATACTAAAGACCCACACACCCTAATTATATACTAAATATATTTAGTTCATATGCAATTGGATATACCACAATTACATACTGTTGAATGAAGAACAAGCTGATAGCAAGGGCATTATAGTCATTTAGCAATGTACAAGTGGGACCAAGTAGTTAAGAGTTAGTTAAGAAAGTTGCTAGGATTAGTTAGGTGGTTAATTAGTTGTTAGCCTACTTAATCACCTATATATATGTATCCTACTCTATGTTTCCAAATTAATGAGAAAATACAGAACTCTTCCCCAAGTCTTCATCTTCCTTCTTTCTCCCATGGCTAATTGCATGTTGTAGCTGAGCTACAACTATCATGGTATCAGAGCCGTCACTTTCGATCTAGAATTGAGGTCACGGAAGCTCATAGAAGCTGTCAGCTAACTCGGAGAACAGAAACAATGGCGGATGAAGAAGGAGAGTACAATCGAAGAAGAGAAAATGTGATTCCAACCATAGATCACAACCATCCTCTATATCTACAGCCTACCGACACTCCAGGTAGCACTCTTGTCTCAATTCAACTAATAGGATCTGAGAATTACTCCTTATGGAGTAGATCTATGCGAATTGGACTGATAGGGAAAAGTAAGCTTGGTTTCGTAGATGGCAGATTTCCTAAATCTAAGTTTGAACCTGTGTATCACGATCAGTGGGAAAAGGTGAATGCAGTGGTTCTCTCTTGGATTTTTTTTATCTATGCCACTGATGCATGTAAGGTGTGGGAGGATTTGAAGGAGAGGTTTAATAAGGTGAATGGTTCAAGAACATTATACTTGCACAGAGAAATTCACACCCTCACTCAAGGAACCCTCACTATGGCTGATTATTTTTCAAAGATGAGAGATCTTTGGGATGAATTTGATGCCATCATACCATGTCCAAGTTGCTCATGTTCAGAGTCCAGGAATTATGTTCAGCACATTGAATACCAACGACTTCTACAGTTCTTAATGGGGCTGAATGACTCCTACTCCCAGGCCAGGAATCAGATAATGATGATGAGCCCTACACCAAGCTTGAACAAAGCTTATTCAATGCTGGTGGATCAGGAAAGCCAGAGAAATCTAGTTAATCCATCCCAATCTGTACATGTAAGTGAAAATAATGATGGAAGTTACTCAGCAATGTTCTCTAATAGCAGGATGCCTAGTCAAACAACTAATGAAAAGCTAAAAGGCAAGAGACCACAGGGTATCTGTGAAGTGTGTGGTTTTAAAGGTCATACAAGAGATACATGTTACAGGATTGTAGGCTATCCTCCAAATTGGAAGAGCAAAAGGAAGGGAACTTCAACTCAGTATAGTACAGGATATACAGATAACACCAGGTCCTGTGCAAATTGTGCAGATGTACTTACCACCAGTTCAGGAACTAGTGGATCATCTCATGGGTGCTGGTCTCAACAGGTAGGACAACTCCCTACAATGCATCATCCTTCTCAAGGATTTATGACTTCTACAGGTCAAATGCAAGTGCAACAAACTGGAACACAACAAAGCAAGGGTGACTCACAACAGATGAACCAAGCTCAGCCCTATTTCACACCTGAACAATATCAGCAAGTGGTGCATATGCTGAACAATAGCAAAATTGATAATTCTCCTACTGCCACAGCTGCTGCAGGTATCCTAATTTCATCAGTGTCAAACCATCTAAATCATAATTGGATAGTAGATACTGGTGCATCAAACCACATGACCTCAAACCTGGAAATTCTAAAGCAGTGTCAGCCTATTCCTATTAACCAAAGAGGCATGGTTCAGTTGCCAAATGGAAGTGTTGTTCAAGTATCTCACACAGGCAAATCTACTATTTTTAAGGATCAGGATATCAACAATGTGTTGTTTATCCCTGACTTTAAATACAACCTGTTGTCAGTGTCCAAACTTATTAAGGAATTGAAATGCTCAGCAGCATTCTTTCCTGATTTCTTTATATTACAGGATCTCTATACTGGACTGGTCAAGGGGATTGGTAGAGAACATCAAGGTCTGTATGTACTACAAGGAAGAACAAGTCCAACTACAAACCATACCTGGTATGAAAGTGTCAATGCAGTCTCCTCTCAAGTCACTGGTGATCCTCACTTATGGCACATGAGACTTGGTCACTCACCTATTGATGTAATAAAGAAACATACTATCTTACAGCATTTAAACTCTAGTGATTGTCCTGTATGTACAGTCTGTCCTCTAGCTAAACAAGTCAAATTACCTTTTCCTATTAGCACTTCAAGATCCCAAACTATATTTGAACTAGTACATTGTGATGTATGGGGTCCCTATAGATATCCTACTTATGATGACAAGAGATACTTTGTCACCATAGTAGATGACTTTTCCAGATACACTTGGACATTTCTAGTTCACTCTAAGTCTGATACAGTTGTTGTATTGAAGAATTTTATAAATAAAGTCCAAAACCTATTCTCTTCCACAGTCAAAACCTTAAGAACTGACAATGGATGTGAATTTCTCAATGCTACTCTTCAGAATTTCCTAACTAGTCTTGGTATTCAACATCAAACCACTTGTGTCTATACCCCTCAACAAAATGGGATAGCTGAGAGAAGACACAGAACCATACTTGATATGGCTAGATCTCTCAGGTTCCAAGCATCTATTCCTTTAAGGTTTTGGGGAGAGTGTGTACATACTGCAGTGTATCTTCTCAACAGGACTCCTTCCAAAGTGATCAACTACAAAACTGCTTATGAGCTGTTATATATGCACACACCAAACATCTCACAGTTCAGAGTGTTTGGATGCTTGTGCTATGCCACTACTCCCAGGGAAAGTGACAAGTTTGCATCCAGAGCAATTCCTGCAGTCCTGATGGGATACTCAGAATCTCAAAAGGGATACAAGGTATTTGATTTAGTTCAGAGGTCCTTTATTGTGAGCAGAAATGTAGTCTTCAAGGAAGACATCTTTCCTTTTAAACATATGAAAGGATCCATAAATCCTATATTTCCAGTATTAGACCTACTAGATCCAAAAGTACATATACATACCTCACCAGACATCACTAGTCCTCAAAATGACATCACACAAGATACAGCTTCCCAACCTGATCCAATGACCAGTAATCACCAACACCAAACAAACACTGAGTCCAGAAGATCTACTAGAAATCACAGACCCCCTATATGGCTCCAAGACTATATCACCTCTACCAAAACCTCTTGCAAATATCCTATAAGTTCAGTTGTAAATTACAGCAACATCAGTCCTATCTATTCACAAGCATTATCAGCATATTCAGTTCATCATGAACCTGGTTCTTTCAGAGAAGCATCAAGGGATACTAAATGGGTGGAAGCCATGAAATCAGAGATAGCAGCACTTGAGGAAAATAATACATGGATTGTTGTGGACTTACCTCCCAACAAGACACCTATAGGATGTAAGTGGATATTCTAAATTAAATACAAGGCATCAGGTGAAGTAGAAAGGTACAAAGCTAGGTTGGTTGCCAAAGGATTCAGCCAGAAAGAGGGCATAGACTATACTGAGACATTCTCTCCAGTAGCCAAAATGGTGACAGTAAGGACAGTAGTTGCACTTGCAGCATCTAGACAGTGGTATGTATATCAGATGGATGTTCACAATGCTTTTTTAAATGGTGATCTTATGGAAGAAGTGTACATGAAGCTTCCTGATGGGTTTGCTAGACAGGGGGGCACTTCTAAAGTCTGCAAACTACAGAAGTCATTATATGGTCTCAAGCAAGCTCCTAGGCAGTGGAACAAGAAGCTAACTGAAGCACTGGAAGACATGGGGTTCAAACAGAGCCATTTTGACTATTCATTGTTTACTAAGAAGGATAAAAGTGATACTACAATAGTACTGGTTTATGTAGATAACATTCTAATTACAGGAAGCAATCAGGATCTACTGAAGCAGACTAGAGTTGACCTACAGACCAAGTTCAAAATGAAAGATTTGGGTGAGTTGAAGTTCTTCCTTGGAATAGAGATAGCCAGATCAGAGAAAGGAATAGTTATGTCTCAGAGAAAGTATGCATTGGAACTCATAGCTGAAGCAGGATTGAGTGGTTCTAAACCAGCATACACTCCTCTAGAAGTGAACCAGAAACTTACATCTGAGGAATATGATAAGTGCTTCAACAGAGAAGATCCTGACTTACCTCTAAAAGATTCAGGTCCTTATCAAAGATTAGTGGGAAGACTGCTATACCTGACCATAACCAGACCAGACTTGTCATTCACAATACAAGTACTAAGCCAATTCATGCACAGTCCAAAGAATTCACACATGGAAGCTGCACTAAGGGTGGTAAGATATATCAAGCAATCTCCAGGTCTTGGCCTATTCATGCCAGCACAAGGAACTAGTACTTTAACTGCTTATTGTGACTCAAACTGGGGATCCTGTCTACAGACCAGGAGATCAGTCACTGGATATATGGTCAAGCTTGGTGAAGCTCTCATATCATGGAAGTCAAAGAAGCAGAAGACAGTTTCCAGGAGCTCAGCAGAAGCTGAGTTTAGAAGTATGGCTTCAGCATCTGCAGAGATCAGTTGGTTGATTGGTTTACTCAAGGAGCTAGGGGTAGAAGTTCAGGTTCCAGTTCAACTGTTCTGTGATAGTAAGGCAGCAATCCAGATAGCTGCAAATCCAATATTCCATGAAAGAACCAAACATATAGACATAGATTGTCATTTTGTGAGAGAAAGAATCACACAAGGACTTATTAGAACAAGCCATATATCTACAACTGATCAGCTGGCAGACATACTGACCAAAGGATTGGGAAGAGCTCAACATGAACACCTGCTAACTCAACTTGGAGTAAAGGACATATTCAACCCATCAGCTTGAGGAGGGGTGTTGAATGAAGAACAAGCTGATAGCAAGGGCATTATAGTCATTTAGCAATGTACAAGTGGGACCAAGTAGTTAAGAGTTAGTTAAGAAAGTTGTTAGGATTAGTTAGGTGGTTAATTAGTTGTTAGCCTACTTAATCACCTATATATATGTATCCTACTCTATGTTTCCAAATTAATGAGAAAATACAGAACTCTTCCCAAGTCTTCATCTTCCTTCTTTCTCCCATGGCTAATTGCATGTTGTAGCTGAGCTACAACTATCACATACAAGTACTATATGCATACCTAATTGTATACCCCAATCTGTATTAATTTCATACAATATAAAAAATAATCGCTCTCCTTGATTACATTCCAAAAGCACACCAAATTATATAATCATTATATATCAATTGCGTACAATCTGGTTAGACTGCAATTATATATACCTTATATACTACAAGTCCTTATTAACTTAATGGCACGCATATCCTAAATATAGATTGTTATTTGAGAAAAAATGACTTTCATTTCGAAAATTCAATTTATTACTTAATTGATTTAAGTAAACCAAATTTTCAAAATTCGGAGTCGTCACTTATTTTTTAAAGGAAAAAACAAGAAAAACTATTAAATTATTTTAAAAAGACTTAAACAGAAAAAAATCATTTTAAAATCCAAAGAGCAGGTCCAGGTTCATATTTCCATTTTGAGTTCGAGAAGGTTTTATGTACTCGAAATGATCGCTAACACGCAGTTATCCGACAATTAGGAAGATTTTGACTAACTTAAAATTGATTTAAAATGTAACGTAAGGAAGAAGAAAAAACTCAAGTAGCGCATTTAAGTTATTAAAATGACTAATTATATATAAAAGAGAAATATTTCATGAATAATTCCAAGAGAAAAAACACTTTGAATTGTTTGAAAGACTATCCTTTCAAAAGATTACCTGAAATAGAGGAAAAAACTCACTTTGTTTTGCTAAAATAATTTTTACCCTAAAATGAGACGAAAATCCTTGAAATAAACAATTGACTCAAATGGTTTGACACTTATGGAAAACAATTAGATTAAAAACAAATAAATAAATAAAGGCTAGAGTTAAAGTAAGAACAATAACAAATTAATATCACAAATAAAGAGAATAAACATTTGGCAAAACTAAAATTGGGCTTGGCAGGCCCAATTTCTACCTCTCCTAATTTGGGCCTGCCTGGCCCTATTCTCTTGTTGTTGCGTTGGGCTTTTGCCCATATTTCTGTGGTACACATTGATTGTATACCAGTGTATACGGGGCATATACTAGTGTATATGATTTTCTTGACGGCTCTTGGGACCTATAAATCGACTCCTTTCACCTGTATTTCAACCTTCCAGACCTATGAAGTATCATCCTTCTTCAGAATTGACTTGGAATAATTTAAGAATGACGAGTTTGGGCCTTCATGGCCTTGCGAAATGCCAACGGAAAAGTAAAGCCCATTTCACATGCAACAAAAAGTAAAACATATTCACATGCAACAAAAAGTAAAACATATAAATAGCAATTCCAAACACAATAAGATCCGGAAAAAATTAAATGCGTAGGCGGCGTAAAGTGTTGGCCAATGACTCTTTTTGCCCCAAAAAAAACACCAAGTACGTCTATGATGAAACCCACAAATACATGACAAGGCAACTTAATGGGTTAAATAAAACAAAAAGTATACACAATCAACTCAAGGGCATACTCCCATTAATTTAACATGGGGGCAGGAGACAGAGAAAATAACACAAACAAAATGCTTAATACAAGTGAGGAAAGAATGTATATTGTAGCTCATTCAAGAGTATAACTGGGAAGCAAAAATGTGTTTGAAACCAGCAGCATATCTAAGAGATATACAACAACCTAGAACATATTTTGAGCTAATTAAACATGCAGTCAAGAGGAAACTTCAAACAAGGAAAATGCATTATGAGAATTGAAATGGAGTGAAAACAAGCCTAACAAAATTAAACAAACAAAAAGAGTTAAAATCACTGGATTAAGACAGCCCATATACAGCCTACTAATCCCAAAGACAAAAAGTTATAAAAAAAAAAAGAAGAGAGAGAGGTGAATTTGGTTAAGCAAAAGAAAAAGAAAAATCAGTAGCAGCAGCAAGAAAAGAAACTGAATTGAATAGAGATACTATGACACTAGCACCATATCCATCCAAAACACCTCGAAAATTATGATAATTTAAAATCCTCAATTTGTATCCAATCTTTTGCAATAATGCCCACTTAAAATGAAGCTTATTCGTAGAAAATTGATTTTCAAATTTTAAATTACGAGATTCAACAAAGATCTATGGAGTTTTCACTTCATGCCCATTGTATCGACCTTGAATCAATGAATAATCACATTTTTCAGCTTCAAGTAATATTCTTTAGTAGATTCTATTCAACAAATTGGTTCTCAAACAATTGAAAACTAAAATGAACCAAATCTTCATATATTGAAACCTTCTTAAAATATAATCTCATAAAGTTATCCTATTAAGTTATTCAAAAATATTAACAAAAATAATTTTAAAAATAAAATATTATCCGACAATGCTAGAGGCCACCTGTAAATTGCCTTTTGAAAGATTATATATTATAATCTTCAAAAAGTTTGGTGGCCATTATGAATCCAACCTTCCCAATTTTTATATATATATATATATATTTTTTCATTTATATGATAACTATACAATATCATAGGGTTAGCTAGATAGAGTTTTGTAAATTCAATTAAATTTATTTTTTTATGTCGATCGATAAATAAAAAAATTATTAAAAATCATGAATCTACCGACTTTAGATTATGAAATATTATTAGGTATATGCAACTAAAAATTTTACCAACCCTAACCAAATATTTGAAAAAGTGTGCACTTTTAATACCCAAAGTTGGTTTTTAACCTAAATCCGATGCATAATGTTTTGGGAAAGTTTATTTTGGTCCCTATTGTATAACTTTGAGCAAATATGATCCTTTGCATTTACAAAAGTTGAGCACTTTTGATCCAGCTGTGTAACTCACAAATGAAACATTTGAAAATTGAAAGGCCATATTTATGTCACCTACAATTACATTGAATATAGTAGATTTATATTGGAGTAGTTTTGGTCACATAGGGGATTTTTTAACGAGACTTACGAAGAGCTCTAGAAACTCTGAATTACGTTTACATATCATTGTATAAAACTTTTGGCTCCTTTTTTTTAATCACATTAATAGACATGTATAAATCAGTGCATAAAATATTTTGCATTTACTAAGAATTTAGATAAGGGCCACACTCAAAAAGTATGATATAGAGAAGCTCATCGAGCAGTGGCAGAATCATATTCACTTAAGAAGTGTCAACGACACCATTTCATCAAAAAGTTATACGGTTTACCTAGGTAAATATATTTTCTCTACGTGTGTATATTACATATTGAGTTATTGACACTTCTTTTTACTTTTATGTGATTTTACTTGTTCAAAATATGACATTCCTTAGATAAAATTCTGACTCCGACACTGCTGCTGAGGTACGTTTTTCTATCACATTAGTCAGATGAAAAGCAACAAACAGACTAGAACAAGAGTGCTATTATTACACACAATTAAGAAAATTACTTAAAATAAAGTTATGTTTCTATATTCTTCCAATGATGTTTCAATCTTGATCTTATTAAATTAATCCGTATGATCAGCTATATATTTTTTTAATTAAATAATTTTTTTCTACAAATCAATGTTAAAGACTCCCCCTAACCCTGGCCCCCCCACATAAAAGAAAAACAAAGAAAGGCAGTTAGTTGAGGGGGAAAAAGTACAATTAATTAGCTATAATTAAAGAAACTTTATTTTGTGTCGTACACAAATAAGGTGAATTGTATCAGACTTCTTTTTATTCTATAAATTATTTTTATTTATCAAAAATTATCCGAGTTCGTCATCTCGGATTTGTCTAGTGCGGATTATCTCTTTTATATGGTTTGCGAGCTATTGTGTAGGAGCGAGGGTTTACTCTGTGCGCACCTAAAGAATAGCGACTGCAAGTCCTTCATCATAAAAATAAAATAATGATGATCTCAGCAATGATGTGAACTATAAGTAAAAGGTTTGTTTTTTTACTATATATTAGGCACTTAGGATTAATCATTTGATCAAAGCATATTATTCTTAATTTTGGCTTCTCAATAATGGAGAAGCCACCATGTCATGCAACAACATATATAGATCAAATTAATGTTCATGTCTTTTCGTGTGCTTTATTATAAGATGGTGATCAATGTAATCCTTTCAAATCTCAAGCCATGGAAAGGAAATGTCAAATGATTATCGATGTGATGGTGCACACATGTTCGGGTTGGGTAAACAGAGACAGAGTCAGAATTTAGAATCAGGTTCAAATTTTTAGATATTTTTACATGTTTATGTAATTCATATCAAAAGTTATCGAGATCAATCGATGAACCTGCTCTAAATCTGACCTCTCAATGATACTCAACACAAATGAAGTTTTTATGCACAAGTAAAGCATGGACTCAAGTGAAGATTGAAAGTACTTTTTAGGTTTCAAATGCTAATTAGCAAAGTGCTCACTTCTCACATATCTGTCATTGCCAGATTTTAGGAACCAAATGGTTCACTAAAATTGGCATTTCTCTTCCTAAAAACAATTAATGATGGTTGTTTACGAAGTTGATTTCTCATATTGTCATTCAAGACAAAGTCAATTTTATTGTTGAAAAAAATAAGAATCAAGAAGAAACGTGACTTTAAAATAATAATTAATGAAGAGACAATCGATTTTTCGGTTTGAGTCTTCTTTATCATCTCAGCAAGGAGATAGAGCAACTTTGTAATTTCCATGGAGTTAATAGAACAATTATTCTTCATATCTTTCTTTAATAAGGCTTGAAAATTATTTAGGATCTATTAAAAAAAATTAACTCATATACACTAACAATGTAAATTAATTTTTTTCACAGCCAATATAACATATACAAGCTTCGTAAAAATTGAGATTTGTAGCGTGAATTAATCAGACATGCAACCTGCTTTAACAGATAAAGATGACTTGATAGTGTAAAATTTGTTTAAACTTTAGGTGCTTAATTATAAGCTTAACTCTTTGCAAAAACTTTGTATAAATTTGATGAAAACTTAGCTATCATCTTGTTTTGAAGTTTAGTTTGAAATTTACTGATTATTAATGAAATTAGGTACTTAATCTATTTCAGCTTTCTGTATTTGTCTATTATTTTTGGAGTTAAATAAACCTCTTTTTGAATATATATTATTGTATAATCTATGTATACAACTATACCAATGCAAATTTATTCATATATAATATAGTTGACATTTTACATGATTAAATTTAAACCTCTTCTGGGACACTTGTTATTCTTCCTAACCACAATTTTTCTAATCTTTTTAGCTTTAAACATTTTTTTTTTAAAATTCAATCAAAGATCATGCTCCCCACTCCCACTGATCATGTGACAAGAAAATGATTAAAATGATCATTTAATGTATGAGTAATGTTTTATTTTGATATTCAATATGTTTTATTTGATTGAAATGATTTTTTAACAGATAAGTTTATTCATTTTAGTTATTAATATGTTTTATGACTTGATTGACATTAGTGACGGAGTCAGGATTATCACTAAGAGGGTTTAAAATATGAAAAAGTAGTTGCACAAATTAGTCTAAGGGGGTTCGACATCTACAATATACATTATAAAAAAATATTTTAAATCATGTATAAATAGTTGTATAATTTTTCGTCGAAGGGGGTTCAAATGAATCGAGTAGCTCTGCCCCTAATTAAAATGGTTATTAATACATAACAAAATGTGTTCATTTTGATCTGTTATCCTAAATCTCGGAATACTACACTTATTCAAAAAAAAGTGTTAAAGTTAATTGTGGATCTACATGGCTAACAACATTAATTATTATTGTCTTCTTTGTTAACTCAAAAAAAAAAAATCATAAAATCTAGAACTGTTTTTTCAGTTTTCTCTAATAAAAGTGACTAGTTTCTCTTTTTTTTTAAAAGAGAAAATGCATAACCCCCGCCCCAAATTCGGTAACAAAATTTAGTTTATTACTTTAACTATACGGACATTTAAATACTCTCTTCCCCCTTCTCCTAACAGCTTTCAAATGAATTAAATAATACTATGAGATCATAATACCACTCTCATTTGACACATCATAGTTACATAAGAATTTTTTTAAAATTAAATTAATTTTTTTATTGAGAGGAGGATAAAAAATATAAGCTTTTTAAAAATATTTGGGGAAGGGGGAGAGCGGGGGAGGGGGTTGTAGAAACTTTTTTTACAATTTTTTTGATAGAGTTGGGGGGTGGGGTGCGCTCGAGGGGCAGGGGTTTGGGGTAAAAAAAAATTAAGATTTTTTTATTTTGAAAAAAAAAATAGTTTGTTTCTTACTTTTTTTGGGAAAAAATAAATTTTCTTTTATATTTTATTTTGGGTAGGGAGCGCTCGGGGGGGGGGGCGAAGTTTTTATTTTGAAAAAAAAAATTAGTTTGTTTTTTACTTTTTTTTTTTTGTGTGTGTGTGTGGGTGGGTGGGGTGGGGGGGTTGGGGGTGAAAAAAATTCTTTTGCATTTTATTTTGAGTAGGGAGCGCTCGGGGGTGGCGGTCGAGGGGGCTGGAGGGGCTCGAGGTGGAGGGTTACGGGATAAGGATTGGCTAAAAAATTTTTTTTAAAACTCTTAACACGATCCTTACTTTAATATGTGTATTCATATTTACTCATATTAACCATGAAGTAACTCATTTTAACCCATTTAAAATATGAATCGAGCTGAATATTTTATTTATTTTTACTTAACTTATATTTAATTAATTCATATTCAACTCGATCTATTCAATTATCAATCCTATAAATATATATATTACATATACATGCGATCATTTTAACTCGATTTTTTCAGCCGACAGTACGGTAACATAAAAAGCCTTTGTCCTTATTGGGTTCTTAAAATATATGACAAGTCACTCTCAACATCTTTCAAAGAGACAAATAAATGATTAGCAACTTCCTTCCAATTGTTTAAGCTAATAATTGTTACATTAATATTAAAATATATATATAATGGCATATCCAAAGCATATAATATATAGATTAGGTTCTTAATAATCATCATTAGATAAAGACTGGGAAACTAATCTCACCTTAATCAATAATTAACATGTCTAAAATGGAAAGCCTCTTTTTTTTTATTTATTTCTTCCATTGTTTCTTTAAGCATTCTTGTTTGAGCTAGGCTGGAAGTCAAAAGGTTGGACCACTATACTTAATTCTCTTTTTATTTCAATTTATGTAGTATCGTTCAGATTTAATAAATTTTGATTGTAAGTTTAGATAATAAAATTTTGAATTTTTTTTAAACAAAATTTATATGTAAAAATATTATTTGTTATAATAATTAATAATTTAAAATATTTAAATATATATATACAAAAGTTTACGGTAGAAAAATATTTTAACTTGTAAATTTTCGAAAGTGTAACATAAGTTAATACCAAGAAGTATTTCGTTCAAAATTGAAGAAAAGAAGTGATACTAATATTAAATGTTATAAAGTGTTGAAAAGAAAACCTAATCCCTTCCATTTTTACCATCGGATTAAGGGATTACTCCCTTTGTTTCATTTTAGTTGTCATGTTGCATTTTTCGAAAGTCAATTTGACTAGTTTTGAAGCTAAATTAGATTAAACTAATTTAATATTTTAAAAAAAATATTCAAAAACTATAAGAAAAATATTATTGATTACAATTTTTTTTACATCAATATATATATTTTCAAATGTTAGTCAAACTCTATATAGTTTAATTCTAAAAATAAAAACTATAACCACGAAAATGGAACGGAGGAAATATTTTATTATTTGATTGATTCCCAATATAAGTGATAGTCATATCAAATATTATATCCAAAAAAAAAAAAACCTAATTCCTTCCATTTTTATCACCAGATTAAGAGACTACTTTGGTATGCTATTTTCAATAAATATTTTTATATATTTAATAAAAAAAATTAATATAAACAAAAATATATACACACAAGAATTATTGAATTTACGAGAATTTCATCACCCAAATCCACCATGAACACAACCCTCCAACATCCAAAAGTTATTAGTGCATAGCTCGAACCCATAATTGATGTGGGCTTCAAGGCCCATGTTAATGATGGTAAATTAGTTGTTGAAGTGTGAGTGTTGAATATAGGCCCATATTGATGTGGGCTTCAAGGCCCATGTTAATGATGGTAAGTTAATTTTTGAAAGTGTGAGTGTTGAATTTAGGCCCAATAATAGATGTGGGCTTCAAGGCCCATGTAAGTATGGCAAGTTAGTTATTGAAGTAGAAGAGTTCAAATTGATGTGGGCTTCAAGGCCCATGTACGTATATGTATATATAGTAAATGTTGAATCTTCTTTGATTTTATCATGTTTTGAGACTCAGTTAAAATTCTGACTCAGTTATTGACAACACAGGCTAAAGAAATTTCTTGGAGACAAAAGTTTAGATGGTTATGGATTGGACAAGGAGATAGAAATACTGAATTTTTCACGAGAAGGTCAATTCCTACAATATATTCGATAAATTGATAAATAAATAGTAATCGAAGAAGAATTGAGGGAAGATGATTAGACGCAAAATATATCTTCAACTTTATAAAAAACTATTTAGTGAATTGAACAAGGGAAGTTTAACTGGCTTTTCACTATTACTACGTCATTCCTATATTATCTTGAAAAGATATTTCTTTTATATCATTTATAAACTTGAAGATGAAGCCAAGCTAACTTTTAGAATTTGTTCTTTCCACATGAATGTGAAATCAATGTATTTGCCACTTTGGAATTTGAATTATTAACAAATTTTGATTATATAATTAATATTAAAAATGATATATCTTATTCTACATTACAACTATTTTTTAAAACATAAAATCGAAATAGGAAATTAGAAAAGTTGGATATCTAGGTTTTTACAAACGTCTTGTCCCTTTTCTAAAAGGTGATGAAAGCAACAAAAAATGAAGGAGAAATATTCCCTTCATTGAAAAGTAAGATTTGATGTTGATGAGTTTCTACTAGTGCTAAAACCATTTGCCCTTTTAAATACTTAATCTTACAATTTGAGAAAATGGTTTTATTTATTAAATGATTAATGTTGTATGGGGTATAGTGTTGACCGATCAAGAATATAATTTACTCATTTAGAACATGAAAGTAGCGAAATAAGGATATCGAAATGAATGTATATTCATATTAGGAGAGATAGGATTCAGAGCAAAGATATTCATCAAGATAAGGTGGGAGCGGCCTCCGTGTTGGACAAGATGTCTGAGATGGTTCAGACATGTGAAGATTAAGATAGGTGTGAGAGGTTAATTAGTTGTAATGGGTATAATGAGAGGTAAAAGTATACTGAAGAAACATTGGAGAGAGGTGATTAGACAAGACATGCCACATCTACAGCTTATTGGGGACATGCCCCTAGATAAGAGGATATGGAGGTCAAAAATTGGTGAAAAAGATAAGGAGACAGTCAAACGTTGACTATTTTCCCTTCTAACTATTATTATTATAGCTCTCCTACAATCTTTTCTTTGATATTATTATTGCATGTCGGTTTCTTTACTTCGATTATTGCATTATTTGTTTTTACTATTATTCTCTACTTTGTTATTTTCAGCTTGGCTTCTTCACTATTGTGATTCCATCACATACTTGATTTTGTTAATATGTTTTACTTGATCTGAGGGTTTATCGAAAATGATCTATTTATGTTTATAAATGGAAATAAGACTGCGTATACACTATTCTCTTCGGGCCTCATTTATAAAGTTATAAAGTCATATTGAGTATGATTATGTTGTTACTATTGTAATTTTTATAACTTGAATCATTTGGCCTTCCCCTCTTAATTACTAGCACTACATATAAAATCCTATCAAGTTTTATCCTAAAAATATACTTTCTTTTTTCAACTTGAAGATGAAGCTAAATTTTAGAATTTATCCTTTCAACATGCATATGTGGAGTTAATACATTGGACACTTTGGAATTGGATTTTTCACTTTTATCACTTTGCATTATATATATTCTTTCTTATGATGAGCCATATGTCTAATCAAATTTTAGCTTCTCCTTGAAGGTGAAATGATGTGCATCTTTTAGTTTGACTTGTGCATTGTCCAATTAAGATGTACTATTGATCGATGATACAAATATTCCAATATGGTGTGTATATATATTCTTATATGAAATTATAACAACTTTAAGGTCAATTGTGGAATTGACAAGAACCAAAAAAGTTTATTCTTAACATGCAAGAGTAAAAATGAAGCAAGTTCAGTCTATATACTTAGCGTGATTTCTCAAGTAGATTTTGATATGTAGATTTATTCTTATCTTATAAAGATAAACAGATTATTTTCGATAGATTCTCAACCTAAAAACTTATTTACAGTAACAATTAGTTACTCTTCACTCATATTTATGTGATGTTGGTTGACTCAATATGCAATTTTATAAGAATGATTTTTTTTTAAAAAAAGTAGTGTGATCTTAAACCTATAATGATATTTATGTGGCTATAAAAGCATATCATTAATGTAAAAAAAAGGAAAATAATAAACTAAATTATTTCTAGTTAAAAAGTTGTCATTCTTCTTTTTAATGGACTAAAAATAAATTGTGTTACATACAATGAAAAAGATAAATTAATTTACAATACTTACTAGTTCAAGTACTCCTATTATGAGAAGTTGACCCAAATTTTGCAAATAAGTAGAGGTCACAATCTCCACTTTACAATAGTCTCCCTAATCATATTTCCCTTCCACATTATATAACTAGATGTTGATGGATTTATAGGGCTCAACATAAAACACAAATTGATCAACTATTGAATCGAATTAAAGTTTTTGATACTTAGATATTCGAGGTCATTCGGTATTTGATATGGTATCTATGAGTAAAAGTTTAGAATTACAGTATTCGGCTTGGATTTGGTATGAGATATTAGTATCATTTGATATTCAGATATCCCGAATATCAAATTATTTACCTAATGAAGGTCGTATATCAACATGTTCATTATTCATTATTCATTATTTATTAATACAAATTCTAAAAGAAAATTAAAGATTAAACACAAACAACCCAAATACATACGTCTTTTAGTTGTGTCAATTTGCTTTTCTTGATGACTTCTTAGTTCGTATTTGTTGATCTTCTATTATATCATGTCTTTACATATAAAAATAGAAATAATTGGAGAAATAGTATTAAATTTGTGATACAACTTGATATCACCGAATACCGTATCGTATTGAAGTTTGATTAATTTATTAATTACCGAATAAAAATTTAAAAATTCAATATTTGATATCGACTTTTAACTACCAATTATCAAACTTTCAATTTTAAAATTTCAAACCGAATATCGTGGACCCACCTCTATACTCATATATTTACCTAAGTTTTCTATACTAAAGTATCTAAGAAATAAAAATACAATGTGAAGCATCTCACACCTCTCTTATCTTAAAAGAATCACAATAAAGTAGATGAGGCAAATTCTCATTTTAAATTCTTAGAATTTTTCTAGGAGAAAATGACTAATATGGTCCCTCATGTTTGCAAGTGATTTAAAATAGTCCTTTAAGTATGTGTTAAATACTTTTGATAACCTATGTTTGTCAAAAATTAACATTTTTAATCTAGTCAAATATATACCAACCTTTGTAGGTTAAATTTGACGTGAACTATAATAAAACAAGAAGGAAATTCATGGGAAGGTAAAAAATGTTTACTGCTTTTTTTTTTTGTGTGTGTGTATATTTCTTGGTGTTTATAACTTTTTCTTTTTTCCACTCATGTTTTCATCAAGTCTAACGAACAAATACTATAAAATATTTAAAGAGACTCTAAATACTAACTTTTGATAAACTTCAACAACAACAACAATAATATACCTAGTGGAATCCATAAGCGGGGTTTGAGGAGTGGAAAATATATGCAGATTTTACCACTACCTCATAAAGATAAAGAAGTTGTTTCCGGGAAACCCTCGCCAAACTTTTAATAAACTTAAGGGACCAAAATTGATTAGTCCATATCTAAAGGACTACTTCGAACGTACCCTCAAACATAAGGAACCTTTTTGACCATTTTCTCAACTTCCCAACATTATATTCCGAACCTTTTCTCTTAGTGCCTATAAAAAGAGTCTCTAATCGATTTATCTATACCTAAGAAAGTAACTAACTAAGTTATCTATTTTCTTCAATTTCTACAGTATATGGCACCTCAAATAGAATTTGTGAAGACTTTAAGCAGAGATCTTGGACTTTCCTTCTTGGAAGGTAGAAAAAGAAGATCTTCTTCTTCTAGTCCACAAAGGGTTGCATCACAAGAAGAACCAAAACAAACAAATTGTGTTTATAGATATTATCAACATTCTGATATTGTTCAAGTTAATCCTGTTTCTTCTACTGAGGAAAGAGTTTTTAGTAGCAATAAATATCAAGTGCAATTTCCTGAGAGGAAATCAATTGCCTTGGCTTACTAATTTTAGGTTATATGTACATGTAACTTAGTATAGTACTATGTAAAAGAAGTGCACTTTTTTGTCACGTCATCAATCGTGTACTTTTTATGTAGTTTCTACGTCCTTAATTAGCTTGTTTCCCTCGAATTATATGTAATTTTAACAAGGAGGAGAAAAAGAGTTTGGTCGTTGTGATTTTAGCTCATGCATGCATGAACATTTATCTATTAAGGCGCTAAGAAATTATGTATTTTTATATGCTAGTATATGTAAGGTGCTTGAACTTTTTAAAAGATGTTATCAAAATTTTTAAAAGTGGTGCGTTTATGAAAAAATTAATATGAACGTAATAATACTTTTGAAGAGGGTGAGCAACGTAGATTACAACTAAGCCATGTCAACTCTATCGTAGCCAAACTATCAATGTGATCCACTAGACTAAGAGCCTAATATTTTCAAAGTAATTTTGTTGTATTTGAGTAAAATAAAAAGAAAGTGCCTATCACTTGTTTTTAAGAAAAAAATAATAAAATAAAAAATAAGTCATAAATCAAAAATCAATTGACTCTAATCTGAAAATTAAAAGCAAGTTGGCCAAAAGGAAAAATAACAAGGCCTGGATCTAGTACGCCTCGCAATTTCTAAGCGTAAATCCGATCTTTCTCTGCATGTATATAAATCCAAACCCGATGATTTCTAAATTTTATATGTATGTTAAGGTTCTTTACTAAGTGTAGTACTATCTAGTAAGTGTAATGGATGTGATTTAAGATCATAAGGGAGCTCAGCATTAAGCCAAATTCAAAATATTTTTAGCAGCTAAGCTTTTTCGTTTGAATTCATACAAGGATTAACTTTACATAACCATATTTATCAAAATACGATAAGTTATATGATACCTATCACCCATAAAATTAAAAGTGTATGAGTTTTCTTTCCAACTCCAGTTCATCAATCTAAATCCAGATTAAAAAGTTATGACTAATTTATCGGAGATGCTCTAGGCTGACGATAAAGAATGATCTGAGTGATCATTTGTTACAAGTGAGATGGCCCGTCACAATAGGGCATCACACACGACCAGTAGCTCTAGTGGCCTGAGTGACGGTCCATCACTCAAGTAATGGTCCATCACCTAGACAATGTCAAATGATCAAATTTCACTATTCTTTATTTTCTTAAGAATATTTTAGTCCTAAAATTTTTGGAGAGTTATCTAAATGACCCTAAAAAAATCCACCTTCTCAAAATTAATTCAAACACAAAATTGAATTGATCGAAAAATGTGGCACCAATATACTTCCAAATTTTTAGGAGGAGTAATAGCATTCGCAAAATTTAAATACCTTTTTACTAAAAGAGTACTAATTTAGGATGGACTTGATGTATTTTCTCTAAAGTATATAATAGTCGTTTAATAGTTAATTTGAAAAAAAATTATAGACATATTAATCATGCATAAGAAATAAGTTATTCATATATAAAATATATATTATGTATTTATAATTTCGAAACTCGCATAACTTATATATGTATAAATTATGTAAAAATTTATGTGTTATTTTACTAGGCTTACAAGCTACAAATTAAAAATAAGAGTAATTCTACTCTTTCGAAAACACATGGATAGCGATCCGTGTCATCTCTCTAAAACTAAATCATGACCGTCCCATATAATCTGACGGTCCACATTATCCCGCGCCGAAACTTCTTCCTAAAATTTCAAATTTTTCGTTCCCAAAACAAAAATTTCAGAAGTCCTATATATACACTTCTCCTTCTACCACAATTTCACCATTATCACTCTCTTCACAAAAATTTCAACTATTTTCTACCTCTAGCAAATTCCTAACAATGGCAAGAACAAAGCAAACAGCAAGAAAATCCACCGGAGGAAAGGCACCAAGGAAGCAGTTGGCCACCAAAGCTGCTAGAAAATCAGCTCCGGCCACTGGAGGAGTGAAGAAGCCTCACCGTTTCCGTCCAGGAACAGTTGCTCTTCGTGAGATCCGTAAGTACCAGAAGAGTACCGAGCTTCTGATCCGAAAGCTACCTTTCCAAAGACTTGTCAGAGAAATTGCCCAGGATTTCAAGACGGATCTGAGATTCCAGAGCAGTGCTGTGGCTGCACTTCAGGAGGCGGCTGAGGCTTACTTGGTGGGTCTGTTTGAGGATACTAATTTGTGTGCAATTCATGCTAAGAGAGTTACGATTATGCCTAAGGATATGCAATTGGCTAGGCGTATTAGGGGTGAAAGAGCTTAAGTTTGTTCTTAACATTATCTGGGTTAAGTTATTTCTGCTTGTAATGAAGAATTTGAAAAATGGAAATCAAAACTTCCTCCTTATCTCTCTTGTTTTCAAGTAATTTCTTGTTAGTTTAAGCAATATTATACTCACTAATTTACACCAACTAGCCTTATGAATTTTCCATCTTTTTTAATTGATATTTAACGTAACAGAAGCTAATTACTCAATTCAGCTCTCTATATATAATACTCAAACTTATGATTTTTATATAGAAAAAAAATCAGAATCTGGTTTGGTTAAATTCAACATTTTTAAAAAGAGAGATTGGTATAAATTGTAATTTGTTTGTTATGCTTTAAAAAAAAATTATTTTTCTTTTTTTGGTAACTCTTTAATTTTGATTTTTTATATGTTACTCTTTCCATTCCTTTTACTAGTTGGATATACTAAAATATTTATTTTAAAATAGTTGTTAATTTGAATAATTAAAAAAAATTATGTATTTTTAGGTATACATAAATAGATAAAGATTTATTTTTGGTTAAGCATAACTAGATACTCCTTTCGTCTAACAATAGTTGTCCACTGTTGATTTAATATACGAATTAAGAAAAATTAAATGATAGAAGTAATTTTATCAAATCATTGTTTGAATAAGTGCAATATTTTAAAAATTGTAACAAAAAAAATAATTAAAATTAATGATAAGGATAAATTAGAAATAAATATAAAATTCTTTTTTTTTTAAATTTTTATAAAGTGGATAAGTATTGTTGAACATTTAGTTTTAGTATAATGGATAAATAAAAATAGACAGAGGAAATAAAGATTAAAGAACTAATAATGAATATATATTAGTCAAATAACACTCTTAATATTTTTCAGTTGTATAAAATATTATCATGACAATAAAAACAGAACAAAAAATATGTTTAAAATCACGAGACTCAAACATTTTGTAAGTTTGACATGTTTAATTTAAGATCAAATTTAAAAATTTTATTTATTTTTTTAAACTCTATGATAAGTAAAAATAAGATAAACAAATGAAAAATATAACCTATTTTGACTATAGGTTACATATGTCACTTGTTCTCAAAATACCCTAGTACCTTATCAATAAAGACATAAATCTAGTCATACTTAATGGGTGGTACTTAATGAGTACCACCTCTCTATTGTATGTGACACCCTTTTTTTTTTGATCCGTCTAAAAAAAGAATGATATCTTACTTTAATTGAAAATAATTTATAATTAGAATTCTCTTTTTATTCTTAATGAAATAATTCTTAGCCACACAAATATTTAAGAATAATTTTAGATCATAAATTTTAAAAATTTTTTTTTCTTAAACACCATGTCAAGTCAAATGTGTCACATAAAATGGGACAGAAGGAGTAGGTGATAAACCACACAAAAAATAATAAATAAATATAAAATATCACTTATGAGAACAATAACCTAACTAATAATAAATTTTACTATTATCTCGTGAAAATAGAAAGACAAATATAAAATAGTATAAGTTTGACATGTACAAAAAGAAGAAAATACAAAAATGAGAAAAAGAGAGGCATTAGCTCATAGCAGAAGCACATGGATCGTAATCCGCGTCATCTATCTGAAGCCAAATCACCACCGTTCATTTCTACATAATCTACGGTTAATATTCGTGCAGCCCAAAATTATTCCCACTAAATTTTCAAATTTTCATCCTTCTCCCAAATTTTTCAATTTCTCCCTCCACATTCCTCTAATCTCTCACAACATATATACATCTCTTCTCCTCAACACAAATCACCATTAACACAGCAGCTTCTCTTTCCCTCTATAGATTTCTCTCTCTACACTAGAAGATCCAAAGCAATGGCAAGAACAAAGCAAACAGCAAGAAAATCCACTGGAGGAAAGGCACCAAGGAAGCAATTGGCTACCAAAGCTGCAAGGAAATCAGCTCCGGCCACTGGAGGAGTGAAGAAGCCTCACCGTTTCCGTCCAGGAACAGTTGCTCTTCGTGAGATCCGTAAGTACCAGAAGAGTACCGAGCTTTTGATCCGAAAGCTACCTTTCCAAAGACTTGTCAGAGAAATTGCCCAGGATTTCAAGACGGATCTGAGATTCCAGAGCAGTGCTGTGGCTGCACTTCAGGAGGCGGCTGAGGCTTACTTGGTGGGTCTGTTTGAGGATACTAATTTGTGCGCAATTCATGCTAAGAGAGTTACGATTATGCCAAAGGATATTCAATTGGCTAGGCGTATTAGGGGTGAAAGGGCTTAATGTAGTACTTGTTCTGTTCATGCTGAAAGTGATGTGTTGTAGCTAGTTGGTTCAGTGCGGTTTAGGTTAAAATGTAATGAAAAGCTTGGAAATGAAAATTTTAAAGTTCTTCTAAATCTCTTGTGTTCATGTCTAGCTTATAAACTAAACAGTAACATCTTCATGTCCAACTAATGGCCACTGGACTACTCACTACTTGCCTTCCATCTGACCTAGTTGAATGTTCTTGAAAATAATTTAACTTCATATTGGATATTACATTAATTAAATGAAATTTGCATGATGTTATTTCATTGAAAAAATTAGAGTTTGTACTACACAATTATCATTATTATTTACAGTAACAACAATTAGGTGTGCTCCTTTAAGCAAAGCAGCCAAACCACTCACGTGAGGGCACGATATAGATGTGCCCGAAAAAATATTAAACTCAACATGTCTATCGTCCTCGGCCAACCCTGTTGGACCAGCAGCACATGTCCACCCTGCAATAATGTTAACACCTGGTGCTATGATGTCTGGTTTCATAACTTCCCGCGTGATTGAGTTTAGCCCTCTTGAGCTAAATGCAGCAACCACCTGTGATGGTTTGATCCCCACCTTAGTCCGAGGTTAAGTACTTCTTGATTGCTTCTCCTGTTGTCTGTCCCACCATCATTGCTGGAAGCAAATGAGCATCAGCAACTAGCTCATCCCCATTTGCAGCGGTATTAGCCAAGACTATATCACCAGCTGCCTTTACCACAGAACCCTTTAAGACCCTGGGATTTATACCACGGCTGTATAGAACAATTTTTCCTTTAACTTCCTCAGGAATTAAGGTACCTGTCATGCATAGATTCCCATTTGTCGTACCACTAGCATTACCAGCGTACACTAGGGGAAGCATTTTGCTTAGTGATAAATCCCCTTTCTAAAGTGAAACACCGGAGAAATTCTTACCAATGTCTCGACTTACATATGCAGGAAAATCACAGTCCAATTTTCTGCACCTACAGTAGTGATCCATGCCGCTACATTGGACAAACTGTAAAGACTGGACCAGCATTACCTGCAACGTAACATTAACAATTACGTCTCAATCCAAAGCAAGTTAGAATAGCCTATATGAATCCAATGTCACTCTATTTGAGCTCATCTCTCACTCAATAGTATAATTAGAATAAGAGTTGAAGCCACTAGAAATTCTCCATAACATCCTTACCTGCAGAATAGGATACAAAAATCCCTTCCTCCATAGCAGCAAATGCACCAATCGCGACACTATCTCTATAGTAATCTGCATTGCCACCACCAAGTGATAAAGAAACCACATTTACATTGTCATCAATGGCTTGTCCAAAGCTGCTAATATATCAGAACTAAACAACCACCAACCCAACAAACTTTGTACTTAGCAACTCTAGCTAGATGCTTAAAGGGACTCGGACAGAACAAAGACTACTCCTTCCATCCAATATGTGCTAAGTTGTGAATTACTCATCTCAGCTTTGCAGGTGATCTTTTGTATTTGCCAAAGGAGACATTAAATCTGTTATAGCCTTGCAATAATATTTCATCAACTTTTCCAAGGCTTTGGGTTAACAAGCTAATATGGGGAAGAGTAGTTCTTCTTAGCACAAATAAACTTTTTTTCTTAATTCCTTATACAGCTCAGGAAATGTTTGCTTCACTAGCCAATTTACTGGAACCATGGTACAATTGTCATAACAAGTAATTACCTTAGTGAACATCGTCCATTCCTCTAATATTTCGACTGTACAAAAGAGATGAGTTAGTTAAAATGATGAAGACAAGATGCAACTAAGTCATTTCACTTCTTGTTCAAAGACACCAGACTAAAAGACTCGGGAATAATCATAAACTAGCAAGTAAGGACAACAAAAGATTTGAAGGACAACACAAGAAATCTGCTTTTGAAATCATCACTTATTCGTCCAGAATGCTAAGAAACAACTAGTGGAATCCCACAGGTGGGGCTGGGGAGGATAAAATGTACGCAGACCTTACCACTACCTCACAGAGATAGAGAGACTGTTTTAAAAAAACCTTCTTAAAAAGATCAAGCCCCATATGCAAAAAGTAGAAACCAAACAATATTTTGATAAAAGGAAAAAAAAAATTCATGTCCAAATGGGCCCTTAGTTTTATACAAGGAAGTTTCTCTACTTCCTGGAACAACAATTTTCACTATCTTCCAGGTTCTGAAATGTTAATTTCAGTCGACACTGTCACCAAAGAAGCTAACACAAGAAGACAGAAGTTTCACAAGATCTAGAAGTGCCATCAAAGATCCTCATAGTGAAAACGTATACTAAAAACGGAGAGAATACTACATTAAATGACGCTATACATAATTGTTACTGCAGTAGGCACTTTGAAACACAAGTTTGATAGTACCACAGTGGAAGCGACAAGCCCGTGCCATTACCAACAGTATGTCATGCCCTGATAAATATGCAGAATGCCATGGCTTAGACGCAACAACAGTGACTCACTATCAGATAGAGCAGAATACTAGGAGCAATAGCATATGCCAAACTTGCCAAGACAAACTTATTTTTCTCACTCCAATTTTCTTATTCCTAATCCATGCAATGTTAATAGAAAACTAGAGGAGGATGCTCACTTTTACAATAACATATCCAATGAGCTCCCACAAGTGGGGTCTGGGGATAGTGGGTTGTATGCAGACCTTACCCCTACCTCGTGTGAGGCTTGATTACTTTTTAAAACTGCTCAAGTTACTAATTTGCACTTCATCTAGTACTCTACGAATCAGGAGTCTTTCTTAGTCAGGTTACAGACATGTATATCGCATACAAAATGCAGAAATCTTTCAAAAATTTCTTTCTTTACCTGAATTTAAAAGAATTGTTTTAAAGGATTCAATCTGATCTATAAATGAACAATGTCTACTTATACAAAAATTAGTCACATAATGTATCAGCATATGTCAACATTATTGCTTATCAAATCATAACACTGACTTATCCTTCAAAATAACATCGTTGTATCCAAATATTCTTACAAAACAAGCAATTAACTGCTCCTGTATCACTTCTTCAGCAGGAAGCTCTACATCTGCCTCTTTCTTCAAAGATGTAACGTCTTTATCTACAATCCCACAAGGCACAATATGCTTAAAGTAGTTTAAATCAGGATCCATGTTGAATGCTAATCCATGAGATGTGATCCCAGATGAAATTCTAACTCCAATTGCGCCAATCTTTCTGTCCTCAATCCAAACTCCAGTTTCGCATCTTTGTCCAACATGTGCTTTCACACCATACATAGATGCCAATTCAATCATGGTTAGCTCAAGCTTCTCAACATACTTTCTAGCCCCCAAACCAATATCTCTCAACGAAATAATGGGATATAAGATCGCTTGGTGAGGACCATGAAAAGTAATGTCACCTCCTCTTTGTGTATAGTGAAGTTCCGCCCCAATCGCTTTGAGCTCTGAATCTGGAATGAGTAGATTATGAACTGTTTCCCTTTTGCCAACTGTATATGTCGGTGGATGTTGTAGAGATAATAGAGTATCAGTAATTCTAAGGGATTTTCTATCAGATGCCAGCTTCTCTTGCAGCTTCAGTGCCTCCAGGTAATTGACAGTGCCCATCTTCCAAACCTCAAGACTGCGCCTCATTTGCCTGGACATCACGGAACAATCAATCATTTCGTGTAAAGTGAAAAATACTGAAACCACAAAATTAGGAAGTCCTTGTCTGTTGCATAGCAGAAATATGATTCTAAGTAGCATAACAATGGTAAAGTATATCATTAATACAACAACAATAACATACTCAGTGGAATCCCACAGTGGGGTTTGGGGAAGGTACAATGTACGCAGGTCTTACCACTACCTCATAGAGATAGAGAGGCTGTTTCCGGAAAATCCTCGTCTAAAAAATCAAGCCCCATAAGCAGAAGATACTAGATATATAAAAAAAAGGAAAAGTATATCACTAATACAAGTTCTAAAACTCAAGGTTGTTGGACAACAAAATGCTGAGCTCACAATATCAGAATTGCACGTCTGTTTTGGTGGCCGGAGCAGTTTTGCAGGTGACAAATTATTCCAAATGTTATATTCTACATTTTTTCAGAGTACAGACAAAGATACGCCTTACTAAGGAAATTGGTGAACTATCAGTGAGAGGATATTATAAGCTGATCATGTAAGATGCAATAAGCAAACTCGGTGACGTCTTTTTTCCTTGAGAAGAAAAACCAAGCTTTTTAAGTCTCATAAACTCTTAACAACAAAAGCATAGGTTTGGGAACTAATTGAGCAAAAGAACTAGCCTCTTGGAGAGATTTTAACAGAATAGAATATATCTATGCCAAGATGCTTGATCAACAAAACATTTTATTCCTCTGAAAGGCAGAATTCTTTTCTAAAATGATCCCATTTCAAAATTGATGCTCTTTTCTACAATGTCACTGACAGTATTCATGCACCAGCCAGCCCTGTTGATCTCTTATCCATCTCCTTTGAACCCACAATAACCATCAAGTCGGGAATAAGGTGAAATATATGGAGTTCGAACTAAATCTATAAACCTTTCCAGGACCCAGGTTGGAGGAAGGATCATGAATGAGGGACTGATTGATAAATCAATAAAGAAGCGCATTGTAGCATACAACAGTTTCAACACTGCATTTCACTGATTTCAAAGAAAGACGGAAAAATCCAGTTAATGAAAATGAGGAATGGATTGATAAATTAATAATGAATCATATCTAACATATCAAGACTGCATCGCATTGATCTCAAAAAACAAGAAACATGATAGCCACTTGCATATACTATGAAACACCAAGAAATATGATCACGTTTTGAGGCTGAAAAACTGTGAAACAAAAACCACATGAATCAGATGGCAAAACAAATGGAGACATCAATCATCTCAAAAAAGTTCAGAATCAATATACTTAAAGAGCTTCCCTATCATCACAACCTTCCTATTTCTATTTCTTTTCTAGCTCAGTGTCATACTTTTCATTTTTGTCAAGCCTCTAGAACATTATATGTATCTTTCACATGAAAAAACTTCACTACTCTAGTACATGTGACAGCATGGGATTTGTGATCATATTGGGGAGGCTGCCCATCAGCCCATGGGGACTTGCACGTTCTACATGTGCACTGGGAATTCTGTGAATAATGGACAATGGGGACTCTTCCAATTTGTGTGAAGAAGGAATGTTGATCGTTCATAAAAAAGACAAAAATTATAAACTTTCCGACAAGCATTTCCTTTTGCTTTCTCAATTGAATGGATATAAATATTTTATCCAATGTTGACGGCTCACTTTCACCCTCATAGTTCACTCTTCCTCACTTGCAAGGATGTCAGTAACAATTACTTGATTTTGTAAGTTGGAGTACATCTGAAATAAAAGAACACATTTGTTGAACTTCGAATCCTACTCCTGTGATTATTATCCAGTATAGGATATAAGGCTAGAAGATTCCATCAGTAGGAGATTGAACCATACCATGCTAGAAAAATTAAGGGGAAAACATTTGTTTTATGGAAACTAGTCATGTCAATTCCAGATAGACATTAGACACCTACTGAAACTTAGGCATAAAATCTGTTTCATTGAGCTACAAGGTGCACCAAGGTTGATAAACAAACTTCATACCCGAACAGAGCTCTCGTTTCTTTTTTGTCCAAAATAAGTGGATAGTCACATAATGCAAGGAACTAATAAAAGGAAGTTTCCTCAGAAATCTCTCAATGAGCTTAAAAAAACATAATCTAGAATCGAACAATTTATTCCCACCTCCCTAAAGAATGTAATTGGCTTCTGACCAAGGGAATGAGGATTTTCAATATTGCAGTATAAGATCTTCATGAATTAGAGAATATTACTGTAAGTATCTAACGAATAACAAAGCTCCAACAACTAACATTTCGTTTTAAAAGTTGGTAAGCATTTTGACCTTTCTTTCTAATCATTCTACTATTGCAACAGTAGCTAAATTAGGGTACCGGACCAGGAGCTAAATCTCAGCTGGACCTTCACTTCTCAATGAGGTAAATCTTAACTATTTTTCTTGGATTCAACCCTGAATGAACAATCATCACAAAATCTAAATTACTTAAGTCTCATACAATTCAGTCCTTTTTTCATGGCTCATCATCAACAATCATGCTAGTTAACTGCATATACCGGTTCTTGGACATCAAAGGGTGTGGCCTAGTGGTTGAGATCCATGAAGTCTCACATATGAATCCCAACAGAAACAAAAATACTAAGTGATTTTTCTCAGCATCCCATGGAATTAGTCAATGTGCGTGGAAGTAGGCCCAGACAACGGCCATCAAAAACAGAAACGATTCAAAGACTCTCACCAGTGATACCTTTTAAGCCAATTTAGAGATTCATCTTGAATCTGATTATTCATTATAATGCCAATTCAAGATCTGGGGTTTCCTTTTTTTGCTTCTGTTATTGGATAAGGTGATCAAGTTCATCATTTAGTTTTACAAAACACAACCCTCTAGGCTCAAAGTTAAGGGAGCTAACAAAGCAAGATCTGTTTTTTTTTTCCTTCATTGACCTTAGATAATATTGTCTCCGAATATCAATCATCAACGAGAAAAGCTTACACACTTTATCCCATTTATAAGTCTTCTCACATAAATCCCACTTATATATTCACCAAGAATGGATTTTTTTCCCCATTTACACCCTTCTGCTGGATTTATATTTGGCATATAAGGAAAACAATAGATTCAATACATTTTTAGAAAAAACAAGGAAACACTCAAATTTTCAAGAAAGAAAAAGTAAGTTAGAAACATACATAAACATGATAAATTAGCAGAAGAAAGAACTTACAAGGATTTTCAGAGCGAAGCTTCAATTCACCGCAAAAAAAGGCCTATCTTTTTGTTTATAATTTTCTTTCTCATCCCTTAACCATTTTTCATAAATTAATTTTGTTTATAATTTTCTTTTTAAAAAAGTATTTCAAAACAGTAAATCTTGCTCATTAACCACAAGTGATGATGGATCTTATATACATTGATGGATGGACGCTAATATTAATATTTTATTAGTTTAAGTCATGGATAGAAAATATTTTTAGAAAAAATGATTTCATTTGGAAGTTGCCATCTAATTTTAAGGATAATTAGGAAACTAAATAATTATTTACAAAATGGTCTGCGAATCAAAAAAATTCATGGTAAAGGTGCAAGTTTTTCCAAAGGGGAAGGTATTAACATCCTTCATAATCTACAACTGTGGGCCCGACTGAACTCATTTTTTCCAAATTGAGGACGAGATACGCAATATAACATAAGTATTGATAATCACAAAATATACCCAAAGAATAAAATAAATAATAATATGAGAAACGGCCTAGTTTTGCCTAACGGCAGCAATATATATACAATAATAAATGATTTAATAATGAATAAGTAAATAAACAACTAACTTAAATTTTTCTGTATTTTAAATTGGGGAGACCTCAAAATCCGACGGATACATATTTCATTGACCCAATTTTGACAAATAATATTAATCCTTTTGAATTTTAAAATGCAACAATTATGAATGTAAACTAAATTTTTCTCTGACGGATAGATTTTTCATTAGCCAATCTTAACATATAATTTAGTATGAATTACAATACTTCAACTAACAACTTGTTTAGATGATGATTTGCCATCGTTTCATAATGTGTGGTGTTGTATGGTATGGTATGGTATCGTACAGTACAATATCGTACAATGTTTGGATAGACTGTACGAGTTGTTATTGTTTAATGATAATTTGTTGTTTGATTTGACCGTATAGTACTGTATCGTAACTTATAAATTTATAAAAATATTCTTAATTATTATAAATACTAAATTTATCAATATTTTTTAAAAATAAATACATAGAATCGAATAAGAAAACATACAAGCTAATATATCTCCAATCTATATAAACAACACAAGAAAATAAAAAAGTAAGAACTTTTAAAAAAAGGAACCTCAAAAAATAGACTAAAACGTGAAAGAAAAGACGAAAGATAGAAAAGAAGTTTCAAAAGTTAATGGCAAAGGGAAATAACTAATACAAAAACAATACATATATTAGGATAAAGTTTAATAAAGAATAAAAGATAAATTAAAATTATTTTAAATTTAAACAAGGGTATAATTGGAAAAAATATTAAAGAACCATAGCATACTAGTAGTTTCAAAAAGTGGGGGTTTTCATTATTATAGAACAATGAAACAAAATCATACCTATCCATATAATTATTGAAACAATCAAAACAAACGTCGTTCACTTAATAATCATACTATACCACGAAAAATCACCATGGCAACACGCGGTAAGAAATGATAAAATTATTTCAAAAACTAGTACTTATAAAGGAAACAACAATCCATAATTAACGGGACAAACAGCTAATCAAGAAGGACATAAAATATTTGAAAATCATACAACAATAACAAGGTTAACAAGATGGTATCTTCAAAATCAGGAAGCAATAATAGTGAAATATAGCTATCGAAAATAAGGAACGCATAAACAAATTATGAACTGGAGAGATTAAAGAATTTATCAAAATATTAGAATAAAATAAAGTCAAGGAAAACATCAAATATCTCATGGACCAGATCTGAAAATTATTGAAGTTATGACCCAAAACACACAAAAATATGAGAAAAGCTTACTGTGGTGGTGCTTCAGAGATGAGTTCTCAGGCGTGACTTTTCGATCTGGTTTGCCGATGGTACTCTAGTGCGAAGACTCTGGTTGGTGTTGCTGATTTGTAGGCATTTGGAGCTCGTTTGTTAACTGTGAAATGGCCGTTAGGTGATTTTGTGGCTGTTTTTTTGGAGTGGTTTTCTTGGTATTTTCAGGTGGGGTTTATAGTGGTTTATGGCTGTTTTCAGGCATAGTTTGGGGGCTGATTTGGGGCGGTTTTCAGGGGACTATTTGCTGGCATTGTTGGTGGTAGTCGGGTGGTTGTTTCCAGCGGCTTTGGTGACCGGAAAATGGGGTTTTCTTGCCGGATTTTGGGTTGAAATGGATGGTGTTGGGGCTGATTTTGGAACTGTGAGGGTGACGTTACTGGACACATTTAATAGCCATCACAAATTTAAATAGACAACTTATTGTAATTTCATAGTTGAACTAAATAAAAAAATAATTAAATAATAAAAATGATACAGTAAAATTAAATAAAAACTTAAAAATAATAAGTCCAATAGTTATCAACGGTAAAAATTAAAAAACAATAAATGATAAAATTAATTTTATCAAATCACTTTTATTAAATATAAGTTATCTAAATATTTAAAAATGAATACTCCTTAATAACAAGAGTAAAATAAATAAAAAATAATTAATTATTCATTAATTTTGTAAATTAAACAAGTATTGATATCTCAAAATAATAAAATGGATAAACAGAGATGAATGATGAGAGTTAAATAATAATTTAATTTCAAAATAATGAATTTGTCTTTACCAATTATCATTTGCTTTTCATTCTAGTCATTTGGATGCATATCTAGCATTTTCTGCTTTTTGCATGATATTTTTAAAATAAGGGTCTTCCGTAAATAATCTTTCTATCTTTATGAGATAATTATAAGGTTTGTGTATATTTCACTCTCTTCAGACCTCACTTGTAAATTTCATTGGGTATGTTATTGTTATTGTTTGTTCGAAGTAATGAACAAGTAAAAATAAATAGAGATACTTCCTTCCTTTAAAAAATTGATCAATTTTTTTTTAGTTTATTTAAAAAAAGAATCATTTCTTTCCTTTAATTTTCTACATGATAAGTTAAAGTCACAAGATTAAAGAATATTTTAATACATTTATTATAATTTTAATTTAGAATTACAAATTAATTTTTTTTAAAAACTCTACACCAAATCAAATTAAATCATTATTTTTGAAACAGATAAAATAATATATTAAGAATGGAACAAAATATTACATTATCTTTTGTTAACCAGTGAGTACCTTGGCTCAAGCTTATCTCTCCACGTGTCATACGAAGCTTCCATTGACACTAGATTTCCCCAGTCATTTCCATCTCATCCTTTTTACTTTTATTTTTTTAATCTATTTTAGAAGAATATTTTCTTTCCTTTTTACATAATATTTTATTTTCAATTTTTCATCTGATATGTTTAAAATCATAAGATTAAAATAAATTTTGATATATTTAATATAATTTTAATTAATAATTACAAAATTGAAAAGGTATTTTTATTTTTTTAAAATTTCATATCAAGTTAAATTAGATCATTTTCGTAAACAAAGGGCGTAAAATAAGTCGTTCAATATTAAATATTGCGAGATAATCTATTACTATTTAATTTTGAAATATTCAATTCATTTACTTCCTCTGGTCCTTTTATATGTCACCTTTTATGATTGCACTTGCATTAAGGAAAAAAAATAATTTTACTATTTTATCTTTCTTTAATATACATTAATTGCTTTTTTAGTTCTTCTAGTTGGCCAAATAGAATATATCTTTTTAAAGCTTATTAATTATGAATGATAAATAAGAATTTTAACTGTAAATTATTTATCATTAGAGTAAAATATCGATTTAAAAAAATATTATATAAAATGGACGAAAAAAATATAATTTATGTAAGTACGACCCCTAAAAGGACGGGGGAGTACCTAATTTATTTTTATTTATGTACATGGTAGCTTCCATTTACAAAATCAATCTATTTTCAGTAAGTATTGAAGAGCGTGCCACTCAGTTTTCCCCAATCTATATTTTGCTACAGAATTGTATATTACAACAGTGTTTTTGTTAGTGGAGAGTTCTGAGGGGAAGAAGGAAGAGGTAGAAGGATGGATCACGCAGCGGATGCTCATCGGACTGATTTGATGACCATCACTAGGTACGTGTTGAATGAGCAGAGTAAATACCCGGAATCACGCGGAGATTTCACTATTTTGCTCAATCATATTGTTCTCGGCTGCAAATTTGTTTGTTCTGCTGTTAACAAGGTCAGTTTTATTCTATATATACATACACATCGTTGACTTGCGGTGATATTTTATTATTTTTACTTTGATTGACTCAATCACAGTTGCTCCATGTTCAGTTTCTTCATTCAATCATTTCTATGTGTGTATATATGTGGGCTTCTTTGTATCTAATTGCGATTCGCATTGAGTTTTTAATTATTAATTACTCCCTCTATCCATAGTAATTGAATTTGTGAGGCAATGCAACATATACTTTCCACTGTTGCTTTGCTTTTGTAAAATCATAAATATACAGTGTAATTTATCTCCTAAAATATATAAAACTTCCCATATATTGAAAAAATTTCAAACATTTATATTGAACTTTGAACAACCCAATTACTATTTTGATCCTTGAAAAAAACTTCAAAAATTTAATTAATTTGGGACAGAGGAAGTACAATCTTGGGGGTAATGATGCCTGTGTTGGTGGGAGATAAGAAATACTTAGAGGAATAGTCGAAGTGTGCACAAACTGACTGAATGTAATATTTATAAAAAAAGATAATCTTGTGATGATTGTGTTTGTGGGAGATAATAGGTACTTAGAGGAATAGTTGAAATGTGTGCAAGATGGCCGGATAAATTAGTCAGAAAAGAGATAATCCTGCGTA
This sequence comes from Solanum rostratum, assembly GCA_029948455.1. NCBI lineage: Eukaryota > Viridiplantae > Streptophyta > Magnoliopsida > Solanales > Solanaceae > Solanum > Solanum rostratum. Next base: position 5,569,466 of record CM057051.1, read on the forward strand.
TGATGACTGCGTTGGTGGGAGATAATAGGTACTAAGTGAAATAGTCTAACTGTGTGTAAGTTGGCTGGATAAAATAGTCATAAAAAAGATAATCTTGTGTATGATGCCTGTGTTGGTGGAAGAGAGATAATGGGTACTAAGTGGAAAAGTAGAAGTAAACTGGCCAGACATAATAGTCATAAAAGGATAATAATGTGTATGATGGGTTGCCAATTTGCTTTAGAAAAGGATTGCTCTGCTTAGGCTATATATGAAATTATATAATCTTGCTATTGAGAGATCTTTCCTTTTTCTCATGGTAACTGAGGTATGGCTAAGTTATTTGGTTTCAAGTTTTCTCATCATTGTCTGTTAGTTTTGGGGTCAAGATAAAATGAAACAATTTTTAATTTGTGTGAAAATAAACCAAGATGTCTCAAATTCAATTCCTGATGGAGGCAAAATATTAGGTTCCCCGTGCCTGTGCTTGTTGGAGGTAACAGGTACTCCGTGGGGAGGTAGTAGGCACACAGAATGACCCAGACACCACGGTTGTCAATTTTTTGTTATTTATAATAAAGCTTGAATTTTACAACTTCTTTGATAATTTTTTTTTTCCTTATAGTGCTTAGTTGAATGGAGGAATGTCATTTCTTCATTCTTTCTTCTCTATTCAAATTTACAGAAGTTCCAGGTGGATTGGCTTACTTCTCTCTAACCTATCTTTCTTTATTATGTTAATGGTCGAGGCAAAGGAAGCTTCAGTGCAGTGACTCTTTCAGCATGCACTTTAAACTAACTTTATGTCTTTTTGTTTTATCCTTCCATCCATTAGTGATATATATAACTGTGGATACATCTTTTTAGGCAGGTTTAGCCAAACTCCTTGGGCTTGCTGGTGAGACTAATGTGCAGGCAAGTTGTTAAAAATGTTTGCATTTGTAGTTTAAAGCATTTAACTTTTTGTTTCTTATCAGACTCTTATTTTTTCTAATTGAAGGGCGAAGACCAAAAGAAACTGGATGTACTCTCAAATGAAGTTTTCATCAAGGCTTTGGTCAGCAGTGGCCGAACAGTAAGACCTAATCATGTTTTAATGTATTGTGCTAAAATACCTAGTCGTTGTGATCTTAAAGATATCAAATATACAGTGCATTCTCGTGTCTGAAGAAGACGAAGAAGCTACTTTCGTAGAGCCAGCTAAGCGTGGAAAGTACGTATTGTAGCGCTTCATAGTTTTCACAACTTTTAAGAACGAAGTTGTTTTCATTAATAAGAATGCATTTCGTACAATATTAAAAACAGGTACTGTGTAGTTTTTGATCCTCTGGATGGATCTTCCAACATTGATTGTGGTGTTTCTATTGGAACGGTATCATTCCACTTTAAGCTATTTATTTTTCATTCACAGGCTTTTAACTACTATAACTTTTACCTCTTATCTGATGTCACAATGACATAATGCATCTGTTTTATCTAGATCTTTGGGATTTACATGATGAAAGATGCTCATGAACCAACACTTGATGACGTCTTGCAACCTGGAAAGAATATGGTAGCCGCTGGATACTGCATGTATGGAAGTTCTTGTACGGTACGAATATTGTCTTTTAGTGGCAAGATTTGACAGTGTTGTTGGGTTTGTCAAACATAGATCCAACAACTATACGAATTATTATATGATTCTTATTGGAAACTTTTTCCAAGTGAGAATCGCCAGTATCAGTGACAATATCTTTTTTGGGCTGGGTTGTTTGCAGCTTGTCTTGAGCACTGGAGGAGGTGTTAATGGTTTTACACTTGACCCATCTTTAGGCGAGTTCATCTTAACTCATCCAGATATCAAGGTAACATTGTTCCTCAGCTATTTACTTCTATTTAAAACACACACTTGTCTCCTCACCTAATGACTAGGTTTCATCATCCATTTCTGGATCATTTCCTGAGGCTCAAGATTGTCATAGAACTGAAAGTTGGATATATCCAGGAGGATGGAGTTTGGATGGGAACACGATTTTGTCTTTAGATAATTTCAAGACGTGTAGATTGTTCTTTATATTATTACTTAATTAATTAATCATCTCTTTATGTTATAGATTGGTAGTTATAACTTTTTCAATTGTAATTCTTGTTAGTAGTATGTGAATAATGTCTAATTACATCACGATTAGTCAAATATTAAAATTCGATTTAAGGAATGTAAATAGGCCAAGGATGTGAATGGAAGCAAAGGTAGATTAAACACTCTATATTCAAATTTTAATCTGATTGACCTGACAGGTGTCGAAGAATTGCAAATAATCTAGTGATTGTTATTGACCATATTACAGTTACCTTAATTGAGTCTGTGATGGCTTGGTAGTGAACCAAACAGCTGAAATTTATAATTATAATGGTTTCATATGTAGAATATGCTCTTTGTGAGAATACTAGACAGCATGCCGTATGAAATTGTTTTAGCTAATAACATCTTAATTCCTATGTTCTTTTCTGATTCTAAAGTGGCCTCTGCTTAAACTTGAGATTATCTCTCCTTGATGTTTTGAGTTCTTGACCTCATGTTTTCGCCTATTAACATTCCAATTTGTGAGTTTCTATAGTTTGTTTTATGTTATTTGGATTGATGTATCTTTCTGTTTAGCAAGATCATTACATTGCTTCCACATGCAGATTCCGAAGAAAGGGAAGATTTATTCAGTGAATGAAGGAAATGCCAAGAACTGGGATGGTCCAACATCCAAGTATGTTTAACAAGTTTAGTAATATACACTTTCCAGTTTTCTTGACGTCTTACTTTCCTTAAAATTTCAGATATGTGGAGAGCTGCAAGTTCCCCAAGGATGGTTCTTCACCCAAATCTCTAAGATATATTGGAAGGTACATGAGCTATGTAGTGCGAGATTTTAAGTGCTTGAATTGCTTAGTTTCTTATGTGTTCTATCTGTTGTGATTTTATTTCCTTACATTAAAGAAATTCATCTTCAAATTTACTGTTCAAGCATTGAATGAACTTTCTAAGATGTACTTAGGAATAGAGATGAAAAACTTCTGGTGAATTGTCATCTACTGCTAACGTGAATAGCATTATAAGAATCATTCAGTGACCATCTCAGTTCTTGTAAGATTACTGTAGTTTGATACTTCAAAAGTTAAAAGGTTCATATGAGATGTGCAGATGGGGTTGTATGCAAGTCAAACAATTATAATCAAGCTCGAGTTGTTTGATTTGATTGGATGGATTGGGTTTATTTTGCAGTTTTCCTTAATGGATAGGATGCAACAACTATTGTTTCTATTAGACGTATCTGTGTAAATGAAGTAATCATGTTTGGTGTTAGATCATAAATGTAATGTCAAATGTTACATGACATATGGACTATAACTTGCAGCATGGTAGCTGATGTTCATCGTACATTACTCTACGGAGGTATCTTTTTGTACCCAGCTGATAAGAAAAGTCCCAATGGGAAGCTGCGGTAAGTTATGAACGTCTTTTGAGTCATGAAGAAACTTCTCAATAATAATTTTCTGAAAGGTTACAAATGAATTTGTACAAAACAGGGTTCTCTATGAAGTATTTCCCATGTCATTTTTGATGGAACAAGCAGGAGGCCAAGCATTTACCGGAAAGGAGCGGGTAAGATATCTCAATATTTGGTACACACTAATAAAAGAGAAACTTCAAGTTTGTTTGTTCCACCTTTAGTCCTTGCCAAAGAATTCTTCTAGAAAAATGAAAAGTGGTAGTGTAACTGATATTCTAGTGAAAACTTGAAACCAACAATGACGCTTTAGTCCAAAACAAGTTGGGGTCGACTATATGAACTCCGATGAACCATGTTACAGGCACTGGACTTAGTTCCAACGAAGATACATGAAAGGGCGCCAATATTCCTTGGTAGTTATGATGATGTAGAGGAGATCAAAAGGCTTTATGCTGCTGAAAAGAAGAACTAATGGATGTACATGTTCATTCATTATCTCACTCTACAATTCTTACTCATGCTCATTGCTAATTTGTTGAAATGAACCAAATTGGTGGTTCTTGTAAGTCACAAAATCATCAATTTTATGACTACAGATGTATGTTACAAGCTACTGTGATAATAATAAAAAAGTGCAATGAGAATGATTCAATGAGATATATTGGTTATTTCGTGTAGAAGGTGAGACAATTAATATTTCATAAGATGTCTTAATTCATATAATATTCTTACTTATCTCATTCCGCATGCGAAACGATCCCTCAGTATTTCTCATCTGCAGTATTCTCCTTTCCGTTTCCCTGTTCTAGTAGCATTTAATATCTTCTTTAATGCAAATATGTCAATGATTTATTGACTTTTTGATATTTGACTATCTATGTTTTGATTAATTGGAATGTGTTATAAAATAAATGTAGAATTAACTAGAATATATGTAAGGGGAATCAAAAGCTTAAAACTGAGAAGAAGGGAGAATAATATATTGCAGTGTATTTATTTTCTTTCCATTAATCTGTACAGAAATGGATTGTTGAGAGACATATATATATGGGGCAATGGTAGCCACTAATGTGGACTACCAAAGCTCCTTGGAAATTGTTTATTCCACTATTGTGGACTTTACTCAAAACAACACAAGTCTTGGAAATTGTCTCCACTATTGTGGACTTTTACCCAAGACAATTCATACACAACACTCCCCCTGAATTGTCCATGTAAAGAGAAGTTCTAGGTGATCTTAATACGCATTATTAGCTGCCTCATTAAAAACCTTACCAGGAAAACCCAGTGGGATAAAACCTTGGTTAAGGAAAAAAGAGTACAACGCGTATTTTACTCCCTCTGATCGAGACTTCATTTGATACTTTGGAGACGGTGCATTCCAATCTTATATGTTAGCTTTTCAAATGTTGACGTTGGCAATGCTTTAGTGAATAAATCTGCAAGATTATCACTCGAACGAATTTGTTGTACGTCAATATCACCTTTCTTCTGAAGATCATGTGTGAAGAATAATTTCGGTGAAATGTGTTTTGTTCTGTCTCCTTTTATGAAACCACCCTTTAATTGAGCTATGCATGCAGCATTATCTTCAAATATGACCGTGGGTATTATGATATCCTTTTTCAATCCACATTTTTCTTCGATGAAATGTATCATTGATCTCAACCACACACATTCCCTACTTGCTTCATGAATTGCAATTATTTCAGCATGATTTGAAGAAGTAGCAACAACTGACTGCTTTGTAGATCGCCATGATATAGCAGTTCCTCCATATGCAAAGAGATAGCCGGTTTGAGATCGGGCTTTATGTGGATCTGATAAATAACCTGCATCTGCAGAACCAACAAGGTCTGCACAGCCTTTGTTAGTATAAAACAAACCCATATCAATTGTACCTTTCAGGTATCGCAAAATATGCTTGATACCGTTCCAGTGCCTTCGCATTGGGGAAGAACTATACCTTGCTAGCAGATTAACAGAAAATGTTATATCAGGTCTGGTTGAGTTAGCAAGATACATGAGTGCACCAATGGCACTGAGGTATGGTACTTCTTGACCAAGAAGTTCTTCATCCTCTTCTGGAGGACGAAATGGGTCTTTATTCACTTCAAATGATCTAACAACCATTAGAGTACTTAACGGATGTGCTTTGTCCATATAGAATCGCTTTAAGATTTTCTCAGTATAGGCAGATTGATGAACAAAGATCCCATCTGCTAAATGTTCAATTTGTAGACCCAGACAAAGTTTTGTCCTTCCAAGATCTTTCATCTCAAATTCTTTCTTTAAATATTCAATTGCCTTTTGGACCTCTTCAGGAGTTCCAATGAGATTTATGTCATCAACATAAACAGCGAGTATTACAAACTCCGATCCTATTTTCTTAATGAAAACACATGGACAAATGACATTATTTATATATCCTTTATTTATCAAGTATTCACTAAGGCGATTATACCACATACGCCCTGATTGTTTCAGACCATATAATGATCTTTGTAATTTGACTGAGAACATTTCCCGAGACTTAATACATGCTTTGGGCAATTTGAATCCTTCTGGGATTTTCATGTAAATTTCACTGTCAAGTGAACTATAAAGGTAAGCTGTAACTACATCCATTAGATGTATTTCAAGATTTTTATATACAGCTAAACTGATGAGATATCGAAAGGTTATTCCATCCATAACAGGCGAATATGTTTCCTCATAGTTGACACCGGGTTTCTGAGAGAATCCTTGTGCAACAAGGCGTGCCTTGTATCTTACAATATCATTTCTCTCATTTCGCTTTCGCACAAAAACCCATTTATAGCCAACTGGTCTTACACCATCAGGGGTTTGGACTACAGGTCCAAATACCTCACGATTAGAGAGTGAATTCAATTCAGATTGAATAGCTTCTCTCCATTTTGGCCAATCATCTCTGTGTCGACATTCTTCGACAGATTTAGGCTCAAGACTTTCACTGTCTTGCATGAGGCTAAGTGCAACATTATATGCAAAAACATTATCCACTTTAATTTCGATCTAAACTTATCTCATCACTAGTAAGAACTTATTGGAAGTTCTTTATTTACTTGAGTCTCGGGTTCACTGATTTCTTCAGGAATATCAGGATTTCTCAAGTCTGGATCTTCTTCAGGAAGTCCTTTTGTAGTATCATTTTTATCATTTCTTATGCTTCTCTTTCTAGGATTTTTATCCTTTGAACCCACTGGTCTACCACGCTTCAGGCGTGTTTGGGATTCAGAAGTTGTGATACTAGCAGATGGTCCCTTTGGGACTTCGATCCGGATAGGCACATTCACTGCAGGGATATGTGACTTAGTTATCCGTTTCAAATCAGTAAATGCATCTGGCATTTGATTTGCTATTGTCTGCAAATGGATGATCTTCTGGACCTCCTGTTCACATGTGCGTGTTCGTGGATCAAAATGAGATAGTGATGAAACTTTCCACGCAATTTCTCCAATTTCTTTTTGGGGTTCCTTTTTCTCTCCCCCTAATTGTGGGAAAATTGTTTCATCAAACCGACAATCTGCAAATCTGGCAGTAAATAAATCTCCTGTCAACGATTCGAGGTAGCGAATTATGGAGGGTGAGTCAAACCCAACATATATACCTAACCTCCATTGAGGGCCCATCTTAGTGCGTTGCGGTGGTGCTACAGGCACGTATACCGCACAACCAAAAATTCGTAGATGAGCTATATTTGGTTCATGACCAAATACCAATTGTGATGGAGAATATTTATGATAATTAGTCGGTCTAAGACGTACAAGTGCTGCTGCATGTAAGATAGCATGACCCCACACGTCAATGGGTAATCTTGATTTCATGAGTAGTGGTCTAGCTATCAATTGCAGGCGCTTAATAAATAACTCTGCAAGGCCATTTTGAGTATGAACATGAGCTACCGGATGTTCAATTTTTGTCCCAATTGATATGCAATAATCATCAAAAGCTTGGGATGTAAATTCTCCAGCATTATCCAGACGAATGGATTTAATTGGATAATCTGGGAATTGCGCCCTTAATCTTATTATTTGTGCCAGTAGCCTCGCAAACGCCAGGTTGCGGGATGATAAAAGGCACACGTGAGACCATCTTGATGATGCATCTATTAGGACCATAAAATATCTAAACACTCCACTAGGTGGGTGAATAGGTCCACATATGTCCCCACGTAGACGTTCCAAAAATTTTGGGGATTCAATGCCAACCTTCAGGGTCGATGGTCTGGCAATTAATTTGCCTTGATGACAAGCAACACATGAAAATTCGTCATTCATAAGAATCTTCAGGCTCTTTAATGGATGGCCGCTTGAATTTTCAAGAATTCGTCTCATCATTATTGATCCAGGATGACCTACTCGATCATGCCATATCACAAAAGTTTTTGGATCAGTAAACTTCTGGTTTACGATCGAATGTGCTTCAATTGCACTAATTTCTGCATAATATAGGCCAGACGATAAAGTTGGTAATTTTTCTAAAATATATTTTTAGCCTGAGACACTCTTGGTTATACCAAGGTATTCAATATTCATTTCATTTAGTGTCTCAACATGATATCTATTTCTGCGGATATCTTTAAAACTTAGCAGATTTCTTGGGAATTTAGAAGAGAACAATGCATCTTCTATAATGATTTTTGTCCCCTTAGGCAGAAATATAGTAGCTCTTCCGGAGCCTTCAATTATTTTTGCACTACCAGATATTGTAGTAACATTTGCCTTTCTTTTAAGTAAAGAAGAAAAATACTTTTCGTCTTTAAAAATTGCATGAGTCGTTCCACTGTCAATAACACAAATATCTTCGCGATTGATTATTGATCCAAACAAAATTTGAGGCATATCCATTCTTCAAAGAGAGAAATAATAAAGTAAATATTTATTTGGACCTCATGTGTTATTTAATGAAAAGTCTTGCATAAGTTAAAATATATAAGAATAAGGAAGACAAGTTACAAAATTATTATTATTTTTATTTTCACGGGATATAAAAACATAAGCACACATATAAATAAAGAAAATTATTTTATATATTATCATGCTCATCATCGTTCACATTTTCATTAATATTTAAATTTTCTTCTGGAAAGTTTAAGTAGTCCGCTACATCTAGATACATATATTCCATATTATTTTCAGACAAAAAATTTGTCTCTGGATTTTCGGCTCTTTTTAATGATGCCTGATATAGTTGAACAAGGCGTTTAGATGACCGGCATGTCCTTGACCAGTGCCCTTTGCCTCCACATCTGTGACATATACTTTCTGAATTTTTCTTTGGAAAAGCTTCTGGCTTTTCTTCCTTCTTTTTAGATTGCTGGTCGTGCCTCGGTGCGAGACGACTATCATGATTTCTTCTTTGACCTCGGCCACGGCCACGACCACGACCACTTCTGGGGCCATAATTTCTTTCTCGTTGGTTATAATTCGCCTGATTCACTTCAGGGAGTGGCGAAGAACCAACGGGCCGACTATCATGATTTTTCATCAATAATTCATTATGCCTTTCAGCAATAAGAAGGTGTGAAAGTAATTCAGAATATTTTGTAAAACCCATACCGCGATATTGCTGCTGCAGGAGCATGTTCGCGGGTGGAAATGTGGAGTATGTTTTTTTCAAGCTTGTCAGTTTCAATTATTTCTTCTCCGCATAAATTTAACTGTGATATAATTCTAAACATTGCTGAATTATACTCAGTTATATTTTTAAAATCTAATAATCTTAAATTTAACCAATCATGACGTGCTTGTGGAAGGACGACCAACTTCAGGTGGTCGTATCTATCTTTTAGATTCTTCCACAATTTCAGGGGATCTTTGATAGCGGAGAAAAATTAAAGCTTTGGCACGGTTTTGACTGGATGCCTTATTTTCATCTTTAATGGTGTCTGCCAGACCCATTGATTCTAAATGTAGTTCAGCATCTAGTGCCCATGATGAATAATTAGATCCAGAAATATTAAGTACAGTAAATTCAACTTTTGAAATATTAGACATTTTGATAAAATAAATTCTTACCCCTTTTACCTATTTACAATGACTTGAAATGGGCGGAGCTTCGTGCTGATAACGTGTTATAAAATAAATGTAGAATTAACTAGAATATATGTAAGGGGAATCAAAAACTTAAAACTGAGAAGAAGGGAGAATAATATATTGCAGTGTATTTATTTTCTTTCCATTAATCTGTACAGAAATGGATTGTTGAGAGACATATATATATATGGGGCAATGGTAGCCACTAATGTGGACTACCAAAGCTCCTTGGAAATTGTTTATTCCACTATTGTGGACTTTACTCAAAACAACACAAGTCTTGGAAATTGTCTCCACTATTGTGGACTTTTACCCAAGACAATTCATACACAACAGAATGTATATTTTTACTTGTGAATATTCAAGAATTTAATATAATTATTCACTATTTTATTATTTAATTACTCATATATATATATATTATAACTTGTATTATTTTAATATAGCTTTGAAAATAGCTCAAGTATAATATGTTTTGATAAAAAATACCTACTTATGTCAATTAAAGATTAAATGTATTTAGTTAATTTTTTTAAGGATTAAAATGAATTTATCAATAGTGTAATAATAAAAACAATCTATTTTGTGTAATTAAATAAGTGAAATTTAAGAGGATGTTATGTACGTTCTTATCTTTTGTTGTTGGAGAGATTATTTTTAACAAATTATGAACTCAAATAAAACAAATATAGTTTAACTTGACTTCAACTATATTTTTATTCTTCAACTTTAAATGTACACAAATAAATATTTAAATTAATATAAAATTGAAAAAGTATAATAATATAATAGATATATATTATCACATAGGAGGGAATTTACTTGTAGACACTCTATTGGTTCAATTTTAAATACATTTGTTTAGAAAAAACTATTATAACACTTCTAAATTTGACGCAAATTATTAGTTTCATCCCCGAATCATTAATAGTCTTAAAAATACCTCTTTACTTGACTAACTAAACTACAATATACCCTAAAATTATCACAGTGTTAAAAATACCTCTTAACTTAACAAGAATTTAAAGATGTATTTTACTACTATTACAAGATTAGACACAACACACCTGAACTATCGTGTCAATTAGTTTATATATGAAACTAAAAAAGATATAATTTTAAATGTGTTTTTGATACTTATTTCAATTTTAGAAAGTTATAAATAATTTAAATGCTAATAAAATGAGTAGATACACTCACCATGGAATTCATCACAACAATTCTCAACAAAAACAGAAAAATGTTGAGCGAAAGTGACGAAGATCAGCTCTTACAAATGGCGGAGCAATCAATGGGAAAGAAGCCCTCAGAGCCACCACCCAAGCAGAACTCAATTAGAGGAGCTGTTGCAACGCCGAACATAAAAGGGAGCGTCGGAGGTCGATGAATATGATTCCGATTTGGAGATTCTCAGCACCGCATCCTCTAAGAAGGATACTAAAGGTCCCTCAAAAAAGGGCTTCAAGAGGATTGAGCTCTTTTTTAAAGAAATAATTACGAGAAAATTATTAAAATCACAATCTGTTTATTGAACTCTAAACTCTGGTAGTGCTTATATACTTCGATAGTAACAGTATATTCCTTTTGGAGTCTGAAAACTAGTGCATTCTTCATCTTTTGGAGATATTGTGATTTGATTATATCGGGATGACCCATCCATAAATGACATGGCCTCATGCCAATGCAAATTTAACCCTTCTTTTTCACTTAAGCACCCCACTTGCAACCATTTTTCAAGGATGATGATGAACTGTGGCAAGGTGCTGAATCTGATTGCTGGAAACGCGGGGATGAAGACGAGGTATCTAAATTAGCGAGCTCCAAATATTTCATAAATATTTTCGAATTCCCCAAAACTGCCTAGCCATGCTTCATTGTGAAATTTGAAAAAAGTAGTTTTTGTTTCAAACTAAAAAATAGTAATATTCATCAGTAATTTAGAGTGATAGATGTTTTTCAAATTCTTGAAAATTGATGTTGAATTTAGAAATTTTATGATCAAAAGTATATGCAAGTCCAAACACAACTTCAAATTTCAAAAGATCACAACTTCAAAAAAGTTTCAAGTTTGAGCTTCAAAACCTATGATTTCTTTTGCCTAATATATTAACAATTTACAAGTGGTTCCATGTAAAGTAGGAATTGATGATAACAAGTCAAGGTGTTGGATATGGTATTGGTATGATGGTATTATTTTGGAATTATTTTTGCATATTAAAGATTAACAACACTTTCTAAGTATTAGTTGAAGCAAGTGGTGTTGCAAGCCCTCTTCTGTTGCTACTTCTGATTCTACTCTTCCTTTTCATGTTCCCTATTATTGCAATTAAATACTTCAAATTAGTTCTTTTAATGGACCTTTGATTGACTACTTATTTCCTGTTTTCATTTCTACTAGGACTAGGATTTCCTTCTATAGTTTCTGAATCTCAGGCAAGTTATGTTTGATTCTGATCAATTGTTTTTTTTAACAAAAGATTGTGTCAATTTTGCAGATAGGTTGAATTATTTTTCTGAGAAGTTTGACTCAAAATTGCTTCTATCTCGAATCCACCAAGATACTAGTGCAGCAGACTTAGAGACAGGTTCTGTTTCTTTGAAGACTGATCTTAAAGGACGTATGCAACAGAAAAAACAATTGGTCAAAGAGAATTTTGATTGCTTTGTATCTTGCAAACCTACGATTGATGGTTAGCTTCAGATATTGTTTCGGATGAATTTCATCTTACTTTAAATTATCATTAAAAGAGCTAATTGGATTTGATGCTTTAGCTATAGAAATTGAATCGAAGTTGAGACTCATTGAGGAAGATCCTGAAGGTTCTGGAACTAAACACTTATACGATTGTATGCAAGGAGTCAATTCAATTGCTAACCGTGCTTTTGAGTCACTATTTGAAAGACAGGTAGATAGGCCGTGATGCTGTATTTTTTAGTTCAATCCATTTAATGAAGTTGATTATTGTAACTGTTGATATTTTTGACTCTTCTTTGGTTGTTAGCATGTAACAAAATAGAAGCATTTCCGTGTAGGCTCAAGCTGAGAAGATAAGATCTATTCAAGGAATGCTTCAGAGGTTCCGAACTTTGTTTAACTTACCCAGTACCATTCGTGAAAGCATTAGTAAGGGTGAATATGACCTGGCAGTCAGGGAGTGAAGGAAAGCAAATTCAATTGTGCTGCCTTCTCATGTATGGAAGACTTAATTAGTTATTTTTGACTTTTACATTCGCCAGTAATGGATTTTGCTTTCTGTTTGAAACTGTTAAATTGATTTAACCTGCAAATAAGAACACTTACACAAGAATATGCCAAAGTTTATCGCAGCTACACATATACACGTCTCTTCGTGTGTGGCGCCCTACGTTTCCCGGTCTTAGTAATCAATTAATTAAAGGTACGTTGTGGTTATAATAGCATATTGTACTCCAGGCTAGTACATGGATGTTGTCAATGTTTAACTCTAGTAATTTGGGTAGCAAAATCTTAATTACAAGAACTATTTTAGAGTTTCTTTGTAAATTTCAGCGAGGTCCTTCCTACAACATACATTTTGGCTAATGCGGGTGTTCTATACTAGGAATTACCATCTTTTCTTTGCTTAACCTATCTGTCTTCACCTCAATGTACATGAATAGAAACGTCCTAATTGTCTTGTTTAATGACTCCATGCTTATTTAAAAGAAATGCTTTAAGGCCTCTCTTATTTCTGACCAGTGCAGGTTGTTTGTGCTCCGTGAAATGTTGATTCTTTGGGTAGGAATTAACATGGTAAAAGGGTACTTGATCGAGTTCCATACTTTTGATGTCCTTAGTTTATTTAGTAGTAAAAATGTGCGCTTAGCTTTTATGATGCTCGACATTTTGAGGTTATGTTTCTGATTACTGCTTAAGTTTCTTTGTTTAGTTTTTCTACTTCTTTGCATATTGATTCTGCCTTTCTTGTTATTTTTGTCATCATTATTTAAAGGTTTTGCTTTTGTTCTGGTCACAAATTGTTTTCTGTGTCCTCTTCAGGTAGGAATTTTGAAGTGTGTCGTTGGGGAGGTTGAAAAAGTTATGCAAGTTTGAAGGCATGCTTTACGCGTCTCTGGAAGATCCTAATATTGACCTGACAAACGTAAGGCATCCTTTAGTTATTTCACCGACTTGAATGTATTTTTTTGAGAGATAATATATACGGAAAGTGCAGGATGAGATAATGGTTGAATGTTGGTTCTCTAAGGGCTCGTTTGGTTAGAGGGATAAGGGATAACTAATCTCGGAACTAATTTTAGGATGAGCTTATCCTTGGTCCGTTGGACTAGGAGGGGTGGGATCAAGAGCCAAAAGAAATCGTGGAAAGTAATCCCAGCATGCATATGGTGGACAGTGTGGAGAGAGAGGAATTAGAGATGTTCTGAGGATAGGTTTAGTTCCATTCATGAAGTTAAATAGAATTGTATTATATCCCTTTTATTTTGGTGTAAAGAGGAATGTATAGATGAGTTGAACAGATGGTAGATCTTTTAGGTCCTTGTAGTATTTTCTCCTAGTTTGTAATTATCCCCTGAGGTTGCCAGCATGTCCTTACTATTGAAGAATACAATATCACCAGTTTTCTTTTTAAATATATGAAATTGTTGCAGTGAAGGAAGACAAAAGGGGGAAAAATGAAGAGGACAGTAGGTCCTTCTTAGAGATGACGCCTCAATCTCATGGAAAGGTTGCTTAAGCTTAATAATCATAGGATACAACAAAGTAAACTCAGTTCATTTACCTAACCTGCCATCTTATCTGTTAAAGCACTCTACGTGGATTATTATTATCAAATGTCAATTCTGAGTCCATAAGTATGGTAAATACTCGCTACCTCCAACTCAGAGGTTGAGTTTTTTGTAATCAAGGGAGCAAAAAAGGTGGGAGCTCTAGGGAGAGGTAAAAAAGAACTAGTAGTAAAATTAAAGAATAAGATACTACGCAGATACTATATAGTACTACTAAAAAGGGAGAAGATGAGAAGAGGAGACTAGCCCTTTTCTCTCCCACATAAAAGTACAAAATCTTCTTGAACCTATCGCCCTTCTATCTTAATTCTCAATCTTCATACCTTCCTATTTAGGGCTATGTCCTTAGTAAGTTGAAGATGTGTCATGTTTAGTCTAATAACCACCCTCAGTTCTTCTTCAACCTATCTCTCTCTCTCTTTTAAAACCTGCTATAGCCAACCTCTTACATCTTCTTACCGGTGCATTCATGCACCTCCTCTTCACATCCGAACCATTCCAACCTTGCTTTGCTCATCTTAGTCGCCACAGAGGTCATTCCTACCTTGTCCTATATAACTCCATTCGTATTCTTATCTCTCCTAGTATGTCCATATATCTATTTGAGCATCCTAATCTCCGCTATCTTCATATTTTGAATGTGTGTGTTCTTACTGGCCAACACTGTCCAATATGACAATGCGGGTCTAACAAGCTTACCTTTATGACTTGATGACACATTCTTATCACACAACACCCTGATCGCGGGCCTCCATTTCATCCATCATTGCTCTAATACCATGTGCGACATCTCGTCAATCTCCTGGTTTTCTTAAATTATAAACCCAAGATACTTGAAGCTTCCTCTCCTAGGTATGACGTGTGTGTCGATCTTTAATTCCACCTTTTCTCACGGATCACGTCCTTGAACTTGCACTCCAGATTCTCTGTATCCATAGAATTATTTGTATTCATAGTTATTTTTACTTGGATTACGTATTATATATGTACCTTCGTTTTTTTTTCTACATTTTTTTGTTTACTTCATCTCTCGTTTTGTACTTAATAAAGCCATAGAAGATAGGGGGAAGGGGTAGCCCAGTGCACAAAGCATCCTGCGTTTATGCAAGTTCTGAGGAAGGGCCACACCTCAAAGGTGTGATGTAGAAAGCCGTAGAAGATAATTGGCGTTTCCTACGTTTTTCACCTTTGCTAATACTGATACTGAAGTGTTGTGCTACTCTAGGGGCAAGGATGAAGAGGACGGTGATATGCAAGATCTCATTACATCTTTCTCTGGGCTTAAAGAGAATGTTCTTGAGCAGTATACTTTGGCAAAGGTATTCATCTGTAATGGATATCCTTCTGTTTTCTTTCATTATGGTTTCCACTTGTTATGGTTACCGAGAATTCTTAAAGAAATTTTCCAAAGTAGATTTAAGGTACATGTCTGTCAAAATTCCAAGTATATGAATGGTGCACAAAGCACTATGCTAGATGCACAATTTGGTAGTTATAATCAGAGATATCTGTGCCTTTTGATACAAATGACTTATACGCTACCTATCGTCACTAAAAAAAGTGTCAGTTTGCATTTGAGTATTCTCCTTAATTGTCATGTTGTCCTTTTACTTCTTTTTTTCCCTAAATGATGAAAGATGTTAATAACTCTACCAGTATCCTCAAGGAACACCGAGCTGACCAGATAGCGTCTCTGACTATATTAAGCCCCCACAGACCCCTGATGCTTGATCCTCAATAATTGGGAGGTGTAGCCTGAAAAATCCAAAAGCTGACGAGAAGATATTGATACTTGGTGCTTGATATTGGTGGAGTAGATTTTAATAAAAGAATAAAGGATTGCTCTTAATCTTTGCCTTGTTCCTGATTGGAGAATTCGTAAATATTCTATTTTTGGAAATATTTTGTCGTAGAAATTTGTTCAGAACAGCTGCTGTAAACTATTTGTTGGAGAGTGGTGTACAATGGGGTGCTGCACCAGCAGTTAAGGCGAGAAGTCTTCTCATTTTGCCCTTCTATGACAGAAATGTTTTCCACTTGGAATGATAGCATGATTCTCTGTGCGTTGCAGGGAGTACGAGATGCTGCTGTGGATTTACTACACACTTTAGTTGCTGTCCATGCAGGGGTAAATTCTCCAATGCTTTTCTGGGTATATTGTTGCTCGTTCATGTCTTATGTAGATGGGTATTTTAATTGATTTATCTGGTGCATTGTTTAAAAAAGTTCTAATCTCAAACTCTATCTTTACATGGTGATTTTCTTATTTATTCTTTCCCACATTGCTTAGTCTAATTTTCTGATTTTGGTTTTTTTTTTCTTACAGATCTATGCCGGTTGTAAGCCTCTGTTGGATAAGACGCTTGGTATTCTTGTTGAAGGCCTAATAGACACTTTTTTAAGCCTTTTCCATGAAAACCAAGAAACAGAGTTTGCAGTACTAGACGTGAATGGCTTTTGTCAGTTTATGCTTGAGGTCAGTTAAATTGTTAGTGCTTCCTGGAATCACTTTTTTTGCTATTAGAAATCTTCTGTTTGGATGGTGCAAATAAAATTTGTTTCTTTTAGCTTTTGTTATGTTGAGTGCTTTTGTATTGCTTAAGCTTTTATTCTTGTTGCAACAAGTAGTAGAAGGAATATACTTGAAACAAAAAGGTTGAGAGGGGGATTTAGATTCGATGTTCTTGCATTTGTTTCTCTAAATATTTTTATGGAGTACTGAAAGTGATAGAAGAAAACAGGGAACTGAAATGGATAGGTCATGCTCTCTCATGACTAACTGCTTGGCATTGACTCTGATAGTCTGTCTCTTAATCCTGCAGCTTGATTATTTTGAGACTATATTGACTACATATTTTACACATGAAGCAAGGGAGTCTCTGAAAACTTTACAAGGAGCCCTTTTAGAGAAAGCAACTGAGAGTGTCCTAGAGACTATTGAAACTCCAAGTCATGGTCGTCGCTCAACACGTGGAAATGAGGATGTACTTCAGGATGAAAGGCAGCAAGGGGGGGCTGTATCACCTGATGATCTGATTGTATGAAATACTTTCTCTATTCACTTCTCTCTTGGGATTTTTTGTCATGTATTTTTTTCTGTGCAATCTGCCTTAGACATTGTTAAGACATAAATTCTCTTAACAGAATATTGTTTATCACAACTCACAAGGTTCAGTCCAGCCAGCAAACTTTCTGTTGGCTATGATATTTGCCTTGCACCAAATTATCTATTTAGACATCGTCATTAAAGTGTTTCACTGCCTTCTCTTACATGCCTTTGGATTGTTCCCGATTTCACAGGCTCTTGCACAGCAGTATAGCTCTGACCTACTTCAATCTGAACTTGAGAGGACTTGGATCAATACGGCATGCTTTGTAGAGTCAATTCTGTCCCAGATTCAGCAAAAACAGCTTATGCTTCTTTTAGAGGATCAATGGATTCTCCCGGTAGAGGATCTCAAAGTATTGGACCCCCAAGCTACTCAAAACAAAGACGCCGATGAATTAGAGGTATCCATTTTCTTTTCTCGAAGTTTCTCCCATAATGCTTGTGCAGTTGCATTATAGTAAATTTACATTAATGATATTGACATCTTGCTGATAGTTTCATTATAATAGCAAGCCTAATTTTGATTTCAGTGTTGCTGAAACTGAAACCATAATCACAATCCTTATTCTAAATTCGTTTGCATTTTCAGGATGAGTTGATTTTGATTTTAACAATATCAAGGATGATTGGAAGTTGGAGACACAACTTTATTTCCTGTTTATAATGTGTTCACATATTTCGAGCGTCACAGTGGGGAAGCCTCTTCATTTAGCTGTGAAACACAAAGGCGACAAATGATTTGACAAAGTAATGTGTTGGTGTATCCTGGAAGTTTGTTCTATCCAAATGTACCTTGGCCCACGGACTTTCATGGATTCCATTTTACTTGACCTTGTAGAAGTCCTTCGTCCGGCTTTCATCTGAAATAATCTTTTTGGAGAAAGGATTGGTCTTCATTCAATCAGCACAATAATAGTCAGAACTGGGAAGCAAGGAATTCCTCTTTGGGTAATTTTCTGTCCCATTCAGCTTCTTCATTTTCTTGCCAGGAAGTTGAGGTGAAAATTGGAGAGCTGCTGTTTCTCTTGTTTCCTCATCCAATTCATATTGCTCTTGTATTTTGCATATCCAGATTAACCATTGTAAGAGTGAGATTTCTTTGTCACATTCTTGTTTGGAACGGTGGGGAAACATTTCCCAGTGTTCGTTGGTCAAAATATTCGGAAAACATATCTCCAGGTAGTTATGTTGCTTAAAAACAAGGAAAATGACTTCTTTGGTGGAAGTAAGGAAAACAAGTTTCATAAATGACATTCCACATTGATTGTTCCCCATCCCTACCCACCCCCACACAATCCACCTCAGCTCTAATCATGCCTTAGGAAGCAAGGGTGGATCTAGGGCCCTGTAAGGGTGTTTACCTGAACCTTCTCAGCAAAAGAAATATTGTTGCTGCTTTTATTTCTTGTGTGTATATATAGATTTTGAATTCCCTAAACACAAGAATGGAGGCTGGCTTCGTGGCTTAGTGGTTCAATATTCACCTTAAGATTGTGACTTCAAATTTCAAGTTCTACATTTTTATTTTTCATGAAAATTCTATATGAGCTATCTTGAACATTGGATTGTCACTATAATTTATTACTACATATTTTATATGGTATTATATTGAACATTGGATTGTCAATTGAAGGGCAAATAATTTGATATTTATGATCAAACCCAAACAAATAAAATAAAATAATAATTTATAGCTTGCAGACAAAAAACTAATCCAATCATGGACTAATTAACTTATCCTCTCATGTTACATCACATTGAAGTAGACATGAGTAAAATCAAATCAAAGATATAATAATAAGAAGTGGACTTGAGACTATGAAAGTTACATTAGCCATATGCCCACAAAGAATTTCTTTATTGGGACATCAACAAGAATGTCCATGTAACAAAAATATTATTTTTAAATATATTTTATTTCATACTTAAGAAAATATGTTTACAAAATACTTAACACATGTATACGTCATATACCTTTTAGGTATACAATTGACATGTTATTAAAGTATATCACACTATAAGCATACTACTCTTATGAGATTGTGTTAGGCAAAATAGAAAACTAAGTTTATGTTTCTTTGAAACAAATTATTTATATTCATATCAGTATCATATATCGATGGAGTATTATAAAGAAAATTGATAGGATATCAATATACTGATGGAATGTCACAGAGGATATAGATAAAGTATCATTATATTAGCAGAGTATCATAGAGAATGACAATAGACTTTTCTGCGATACTTGATCGGTGTCATATCTTAATTATTTCTTATTTATTTTTTAAAATAAGTGTCCAATTCTATATGATATTGATATGCTATTAATATACCGATGGAGTATCGCAGAAGATTAAGCTTACTCATATATGATACCAATATAGCATCAATATATCGACGGAGTATCACAAAGGATATATTTTCTACTAATTTAGAGTTGATAAATCAGATTGTGACTTTAATAATTTTCACTTAATTGTTTCTTATTTATTTCTTAAAAGAAGATTGTAATCCTATATGATACTGATAGGCTCAATATGCCGATGGAGTATATGTTATCGATATGGTCAATATACCGACAGAGTATCACAGAAGATTAATTCACAACATATATACTGACATCATGCCAATGTCATAGGTGAAATATAGAGGGGGAAAGTGGAGTAAGAGACTAAATAGTTTGAGCCATGTGTTCATTAAGGATAAATAATTTAGATTAGGTCTAATTTGAGTAAATAATTGCACAATCAAATCTATTTTATATAATTTTTCCTAATTTTTAATAACCGCTTTCTTTAAAAAGAGAGATTTCGCCATTTTCATCTCCTCCTCCATGTTTCAGTTACTTTTGATTTGGTATAGTGTTAAAGTTTAAGCTGAAGCTTCACATCACAAAATTGTTATTTTATTTTCAAATCATCACAATTTTGTAAAATGAATATATACAGATAATATCTGTTGATATCCCTCTAGAATAATTGTGTAAAAGTTTCTCTTTTTCTGAATTGGGATTTGTCATTTGAAGTCAAGATGAGCTACTTTTCTTTTTCCTTTTCCAACTTTCCCTTTTACACACAGCTGCTCAATGTGGGCTTTTCTTTTGGTCCATTTATTATGGGCCCAGTAATAGTGACATTTAACATGCACCTTCATTTTCATGGGCCTCATTCTTTTTCAATTTACTACCCACTTGTAAATTATGCTTTTTCACCTTTTTGCACTTCTTCCATTTTTGGGCAATGAGGATTGATTCCATTCTTTTATCCTTTGTTTATTTCCTTTTTCAATTTATTTTCTTTGCTTATGACAAAATTCATGATATCAATGTTAAAGAAGTATGTATTCTGATCAATTTAAACAAGAGTATTTTTTATATTCATGAAAAGGTGGCCACATTAATAATATCCATACACAAATTAGACAATGTTTATTGTCTGCTTTGGGTCTAGGCTTGCACGACTTTAAAACGCGTCACTAGTGGGTAAAGCTTGTTTATTTATAGAGGAATTTTCGCATAAGTCACTCAAAAATACCTTAATTATGCTCTATAGCTATAGTTTGGGTAATTACACTTTGTAACTATAGTTATAACAACGTTTGTATGATTCGCGCAATATTTGTATACGTTTGTATAATTTGCTATATAATCGCAGTTTGTATAGCGTTTGTATATTTAGCTATACAATTCGTGCACAATGTTTGTATAATTCGCTATACAGTGTTTGTATATATCGATATATAATTCGATTCACACATAACTTTTGTATAATCGCACACAATATTTATATGAATTGTGTGAACTATACAAAACTCAAACTATGATTACAACTAGATGTTTGCCGCAAGCCATAATTAATTCAAACTATAGTTATGTTAGTGAAATAACTAGTATTATATACCCAACATTTCTCTTGTATTTTGCCAATGTGAGACTTTTCATCTAAAGATGGGTTGTTACACACCCCCTCTATGGACTCAAAGTCTTCACTGAGGTTTGTCCCACCGCCTGAGATTTGTCTACACTCGACACTGAGATTTGCACTTAAACTCAGTTAAACTCTGATCGGCATCGATGTGGGACTTCTCATCTTAAGATGAGTTGTTACATACACCCCCTCTATGGACTCAGCGTCCTCACTAAGGCTTGCTCCACCGCATGAGATTTGCCTAGACTGAGCACTGAGATTTGCGCTTAAACTCAGAAGATACAGGAGCGAAACAATCAACCTATTGATATTGGAAGACCCAACGGATTCTTCCAATATATCATTTCTTTTGAGTTGTTCTGCCAGATCGGTCGCTCAAGATCTTTGGTCTTTATCCGTACCCGATGAAAAAAATGGGATCATTTTTTTTCTTGACAGAAAAAAAAGATAAGATAAGGAAATGGCTCCATTGAACTCTGACTCACATCGACAAGGCTGACATGATATTATCTGTAATAGCTCTCTAGTGATATTGTCCTCTTTGGACCTGGGCCCGGTACGACTTTAAAACGCGTTAGTAGTTGGTAAAGTCTATTTACTTATATATCCAACATCTCTCCTTTATTTTGCCGATATGAGACTTCTCATTTGTTTTTGTTACTTTCCCCTTTATATTAGATTGTTCTACTTTCTATGGAAAAAAATAATATATGTTACTATGATTCTATTATCATGAAAATATGAAACAAGATACCAGGATGTCAGAGAAAGTTATTGTCATCTGGAGGAAAGGTTGTCCTTATCGGTCATGTGTTGCAATATATTATCAGCTCTCATACAGGAGTGATAAGAAGGCTACACAGTATGTTTGCAAGTTGTGGAGATTGTTTGATAATCTGCAGGTACTCATTTTGAAGAATTGCAACTCTCACAGGTCACTATCAAGTGGTCAATGATAAAATATTGTCCAGAATTGACACAACTTTTGAAATTTGTATAAGATATCATTATATGAAACTTGGGGAAGAGAAGAAACCATTTGAAACATGAAAGGATTTTCTTCTAAACAATTTAGAGTTCATTGTCGGGACCCGCCACTTGTTCTAAGTCCGTGACAACAGGTTAGAGTCCCCATGGTCTTTGTATTGAGGGCTAGAGGCTTGGCAAGGTATATCCGATAAGTTGTGCAACGGTCTTAATTTCACCACATCATTTCCTTATCGCATTGTGTTGCATTGGCCAGCTTGTTTAATTTGTTGTAATTAGGAATATGAGAATGTATATTATTCCTTTTTTTTTTTACTTTACTCACGTCGCTCTTATGTAAATTGACGATATCAATGTCAAAATAAGACTTTTTTGTATTCAAGTGGAAGCATTTCATAACTTAGGATTATTTACCTTATACTCAGTCAGTCAAACCTACTAAGTGCATGCGGATTGTACTACCTCTACTTTTCTGACCTTTTGATGCATTATGGGATTAGTTTAGACCTCTTTTCATATTTGGAGATGGATTGGTATTATTTTATGGCGATTGGATTGTTGATGGATGTTGTGGTTTAATTTAGAGATGTTATTAATTAGTGGTGTTGTTGATATTTGAGACAAGAAAATAATTGGATAGGCCCAAAACAAAGGAAATTCTGCTCGACTTTCGATAGAATTCTAGCAAGGCTTGCTTTGGGATCCTCTCCCTTAGTGTCAGTCATGATCCTAAATTAGGTCGTGACATACAAAGACACGTAGTCCAAAGTATAAAATTCACATGCAAGTATGCAACATTGTGATACAACATAACTGTATATCCCGTATGCATATAACTTCAAAATTGTGCTACAATTATTTTTAAAGATTGAATTCTGCAAAATGAATCATAATATTTTGAGTAAATTTCATAAATGAAAAATATATAAAGCCTAATTATGTTCCATAGCTATAATTTGAGTAATTACATTTCAGTTATAACAATGTTTGTATAATTCATGCAGCATTTGTATACATTTGTATAATTCACTATACAATTTACAGTTTTTGTATAGCATTTGTATATTTCGCTATACAATTCGTGCACAACATTTGTATAATTCGCTATACAATTCACAGTATTTGTATATTTCGCTGTACAATTTGATTCACGCACTTAAAACTCAAACGGTAAAGCCGTAATTAATTCAAACGATATATGTTAGCTAATTAACTAGTATATCTTTGTTTATCGTCGTAATTTTTTCTATGCTTTTCCACTCCGCGGGCAATCATGTAGAAATATAATGAAAAACCTATTTTGCCTTGTATTTTTCATATACAATTTGACATGTTTTTTTGTAATCATTTGGTAGTATATTCTCTTAATGAATTAGTGGGAGCTAGGCATGTTTAGATGCTAACATATATAGTTAGTAAACAAAGGCATGTGGATTACATTATGACTTTTGTTTAAGTATAATAATTTGATAATTAAACATAATAATTAAGCAACATCTTTTCATGTGTGTTATTAAAGCTTTGTCTCAAGGAGCTATATTAGATTGCAATTAAATCTCTTCACATGCTTATCTAGCTTCTTAATCACACTATAATTATCCTTTAATTAGATATTAGGTTGTATACTTTTCTAGTGTTTGGCTTAGAAAGGTTAAGAATGATATGATTAAAAAAAGATCAAATTTAGTTATAACTTGGTACTTTATATTACTTATGTAAATATGTCATCTCAAGTTTTAATCGAGGGGCGGTATAATAGTTTTGAAATAAAATAATACAATAAATGTTAAGTTAAAAAAATTAATGCAGATAATTAAACTTTATATAGAATATAAAATTGACATTATATAAAAATTATCATTTAAAATAGTCAAATTAACACCATAATCGTTTTTGCTCAATTCTATATAGTTAGGAGCACTTGTGATCTCGAATAAATGTATCTATATCTATAAAAGGTAGTATGTATTTGATAGAATAATCGATACGTAAATAACCTATTTGATATACAGAACCATTTTATAAAAATAAATGAAAAAGTTATGAATATAGATCGTTCGATCAATTTGTTTATGAACATAATTGAACTATACAATAATATATATTTTTAGTGTATATGTTATGTATAGATATGTACAGGATGAAAGTTTGACCCCATTTGGTTAATTCATAATTTATTCATATTTTACCTATAAATATTCACATCTCTATGAATTGAATATGGGTTTAAAACCATGTTTTATTTGTGTAAAAAAAGTCGCTCACCCAACTCATTAATATATGGACGAATTAGACGGGTTACCAAAATATAATTTCATTTGTCGGCATTAATTATATGTATAGTATGAAACAACAAAGAAATATAAGAATATGACTGTCGACAACTTTCAAAAGAGAAAAAGGAGTGAATATGATTGATGGATCATCAACACACCAGCTTAAAAAAGTACCTAATGAATACACATTCCAATTCTCATGTCAAGCGCAAAGCCAAGGAGGGCCAAGGAGGATCATCTGATCTCTCTTCAAAGGAAAATTATATCATTCATACATATTTTAAATTTTTAATAAAAATTCTAATTCCATCACTATATTATGTATGCATAGTTTGTAAACTAAATGATCAAATAATTTAAGTCCATAGTATCCCAAAACAAGTCTCAATATAATCTACCTAAAAGTTGTGAATTGAGAATTGCTCCATACTATATGAAAATCAATTATTATTTTTATTCAATTATTATTATTAATTTTTTTTTTCAAATTTTTGTGGAGGAAGAAAGGTGAAAAGGAAAAATCCAATAGGGTGGTTTGCTTAGCTAATGCCAGATAAATTGAATGGGTTAAATCCACATGGATGACACATGGTTTATGTCTATAATATATATATATATTCACATGCCTACCATGTTCAATTAATTAAAATCTTTGTAACTTTTCCATATGGGGCCACTCAATAGACAACTCACTTTTGGTCCATGTCACAAACTCTTTATATTACTACTTAATTAATTACTCTACTATTTGTTTTAATTTATTTGGTCCTATTTTTCTTTTAATCTCCTTAAGAAAATAGTATTTTTTAAAAATAATTTAAAATTATAAAATTAAAAAGTATATTTACTTTCTTAAACTATATGTCAAGTCAAAATATGACAATCAAATGGAAACTCAGGGAATAGTTGTTATCAGACACATCAATGATTTCCTAATCTCACTAATTTATTATCCCCTCGATCTATTTTACTGGTCATGTTTTATTTTTTTTTTCAAATTTTCTTAAAATAAGTCTATCTATTACTTTTTTTCATCTTGACTAATGCAACATAATTTATTTTGATACAGAGTTTAAAAAAGAAAGAAAGACTTTTGAAGTTGTGAAACAAAACAAATCTTAGATATTTGTATGATTATAAATGATTTCATTAAAGATAAAAGAGAATTTGAATGCTATGTTATTTCTAATCATAGAAAATGTCATTCTTTTCAAAATGGATAGAAAAAGGAATCGAGTGCAACATAAATCGGGAGAGAGAGAATAATTCTTTAGCCACAATTTAATTATATTTTCTTTGTCTCAATTTGTATGATACGTTTAACAAGGTATAATTTTAAGAAAGAAAGAATTTTAAAATTTGTGTTCAAAAATCTTAGATATGAATCCTACTTGGGGAGATTTGATTGATTCTGAATTCTTTAATTCAGAATAAAGGTGAGAAAAACGGAAAAAATAAGATTGAGACAGTTATGAATTCCATTCAGTTTCCTTTACTTGATCGAACGGCCCCAATCTAGTTCAATCGGTAAATCCATCTCAGGAGTAAGCTGCTCCATTGTAGCCACTTCTGTATCTTTTGTGTAATTATGAATCATTTTGGTAAGGGTAAAATATGAATATCAAAACTAAGCTATTTCTAATTATAAAAAATGATATTATTTTTGTTATAAAAAATTGACGCATAAATTAAAATGGAAGAAGTAACTAATATTTCTTTTGCTACATTAATTTTTCTTTCATATTTATTAGAAATAAGGATAAATGTATATATATAAAATATAACTACTGCTTGCAAGATGAACCAAGAATTAGTTTGAAAAACAAGATGCTGAAGATCGAATATATATCATACTTTAAAGAGAATTAAAGAACCAAAAAAGAAAAGAAGATGAATTCTCAACAGATACTTACAGCAACTAAAGTTTAAAAAACAAAAAAAAAGTTGAATTATAAAAAATAAGAATAGAGATTAATTGAACCTAATGGAGAAAAAGAGAGGGAAAATTCATATTAAACACATGTCCACAATCATGACTTGTTTTGAGAATCATATATATATATATATATATATATATATATATATATATATATATATATATATATTTGTTGTAGGTTCAAATTTGAAGTTTCTGAATTTTGAATTTTATTTAATCCTTTAAAATTACGTATTTTAAATTTATAGTTTGTAAATATAAATATAAAATTTGAGCTAAAAAGCTACTTGAAATATATTGAATTCATATTATAAATGTGACACCTCATAATTCTATCCTCACATGTACCTACGTTTCAATCCTCATTCTTCTATGTGGAAATGTATTAGGGCCCTAAAAGACCTGTAGTACTTAGTCGAGTTCAAAACTTTCCTATAAATTGAGTTTCTAGTGTTGGATTATGCCAGGATCAACTCTAAATAATTATAATTCTTAGCACACAAAGAATTAGATGTCTCATAACCTACCAAATGAAATCTTTTTGAATTAGTTTTGCAACGCAACTGGTTTCACCTCATTGGGAATTCGGAGTCAAAAGTCATGACCGTTTTACTAAAGACTGCCAGAGCAGAGTAGTATTACGAAGCTTATTTACAGGGCGTAAATTGAAGTACAGTCCGTCTGCTAACTCGTGGGAAAAAGTCCTGAAACTTCAATTTTTGGTCCCTGATTCTGCGGACCAATCTACGGGTCGTAGAACCTTCTACGGGTCGTAGATTGGGCTCGTGAAAGTGAACCAGAGACCCCGATATTGGGCCAAAAGTTTACGGAAGGGTCCCTTCAGGCCGTAGATAGGCCCGTAGACGACTTTTGGCAATTTCTTTTAGAAGGATTATTTTGGTCTTTTCCCACCATTTTAAAGCCAAAACTCGACGTTTTTCTATATAAACTCCTAAACATAATTATTCAGTCTATTTACTTTCAAAACATATTCCAAGGCTTTGAACAAGGTTTCAAGAGGAGAAAAGCTAGGGTTTCAAGAAAATTCAACCAGTCTGCGAAATTCTTCAAAAATCTAAGTCTCCCAGGTATGTAAGGCTACTCATAGCATAGCGTTGGATTGAGTTCAGCCACGTGCCCCACATGCTGATTTGTTGAAGTTGAGTTCGAGCGGAGTTTTACCCTGAATTCTTGAATTAAATTTCTGAGTTTTCTATGGTTTTAATGAGTTCCTTGTATACGAAAATGTCTTGATGATGTTCTTGAAGTTAAGTATTTGACGGGTTGTATGTTCATGTCTTCATTCATATGAACCCTAATTGAGGACTATGTTTGATTTTACGTATTATTCCAAATTGAGATTGATGGTCATATTGAGCATGATAAACACAAATCATTTTTGGGCATATGTTACTGAGTCTACATGAATAGGAGTTTTAAGCATAAGTAATGATTTGAGAAAGAGTCTTGATGATATGTAAAGATTTTCTTTTTTAGCATATTTTAAAAAGAAAGCACTTGCTGTTTTGAGGAAGTGTTTTGATGATGATGTCAATGAGTTTTAAAATATATTTATTAATAGCATATGATGATATTGATGTTTGAGATGAAGAGACTTGATGAGATGTTTTTGAGTAAATTATTCACTTGATAAATACAAGTACATGTTTTTGGGAAGAGTATTGAGCACCGAGTTGGGTAAGAGGAGAATACCCCAAAACTACATTGCTCGCGTAGGATAGTCGTGCAGTTAACTCTGGCGGCTCTTGTCCCAAAAATATTGACAAGGCTTGTGTATCTGAAAGCAAAGGTGACTGTCCTTACCTTGGCAAGTATTGGATGGGCGAGCAACGACGTCGCGATCGTTGTGCATCACCAATGAGACTGGTGGGATGTTGTCAGTTAGAGAAACTCTCTAACTTTGCATAACTGATTTGACATGAGTTGCAAGCTAGAGTTTCTTTTAGGAGCATTATTTTACTACATAAATTGAACGATTTAGTGTGAGTTGCATATTAATGAGTTTATTTTCAAATAATGACTTTATTCTTAAATTTGGATGATTTACTAAGTTAAGTTGATTTTGGGTCTAGTTACCTGAGTTGAGTATATTTGATAATGTCCTTTCCTTCCGACCATTTTACATACCAGTATATTCCATGTATTGACGTCCAAATGGACTGGATCATTTTATGATCCAGATACAGGTGAAAGAGGATTTTAGCCCGCGCATCGTTGAGGTCCAGTTCAATGCACTTCCAGAGTTGGTGAGCTCTCTTTTGTTTTCAGAGGAGCGCTTTTATTTCATGTTTTTGATTGAGTAGTTTACTACCTTGATTTTGGGGCATCCATGGTCTGTAATGGTACCATCGAGATTGTTGAGTAGAGTTTCATAGACATAGAGTAGAGTTAATTGATTGTTATTGATGTTTCAAATCCTTATTTATTGGAAACATATTATTGAAAGAGATCTAGTATTTCCTTAAATTGATTGTCTTTCTTGAGTACTTTCTTTCGTTGTTGAGTATGATGTGACGATGAGGCTAGGTGGTTCGCTTGGGGACTAGCAATAGTCTCTGAGTGTCGGCCACGCTAAGGGTACCCTCCCGGGATGTGACTGTAAATTAGGCTAAGTATCGATCGGCTCTGTTCGATGTTGAAGTTTATCGATTCAACGTATAGATTATCGATTTGTGTCGACATTTCAAATCATTAAGATACTGACTTATTAGTTATCGATGTTTTAGTTACTAATCATTATTGGTTCAGTTATCAGTTTAACTATTAAGATTTGACACAATTTTTTTTATTGAAAATTACTTAGAAACAAGGTGACAAACCAAATAAATCATGCACATGAGTTAACAGATTACATCTAATGAACTCAAAATCAAACACTGACAGATCGTAGAATAATCAAAAGTTTGTGATAACTAGAAATAAAAGTATGAAACTTAACCCGAAGTCAAGGACGTTATATACCGAATGGAATAAATATAATTTATATTAATTTACTATTGGGTTATCAATCAATCCGCTAAGAAAAAGAATCTTCAAACAAGCATTGATACTAATCTGATAATTTAAAAAATCAAAATTGTCATTAGAATCGCTATACCAATAACCTATTACCAATAAACCAACAACTTTTTTTGACCCGAATTATCGATTTCAGTTCAATTTTGAACTATTCCCTCCAAAACAATACATTTGTCCCTTCATAAAGGTCCCACTAATTACTAAAAATGCAAAGAGCATCTAAAAAATTTTGCATTAAAAAGACAAAATCATGCAATGTTTTGAAAAAAATGACTCTGTGTGATGTCAATAAGAGAGGATAACAGCCTTTGCCACATTCCCCTTCTTGAGCCATCCATTTTTGTGTACATCTTTGGTGAAATTAGGGACATTGTTTGGTTTTTTTTTTTTTTTTTTACCTTCAAATTTAGATCCAAAATTTTAAATTTTAAGATTTTGTGTAATGATTTTCACTTAATATATAATAATAACTAAATCCACAGTTAAATATTTGAAAAAAAACCTAAAATGCCTTTGAACTATTAAAAATGTTACAAAAATGTCTCTCGTCCACCTATTGGACTTAAGATGTCTTTACCATCCACCTTTGGGTCAAAAAATGTTCTTCATTCACCCTTTTGATTTACTTATAACCGTTGAAATTAACAACCCTCTCTTTTTTAAAATTATTTATTGTGTTTCATTTTTATGAAATAAAGTAAACCCCATCTTTATTAGATTTATTTTTATAATTTATTCAAACTGAAATAATGTATCTCTTTAAGGCTCTCAATTTCTTTTTTTACAAAAATAATCTAATAGACTTTTTTAAGTTTGTTTTGGGGCTAAATCCCCATGATTTATTAAATTAAAAAAAAAATACCTTCTTTATGATCCTAAAATTTATTTTAAAAACCTATAATAAAATACTAGTTTATTTAATTTTTTTAACAGATTTTTTCACATATTTTGTCCAAACCAAAATAATTTATTTTTTTATAACCCTAAAACAAACTTAAAGATATATATATATATATATATATATATATATATATATATAATACTATTAGATTTTTTTTGTAAAAGAAAAAATTGAGGGTCTTAACGAGACACATTCTTTCGGTTTGGACAAATTATGGAAAGAAATTTAATAGAGATGAGGGTTTACTTTATTCCATGAGAAAATAAAACATAATAAATAATAAAAAAGAAAAAAGAAAAAAGAGAGGGTTGTTAGTTTCATTACTGTAAGTGAGTCAAAAATGTGAATGAAGGACATTTTTTAACACAAAGGTAGATGACAAAGGTATTTTAGACTCAATAGGTGGATGAGAGATATTTTTGTACTATTTTTATCCGAGAGCATTTTAGATCATTTTTTCTTAAATATTTGATAAATATTTTAATATATATAGAGAGAGAAAAAGAGAATTTAAGTAAAAATTATTGAGTTCCCGTGAATATGCCGAGATTAATAACTTACAAAGTTGAAGGACCCTACCATAATGTGGTGTGCGATGCTGTATTATGGAGTTTGCACAAAAATAGCTCTTGCCACGTTCAAAAAGAAAATGTCCATGTGAATCCCTATTTGTGTTTTGATGTAAATTTAATTATTCATATGTTGAGAAAAAAAATTGTAAAAAAAAAAAAGAAAGTAAAATTTGGAATATGAAAGTCAATACTAATATTACATATTTGTAACGGAATATTTAGAATCTGTTAAAAAATTGTAAATTCACGATGAATTTTTTTTATCCCTTAATTTTTTATTTTTATCACTTGTGGAATTTCATTAGGTATGTTGTTATTATTATAGCTTCCTATTTTACTCAAAATTAAAAGTGAAGAATATTTATTACATAAACGACCTTCTATCGTATGATGTTATTTTAATAAATATTTTAGAGGTTGGATATATAAAGTACTACAAAATCAAAATTAAAAGAAAATTGTTTGATTCCACGAGTAACAATAGTATAACTTTTTTTTTTTGTACAGAGGAAATAATTCTACTTCTATAATATTTTATTTTAATTTCAACTTTAAATACTTTTTGTAAGAAAAAATATCAACATAATTTATCTAAACACCTACTCTACTAAATAGTCTAATTAATTAACAAAGTTAACAAAGTATCCACCGCTGTTATGATGCATATAACGTGGAACAGGAATAATTCCTTCTAATTATTTACTAGAGAAGTTAATCAAAATATTATACGACTAATCCATATATAATGGGTGTGATGAAATGGTAAGTATTTTTTAATCTTAAATTAAGATCTCGAATTTGAAAGCTAGAGAGCTAGCTTAGTAGGAATCATTTTTATCGCATAAAAAGGATTTTTTTTTTTATATAAATTCAAATTAGTCAAATTCCAGAATTAATATCGAATATCAAATAAGAAATAAAAAAGAAAAGGAATCATACCAAATTACCAATTATACATTGTAGCTAACAACCACTATACCTTTAATAGAGTATTAATTAAACTGAAAAATTGACACAAAAATAATAAATATTGCAAGGTTATCGTGGGGGTATTAATTAATCAATTAAAAACTAGAGTTTGAAAATAATGCAATCAACAATAAGTGATTTGATTAAAAATCAAAACAAATTAAATTGATTTACAACTGGAAAAAAAAAAAGATGTATATCAAGTGTCTTTTTTAATAATTTAAAATATGGATGTTGACACATCATCTTCATCCAACTCATAGCATTAACTTCTTCCATAGTATATGGGGTTTGGAGTATAGTATATTTAATTTACAATGATTACAATCTCATACTAAATGTTAGTAATTTTTTTTTATTAATTCCATGAAGTCTGACTAATTTGAATTTGTCATTCAAAATAATATTTTGTATCAAAAAATTTTTGTATTCAAAATTTGAAATTTTTTTTTTTTATTAAAATCAAAACAACATCCATTGTACCACATCAATGGATTGGTATTATTACTACTATATATAAGAGTGTTGAAGCAGATACGTCATGGTCGACATGTCTGCTTCAGCTACTTGCTTTTAAGTAGATAACTGCCAATTGACGTATCTGCTTCAGTTACTTAATTTTATTATGTCATTTTTACTAATTATTTTTCAACTGCTATAGCTATGAATTTACAATATTACCCCTAATTAATTATCTTTTCTTAAAGGACGTTGTCAATTAATGTATCTACTTTAGTTACTTAATTTTACTATTTCGTTTCTATTAATTATTTCTTCAGGTGCTTCAAAATTATAAATTTATAATATTACCCCTAATAAATCATTTTTCTTAAAGGCAGCTGTTAATTGACGTGTCTGCTTCAGCTGTTTGATTTTACAATATTACCCCTACTAAATAATTTTTCCAATTACTGCAGCTTTAACAATTTAAAATATTTAAAAAATAAATACAAACTTTGATTTACTCTCAAATTTTTATAGGTGCAATAAAAATTGAAACAAAACAAGTAACGTATATTATTTTAAAATAACATAAAAACATGTTATAAGTTACAATAATTAACAATTTAAAAATATATATATATAAAATCTATTAATATTACATAAATCTAAATAAAAAAAATATATTGAACCCATGTTGGCACGGGCTTTCCTGACTTTGTTAGTAATACTTACTAACATGAAGACATCACCTATTTAATTTCAATATTTTCTAAAAGTAAACTCATTATGCCAACACCACCTATTTTCACATTGCCATCTAGGATTTGTAATTAATTAAGATTAAATCACATTAATTAATTTAATTAATAATGTCGGCTAGAAGAATCTTTCTTACTCACCACTAATTTGACAGTAAGTAGTGCTTGGCATCAATTATACATCTCTACCTTATACTTTTAATTATTTACATTATCGTTGTCTTCGTCAATGTGGACGTACGTATAACGTAACTTATAATGAATTCATCTGAATTCAATTATTTTGGCTCAAATCTTATACGTGTTTTATAAAATTTATTTTATAAATAAAAATTGAAAATTAAATATAGTGTAATAAAATTTCAAATTTAAATTTGTGATAGTTAAATTTTGAATTTGTCTTTCATCGTTAATAGCAAGTTTTATTTAATAAATAAATGAAAATTCCAACAATAGCCACGACAAGCTTAATCAATAAATTGAAATGTTAGTAGAATTTTTACAAAGCAACATGTATTTGTAAAAGTTTCAGTTCCCTATTTTGAGTATTCTGATTTGGTTCCTTAATTTGAGACTTTCTTTTAATTTCAAAAATTGTTTTGAAAATTGTTGAGATGGTTTAGGTTGGGACTCGCGAGATTGAGGTTATTTTAGATAAAAAAAAAAAAAATTAGATTTGAATCACATCTAGTGAAGCTATACAAAAGGATTTAGGCTTGAGCGATATCCAACCTAGCTGGCAGCATGAGTATATTACATTGTTGGTCCCAATCGACTCAACCTAGCTGGCAGCGTGAGTATATTACATTGTTGGTCCCAATCGACCATCGCGATTGGGACCCATTGGACATGATTGCAGGGGAAATTTATGTGCATGGACTACAATTACGTGGCTTAACTATGACTGCGTTAATATCAAAGTCAAAATTTGAAAATTCAAAATTTGAGATGAGAGCTCGAGAGAGGGGGATTAAAAAAAGAGATTGTCGTGCAAGTATTCTAATCATTTGTTTTGATGTATTTTGTTGATTACCATGAATTATTACTTCAAAAAAATGGATTTAATTTATCAAATTGGGGTGTTTGACCTTAGTATAAATTGTGCTATTTGGGTATTTGTATACTAATTTAAAGTTAGATTAAATCTAGAATGTATTTGATACGTAGAAAAATATTTTTTTTAAAAAATAATTAATTTGATTTTCTATTTCATGGATTTAAGGTTGTCTTCTTTTCCCAAACAACTCCAACTTGTCTAAAACTATGTTTCTTTCCTTCCAAATATCTATACAACCTTCCTAATTAATTGGCTCGACATTCTTGTTAAAAAGAAGTTTAATTATTAGAGGTTTATTTTATTAAATTATTTTTGTTAATTATATTTTAAAAAAATTAAATTTCATTATTATTACTTTATTGTAATTATTTAATAATAAAATCATATGAAAATAATAAATCTATCTTGATTGTTAAGATGGACAAATGAAAAACAAATCTAGTTTTAGTAGGTCACGTAAAATAAATTAGAGGAAGTAATAACAAGATATTGTACATCTTCACAACCCTCTAACATAGTACTACAATAATAATAATAATATATTCTATATAGTTATGAAAATGAAATTTGAAGAGGATGGAGTACGAACAAATATTACTTCAATTTTTAAAAGTTAAAGATATTATTTTCGATAAACTTTCAATTTTTACAGGCTAATAAGAGAATGTATTTACATTTAAAAATTTAAATTATATGTGTGTTTATATAATTCTCTTATATAATAGACGGCTTGTTTAAGCAGCTTAAGGTCGTTGTGCCTACTTCAACTGCTTGAAGCAAGCAGGTGATTAATGAGTTGTTTGGCTTGGTGGTTCAAGCCTGACATTTTAAATCTAATGTTCCAAGATCGAACTTCGATAACATCAAAATTTTTTTACGTCAATTCTATTAGTTATTATATTTAATTGCTTCAGTTGTTTGAAGTAGGTGGGCTGCTTGGCTTGGTGGTTCAAGCTTGACATCTTAAATTCATTGTTCTAAGATCGAACCTCAACGTGTGTCTACTTGATTTTGCGGTGACTACTAAAGTGTCTACTTAAATTTACTATGTCATTTCTATTAATTATTATTTAAATATTTTTCCATTTACTTCAACTATGAAATTATATATTACCCGTAATAAATTATTTTTTTGTCCCTGACTACAATGTTTTTATGATGACTATTAATGTGTCTACCTAATTTTATTGTGTCATTCTTATTAATTATTATTTAATTATTTCTTCATCTAATTCAACTATGATATTACTATAACATGTCTGCTTAATTTTATGGTGGCTATTAAAGTGTCTACTTAATTTTACTGTGTCATTTTTGTTAATTATTATTTAATTATTTCTTCATCTACTTCAACTATGAAATTACAGTAACGTATCTACTTAATTTTGTGATGGCTATTAAGGTCTTTACTTAATTTTATTATGTCATTTCTTTTAATTATTATTTAAATATTTTTTCATCTACTTCAACTATGAAATTACATATTATCCATGATAAATTATTTTCCTGTGTTTGTGACTGTAACGTTTAACAGTGACTTTAACGTGTCTGCTTAATTTTACTTTGTTATTTCTATTAATTATTATTTAATTATTTCTTCGTCTACTTCAATTATGAAATTACAATATTACACATAATAAATTATTTTTTCGTGTAGGAGTAATGTGTATTATTTCAAAACTACTTGAAAATATTATTAATTCAAATAATTAAAAATATATTAAAATTATTGACTTTCCAAGTTTATCTAGATCACAGAAATTAAGAGAGAAAAATAACATATATTGGGCCCGTGCAATGCACGGTCTTGGCCACTAGTATATAATAGACGGCTACTTTGAGCAGCTTAGCGTCGCGTGCTTGCTTCGGCTGCTTGAAGCAGACAGCTGATTATAACGTGTCTGTTTAACGGTGGCTATCAACGTACCTACTTAATTTTACCGTGTCATTTCTGTTAATTATTATTTAATTATTTCTTCATCTACTTCAACTGTGAAATTACAATAACGTATTTACTTAATTTTGTGGTGGCTATTAAAGTGTCTACTTAATCTTACTATGTCATTTTTATTTATTATTATCTAAATATTTTTTCATCTACTTCAACTATAAAATTGCATGTTACCCGTAATAAATTATTTTCTTCTGCCTGACTATAACGTTTTACGGTGACTATTAACGTGTCTACTTAATTTTCAGTGTCATATTTATTGATTATTATTTAATTATTTCTTCATCTACTCCAACTATAAAATTACAATATTACTCGTGATAAATAATTTCCCAGTGCCTGGCTATAATGTTTTATGGTGATTATTAACGTGTCTACTTAATTTTACTAGTGTCATTTCTATTAATTATTATTTAGTTATTTCTTCATCTACTTCAACTGTGAAATTACGATATTACCCGTAATAAATTATTTTTCTGGCTATCTAGGAGGAATGTGTATTATTTAAAAACTACTTAAAAATATTATAAATTTAAATAATTTTCAAAATATTAAAAATATATTAAAATTATTAACTCTCCAAATTTTATCTAAATTACAGAAATTAAGAAAAAAAATAATATATATCAAGCTCGTGCAACGCACGATCTTGGCCACTAGTTATATTATATGGACAGAGGGCATATAGTTAGGTAAGCACCTCGGATCCAATTGAAACACAGACATAAAATAAACTAGCAAAAATAAAATAATTAAATATTAGTATGAGAAATAGGCAACAAAAAATAATAATTACATACAGTAATTATCATCCATATATTGTTTTATATACATTCATATATACATAATACATGCGTAATCAAATAAATCTCACACAAACAACATAATGTGTAAAAATGAAGAAATTTAAATATATAAAAATAAAGATTATAAAATTAAAAATAAATAACACTTTGGTGTGTTATTTTATTTATCAATTAACTTTTCAACAGCTACTTTAGTAATTTCTTTAGGAAAAAAACAGAAAATATATTTCTTAACTTTGCAATTTGGAAAAAATATATTATTTTTTTTAAAAAAATAGTGCATATACATTTATGGTTTAATAAGTGATGCTTATATATCTTTGCCGTTTAACAAATAATGCATATTTATCCTTTTTGTTAGTAGAATTATATATACTGAATTAATGTTTATATTGATAGTTTAATTTCGAAAATATTATACGACTCTAATAAATTATCATACTCATTTATTTTACCCTTTCAGATCTGACCAATTAAAAATTTCTCAATCCTAAATCATTGGAGTTATGACTAAATAAAAGAGGAATTATATATTTTTTCATTTGGATTAGATTTGAAGGGTGAAGAAAAAATAGATGAGATAAATTTTTGAAGTCATCTGATAGTTTTAGAATTAAAAATTAAATTTAGAATTTATTTAATTCAATAAATATATATCTATTAATGAAAAAGATAAATATACACTGCGTTAATGATGCTTAATATTAACAAAATCATTACAAATTAAGCAACAAATTTGCACTCAATCAAAATCACATGAAAGCAACAACCAAATCAGGCTAGTGATAGTGATTGATTCTGATATATCAGATCACTTGATTTTAGAAATTGTATGGAATTGTAGTTGTGTTGTCACGTCCTAGGAGGTACTCTAGACGTGACCGACACTCAGAGACTATTGTTAGTCTCCAAGCCAATCATTTGGTCTCATTACATTCATTTAGTTGTAATTTAACATATCAGCAGAAGACTAAAATAATTAAAAGGTGGACAATCTCAAATATAGGAAATCAAATCAATAAGACTAGTATGAAAGGAACTAGCCCAAAGTAATATCCCAATCAATCCAACCAGCTCTAGTCTACGAAGCCTTTTTCAAATTGTTCAATGGTGCCAATGACAGGTCCACGGCTATCTCAAATCAAAGAAAGCAAATCTAAAGTCTAAACTCAAAAGCTAGATGAATCAAATAGTATGCACCCTTCGGGTCAGGGAGGACTCACCAGTCAGTTGAGAAATGGAGAAGATCTTCAATGAAACGCCTGTTAATGATCTCTAGTGCATGTCTCTGCATCATAAAACAATGCGGGTCCAAATGGATGTCAGTACGTGGAATGTACGAGTATGTAAAATGACAAAATAAAATATGTAAAAGGTAGAATAACATCAATTCAAATAACTCAAATCAAGAAGTATGGAACTCAATAAGAATGTCAAAGGTAAGAATGCAGTTTAGACAATGACCACTCATACACAACCCAATCCAATTCAATCCAATAAGAGTACTATTAAGACCTATATGAGAGTTTCTCTAACCGACAACCATCACTTATAAGCCGGTGATGATACAACGAAGCAATGTCGTTGCCACATCCATTTAATACCTTACTAGGGTAAAGGACATCCCATCGGTGGATTCACAATCAGTAACATCAAATCCTCTTTTTGGGACAATAGGGAGACATTTGGTTTTACAGTTCAATCCTCTTCTGCGCTGGCTACATAGTTATTGAGTTTGAGTTGTCATTTACTCTTACTCAATTTGGTGCTCAATACTTCTCCCGAAACTCGATATGCTCATTAGACATCAAACTCTATCTAACTCAATCATTAAGTCTCACTGGACATTTACCAACCCAATTCATCACATCAACTATCAATTCATTGGTTAATAACACTCATTTAGGCAAAGCTCATGACTCATTTAAATTCTTTAGGACCATCAAGTTCCATCAACATTATCATCACCACTCTCACATCACAATCCCAATCACAGCCAGCATTCAACAAGTCAAGGCTCTAGATTCATTCCCTACGTTCATTCATGCAAGTTTTAATAAATAAAAATCTAGGATTGATGTTTAAAATAGGAATTCAAACCATTTGTTCAAGAAAAGTTTAAGGAAATCATCAATATATGATATAAGTAAAATAGATTAAATATCATTGAAGTTTACAAAAATAATATAATCATGGGAATATCAATTCCATCATAATTCATCCTATCACAATCAGGGGCACATAGAAGAACAATTCCATGCTTTAGGTTAATCTTACATACCTGGATAAAGAATGACAATCTATCTCACAAGAATTGGCTTGAATCCCTTGACCCTAGTCTTTTTCTCCTCTTCTTCGCTCAAAATCTTCTCTTAGTTAGAATGTAATAATAAATTAGGAATGAGTTTAAAAACTCTTTTTAGACCAAAAATGACCTATATTGATCGTGGATTAAGTTTAGGAGGGATGGAGAATAGTCTAGAATGCCCCTCAAAAAACTAGAACTGAACTTTGACGAAATAGGTTGGTGAACTAGGTCCGCGACGCGGACCTGTTCCCTCCAAGTTCATTTATCTGAAATTTTTTCGATCAATGTTAATAATCTTATAGAAAATAATAGAACTAAAATTAAGTGCAAATCCACGATAAGTCTGCAATGTGGACGTGTGTCGTTCACCTTGTTGGAATTTGAATCTTGTTACGTCCCAGGAGGATCCCTTGGCGTGACTGACACCTAGAGATTATTGCTAGTCCCCAAGCGAACCACTTAGCCTCGTCATATTCATTCAATCAAATAACTCTACTGAACAACCAAAATAAAAGTAAGTAAATGGGCACATCTCATTTACTTGGCCAATTATTTTATTGATTTTATTCCGCAAAATGTTGACTTCAATAGTTGAAACTTGGTCGGTAAATTTTTTGAAAAAATTATAATAACATAAAATATAATATACCGAAGACAATAATTAAAAAATTATTCAAACTTCCAATTATATATCTATAGTCAGCTATTGTAATAAAAAAATAGCTTATTTCTAGCCGTCTAACAGTCAAATCATATTATTAGTGTTAGTAATTGATTATGAGATATCAGATCAATTGATTTTAGGAATTGTATGAGATTATAGTTATGCATGTGTATATATATACTTACAATTTACATGGACTGAAATATAGAAATCTGATTCTCTCATATCAACTCTTATGTACTATCATTAGATGCCAAATTTATACACACAATAATTTTAATAAGAAATATTGGATCAAAATTATAAAATCGAAGGATATATTTGTCCTTTTCTCTTCTATTTTCATAAAAAGCAAATATGGTTAGTACTTTCTTCGTTTTATTTTACGTGATACTCTCTCTTTTTTCTTTTTTGATTCATTAAAACAATATCACCTTATTTAAATTACTTTTAAAATTCTTTTTTTTTTCTTAATAAAATAATTTTTAGTCACATAAGAATAATTTTTTATTACAATTTTTTTTTTTTAAATAATATGTCAAATTAAAAAATGTCACGTAAAATGAGACAGGAGCATAAAATGTTAAGAAAATGCGGCTAGTTTTCTGATCATCAATTACGTGTCATTCACCTCTTATTTCTAGAAATTTGTGCAAACAAAAGGAAGTGTGCCCCATTTTGCTTCTCAATTTCTCATTTTAACCACCCTTTTGTATTTCACTTTTATGCCCCTCTTATAATATAATTTTCATCCGTTTAAAAGAAATAATTTAATTTAATTTATATGAAGGCTTTTTTTATAAAAAATTAATTTTATGATCTTAAATCAAATGTATATTAAATGTACTAAAATATTTTTTAATTTTATGATTTTAAATATGATACAGAAAAATAAAAATAAAAATAAAAATAAAAATATCATCAAAAATAAGAAAATATTTTTTTTAAACGGAGAAAGTATATAATTAATTATGAAAAATTCTTGATGTATATGGATTCAATATATGTCATATATTTTATTTTATTTTTGAATGGTGTTAATTTTTTTTATTAAGCGTAAAATATTTCATAACTATTATTAATATTAATAGTTTTAAATGAATAATACACACATATATATGTGTATGTATATATTGTGATAGTAAATCATTTCATTATTTTTTCTCTTAAATCTAATTTGAAGAGTCTCATTGGGAGGTCCATATATAGACCACAATTAAAGCATTTTTTTTTTATATATAAATCCTTAATTTTTTACTTAAAGTAGTTACAAAACTTACACCGATATTGATAAGTAATAAAATAATGAAAGAATATATATTCAAAACTAAAAGGCATAGCTAAAGTGGATGACATAATTTTTAAAAAAAGTATATATTAATTTAAAGTAAAATAAAAAAATTATACTTTTATTTTTTTCAAAAATGTCTTTGCTGAAACAAACACGTCAACAAATTAAAGATCGGCTACTTCATCATCAACTCTCTCTTCTATAATAAGAATTCACAATTTTTTTTAAAAATGATGTTAGCTAAATGATTTTTTTTGGTCTAAAATAAGTTATAGATATTTATGTAATATTAAATTATCTCATTAAGAATAAAATATATAGTATTTAATAAATTTTAAGTGATATTAATTAAATGAATTTGAATTCTTGCTCACATACATAACATAAATATATATATTCTGATAATTTCACCTTCTAATTAGTTGAAATGACCCAAAATAATGCATTATTCATAATTATCCAGCCTTCCAAAACAATATATTTTGCTTATCTCACTTGTTCACGCAAACCCAAAATCAAGATTCTTAATGCACAATTCATGTATCTGATTATAAATAAATCATGTGTAATTATTGCTCATTTGTAGTTACATGGATTATTGATTGGTAGGGTCCATAAATTGGCATTATTTATTGGTAACTCTAAATCCCTTTACTAAAAAAAGTTTGAGTCTATGCATCAAAAGTGAGAGAGTAAGCATTTTCGTCAAGAATATTTATACTTTTAAGGCGAGTGATATTTTAGTAGGTAAATTAACATCCCAGGTCGTGAAAGAATTTTCGTATGTCCCAGAAGATGGATTGTTACGAGCTATACTTGGTATTCAGGTATCTACTTCAAAAGAAACTTGTCTAAAATTACCTATAAGTGGCAGGGGTCGGGTTATTGATGTGAGGTGGATTCAGAAAAGGGGTGGTTCTAGTTATAATCCTGAAACGATTCGTGTATATATTTCACAGAAACGTGAGATCAAAGTAGGCGATAAAGTAACTAGAAGACACGAAAATAAAGGTATCATTTCTAAAATTTTGCCTAGACAAGATATGCCTAATTTACAAATGGAAGATCCATTGATATGGTCTTTTAAAATATTATTAAGTGATTTAACCTATGTATTCGAGAAGTTTTGCTAACGAAGAATGTTCATCTAACCACCTTTAGATGAATGATGCTTCGCCCTGTATCTCAACTAAGCCCAAACTAGCCTTACATTAATGATTATTTTATAAATTGAATAAAAAATGAGTAAATTTTTTATATTCTTTTATGTGTAAATTATTTAAATGATACAAAATTAAAATAAATTTTTCTCTATTGCATTGGTGTAAAAAGACAAAGTAGCTACGTAAAAT
This sequence comes from Solanum rostratum, assembly GCA_029948455.1. Classification (NCBI taxonomy): domain Eukaryota; kingdom Viridiplantae; phylum Streptophyta; class Magnoliopsida; order Solanales; family Solanaceae; genus Solanum; species Solanum rostratum. The sequence goes on from CM057051.1 coordinate 5,612,102, forward strand.
GGCCCCTAAATTTATATTCATTTGGACACTAAAAAATAAACACTGAATAAATGATGATAACTTTTTCTTGGAAAATCTCTACCATTTATTATGGTAGGTTGCAGGCCTAACTAACACAATTTACTTAATTACGACATCAAATGACCTATACATCTAACTAGTTCAATTCTTTTGTTTTTGACTCCATATTTTATATCTATTTCGAAATTCAATTAATTTTAAAAAAAATTATTAAAGAGATTAAAATATTTCCTGTCAATTATAATTTATTTTAAAATTCAAACTTGAAATTTCTGATTTTAAAAAGTACTTACTGTCAAGGTTAACATTTGATAATTAATTAATTTATTGATGGTCAATTTTCATAATTTGACGACGAATTGCAGCTTGCAATTGAACTAAGGACCACTTTAATCTTTAATTTGGTTTTGAACAAATCATTATGGCCAACTTCTTTTTTAAACTCCAAAATTGTCATCCTCCAGCTGTAGGGTCCCCTATACTTACGTGGCTATACAAGCACCATAATTTCACAAATTTACTCACACCATGAGAAGTAAAAATATTTTTCAAAAAATAGTAGTAGTTGGAAAGAAACCTCATTAATCTATAGATAAGTGTGAAAAATCCCACTAGAACTTACAAGTTATTGTAATAAACTTCTATCTAAATGTTTAACAAGAGGAGATGCAAATTCAAAATAATCATAAATCATGAAGATTGAAAATGTTTTGAATTCGAAATAAATGGACTAAGAGGATGAATGAACCTATGGTAGTCTGAAATGAGCTGACTCATTTCTGTATTCAGTTACTCACTAAGGTCTGTCAACAACCACCTAGAGATGCTCTGTACTCGACAATAAAAAAGAACACATGTTATATTAGTACACATGACAACAGTCTTCTGGTAGGATCACACGGCTATTCCATCAAGCGAAATATATACAAATAACTATAACATAGAAAACTCATACATATATAGAAATATTGGCATATTAGCAATTAATTTAGTATATAGTTCACAATACAAATCTCAAATGCAACCGGTAATAATAGTCCTCTCATGGAACCCACACTCAAACTGTTAGCATATCGAAACGTGATACTCAATTCAATAATATGTCGGAACGTGACACCCAATCCAATAATGTGACAAAATGTGATACCTGATCCAAGATCACAATCACAATAACAAATCACAAATCTTTACCACAACAACAATAAATGTTATACAACTAGCACAACCAATTAACAGGCTCATTATATGCAATCGTTTACAATTAGTGATTTCTTTAGGTTCATGCTGTCTTTCTCTATTCTCATACATGCAAGCAATACTAATGATGCAGTTAACAAGTACATATATTACAGACACAAAATTAACCGATCACCTATCTCGAAACGAGTTTCAGAATTTTTTGAAGAATTGAAGTTCCCCTTTTTCAATGCCTTGGTTTGTTCTTGATCTAAGTACAATAAGAATTACAAAGAATTAATGAACGATGGCTTAAAATACCCGAATTATATCAAAATTTTAACCCTTAGCCTCTTTCATGATCATCTCCACCACTAGGACTTTTTCTACAATTAATTTCAGGTCAAAACCTTCCCCTAAGAGGATTCTCATAGATTTCTAAAGTTTATGAATTAAATTACAAGTTAGATTAACTTACTTTTATCGAAGAAACAAGTGAAAAGCTGAAGAAAAAATGCCCTAGGTTGTGTCTAGTCTCTCAAGGACAAAGTGGAAGAAATAAAAATAATTTTGAAACTTTTATGACTTAAACTTGCGACTGTCTTGCCATATCGAGATTAATCTAATCGTGACAGATTACACAGAGACAGAAACTTGATACTTGCACCCCAAACCTCCATTTCGCAACACACCCTCACACCATGATGTTCTAAAATCAACCTATTGCGCCAACATCAATTCTGAAAGTTCTACCCAGTCTCAAAATTTTCAAGTTACTGCTCAGGAGTTTTCTAACCCAAATTCCTTTCTCGTTAGTCTATCCATAACAACGGGAACAAATCGTTACAAGTTCTTTACAAATTTATTTTTAGTTTTATATCTTTTTTACGAGCTTCATTTTTACAATAACAAAATTTTTATTTTTACACATAGGAGATTCAAAAATATCTCTCTATTCAATTTATATAAGTAATTATAATAAGCAATCATTTCCACGTTCAACACAAACTTTGAAGGACATTTTAGGAATTTCCTAGAATTAAACTAATCAAAGATTATATATAAGAAAGGAGATCTCATATCATTCATCATAGGTGAAGTAATATAAAATTAGTCAGATTAGCATCTATGATTTAAAAGGTCAATGGGATTCATGTTATAGATGCTTTTGCCTTTTCAATATTAACCCCCCCACCCCCACCCCCAAACCCCCGATAAGTTTATATAGCAAAAAAAAAAAAAGATTACGAGACAGAGAATCAAATTCAATCCTCACCAGAGCAAGATAAAAGTTCAGGTAATCAATCAATGAAGTTACGAATTAAGATTCCGTCTGGTATTTATCCGTACCCCACCCTCCCCCGCCCCCCACCCCATTCTTTTCTTTTCTCCTTTTTATTTGCCTTTTTTAACAAGTATAGACAACAGCCACTGAAATTCAAAATGCCCCAAAAGCAAAGATGACCTACTTGAGCCGGCTTTTAACTATATTTAGCTGGACAGACAAAAACCAACTTATTATCCTCATCGTCGCTTTCTACACCTCTTCCTCTTTCTTGCATTTTATACTCAACTATACATACATCTTTATATATATATATGGAAAAATTACAGTAACGTCTACTTTATTCTAAATATACATACTTATAAGTTTTCGAATATAGATACATATATACCGCCAACCTATACATACAGATTATTCGGTATGTATTATTATACTATATTTGTTTTGGAGCAGTTATTTTATATTTATAACAGCTTGAAATTAAGAACTAAAGTGACCCTTCTGGTTATCTTGATAATAAAGAAAATACATTTGCTTTTTTTTTTGTGTGTGTGTATACTTTTTCTTTGTATTTTAAGGGAGGGTGAGAGATTGACAGACAGATCCCACCGAAATAAATTACTAACAAATTCACTACACCCCATCTTCATAAAAACCCACAGAGTTCACCAATCTTTTTGTTGTTTGATTTATTTATTTTTTATTTGTAATAATTATTTCAGCTATAATTGCTTTCACAGAAGAAGAAGAAGAGGGGTGACTCCTCTTTTCTTTTTTAGTGAAGATGCTTGGTGTTTCCTCAGGTTTAATAGGTAGTACTACTACTACTACAGGTGATGGAGCTGCCGGAATGGCAGCGGCAGCTCCACCACCACTACCAACACCGCCATCACAAGAAGCTCCGGAAAGTGGAGGGAGTAGCGAGGGTGGCGGTGGTGGAGGAGATATGTCTGTTGGCGGTGGTGGATTTAGTGAAGAAGGAGAAAGGAATTCAGGAGGGAATCGGTGGCCGAGGCAGGAAACTTTAGCTTTACTGAAAATTAGATCGGAAATGGATGTTGTTTTCAAGGATTCAAGTCTTAAAGGACCCTTATGGGAACAAGTTTCCAGGTATGGATTTTCTATTTTTTTAAATTTTTGGGTTTAATTAATTACTCCTACTTCCATCATCATTATCATGCATAGGATTCAGTATTTGCGCAGTAACAGAATCTTTTTTGAACAAAATTAATTAATGATTTTTTTTTGTTGAATTAAAGAGATCTATATATAGAATTAAATGAAAAGTATCATTTGTTTCAGCAGCTTTTGAGGAATTCAGTGTCCAGTTTCTTTTTTGGTTATTTTCAGTTTTCATTTTCTGCTGATTCCAGCAAGAAATTTAGGATGAATTTCTTCCACGCTTTTTGTGCTTCCCCCCTTTTTCTCAGAAAGCTCAGCAAAGATATATGGTAAAGAATTCTAGCAAAAATAAAAATAAAAATTGGTAGATCTTGAATAATGACTCTTGATTCTTTTTTTCTTCTCTTCTTTTCAATGAAAAAATATGCTTGTCACTTCTAAATTACTTTAGTTTTGTTAGTTAATGGTTTCTTAATTGTTATGTTTATTTTATGTATGTAAATGGTATTAGTAGTATGAGACTTTGTTTTATTATCACTAATAAATGATGAGATGAGATGAGATATTAATTAAGCGTTTTTTTTTTTGTATGTTGGTTCTTGTATCTCACTTATTTCTAATTTGTTTCATTGCCAACAATGTTGTTTATCAGGAAAATGGCGGACTTGGGTTATCATCGAAGTGCCAAGAAATGTAAAGAGAAATTCGAGAATGTGTACAAGTATCACAGGAGAACCAAAGAAGGCCGTGCTTCTAAGGCAGATGGCAAAACTTATCGCTTCTTTGATCAGTTACAAGCTTTGGAAAACAGTCCAGCTTCTCATTCTTTACCGCCACCTCCGTTGGCAGCAACACCAATAACAATGGCAATGCCAATGCGATCAGGAAATGTTTCAGCATTTCCTCCAGTGCTGCCAGCGTCCCAAAATCATAATCATCCTTTTGTTGTTTCTCACAATACTGTCGTGACAGCAGCAGCGCCGGCTGTTAGTCATCTTGTGACTGCACCGCCACTGCCACAGTCACAGCCACAGCCACAGCCAGCAGTGCAGCCGATAAATAACTTGAACCAGATGAATCGTCCTCAAGGTAATACTACTACCAGTTTTCTGTCGAATTCAACTTCATCTTCTTCGACTTCGTCAGATGAGGATATACAAAGAAGGCACATGAAGAAGCGGAAATGGAAGGAATTCTTCGAGAGTTTGATGAAGGATGTGATTGAGAAGCAGGAGGAAATGCAGAAGAAGTTTTTGGAAACTCTTGAGAAGCGGGAGAGGGACAGGTTGATGAGAGAGGAGACATGGAGAGAACAAGAGATGGCGAGATTGAATCGGGAACATGATCTTTTAGTCCAAGAAAGATCAATGGCAGCAGCAAAGGACGCAACAATCATCGCATTCCTGCAAAAAATAACCCAACAACAAAACACACCAATCCCGAACAGTACTAATAATACTTCTCCTTCTCCTTCTCCGCCAGCTCAAATACAATTAAAATTGTCCGAAAAGCCATTGAGCGCGCCACTACATTCTCAACCATCACAACCACTACCACAGCCACCAGGAGCCACCGCGGTATCACTACCAATGACAATACATACCCCAGTACCACCACCGCTGCAGGCACTTTCATCACCAGTGGTGGCTGCAAAATCCACTGAACCTCCTCCAAAAACCAATAATGGTGGCGAGAATTTCTCCCCACCAAGCTCTTCCCGATGGCCAAAAGAAGAAATCGAAGCTTTGATCAGACTACGTACCTGTCTAGATCTAAAGTATCAAGAAAACGGACCAAAAGGGCCACTATGGGAAGAAATTTCAGCTGAAATGCGAAAAATTGGGTACAACAGAAATGCCAAGAGATGCAAAGAGAAATGGGAGAACATCAACAAGTACTTCAAGAAGGTTAAAGAAAGCAACAAAAAAAGACCCGAAGATTCCAAAACTTGCCCCTATTTCCACCAGCTGGAAGCACTGTACAAAGAAAAAGCCAAGAACGAAGCTGTACAACATACAGCTGGGTTCGGATTAAGACTCGAAAACAACAATCCCATCGCTCCTCCCATCATGGCTCAACCGGAGCAACAATGGCCACTTCCTCAACATCATCAACCGCAACAACAACAGCAACAAAATCGTGATCATCACGATAATGAAAGCGACGATAGCATGGAGCACAATGAAGAGGAAGATGATATGGAAGAAGATGATGATCAGGAAGACGAAGGTGACGGTGGTTATGAGATCGTAACAAACAAACAAGCATCATCAATGGCGGCCGCTACAACGGTTTCTGCTGCTGCTGCTACTACTGCAGTTTAAATAAAACTAATATAACAACATAAGCAGTAGAATCAAAGTTGTTAGCACAAAAAAAGTTTTTGGAAAATGGAAAGTGGGGCAGAGATTTGTCCTACTCACAAATTCTTGTTGGCCAGACGAGACGGTGACTGCAGTAAAAAAAAAATCATTTGGAAATTAATGCAAAGGCATTTTAAGTTACACCAAAAGAACTTTTTGGGTTTGGTAAGGGGGTATAGTTGTTAATTTTTTATTTTTATTTTTGTGGTAAAAGTATATTTTCACTTTCATTATTTATTTATTATTTGAAATTTGAAAAAATAAAGTTTTATTGAGGGATGGGAAGGGAGAGAAAGGAGACATATAAAAGAATAAATGCAGGGATTATGTAATTTGTACTCTCTTTTTTTTCTATTTTGTTCATGGGGGTTGTAAATGTGAGAAAATGATTTACTGCATTTACATTTTTATTCTCTTTTATTTGATTTTAATCATTTCTTATAATTTCTTTTGCAATAGATACTATTTATATCAGGTGTGTATGTTATTGATACTTCTAATATAGTTTGATGTACAAATATTTCAGGTTAGTATAGTTTTAGGGAAACGCCTCATTTCAAAGAGTGTGATATATACAATCTTACCTCTACGATTCGAGTCCATAATTTATAGAATCATATGGACATAAATAAATTAGTGATTGTTTTCTGCTTATGGATTGTGTGACGAGGGTTTTCAGGAAACAATCTCTCTTTCTCTATGAGGTAATGGCAAGGTCCGCGTATATTCCACCCTCCCCAGACCCCACTTGTAGAATTCCACTGGGTATATTGTTGTTGTTGTTTCACGACTCGAATTCCTAGCCTATCCACTGCACAGAGACATTTATTTATTAAAAAAATTGTATTTTAATTACTATATGAAATTAGAAAAAAAGTACAAATAGAGAATAATTATGTCCCACATACCAACTTGTGAGGCAAAGTTTAGAGAAATATTACTCAAGTTGCAAAAACAGCTAATTGTATATTTTTTTGTGATTATGATTCCGACTTCAAACAAAAAGGAAAGAGGTAAAAGAAATTAATTTTGGGTACTTAGATCTCTTCTGTCACTTGTTTTTTCCTAGAAAAACTCGCTTATTTCAAATGCACACAAGATAAATTTGTCTGTATATAATAATTTGTAAATCGCAAGAAATGTAAATCATATTAGACAAGTTCGACGCAATAAGCTATCCATTTTGCTTTCTCATCGGATACCACCATCTACTGTACCAATTCAACTGCTGTTACAGTTATGTCACTTGTTTATTCAATATATTTATTTTTTGGATTTTTGTATCTTACAACAGTCTAATACAGTGTACAATGTATAAATATTATATTATTTGTATATAATTAATGTATACTTGTTATACGTGGGGTATACATCTGTGATGACTACAGATTATTACAGCCAGATGGGAAATTTTTTAGCTGTAGACCAAAGATATTTAAATTCCTTTGCTTTATTTATTTATTTGTATTTTTCTTTTATGCGTCTCTTGCCGTCTCATTATCGTATTGAGATTTGAATTAGAGTAACTTATAAATAGTGTCATTTATTAGTATTCATTCACCAAAATAAGTTTTTGTTTTTCTTAAAAAAGAATCATTTTACAATATATCAAAATGTTGGCCAACCAAAATTATTACTACTTTAATCAGCAATAATCTTAGGGAATATTGTGTTTGTCTTTCTTTTCAATTAACAATTAACATTTTATTTTACACATTTGAGGGGCTAAGTATGTTTCAAAATTTTGTATAATATGACTGCACATTATTGTGAAATTAAAAGGGGAGGGGGGAGGGGGGAGCAATAATAAGGTAACATATACGAGCTAGTATTTCATATGGCACGCTTTCCTTTTTATTCAATTCTGAAAAAATATCATTTTACTATAATTAAAAATACTTTAATTCTGAAATTCCTTTTTTACCCCTTAATAAAATAATTTATAATCACATAAATATTTAAGATTTATTTTAGACCACAAATTATAAAATAAATTTTTTTTCTTAAATGACGTGCCAAATCAAACGATTCCACATAAAAATGATGGTTGCAATAATTTGTAAGGTGTGAGGTGTACAAACTAAAAAGATAGTTAGGAAAACTTGATTTTTCAATTTTTCGTCCTGTGTTCAGTATTTATATTGGAGTTCATTTAAATTTGAATTCACTCGTTATTGCATGAGAATGATGCTCCCAAAAAGAATTTTTCTTCTATCACTTTCAATAGTTCAGAGCTAAAATTTCTAGGTTAACTTTAAATATAGTGAAATGAGCATAATTTTCATTGGATTGTTGACTTTTACATAGCCCACAAATGTTGTTGTTAGAAGAAAGACACAAGGGAAAAAAAGATAGAATAATAATGATAACGATAATGATAATGAATGGTGAGAAAAAAAGAGAGAATTATTTTTAAGTTGTCTGGTTTATGGTGATGCTTTTTTCTTCATCTTCGCACATGACTTGTTTAAAATAAATCAATTTGTTTTCACTTTAATTTCTTAGATAAATAAATTTATATATGAAAAGGTCAAATTACTCTCAGAAAAATAATCAATCGTACCAATAATACAAGTCTATTTCCTAACTATAAAATATCACATTTATATGTATCAAATATTTTTCTTTCATTATGTCCAAATCATAATAAGCTAAGTTGCATTGGTTCTAAGAAATTGTAGGTCGTAGATCTTCAATTACATAAAAAATAGTCAAAAATCATAGAAAATATAAAGTAACTATATATAATAGCTTGTCAAACCTTATAGAAAACATACACTGATTGTACAACATAGATTACTTATACATGAGCTATACACTGAATATACATTATGGTATACTCAAAAACTAAATATAACTTGACTATACATGAGATATACATCGATAACTATTCTTTTAATAATTATTTTGATCGAATAATAATAATTTCACCATGGTCCATGTCATAAGATTCTTTCTGTCTTCAATTATTCGTAGACTACATCGATAAGTTACTTCAACTTAACAATAACTTTTTAATTAAAGAAAACTAAATTTTCACGAATACTTTAATGAAAATAATATTTGACATATAATTGAACTTACATAGTTCATTTGAAATGAGTCATGAGGAAATAAGTATCATGCAGCTAAGAGCTTGTTTAATATTGAAGTTCTTTTTAACTTTTTAAATATTTTTATAGTATTTTGAATAAAATAAAAAAATATTTATAAGTATTTGATTTTAAGTTAAAAAGTAAAAATAAACCAAAAATTAGAAGCACATTCAGATACGCTTTAAGTAATTAAAATCTAAAAATATTGAGCCTAATGTTGTCTTGTTTTTGTCTGAAAGGGCTAAGCATAATTTGGTTTCAAATAAAAAAAAATTGATAGAATTAAATTTTTTCAAATTTCAATTTTGATTTGTTGGTTATTCAAGTCGATTTCAATTTGAAATTTTAAAATTTGATAATTCAATTCTATTTTTGACTTTTACAATATTTAATTTCGATTATAATCGAAAAATCAAATTTAATAATCCTGCTGAGTACGGATAGACCCTATTCCGATATTCCCTGGACAGTCGACGGAGGACGACTCTACTTTCTCCGACAGTCGAGGGGCACATAGACATAGTGACGCAGTCACACAGCACCTAACGACTCTACTGACTACTCTCTCCGACTCCAATCTCTCGTCACTTGTCGCTCATGAGTCATCGATTCACTGGTACTCTGGTCTCCTCTCAATCGTGAGTCTACCCTCAACACTCGTCGGTACTCTGGTTTCAATCGTGACCACTCTGTCAACCATCGTCTTTCACTCCGCACTCGTGTCATCTCTATATGCACTGTTTGGGGCGGAAATTATCACTTGATAATAGAGATCCTATCAACTCTTTATGCTCTGAAGAAGTTTGTTGCTTGATTCACTGTAGGCTGTAGCTACTCTGTTTAAGAGAGCATTAGCCATTTTTTCAGGTAATCTTTTCCAAAACTGTATTATTTTTTCCTCTTATTGAAATGGGGTGTTTGCGGTCTTCAAAAATAATTATTTCCTTCGTTCAATAATAGTTGTCCACTATTGACTTAGCACAAGAATCAAGAAACAGTAAATTTTAAAGAATATAATGGTAAACTAGGAACTAGTGTTGTTGGAAAATTAATGATAAATGTAAAATTATTTTAATTTCATAAAATAGACAAGTATCATCAAACATCGATTTTTAATATAGTGAATTTTTAATATAGTGAACACGTAAAAATAGGCAAAAGGAGTACGATTAAGAATGAATAATAGTAGTAATAAATTTTGTATTGAACTTTTAAAATGACGAATACTCCTCCTGTCTCTTTTTAATTAGTTGTCGTGTTATGATTTTTAAACATTAATTTTTCAGAAATAAATTAAATTTAATTAATATGATATTTTTCGGATAGTTTGGCCTCTAGGCTAGGGATTAAAATTAAGATAAACATAAAAAAACTAAACGAACAAAATAACCCCAAACAAAATAACTTTGAGCGAAACTTTTACTAAACTAAAAAAAACTAAATAAATTTCTTTAAATCTTTTATAAATCACTTGATTTAAGTATATTTCTTTTTAGCTTAATTTTTTTGATGATCGATTCAACTTCTGATTTCGTACACTATAGTAACTGTTTAGCTCTAAATCCAGTGACAGCTCATTTCCTTGAGCCTAAATTTATTTTTAGATTAACATATAATTTTTCATGCTTGTAGCTTTCATTGTAAAGAAACATGTGTTTACCTCATGAACTTGTTGACTTCCAAGTTCCAACAATGAATATTTTTAATATATAGTTCTATAAATTGAAAATCATCCATGAACCCCCTTCCCTCCTCCTAGAACTTTTTTTTTTTGGATAGTATAGAATATTGGGGGTCCAGAAAATGAGTGTTCAAGATAAATATTACTCCCTTTTGTTTGTTCTATGGATAATCCCTAGTAGATTTAAAAAATAATATCACTTTTTTTTATTTGACACTTTTTTAATTTTAACTATTCATATGAGTACATATCAAATAATAAAATTAAAGACTATTTTAATACAGTCTATACCTTTTTCACAAAAAGCAAACATTTTGAAACATAACAAGATAAAAAATAGTTGTAGTTTGATAAAATTACGATTCGTGGCTTCATATTATAGGAGAGAGGCGAGTGAGATCGAAAGAGGGAGGAGAGAGGCGAGCGAGAGAGGACAAAAGACGCAAATCGTATATGTATATTTGTCAAATTGTATGTATATATCTGTCAAATAATTATATGAGTAATTGATATACATAAGTATTTGTATATTTGTCAAGAGAGATTGGGAGAGGGAGGAGAGAGACAAGCGAGATTGAGATAAGGAGGAGTGAAGCGAGTGAAAGAGTAGAGAGAAGCGAATTTTGTATATATGTATATGTCAAATACTTGTATATATGCAACTGATATATATATGTATTTGTATATCCGACAAGAGATCACGCAGACAGAGGAGAGAGAGAGGAAGAGAGGAGAGAGAAAATAACAACAACACTTTAATTATAACTATAAATCATATTTTTTTTAAACTATAATAGTATATGTTTGCCTAGTTACATAATTTTACCCAGTTACTGTCATGTGACCAGAAGGTCATTGGTTCAAACCTTGAAACAATTTTTTTTTTAAAAAGTTAAATTTAATATCAAATTAAAATAAAAAATAATATAGCTAGAAAAAAAAAAGTAATAGTAGCAGAACACTGGACACACAAGCGGGCACCAGTTCCTGTTGCTATCATAATTGCACAAGTCTGAAAAATATTTTTCGATATTTTCATATTCAATAGTTAAAACGTTTGAAAAATATAAATTTTAGAAGAATAAATTATTTAAATTTAGAACTTTTGGCTATTTTGATTTATACCTTGATTTATAAATATTTTTTATTAACTTAAACATAGTTAAGAAGTCCAATTAGCTTAAAAATACTTGTAATAAGCTTTTATAAACTTATGTAAACATATTCTAATATCTTAAATAAGTAAATCATTTGAAAGGGAGAAAACATTATTTATATATTCAACAAACATATCATGTGCATCACAGATAATTATATATTCTTGGTCCACACTGATAACATGAACCATAATAGTGCATGGTAGCAACTAATAATATTATCTCCGTCTATTTTTACTTATCTACTAATATAAAAAATAGATATATAATTTTTATGAATAATTTATCATTTTATACGTTCTTTTTTACCTTTCTTATTAAGTATGGAACATTTTCAACTCATTCTTTAACATCTAGATGATTTATAATAATTAGTATTGTTAGAGTAAAATGTCATTTTATTTATTATTTCTTAAGATGTATATCAAGTCAAAAATGAACAAATAAATATGAACGAGGGAAGATTACCTCCGTTTGATATTACTTGCCACCGATAGACTTGATACACTCCTTAAGAAAATCTTAATTAAATGTATATTTTACTAAAATAACCTTATAAATGATGCTTTGAAATTCAAAAATTGACTATTTTATGCAGTTATTCAACATTATGGGTAAAATAACAACAATAGTATATTTAGTATAATTCATAAAATAGGGCCTAGAAAAAGTAAAGTGTATGCGAATTTTACGATTACTTTAAAGATATAGACAATATTAATTAGGATTGACACTCAACCTAATACTAAAGATAGAAAAGGGAAAATATAACAGAATTCTCTTCATTTCATTATTTGAATAAATAGATTAATTTAACTAATTTCACTATAGGGATTAGATAATATGAAACGAAGTGAGTATTCTCTTTGTCCCATTTTAATTGAATTTGTGAGGTAATAAACACATATTATGAAGAAAAAAAATTACTTAGGCAGATTCTTTTTAATAAATAATTACTAATTTTAGCGATACTTTTTATTTATTACCATTTATAGCAATATATAACAATACTATGATAAATCTGCACTTGTATTAAAAGTGAATTATGCATGTAATCTAAATGTATTATAAGTGTTTTAAAATATATTGTGCTTGTTTGGTAAGAAATTGACACAATGTATTATAAATGTATTAAAGTGTGTGATAAATATATTATTTATCAATGAAACTTGTATTAGATATCTTTTATAAATAGTTCTCTGTAATATGAATTAAAACTGTATAATAAATGTATTACAAGTGTTCAATAAAAATAAATTATTATTGCTATAATATAAATGGAAAATATTTTATTAATCTAGTGTAGCTACGTAAGTTTCCCTTAAGAAAAACATTCAAAGACAAAATTTACACCATAGTTTTCCACTCTTATCTTTTGTGAAATCATAAATATGCAGTGTAATTTTTCTCCTAGAAAATATAAAAGTTCAATAAATGAAAGGGTAAATATGAAAAAAATTTCAAACATTCACCTTGAACTTTGAACAATTCAAATATTTTGAACATTAAAAAAAATCTAAAAAATTCAATTAATTTAGGACGATAGAACAGTATTTGACTTTTAACTAACTATCATGCAATTATTTATGTAATAATTCAATTCAGTACTGTATCTATGAACTAGGGTTTAATAACAATTTATAATTCTGCAACTCTTGCATAACGGTTTTTTAATTGTGATAGTTACGTTACATGTATCCGCTGGTAATTGTACAAAAGGATAAGGACTAATATTAATGGTACTGCACATAAAATATCGAAAATTAAAATTTTGAATTGAATAGACATAGTAATTTGGTATGAGATATGGTATTCGAAGTAAAATTTTAAAATTATGGTATTTGAGTTTGGGATTAGTATGAGATATTAGTAGTATTTGGTATTCGAAAAATTATTTACTCAACGACGATCCTACATTATCATGTTCATTACTCATTAATACAAGTACAAAGGAAAATTTAATGACTAAATATAAATAATCCAAATATATGTCTTTGAGTTGAGCCATTGGAGTAAAAGTATTAATTTTGTAATACAATTGGCTATTACTTCGATACGGTATAAAAATATGATATAAAATATTTTGTGTATCTCTGCTATAGTATCCATTATATCTATACATAATTACAAATTGGTTCTCAAGGCATTGATAAAACAACAAAACAATAACATACCTGTGGGATCCCACAAGTGGAATCTTGAAAGGCAAAATATACGCAGATCTTATCACTACCTCATAGAGATAAATAAGTTGTTTCTGTAAAACCCTCTAACTCAAAAGTATTATTTGAACATATAGCAATATTCATAACATGTTGAAAGCTAACACAAAATTCCAATATCCCACCTAGAGGAATATAAAGCACAATGAAAAGTCTTATCATTTAGTTACCAACATAGCACCATAAAACCATTTGCAAAGTTACATCTGATGTATTTTCTATAATTATAGAGTTCAAAACTGCAAGCAAATCCACTCCATTGAAACACCTTTGATTACATGAGCAATATAACCACAACTGTCTCAACCTGAGAAGCACAACAGAGCAGAAACATTAGTCGCTCTAAAGGCGGTCAGTCGACCACTTCCATGCCTTAAAATTAATCCATGGAAAAGAATAAAGCACTACCAAGCTTGATAACGAGCTAATACAAAGTATAATCCCATAAGTGGGGTCTCGGGAGGGTGGAGCGTACACAACCTTAGCCCCCCTACCTTGTGAAGGTAGAGAGGTGATTTCAGAGAGACCCTCGCTTTAAGTAAATCATATCACATCATGTATGGAAAAGGAATACAGTAGAAGAAGTTATGTTGAAAATAATGGAGTAAAGACCAGTAGCAACTACAAATAATACGATAACCGAAGCAAAGAAAACAATAGGTGTAATGTGTAAATGAGTTTGTGCGCGCAGTAAAGATGCTGCTCACCAGCCTTAGAAACACTTCCTGTGAACAATTGCAGGACCAGATTCATCGTACTCAGCCTTTGAAATCCACATCTGCATAGCAACCAGAAATTAGTGCTAATCCTTCAAGCTTAAAGAGTAGATATGAAGAAATTCACAATTAAAAATCATCTCTTTTTTTTTTTCTTGCTCAAGTCTTATAGAGTGAAGCAAAACTAACTTGTTGGAAAGTACTTAGAGAAGCCAGAATCGATCCTCCGATCCAGACACTGTACTTCCTCTCGGGTGGTGCAACCACTTTGATCTTCATGCTGCTTGGAGCAAGAGCAGTGATTTCCTTGCTCATACGATCTGCTATACCGGGGAACATAGTTGATCCACCACTGAGCACGATGTTTCCGTACAAATCCTTCCTTATATCCACATCACTTTTCATGATTGAGTTGTAAGTTGTTTCATGAATCCCGGGTACTTCCATTCCAATCAACGATGGCTGGAAGAGGACCTCAGGGCATCGGAACCTCTCTGCACCGATAGTGATGACTTGTCCATCAGGAAGCTCGTAGCTCTTCTCAATTGCTGAGCTACTCTTTGCTGCATCAAGCTCCTGTTCAAAATCCAATGCAACATAAGCAAGCTTCTCCTTCACATCACGAACAATTTCTCGCTCGGCAGATGTGGTGAACATATAACCTCTCTCTGTGAGAATCTTCATGAGATAATCAGTAAGATCACGACCAGCAAGATCTAACCGCAAGATGGCATGGGGAAGTGCATATCCCTCATAGATAGGGACAGTGTGGCTCACACCATCACCAGAATCGAGCACAATACCTTTACAGAATCACAACAATCAAATTAGCAATGGAACAAAACAAGAAAAAACCAGATGATCGATAATGGCTGTTCTGCTCACCAGTAGTACGGCCACTAGCATACAGAGAAAGAACGGCCTGGATTGCGACGTACATAGCTGGCACATTGAAGGTCTCAAACATGATCTGAGTCATTTTCTCTCGGTTTGCCTTGGGATTAAGTGGTGCCTCAGTTAGAAGAACAGGATGCTCCTCGGGTGCAACACGAAGCTCATTGTAAAATGTATGATGCCAAATTTTCTCCATGTCATCCCAATTGCTGACGATACCATGTTCAATGGGATATTTTAACGTCAGAATACCTCTTTTAGACTGAGCTTCATCACCAACATAGGCATCTTTTTGCCCCATTCCAACCATTACTCCTTGGTGTCTAGGACGACCGACTATACTAGGAAAAACAGCCCTGGGAGCATCATCTCCGGCAAAGCCTGCCTAAAATAAAGAACACGATTAACTCTACATTAACATGACAAAAAACTGTAAACGTTAGGCTAAAATTGCAAGCTATTCGATTCTAACTAACCTTAACCATTCCAGTTCCATTGTCAACAACAAGTGGTTGAATGTCCTCCCCCTCGGCCATCTTCAAAGATCTACAAATATTATAAGCACAAGTAACATTTAGGCGAGATATCACTGGTACAAATGCAGAGTTGAAATAAAGAAATTTAATGATGTCGTAGCAGCCCAGTTTGTGCAAAAGCTTTTGTCCGACAAATTGCTTCCTCTACCAATTGCTTATTTCTCTTAAAACAATGTGCTTTCAAGCTCAAAGGAGGATCAATTACTTTTCTACAGAACACAACTGGTGCTACAAGCAATGATCTTCCCCTACTCCTAAAAGGAAGAGGAGAAACGAAAACAACAGAAGCAGCATAGCAGAGTGCGACAAGGATTCAAGCAAAAAAGCATAATAGGAAGGAGAAACAAGGGTCATCAGATTCAGTTGGTGTTCATTCATGAACTATCTGGACATACTTGATCGGAAACTCTGAATGACTTGATATGAATTGTATACACACTTGCACACGTTTTTTGACACTTGAGTTAAGTATTTGTTAAGACTAATCACAGAAAAAAGGAGAGAAAACGAAAGAACGGTGACAGGAAACAAAATGCATTCTATAGAAAGTTGAACTATTTATCCACAGAACTATATCTTGCCCAAATTCCATAACAGGACTATGGCATGCATCTCTCAACTATGTGAAGAATCCTTTATGGTCAAGAGCTGTCCTAAAAATCAACTTGAAGCAAATAGTTAATAGCAAATAGCATCCACATCTAAACTTAAAAAAGTTGCAACTTTTGGGCAGCAAGAAGGTGTGGAAGTTTGGTGATAGCAAGTTCTAGGAGATGTAGAGGTAGGCCAAAGAAGAATTGGGAGATCAAGGTGATCAAACATGACATGACACATTCTTATCTTACTGAGGACACGACTCTAGATAGGAAAGCTTGGAAGTCAAAGATTAGGGTAAAAGGACTAGCAGGTTGTCGTGTGTTGTAATCCTCTTATGAGGGAGAAATGGGAAGCTAATATCAACTCGTGTTTCATAGATTAGTATTCGCTTAGAATCTTATCCTTCATTTTCATTACTACCTATTACTTTGATTTCTTTGTTATCTTTCCATTTTGTTGTTCTTATTCGTCTTTATATCTTGCTTTGATTGCACTTTTTGAGTCGAGGGTTTAAAACAACATCTCTATCCCACAAATCCCCAAATGGTAGGGGTAATTAGGACCATGTACATCCTACCCTCCGACCCTCCCCACACCTGCAAATGTAATCTTAGTAGGATTACACTACATATGTCGTCGTTATTACTCAACTGTTCAGCACTCTACAAAAATATTTTGAAATATTAATTACTACCATATAACTTGTGTACTTTTTGTCAAATAAGTGACAACCGATAAAATAAAAAGTTGATGTGTCTCACAAAATATTTGTTAAATTAGAAAATATATTTTTCTTTGTAAGACTGAGTAGGAAAAGACGTATGTTATATAAATTGAGACTGGAGTAGTACTTCTTGTGTAGCTTACAGAAGTATGAATTTTGGAAGTACTACTGTAAGTCACTATGGTCAAAATATTACTTGTCCAACTTATGTGACTCTTTTCATTTTTCGAGAATCAACGATTAAATTTGACAAAAGATTTGTTCATGAAATCTCTAAATTTTTTGAAATAAAATTTATATATTTGTAAAACTGAGTAAAAAGTACTATAACATACAATGATTAATAATTCAAAATGAACTTGTTTGAATGTCGAAATCAGAAAGGTGGCACATCAACTGGAATGGAGTAACTTTGAAGCAACCAAAATTATGATCATAACCACAAGGAGATCATCCATCCAAAGAGATTCTAAGAACCCCAAAATTCAGTTATAATCAACAACAACTATAAGTCGAGCAATTAAGTAAGAAAAACAAATGAAATAGCCAGGAAAACATGGTGAAAATGAACCAAAAAAAAAAAGTTAGAAAAATCTCAAAAACAAATTAATTAAACAACTTAATAAGATTGATCAAGAACAAGAATTGAAGCAAACCTTTTTTTTCTTTCTGGTTGATCGGTGGGATAGAGAAGACCTTTTTCTAGCAAAGAGAAAAACAGAAGGCACTAGAAAACACTAGGTAGAATATTTAAGGAAAAACAAAGACAAATAATATATTTTGATTCCTCTAGAGGGCCAGGGGTATATCAGGTAAAAAAATATGAAAGTCCAGTTTGGATAAATCGTATCTGAATTATCACGTGCGTGAATTTTCTTTTTTATCTTTAATTATTTGTATTAGAAAGATATTTTAATTATTATATTTTTTTTTATTTGAACGATAACAATATTTGAAAATAATTAATAGTTGATATGTGTTTTGATAAATAATTCATGTAGTTAAAAGAATGAAACTTACACGTTTGACAGTAAAATTTAATAGCCAATTATTCACCATATATTATATTTATACCTTATTGCACATATTTATATTGAATATTATACACATTTTCTATCACTTAATTATGAAAAATTGATGTAATACATATATATTTCATCTAAATACATTATTTAATTAAGGTAAATTAGTGTAATTCATTACAAAGACTTGGTATTTTTAGTTCGTTCAACAACTCTATATTGATTATAATTAAAAAAGAGTTGGCTATATAATTATATCTTACCTTTTTAAAATATGATTATTATAAAGGATAATTATAAATATATAGAATAAATTAATTAATTTATAATAAATATAACCCTCTTTTATTTACATAAAAAATTTCAAAATCGTAGAAAATATACATGACTATAGAATATAATTTTTCAAAATTCATAAAAAGTATATATTGACTATACAATGTAGATTATTTATATATGCGATATACACTAAATATTATTACGATACACCCAAAAACTTAATATAACTTGACTATACATGAAATATATACTGACTATATATACATACTATTTTTTATAATTATTTTGGCCGAACGATCATGCTGTTGATGACGCAGAGCAAACACATTTTGAAACGCAATATAATTCGTTCTCTTTCACGTAGTAATCATTTCATTATTATTGGCTTTACATGTGTCCTTTTTTTGGAATTTTCTAAATTTTATATATATTTTAGGGCTATTATTTACCCTGCTCATTTTTATTTTATTTTTATGTGTATCCATTTTAAAGTAACTTTAATCATTTCTCTCGAGTTAGAAATGATTAAAGTTTGATTATATTAATTTAATTTTTTATTTAAATAGTTAAATTTCAAATAGATGTGTCTAAAATGCATAAAGAAAGCACATAGATGTCAGAATTTGATTTCAAAATTATGTATCTAGATGTTTGATTTCTTCAAATTTAGTTATTCGAGGTCTCGTCCTAAAAGGTGACGGAAAACACTAGAGGCTCTTTAGATTTTTAATATTTGCATTAATACGATAATATTTCACATTTTATTATTAAAAAAAAAGAAAAAAAAACTTTTATAGGGGAAATTAAGATTCAGATCGTTTTTCTTATGCGTATGGGATCATACCGAGTGTGTACAAAGGTTTTAAGGCCAATTCTATCACGAGAATCCCTTAGCACAAAGTTGAGTTGAAACCTCCTTATCAATTGAGTCATGATATGAGATTCTATGAAGTTAGGTGATCCGAGATAACTTTTAAGTTGTGAATGTATATTAAGGTTTTTCATAAGCATTTGAAGTGTATCAGATGTAGTTTAAGGTCATAAGGGACCTCCAAAGTCAAGTCAAGTTAAAAAAAATTCTATTGGTTAAGTTTCGATTTGAGTTCATATAAGGGACAACTTCAAATAAGCATATTTCTCAATACATAATCAGTTAGGTGATTCATTACCTATTAACATAAAGGTCTTTGAGTCCTCTTTCCAACGCATCGATTTTGTCTTATTCGAAGTTCGGAGTAAAAGGTTATTGCCATTTTATTGAAGCATGTCTGAGCTGAGTGTCAATTCGGCTCATCGCCAACTTAGCTCACCAAATGGTTCCAAAAACCTCCAAAAATTATAATTTTAGGCGGTCTAAAGATCCCATTCAGCGGTTCGCCGAATGGTTTGGCAGTGGGACCTTTAGACCGCCGATTTAGCTGATGAAACTCATTAAAAGGTCATTTTTTCACTTTTGATGATTTTATTATTTTTCCAGAATTAGTGAATCGGCTACAAATTAAATAATTTCAGAAACAAAGTTAACTTAACTTAAATAATAGGGGGAAAATTGGCCACCAAATTCAACACCTACAAACAGGCCCAATAACCCCTCTCGTGGCCACTATTCATATTTTGTACGCAATCAAAAGAATGGAAAAAGATTTAAAACGTTCATAAATTATATAAAATTAAATGAAAATATATTTAATTAATATTTTGGTCTAAATAGGTCTTGCTATCAATATAGTTTAGTGAAAGAAATAAATTTATTATAATTTAATAGATCAAAATATATTGCTATCACAAATTTATTTCTATTGAGCCACAATTCAACATAATGCTAATTGTTATTGCTAATTGGATAAGAACTTTTTCAGATAAGTTTTTTGTTTGTGAAAAAAAAAAGAGAAAGAAAGAAAAGAAATAATCAAGATTTATTAGCTTGCATTTCATCAGTTTTGGTAAAATAAAATTTGGCAACTTTTCTAATAGGGAAAAAAACACGCATTTCTTTTTAATTCGTCCTAAAAAAATATCATAGTTGAAACAAGTTTAACTTTGAATTGTTTTTTCTGAGAATTTGAATTTTTATAAAAAAAATTTATCAAAATATCCTTTAATCTTACAAGTTTAAATATATCGCGGGGAAAACTAAAAATTAAAATATTGCCCAAAAGAAGGTCATTTTATTAAATCAACAAAAAAAAAGTAGGTTGTTCTTTCTAAAAGGGTGAAAATAAATATTATATTATGAAATATTATCTAATAGTTATTTATTCATTCATTTTAAAAATAAAATTTATTTTTTATGGGTTTGTGATGGATTTATCTGTAGTACTCCATCAAACTCTAAAAAGAATACAAAAGAGAAATCCAGCATGGCATGCACATGTTGAGCAATAATGGCCAAACAAACAAGAGACAATTGACCAAGTCATTTTTATATATAATTAAATTTATGAGTCAAATTTGAGAAAGGTATGACGAAGACGCATTTAGATTTTACTTTCGATATTGCGAGATAGAAAAGTTATTTTTAATAGATCACTTTCGTTTCAATAATAATGACAAGGTACTTCAAGCTACATTCTCTCTTACATATTACTCACTCTGTCCATTTTTACTTGTTATGTAATAAACAAAAAAGATAATTACATAAATAGCTATTTGGTCAAACTAATATAAAAAATATATCATTTGCTATATATGCATATACAGTTCATATATATTTCATTTATTGTCAAGTTATATTTAGTTTCTGAATGTATCATAATGTATATTCATGTATAAATAATCTATATTTTATAGCTAATTGAACTTTCTATGACTTTTGACGAGCTATATTATATAGTCATTATTTTTATATAGCAGATAAGTGAAAATAAACGGAGGAAATAGGTTTAGACAACGTTATTTCTTAGGCAAACAAACATACTTAATTAACTAGTGCAGGCTTTAGCCGGCTGTGTTTCTAATCTTTACATACTATAAATATGCCCAACAACATGCAATCCTTCAACTAAATAATCAAATTAATTTAGAAAATTTTCAAAAATCAGTAAAATTCTTCTAAATGGCTTTGAAAGCTTTGTTGATTGCACTTGTTGTTGTTAACATTTTTGTTGCTCCAGTTATGGCAATTGAGCATTTGGTTGGGGATGATCAAGGCTGGAAACTCAACTTTGACTACAATGCATGGACTCAAACTAAAGAGTTTCATGTTGGAGATAAGCTAAGTATGTTGTATTTATTAACCCCCGTCCTATAATTTATTGCTCAGAAGAATCTTCAGAATTGTCGGTGAATGTGTATTGGGTTTTCTAAAAATAGTATTTTTAGAGAATCCGTTACGAATGCGATATTAAAAGTGAAGAGTCTAGAATATAATATTCTATGTTAATGTCTTCATTTTTCTAATAAGTGATCTATTTTTTTTTAGTTTCATTTTTTGGATGATTATGTGTAATTATCCTTTAGGTGATTACATCATACATTAACAAAGTTCTTTTAAATTATTTTAACATGTAACTCGGACGGTTTATGATTATGATTAAAAAATCAAATCATTTAAAAAGAATTAATATTTGGTTTGATTTGGTTAGATTTTTTAAAAAAAAAACCCACAAAATTAACCAAACCAAATTGAAAATTACACACACACACACACACATATATATATATAATTCATATATAATTCATAAATATTTTGTTAGATTTAATTAACTCAAGTTTTTAACTTTACCATTTATATTTGAAAATTCTCTTGTTACAAGTGTTTTGGTATAGAATTTTCTTGTACCCCTCTCTTGGATAGTTATTTGATTGTTGAGCTTGGGTTTTTTTCTATAAAGACTTGATCTTTGGTGTATAATGACTTTAGTATTGATTAGCTAAATCATTTTCTTCGTGTATAATAACTTTAGTATTGCTTAATTAAATCACTTTGCACATATAATAACTCTAGTACTATAGTTTTCTATGGATTGTTCATGTACCAAGTATCCATGTCTATCGAGATGTATAGGCTCTCAACAAATTTATTACTTTTAAATTGAAAAAAAATAAAAAAACCTGAACTAAATCGACAATAGCCAAACTAATGGTTATTCTTTTAGTTTAGTTTTAGAAATTTTAAAAACCCACTAATTAAATTGATTTGATTATAATTTTAATCAATAACCGATCCAAATCGAACCATAAACACCGCTACATGTAACTTCTTCAGTCTTAATTTACGTGACACACGACTTACGAATGCAGTATTCAAGTACAAGGAAGGAAGCCACAATGTGTACAAAGCAGATCTAGCTGCCTTCCAGGGCTGCACACCAGGTGCTAATGTTGAACCCTTGACTTCGGGAAATGATGTGATTGAGTTGAAAACTCCAGGCAAGAAATGGTACTTTTGCGGAATTAAAAACCACTGTGAACAAGGAATGAAGGTTGCTGTTAACGTTCTGCCAGCTAAAGTTGGAGCTCCTTCTAGTGCACCTTCAAGTCCCTCTGCTGGCTCCTCTGCTGCTTATGGGATTAGTCCTAATTATATATTTATTGCTGCATTATTCATCATGATCTTAATGGTCATAGCTTGAGATATATATGATTTGGTTTACTAATTCTGTTATTAATTTAATTTGTAGTAATAGGGATGTATTGTCTTATTATTATATACATTTTTATTTAATTTCAAGAACAATGTGTTATGAAGGAATTTCAATTAGTGGAAATACTCATTTTTCTTTTCTACTAAATATTATTTTCAGTTGGTAGATTCATCTTTTCATAACTAAAATAAAAGAGAAAAAAAATTTAGATGTTCAAGATTCCTAACATGTGGAATGTGCAAAACTTGTATGAAAAAATGTATGTGGGTGTTCTTAATAATATTATACTCACATCTTCTTAGAAAAAAAAGCATAAAACAAAAAATAATATTATGCAAATTTTACTATTAAAACAACATTATACAAATTTTAGGCTTGATGTAAAAAGTAAATCAATAATTTGTGGTTAGGTTGGAAACCGCTACTATTAATACACCTTTCCCTCGGCCAATAAAATTTCTTACCTGATCTTTGTTTTTGCAGACCTATAATATTAAGAGTCAACTTCCTTTTGATTAGAGATATAAATAAGTCAAAACTCAATTCAGAAATGTAATTTAAGTGAAAAAACTTTATTTTTCAAAACCTAAATGAGATATTAAGAGTCAACTTCCTTTAATCGATTAGAGATATAAATAAGTCAAAACTCAATTCAGAAATGTAATTTAAGTGAAAAAACTCTATTTTTCAAAACCTAAATGGGATATTAAGAGTCTAACTTCCTTTTGATTAGAGATATAAATAAGTCAAAACTCAATTCAGAAATGTAATTTAAGTGAAAAAACTCTATTTTTCAAAACCTAAATAGGAAAAACAATAGGGGTGTGACACTAGGTAATCCTTCTTTTTCTTCTTCCTCTATCTCAAATTCAATGCTTAAGAATTAACTGAGTTAGAATGACCAAAGGTACTTTTGGTTGTGTATACAGTTCCACCCAAAAATGGAAAAAAGAAAAAAATGTGAATTCGTCAGGTATTTATTTCTAGACATTTCAAGGGATTTGCAATGGTTTATAAATGTATTGAATTTTTGGAGTAGTAATTTATAATCTCTTTGCTCTTTCCAATTGTGGAGTCTCTCCCTAGAATAATACATAAATAGACATTCAAATTTAGTCGCAACCGACAAGTATGAATTTTCACTATCCAAACGCACATCCAAACACCTCAACTTGGTCTAAAGATTAAAACCTCTATCTCAACTAATTATTTTTTTCTTCCTTCGGTTCTATTTTCCTTTTATTTTTAAAAGTAGCCATTTTCAATGCTTATTGGAACCCCTATCAAGTTTGATTCTTTTGTTAATTTTTTTCCTTATTATTTGGTTTATCATATGGTAATCTACTATTTATGTTCCAGGTATCAATGGGTTCTTAGTATTGATCCAATTTTGGCACTGTTGATTAGATGCTTAAGTTGATATGAATTTTTGAATCTGGATATTTGTTTCAGCTACCAGGATGAACAATCTGATGAGAGTGCTGATCCTGAAAAGGACATTTTTTTTAATCCATCAGCTCCTGTAGTTATTTCCATGTTTCATTTGTTTTTTGATGAAGTCTGGGAATCTCTGTTTCAATTAGGGAGAAATATGTGCTGTTTAAGTTGCATTTATTCTTATTATGCATTGTTGGTGTTGTTCTGGTTTTTTTGTTTATTTCAACCAAGAATTAGGAGACTGAAGGTGAAATTCTTGAGTTTGTGTAAATGGGTCTGTTCAAGAAAAATGAAGTGTTCTCCCGTTTTTTCGGAGTCACGTTTGAGATGGGATAAGTTTAATGTGGGGTTAGGAGGCCGGGTATGGTGAATGTTGCAAAGACATAATATAGGAGTATTATGTTTGCATATTCTCATGATGGTGACTCTATCTGGAATTGGTTGTTTTCCTGGCTGACAAGCCAATGGGAATTGCTACACTCTTTTATTGGTTATTGTTGTGAGGCTATAGAGTTCTGTGTGCATGTCCAATTCCTGATTTTCATTGATCTTCTTTTGGTAGGGTCATTATGCTGATCTAACGATAGTTGTTCTCTTCGGCAGTTTAAAGAGTTAGCTCAAGCTTATGAGGTTTTGAGTGACTCACAAAAGCGTTAGATTTATGATCAGTATGGAGAAGATGCACTGAAAGAAGGAATGGGTGCCGGTGGTGGCATGCGTGATCCATTTGATATCTTTGAATCCTTCTTTGGTGGAAATCCATTTGGTTATATGTTGCTTTATATGCTTTAATTTGTTTGTCTGGTTTTGACTTGATATATAACTTTAGAAAGTAAAGTCTAAATCTTCTGGTCTTAAACTGAAGTTAGGTAGAAGGTATCAAAATGCTCTTTAAGCTTGTTTTAAACATGTCAGGTAGAATTTTGGAAAGTAAGACTAAGCAAATTGAATCGGGGGAAGTATCAATTTTTCTTGCTGAACCTGTTTATATACGTCTTTCATGACATGTAAACTTGAATACTTGCGTCTTCATTACCTGGCATACTGGGCAACTATCAATAAACCCTTCACATTCTATACAAACACAAGTGCCTTCACATTCTATACAAACACAAGGCTTCTTACTCTTGCAAGTTCTGCAGCATTTTAGCTGCTGTATATTGGGTATTTGGTTTTGTGAAAAACTTGCCAGACGGTGGTTTGTACTCAAGGCAGCGTCATTTACTTCACTATCTCCGCAGCCTTCCTTAGCTTGCACGGAACCATGGGCCGTGGCCTGCTGAATATTGCTTTTCAGGGCATTAACAACTGACTCATTGTACTTTGTTCTGTAATGCCACGACCGAGCTTCTCAGTAATCTGATTAATTCTCTCCCCAAGCTCTCTGTTCTTGTGATTCAAATTGTCTATCTCAAGATCTTTTTCATATAACTTCCTGCTAACTTCTTTTTGCAAGGAATTTAGTAAAGATACTTTTGTCGATGAACCAACTCCGTCATGCTCTTCATCATATTATCTTCCTGAGTTACCAAGGATGAATCAGAAGTGTCCAGGTACTAAAATTTCATATAACATAAACTCAATGCAGAAAATCTATGTCAATAACAGTATCCACCTCTCCAAGTCATTTCTTAAACTCGTCAATGCCCTAAACTATCAACATTGGCCCAATTCTCAAATATGAGTTGAAGACACTGACCATTATAATACTGCCCAGATGGAAATGCTTCTACTAATGCTCCTATTCATATAATAAACATCTTTGACTCGTTTGGGATTGAGGTGTAGTAATTGTTATCATTGTTGTTTGAGACTTAAATAACATTTATCTTCTTGCTGAGCAGGTGGTGGTAGTGGTAGAGGACGAAGACAGAAAAGGGTTGATGATGTAGTACAGCCATTGAAGGTTTCTCTCGAGAGCCTTTACAGTGGGATCACCACGAAACTCTCACACTCGCGTAATATTATTAGTGTTATTTGCTCCAAGTAGAGTGGGTCAGTATCTCTGTGACACTCATTACCCCTTGATTTCCTTAAAGTATCTTTTGAAGTTGTGGTTTTAAGAATAGGGTGAAGGTGAGATTTCTATCCAATGATCTCTTACATGCTATTTGTTAATAGCAGGGAAGCTATTAATGGAACATCAAGGACAAGAAGCACCTTCAAGAGTTATCTTTGTCACAGAGATAACGAATATTAATGAATATAGCCTGTAAACACAGCTACAAGTAATTGCCTACCATATATGTAATATCTATATGTAATATCTACGTGTATATATATATATATATATATATATATATGCGTGTGTATTTACCTTGCAAAAATCTTTCAATGTTGGGCCCGTGCTCACACGAGCTATCCTTACCTGGTCAAAATAAGAAAAGCTATTGATTTGGTCTCTTATTTAATTTGGTGGAAATATCTCTCGGAGAAAAAACACACATAACTATATTATTCTAAAAGTGAAAACCTAAAAAAAGTAAAAAGATAGAATTACCAAAATACTATCAAATATTAAATGATTTTTTAATTATGAGGTTAGATTACATTTTTTTCTCACACCCTTGTTTGAATGGTTATTACCCGTTGTATTGTAATGTATTGTTTTGTTAATTTGAATACAATGTTTGTTTTGATTGTTACTTAAATTTTATTGTACTGTATTATTTAAATCCATCGTTAGGTAACGACGAATAGATCCATTTTATGTAACGACAAATTTGGTGTGATTGCATCGTTACTTTAATATCTTGTTCTCATTTTTTACTTTATTTGTCATTTACCCTATATTTTTATGGTAGCTGTATTATATACCTTACAATTTCTTGTAGGTTTGTTATTCAAATTATAGATATATGACAGTATGTAACAACGGATAATAATACAATCTATCCAATCATTGTATTCATTGAAACAATATATTAAGATACGATATGATACGATACGATACGATACAACACAATATATTATGAAACAATACATAACAACCATCCAAACAAAATGTAATACTATTGTACAAAAATGTAAATATACATTATAATCAATTAATAAATATTACTACTTGCAATAGGTTAGGGATTGGAAGAGAGCCGAACCCTAGTCAGAATTGAGGTCAAGAGTCGAGTCGAGTCTCAAATCCTGGCCTTGATTTTTGACCCTAACTTGAAATTCAACTCCTGAATCCAGCTTAAGGTTTGGGATCTGAATTCTTGATCTTTATCTTAATTTGGGACTAACTTCCAATCTCGATCTAGGATTCGAGTCTCGATCTTAATCCTGATCAATTTTCAATGTCGACTTGAAATCTGATTCTTCAAGATGCAATTTTTGGCATAAATATGAGAGTCGACTCTCGAATCGAGATAGAGTTGCAAGTTAGAATTGAGAATCATTTACCGATTCAACACGAGATTGATTTAGATTTTAAAAAGATGTTACTTGTTACATTCGTATAACAAAGTAGAAGATATATAAATACGGTGCGCTTTATGGGACCCACAAAATTTCCCGCAAAACCGCAGCTTCTCTTGCTATTTCTCCCGGGAAAAAAATTTATTCCCTGAAAAAAAAATATATTTTTCCAAAACAAAAAAATCCCCTGTTCATCTTCTTCTTCATCATCTTCTAGGGTTTTCATAAATCATCTATGAACTCCAGCTCAAATTCCATGGACCCTCAAACACCATCTGATCCCAATTCCAATTTCAACCCCAAAACTCCATCTAAGACTAATGACAATAATAATAATTTAATCCCGGGTATCAATTCATACCATCCTTCTCCTTCTCGTTCAATCATCAGTGACCGTTTCATTCCTAGCAGAACTTCATCTAACTTTGCGCTTTTTGGGTTGCCAGTGTCACCTAAGTCTTCAAATACAGAGGATTCTAACAATGGGTATACTTCTCTTCTGCGTACTGCGTTATTTGGGCCTGATGCTGGGGATGTAGTGAATCCGGTGACACCGGTGACACCAGAGAAGAATGTTCGTGGGAATGGGAGGAATTTGAAGAGACCCCATTGTAATATTTTTAGGTATAAGACGGAGACAAGACAACGTTTAGATTCTTTGTTGCCTTTTGAGTTTGATGAGCAGCTGCCGGGTGATAGTACTAGTCCTGCTAAGGCTCCCCGGAAAGTTCCAAGATCGCCTTATAAGGTACCCACTTCGTCCCCGCCCCAATTTAAGTGGTTTAGTTTGACTAGATACGGAGTTTATGAAATGAATGAGATTTTTGAATCTCTTGATCTTAAATTAATAATGCGTGTAGTTCTTTATATCTTGTGGTTTTAAACTTTGTCAGGTGGGACATTGGAATTGGAAAATTTACTGGATATAGAATGAGCAAACACTTGAATTGTAACCGAGGGAGTAATTGAGTTTTTTTGGATGATTATTGTTAGTAGGATTCTTGTGGGAATGAAGTGATTTAAGGAGTAGAATTTGAGTTTCAGCTAGAACACTCAAGTGTGAGCTCATGGTGGATTGTAGAGTAGGAACGACACTTAGTACTGACACTTAGTACTGTTTGTTAATCTTCTCAGCCGCAGCTCATATTACCACTCTGTTCCCTCTTTTCTTGATTTTGGGTTCTTGAATTTTCCCAGTTTTAGGGTTCTATAAAGTAGTTATTTTGTGAGGTGGTGGATTTTTGTTACCATGTGAGAAGGCTTATGTTGGTGCTTGTATGGATTCTTGCTAGGTACTGGATGCCCCTGCATTGCAAGATGATTTTTATCTAAACCTTGTGGACTGGTCTTCACAGAATGTGTTAGCTGTGGGGCTGGGGAGCTGTGTATATTTATGGCATGCATCTAGTGGCAAGGTGAGTTTTTTGGCTTCCTTATCTTTACTTTGATGGGGATATTTATGTAACTTTTTCTCTATTAATGAATTTTCTGGCCGATGCACATAATTTTATCATGTTGAATGCAACTGCAGGTAGTGAAGTTGTGTGACTTGGGTATTGATGATACTGTTACTTCAGTTGGGTGGGCACCGCGAGGTACACATCTCGCTGTTGGAACAAGTAACGGGAAAGTTCAGGTCTGTTATGCGTATTTTGTTCATCTTGTTTCGTGTTCGTGTAAAAGAGAATTGTTAATTTTAATGCAAGAATAACTAATGTACTCGATTTAGTATTATTCTTACACGCGCTACCAAACAATACCTCAGTTTTTCTATTTGACATGAAAAAATATATAGATCCTCTCTATTCGATGAAGAATATAGGATTATGTCGTTGGACCTTCTCTGGTTATGTGGTTAACTGATATTTAAATCTCATTTGCCATAGTTATGGGATGCCTCTCATGGTAAGATGACAAGAACAATGGAGGGACATCATTTAAGAGTTGGTGCGGTAGCTTGGAGCTCCTCCCGGTTGTCTTCAGGAAGCCGGGACAAGAGTATTCTTCAGCGTGATGTACGAGCTCAAGAAGATTATGTCAGTAAGCTAAGTGGTCACAAGTTAGAAGTAAGACTTCCTTCGTGCTTCTCATTATTTAAGTCATTTCTGTCAGATTTTTTATTTTACTTTTGGTTGCATCTTGATAGCAATTACTTCTTTTCAGGTTTGTGGGCTCAAATGGTCTCCTGATAACCGTGAATTAGCTTCTGGTGGAAACGATAACAGAGTATGTGGTTAATTACCATAATCAAGTTGTTCTTATCACGATACTTGCTAGCTAAGTTGTGCGGACTCTTCACTTTTGATGCCGCACCCGTATCGGATTCTACAAAAATATACTGCTTTTTGAAAATCGGACACGCACCCGTTGACATTTTTGAAGAGTCCAAGCAACATAGCTTTGCTAGATGTTAATTCTCTTTCCCTTAAGCTCTTGGTTATAGTTTCTCATATAAATCTTTCATGACCAGCTTTTCATATGGAACAACCATTCAACACAACCTATATTGAAATACTGTGAGCATACGGCTGCTGTAAAGGCGATTGCATGGTCCCCCCATCTTCACGGGCTTCTAGCATCTGGTGGCGGCACAGCTGATCGATGCATTCGATTCTGGAACACAACAACTAATACACACCTCAGCTGCATGGATACTGGCAGTCAGGTATTACCCTATGATTATATATATCGAAACCTCTTTTAGATTTCTGCCTGTCTAGATCATGCTTTGGTTATTAAATAAAGGCAAAATGATCTGGTAGACCGTTATACTTGACTCGGATTGTAAATTGGATCCTTCTACTCTACAAAGTTTCAACTAGACACTTAAGCTTGAACAAAATAGAAATTTGAGACCCTTCTATCAGCATGTCTTCCTCACTCAATCTAACATGGATGGCACATCATATCCACGTCAAAAAAAAAAGTCACATCATATCTATGTCATTAATTTAAGGAAAAATTACACAAAATGGCTAATATTTAATGGTTATTATGTACTTTAGGTATAATTTCAGTTAATTATTGAACACGGCTACAATTTGACTAAATTTTGCTAGAATTTGTATAATTCCCTTCCTAATTGTATAAATTCGGAATTTGTATATGCTTAAGCTTGCTATTTGTATATAATTTGCCGATACATTTGATTTTATAATTTATGAAAAATTTATAACTGGTAGCTATTTGTGTACAATTAGTTGATACATTTTATTTATATAAGTTATGAAAGATTCATAATGATATATACAAAATTTCTATATATTTACCCTATTTGAGATCGAGCGAATTATACAAACAAAAATACCCATAGCAAACGAAATTATAGCTATGGAGCGTAATTAGACAAATTGTAGCTAATCAACATAATTAAATTCTTTCTTTTTGTTATTTATGAAATCTGCTCTTAATTTAATAGTCACAATGATATTTTGTATATTTATTTGAATAAATAAATAAATACTTTAAAAAAATGTTTTTCAACTTGTTCATCTCCACCTTTCAAGGTTTTAAACCGTACTCTAAGAACCCTAACCCAAAAGCAAGTCCATTAACAATTCCATTTGTGCTTATAATTTTATCAAAGCTGATATTAACATCACTAGAAGAAAGCAGTCAGATGCTACTACTCCTAATACTAAACTTGACATCATAAAGCTTGAAATTGAAAGAAAATTCGAACTTGAAAGAAGAAAAGATCAAGAAACACTAAAAATTCCAAAGTTGTGTCTACAATTTAAAAAGAGGGATGAAAATTGTTCTGTCTTTTTGAACATTTTGCTTCTGAAAAGATAAAAAAGTTAATTAATAATAGCAATAATCCGTATTTAATATACAAACCCATTTCTGATATGAGCTTTCAATTTGGAGAAGTTATTTTTCTTTCGTCTCTAATTATCTTTATTATTGGGTTTTTGATGAATGTATAGTTTACATTTGAAAAATGAGGGAAAGTGAGATTGCAAGAAAAAATAATTCATTATGGAGAGGATAGTGATATAGCAGGTGGGAAGGTCTGCTATTTTCCAAAAAGGGTGGGTAGGTTTTGAAGAAGGAAGGGGTTTTCTTTTTTGGCTGTTTGTCTTTTATGTAGGTTATTTTTTGTTTACTTTTTATTTAAGTTTAGTTAAATTTTTAAATCAATCCATGTTTTTATTTCGCGTGTATAACACAATTTTTCTAACTCAACTAAATTAATACCACATATGTCTAGTCAATGGTCAAAGGGACTTAAAATTTCTATTATTATTTTTCTTGAGTTTAAGTGTCTAGTTGAAACTTTGTGAGTAGAAGGGTTCAATTTACAATCCGAGTCAAGTATAAGGGACTACCAAACCGTTCTGCCTTAAATAAGTCACAAATGTCAGTAAATTTTATCTATCTACTGAAAGACAATACTATGATTTCTAAGTTATGTGATCAGAAGAACATTCTTGCCCTTCAACTTCCTTTCTGATTATTCACTGGCATTTGTATTAGAAAATAGTTTGATTTTTTGATCTTTTGAAGAACAAAGTGTGCCAGTAAAGTCTATTATATTCCCTTGGACAGGGTAATTCTTGTTTTCTCAAGAATTTATTCACCTCTGTGTACCAAATTTGTTTAAATCTTACTCATCCTCAAGCATATACATACATCCTGTCAGCTTGCGTGCACTTCAACTTATTTCATTGGACAACTCATTCATCCCATAGAACAGGTTGCCAAGTCACTGCCATGGCTTAACTAGTATGTCATCATGTTGCGATCTCCAGGCACATTTTAAACCATCCAAACCTAGGTTCTGCCTTTCTAATTGATCCACTGAACATCACTATCATTTCCAATAATCAATTTTAATTCATTTATATGTGAATGACAACATTAAGGTTGTTTCTGTTACTGTACTTTATCCTGCTTATCTAGTGTTTTTTCAAAGCAATGAAACACAATATCGAGTGTTTTTTCCAGTTACATATCTACTCTGTTGATTGAAGGGACACCAAAATATGGTACTAAGATAGACTAATTCATTTGATATTGTGACAGGTTTGCAATCTTGTCTGGTCGAAGAACGCAAATGAATTAGTCAGCACGCATGGTTACTCGGAAAACGAAATAATACTTTGGAGGTATCCTACAATGACCAAGGTATTTCACCTAAGTTTTTCAAAATGTTACTCTGCAGCGAAAAATTCTATGAACCTATGTTTATTTTTTGAAATGTCGTGTTGTACTAGCTTCATTATCTGTTTGTTTTTTTCTTCATTATCGCAGATAGCTACTCTGACTGGCCATACATATAGAGTCTTATATCTTGCCATATCTCCAGATGGACAGGTTGCTAAACAAAACTAGTTAATCTTTACTAATTATTTCTATGTACTTGTAAGTTAGTTGCAGCTGCAGCAGCAGCAGCTTTATTTTCTCTGTTCTTATGTTTCAAACTGGCATTGTCATCTTTGCAGACGATTGTGACTGGAGCAGGAGATGAAACACTTCGGTTCTGGAATGTCTTCCCTTCTCCTAAATCTCGGGTAAAGCATCCATAAAAACGATAGTTAACTTACTATCTTATTTAGTACCTTCATATTATTTAGGGTTCCGCGACATCTCACATGTTAATGGAATTGGCTAAATGCAGAACACCAAGTCGGAAATTGGGACATCCTCTCTCGGCAGAACACAGATTAGGTGACTTTATTGTAATTATTTTTTGACTTAAAGTTGTTTCCTCATGAAGCACAAGCAGTGAAGAGGATGATTTTGATGAGAGATACTTGTATCGGACGATGATTTTCATCATCTTTCAATGTTATGTGTTAGACTTAGCGCGATTATTCTGTGAATAGATAAACAAATGTACAGTTGGAGATGTTATTTATTCCTCATTAACATCACTCAGGCGTTCTGTAATACTAGAGAGAGGGAGAGCTTTCTCCGGGAAATAAGGTTCTTCTTTTCTGCTTCATTCCATTCTGATTCAGTGCTACAAACTGATTACTGAACAAGCTATTGAAATGGTGATGGAAGACAACTGAGCTTCTGGGTTTTTACAAGTGTTTTCAGAAAACAAAAAGTTATACTATGATACTCCGATGGTATATATACATATACATACCATATCGGTATCATATATAATGAACTCAATCCTCTGTGATACTCTACCTTGTTTTGTTTCAAAGGGGCATAAACTTTATTATTATTTTTTGTCATCAAGCGAATAAAATTGCAATTACAAAAGCTTGTACTTTTTGGGGATGTCATCTTGAAATTAGTGAGGCAGAGCTAATATATAAATTATGCCTTCAATTGAACCCAATAATTTTAGTTAAGATTTTTTTAACTTATCTCAAGAAACTTGTTGAATATATACAAAATTATTAATTTAAAAGATGTAATTCTAATAAATTAAATTCTCGATTTCATAAATTTTAAATCTTAACTTCGCCTTTGATCATCTTTGAGGAAGTCCAATTAATAGCTGTGTTTCAACCTCCATTTCCCGTGTTTGAGGATTTTCATCTTCTTGTCGATCGATAAATAAAGGCAACGGTTGGACCTACAACAAATAATTAAGAAATATTAATATGTTAAATAAATAATTCAATTTATTTTTACCGTTTAATTCAGTCCTTTCAAAATTTAAATTGAAATTTTGGAATTTGAAAAATAATTTAGATGTCTTATTATAACAAGTTACCGATTTAAAAAATTCATAATTTCAATATATATAAGTTAAACGTAATTTATCAGGAGTGTGGTAAAGACATTAACATCCAATCCAAAAGACATCAAAATATTATTTTAGTCATCTTATTTTATTTATTTTAATTTGATTGATCTTACTGACTTTGAATTTTAAATATATCACGTATAATAATTTAGAAATCGCTAAAAAAAAAAAAAGTAAAAATTATAAAGTAATATCTGACCTTTTCCCGCAATTCTGCATTTTCCTCCATTAGGACTTTTTCCTGAGACAAAAGAATAAAAGAAACTTATAATAAAACATTTGTTTCGTAATTTTTGCAACTTTTTTTTAAATAAAATAAAATAAACTTATTTTATGGATATAATAATATGTTTTACCTCATCTTTTAGAAGAGAAATCTGTTCTCTTAATAGCTGATTCTGGAAATATAAAACACAACAACATTAATTCCATCGTTCATTTCAATTTATATGAATCTATTTGCTTCTAATCTATTAAAAATATATTTTTTTTTAAAAATTTAAAAATATTTTATTTAAACTTTCTAGTTTATCTATAAAACTTTTATAGCTACACATAAGTATAACATGTTTAAAATCATAAATTAATGTCAAAAATCTCAAATCTTTTTTTCTCTTTTGAATTTTATCACGAGTCAAACTTTCTAATTTTAATATTATCTCACATGTTTAAAACTATATAATTCTATAGACGTTTTAATACATTACATATATATTAAGTTTAAAATTACTAAAGACGAAAGTTATTCTTAAAACATGTACCTAATGATATTTAAATTACGTATTGTTCGGACTCTTCAAAAATGAAAGATAATTACGTGTTAGGTCTGCTATTTGTGCCAAGTGCTAAATATGTATTCAACAATATATGAAACAGTAAATACTAGTATTAAAGAAATATATAGTAGAATGAGATGGAAGAATAGAAATCGAGTGACTTAGATGTCTCGTATTTTTCGAAAAAGTGTTTCGATTGATGAAATTTAGTATCTTGAATTTACGGTGTCTTCTTAGAAAATTATTCTCCTTAAGCATCTGAAGTTATGAAATATATCCTTTTAAGATAGAATGATTACTTCATCAAAATAGCCGTACCTCAAATTAGGTACAACTTCAAACTCACTCCTAACCACAAATCACTCTTGAATTTTCTTTTTTTTTTTTAAAGGAATAGAAAACTTGGAAAATTTTATATTTAATTTGTACTTAGTATATGAGAAAGTGTGGCTCACACATAAATAATACTTCAAACTAGTGGCGGAGCCACCTTGTATTTAAGAGATTGATTCAAAATCTTTTTCAATGAAAAATTATATTATTTATATATGATAAAAATAATTTTTTATGTATATATATAATAGATGTCGAACCCTGTTCAATTAGTTTTTGTATATCTACTTTTATATTTTTTAACCCCTTTAAAGAAAATCCTGACTCCGACATTGCTTCAAACTGGAAAGTTGAAGCAGTCCACACATGTTCGTGAGGACGATGACACAAGAGTTATCTTTTTTCTTAACCTTTTAACAACATGAAGAAATGTTTCTATATTTAGGGGTGGCAATGGGGCGGGTTTAGAGTTATGCGGGGCGAGATAGATATAAAGGTATATGGGGCAGGGCGGGTGGGATGTGGGGCGGGTTGAAGTGACTATTTTTAAAACTAATGCGGGGCGGGTTACGGTTTAAAAAACTAAATAGGAATTTGAAGAAATTAAATTCTAGCAATTAGTAAACATCAAAGATATAAACTTTTTATATTAAACATTGACTTTAATTTTTTTCCTCTAAAATTTAAACTAGAGATGTCCAGTAAATTGTGAATTGTTAAAATATTAATTAGGAGCTTTTAAGTAACGATTAAGAACAATTGTTAAAATGTCAACTAAAAATAGTTAATTAGTTGTTGAAACGTTAATTAGCCCAAAAAAAAAGAAGTTAAATTCAATTAAAAAAAAACTTTAAAATTTAAGCAGGGCGGGTTTATATGGGGCGGTCTATGCAGGGCGGGGCGAAGCGAGTTAAAAATGAAAAAAATCATCACGTAGAATAGGGCGAGGCGTTTAAAAAATTTACGCATTGAACTCAATTCATCCCGAACCCGCCCCATTGCCATCCCTACCTATATTTAAGCACTTCATCATTTTTTTCTTCCACTAATGTCAGAGCATTACTTCTTTCCAAAAGTTAAATAACTTTTCCCTTTTCCTAACATTTTTCTTCTATTCATTTCAACACTAGTGCCCAAAAACATCCTTTAAAAATAGTGCTTTTTAAAAAAAATATAAACTCAACACGAATGCATCAACAGTTTTGAAAAGTCCAAATATCGCGTATACACGTACCTTTCTTGCCCTAATATTTCTTAAACTTTGATCCAACTGCTCTTCAACCTTTTCAAGTTCATCAATGGAGCAAGAATCTAAATCTTCTCCTAAAAGCCTTCTGCAATTAACAACATAACAACACAGAAAAAGAAAATTCAGAATCATCTACCAATTAACTTTAATTATAATATAATTATTGCATCATTAGGAAGTTGTAGAGATTAATTACCTTTTAGATTTTTCAAGAACCTCCAAATTCCTACTCATGCTAATAACCTCCTCTTTCAAATGCTACATAACAATTTAACAAACAAAATTTTAAAGAATTATACTTAAAAATAATTATTATATTAAAATGCAAAATGTATTGAAACAAACTTGTAAATATGGTATAAAGGAAAAGAATGCTAACCTCTGTAGTCTGTTCAAGTAATATTTTGTCATGTCTCAAATTTTTGTGATTCTTCTGATAACGTTCTATTATCTTGTTAGTACTGTAAAATGGAGAAAGATTGAAAAAACTCACTCTATTAGTTTTCCAACATGTTACTGAACAATAATGGAATGAAAAATAACGTGAAGGATGGTCA
Source organism: Solanum rostratum (assembly GCA_029948455.1). Classification (NCBI taxonomy): domain Eukaryota; kingdom Viridiplantae; phylum Streptophyta; class Magnoliopsida; order Solanales; family Solanaceae; genus Solanum; species Solanum rostratum. Next base: position 5,650,059 of record CM057051.1, read on the forward strand.
GTTGAACACTTTTTATTACAAAATTATATTATGTATATATGATGAAATTTCTGACATAATCATTGACGTTGTACTAGCTTAAAGTCATTCATCTAATCCACCAATTCAATGTTAAGGACCATGTGATTGTCTGATAATAAGTAAGGAACATCCATCTTTCTGCTGAACAACATGGATTGAACTCATAATTCATTAGATGCTTTTTATGAATGTAAACTAAGTATCGTAAGTAAATTGCATCTTTCATACTATATATAGCTAAAAAAAAATTTCTTAACTATCAATTTTGTAATTATAGGATCTTTTTTACAATTTAAAGTGACATTCTTCCAAGATGTATTGATTTTCACCTCATTGAATCTATCTTTGTTTATGGCTCTCATGGTAGATATTAGTCTTTTCAGTTTGCCTACTAGTTGAAAAATCTATATTCCATCAATAATTTTTTTTCATGTTCATTCTACTCATTGATTATAGCTAGACAAGTATTTATTAGTCCTTTGTCAAAATGCACCTATAGTGCAGTAACCCTATCTGTGTTCACTAATCTCTATGATATTAACTTTGATCTCATCTTTATACTTGTTGTTTCATGCGTATGAGGCCCCTGATGACTTTAGGAGTTGGAGTGAACAAGTCTCAATACCTTTCCTGAAGTCTCCAGTTTCAGCTAGAGATATCAAACTTTTAAGCAGACAATTAGACTTGTATTGATTCGAACTGTCGTTATTGAATGGAGCAAAACTTACAACAACAACATACTCAGTGGAATCCCACAAGTGGGGTCTGGGGAGGGTAGAATGTACGCAGACCTTACCACTGACTCATAGAAGTAGAGAGACTGTTTCCTGGGAACCCTCGTCTCAAAAACCCATAAGCAGAATAAACTAGATATGACAAAAAGGAAAGGAAAGGAAAGGGAACAGAAAGAGCGACTAATAACGAAAAACATATGACAGTATGTAAATATGATAAAATATAAACACATACACGACTGATAATGACAACACATAATATAAAACACGACTACTCCCGCTACCCTACTATATACCCCAAGGTCAGACAACTACCTAACCCTACCAACCAATTAGTCTACTACTCTAATTCGCGACCTCCGCTCATTTCTATCTAAGGTCATGTCCTCGGTGAGATCAAGTTTCGCCATATCTTGTCTGATCACCTCCCCAATCTGCTCTTGTCAATTTATATCCAAGAAGCAAAATGTCATTTTCACTCTAATCCGGAGATAATTCACACAAGGGTTCTATCCAGTGATTCTGGATGACTTATTTAATTTATAAAGCTGATCATTTGTACAATAATTTTATAAGTCTGTACCTGTCGTAGGCGTACCATCATAGCAAACATGTGGAAATAGTTTTCCATCAGAGTTCCAGCCTGAAATCTATGGAATTGTTCAGACCTTAAGATTTTAATTTTTTTCCAGACCGACATCACCTTGCCACAGCGGAAATATTTTCACCACACTGGTACCAACATGGGGAGATTGATGGATCAGAATTAAAAGACGCGTATTCTTATTTTCTCTCTTCTGATCCCTACAATACCCAAAATAGATAGAAGTTGCCCTAGAAACCCTCAAAAGGCTGCTCTAGACTTAGGAAGGGATCCTAATGAAAGGAAGCTACAACCAACGAATTTCAATCCTGCCACCATCGATCGTTAGTCGAAAAAAGGAATCATGCAGCATCCCCGTGGCACCCAGGTAGACTAGATTTTCCTTCTTGAGTGTACTAAACTTTGTTCTCATTGCATAGTATAATGTAGATTGACGAGAAAGATTATGCTTAGGCCTTCAGGCATACATGAAGTAAGAATGGTAAGAGCGTGTTAACGTATATTAGGACAAGAACATGCTATGTGGATTGAAATTAGTCTATGACTGACGACGACAGTCTAGAATTGATTGTTTGCCTTAGTAAACTGTGCTGGAATGGTGGGTGAACCCTGTAAATTCATGTGTAAGAAATTGTTGGATCAGTTAGATATTTCAAGACTTATAGTAAATAAGAGGGACCAGTGTTTTACTTGGGATTTTCAAGTATGGTGGTTCAATTGTAAATGATGGTTTGATTTCTCATTTGTGTGATATATGCTTGTTAACCACTTCGTAGTACCTGTGCATGTATATGAATAGGAATGATGACATGAACTTAATCAATGATTTCTCATGATCAAATTGCATGCAATGAACCTATCACCAAATTTGTGTAAGTTGTGAATAATCTATTGTGCGTGCAATTGTGATTATGATGGTGATTGTACTTGTCAAATCGGGCATCATATTCTGATATATTATTGAATTGGGTGTCACGTTCTGACATATTGTTGAATCAAGTATCACGTTCCGACATAATATTAGATTGAGTGTATGTCTTGTTCCGACACACAACTTGCTGGATGTGTGTTCTATGAAAGAGTCATTATTGAATGTTATCTGTGAATGATCATGATTATATATGGGTCGTCTTGGCAGGTGGAATCCCGCTGTGGCGAGGCCGCCATAGGGGATAGGTCCCATCATGGCGTGACAGTACGGATAGAGAAGAAAAAGTCTAGAATTGTCTTAAAGTGACCATTTTTAAAGTGAGTTACTAGATATTTTAGGCCAGGCATTGTCAAAAGACAAATGTTGGCATTATGCTTAAATAAATTTATCCTTCTGTTTATCTGGTCTATTCAAGCCCCTCATGATTTAAAGTTCAATTCTATACATTAGGTTGAGATTAATTCCACTCTAAGTTGCTTGAACTCTTCAAAAATATTGCCGTATTCGTTTTAAATCCTTCAAAAATACACTATTTTTTGGAGGATCCGACACGCACCCGTCGATATTTTTGAAGAGTCCGAGCAACATAAATTCCACCCATCCTTTTTCTTGGACTGATTTTTTATTTGCCATTTTTGAAACTTATGGCAGCTACATTTGGTATTAATTTTTTTTTCTTTTCAGTGTCATGTGATTCACCCAGAGTGTCAAATATATTATCAATGGATTGAACTAATAAGTTATTGTTACATCATTTGTCTTGTTTTTTGTAGACTGAAATTAAATTTTGTCCCTATCATTTCTTTTCTTTAGCTTGTTTAGCAACTTATGTACTAGCCTATCTGGTATCTTAACTCCAATCAGCTTTTTGCACTTTTATTGTATTATGCTCAAATATTTTGCTCCTATTCTTTTTTTTTTAATTTCTTTTTTGTCATATCTAGTTTATTCTGCTTATGGGTTATTAAAACGAGGGTTCCCATGAAACAACCTCTCTACTTCTATGAGGTAGTGATAAGGTCTGCATACATTCAACCCTCCCACACCCCACTTGTGGGATTCCACTGGGTATGTTGTTGTTGTTGTATGCTCAAATATTTTGCAGTGTCACATAGCATGGAATTAATTTTTACTCAAAATGAATCTTTTGTTATATGATTCTTCCTGCCCTAGTTTTGAGCATTATAATAACTTTGGTTCAAAGATACCTCCATATGTATCCTAACATATATCAGTTTTTCCTTCATAGTAGTATACTACTTTCTCTGTAACAACATTCATAATAATGTTCACATTAGTGTCACTAATTTCCTCTGCTATCAAATTGCTACCCACACTAGTTGGTGATCTACCCACCTTATTACTCTGATTTTAAATTAGATTGCAGGGTTTGATTGGTATTTGTGTTTGATTTACTCTTCTCTTTTATTTCAACTTGTCTTATGCAAGAATTTATCCCTAAGGTCGATAAGCCTATTTTTCTGTTATTTGCCGTCAAGGTTATTATTTGTATCATCAGTGCTAATGTCACTATTTGTTTCAGATTTGCTTCAAGTAAAGTGTATCGAAGATGAAAAAGTCAAAAGTGTTGGCTAAGGAGACCCTCATTAAGCAAAGATAGCAAGTGTACTTTCACAAGTTATTAATCGAAGAAAGGGGTAAAGATATTTTGCAGGGAGAGTTTGATCAATCTAAGAGACATTGAAACTTCAAATACTTTAGACTTATTGTGGTTGAGGAGGTGAAGCATGCTAGTATTAGGATGAGCAAGGGAAAAGCGATAAGCTTTTGGTGGAGTTTTAGAAGAGCATGGATAGAGAATATTTGGAGTAGTTGATTAGCTTGTCTAATGTCATTTTTAAGTCGGCTAAGATGTCTGAGGAATGAGGATATAGTACAATAATACTGTTGTATAATAATAAGGTTGACAATTATCAGAACTACAGAGGTATTAAGTTGTTAAGTTATACTATAAAAGTTTGGGGGAGAGTGGTGGAGATGAGGGTGAAGAGGGGTGTGTTTATTTTTGAAAATCAATTTGAATTTATATGAGGCGATCGCTACATAAGTTATCTAACTTATGAATTGATAAAGGCTTTATAGACTGGATCAGATGATGTTAAAGCTTGAGTCTGGTTTTTTAAAAATCCATAAAGGCTTTATAGACTGGATCAGATGATGTTAAAGCTTGAGTCTGATTTTTTAAAAATCCATTCTTATTGATATAGAGTTGTTATTTAAGTTGTATTGTGAATTACTTCTGAAAGCTATTCATTCTATTGATTTTGATGATTAAAAGTCCACTTGAGTATTTTCTTGATTCTTTGAGTCTCCTGTTAATTAAATGAGTGTATTGAACCAAGTGGTTCATTTAGGGACTAACAATAGTTTTTTAGTGCCAGCCACGCCTAAGATACCCTTGGTGTGACAAACTCATAATATGTCTATAAAGCCGTGTCTAGTAGATTCTTTTTTATGGATATGTGGTACACCAAACTTAGAATTATGTGGCTCATTTCTTTTGTATTTTGAGTTTGTGTGCTAGGGTTTAACTTTATAAAATTTTCTTTCTAACTTGTGGGTTACGCGTTTACAGATCATGCCTTATAAGTATACCACAAATTAGAGAAATGCCACCAACACCAAGGTTCCACGGTCTAAGAAGCCCTCACAGTCTGTAGTAAAGACGAGAAGCCACCCTCCATAGTCTACTGAGGTTCCTTAAATGGAAACTCCTCAGACTGCTCAAGTTCCCCAAACTCTTTCTACTACTCTTACTTCTGAGATGGAGTTTAGGGGAGCTATTGTGATGTTGACCTAGTTGGTAGCTGCATAGAATGGTAGCTAGAGTTCTCTTGCTCTAAGCTCCAATTCCCAAGAGTCATTAACTTACATGAAGATTAGAGATTTCTTGAGGATGAATCTGTCAATCTTCGTAGGTTCAAAGGTTGAGAAAGATCCTCAAAGTTTCATTAATATCATGTGAAAGATCCTTAAGGTTATGATACAACCGAGATCGAGGGAGTTGAGCTTGCTTCATATTAACTCAAGGATGTGGCTAATACCGGATATAACCAATGGAAGGAGAGTCATGGAAAGGATGCACAGCTTGGAGTCCTTGACAACCTCTTTCCTACAAAGTTGAGTATTTCATGTGTATTTCATGCCCCCTTATCCATCGTTTAGTTAGGAGTAGGTTCTTGCAACCTTAACACACTAACAAAAAATCACTTCCAGTTTGCAGCTGATGAAAGTCTGTCCTTTCATTACAGGCATCAGGGTGATTTACTTCAGGACAACCTCGGCCACATGGGGCACTTGTAGTGAATTGATAACGGACTTTAATATTAAATTAAAGTATTAAACTGTATATAAGAGAAAAATTCAACAGCTTCCGGATGTCCTGCCTGCTTCAGCTACTTGCTTCTTCTCCTTTATTATGTGAGGCGAATAAAATATATTTTGTGGGCTTTTTAATTTAATCTTTTCAAGGCAATTGTGTATTTGACGTATCTGCTTCAACGACCCAATATTTCTTTAGTTGTTTCAATTATAATTTTACAATATCTTTTGAAATATATATAAAAAAATCTATCGGTATTGCATAAATTGAGATTCAAAAATAATTTATATTAATTGCTTGCTTGAGCAGCTTACGGTTGTTCTGCCTACTTTCAGCTGCTTGCTTCTTCTCCTTTATTATGTAGGGCCAATAAAAAATATTTTGTGGACTTTTTAATTCAATTTTTTCAGGGCAACTGCGTATTGACGTGTCTGCTTCAACTACTTCATAATATTTATTTAATTGCTTCAATTATAATTTATACAATATTTTTAAAAATATATATAAAAAATCTATCAATATCACATAACTCGAGACTAAAAAATAATTTATATAAAGCCCGTGTAGTATCAGAAGGTATAAATTAGCATAAAAGGTGGTCATCATCTTTTGATGCAACTTACATAACTACTAACATCATGATTTACCACTAATTACCCACCCACTTTATTCTACAGTATTAATATCTCATTGCTTTGTTATTTAATCTATGGAAGGAATTTATACCTATAAATATCGATATTTCTTTTTTTTTTCTGGAAACAAATGAAATTATGAGAAGTATGAAAAAATATTATAGGGTAGTGAGTAGTGAAATTAGTGCAGTAAAAAAAAGAGTTGAGAAAAATTTTATATTTAAAGAAGTATTTTAATGATGGAGCTTTTGACTTTTCAATTAATCTGAAATTATCTGAGTTATATGATATTGTTGGGTTATTTTATTATGAAGGAGTCAAGTTAAAAATTATACTATGTAGATTATACTACATTAGGCTTAAATCTCCAAAGAGTCCAAAATATCCACGCCTAAATTGAAAAATTTACTTATTCATTTTATTTTTAATTTATTTTCAGTTGTAAAGTATTATAACTTGTGATATATTCACCAACACTTTTTATTTTGTCCTAAAAAAGAATATCAGATTTCTATAATTAGAAATAACTAATTTTTAAAACTCTCCATCTACGACACAAATTTAGACCAAAAATTTTTGTTAAAAAGTTACTTTCTTAAATTTTGTGACTTGTCAAATGGTAAAGTTATTGTCATGAGATCAGAAGGTCACGGTTCATATCTTGAAAACGGTCTCTGACAGAAATAAAAGGTAAATTTGTGTACAATAGACTTTTGTACCTGAGCCTTTTCTTGAACCCTACACATTACGAGAGTTTTAGTGCTTCGAACTACTTTTTTGTATGTGGCAAATGGTGTCACATAGATTAAGACGGACGGAGATAGCACTAAACTCTCTCTTTGCTATGACTAGCTAGAGGACCCTAGAAAAAGAAAGATTTAGCTGAAGTTGATTTTTACCAAGTCATAAACAGGTAAAAAGTTGGGTGAGATAATGGAAATGACAATTGGTAGCAAGTACAATTTGCCTTCATATTATATTCCAAAAAGAGTGAAAGCCACAAGTAAGCATCTTGTCACACACTTCAAAATTTGTACTTTCTTGTATGAAGAGTAGTTTGCCACATATTTTACATAACATCATCTCGAAATTGTACAAAGTTGCAGCTTAATCAAGAATTTGTATAGAGAATACATGATGTACCTATATTATAAATACTTCATGTACTGTCATTAGTACTATCTCAATATCAAGATAATGAAGAATGATAGTACTAATCAAAATATTTTGATATTATTTTTCGAAAGATTTGTGACGATCTTCCCTCTGTCGGTCTTGGGGCTCACCCACTCACGGCGTCACTCAGACTCACTCACATACTTAGGTATTGTTTAGCCTGGGTACAACCAGTTCAATCCACCTTCACGCGACAGCGCGTCGTAGGATTCGAACCCGGAACCTCAGGCCCTTTACATCCTCTGCAGTGCAATTGGTGAAAGGCAATCCTCCTTGTACTATAGAGTATATATGTGCCTACATTATATATACTTCATGTACTAATTGGGATGGCAAGGGGCGGGTGCGGCGCGAGTTGAGCTCAGCCCGCAATTTTTTTAAACCGCCCCGCATGGTGACTCTTTCATTTTCCAACCTGCCCCGCATAAAGCATCCCCGCTTAAATTTATAAATTTTTTATTTTTTAATTGAATTTAATATGAAAAATTAAAATTAATAACTTTTGTATTTTTTTGCTAATTAACATTTCAACAACTAATTAATTATTTTTAGTTGACATTTCAACAATTATTTCTTAATTGTTAATTAAAAGTTTCTAATTAATATTTTAACAATTAACCATTTACCTGACATGTTTAGTTTAAATTTTAGAAAAAGAATAAATTAAAGGCAATGTTTAATGTAAAGAGTTTATATCTTTGATTTTACTAATTACAAAGATTTAATTTTCTTCGGATTCCTATTTGATTTTTTAAATCCGCAACCCCGCCCGTATTAGTTTTAAAAATAGTTACTTCAACCCGCATTCGCCCCGCCCCACATAACTTTAAACCTACCCCACTCCACATAGCTCTAAACCCGTCCACACCCGCTCCGCGCCACCCCGTTGCTATCCCTTTGTACTATCATTAGTACTTGTTGTTATCATGCTTTTCAGTCAGAAGCAGTCTCACTACCTATCACAACGATGTAGGCAAGGGCGGAGGCATCTTATGGCTATTTCAATCCGTTTTAAGGCTCTTTACTTATATTGATGTAATGTATGTTTTTTTATCTATTTTATATTTTCAATCATTTATCTATCAATTTGTAACTTTTATTTTTATATTTTGAGTTGAAATTCAAATTGTGATTATGAAAAATAAATAATAATATGTTATTGAGATTGAGCAGGTCAAATTGGGTAGGTCATGACCCAACTTGAATTTTAGCCCAATCCGTTTCAGCCCAAATAAGTTTCGGGGGGTCATAACCCAACCCAATTTCCATTTCAATCCATTTTAACATTCTCAATTTCAAGCTTACCCGCCCCTTTGACACCCCTAGCTAGGGTATTCATCCGAATCCTTTTCGACGAAAAAGTATACTATTTACAAATGATCAAAACTATTTTTTTATGCATATATAGTAGATGTCAAACCCCATTTGACTAGTTCATGTGTTCGCATTTTCAAATTTTGAACCTCCTAATTGAAATTTTGACTTCACCAAAGATGTCGAAATAAGATTGTGTACTTATTATTCTCTTCTGACTCCATTTATGAGATTCTACTTAGTACATTGTTATTGCTATACCATGATCATGGAGTCAAGAAACCAAATCACAATAGAAATTAATGAGAACTTTATTATTGATTGGATTTCAAAAATAAATTTAAAAAAAAAAGAGGGAAAAGATATTTAGTAGAAACAAGAAGGGTTCCTTTTATGCAGTCATGAGCTGTTGTGATCATTGTACTTGGTACTTGTTACATCAACTCCTAATATCTAGTTATATTAGGAATAATGATATTATTTATAATATTAATTACAGCAATTAAATTAATTAAGAGATGAATATTAGGAGTGTACCTTGAACTTGAGAACTCAAAAAGCTTTCCTCTTTGAGAAAAAATGATAAGACTAACTTCAGCATCACAAAGAACTGAGAGCTCAAATGCCTTCTTAAGAAGTCCACCTCTCCTTTTTGAGAAAGTAACTTGCCTACTTGTTGCATTTTCAATCCTTTTTATCTCAGTTTTTCCCCTCACCATTTTCTTCTTCACAAATTAATAAAATCTACAACTTATTATTAAAGAAGAAATAATCAAGACTTTAGACTATGAATAAAGGCTCAACACTTTTAAAGTCAACCAAATCAAGAAATGCCTTGCAATTCATGGAAAGTTTCCAAAGACAGAACAACAACACACCTAGTAGAATCGTACAAGTGAGGTTTGAAGAGAGTAAAATGTACGCAGACCTTACTTACGACTAACTCACAGAGATAGAGAGGCTGTTTTCGAAAGAAGTTTCCAAAGATAGAAAGGTCTCTAAATCAAGATTTGAGACAAGCAAATCATGGATATGAATAATCTCTTGAAATGATCAACTTTTAAATCAAGAAAGAAATTTCTAGCAATTGATTAGAAAAAAAAATTCCAAAAATAGAAAGCTCTCTAAATCAAGATTTGAGCCAAGCAAATCATGGATATGAATAATCTCTTAATAAAAAGAGTCAACTTTTTTAAAGACAAAACAAGACAACCAAATCAAGAAATCCTAGCAATTCATGAGAACTTTCCAAAAATAGAATAATTCTAAATCTTGAAGTGGATATATATATAAATTAATAAATAAATAAAAAAGTAAAAACTTAATTTGTTTCTCAGATCTGAAAGATGGAGAGAAAATAAATTAGAAAAATTGGTAAATAAATTATATAGAGTGAAGAAGACTCAAAGAGTTGTTATAGGAACCCTAGCTAAGAAGATTGTTGGCCATAAAAATTAAAAATAAAAGAAAGTATGTAGACCATTGATTTCTCAAGACTTTTTTGCTAGTATATTATCTTTCCTTTTTGAGTTCCAATTAGTGGATAATAAAAAAAAAAAAAAAGAAGGACACCAAAAAATAATTAAGGAAAAAACACCATTTATTGTCTTTTTCTTCTTTTGGTAAGCTTCACTGTAGAGGCACCAAAACAGCTCCAAAGAAAGAGATAATAATAATAATAATAATAATAATAATAATAATAAATAATAAGTATATAGTTGGCAAAAAGAGAGAACCATAGACTATTTTCATTGTCAAGACGCTCTCTGGGGCCACCAATGGCATGGAAAAAACGTTTTATTCGAGATTCTAAATTAAATTCCGTAGTTGATTAGAATTATACAGATATCAACAATGTAGGTATTTGATATTTCATTATTTACTCCACATAAATCAATATATCAATTCTATCACAACTTGTGTAGGTATTATCTTTTAAAATTTAGAAAAGCTACGTAAATTATTTTCTTAAACTGATCCTTTAATTTTTTTTAGCCAACCTACCCCGACTTAAACAAATATAAAAAACTAAATTCCCTTCTTTCTGTTCTCACATCGAATATAGAAAGAAGGGAATTTGGATTTTTGGTTTTGTTTGAGTCGGGTTGGATTGGTTAAAAAATTAATAGATCAATTTTTTTAAAAAAAACTCACATGGCTTTTTTTAATCTAAAAAGACAAGGTAAATTTTTTTTAATTTAAAAAATGTAGATCTATTAGCAAATAACTTGCTTCTTTATTGGTTATCAAGTGAGCCTTATTTTATTCTTAATCGATATAAAAAAAAAACATATTCACATGACCAATTTAAATCTGCACTGCATAAGACCTATTTTTGAATATAAAATTAGGACTTTGAATTACGAGTTTAGAGTTTTAAAAGAGAAAGTTACTGAGACAAGTATGCAATGGATGATTGAATTATTTAATGTCATTTTTCGAATGATCAAAATGTCAAAATAATGGTGGTGATGGAGTACAATTGTGTCGTTGTATAAGAGTAAGACCTACTTATGAAGATAAAGTTAGAACTTTAAGTTTATGAGTTTAGCGTTCTTATAGAGAAAGTTACTGAGACAGATATGAGGTGAACGATTGAATTATTTAATATCATTTTTTTGATGATTAAAATGTCAAAATAATAAAAGTGGAGTACAATGATATCATTATACAAGAATAAGAGTGATATTCAATACTGTATAGTGTATCAAGTTAATACAATAAAAGTTTTGAAAGAGTGTGATCAAAATGAGATGAAGAAGGGTGTAGTTATATCCAAATATTAATTTGAATTTAATTTATGTGGGGATGATCAACTATATCATACATCTTGTAAGGAGATTATTGGAGCAGTATGGGTACAAGAAGAAAGAACGTTACACATTGTATTTATTGATCTAGAAAAGGAGTACAATATAAAAGTATCGAGAGAGATCTACTCTAAATATTTGAAGAATAGAGGTGTGTCAATATCAAATTGGAGCAGTATAGGTAGAAGAAGAAAGAACATTTACACATTGTGTTTATTGATCTAGAAAAAGAGTACAATATTAATGTACCGAGAGAGATCTATTGAAAATATTTGAAGGATAGAGGTGTGTCAATATGATATATTGAGATAATATGATCGAGTGAAGATTTAAGTTAAAATGATGGGAGGTGATTCAAAACACTTTTTTTATCGTGATTATAAGGATATATCAACCCTTGATCCATTTCTATTTCCCCTAACAATAGCTGAGTTGGCACGGCATATTCATGAATAAATGTTGTAGTACATGCATACGTTTTTTTTTTTACTAATTATAACTATTTCTTTCTTATCATTCTATGTGGTGCCTTTTGACTAGTACCGTATTTAAGAAGAAAAATTTTTAACTTATGGTTTATAACACTTCATAGATATAGATTCAGAATCATTTCATTTTGGTTAATAGAAAATTTTTAAAAGATTTAAATTATTTCTAGTCATAATAAGATGACAATTTTCTAAACGAACTTAAAATATATCATATAAAATAAAATAAAGGAATACCGACTTACAACTTCTATCTAAACTTCTAAAAGCAAATAAAATAGCTAGCCAATTTTAGCTCTATGCACTAATAACCCTTAATTTCAAACAGATCCTAAAGTTAAAATGTCTCCAATTATAATAAAATGATATTTTTTTAGACAAATTTTTAAAAAAAATACATAAAACGAGATAAAAAAATAACAAATAATTTTTTATTTAAAAATAAATTTTAGAAAAAAACATTAATTTTAACTTTCTGGCTTCCTCAGAGCATCAAATAAATTGTCCGTACGATTTCTAAAATAAGGTCCGTACGAGACGCTAGTTGAGCAGCCAATAGTAAATTGCCACGTCATCTCAATCACGTGGGCTTCACGTGGTTCCTTGGACGTCGCTTTTGGCTATTTAACTATTTATTGACTGTTTCTTCTTCATAACTTCCACATAATTTTGAAAGATCCTAATAGCGCCACGTGTATTTTTTGCTGGGACGATTCAAAATATTATGCCTGTGAGACTTTAATTAATAATTTTATATATATATATATATATTTGTTTGAAAAATATTATACACTGAGAAATTTAATAAGAGAGAATATAATTTCCTCTCTGTTTTAATAAAGAATAACATACTTTTTTTTTAGATTTGTGTAAAAAGAATGATGTATTACGTTGAAAGTTGAAAAGTCGAAAAGTCTGAAATAAGGAAAAATATTGTAGAATAGTCTGGTGGTGCTAGTCTACTAGGCCTTTTTACGGACTGTAGATTGGACCATGGTTGGTAGATGGGTGGTCGTAGATGATATCTGAGATTTGAAATTTTTTGTTGGAAAAATTTGATTTCATGAATAAGGTTTACGGGTAATAAATAGAACTACAGTCCATGGAAAGTGATTGTAGAAAAGGTTTAGGATTTTTAAAAATTAACAAGTTTTAATACTTTTGTTACGAAGTAATATGATGGTTCGTGGAAGGTTGTACGACCCATAGACCTTGTTCGTAGAACCCAATTGGACTAAAAATTATTTTGGAACAAAATAAAGAAGTACGAAAGTGGTTCTACGGTTCATAGATGAGATGACGAGCTGTAGATTGGGATTGTGGAATAAGGTTTGAAGGGTTCAAATAAAGTAGGGGTTGCCAGACTTCTTCAACGGACTAATAAGACAGTCCATAGAGTATTTTATAATCCGTAAAGCATGGTCGTAGACCCCAACCTCAGAAACTCATGTTTGGGATCAAATTTTACGAGTTGTTTGTACGACTCGTAGATTCCTGTTCACAGGTTATTTCGATCAAATTTAATGAAAAGTATTTTGAATTTTAGGCTCCTAATCTTATTGAGACGATCTTGTCTATTCATCCTATATTAATTATCGAGTTTGTTGGCCTAATTTGGCCATAAATTTTAGGATTAAATTTTTGAATAAATAATGAAAATATTATTTGTTCAAAGATTTTTGGTTAGCTTTTAATACTAATTAAGTTCTAAAAATCGATTGAGACCAGTTTCTGAGTGAAATTACCACAATTTGAAAACTATTTTCCAGTACAACTTTAAAAATATTTTATTTTTTTAAGTTTTCAACTAAATTTATGATCATATGTTAGCTAATTCTCGCTATTATTTTACAAAATCAAGATGGCATAATCAATTACTTATTTATTTCAATTTGTTTGTCTTATCATTTTTTAAGGTTATTTTTACAGAGAATGCCTCTTTCTTAATTTGGTAACTCTTTATTTCAATATTTCACATGATATATATAGGATCACAAGATTAAAAGACATTTTGTTACGTCATACATATCTTTAATTTAAGAATACAAGATTCAATATATTTTTTTTACTTTCTTAAAATTCCTTAAAAACATGACAATCCGGGTACATTAGTTCAATTTTGAATACAAAAATTAGGATTTTTAAGTATCAGTAAATAACACTTAAAACATGATACATTGAACATAGAGATAATTTATAAATCAAAATTCATGTATCTGACTTATTAAATTAATATATTCGAATTATTAAATTAATGTATCCAAATGAATTTTTTTAATTTTTTTTAAAAAATGAATGAAAATAATAATAAAATATAATAGATAAAGGGGTGTAATTAGAAATTATTCAAGAATGTGTCTCATGATGATAATCATCAACACTTTTGCAACAAAGTCTAACATATCTTTTGGCTAAGATCAATTTTTCATTTGAAAATTTTCCAAAAGCACAACACTAAAGACAAAATTAAATCATGTGATAAAAATTCAAAAGATTAATCCAATAACCTACATTGGTAGCATAGGGTGGTTAATATATTTGATGGCAATGACTATTCTTAATTTAACGGAAAAAGATCAAAATTGCTCTTGAACTCTGCAAAATAAATTATTTATATTCTTTTTTATATTTCGGAACTAAAAATATCCCTATTTTTATCCTAAGAGATCACAAATATCCTCAAGAGTTAACAACAATGATGAGGCAAGCCCTCAAGAACCTTTTTCGTTAATTTAATTAAAAGTGCTGACTTTTCAAAAGAGAATCAAGACGAATTTTTTTAATTAAATCATGATTTTATTGTCAATCAAGTAGTTTTGAATATCTAAATTTTTATTTTAAAACATTAAATTAATATAATTTAATTTAATTTTAAAAGTTAGTCAATTTAATCCTCAAAAAATATAAATTAATGTAAGATGATATTTTTTCGTGATGGTTAAAATAAAGAAAAATATCATCTAAAATAAAATAAAAGGAGTATCATTTTTAAAACCACAAAAAAAAATTAATGAAAAAAAAACTTTATAAAATGATTTTGCAAAAAACGAAAACACTTTTCTCAAATTCAGATTAAATTTGTTTGAGTGGTTGATATTAAAACACATCTCATATCCGACAGCAACATCTCAAACCAGTCCAGCCCAAGAGCCTTTGTTCCTACTTTTAACAACATATTACTGTTTTTATTTAGGAAAATTTTGGTAAAATATATTTTTCTAAGATCTACTTTATCGATATGATCGAAATATATACTATTTATACGTTTTGATTGTCTTTATAATGTATAAGATATATATAGATATGTGTAAGAGTTAATATCATAGATGATCACTTAACTATGAGCTTTTCTTATTGAAAGTCACTCAACTTTGATTCTTAACTCAAAAGTCATTCAATTATAGACTTTTTTCCAGAGAAAGCCGTTCAACTTTGATTTTTAATTCAAAAGTCACTCGACTATGAATTTTTTTCCACATAAAGTCACTTAATTATAGATGTTTTTTTTACTTACAAAGTCACTCAACCGTTGTAATTAATTTTTTCAAAAAAATTGTTGACGAGAATTTTTTATATAAAACTAAAATTTAAAAAAGAAATAAAAGAATATCATTCAATGATTTTAAAAAATTAATAAACAATTTTAATGCCCATATTTTGTAATCATTTTAGTGGCTATATCTGTAATCACCTATTACAGAATAACAAATAAAGATGTTATAATCATCAAATTCTATAATGCCCATATTTTGTACATTGTCCAAATAAGTATTTCGTTTGTGGTTAATGAGTATCGTATTTTGTTAAAATAAAATAATATTTTAACAAAATTTAATAAAATACTTAAAATGAGTATCTTATTACTTTTTTTAAAAAATAGTTTGGAATAAATATTATATTTTAATAAAATTTAATAAAAAATTATTTAAATTAGTTGGGTGGCTTTTAAATGAAATATCAATAGTTGAGTGACTTTCTAGGTAAAGTATTTGTAGTTGAGCGACTTTGAGAATATAAAAGAAAGTTGAGTGACTTTTCGTGAAAAAAATCTTTAGTTGAGTGACTTTTTATATTAAAAAAAAAAAACATCCTCAGTTGAGTGACTTTATAATTATAAAAAAAAGTTGAGTGACTTTCTTTGAAAAGAACTATTAATTGAATGACCATTTATGATATTTACTCATATGTATAATCAAGAATATACAAAGAACAAATATATAGCTAGACAGATAGATATGAGATGTTTAGCATTAGAACTAAATTTGACAAAACTAATTTTTTTGTAGGTTGGATTTTTTTTCATCTTCTTCATCTTTTTTTTTTCTATTTTTGATAATTCATGGACAATACACCTTCATTTAGTATTGGGATTACCCAATTATCAAAATCTGATCATATATATGACTATGAAAATCCTGATTGGGCAAAGAACAAGTCAAAGAAGACTCACGATCAAGTATACATGAAGAAATTAAAAAAAAATTGCAACATCTACTCCAACTGTCAAAGTGAAGAAAATCCCCCAAAAGGGGGTAGTTGATTACCTAAGATTTAATTATTTTTGACACAAATATTTGAGTTATTTTCCCGTATCAGATGCAAAAATTGCAATACCGTAATTTGATATATGTAAAATTTTGTATCATATACATTTAGTTCATGATACAATATTGTGAATCTGTTTATTTTTTTGATCAAATGATATAAAATCAAGTTATGTGTCCCTTTTTTGTATCAAGTACAACAAAGAGGATGCCCAATTATCTGAAGTATTTTTTATTTTGTATCTAATACACTGTTGTGATACAATATTTGTGTTTTTCTATTTATTTGTTTCAAATACAAACATCCATAACTGAAAATATCCTTATTTTGTATCTAACACAGTGCTGTGATACAATAATTATGTGTTCCTGTTTATTTTGTCTCAACATAATCATTCATGACACAAAATTAAGTTTTATGTGCATTTTTTTGTATAGTTGAATGAACTATGCTTATTTTGTATTCAATACACAATTCTTGAATATAATATATGTGTTTATGTGTATTTTGTTTCAAGTACAATCAGTCATGATACAAAAATAGGTTTTGTGCAATTGTTGTATCAAGTATAACATAGGAGTCTGATTTTGTATCTGATTTTCAATTCTTTTGCATTGTTGGTAAATAACATCACTTTCCCAAATCCCTGAATGCCGCAACAATATAGACACATTCATTATTTATCAACTGCAAGACGACGTTGTTATCAATTTTTCTACATTCATCTACGATTTTTTTTAATCTTGGAAAGAAGCTGCGAACCTACTCATCTTTTTAAAAAAATGAATTTTGAAAGGCTGTTCCAAATGAAAAAGTTTCACATAAATTAGATCTGCATGATTTTAGGGATAAATCACGATTTACTTCCCCTTTTCGGTCAACTATAACTGTTATTTAATGAATTGTAATTTGTGTATCAGTCTGAGATTTAATGTATCCGCGCTTCTCATAAATTGAGGGATTTTTAGTAAAATTTAAAAGAGTAGTGATAGATGGTAATTATTGACCTTTATAGTATGCGATTTATAAAATTTATCAATTTTTGTATATTTGTCAAATTGTATGTGTATATCTATCAGATAATTGTATATGTATAACTAATATACATATGTATTTGTATATTTGACAAGTGAGATTGAGAGAGGGAGGAGAGAGGCGAGCGGGATCGAGAGAGGGATGAGAAAGGCGAGCGAGAGAGATTAGAGAGTGGAGAGAGACCAATTGTATATGCATATCTATCGAATTGACTATGTATATCTGTCAAAATAATTGTATATATGTAGTTGATATACATATGTAATTGTATATCTGGCAAGAAATTGCAGAGAGAGGAGAGAGGCGAGAGAGAGGAAGATGAAAATAGCAACACAACCCTGACTATAGTTATAAATTGTAATTTTTTTCACACTATAATGATATCCTGTAAACACATATCATATATTTTCCTAGTTACGTAAATACCTAATTTTTTATTTAATTTATATATTTTATTTTCTTAATATGTTTCAAGAAAATATTACTATTATATGAAAACTACAAAATTCAAAATCTTCTCTCTCTCTTTTTTTTTATTTGAAAATATCGTGTTTAATTTTATTAAGGTTCATAAAATAAAGCAGAGAGAGCAATATACTTGAGAATATCCACACTGCTCTTATTGGGATATTATATGTGTGCCCTTTGTCACTCATCATCATATTTTGATCGATTGGCCATAAACATACACGATTCAAATCTTTATCATACGTAAAATATTATTTCTCACGAACTCGACATAAATAATAAAGAAAAAATTATAGATATTTAGTGACATATTTATATAATATAGACTCTAAAAATGAATAGGAAGGTAAACATCCCTATTTTTAATGCTTTAGATATCATGAATCAAAATATGAATAAAGTTATTTAAATAGTTTAATATAGGCTTAACTCATAAAGAGACATCTAAACTTGTCCTCATTTTTCACTTAGACACCTAAACTAAGACAAGTTCCTAATAGACACATCAACTGCTCAGATTTGATCCCATTAAACACTTTTATCCTACTTGGCACTCTCCGGTACTATTTTTTTAATTTTTCAGCCGAAAATAAATAGTTGCGGTCCAAAAAAATTTTTTTTTTCATAAACGTAGGTTCTCAAAATGATCAGTCATCCAAAAAAAAAAAGTTTTTCCATAAAAGTAGGTTCTCAAAATTCTCCGTTAATCATATGTGGAAAAAAATTATTACAATTTTAAATAAAATTTTTTTGCACGTGGTTAACTGAGAATTTTGAGAATCTACTTTTATGAAGAAAAAAAAATTTTTTTGGACCGCAACTATTTATTTTTGGCTGAAAAATTAAAAAAAAGTACTAGAGAGTGCCAAGTAGGATAAAAGTGCTTAATGGGATCAAATCTGAGCAGATGTCTATTAGGAACTGTCTTAGTTTAGATATCTAAGTGAAAAATGAGGACAAGTTTAGGTGTTATTTGACCTTTAATATATTAGTTAGATTAAACTTTAAAAGCATGAGTAAAGTTATTTAAATGATTCAATATATTAATTAATATGTAACATTAATTATCTACGTGAAATTTTTATAATGAATTGTATGTTTAGATAATTCGAGCACTCGTATATTTGTGCCAAAATGTGATATTTCAATATATTAATTAATATCGTGAATAAACATGTTTTAACTTGGTTTATAAATTTAAATGGATACTATTATCTATTTATTGATGTTTGAATGAGATTTATTTTTGAAATGTATAATTATTTTATTTTATTTTTGCTTGATGATTTCCTACGCTTGAGAGTTGACCATATTGATCTTTCTTAAGAGAATTCAATAAGATTTTCTTTTAGTTTACGTAGAAAAACAATAAACAATGGTTAAAGAATTAAGTGGACTTTAATTTTAAAATTTTAATATAATCTCCTGATTATAATTGTACAATCAAACAATTTATTTGTAATTGCCAATATAATTACATTATTATAACAAATAAATAAGTCGTCATGATTACTAGGTCAACGTAATTACTAAATTAGTAGTTATTATCCAAATAATTGTAAAATTATGTCTCGGACCTAACTCACACCGTAGAAATTAACTCAAAGGAAGGAGAATTGTCAACTCGAATTCACCCATCTCATTAGCCACCAACGTGAGATTCTTCAACACTAATTACACCATTTTCAATTATCAGATAGCTTTTCAAATAGACCCTCGAGGCCATAAATTAGTAAACACATCCTTAAATAGTAGAAATAAAATAGTAATATTTTAATTTGAATATGATCTTTAACCATATATAGAATGCTTTCTCCACAAAGTACAAAGTAGTCCAACATGAAAAGCATGACATGATGTTATCAGCATTTTTAAAAGTGTTTCATCCCTACAATGCCACACAAATAATGTGTACTTCAATTGGGGAGTTTAAAATATTTAAATAACTATATTTTAAAATTTATATTTGTACATATTTAATAAATTTCTTATTACGAATAAACTATTATTCGGTTGAACCCATATCTAGGCTTGTAGCTCCACCTAATGTGGGGCAGGTTTTGACTTCACGGGTTAAGACAGAACCCGCACCGATCCTACTCCACCCCATTGACGGTTTAGCCCAGACTTGTAGCTTCGCCTTATGTGTGTGTGGGGAGGGGGGGGGTTTAATTTTGCGGGTTAAGACAGAACCCACACTGGCCCCGCCCCAGCCCATCAACAATTTGTCGCGGTCCAGGGATTATATTTTAGTTCACAGAAACAAATAGTTTGAGGTAGGAAATCTGCTCAATGAATTTTAATCAAAGATTACATTGATGACTAGTCAATCATGTATAAATTATCTATAAAGAGTCCACAATAAACACTGAATTCTTAAAACTTTAAATTAAAAAAAGATGCACAACAAGAAATATAGAGATGTACAAGCCATATTCTTGGCAATACACCTTGCTACTTGATAGGACTTATCTTCAATGAGCATTAGCCAGTCCATTCTCAGCAGCTTTCTTGGCATAAAATCTTCTATACTTGGAATCAACCTCTGTAAGATAGTAAGTTCCTGGAGCTAGAAGGGTACAATCCTTGCTCGTAACGAAGTCCTTGCCACCATACCTGTGCTCCATTAGTTTCATAATTTCGACGAATTTTTCAGGAGTGAACTGCCAAGAGATCAAGATTGATTGTCAAGAATGGCGACATGGATATAAGAAAAAGATTTGCAAGCTACATTGTCAGCACTCATCGCTAACTTCTTGGTTTTCAATATGAATATAGTGCATACCTCGCTTCTTGATTTCAGTTTCTCTGCAACATTCATCACACTTGCAATGTTTGACAAGCTAAAAGGATGTTGGCCTTCATTAAACTTGAGGGAGAACATTGTTGCAGTTGATCCACTACCGTAGGAGAACAAAACGACCCGTTTTCCAGCCTGAGGTGAAAAATATCATTCAGAAACGAGAACGAACAGGTAGATAATGGAATGAAACAAACAAATTAAAAGGACCGAAATGTGAAAAGTTACTCCTGAATTACCAATGTGTTGTGTTTATTGTGAATGAGTGATGCAAAAGCAGCGTATAGAGAAGCAGTGTACATGTTGCCAACTTGTTTTGGTATTAATGTGGTAGGTTGCACCTTCTCATCGTAAAACGGTTTTGCAACTTGTTGGGATGCCTGTATATGGATAACAACAATCTATTGTTAGTTCCAATTATCCTACTTACGACTTCATTTTTTAGCATTATTTTGAGAAAGAAAGAGTGTACAGTCCAAGAGTGAACCTTCTCAAGATCGCGGCTTTGATAACTTTCATCACCACTTAGGGACAAATATGGGGCCAGCTTTTCTTTAGCAGATTCATCGATGGAGCTGGAAATGGAAAAACAAAAATTCTTAAGACAACAGAATTCCTTTTAAAGAATCAAAAAGAAAATCCTCTGAAAGAGAAACTTTGCAACCCACCTAGCATTCCTTGTAAAGTCATTGAATACTAACCGAGCGAAGCTCTTCTGTACAAGCTGCAGAAGTTGAACAAAATATCCAAGTTTCATTAAAATTTCATTAAGTACAAATGAAGTCATCAATCCACAATAGACACAATACCTTGTTGTACGGTGAATGGAACACAAAGTAAGCTGCATCGGCTATAGAAAACTGATTGCCTTCCAATTTCTCGTATCTAGAATATGAAATGCAGCATGGCAATTAATACAAGATAATCAAGAGATCTACTTCCAAATATAAGACAGTTTCCAATGAGCAGCTTACTTGTTGCATAAGACCTTGTAGCAAGAATCAAGTGCCACAAGATAACAAGTCTGTGAAAGCTTGCCATCAACCACCTGCAGCCAACAATTTTCATCAAAAGGCAAATAAAAAAGATACATTCAGCCTACACAAATCCATCATCAATCCTGCTATTTTCGCTGCTATTCAAGTCAACCATCTTTCTATATAAGCTACAACTTTTAAGGAGACATTAGCGATTTACTTGGAATTGTCAGATTGACTAGAAACTAGCAAGAAAGAACTAAGGAGAGCAAGAAAAAAAAAGGCAACGTGTCAAAACTAGCAAATAATATTGCTCGAACATGTAAAAAGAACAGAGAAAATTTATTGTCGGAATGACTAATGAGTGTGTTTTTCCACCTAAATAACAATTTAAAAACCAGTATGAGACTGAATTGCTAAGAAGGTGGTTCTTATTTGCATAAGATTTTGTTTCCTCAATAGGCGCACAAAATAGGCATGCAAGATATCACTCCAGGAAACGTTGAAGCTTCAGCAATCATGAGCAAGCACACAAAAATGTTGTTACCGTAGGAAGTTGACTACATGTTAAAATTATACGGACAATCATGCAATATAATTAATCTTTTAAAAAATCAGAATAACAGTTATTTCCACAATTCCCACAAAAGAACCCTCATTATAAAGGTTAAAGTAAATGTGAGTGGAAGCTTTCAAAAGCTGTCATAAGCTAGTGCAAAACCACTATCGGAACATATCTCAACCTTGAATGGGCCTATGAAAGATTTCATTCGAAGTTCTGTTGAAAGAAAATGAAAAAGCAACAGCCACAAAGCATGCTTGGGAAAGAACTGATAATTAACCAGACCTGCAAGGATAAGAAAGAATTACCGGATATTCGCTGTCTAGGATAGGCTTGTAAAAGTCATAGACATGAGCCATATGACTAGCCCTGATCTTGCTTTCAAACACAATTGGGGCATCAGGACCAACTAGCATAGCAATGGCAGCTGCTCCCCCCGTTGGCCTAGCAGGTCCCTCAGCATAGACCTATAGGAAAAAGATCTCTAATAAGTGAACAGCATAAATCTAATAGAATAACATGATATAAATTTACAGGTATATCCATCCATGTATCACGTTAAACAGAAGACAGTTCCATATAACGATATAACTACAACTTAGAAGAGGCCAAGTCGCATTTCAAGCTGCATGTCAAATAAAGAAATGTTTACGGGTGATGATTATTACCGCACTATCTGTGCATACAACAAGTCCATAGCGTCCATCCCATGAAGAGCTCTCCACCCAATTCACACAGTTGAACAATGCAGCAGTTCCACCATAGCATGCATTAGTTGAGTCAACTCCTTCAATGTCAGTATTCCCACATTTCTGCATGTTTCAGATGGTCAGGAAGCAAGAAACTATAATCAATATCTGTGACTACCAAAATATAAAGCCTCAATAGGCGAAGTAGAAGTTAACAAAGACAAAGAGCATAGCTGATGCTACTTAGGAGTTAACATGCTGCCTAGGAACATATATCGCTACCTCAAATATTTGCATCAGGAACGTCTTGATGGATTTGCTTTTATCAATAACAGTCTCACTTCCAACTTCCAGCCTGCCAACTTGCTTTGGATCAATAGCATACTTCTCAAGAAGGGAAGTAACAGCTGTCAAACTGAAGACGAACAATAAAATGATATAAATTATGAGACATCAGGATCAAATTTCTTTTTCCATTCTGTTCTTATAAGGAACTTTACTGTTTAAAATAGAGAATAACCAGATAAATTACTAACATCTCCAAACGAACAGAGCAAATTTTCAGTATGAGCTTCTACAGCTAGTCAAACATTAATGAATTAGCAATGGAGGCAATACCTCATTGATATAACATCTTCCACCTCAGTACAAAATCCCATGCAATCTTGTCCAAGACCAATTGTGTATTTCCCTTTGCTTGCTCCATCATGAGCTTCCAACGTTTCCTACAAGAACAAAAAACAAACCGTGGTTACAAACTGATTAAGATGTCGTAATTATGACCATCTAAAGTGCTAAATGGAGCTAGGTAGACACAAAATCACGTGGAAGCAAACTATCTCAAAAAAAAAAGTAATCTCTTGAAATCAATGTGAACTTAGTCAAGAGCGGAAATAATTAGAATATTTAGTTGTTGTTACACTATATAATCTGATTGGAGACTTGTAAGTTAGTACATGGACAAGTGTGAATTAAAACATTTCTTAATTTGCTTAAGTTTGCAAAGGAAAGCATTCAATATATCTCATCATGCAGGCATAAGCTCTTAATATATATATGCTTGCAAGCTATAGATCAATAAACAAAGCTCTAAATAAGATTACTAAATTACATTATAATGACAAAATGATCCCACAAGCATGAAAATAATTAGAACTACTTCTACATAACACGGAAGCAGGAATCAAACTCTCATCAACCAGGTTCTTCTTGCTGAAATCGATATTGATGATGGTGACAATATCGATTGTGAGCACCATACAGAGGAGCCTCATTATGGAAATGAAACAGCAAAGAATCTAGGGTGATTAACTAAAAAACTATTGCAGAATCAAAAGTAAAATTAGATAAACAACCAACTGAGCTACTATAAGAGCTTCCAAATTTATAAATCGCAACAACACAAGCGATTTACTCACTCTTCAACATTTTCTCAAACGAAAACAGAAAATCTTAGACACCGAACCCCAAAAACTAGCTAAAAAATGAAATCTGTTTAATTAAAAAAATTAAAAAAGAACTAGGAGACTCCTTCCTAATCATAAAATTCAAAAAACTTGTAGAAATCAATAACTCAAATCACACGAAAAGGTTAAAAAAAAAACTCGTATTTCTCGGTTGATCAAATCAGAACATCCATCATCCACACAAATATCTAAACAAAATTACCTGCTGAATGCAAGTAGGAGGAAAGTAAATTTCCATGGCGAGGATTCCGACATTCTTCTGTTGAGGTGCCATTTCTGATTATTTTTTATTATTTGAGTATAAACGCAACGGATCCAAACAATTTCTGCTTCAAAACAGGAAAATGCTTCACAGAAAAAAGACAGAGGAAAATGCGTGAACGGATTCTCTGTGTAAAGATGGATGATAAGAAGAATGATATGAATTTGTTATGTTTACATGCCGTTGGATATATATATATAACAATTTGTTATGATACCTCTTCCCACCTGTTTTTTTTTTTTTTAATTTAGTCCCCAAACAATATATTTTAAGAATTTTTTTTATATCAAATCAAAATAATTTTTATTTCCTCTGTTGCAAAAAGAATGATCTATTTTTCTTTTTGGTCTGTTTTTTTTTTTTTGGTAAAATTTTAATTTCAACTTTTCATATGTCATGTTTAAGACCACAAAATTAAAGAACATTTTAATACATTTAGCATAATTTTAATTTGAAATGACAACATTCAAAAATTATTATTATTCTCTTAAATTTCGTATTAATTAAATTAGGTCATTCATTTTTTTTTAGTACAAGTCTGGCCAGCCCTCAAATATAGACTTTCGTGAGCATCAAATTCTGAAAACTGACCAAACATAATTTTCAAATGATTTATTTATTTATTTATTTATAATGTTGTTCTCCAGATATGAAAAAATAGTTGTCCAAATAAGGTGACGTTTCTTTTTTGGAAAAAAAAAAGGATGTATTTTTTATTTGTTTTTACTTTTTTAAAAATATTGGGAAAACATGGTTCATTTGGTTGAAATGACTTTTGGGACAGATTATTACTCTCGAAGTCTTAGTTCATTTTTACATGCTTACAATATTAACCTTGTTCAATTTAATAAATTAAAAATAATTATCATTTTATACACTATTATTTTCTTTGTTTTATTTATTTTGTACTTCTTTCTTTTAAAAAAGAATGATCTAGTTTGATTTGGGAATGAGTTAGAGAGAATAAAGAGGATTTTTCAATCTTGTCGTTCTAAATTAAAATTATGTCAAATGTACCAAAGTGTCTTCTAATTTAGTGGTCTTAACTCTTAAGCATACTAAGTGTAAAATTATAATTAAAGTTTTTTCAAAAAAGAAAATGAGTCATTTTTTTTAAAACAAATGAAAAAGGAAAGTAGATTACTCTTTTTGAAATGGAGTGAGTTTATTTTAACTTAACAGAGTTTAAGAAAGTAAAAAATAACTTTTGAATTTTATGATGTAAAATTAAAGATATGTTAAATGTACCAAATTATATTTTAATATATGAAAAACTGAAACTAAAAAGTTATTGTATTGAAAAGAAAATAAAATTTCATTTTGAAACGGACTAAAGAGAAAAAAGAAAAAAATAAATTGAAATAAATGAAGTAATTATTTTCAATTCATCCCAATGAGTAATACATTATAGAATTGCGGGTAATATATACAGTATATTTTATTTATTATTTCTTAAAAAAAGTGGCGAGTCAAATAAATATGGCCAGAGAAAATATTAATATAATTAAGGAATTTCAAAATTCACACTATTTGAATGGACTAAAAAGGGATCGCTTAAAAAATTGTATTTATTAAATAAGCGGATAAGCGGATTGAGTTAATTTTAGACAGGTTAAAATGAGTTTGAGTTAAATATGATCAAGTTATTGACCCGCTCAAAGTAACTTAGACTGAAATTGATAAATTGCGAGTTATAACTCATCCCGTAAATTATTACTAATTGTATTTGCTTTTATTTGTTCTTTTATGATTCTTTTTGTACTGAATAATTTTTTTCTTTAACATATCAAATAAAAAAAATATTTTAATAAAATTTTCACAAGTCAATTAAATTACATATCAACCTAATTTTTTAATAGGCTAAAATAAACTAGGCTAATAAATAGACGAAGCATTGATTCAATCAAACTTGATTATATTACAGTTTTATGGAATAATTTTATTGCCTCTTCTTTAAAACGTAAATAGTAAATACTGTGACTCTGATTTAACTGACTTATTACAACTTACAAGTGTGTTAAAGTTAAACTAAATCTCTTTACTTTGTAGGATTTAAACAAAATAATTTTTAATTACAATATTTTTTAAATCATATAAGAATAATTCAAAATAATAAATTAATTTTTTTTCATAAAATTTGATTATACCATGGATAATTAGGTTTAAAAAGGGTATTTTTTTGGTAATATGTGGTTCGTGATAGTCGAGAATCTGCACACTTTATATCAAATTTAATAAACACATCCACCAGTCATGTTGAATTTTTTATTCTGTTCCATTTTTAATTTTATATATGAAAATTCAAACATTCTTTATATATGTTTATGATAGTTATAAAATTTTACCTTTCGAGAAAAAGAGAGAATTGATTTTATAAAACTATGATGAAGTTTGGAAAGTTCCAATATTTTGAACTCAAATGCTTATAAAAATTAAGAAATATTTTTCATAATAATCATCATAATAAAAGATTATAATGAATTATAAGTTGAAAAATGATGATTTTTTTAATTATAGGAAGAAAAAAAAGATATAATGAATGCTTATAAATATTTTTCATAATATAAGAAAATTATAATTATCACAATAAAAGATTATAATGAATTATAAGTTGAAAATTCTTTTTTAATTATAAGAAAAAATTAAAAAAAACATATTATTATATTTCTTAAAAATCAAAAATTCAAATCAAACCGACAATATGTATGAATTATATTTGCTTTTCATTATTACTCTAAAATTTACCCAAACTAAATCATGAACACCCTACTTGAGGTGATAAAGGTTTGTGTAGTAAATTTGGAAGAAAAAGTTCAGATTTTTTTAAAAAAAAAATTATAAATGACCCAGAATTTTACTTAAATAGAGCCCTAACCCTTTTAACTATTTATAACTGAGATAAATGTTAATAGTTACATTTTATTAAGCTTATCTAATTAAAGGTTGTAACAAAACTAAGGAGAAAATTACGCTTGCAACAACTACGATAAAATATTCCGGCATATCTAAGTTTATAAAAATAAACAAAACAATTAAAATTCTTTCAAATTTTTGAGGATTGAATAAAATTTACACTTCTTCTTCACCTTATTTTTTCTTGAATAATGTCGAACTTTTTTGTTCAACAATATTATTTTTCAGTTTAGATATTGTAAAACATGAATTTCTGATAATATTTATGATAGTTAGTGATTAGATACAAAGCGAAAAAAAAATCAACTTCAATAGAGATTCCTATTAAGACTAATGATGAGGCAATTCGTTAGGAGGTTATAACTAAACATGTGATTAGTTAGTTAAGAACTAATTGTGTATATAACAGAAGTGCACTGATGTAGCTTTTACAACATCTGAAATACAAGTCTTTCTCATTCCTCCTTCATTCTGAAACCTATCCCACAGATATATAATTCCAGCCTAAACCCATGGATTGATCCATGGTAGCTGATGCTTTAGCTCAATCTTTGATAGCTTTAGACTGAAATTCACATGGTATCAGAGCACGATCTGTGACATGCATTCCGCAAAAGGCCAGATGTGATCTGCGACCGATTTGAGTTCTGAAATCAATTCGCGATGAACGAAGCTCTAGGAAATCGAAATGACTCGATGATTGATCACAACGATCCACTGTTTCTGCAGCCTACAGATACTCCTGGGATCACGCTGATCACAATTCAGCTAACAGGGACTGAAAACTATGCTCTGTGGAGCAGGTACATGAAGATCGCATTGCTCGACAAAAACAAACTTGGATTTGTTGATGGAATTTGTGCTCGATCTCATATTCTGGAGCATTGTTGAAAAGATGGGAAAGGTGCAATGCTATTGTCCTCTCATGGATAATCAATGTGGTATCGAAGGAATTGATGACTGGAATAGCTTATGCTTCAGATTCGAAAAGAGCTTGGGACAATCTCAAGGAGAAATTCGATAAAGAGAATAGTGTAAGAACATTCTACCTACACAAAGAGATAGCATTTCTCACCCAAGGAACTGGTACAGTATCAAGCTATTTCTCAAAACTTAGTGACCTATGAGATGAATTTGATGCTTTAATTCCACTTCCAATGTGCAACTGTGACACCTAAAAAATATACACTAATCATATTCAGAAGCACAGGGTTTTCCAATTTCTTACAGCATTGAATGACTCTTATTCTAGAGCAAAAAGTCAGATTTTAATTTAATGATGCAACCACTACCTAGTTTAAATCAGATCTATGCGCTCATCATGCAGGAGGAAAGTTAGAGATCACTTACAAACACAATGCCAGTATGGAGATCAATGATTCTACGGTGTTAATGGCTAACAAGCCAACACAGAAGTACTACAGAACTAAGAGGCCATACTTACTGTGAATATTGTAGAAGACCAGGTCATACTAGATTTGTTTGCAGGAGATTACTAAGTCAATCCGGCATCAGAAACTTCCAGGACCATAAGGGATATCAACTTGAAAGGAGAGACTACCAGCCAGGCAAGAATCCACCAGATACCAGGCCAAAGTTTAAGCAACAACACTACTCAAAACCTACAATGAATTATGCAGCTGATGAACCACCAAAACAAACACAAAGTGAGCAAATAGCTTCAATATTCTCAGCTGAGCAGTACCATTAGATTCAGCAGATGATTAGAAAAGTACAAGATTCAAAGGTTGTTGCCAATACAGTATCAACTAATATTGCTGGATTTTCTAATTCAAATGATTCAAATTCAGGTACAATTTTATCCTAATATCTAACTTGGAGCAAGTACATTGGGTGATAGACAGAGGAACAACCAATCATATGATAGCAAGACTAGGAATGCTAGATGAATGCTAAGAACTGTATATGACTGAGCATGTACATTTGCGAAATGGTGAGAAATCTGAGACCACACATAAAGGATCAGTTAAGATATTGGGTACAAGGCAACTGAGTGATGTTTTGTATATCCCTAAGTTCAAATTTAACTTGTTACTTATCTCCAAGCTCACTAAGGAATTATAGTGCATGGTGGGATTCTTTCCTGATGTATGTGTATTTCAGGACCTCTGCAGTGTTGGGGATTGGTAAAGAGTCAGGTGGCCTCTACTTGTTTGGTGATACACCTCAACCAACAAACTGTGATCATTCAGCTTCAACAGTTACTAAAGACAATGTTTCACTTAGCACCTGGCACAAGAGGCTAGGACATATGCCAGTTGCAGCTTTACCGAAAATGGATGAGTTCTTATACCACAAAATAGATAAGTCAAATAGTATATGTCATGTGTGACCCTTAGCTAAACAAACCAAGTTGCCATTTCCTATTAGTAGTTCTCATTCTAGTGCTACTTTTTTTCTGTTATATGTTGATGTATAGGGGCCGTATAGAGTCCCTACTGTAGATGGCAAGAGATTTTTTCTGACTTTAGTAGATGATTTTTCAAGACTTACTTGGATATTTCTAATGCAATCTAAAGATGAGACTTATTGGATGTTAAAACATCTTTTTCTCTATGATACAAACACAGTATGGATCTACTGTCAAGATACTTAGAACTGATAATGGTTCAAAATTTATTTATTCTGATATGCATGAATTACTCCTAACCAGAGGCACTATCCATCAAACTACTTGTGTATATACTCCCCAACAAAATGGAGTAGTGGAGAGGAGACATAGATACATATTTGAGATAGCTAGAGCATTGAGATTTGAAGTATCTATACTTATATCCTTTTGGGGTGACTGTGTACTCACGGTTGTGCATATCATCAATAGAATACCTTCTTCAGCATTACAATATAAATCCCCTTTTGAGATGTTCTTCTAGTGTAAACCCAACCTTGAACACCTCAAAGTTCTTGGTTGCTTAGCTTATGCAATCAATGTTCATAAAAAAGATAAATTTGCACCTACAACATTACCTACTGTATTCATGGGTTATTCAGCCACAAAGAAGGGTTATAAATTGTATGAAATACACTCTAAGAGATTATTTTTTCAGTGGGGATGTAGTTTTCCATGAGTCTGTGTTTCCTTTCAAACACATGGTTACTAATAATGATCCTATTTTCCCTCTGTTAGACACTGCTGATGACATTTCAGTACCTGACTCCACTGTCATTCATACCACTCCTACTCATTCACTGGATCAGCATCTCATTCATACTAATCCTCCACAATCCATTCCAGCTAATCCTATCACTCTAAGGCACTTTGTTAGACCTAAAGTTCCTCCAAAATGGTTACATGATTATGTTGTTAATAACTATGCCTATCCTATGTCAAATTACTTGAGTTATGACCTTATATCACCTGCATATGCTCAATACCTAGCCTCCTTTACCTCTGAGACTGAGCCTCAATCATATCATGAGGCTGCCAGGGATTCAAGATGGATCCAAGCTATGCAACAAGAAATTCATGCCCTTGAAGACAATGATACTCGGGAGATTGTTGACTTACCCTCAGGCAAACATACCATAGGTTGTAAGTGGGTGTTTAAGATCAAATATAAAGCTGATGGCCAGATTGAAAGGTTCAAGTCCAGGCTAGTTGCCAAGGGGTTTAGTCAGTTGGAAGGCCTTGACTACAAAGAAACCTTCTCACCAGTTGCCAAAATGGTCACTGTTAGATCTATTTTAGCCATTGCAGCTTCTAAACAATGGTCCATTTTTCAAATGGATCTATATAATGCCTTTTTACAGGGAGATTTAGTTGAAGATGTGTATATGCAAGTTTGACCTGGCTTTAATAAGACTCCCAACAAAGTCCGCAAGCTCAAGAAATCATTATATGGCCTTAAACAAGCATCCAGACAAAGGAACTTAAATCTCACTACTGCTTTGCAGGATTTGGAATTCACTCAAAGTCACTTTGACTATTCTTTATTTACTTACTTCTAACACTGATGTGACTATAATTCTTGTCTACTGGTTCTAGCCTTGATCTTATTACATCCACCAGAATCAAGCTTCAGCAGAGATTTAAAATGAAAGACCTTGGCCCTCTGAAATTCTTTCTTGGCATTGAGTTTTCTAGAGGAGCTGCTGGTATTCTCATGAATCAAAGAAAGTATGCCCTTGAACTGATTTCAGATTCAGGGCAAGGGAGAGCTAAACCTATTTCTACACCACTTGACTTCGATCGAAGACCACATCTTATGAATATGATGAGACTGTAGGGAACACAACTGATGACAAACTACTCTCTGATCCTGGTAGCTATCAAAGACTAGTTGGAAGACTTTTATATCTTACTATGACCAGGCAAGACATTGTCTATGCTGTTCAAGTATTAAGTCATTTCATGCACAAACCTAAAGATTCCTATATGCATGCAACCATCAGAGTTATCAGGTACATCAAGAATGCACCAAGCCTGGGACTCCTTATGTCTTCAGCTGCAACTCAACATCTATTTGCTTATTGTGACTTAGACTGGGCATCTTGTCCTTAGACCAGGAAGTCAGTTACAGGATACATGGTACAGTTTGGTTCATTTTTAATATCATGGAAGTCAAAGAAGCAAGAGACAATATCTAGAAGCTCGGCAGAAGTTGAGTTCAGAAGTATGGCATCAACAGTGGCAGAATTGTGTTGGTTGACAGGATTGTTCAAGGAGTTAGGCATTCACATTGATCAGCTTATTAGTCTGTACTGTGACAACAAAGCCGCTATACAAATTGCAGCAAATCCAATATTTCATGAACGTACTAAGCACATAGACATATACTATCATTTCGTAAGGGAAAAACTACAACAAGGTTTAATCAAGACCTTCCACATAGGAACAAGAGAACAACCTGCTGATTTGTTCACGAAAGGTCTAGGAAGGACTCAACATCATCATTTGCTTACCAAGCTTGGAATGAAGAATGTTTTCTTACCATCCAGCTTGAGGGGGAGTATTGAGACTAGTGATGGGATAATTAGTAGGAGGTTATAACTAAACATGTGATTAGTTAGTTAATTAGTTAGTTCAGAACTAATTGTGTATATAAAGAGAGTGCACTGATGAAGCTTTTACAACATCTAAAATACAAGTCTTTCTCCTTCTTCCTTCATTCTGAAACCTATCCCACAGATATATACTTCTAGCCTAAACCCATGGACTGATCCATGGTAGCTGATGTTTTAGCTCAATCTCTGATTGCTTTAGACTGAAATTCACAATTCCAAACAAGATGGATATGTAACTGTGATGACCTAAAATTCAGATACATAAAATCGATTGTAGTTTAGATACATAATGCGAAACTATTAGATATGCTATCTAATTAATTCAGATATATCCTCTAACTTATTTATTATATATTATGATTTAAGGTAGTTCAAATATAAAAGTTTTTTTTTCTACTATATTAAATATAGTTTGGTGTAACCATATTAGGTACATTGTCTAACATATTTCATTTAAATTGTATCTGAAATAATTCAGATACATTAAACTAATAAATATATTATTGTTAAATAATTAGTATGATAGATACTCTGTTGTTAAATACATCTTATGTAACTAATTCTGATACACTATAAAACATGTGTCATGTACACGTTGTTCTTTAATTAATTATTAGATATATGTCCTTATATTTATATAATCCAAAATTCTAAAAAAATCATATAATATTAATCAACACTGATACTTCTTAGATACACATATATTTGATAAATAATATTATTACATATTAGATATAAGAAATGACAAATAACTGTATCAACTTATTAATATTGAGTTAATATTTTTAAAAAATATAATAAGATTATATGTTTAGAATTCTATCGATTAATAATAATTGTTTTTGGATAAATATGTTAAATCAAAATTTGATAAATAAATTCAAATGAAAGAAATATTTAATATTTGCGATGATTAATAATACAAATAAATTTCCAGTTGGTATCTGAATTATTAATTAATGCTCACCTAACTCTAAGTGACTTATTTAAAAATGATGCTAAGACGAAATTATTCATTCTAATTCTTATTAATATTTATCTTAAATTAGTTATAATTTTGAGAATTTAATTATAATATATTTAACATAATTTTATAAGTAATATCTGAGGATGATAGGTATATATAGATTTTATTTCTATCCTGATGTTCTTAATCATATCATATCTTACCTTGAGAATAGATAGACTATTTTTAAAAGATATCGATTCGAAAAAAATTCAAAAAAGATCGATAAAAGAAATAATAAAAATATAATAGACATGACAAATTACTACTATAAAAAAATATGACAAGACATTTTAAACTGAGCAATTAAAACAAAATAATACATGAAAATTGAAATATAAAAAAAATAACAGATAGTAATAAAAATTGAGAAATAAGAAATTACAAAAATAATTTCACGACTACTAATACGAAGGAGAAGTCCAAACAATAACATCCCTAGTTATCTTAGACTAAAACTTCGTTGTCATTATTGTCCTTCGTTGTCATTATTGTCTCTGCGAAGATATTCTAACGATCAAAATTTAAATTTATGAGTCGATTAATTTTGTAGCTCATTATAATTTTTTATCCTAAGTTGCAAAGACTTTATATTAAATTATTTCCTCAATTTAATTGAAGTGAATTCTTCTCTTTTATAAAAGTAATTAAAAATTGAAAGCATGTCAGATCTGAAAGCCATCATACAAATATTCTTTTTTATTTATTAATATATCTCTTATCTTCATTTTTGGACTTTTCAAATTTTATTTTTAATGACTGGACATCCAAACTTGACCCTAGCAACTGAATAATATTCTGCTAGTCAAAGAAGAACAAATACAAACTAAAATTATTTATAAATTCAGTAGCAAGCCTACAACTACAAGCATAAGTGCTAATCTAAAATATCATAATTATATATAAAAAAAAATCCATTTACTTTGGAGAGATTAGATATTATTTTGCAATCATTTGGTAGATTTATGCATATATCAGTTTGGTTCGATTTTGAAGTTAATCAGTTCAATTTACTTGTTATCAATTTGTAGATATATTAAATTATTATATAATCATTAAAATATAGATTATGGATATATCGATTATTGATCATTATCAGTTCGATTGTCGATTTAACCATAAAGGTTTCACACAAAAAAATCACTTAGAAATAAGGTGAAAAATCAAATGAATCATGCGCACCAGTTGACAAATTACAATTTACTAAAAAATAAGCGTCGATACCTTGTAGAATAATCGTGAGTTTGAAACAGTTAGAAATAAAAGTATGAAACTAAGTCATAAGTCAAATACTCTATATACCAAATAGATATAACTATAATTTATTAATTTACTATCGACTTGTCAGTAAACCCGTTAACCAAAAATCTCAAACCGCTAAGAATTAATAATTCAATAAACAAAAAAACATTAAATTCATTATCAAAATTATTAAATTAATAATTACTTATTAAAAAATATTTTTTTATTTAAATTATTATTATTTTTTATTTGATTTTGAAAAGCACTATTAAATTAGAGTCAATCCAATACTACTTAAAGTAGCAGCGCAGACAGAGTTATACCAACTAAAATTGAAGCCCATTAATTATATATTCAAATGTTTTATGTGGAAAATGAAAATCACGTTTTTTGGTATTATTTTATTTTAATTTAATTTGGCAAGTCAAAATTGTTTCACTTGAAACACCTGAAACAAATAATAAATCTGCTTAACCCCAACATCTTCTTCTTTTTTTTTTCACAAGCCATATTCAGAGTATCTGCATTAAAATATAGTTGAATTTAAATTTATGTATTGTAGAATTTATTTTTGAGATAACGCTTTCAGCATAATTATTTTTTATTATTTTTATATGCTCAAATTCAAAATTCTTAATTAATAATATAAGAATTTCGACCATTTCATAATAACCATATTTGGTAAACATTTTGATTTTTTCCTAATATCTGATTTAAAATTTTTTATTTTCTATTTTTCACTGTCTGTCTTCACATTTTAAATTAGATTTAAGTTAAATTTCAGTTTTTTTTTTTTTTTTAAGTTTGTTAGGTTAGATTGAGTGTTTGATTCAAACATTGAAATAATTCAAAATTTAGATTGAAGTGATATGGGGTATGGAATAATATAGTTAATTTTCAAAAGGGACATATGAGAGAAGACGAAATCAATTTCTTTTATATAATATAACTAGGTGGTGTGTCCCGTGCGTTGCACGGGATGGAGTCAGTGTGGTACGACGGAGGTAATTATGCGAGTAGTAAGTGCGGAGAATAGAAGAGCAGCGGGCTTAATATTAGCAGTTCGTGTTCGTAGTAGGACAGCACAACCTACTATTTGTTGCATTGGATTTATGTACAGTGGGGGGCGAGGGGGGGAGGGAGGTGTTGTTGGAGTAATGTTGGCTTCGTCATGAAGCTGATGTCTTTGTGCAGGCGGGGTGGTGATTGTGGTCTTGGTTGTTGTAGCTAGAGAACACTGATCCACTGTGGCAAAAGGGGCATCTGTAGTCCATGCTCTTCAATTGTGCTGCTGCCTGTGAGAAGTAGGGAAAGGGCTTAGTGGTGCAAGTAATTACATATTTATTGGCAGAAATAAAGCTGAAATCAGGTTTCTAGTGGTTGGAGTGTAAGCCGAATTGGTTTACCTGGGAGTTCCTGAGCACAAAAAGGATCACAGAAGGAAGCCTGCAAAATGTTGTGGGCAGTTCGGAAGAAGCGTTGGAGACATTAGTTGTTTATTGCGGTAGAAAGTGAAGGCATTTTGAAACAGCAGTCGTAATTACCTTGGAATTTCCGAGCGCAAAAGGGATCATAAAAGAGATTCTGCCAACCTGTGTAAATAGTTTGGGCAGCCGAAAGAGAGAGGTAAGTGTAGTGTGAGCGTGCTCTTTTATGTGGGTACGTTATGTCCAGGTGAAGGGGGGGTAGGAGTATGAATAGTGGTGTTGGGGAATGATAATTGTGGGATAAAGTTGCAGATTTTGACTAACCTTTACTGGTGTTTGGTTGGTGTAGCCGGTTCCAGCTTTGCCTTTAGTTTTAGGCGCGCGGTTGGTTTCTTCGGCGTTGCTGCTTCGTCGGGGGGGGGGGGGATTGATGTCTTGTTTTGGCCTCTTTGTTTTCTCGCTGATATCTCCCGTGTTGCAGGCGCTGATTTGGGGGATTATGTCTGTGCTTTGGTTCACGGCGACAATGTAAACCCGTGGCGAGGCAGTCCTTGTAGCACGGGTGAAAGCCTTTTTGACTTGGATCCGGAAGGGGGTTTCCGGTATTTTAGGGAGCTCGTGATCCTCTACATCTGACTGGGCCTGCGAGGATGTGCACGTTAGTTGATGGTGCAGTGCGTGGTTGGGAAGCAGTAATCATATTGTGGGCTAACTATTTAAGTCGTAAGTAGTACCTTCGTGTAGATTTGCTCTCCAGTGAGGGATAGCAGTGCAGCTGCTTGATCATCTGAGATGGTTCCCTTTGTAGAGCCACTTGTGTCTGTGAGCGTTGCTTCAAAGCGACACCTGCAGAGTATGGTAGTTGGTAATGTGGATAAATTATAGCGAAATAGAAAATTTAGTGGTTTTTAGTATGATGAAGCAATGTATCCCGAAGCAGTTCCAATATGTACTGCAGGCTGTTTAAAGTTGAGTTTACGAAAAGTTAAAAGCTACATTAAGGGAAAAAGGTAAGGCGCAGTAAAACCCATGGAGTGAAGCAGTTGCAGGGTCTAATCTACTCTATTTGCAAGCATTTTAATTATGCTTTGACATCCAGGTGAGGCAGCGACATTCAATGTTAGTCATGGCAGAGTGGATTTTAGTAAAATGTAAAAGTAACAAATGGACATAAGAGTGAAGTAAATGTTTTGAAGACAAATGTGGAGATTCCTTATCATAGAATCAAGCAACATAAATCATATGTATCTACTGCAGGGTATTCCAGATCATTTCAGGTACAACGCTGCATCCCTGTAAAGGTGAAAGCAAGGAAGAAAGGTTGTTCCGTCGTTGAGCCCTAACACAGCTTTGATATTTTCTTTATTGTAGCCAAAATGAACAGCGAAATACCAGCAGTTTCAGTGTACTGCTGTCCCATCTATTATTGCCAATGTAAACAGCAAGTATATCTTCAATACTAAGCCAAAACAACTGAGTGTTATTTAGTAAATGCGACAGAGTTGGCGGAGGTCTAATCCAGCTGGCTAAACTAAGTTGCTGAAAACAGGGTTGAAATGGTGAATGTACCTCAGGAATTACATTCGGCATGACTGAATGTCGAACCATATACATACCTAGAAATGAAAGCGCAATACCAACACCCAAAAATAACAGCAGAAACTAAAGTAAATGTAATGGTAAAGGCCTATGATGATTCGAAATTTTAGTAGGACGATCTTCACCCTCCTCTAATGACCCGCGGCTCCTAAGCTTGCATTAATTTCTAAGTCTTCAAAGTTCTTTGTTCCCAAAACAAAACCTCTAAAAGGGAGCTCAAGTTTTCCTATTAGGAACCTGCTGTACTTATCAGGGAGTTATAGGTGTTTTGCAACATTCTATTAAATAGCGAGTGGAAAAGCAACAATCAACCGGAAAGAGGTAAAAGTAATGAAATAAAATGGATATCAAACACCTTGTGAAAACCAAGCAGTGGAAGAAAGCATAAGGGAAAGGGCTATTTCTACTTGCGTGGCAATCGAGAATGAGATATGTAGTTTCACAACTGTCCATTTAAAGCAAGCGTAAGTCGAAGCAGCTGTTGGAGAAAGTAAGGGAACATGGAGGCAGAAATTTCACAACATATCAATCATAGTTGTTACATTTATTATCCTAGAATAATGTTATCATATTTCATGGGAACTCAATTCAAGATTAATTTTTTCTGCTTTGTATTTTTCTTTTACTGGATGCTACATCATCTCCAGGTATGTAAGTGAGAAATAGGCGGAGGAAATCTGACCCCTGTACCGCTAGGAGTGGATTTCATTGCAACAAAGGGGAAGTTGTAGCTATAAAGTTGACAGGGCTAAGAAAAAGTCACAAAGGGAATTTGTCTGCCCAGGTTGTTGTTGATTCTGTACGCAATTTTACTTACTTTTCACCATTCAACACCAATCAGGTTTCAGCCCTGTAGTGCGAATTTGTGCAAAAACTAAGACAGGGAACAGATGCGGCAATTTTACAGTGAAGGTAAGTAACCTAACGACATCTCGGATTCAAGTAGTTATCTCCAAGAGATAAGCCCTTTATATTCTTCGGCTTTCTTTGCAGTTAAATAATTCCTATTAATTTTGTTTGAGTATAAAATAAGCACGCAACATATTCAATACACCTTCCTTCTCAAGCACAGCAGATTTTAAGGAGACCAAGTAGTCTCTTTTTTTGGCAGTTTGTACTGCAGTAGGTATGAGTATTAGGGATTACATACTGGGGGATGAGCATATTTTCCTTCTTGCAGCTTGGGCAGTGAAACTGCCTTTTCCGAAGATTTCTTACTTCTTGGTTGCACGATGGGCATGCCAAGACGTAGCAGGAGCTGAAAGTTGAAGGGGGAGTAATCCGTGCTTCGCTAGTGAACGTTTGGCCCTACGTAACAGGAAAGTAGCCTATTAGTAAGGTGTATGTCTGATTCTGCGGCAACGCTGATTGTGTTGGTTGCAGCAAGTGCTTACATCTTGTTGTGCCGGGATGTTAGCAATTGGCACTATTTCTTCTTCAACAGGAGCGGAGATCAGACTGTCGGCGGGGGAGGTACTCCTCGCTGCGAACGATTTGAGCATTGCTGCATTGGCTGCTACCCTGTTTGTTGAGGAGATGATCAGTCGGTCTACTGTTGTAGGTTGCTCCCCAAGAGGGGAGGGGGTGGGAGTTTTGCTAAATAGGGAACTCACCATGATTGCAGGGCGACGCACTCAACATATGGGGGAACTATCTGTATGGTGGTGTTGAATTTGGTAGTCAGGGATGTCCCTGTGGTAAGAGCAAATGCTGTTTTGTTTAGTTTGAAGTAAGGGAACACCTGCGAAGGGAAAGGAAATGTAAGTGGAAAGGCTGAAGCTTAGTTGTTGTAGCTTACCGTTGTACTTGGATACACCAACTCGGCGCGCAAATATAATAGGGCGGTTTGGAAATTCTGCAAGAAGACGTGCGCCTTCGTCCTGAATAATAGATTCCTCCTACAGCGTGAAGGTAAATGCTTGTTTACTGCAAGGTACAAAGTAGGAGAAGATACACAGTTAGAGGCGTAAATGTATGTAACAGTGTGACCATGTATGTTGTATTTTATATAGTTAAGAGAGTGTGCGCGAGCTTACCTGGCGTCGATGATGATGAGCTCCTGTAGATGCTTTTGCACTTGCAACATACCGGGGGGGTAGCAGTTCACAACAACGACAAGTACATCTAGTAGGAGTGTATGTGGTCAAGTCAAAAGTAGTGCATGAGTTTACATGTATGCTCCGACAAAGTAAATAGTACTTACTGAATTCAGCGCCTCGAAGCTGGTCTCGGGTACTGCGTGCTGCCTCATCACTGATATCTTTGAAAGATGCCATCCTCGTGATTGTAGGTGGGGGCAGAGTGTGCAGAGGACCCTTACCTGGGCTCGCAGTGAAGTCCGCGCTTTGGACTGAGCTGCCCTCATCAATCGAGTCGACAATGGTTTTCTTATCGATGATCCACTCGTACGTGTGTAGGGGTTTTTCATATCTCAGAGTTGGTTCTTGCACACGGGCGCTTGTGATGAGGTAGGTATGGAACAGGATGAAGCGTGCCCGGTAAAGTGAGATATCGTCCCCGTAGAGAATTGCCTTAACTTCAGCTTTCTGGGGGGTGGGGGAGAGAGATGTTGGGAGGGGAAGGGGGGAGGGAAGAGGATGAGGGAGGGGAGAATACTGTGTGTCTGTATGTAACAGCTAGTAAATACTCAGCAAAATAAATAAAGGCATACCTGCACATCCTGAAAGATCATATTCATGTACTTTATTCTGCGCTCCTTGCCCTCGCCTGGCTTACCGATGTCAACAAGTCTCACCTTGCATGTCCAATTTGATGTTGCTGGCGTGATAGCAGCTATCGGGAGTTGTTCCTCCATAGTACCTATCCTGCAAGGGAAGTGGAAGAAGTTGTTGTTAGACAGGATATAAACGAAGATGAAGATATGTATGCGTTAGTGGAAGGGCGTGTAAGACCGTGTGAAGCTCGAGGAACCACAACCGGTGTTGGAGCTGAGGATATTCACATGTTAGTAGACATAGCTTTTTGGATAATCTCCTCGTACACTACGTTTTGCGTGGAGTGGTCCTCGCAGCTATGTAATGTTGGTAGGCGGATGAGCACTTTTACACACTGTGAGTTTTTGGCTCGGGATAAAGCAACGTAGAGTTGGCCATGTGAGAACACCGGTTCGCGGAGGTAAATTCCAACGAAGTCAAGGGTTTGCCCTTGAGCTTTGTTGATAGTCATGGCAAAGCATAAGCGAATGGGGAATTGTGTTCTTTTGAACGGAACTGGGAGCGTGTCGTCGTTGGGGGATAGTAATGGAATACGTGGAATAAAAAAATGTTTGCCCTTGAAGTCGCCTGTGGCAATTTGTGCACTAATGATATGGGTTTTCATATCGGAGCAGATTAAGCGCGTACCATTACACAAGCCCTCGGCAGGGTTTAAGTTGCGCAAGAGCATAATGGGGCAATTTCTTTTGAGAGTTAATTTGTAGGGGGGTAAGGACGGCGGGTTGAGTGTGTGTAGGAAATCTTCAAATTGAGATTGGTCGCGTGGCTCAATAGTTTCGTCAATCCCGGTGAATATTATAGCCTCCGTGGGGAAAGTTTGTATGAACATTGTGTTTATCTCGTCTACGAAATCATTCTTTGTTGTTAAAATTGCACGCCCTGTAACATTGTAGTTATGGGAAAATAGCATGTCTAGGTTGGGGTAAGTATGGTGGAACAGTTTATTCAAAGATTCTCTCTCCGTTGTGAATGGAATAAGGAGTGGAGCAGGAATTTCGATGTGGTTGAGCTCGTTAGTAGGTTCCTGCCCCTGTCCAATTCTAAGTAAGTAATCGCAGAACGAAGGATCATGTTGGGCGCGCATATTTTGTACCAGGTGGATTTTCTCAAGCTTATTCCAGATGTCGGAGTTTAGCAAAGATGCATTGATAAAGTCTTCTTTGCTTCCGCCTTTTACAACGGGTAGTGTTTGGCGGAAGTCACCTCCAAGGACTACAACCTTTCCGCCGAAGAGAGTCTGCACACCCATGAGATCCTGCAGGAGCAAGTCGAAAGTGTGCAACAGGTTTTTCTTTGCCATAGAGACTTCGTCCCAAACTATAAGCTGCGCATCACGTATTAGTGAAGCTAGCGAGCTTTGGTTGCTTATATTACAGCTGTAGGTAGTTCCGGCATCTATGGGCAGTTTGAAACGTGAATGGGCAGTACGTCCACCTGGAAGGACAGACGCAGCAACGCCAGAAGTTGCCGTAGCCACGACAATATGTCCTTTGGATCGTACAGTTGCTAGCAAAGCGCGGTACAAGTAGGTTTTTCCAGTTCCTCCTGGTCCGTCCACGAAGAACGCCCCGGATTTTTGGGAGAATATTCGCTGTAGGATTTTTGTGTATGCAGCTTGTTGCTCAGTGTTTAACTTGTTGTGCAAGGTTAAATCGCTCGCACTCACAGTTATATTTCGCTCGAGGAGAACATCTCTGGCTTCCCGTGTAGCTCGTGCACAGGAGGATGTGGAGGTGTGGTGATTCAGAGGAAGTTTAAACTCAAGTATGTTCCGGCCCATTGAATTTAATATGTGTTGTATATGCTCTATTAGGTGGATGTGAATGTTAGTGTTGCTTGTGCCAACTGTACGTGCAAAGTCCTCTGACATAGATGGCGCAAAGCGGTGCCATAAATTCTCAGGGTCAGCGGGGTTGCAGTAAACTAATAGTGTTGCAAATAGACGTCGCAAACGGCATGGCATTTGGTATGTGCTGGCTTTGGCTAAGCATTCTATTAGGTTGTTATCGGAATCCAGTAAGCCGTTTCTTTCTGCGGATTCTCTGAAGGTCGCACAAATCTTTCCGTTTACAGTTAGAAGATCTGTGTACGAAGTAGGTGCGTGAATGTTCATGAGTAGGAGTCGAAGATAATATGTTTCTCCCTCTGTTGGATGGCAGGTTACAATGCGGCCTATCGCAGCACTCTATTTTCTGCGGCTCCATAGCTTGTTAGTGCTGGACCAGACGAAATGTTGGGGGAATTCTTTGTATAGCAATTTCAGCGCTATAGCATCAATGTTAAGTAGGTTCATACTGAAAAATTCAGTTAGCATAGTTTTCTTGTTTCTGTTGTCTTGCAATATTGATGTCAAAGTGGATGTTGTTCGGAACGAAATAAGTTGTTGGTCTGGAAGATGTAGTTGGAGATGGTAGACCGTAGGGTGTATTTCGTTCACGGGGAAGGCAAATAGCCGCCACATCGCCTCTGGGGGTGAAACCCATCGAGCCGAACGAAATTCTCGTATTTCGTCTACATCTGTGTGGGTGTCATCAGCTTGAATAGCGAAGCTTATTTTGTCGTGCCCTTTACAGATATATTTGTAAATATATTTCACAACTTTTATGTCGGCGCAGACCTCAACATTTATGTGGCAATTGTATTTGCTAAGTAAATAAGGATTATATGGTACTACCCAGGCATTATCAAGATAGTGGTTTCTAATGTTAACACGCCTTTCGTTGTTGCGTCGTCTGTAAATGGGATAGGAGTTTGCTCCCTTGGAAGTTTCGACGGCATATTCCTTAGGATACTTGAACTTACATTGGCCTTTCTTTTGCATACAGCTGTTGTTGCTGTTGTTAGGGTTGAGGTGACCACAAGGGCCGTGCATCATGTACTTTGTTACTAAAGAATGTAAGTAGTCGTTCTGGTTGCGATCGGGTATTTCGGCTGACACAAATTGGTCGTACGACTCTGGTGTGAGGAGTTTGTGCTCCGTTGCAAGCACGATGAGAAAGTGGGCATGTGGTAAACCCCTTTTCTGGAATTCGATGGTGTACATGTATGCGACAACAGTACCAAATAATTTTTTCTTGATAATGTCTGACTTCAGCTCTTCCAGTTTAGCTCGGAAAACACGGCTTATTAAATCGGGCCGGTTTTGTGTTTCATTAGTAGCCAGCAGCAACGTTGTTACTTCAGGCCAAGAAGGATTGCAAGTCATTGTTAGGAAGATATCAGGTTTACCAAAATGTTGTACCAGTGCGATGGCGTCCATGTAACGGCGCCGCATATCTCGGGGGCCGCCAGTGAAGCTGGCTGGGAGGATTGTTTTTTGGCCAATATTGGTAGTTTCCCTTTCTCCCATTCTCTGAAGATCTACAAGTCCTGCGTATACTTCCGTTCGGAATAGATATGGTTGAAAAGCAGGAAGTCAAGGCGTTGTGTTTCGACTTTTATGTATTTGTCTACTGAGTATTGCTGGAATAGTTGGCATGCATGCAGTGTAGCGTTGTCAATTGAATGCCGTATTTGGAGTTTGTAGCAATAATATTCATGGCAAGAGACGTTGTTCTTTTTGGACCGTTCTGTGCGAAGAACGTCCTCCTCCATTGTAAGGAAATTGTGAATGGAAGGCATACTTCCCACGTTTGGAAGCGGATCACAGGAGGAGGAGCTACAATTTACACTGGAGGAAGGGCTGGCTGGGACTTTCTTAATACCACAATGCCATCCATGTTGGCCGTGTGGGAACAGTAAAGGGTATTGAAGTGGATCGTAGCAGCCGTAGTAGTAATGCAACAG
This sequence comes from Solanum rostratum, assembly GCA_029948455.1. NCBI lineage: Eukaryota > Viridiplantae > Streptophyta > Magnoliopsida > Solanales > Solanaceae > Solanum > Solanum rostratum. Next base: position 5,694,652 of record CM057051.1, read on the forward strand.
CTGGCTGCCACTGTCATGCGGGTATATTCGAATATGCGGTGTGGACATAATAGATGTTGCATCATTGTCGGACCACAGAGCGGAGACCTCGGAAACTGTAGGTAAGTTGTATGTACGCTGGTCTAATGTTGAGTTGCACTTAAGGGCAACGTAGAAGCTGGATAATTCATAAAGTTGTCTGAGGGATTTAAGAAAATTGGAGTATGGATTAACCTCTAAAATATGAAGAAGGAGTGTAATAAGAGGTTTGTCAAGATTCTCTGCAAATGCGATTTTATTCACTGTTTCAACGTCGTTGTCATAGAAGTAAAGCTGCATGTTCCTAGCTTTACTTTCTGTTGTAGTTAGGCTAGGAAGGAAATGGTGCATTTGGCCTTGAACTTTGAAGGTGTAAATACCCTTAGTTCTGCTAGCCAAGGCCTTGTCGTATTTCACGCCCAGCGAAGTAAATGCGAACATATTATTGTATGTCCTAATGTAGCTACGGAAGTGCTTGGCTGTCTCGCTTTGGCCGAAGAAGAGCTCCTGTAATTCAGGAGGAAGTTCGTGTGATGCTAACTTTATAGTGCCGCCGTTGCAACAGAACTTCGGTGGTTCATACTGGAGTCTTATTGCTCCACAGAAACCACAGGCCGGTACTTGCGTGAGAGTGGCTGGAGCGCGAGGTAATTGGCTCATGCTCCAGGAATTTGCCCGCGCCAATGCCGGGCCTGTAGTGGAACAAGGTTAGATTTTTTTGTTAAATGCCGACAAAGGAGGAACAGAATGCAGCACGTAATAATGAAACCGTATGTAAGAGAGGTACGCGTACGAAGAAAGTGCACACCATTTCCAGCACCCACCGCAGATGAAACAGTAGGTTCAAGGCCGGAAGAAATAGGCCGGGGACGTTCACGGCGCTTTCTTCCAGCGTAGGCTGCCCGGCGTCGTTCAAGGAGAGCTGCCTTCTGATCAGGTGGCATGCCGTGGTACGCTGTACGACGCCTTTGGTTTCGTTCGAATTGGATGTCAGATTGACTTTCTATCTGCCGGGACATCTGGTCTGTGAAGTTTTAAAGCATGTAAAACAGGGGAGATGTTGTTTGTTAGCATGAACATACGTGCATTCATACGTGTGCGTGGCATATTGCGGAGGCACATGTATGTGCTGCTGTTACTGCATGTGCAGTAACATAGTCGCAAAGCAATGTACAATTGGCCATTGCACTACTGATGGCAGTTGAAACGATGCGTGAGTTTGGCAATAGAAGATCAAAGGTAAATATATATGCAGTTGATGTAACCTAGTGGCACAAGTGTTTAGGCGAATGCGAATGTGAAAGCGTAACAACAAAGCCACAGTTGTTTTAAATGAGGAAGCAACTCTGTATGTGTTTTGTGCTGCCAAGTGCATGAACGTTTTGGCAGGGAGAAATTACGGTGAAGTAAGATAGCCTGGGCGTACCGTAAAGGAATAAAACTGTGATCACGTGTCCTTTCCTTGTCGTGTAGTGAATGTATTCTTTTGCCGTGCACCTGCAGACAAGTCGGCGGAGAGGTCAATCCCATGAACACGTGTTAATGCATAAGTATATGGGAGAATATTTCAACATTTGGAGACAGGGAAACAACAAACACCAAACAAAGGGAAAGCAGCTCATCCAAAGTGGTAGTAGTGTGCTGTCTATGCAATTATGTTGGATAGAGGTAGGAACTATCCTATATGTTAGTCAGACCACGTTAAAAATTTAATATGAAGTCCTACTGATCATTAAAAGTTACCTAGCTACTCTGTTTTGCAGATCAACGTTCTTTAGGTCTAGTAACTCAGGCGGGAATTCCAGGTTCGTGGGGAAAGTCTACCGACTAAGCAAGCAGCTGGAAAATGAATTAGTATGACATTCTTTACTATTCCTTCTGATTATGGTATAACTATGTATCATCAGAACAATGGGAGACCATTTATAAAATGGGCAGGGAAAAATTTGCGAGCACTTTGTAGCCCCAGCTGTGAGGAAATAGATTCCTGTACAGGGGGGAAAAAAGAACCCCATATTTTTTTCACAGCATAGAACATAAAAACTTCCACCTGGAGTAATCACAAATTATTGTGGTCCAGTCCTTGTAACTATGCGCGTCAATCTTCAGTTTCACCTCTGATTAATCAAGAATTAAATCTGCAATTTAAGTTAACAAAGTTGCCACTTCTGTGAACCATAAAATGCTAAGTTAAAGTGCAAAGGATCCCAACTTTTCACCAATAGTCAGTGAATGGGGAGTGTATACAAGTATTAAGTTTAAAATTTAAAATGTAGTTGCCCAAGAGAAACAAAGATAAGAGAGGATGAATAAGGGCATATGCCTGGTGAAGTAAGGGAACAATTAAAGCTGTAATAGGGTCCTACCTGCTCCTTTGCTGCCTATAGTAAAAGAGGTAAGATGAATGACTAAATTATTGTGACATGAAAGTAAGGCAGTAATTCTACTTTCAACTGGCAGTCATATACCAACGACGGAATATGCAAAAAAAATGATCCAAGCAGTTCATAGTTTCCACCCAGAATGTAGGCGGTAAGTTAACGGAGGCACATTTGGTTAAACCCAGTCAGACAGATTAAAAGTTATATGATCTTGTTTCATGCTGTTGAACACAGTGAAGTACGAAGTTCACTATCACATATATGCACTTTTGCCTCTTCTTCCTAAACTCTTTCAACAACAACATACTCTGCGAGATCTTGCAGGTGGGAACTGTTATTTTTTCACCTAATAGACATTTGTTTTAAGTAACTTTTAGATGGTTCATACGACATGAGCCTTCTTATAATAGATTTTTATAATTATCATTAGAGTAAAGCCCCAGGCAGATCCCAATAGTGACTGCAATTATCATTAAGGACCAAACTAACGGTCTCGTTACATACATGAGATGTTCATGAGGTCATAGTTAGAACCCTTTTCACTAAGGAATTAAAAGAATGTCTTCGCACTTCGATTAAATCACGTAATGCATGTGGCATTTGATACATAAACATGTGAAAACCCAAATCCTTTAGAAAAATGCATGAGCAAATACCTTCCACTCTACTGGTAGCTCCTTTAATACTGGGAAAAGTACCTGCAACCAATGTTTATCCCTCAATCAGTGTCAGAGTGAAGTAAGGAACAAGAGACAGAGGCAGGAAGTGTGAAGTAAAGAACAATAGTTACAGGCAGAACAAGAATCATAGCTTGGAGCAAGAGTAAAAGCGGATGAAAATACAACTCATAAATTCATAACAATACAACGAATGGATACGACCATGAACAGATAACTGAAGATCGAACGCAAAACTATCAGCTAAACAATCGATCTCAGCTCATGGGAAGGCACAACCATTCAGTGAGAATCCATAGAATTATAAACCTATAATGTTTGGATAAATTAAATTTTGATGAAGGAAAACATTACTGCGAATTGAAACATTATACAAACACACGATCGAAGAGCCGCGATGCAAAAACTGTAATCACGAAGAAGGAAACGCAGAGAAATATCTACAATAATCTATAACTGTGTCTTTGCTTCTATGGTAGAAAGGAAGTTGAAAGTTTAAAATGTATCTACCCAAGACAAACGAAGATAACAAAGGATGATTAAGGGCATATGCCGCCGAAAGTAAGAAAACAATTAAACTGGGGAGTACAAAATCGCAAGGAAAAGGCACTGTCAAAATCCACCAATTATCAGAAAGTCTTATGAGAAATAGGAAACATCAAAGAAATAACGCAGATGCAAGTTGGGGACAATGGTAGAATAGCTAAACCCACGGTAGACGAACCTTTACTGACCTCGCCTTTACCAAAATCACACCGCAAATCTGATAGAAAATTCCAACACAAAGGCACACTAACAGAACACACAAACCCTAAGCAACAGTGAGTCGCAGCAGACCAACACTTCGAAATTGAAGCGAAAATCAAGCCATATCAGCCACATGTATCCAAAGGAAAGTAGATTCGCCAGAACGTTTGAAAGGAAATTCCCACTGAGCAACGCAGATGAATCTATAATGCACATGCAAGTTCCAAAACAATGTGAATGTGGACTTCAAAACCCCAATTTTGAAGAATAGGGAAGAAGACCAACGGAGATGAGCAGAGTCCTCTCCCGGAAGTGCAGGGTTTTTTTAGTAGAACAACGGAAATGAATCTATAATGCACATGCAAGTTCGAAAACAATGTGAATGTCGACTTCAAAACCCCAATTGAAGAATAGGGAAGAAGACCAACGGAGATGAGCAGAGTCATCTCTCCGAAGTGCAGGAATTTTTGGTAGTAGAACTATGACAACTCCACAGCCAACACAGAATGTTGTAAATTGCAGCCCGTGATTTGCAGCAGCGGGGGAAGAAGGTGTTACCTGAGAACAATTTGCAGCGACGATGAACGGCGGAGCGACCAATTCTCTGAACAGCTGAGCTGAAGCGTAGAAGAAAGCAAGTAGGAAGCGGTCAGTGCAAATTTATACCTCCAAATATAGAAGGATGTAATGCCCCTGGAATTCGGATAAATTACAGCAATACCCTTAGTGCGGGGACTTCAGAATGAGGCACGAAAGAAGAAATATTTACAAGGACGCCACCGCTGGACGACCACAACTGCCACTTATTAAAGAGAAGAATATATGAGTGTATAAAATTTATCACACTATCTCCCATCTTTATTTGTAGCATTTCACCGTTATTGTTTTTCCTTATAATATTATACACTAGGTGAATAATATAAGATTTTGTAATTTTGTATAATATTATATCAATTTTAGACAATATAAGGTTTTAATTTGCTATATTATGTAAAAAAAAAAAGAATTATCTTACAAATTAGTGGATCCAAGTCTTACCTTTTTTAATGCAAAAAACTAATCATATGCCAAATTTTCTAGGATTATATTATTATATATAAATTAAACTCAATAAATTAAATTAGTATTCAAGAAAGGAAAAGGATAAAGTGGCGGCCGTTTGTATAATTACTTTTCATATTATATTCATTTCTTCAAATACATGTAGTTTTAGATACATAAGGATTAAATTATGTGTAATTTTTTTAGGATACATCGTATTCACTCATGATTCGCATGTATTTGAGATACACTATCATGATTTACATGTATCTAGCTAGGATATACTAACTCTCTCATTCGTCTTTCTTCTACATTTCTCGCCTCTCTCCCTGTGCATTAGTATTTTAAAATGTATCTAGTATATCAAATACATATATCTAATGTGATTCACATGTAGGTAGAATATACTGATTCTTTCGTTCGCCTATTTCTTTATGTATTTATACTTCAGAATGTATCAGGAATCAAGGATATAGTATCTAGTATCTTTGATACATGTAACTTGAAATTTGAAATGAGTTGTATATCTGACTAAAAATCTGGTACGAAATTATTAAATAATGAGACAATATATAATTATTTTGGGTGAAAATCATTTTCATTCCCTAACTTTGTTTTAAAAATCAAACCTCGCCTCCCCCTCCCCCCTCCCCCCTCTTCTCCCCTCCCTATCCTATGCATTGTCCATTTTACCTTTGTTATATCACATATATTTAATACCTCTTTATATTATATGTAATTTTATTTTTTAACTTAAATATTTGTAACTTTTTTCTCTAAGTTCATTAACATTATAAGAAAGAATATCATTTTTATGAATTTATCACAAAAATTAATATTACTTTTACAACTGTTATTTCAATATAATATGCATTAAGTATGTATATATGTGTGTACGTGTATATTTTTATTTTTCATCACTCTCTTACTTAGTGTGTTTCATATTACTTGTCCCTTCTTGATATAAAATCCCTAAAAAAAATTAATTAAAGGTGTATTTTACTAAACTAATATTATTGATAGTACTTTAAAATTTTATATTGACTACTACTACTTTATGCAGTCATTTTAATAATAAGGGTATAAATAAATAAAAATATAAAAAACTTCTCTTGATTTCATAAATTGGACAAATAAATTAAAATAATTATTTTTAGAATGAGACCCAAGTAACATAAACGAGGGGTGTATTATCTATAAATAAGTTTTGATTGATATTGAAGTATTACATAAATTATTGTTCAAACTAATTTAAAGTCCAAATAAATACAAATTTTAAAAATTTGACCTTAATTAAATTAATTATTTTATACTTCTTACATCAAAATATATTTATATAGGTATAATTCTCTCTTATTTTCACTTGTATAAATAAATATTAAAAGTTTAATTATTATTAATAAAAGTAATTTTATCATTATATTAATTTACTTCATTATAGAACATCATTAGCTTTAATCAATATTTCTCACTTTTTTTTCCAAAAGATAATATTTGTACTTTTATGAAAAATTCATTACATGAAATCGAGAAAAAGAAAATATCATGACATTGAAGTAAAAAAAAGATAATTAAAAAGTATAATAGGCATATTAATTTAATCACGAAAAAAAGGAGGCGTTTGATTATTATTCAAAGTTAAAGTGGGACTTTAATTTTAAAAGCAAAGTTAAGGGGTGCAAATGATTTTTATCTTGATTATTTCAAATAGTAAATTAGTATTTATGGTAGAAATATTTGTGTAATAAATAGTTATCCAAAAAAAAACAGACAAAATATTCAAAATTTTGGTCAACAATGGTATAATGTATTAAATTTTCAAAATAATTAGTAAAAATGGACATATTATTAGTTAATTTGGAGATTCTATTTCAACTTTATAACAATAAAGCATTTAGTATTCTTTTCTTTTTTATGAAAATAAATGACTATCAACAATAAACCAATAAACTATGTGTACCCAAAAAAGAATTCATAAAATAATTTCTTTTATTTAATTAATTTCTGTATTACAATAATCTAAACATAATTCTTGTTTCTTAATCAAATTAATTAACTTAGGGAGGTACTTAAACAAAGATTTGCAGCAGAAACAACAATACTACCATATTTCTGAAAATCACCATTTTCCTTAGTCATAGGAATATTATATCCAGAAAATAATTCAAATGCCCTTTGACATTTAAAAGCATCTTGCTCAATAATATTTGCTACAATGGTTAAATTCTTAAATTGACCATTATGCAAATATATATCAGCAAGAGACAAACTATTAAGGGCCTCATTGTAATAAGTTAAGCACAAGATATATATCGCCTCTAAATTTTGATCGTCTGTTTGCTTGAGCAGGGTTCCGAACTTAGCTCCAATGGTAAAGGCATTTTTTCCGACTACATGGATGACTGATTCAGTTAAATCATGAAGATTTTGATGAGAATAATCATTCAAGACTGTCAAACAAAAGGCTATGTTTTTGGAATTGTCACATACATCTGCTAAAGGGTTACTTGTACTTTGAATTGCAAGAAAAATACATATAATTAGTGATAAACATAAAGAAAATGAAGATGGTGCCATTTTTCCCCCTTTGGTTTTTAGTTTATGTGTGTGTATATATATAATTAACTTTATAAAGAATAATAAATTAAACAATCTAGTCATTTAAGAAGTATTTATCAATAATTATCCATAGTTAATAAGTTATTAACATTATATATAGGTAAATTTATGATGATAGAGCAAAAGAACTTTATATAAATTGCTTGCATTAACAAGGGAAATAATTTTCTTTATTTCAAATTTTAATTATTAAATTGGAAAATAAAAGTAAAACTCACTTTACCCCTTCAATATTTTTGGTTTGGAAACACAAATCCCTTTATATTTTGCATTAACATGCACTCCTTTAATTAATTTCATACCTCTTCTTTTACTTTAATCTTTTCTGTTTTAACTCTCGAAATCGAAAAAATATCATATAAATTGATCCAGAGAAGATATTAATAAAGTAATATGAATATTATTAATATTTATATTACAACAGTCTCAACGTAACTTATTGGCGAATCAAATTTAAAAAAGATTTGCAGCAGCAACAATAATGTCACCAAATTTCTGAAGATCCTCATTCTCCTTAGTAATATTAGAAATATAACCAGGCTTCATTTGATCAAATGCTGTTTCACAATTAAATGCATCTTCAATAACAATATTTCCTGCTGTGATTAAGTTTTGGTATTGGTGCATATTCAAATATTGTTGTGCGTTACCTAAAGCACCAAGGGCCCAATCATAATAATTCGCGCACAACACATATATCGCTTTTACATCTGGATCGTTTGTTTGGTTTTGGAGCAAGTTGATCTTTGCACCAGTCGCGGAGGCATTTGATGCTGCTAAAATGATGGTTGATTGCGTTAAATCGTGAAGATTTTGATGAGAATAATCTTTCAAGACGCCCAAACAAAAGTCTGAATTTTTGGATTTGGTGCACACATCGATTAAAGGGGTACTTGTACTTTGAATAGTGAGAAAAGCACATACGATGCATAAAATTAGTGAACATAAAGAAAATGAAGATGGTGCCATTTTTCTCCTTTTGATTGTTGGTTTATGTATGTATATATATAATTCTCCAATAAGTTTAAGTTTATAAGAAAAAAATTAAAAAATCTAGTCATTTAAGAAGTATTTATCAATAAGTATCCATAGTTAATCGTATTATATATATGGAATACAATCTGCTATAATAGGTAAATTTATGATGATAGAGCAAAAGAACTTTATATTGATTGCTTGCATTAACAAGGGAAATAATTTTCTTTATTTCAAATTTTAATTATTAAATTGGAAAATAAAAGTAAAACTCACTTTACCCCTTTAATATTTTTGGTTTGGGAACACAACCCCCTTTGTATTATGAATGAGATGATAAATTTCAATTAATCTAAGTAAATCGCTAAAATTAATAGAATTATGAAATGTCAAAAACGACTTTATAGCATGTACTCTTTTAATTAATTTCATACCTCTTCTTTTCCTTTACCTTCTGTTTGGATGGTGATTTGTCATGCTTTCATAATATCACGCTCTATGAGGTACCTTTGACGTGGTTGATGCTAAGAGACTATTGTTAGTTCCCAAGCGAACGACTCGACTTCATCACATTTGTTAATCACAATCTGATAGCAGAAGACATCATTAATAAAGATTACTTGATGAAAGAAAATGACAAAATGATAATCTAAGGTCAGAGGCCAAACAATCTATCCATCAGCTAAGTAAGACTAATGTGAAAGAAACTAGTCAATAATAACATCCAACCACAACTCAACAGTTTAGTCTATGAAGCCTCTAAAACATCTGACTAAGTGGTGCCGATGACAGACCCATGACTACCTCAAAATAAAATAAAAAGGATAAACTCAAAGCTAGAAGGAAAAAGATGATATCCTCCGAAAACAGGGTAGGACTCACGAATCAGCTGAATGCAAATAGGTTGTAACACCCGGTAAATTACCAAAATACCCCTAGGGATGAGGTGTGCGTAAAACGCATCTTTCGATGCTCGGATTGAAAATCCGAGCGTGGATTCGTGATCAACACTGAAAATGGAGTGGGAAGAGGGTCTCGGTCGATTTTTAGAGCGATCGAGTCAAAAGATAATTTTTCGTTCCAAAACGAAAAACAATGTGCCTGCGCGATGGAACCACGTCGTGGACCTGTCGCGGAGCCACACTTATGTTTTTCTGTGATTTTTCGACGAAGTTGAATTTTCCGAAAATACATTGTCCGCGACAGGTCCGCGTCGTGGACTGTGTTAAATCGGGTCGGGGAAATTTTTTTTTAAATTACGGAGGGCATTTTAGTCCATTCTTATTTATCCTAAACGTTCTCCTACGACTAATTAAGGTCGATTTCTATGAAAAAGGGTTTCAAAACCCATTCAAGCGTATTCTCCCTAAAGGTCACTAAGCTAGGGCTTAAGGGAAGTTGAGGTTGAAGAGATCAAGAGGAGGTGGTGCATAATTGTGTTAGCAAAACTTTCCAGGTATGTAAGGCTAACCTAAAGCATGGGAATGTTCTCCCATGAGCCCTTTAGAGTATTGAGTATTGTGTCTTGACATGATGAGGTTAATATGAACAGTTTGATGCATGTACATTCTACATTATTTTATGTATAAATAATTTTCCTACATGAATTGATGATCATCACTATTTTGTTTTACATCATAATTCATTTTTATGAGTGCATTTTTTAAACCCTATAACTATGGTGTTTTGGAAAGAGCATGCATAATGAAATTAGGGGATATGTCTAGAGCCTTGACGATGATGATGTTATGATGATGTTGATGAGAACGATGTTTTATTATGTCTTAGCATTGAGATTTAATTGCTAAATGATGTCTCTTGAGTTCTGATGTTGATGTTGATGTTATGAGGTGAGGTACTATGTCCCTATGGGACCGATGTTGATGTTATGAGGTGAGGTATTATGTCCCTATGGGACCAATGTTGATGTGAGGTTTTATACTATGTCCCTCTGGGATTGATGTTGATGTTGAGGTATTATATCATGTTCATATGTGACTGATGATGAGGTATTATGTCCCTGTGGGACTAATGAAATTGATGTTTTATGAGCATGTCGAGTTCTGGGAGGAGTATTGAGCACTGAAATAGGTAGAGAGTGAGTCCCACTCGAACCCATTAACTACGTGGCTGCGTAGGAAAAGCGGATTGAACCGCAATGTGGATGGCTCCTATCTTGTTCCAAATGAGGACTGAGGTTTTTCTTGTGGATCCACTGAGGTATGTCTTTTACCCCGGGCAGGGTATTGGATGGATGTGGCAACGGCATCGCTTCGTTGTATCATCACCGGCTCATAGGTGATGGTTGTCGGTTAGAGAAACTCTCAGTTAGGTTCCATTGGATAGAACTCTAATGTTGATGTTAATGTGATGGTTGAGTCGAGTCCTTGAGTCGATGTTGATGTTCCCTTGAGTCGATGTGATGTTCCTTTGATGTGAGTTGATGTTGAGGTTCCCTGAGATGAGTTTGATGTGATGTCGATGTTGAGATGAGAGGTGGATGAGTCAATTGTCTAATCTAATCTCTTACCTTAGATAGACTTTTGATATCCTGATGGAGTATGATGTTGAGTTGATGTTTCTTTATGCTGTGTACTTACCCTGTTATTCAGCTATTTTACATGCCGGTACATTCCACGTACACCATTTGGCGTTGCATCGTTTCATGATGCAGATACAGGAGTTAGAGGACTTCAGCAGGCGTACCGTTGAGGTCGGAGATCGCGAGTTCCAACTTTGGTGAGCCTCCTTGCCATCCAGAGGAGACCCTTCTATTTTATGTTTTTTCTTTATTTCATTAAGTCCGGTAGCCATGGCATGTCATGGCACCACTCTTAGACAGTTGAGTCAGGTTAGAGGCTTCGTAGACATAATGTCGAGGTTGATGTTGATGTTTTCCCTTATGAACTGAGTAGTGCTTTACTTACTTAGTTGATACTGAGGTTGATGTTGACCATTTGGCCCTTTATTTTGAGGAGGCCTATTGATATTATTTCCGCTGTGTCGATGTTGGATGATGTGATGAGGCTAAGTTGTTCGCTTGGGGACTAGCAATAGTCTCTGAGTGCCGGCCACGCCTAGGGTACCCCCCTAGGGCGTGACATAGGTCCTCAACAGGGTGCCTGTTGATAACCGCTAGTACTTGTCTATGTATCATGAAAAGATGAAGGCCCAAATCGATGTTAGCACGTGGAATGTACGAGTATGTAAAATGGCAGAAAGGAACATGTAAAGGAAGAATAACATCAACTTAAATAGCTCAACTCAAGAAGTAGGAAACTCAATCATTTAGTCAAGAGTCTAAAGTAAGAATGTAGTTTAGACAATGACCACTCATATACCATTGAGTCCAATCCACTCAGAGTACTATCAAGGCATATTTGAGAGTTTCTCTAACCGACAACCTTCACCTATGAGTCGGTGATGATACAACGAAGTGATGTCGTTGCCACATCGATCCAATACCCTGCCAGGGTATTGATACATCCCATCAGTGGATCCAAAATCAGTAACATCAAGTCATCATTTTGGGACAATAGGAAACATCCGATTTTATGGTTCAATCCTCTTCTACGCCGGCTACGTAGTTATTGAGTTTGAGTTGGACTTACTCTTACTCAATTCGGTGTTCAATACTCCTCCCAAGACTCAATATGCTCATAATACATCAACCCTATGGTTAACTCATTCGTCTAGTCTCATTGGACATTTGTCAACTCAATTTATCACATCAACTATCAACTCTTTGGTTACATTCTTTTAAGGTTCAGCTCTTAACTCATAGAGACTCTATCATGCATCATTCTAACTCATAACATTCAGGAAAACAATAGTAGAGTTAAAGCATTTAGGGACTTCATAGACTCTTTAGGCTCAAATTATGCTCATGCATGTTCATGTAAGTAAAATATATAAAAATAAGAAGAATTCATGTTAGAGTTCATGTAGTAAGGCGAAATCATCTAATTCATAAAAACTATAATTCATACAAAATTATATAGAGATACATCAGAATTTAAGAAAAACCTTCAAGAAACATCCTTGGAAGACTCAATTCACTCACAACTCCATCTATTCAGGTTATGGGGCACATGGAAGAATCTAATCCATGTTTTGGTTAGCCTTATATACCTGGAAGCTTTGAATCTTGAAACAGCTTGGAAGAATTCTCAAGTTTTCGCTGTAAACCCTAGCCTTTTTCTCCCTTGAACCCTTGCTCTAAGTTGGAGATGGGGTGTTAGCGTAAAATGGTTGAACTGACATATTTAGGGCTTTATTTAGGTGTAAAAACGTCAGCTTTAGAATTTGAAAGGATGGAAAAAGACCAAAATAACCTTTCTTAAAAAGCTGTCAAAAGTCATCTATGGGCCCACCTACGGCCCGTAAAAACTTCCACGGCCTGTAGGGACCCTTCCGTAAACTTGTGGGCAAATTTCGGGTCTTTAGATCACTTCTACGAGCGCAATCTATGGCTCATAGAAGTTTCAAGTACCCATAGATGGGTCCGTAAAGTCTGAAACCAAAAAATGGATTTTCAGAATATTTTTCCACGAGTTAGTAGTCGGGCCGTACTTTAATCCACAACCCGTAATAGGTTTCGTAGGTACCATTCTGCTTTGGTACTCTTCAGTAAAATGACCATAACTTTTGACTCCAAACTTCAAATGAGGTGAAATTTGTTGCATTAGGAAGCTAATTCAAAGACCTTTCATTTGGTAGGTCATGGGCCACTTAATTCTTTGTGTTCTAAGAGTTATGATCATTTAAAGTTGACTCTTGTATAATCTAACACTAGAAACTTAATTTATAGGAAAATTTTGAACTCGGCTAAGTACTAGAGGTCTCTTATGACCCTAATCCACTTACCATATGTAAGAATGAGTCTTGAAACATAGGTGCATGTAAGAATAGAGGTATGGGTGTCACATATAATGCATGGTATGGTATTGTAAGTAAATGTATTGTATCATATTTGGATTGACTGTATGGGTTGTCATAATTTGATGATAATTTGTTGTTTGATTTGACTGTATGGTACTGTATCGTAACTTATAAATTTACAAAAAGATCCTTAATTATTATAAATATTAAATTTATCAATATTTTTTAAATATAAATACATAGAATCAACTAGGGAAACATACAAGCCAATATATCTCCAATCCATACAAATAACACAAAAAAATAAAATAAAAAGTAAGAACTTTTAAAAAAACGAACCTCAAAAAATAAATTAAAATTTGAAAGAAAAGACGAAAGGCGGAAGAGAAATTTCAAAAGTTGATGTGGGGGGAAATAAGTAATACAAAAGTAATGGATATATTAGAGTAAAGTTTAATAAAGAATAAATGATAAAATAGAATTATTCAAATTTAAATAAGGGCATAATTGGGAAAAAAAAATAAGGAAACCATGGGATATAACCAAATTGGTGATTTCAAGAAATGTGAGTTTTCATGGTTTCAGAACCATGAAACCAAACCATATAATTAACGAAACAATCAAAATAAACATGGTTCTCTTATTAACTGTACCATACCATAACACCAAAAACCACGATCCAAATAAGTTGTTAGTCTTTTCTTTTGATTTTACTTGGCAAGTTTACGTTTTAAGTCTCGAAATTGAAAAAATATCATATAAATTGATTGGAGAAGATATCAATAAAATAATACGAATATTATTATTTTTTATATTACAACAATCTCAACGTAACTTATTCGCGAATCAAATTAGAAAAAGATTTGCAGCAGTAGCAATAATGTCACCAAGGTTCTGAAGATCTTCATTCTCCTTAGTAATGTTAGAAACATATCCAGACTTCCTTTGATGAAATGCTTTTTCACAATTAAATGCATCTTCAATAACACTATGTGCTGCTGTGATTAAGTTTTGCCATTGGTCCATATTAAAATATTGTTCTGCTTTACCTAAAGTAACAACGGCCCAATCATAATAATTCGCACACAACTTATATATCGCTTCTACATTTGGATCGTTGATTCGGTTTTGAAGCAAGTTGATCTTTGCCTTAGTCGCCGAGGCATTTGATACTGCTAAACTGATGGTTGATTGCGTTAAAACGCGAAGATTTTGATGGGGATGGTCTTTCAAGACGGACAAACAAAAGTATAAATTTTTGGCTTTGGTGCAAACATCGATTAAAGGGTTACTTGTACTTTGAATCGTGAGAAAAGCACATACAATGCATAAAATTAGTGATGAACATAAAGAGAAAGAAGATGATGCCATTCCCCTCCTTTTGATCGTTGGTTTATGCCCTTCTCGAGTTTAACTTATATATATCGATAAGATAGTATAATAACATATTTAATAATCTAATCGTTTAAAAATGTGTATAATTATCTATATTTTTATTTATTAAAATAGTAATATAATATATAAGGAAAACAATTCTGCTAAAGTAGGAAATATTTTATTATGACAGTGCAAATTTTTTTTATATAAGAATCACTTTTGAAAAGGATGATATTCAATGTAAAGGACTAAATTTCGAAATGGTTATCTGCATTAAACAAAGGAAACTTATTTTTATCTATTTTTTTTCTATTACAAGAATTTGGAATAAGAGTAAACGTCATTTTACTCCTTTTACATTTTTTTTTTGGGAAAATAATATCTCCTTCACATTTCAAATGCGATAATAAACCCCGTTTATCTTAAATCAATTGCTAGAATAAGTTGAATTATTGCATATATTTTTAAAAGATTAAAATCAATTTTAGGCCAATTGGAGCAAAAAATAATTTTTCGGGGCAAAATGCAATTTCCAGCAAGGTGCGCGACACCTTCGCTCGCGGAGATGCCCCAAGATGGGTCATTCTCACACTTTGCACATAAAACTCATTCAACGAGTGTGATTTATGTGTTACGTAAAATAATGAACTAAAACGAAACAAGTCCACGATGCGGACCTGCTCCATTACAGTTCAAATTTTTCCTGCCGGCTGAATTTTTAACAAGGGGCATTCCAAACTTATACTCACTCCACCTGCACTTAACCCACGACTGATATAGGTCATTTTCAACCTTAAAAGACTTCCTAAACTCATTCGTAAGTCTTTTACGCTAAATTAACTAAAAACCTAGGGTTAAAGAGATGAAAAAGGGCTAGGTTCAAGAAATTCAAGCCAGATTTTTGCAAATTTAATTGTTTGTCTTCATCCCAGGTATATAAAGCTAAAATAAAGTATGAACCTTCTTCTTCCATGTGCCCCATGATTGTGGTAGGAGGAATTGTGATGGAATTGAAGTCCCCATGACTGTGTTTTTTTTTTAAATTTCTTTAATGTTCAACCTATTTTACTTATATTGTATAATTGATGATTTTTATAAGCTTGTTTGTTGAACAAATGAGTTAAGTCTTTTTTTTTTATAAACTCTAATTATATTTTTGAACTAAGATTTAATGAGTATGTCTAAGGATTGAGTCTAAGGCCTGGACTTGTGAATGCTTGATTGTGATTAAGGTGTGAACATGATGATAGCCCCATGAACTTGATGGTTAAATGTAATCTTCATAATGGAACCCAACCGATTGGTCTCGACTAAAGTGTTATTCTAAATGATTCTCTAAACCACTTTTGAAAAATATGATTGGATGGTTGATTGGTCGAAAGGCTTAATCGCGACAGAATTGATGAATTGATAAGAGTCCTTACGAGGCTTGATTGATTTGATGGATTGGACTTAATTGGCTAGAGTCTTATAAGCATTGAGTCTTGGAAGGAGTATTGAACACCAAATTGAGTAAAAGTAAGTAATACTTGAGCTCAATAACTATGCCGCCAGCATAGGATGAAAAAGGGGCCATACATCTGAAGTCCTTAAAGAGAGTTTGATTTAATTGATTGTGGATCCAATGATGGTGATCGTCCGTTACCTGCCAAGGTATTGGGGACGGGCAACATCGCTTCGTTATATCATCACCAGCTCATAAGCAATGGATGTCGGTTAGAAAAACTCTCATATAGGTCTTGATAGTACTTTGATTGGATTGGATTGTGTATGATTGATCTCTATCGAAACTGTATTCTTACTTTAGACTTTTGACATCCTAATTGAGATTCTTACTTCTTGACTTGAGTACCTGAGTTGATGGTATTTTACCTTGATGGTTGTTTCATTCTTCTATTTTACATACTCGTACATTTCATGTACTAACTTCCATTTGGGCGTGCATCTTTCTATGATGTAAAGACATGCATTAGAGATCATCAAAAGGCACTTCATTGAGGATCCTTTCGCATTCAGCTGATTGGTGACACCTTCTTGCTTTCGTAGGATTTTCACATTATTATTATCCAACTATTAGAGTTTAGATTTGCTTTTATTTTGATTTGAGATAGTCATGAACCTGTCACTAACCCATCTAGAAAGTAGAGACAGAGGCTTCATAGACTAGACAGTGATGAGTTGATGTTGAGATCTTTATCTCTTGATTGAGTTTCTTTAAAACTATTCTTACGCACAAATTTTGAGTTTGATTTGTTGGCTAAGACCTTTATTCATTGGGTTAGAACAAGATTAGATTCGCCCATCCTATTGTCTCTTTATTGTAAGCCTTCAACTTATTTGAATGAATGTGTGATCAGGTCAAGTGGTTCGCTTGAGAGTCAGTAATGATTTTTGAGTGTCGATCACGTCAAGGGTACCCTCTCGAGGCGTGACAAAATATTAATTAATAAAAAGTCTATTAAAAGGATAAATTAATTACGTGTGTAAAGTCTATAAAAATAAATAAATCATCACGTGTGTAACTTATATCACACAACTATAAATAATTATGTAAATATTATTATCTCATATAATCAAATTTATAAATATGTCATTTTTTATTCGTATCGCATGATGCAAATCAACTTTATTTTATTTGACAATAATAATAGATAAATAATTGAATGTACTTCTGATTTTATATATGCTCTTTTCTTCTTATCTAGTGTCTGGTATCAGCATTAGAGCTCCGACTAAATTTGAATCGTACACTATAGGACCCTTTTAGGAATAGAGTTCCCAATAGATTTTCTACATATTCAAGGCTTGAATACCGAGAATTCTGATTAAGAATGGAGCAGTGTCATCATTGCACCACAACCCATGTTAATAATTCTATGTTTTTCTTATGTTTAAGGAAAATAATATCTTAGTTTATTATCAAGTTTTAAATTCATGTCATCCTATCTACCTTGATATGAATTATATTTAGTACGTTCATATTTTTTATATTATAATATAATGTTCACTTTGAATATTAGTTTATAGTTTCTTTGGATAGGGGCTGTAGAATCGTAATCTGAAAGCTCCTTCAATTTTTAAATATATACATATATTACTTCCAAGCATGTATACATACAAATAAAAATTGAAGTCAATAAAAATGCATATAAATCATCAATCAACATGCATATAAATTACAGAATAACATAATATTATGAAAGAGAGAAAATATTATTACTTAATTGTGTTGCTTTGACATGAATATAAATTTACTCCTTATATAGATTATATTTAATTTGTTTAAGTGTTATTGTTGAATTGGTATTAGAATTGGATTGTAGAACTTTATGTTTTGTGTTAGTTTGTTTTAATCCTAATTAGGTAAATTGCTAGTAGAAAATTGTTTTAACAATTACAGGGGTATCAAGTTGCTAAGCTACACTATGAAGGTTTGGGAGAGAGTGGTGGAGATGAGGGTGAGAAGAGAAGTATCTATTTCAGAGAATTGATTCGGATTCATACCGGGGAGATTGACTACTGCAACAATTCATCTTGTTTGGAGACTAGTGGAATAATATAGTAAAAGAAAGAGGGACCTTCATATGGTATTTATTGATCTTGAGAATACCTATGGCAAAGTTTCGAGGGATGTCATATGGAGGTGTCTAGAGGCGAAAAGTGTTCCAATAATGTATATTATGGTGATAAAGACATGTACAACGAAGCCAAGACTCGAGTAAGGACAGTGGGAAGAGACTCAGAGTATTTCTCTGTTAAGATGAGACTTCATCAATGATCTGCGCTGAGGCCTTTTCTTTTTACTTTAGTGATGAATGAACTGATACGGTCTATCCAGGAGGGGGTTCCATGGCGTATGCTATTTGTGGATGACATAGTACTAATTGATGAGACCAGGGATAAAGGTAATGATAGGTTGGAGGTCTAGAGACATACCTTAGAATCTAAAGGGTTCAAATTGAGCAGGACCAAAATAGAAAACCTGGAGTTCAAATTTAGTGTTACAAGAGATAAAACGAATATTGAAGTGAGTCTTGCCACTCAATCTATTCCAAAGAGAGAAAACTTTAAATATCTCGGTCTATCATCCAGAGTAGTGGTGATATCGATGATGATGTCACACATCGTATTGAGGCAGCATGGATGAAATGAAGGTTTGCCTCTGGAGTATTGTGTGATCAGAAAATATCACCTAAACTTAAAGGTAAGTTGTACAGAATGGTGGTTAGACCATCTTTTCTTTATGAGGTGGAGTGTTGGCCAGTCAAAAACTTATGTTCAAAAGATGCAAGCTGCTGAAATGGGGATGGAATAGAGGTCGTGTATTAGGGTAGAAGGTTGGTAAGGATAGGATGATGTCTTGCCTTGTGATATAGTAGGATTAGTCGTATTATTATATATTATGTTGTTATTGACCATCATTCATTTTGCAACTTGTATTGTATTTATGAGTTTCCAATTGCTTTCCACTATAGTCATTTTTGTATCTAGTATTTTCTGCTTTTTGGGACTGATATATTTGCGTTGAAGGTCTTCCGGAAACAACCTCTCTATCTCTACGAGGTAGCGGTAAGGTCCACGTACATTTTATTCTCCCGAATTCCATTTGTGGGATTTCACTGGGTAAGTTGTTGTTGTTTATTTTTTAGACAATTTTTAGACCTTTTTTAAAAAAAAAAAAAAAAACTTTTTACTTGTTTTGGGACGTTTCTTTTTTTTAAAAAAAAAACTTTTTGATCATTATTTTGAAAGTGTTTTGTCTTTTTCTTTTTAGATCAAGTTTATTTTTTGCCAATATTTTTGGACGGTTTTTAAACCCTTTTCTTTTTGGACGTTTTCGCTTTTTTTATAATTTTTGTTTTATTGTTATTAGTTGAATTGGAAAATGATTCTTTGTAGATTTTCTTTTATTAATATTGAAAGGATTCTGTGTAGAAATTTAACCATAATAAGAAAAAAAATTTCATCTATTATGTTTATTATATTTAATATTATTAAAATAATAATATAGTAATTAGAAAAAAAATGACAAAATACAAATTTATTTAAAGAGAAGTCTTTTAATAAAGAACAAAAAATTCAAACAATAGTTCCAACGGCCTTCATGCTATAAATTAATTAAATTCTTTAAGTTAGCATTGTACAAAAATGACATTCGATTCCTCCTTTAAATCCGCAAAGCTAGAAAATGCCAAATTTATTCTAGGATTATAATGCACAAAGCTTTAATATCAACCCCCAATCGAGATACACCCCAACATGACATGAGAGCTAGCTCACTTTATGTGTACACTTTAAACTCGAACCCTATAATGTTCAAATCTTGAATCCACCACATCTATGTACACTCCCGTCCTGTTGGTGCACGGTTAAAATCACATAGACAGCATGCCCTTCAATTTCTTACTTTCCCTCCTTGTATGTAGTATGGAAAAAAAGAAAAGTATAACAAGCAAATCATCTAAGAGTGCATCAGTAAAGAGAATTGTAGGTGCGACATGTTGCAAAAATGGACGCTATGCATATCAGAAATGAAGGGAGAAGAGTAGCGTTCAAGAGCCTGCTCTGCCCTAAATATCCAGCCAGAGTTATAGTTACATCAGCAATCACCCGAGCAATTGTGCCAGCTTCCGTGGATAAGAGACCTCCGTTGTAGGTTCCCCGAGAAAGCCTTGATGACATTACTCGGGAGAGAAGAGATAAATTTACACCTGGAGTCATCAGCCAAATCGCAGAGATTTTAGAACGCAAACTCAAAAGACAAAACCAACAAAACTCCACAATTACACCTTCGTAAACGTTAAATGTCAAAGGGGTTAGCCATTTTTGTTTGATAACTGAGAAATTCCCAAGAATCAGTTATACGCGGTTGGAAACTAAGTGAATAATGGGTCAGCTCCTCTTCCCTTCTCTGCTTATAAGACAGGCTTTTCTCTACGACAGGACAGGCATTAGCGAAATATTAACATCAACTATAAATATCTTGTCCCAGGTATTGTGTTCACTAATCTAAAATGTGCTTATGTTTAACCTTTTTTCTTAAATCAACAACTTCCTTAGGCTGTGTAATGTATGGTAATCTTGTGACTCATTAGGTGGAAAGAACTGTATATTTGTGCTTTAACTCATTTACGCTAACTTAATTATGCACTACATTAGTTAAAAGGCAAAAATATCAAATCAAAAGTATTAACAGAACATAGTATTGCTCACGACATCGCTTCAATTGGGGTTAGCTAGAGACTTGGACACAATATATCTATTGTACTACCACGGAAGTTGTGTTATAAATGGCGGTGCTACCATCCACTGCTGCAATTTTACACGCCAAATTAGCAGCTGACAAGTCCAAGCTTACTAGTTCAACAGTTCAACTATATTATGTTCTCTTCCACCAGGTTTTCTCCCTTGATCAGAGGTTTGGTTCAACTTGACTAATTTTTATATCATCATGATAGGTTCTACGTCTATTGAAAATTAAGAACCAATGTTTCTCAAGGAGGAAAAATAAATGTAAAATAGAGATCACACCTTCTAATACTTCAGCAGATACAAACATAAGGAGGCCTGAGCAGACATATTGTGGTACTGAATACGGGATGATAATTTGAAAGCTCAGGAGTATGCCAAGGCAAACCATGATTTCAGAGGCCAGCAAAATTTGCCTGCGGAGAGGATAAACTAATCATCATATTCTGATCGCAAACACTCAACATGATAGAGCATAAACTCCAATGGCAAACACTCAACAAGACAGAACTAAGGAATCCTTTTAAAAAGTTAAATGCTATCCAGAAACAACATACATTGCAAGCAAAGCACTACACATCTATTATATTTATAGTATCCCCTTGAACATACTCGTTTCAAGATAAATTACCTGTCCTCAAAGATGTTACTTATGTAGTTCCCAACGAGAACATTTACTGGAAGAACAGTAAGGCCCAGACATGCAAGAAAAATTGCAACAGTGCTCGTTGACCAGCTAAAGTAATATGTTGTGACGACACTAGACTCTGAAAGTAAAACCTCCATAGCATATTTCAGCATAAAATAGATTAGTAATTGAACCTGCATCAATGAGTCAGATGAATGGTCATAAGTTAGTATAATTCTTAATAGAACAAGCAACAAATAGTAACATAATGTGATGTTGTACAGCAGGTAAAAAGTGGTTAATGATCTATCTCCCCAGAGACCAAAAATTTCAAACAAGCAATATTAGGGAAGCAAGTGCACTGAATCAGTGGTTGACACTCTACAAATAAATTGCCATTGAACAGTGAAAGCAACTAATTTAACTGGACTATTTTTACTCATAAAACAAAAGAATATTACTCCGGCATGAACCTTGGAAACAAAAAAAGTGCTCCACATACCTTCACAGAAGGAGTCAGCAATCTATATGCTTCTACAATGGAGTTGGCTGGACGGCGAGACTCCTCTGGAGCTTCTTCACTGCCATCACATTCTTGGTCACCTTCATTGTCTTGTTCATCACCCACTGATTTTAATAGCAATGGTTGCACAACACCCCTTTCAAGGGCATCATTTTCTGTTGGTATAAAAGATTTAATATCAAAAGCATTTAAAGAAAATCCCTGTTTTATCACCACGTAGACAATTTGCATTCCGGAATTTCTAAATAGCCATTGAAATTTGCTTTCAGGCAATAAACTTTTTAGCGTAATAAGTTGCTTAGGTTTAGGGTGAATCTAACTCTATGCCACACCATTTTTTAAAAATCAATAATGGTATCAGAGTCTTTTATTGATCTTAATGGACGTGGGAGTTCATTGAAGAAGTACTTTTAACCATACCTATTCTAACCTACTTTAACCCGTGCTTATTTTTAACATATGGCTATTATCAACCAATATCAATTTTAATCAACTTCTAAACCTATTTTTCAACCATGACTAGCAGTAGTCTCTCTTAGAATGTCCAGCAAATTCTCACTGACAAACACTATTAAATTTGGTCAATGGAAATGAAATCTTATTTTAAAATCTATGATTTATGAAATATTAAAATGGAAGAACTATTCTTACAAACACTCCCTGCAAAAATCAACACTAATGTCATTAGAGTTTTTCACTAATCTTAATGGACCCGTGAATTCATTGAAGAAGTACTTCAACCACTTTTGACCATACCTATTTTAAACCCATTTTTAACCCCTGCTTATGGTTAATGCAGGCAGGTCTAATATCAACCAATACAATATTAAACCATCTTTTAAACCTACTTTTGAACCATGACAAGCAGCAATCTCTCTGAGAATGGCCACAATTTTTTACGAACAAAAACTATCAATCTGATCCGTGAAAATAAATCATATTTAGAACCTATGATTTATGGAATATCGCAATAGAAGAATTATTCTTACAAACACTCCCTGTAAATCCTATTATTGTCCTTATTAAAGCATTTTTCAAAAAGCTTTCAGATAAGACAGTTATTGAGGATAATTTTAAGCACAAAACTAAAAAAAGAAGAGAAAGAACAATGTTAAAAAGATATGCAAGTTCAAAAACACTCAAAAAATTCAGCACCATCTGTCAAAGAAGAAATTGAGAAACTATTTTTTAAAACATACAGTAACTAAAGCAAAGTTGAAGTGTTCAAATTTACTTTTAGTTACTGCAACAATTTTTTAGCATAATAAATTGCTTAGGTTTTTAGACTGAATCCACTTTTTAAATTTATATTAGGTTGTTTTGGTCAACCAATTTTAGGTACTTTGACCAAAATCAATAGAGGAATTCGGGAAAAACACAATAATGTATGCAATCAAAACAAACACTAAGATGAAATTGAAGAAAATAAAGTATCTTGTATATAGAAATTTTCTATGTCAATCCTTTTCCTTATATCACCTTTTGGGTTCTCCTCCAGTCAATACTTTTTCGTCATTGTGAGAAATATTGGGGGAAAATATTATTGAATTATTGTCTACATTATTACATTGAGACCCTATTTATAGTTACTATATTAGACTCCTTTTCCAACTAGGATACTATAATACAATGGAAAAGGTATCTATATACTATTGTAATTCCTATTCTTATTCTAAGTAGGATTGTATTTACCTATTCCTATTCTAACACTCCCCCTCAAGCTAGTGCATACACGTCATATGTACCTAGCTTGTTACAAATGTAATTAATACGAGAATCGATGACGAGCGTGTTGAGATATCAGCAAGTTGATCTTCACAAAATTAACAGTCAACATCAATGTTTAGTCTTCTCATGCAATTCCGAGATTATTGTTAAACTTCCCAAACCAAGCTTGAGAAGATTGTTTTAGACCATAGAATAATTTACACAACCGACATACAAGGTTATCAGACTCCCCCTGAGCAACAAAATCAGGTGGATGCTCCATATAGATTTCTTCCTCGAGATCATCATAGAGAAAGACACTCTTAATGTTCAACTGATTAAAAGGTCAATGGAGAATGACAATATGGATCATCTCAAAATTACTCCTAAGAAAGTCACTTTAAAACTTCTCTAGACCTGCTTATGCACCAAATTATTAGATTTGATGGCTGAAAATGGTCACAAATTGAGAAATAAAATTATATGAGAAGGGTTGGAATGATGACACGACCCTACAGAGAATAGAATTATATGGGTAGGGTCGGAATGATAGCACAATCCTACTGGAAAATAAAAATTATATAGGTAGGATCATATTGACGACATGACCCTACTGCAAAAGAAAAATTTTATGGATAGGGTCGGAATGATGGCACGACCCTATGCAAACTAGATTTGATGAGTCACCGAAAAGACGAATGGAACTACGCAAATCAAATCTGAGTCACCAAAAAAGACACAATGCTATGCAACTCAGATATGAGAAAGTAGTTCGAAAAATTCACGGTACTACAGAAATTGAATATGAGTAGTCTGGAGAGATGCACGGTGCTACACAAATCGAATATGAGAAAGTAGTCACCGGAAAGATGGTACGGTGCTACACATGATAAATATAAAAAAAAGTCACCGAAAAGATGATACGGTGCTACCCAAATTTAAAATAAAAAAAAAGTAGTCACCGGAATGATGGCGGTGCTACACAAACACTGAAAGATGTGGGTTTGACACAAAACAACCCTAGAAAGACACCGAAAATTGACGACTTGTTTGATTGAATTTTCTTCCCTTGAATATGAGAATCATATATATATCACTATACCCTACTTTGTTAACATAACTACTGGCCAGACAGGCAACATATGTAGGTCATAGCCGCCCGCCGGCAACGGAAGCTCTTTGATTTTCTACCAAGACCGTAGAAGCTCTGATACCATGTGAGAAATATTGGGGGAGAATATTATTGAATTGTTGTCTACATTATTACATTGAGACCCTATTTATAGTTACTATATTAGACTCCTTTTCCAACTAGGATACTATAATACAATGAAAAAGGTATCTATATACTATTGTAATTCCTATTCTTATTCTAAGTAGGATTGTATTTACCTATTCCTATTCTAACAGTCATAATACCTTGTAAGTTTTCCACATAATTTAGACATATGACTCTTTTTTTAGATATTTGAATTGATTTTAGTTGATTCACTGCACTATATCCATACTTGGATCTGTACCCCCAAATCTTAAAATTTAGATCTTAGCTTTTTCGAACTTTTGTTATGCAGATATTCTGCAAATTATATTTTCAAGTTAGTTATTTAAAACCCTCATATGCTTAATAAAATCATCTAGAAACATTTTCAATGATACTTTCAACCATTTTGTTGCACCATCTTTCAAAAAACCAACATACTATAACTAGACTACTCAAAATAAACAACATACCCAGTGAAAACTAGATTGCTCAAAAAGAAGAGTGATAAATACATGTTTTTTGTTTTACTAAATATGTTCAATAAATATGGAAATTTAGAGATAGTTACATTATAGTGTTGGGATACCAGGGAAGGAGGTTTCATATCATTGTGTTTATTGTGTTCACTTTGTACTCATACAATATTACTAATTTCTTTTTATAAGGTAAAAAAAATTAACAGTAATATTGTAAGGGATTGTTTGATATAAAAATGGTATAGACAAAGTTATCTCATGGATGGGATATCCCATGGGAGTAATTATCCCACCATATATATGGGATAACTTATTCCATCATTGTAATACAAATAATGGGATAAATAATGTCGAGACTAACTAATACCCCCAACTAAACGCAGGATAAAACAGCCTGACATTTTATTCCACGATTATTAACCCTTATATCAAACGATCCCTAATTGTACAAAGTTTCAAAAGAGATGACGCCTTAACCTATGTGATTAGAGACCCATGAAGTAGGCTCATATGGGTGATCACAAGTCAATATTAGCACTGAGCACTAAAAGAGTGTTTGTCCAGTACAAATTGAGGATGAGTTTATAAGTCTTAATAGGATGGAATATTTAAAGCAGCATATGTAGAAACACAAATTTTATTGGGTCAAATTCATGCAATATTTGGATTAAAATTCATGTTTATTTGGATTGCACAATTAAATAAGCCTATTTTATTAAATTCAAATCCAAGGTCCATTTCATCTTCAAACCCAAATTCATCATGTCACATGTCAAGTAAAATGACATCCCAGTCAAATTCAAGACTAATAAGATGATGTCACATGCTCAAATAATGTGACAATCATACTCCATTTCAAAAAGCAATCAAAAGTCGTCAAGCGTCCAAAATGACATGTCTTCACCAATCACAAGAAATCTTATCACATAGCATTTGTGATAAGTTTGATGACTTACATAAGTCGATCACAATGAGGCAATAGAATTCATTTACACTTGAACTGCCTAAACTATAAATAGGGGGTTACATAACTTTCTAGAAACATTCAGCAAGTCAAAGGGTGCCACATAAAATAGGACGGAGGGACTAGGGAGCACTAAGATTATAAACTCTAGGGGCAACATCCATTTTTTTCACATCAAATGAAGTCTCTTAAATTGGCTACATCTTTCTAGTCCTAGTAGATAGTTCAAGTGTAAATGAACTCTTTTGCCTCATTCCGGTTGTTTCATGTAAGTCATTAAATTTATCACAAATGTTAGGTGATAAATTTATTTATGATTGGCCAAAACATGTCATTTTGAACACTTGGCGGCTTTGATAACTTTTTGGATATAACTGAGATTGTCACATCATTTGAACACGTGGCATCATCTTAGTCTTGAATTTGACTAGGATGACTAGGATGCCATGTCACTTGACACGGGGCATGAATTTGGGCCTCAAGATGAAATAAACCTTGGACTTGAATTTAATAATATGAACTTATTTAATTGTCCAATCCAACTTAATTGTTCAACCCAAAGTGAACATGGATTTAATCCAAATTTTGGATGAATTTAATCTAATAAATGTATGTGTCTAAATTATAAACTTGGTGGACTCACCTGTGTGAGAGTGAAGTGAGGTTGTTCGTGATCAATATTTTTCTCCTCAAGTTCTCCTCACAATATTTCATAATTATAGGTTTTATAACTCTATTTATAGATATTTGAATTATTTTTAGCCAATTCCACACCCGTATCCTTACATGGATCCATATCTCCGAATCTTATAATTTTGATCATAGTAGATCCGACCTCTAGATCTACACCCGTATCAGACGCCCACACCTTAGTCCGAGCAATTTAGAACCAGACACCCTGACACTACTGGAGATCTGCCCCTGGCATATATCTAGCCTCTTCCCCTCAAAGTATGCTTGGTTCCTTTCCAACCATATAGTCCTGTTTCTCTTGACTGTTGTCAATTTAGTTGAGGATAGCACACAACAACCACTCATATAGGCAATTTTTGAATTAAGACCAAAAAGGACAGCATTAATAATAAAAATAAAAAGTTGAACATACCAGCATTAGATTTCTGAGGAACATTGTTTACTTCATCAGTCTCTTGAGCAGGTTCTCTAAAAGAGATCCACAACCATATCAAATAAATTAACCATGCAAAGGCCATAACCCAACCAGGCAAAGTATTTTGATTGAAAGTTAACTTGTAAATCTTAAAATTTGTCTGAAGTAAACCAGCAAGTGCAGGACCACATGCCATTCCAAGTGCACTAGCACTTACAAAACCTGCAGAAGCCTGCATTCGGATTCTAAGTGGCACACAGTCACTGATGTAACGTCGGTTCACTGCTCTAGCGGAACCTAAACTGCATTTCAAGAGACAGAAAACCCCATTTTGTTAACTTGTAGTCAAGTGAAAAATGCTTTTTGAATATCACATTAACTTTCCAAAAGCAGATACAAGAATGACACTGAATCATGTTATAAATATGATAAAGCAGAATATGCTACTAAAATCACATTACAACAACATATACCCAGTGTAAACCAATCCCACAACCTGAGTTTTGGAGAGAGTATGCAGATCTTACCTCTATCTTGGGAGGGAGGTAGAGAGATTGTTGCCGGTAGACCCTCTACTTAGGAAAAGCATATGAAAGCAAATTGAAAAAAACTAACAAAAGTGAAAAAGTCATCCCAAAGCATTTTGAGAAAAGAACAATAATTACAATAAAATAGTGTTAATGAAGTAAAAAAGACAGTAGGACAAAAATAGAAGGACAAGAAACTACAAAGAAATACTACAACTATTATGGAAGGATAAGCAAGGAGGGACTCTACAGCCTACTTACCTTCTACCCTAATCCATGTTTTCCACAACCAAAGTCATGTCCTCATAACTATCACATCTCTCAATACTTTTTCGATTTGCCTCAACCTCTCTTGAAATCATCCATAGCCAACCTCTCACATCTTTGCAGTAGGGAATTCATGTATCTCCTCTTCACATGTCCGAACCATCTCAACCTCGTTTCCCACATGTTATCCTTCACCAAGGCCATTCTCACAAAAAATCACATTGTTTGTGAGAATTTATTGGTTTGTACGATCTTAAGCATTCCATTGTATGCAAAGAGATGCTTTACTTTTAGTAGTCCTTAGCTGATCTCATGACGTATGTTTCCACTGAAATCTTTTAGGTTGAGCAAATGTTTTACCAGGGGACTTCTTAGCCGAGCACTACTGTTCTCGATGAGAAATCACCCAAAGGTAAAAGGAACTTCACCTTAGTTCTGTTTTTCGAAGTTTCAGTGATAGTTGCTCTAGAGTAGCTTTAAAATTCTAAACTCAGCAGTCAGATCAGAATCTTGGAGATTTGGCTATAGTATCAAGAAGATGGAAATTTTTTACTTTGGCTGGTTGGATGGATGAGGAGCATTTACAATCAAGGAGGAAGAACCAACAGGAAAAGTGTTAAGAAGAAAAAGGATGAATTTCATCAACTACTTACATAGGGAGACATAAAGTTAACTATAGCCCAAATTTTGCTTTAAAATTGTAGAAAATATCAAGTTTAGCTAGATACACATGTGATCCTAGAACAGAATAGAAGTAAGACACAATAAACTGTAGTTAAAGAAATATTTCAAGTAATTGTAATGAAAGTTTAAGGCATGCAAACTTGCACAGATGTGTTTGCTCAAAGAGGGGGTGGAGAGATAGTTACCCGCAAAAGATACGACCGATAAGAAGAACCGGTATTGATTTGAGATCATAGGCCAATGCATACATCACATTCCCCACAAAAAGAACTATACTGCTAAATACCAGAGGTCTGAAGTAAGACCTGTTTGACCAGGCACTGAAATACACAGAAGAGAAAACCTGTGCAACAGCCATGGCTCCAATCACAATTCCACAAACTGTTGCAGCAGCACCAAGACTCAGAGAATAATCATCAGCTGTTGGAACAACTATATATGTATTGATCATATAAAGGAATGTATTTGCCAGGTTCAAGATGAGTGACATAAAATGGTATCTCTGATCATCAACATGTTCCTCAACAGAAGTAGGTAACTCTTCTAGCATGATAAGTGAACGTTGGACGGAAAAGTTCAGGAAGTTAGTCGAACAACTTAATCTATCAATAGCTGCTTCCATCGAGTCAACTACGGGATCCTGCAAAATTGCTATATACCAGATAAGAAAATAGTAGAGAATAACCAGTAATTTAGAAAACTTGCTAGCCAGAAAAATAATGTTACAAAATCTAAACAAATACCTAAAAGTTAACTAAAGGAAGAAGGCAAAAACCTGAAGTGGAAGAGCAGGTTGATCATAAATTGACAAGTAGCTTCCTTCACGGTCTTGAAGGTCTGCAAGATTACGAGATATTGCTCCAACAACTGCCCCTAATCCCTGAGAGCATCATTGCTGGTCAGTGGCACCTACTGGGGCTACTGACACGAACGGCTAACTTTAGGTCAAAGAGGGCCATCCAATTGTTAAGGCAATCCACATTTTCTCATTCATGTTTGATGAAGAACCAATGTTACAGCAAATGACTCAGTTATGATTTTTCTGATTAAAACATAATTCATTAAAAAAAAAAATCTAAACTAAAGTGCACTAGTACTAATAGTTTTATAGTAGCTACAGAAGCTTTATTATTAGAGGAAGACACTAGCATTTGAGTTAAGCATATTACCACATTGTTGAAGACTTGCTGAAGTTGGGAATATGGATGATTTGCCCGGGTTTTAACATAATAATCAGTAAATTTATATCCAAAACGTTTGTCAAATTTCTTAAGGATCTTCCGCAATCCAATGGCATTTATTTCAACAAAAAAGAGAAGCTTTAAAAGATCACGCCCCTCATTTCTATAAGCTTCTCGTAGCTCAGTTACTTTGGATATATCAGGTTGTTCTTGAAGAGAATCTTGCTGCTCATTGAGTTTAGATATTCGCCTTGCAAATACTCCTTGTTGTTCCAACAAAAATAGAACAACTTTTTCAATCTGCAATGTTACAAAAAGAAGAGGTCTTATACATCAGTACTTCACCAATGTACCAGGAGAACTCTTTCCTACAAGAAGAATCTAACAATCAACCACTAAATGCCTACATACTGTAAGCCATTAGATAATCACACTAAGTTTAAGGAAAATGGTTTGACTCCCAAAATAGTAACAGTGCCAAACAGCTTAGGACTGAGCAAGTAGTAGATATGCGTGTAACAAACCCATACCTCCTTGTCCAGCATCCTTGAGAAATCCTTAAGAACATATCGCTGATTGAGTGCTCCAGCCTGGATTTGATCAGCATATTCCTTAACCTTCTTCTTCATTACTTTGTAATTGATATAATATCTGAAAATCCAAAATAATCCTTATCAATCAACATAAGTGTAGGAAATCCAACTTTTTGTCTGATTTCTCCTTTTGCTCAACTCGTATCTCCTTTATCAGCACATATAGCCAGAAGCAGAATTTTCTTTCGATTTAAGTAATGCATCTTCTGTTACTTATTTTTCGATATAAACAACATTATCACTGACAATTAGCAACCAAGTTTGTTCTCAAGAGGCATATAGCATATACTTGAGTTTAACAGCATGTTATTTCTTAAGCATAACTAGTATTACAAATAACACACTCAAACATAGCTAGGATTTGAAAAAAAAATCCAAACATGCACAAATGACAGATTTCAAGGTAGGAGATTAATCCTGCATAATCCATACAGATGAATAAAATCAGTGTTATCTCTAATTGCCAACTCTATTGCTCAAACTCTTCGAAAATATCTTGATTGAGCATTAGATCTTTCAGAAGTACTGCATTTTTGGAGGATCCCACACATATGCAACAACACTTTTGGAGAGTCTGAGCAACAAGGGCGGATCCAGCAAGTAGGGTGGGGGTTCCTGCGAACCCAATGATTGCATAGACACTGTAGTTATATTGAGAAATTCATTAAATATATAAGAAATATTTGTTGAAAACCCATAGGCAGAAAATGAAGCTGCCCCTCCTAATTCAGGTTCAAATCCCCTTGAGCATTTTCTACTAACTCTTTTTCAGAAAGTTTGAGATCCTTTTGGAATGCATAAGCTTCAAATCCTGAATACGGCTCTACGGAACAACCCAACAAGTTGGAATAAATGAAAGGATACATACCCTTGCCATTCTTGAATTTGTCTTTCCTTCAACTTCTTCCCAAAAGCAACCATTTTTCACTGTAGTTATCCCAAAAACAGAGGATGAAACAAAAAAAAAAGATGAGGCAAATTGCAAAAATCACACAAATCCCAGTTTTCATATGATCTAGCAGAATACTATCAACACCAACTAAAATAATTAACAATGATACTAGAAAATCAACATTCTGTAATATGTACAGAGACGTGTTGGGTTTTGGGGTTGACTTATCATGACAAAAGTAGATCCAATTACATCAAAAAAAATTATTTATAGAGTCTCAAAAGCTTTCTTGATAGTGACTGACAATAATGTACACATTTTCTCAATTTATTTTTATAAAATCAACCAGATGAGTTCAAATTTAACCATTTATAACCCCCTCAAAGATTTTACCCCAGAAATTTTTTATTTTTTGCCAAAACAGCAGAAGAAAACACCTACCCAGATGGGTCTTGTCCATCTTCAGTTTCATTTCCTCGGAAATCTTCATAGCAGAATCTACATCTCTGCTATTTCTAACGAAAGATTTGAGCTTTCCCATTTGAATAAAAGAGCCACCAAATTGTGTATACAACAATTTTGGAGCAGCGAGACTTACACCCATTCGCATTAATTTCTTTCATCTTTCTGCAACCCCATTTGCTTATCAAGATTAAACAGTCAACTAAGCATTTCAGTGGCGGAATTGAAATTATCCAGATAAATCAGAATTCAAGCCCTGTGAGATTAGGTTCAAACAATTCTGAGAGTTTAAATTAATTAATTTACGATAAATATAATCATATTTTATTTATATAAAAATAGCTAAAAATTATTAAAAAAATATATATGAGTATACAATATAGTTTACTAAAAGTGATGTATACATAACTTAACTATATAATGTAGATTACTCATACATAATTTATATACTAAATATACAATTATGATATACATTCCAGAGGGTATGTTCCTGTTTAGGGA
Source organism: Solanum rostratum (assembly GCA_029948455.1). NCBI lineage: Eukaryota > Viridiplantae > Streptophyta > Magnoliopsida > Solanales > Solanaceae > Solanum > Solanum rostratum. Next base: position 5,727,391 of record CM057051.1, read on the forward strand.
AAAGTACGCAACTGAGTAAACTTACACTAGTAAGTAACATAATATAGCTATAGTTTAATAATATTATATTTTAGAACTAAAATTTATTGAATTTGGTTATTAGATTTCGCGGCCTCACTCATAATATGTATACGACCATTCAGCTTCCTCCTCTTATTTTCTCTCTCCTATGTACAATTTTCAAAATTCTATTTCCATTTAAACTCTCCTAAATTGTCTCCTAAAATCATTTGGTCAGGTCATCTACACAGTTTTCATTTTTAATTATTTTTTTTCAACTCCCTTGTTTTATCAATTTCAGGTTTAATTTTTTGGCGATTTTTTGAAGATGAGGTATTTTATATAATTCAATTTTTGTATATTCCATATATTTTAGGATTGTGTTTTGTATAATTCAATTTTATATATTCCATATTAGTTTATTTTTTTTAATCAGTAATTTTGTTTGTATATTAATGACTTATAGTATTAATTATAGATGTACAACAAACCTTCTTTGTACTAATAAATATATAATATATGATTATTTTTTTGTATAAGTTTAGTAGCTCTATATATGTAATTAATTTATATAATTTCACTGGTTGTACAAATTTAATAAGAAAATCGTTCTATACAAAAAACCAATGTAATTATACAATAGATACCTATGAATTACCTTCTCTAATTTTGAGCAATTTTTAATGAATACAAATTCAATAAATAAATACATATAAATTTTTCGTATTAAAATAAATTATATAATTTTCAGTAAATTAAATGAATACAAACTCAATAAAGAAAACGATCTATACAAAACAAATGTAAATATACAATAAATACCTATGAATTAACTCTAATTTTGAGCAAATTTTACTGAATACAAACTCAACAAATAAATTGATATATACAAATATCAATATGACGGCAGATACTATACATATACATATTACAGAAAATACAAAAGTCAAAAGAGTTCATCGATCAGATTTTCGAAATACAATTCACTTCGTTATTGGAATATACAAATTCAATCAAACTAATATGCAACGATGAATACAAAATTAATTGAAAGTCTTACATATTATGGGTATAATTATTCAAAACTTGAAAAAGAAATTGACATTAACAAAGCTTTTTAGTAAAATAGTGATAATGGGTTATTCTTAGCTATGAGAGTCATTTTAGGTTAGAAGTTCTAATTAAATATTATTACCATAATTTAAGGACCGTTTTCTTTTATTTCAATGAATTTACAGCAATTCATTAATTAAATTTGAAAAATGTATTTGTCTAAAATCTTTACATACACCACCTATACAAAATGGGCACACATATAGCTACACTTCCTATAGTTATAAATTGTAGGAAAAAGGCATAAATTTTCCTCGAACTTCTTCTGAAAAGTCAGTTATACACTTAAATTATCACGACGATCTATTACACACTTCTACAATTTAAAAGTGAATTTATTTATCCCTTAAAAGTGTAACACCACTCTCACGTTATGTGGTGTATTACACTTGCTGTCACATCAAAAATATTTTATATCTTTTTCATTTTCTTTTCTTTAATAATTAGTTTTTTCTTTTATTGACTATATTTTATATTAATTAATTATTAAAATTCTATTATAATTATATCTTCTTCACTAAAATTGCAATGAAAGAAACTTTCAACAATGGCCTCCATGGAAACAGAGCTTCCTTCTGATTGCAAATATTTTTCAAATTTGGTCACATATATCTTTTTTTTTTCTATACCCAGCGAAATTCCACAAGTAAAATCTAGGAAGGGCAAAATGTACGCAAACCTTATCACTACATAAAACTAGAGAGACTATTTTCTGGTCTCAACAACAAGTTCTATAAAAGATAGGATAATAGAAAAATACCTCCCCTTTTCAATCGATCCCTCGTCCTATTCACTCAACAAAGCCCATGAAATTGCGTATATGAAGAAACTCACTTAAAGGAATAGGAAAATTGGAGAAAAACGAAAACGACGTCACAGGAGACGCCGAGAATCCTTATCGTTCTCAGAACTCCGTCGCTTTTGGCGACGAACTAATATGCCATCCAGAACCCTCGAAGCAGCAGCCTAACATAGCAAGTAACATTGTGTTTAATTTTTAACACAATTTCACAACTTCAAATAGTTGATTTCAAATTTGAGAGACTTATAAATTGTTTAACTTTCGAAACAATAGCATCTTCGAATTCAATTAGCATACCAAAATGGTAGACTGTGCCGGAATGCGGAGGCCGCCGGAGGTGATGACGTCGACGTCAGCTTCAGTCGGTTCACAATTTCTACCATCTGCATCGATGGCAGCAAGTGGCATTACCACAAATCTATGGAGAAGATGTTTTGGGTTAGGGGTGTGGGATAAGGGGTGTATTTTAATTTTTTTTTACTTTAAAAATTACTCAACACGAATAATTTATTTTTTTTAATTTGTCACGTTAGTTTTAAGGATTAAATAAATTCACTTTTCAATATTAAAAATGTGTAATAGATCATCGTGATAGTTTAAGTGTGTAAATGACTTTTCAAAACAAGTTTGAGGGGGAAGTAATTATTTAAAGTTATGTACGGTGAGGCAATTGCAGGATGGGTTGAAGTAATTATTTATAAAATTGATGTGAGATGAAATGGGTTGCGAATTTAAGTTACCAAATAAGAATTTGAAAAAAAAAATCTTTGTAATTAATAAAAATCAATAATATAAATTTTTTATATTAAAAATTGACTTTAATTTTAGTTCCTTTTTAAAATTTAAACTAAACGTGTCCAGTAAATTTTAAGTTGTTGAAATAATAATTAGAAATTAAAAATAATTATTAAATAGAAATAGTTAATTAGTTATTGAAATGTTATTTTCCATATTAAACTCAACTAAAAGATAAAATAAAAATTTAAAAATATATTCAAGACAATGTGGAAACAGGACATGACAGTTTGAAAGATTTATTGATTGAGCTCAACCCACTCTATTTTCATTTCACACCTCCCATTATCATCCCCATATAAGACAATTGGACTATATTCCTAATATGAAAGATTACGTAAACATGTCGGTGTGTAGTAGGAGCTTTCCAATTTTGGTTTGGTCTAACCTTAAAATTTTTTTTGTCTTATTACCCAGAATTAGATAACGACGTATATACTTGACATAGTCAATATTTATTTAAGCAGACTCCATCTTATTTTTTAATTTTTTCACGTGATCCTTCTTTGTTTATGTGAAACAAAAGAAGAGCACACCTGTCACTTTAGCAATTAACAGGTCAAATAACTAAGTTTTTGCCATAACAAGGGGTAGATATCTAGTGAAACAAAATACATAGGAATGAGAATGGGAGTGCAGGACGGGTTGAGTTTAATTCACAAATTTTAAATTGCTTCGTTTTGTCTTGTATGATGATTTTTTTCATTTTCAATCCGCTTACTCCGTCTTGCATAGGCTCGCTTGCTTAAATTTAAAGTTCTTTTATTTTTTAACTGAATTTTGTTTTTTTCGCTAAATAACATCTCAACAACTAATTAACTATTTTTAATTGACATTTTAACAATTGTTTCTTAGTCGTTACTTAAAAGTTTCTAATTAACATTTTAACAACTAACAATTTACCGGACATGTCTAGTTTAAAATTTAGAAAAAAATAAAATTAAAGTCAATATTTCACATAAAAAATTTATTTCTTTGATTTTTACTATTTATAAAAATTTAATTTCTTTGAATTCCTATTTGGTTTTTTAAACCTGCAACCCGCCCCGCTCCGCATTAGTTTTAAAAATAGCTACTTCAACCTGCCTTGCACCCGTATATCTCTAAACCTACCCCACCTCGCATAGCTCTAAACCCGCCCTATACCTGCCCGCCCCGCTGTCGTCCCTAAAAATATATGACTTCATTAGAGTTTTAATAATTTGATTAGGTGTGATGTTTAAAAAATATGAGGAGATTTTGTCGTGTTTCAATTTTTTTTTTTTTAAAAAAAAAGTGAAAGTTTTAAATGGCTGAAAAAGTAAACATACTACATGTATGATCTCTTAAATTTACCCCTTGTTTGGATGGTTGTTACACGTTGTATTGTAATGTTAGTTAAAATTCAATATTTGTTTTGATTGTTATTCAAATTCTATTGAATTCGTATCGTTTAATTCTATCATTAGGTAACGATAAAATGACCTATTTTGTGTGACGATCAATTTGGTGTGATTGCGTCGTTACTTTAATATTTTCTTCTCATTTTTAATTTTATTTATTATTTATTTCATAATTCCACTTTATTATTTACCCTATCTTTTCATAGTATCTGTCACATACCCTACAATTCCTTGTAGGTTTATCATTCAAATTATGAATATATGATATTATTTAACGAGGGGAAACAATACAATCTGTACAAATATCATAGTCATTGGAACAATACAGTACGATACAATATGATACGATACAATATATTATATTATGAAACAATACATAACAACCATCCAAACAAAGTGTTAAGATAATTCTAATACTTAACGTGTATCATTTAAGTCTAAATGACATGGTTTTAGAATAATTAAGGTGCCCAAATGATCAGAGTTTAAGTTTAGACGGCTAGGTGAAATATAAAATTGTATTAGAGAATCATTTATGTATTACGTCTTTTTATTACTACATCATACGTAAAATAATACATAAACTTTAACATAACTTATTTTTGTACCTTAAAGCCTTATTATCTTTACAACTGGCTGCTTGAACGATCTATATCTTTAGCCCCTTTTTCTTAAAAATGCATTATATGTGTCCTATTCTCTATAATTGGATAAGAGTTGTCACTTATGAGTTCTATAAATTCAATAGTTTTAACTCAAGCTTTATAGTCATATTAAAAAAAAATTACTATGTATAACAAATTTATCAAGAATCAAGTAAAACTTTATTTCTAAAATGTTGGAGCAAAATGATTATTGTTCAAATAATTCGTAGTTATTTGGATTATATGACGTTGTTGGTTGTTGTATTTTGGAAGAGACAAGCCAAAGTTATATTACTGGATCGGTCTAGATTATATCAATGTAAATATCCTTAGAAAAAGAGCAAGATGACATCCACGCTTTGATCTGAATATTATTTATTTATTTATTTATTTATTTATTTTTGTCATTTTATTTAAAACTACAATTTATAATATATTCTTAATAAGAAAAATACTATTTCAAAACTCATAAACTTACAAAATTTAACTACTAGTTGTGCCTATTAAAAACGGCAATATCCATTTCCAAACCATTAAAAGAGATTTGGAAAACAAAAACACTCCTACTATGATTAATTACGTATAAGATCGTTATGATTAATTACGTATAAGATCGTTCCTTCAAGAATATTCGATAAAATTGGACGATAAAGATAAGATTAGTATGGTCCCTGTGCAGTGCAGAGATGACATGCACAGATCAAGAAATGATACATATAAGATCAAATAGAATAATTCCACAAGGACACCTCAACATCACTTTCCACATGGTCATCCCAATTAAAATGACTCTCAAATAAACATGGATATGGTGAAAACAAACATCCATCTTCCATATTTGCTTGCCATTCCTCTACCCCACACGAATTGCTATAAAAATTACTAGAACTATTTTCTTCATGAACCATCACATTATTATTATTATTATTATTATTATTATTATTATAATCTACCACAATATTCTCTTGTGGCATGTCTATTGGCCCGATCGCTAACGCCTCAGCGGCTCTTGCAGACGCTTGGCGTAGCTCTTTTGGGTCCTTAGACATCGGAACTTCAACCCGCCCAGCAGAGTCCGCAAAATTCAATGTGGCTAATGGTCCTTTAAGCGCCAATGCAGCTACGTCATGTGCATGTGCGGCCATTTCCACGGTCGGATACGAACCTAGCCATATTTGCTTTTGGTTAGTCGGCTCCCGCATTTTGCAAACCCATTTATCGTTATTCTTCCTTCTCACTCCTCGGTAAATGGGATGACGTGTTTCCTTGAACTTCTTCCTTCCCGCTCGCTTCTTTGGGTTGCTCGATGCTAATAGATAACTTTCTTCATCCGAACGCACATTACTCATTGTTGTTGGAATTTATTTTCAAGTTTCTGAATTTCAATTAATTGAATTCAAGAATATATTTTGTAGTTTGTGTTTTTATAGATTTTGGAATACGTATGGCACAGGGAATATTTTTTTGTATCACGGAAAATACTTGTGAAAGGAACTTGAGAGGAAATATGGGGCCTGCTTGACTATGCCAATAGAAAATAAGTACTAATACATATAAATATTATAAATATATTAAATGGGATTGTAGCACGTGTAAAGTTACTTTTTTGGGGCAATAAATTAAAAGGATGAGTTTTATTGAATTGTTAATTAGTTGTTAAGATGTTAATCAGTGAAAAAATTATAAATTTTATTTTTCATATTAAACTTAACTAAAAAATAAAATAATAAATTAAAAATTTATTCAGGACAATGTGGGAACAGGACATGACAGTTTAAAAAATTTATTGATCGAGCTCAATTCACTCTATTTTCATTTCACACTGCCTACTATCATCCCTATATAAGACAATTGGACTATATTTCTACTATGAAAGATACGTAAACATGTCGGTGTGTAGTAGGAGCTTTCCAATTTTGGGCTTGTTGATTTGGTCTAACCTTAAGAAAAAGATTTTTGTCCTATTACCCAAAATTAGATAACGAATATTTATTTAAGCAGATCCCATCTTATTTTTTAACCTTTTCACGTGATCCTTCTTTATTTATCTGAAACAAAAAAAGTTTTATATTTTCAGCACACCTGTCACTTTAGCAACGAACAAGTCAAATAACTAAGTTTTTGCCATAACAAGGGGCAGATATCTAGTGAAACAAAATATATGGGGATGACGATGGGGCGGGTGAAGGACAGATTGAGTTTAATTTATAAATTTAAAATTGCTCTGTTGCGTTTTGCATGATGATTTTTTTTATTTTCAACCCATTCGCCCCGCCCTGCATAGACCCGCTCGCTTAAATTTTAAAGTTTTTTTTATTTTTTAATTGAATTTAGTTTTTTCGTTAATTAACATCTCAACAACTAATTAACTATTTTTAGTTGACATTTTAACAATTGTTTCTTAATCATTACTTAAAAATTTCTAATTAACATTTAACAACTAACAATTTACCGGACATGTCTAGTTTAAAATTTAGGAAAAAAATAAAATTAAAATCAATATTTCACATAAAAAGTTTATATATTTGATTTTTACTAATTACAAAAATTTAATTTTTTCGAATTCCTATATGGTTTTTTAAACCCGCAACCCGTCCCGCCCCGCATTAGTTTTAAAAATAGCTACTTCAACCCGCTCCGTACCCGCCCTGCACCCGCATATCTCTAAATCCGCTCCACCACCGCATAACTCTAAACCAGCCCTATACCCACCCCGCTCCACCCTGTTGTCATCCCTATAAATATATGACTTCATCAGAGTTTTAATAATTTGATTAGGTATGATGTTTAAAAAATATGACAAGATTTTGTCGTGTTTCAAAATTATTTTTTAAATAAGTGAAAGTTTTAAATGGCTAAAAAAGTAAGCATACTACATATATGATCTCTTAAATTTACCCCTTGTTTGGATGGTTGTTACATGTTGTATTGTATTGTATTGTTAGTTTATATACAATATTTATTTTGATTGTTACTAAAATTCCATGTATCCTTATCATTTAATTCCATCGTTAGGTAATGACGAAACGACCAATTTGGTGTGATTGCTCGTCACTTTAATATTTTCTTCTCATTTTTAATTTTATTTATTTATTTATTTAATAATTCTACTTTATTATTTACCCTCTCGTTTCATGGTATCTGTCACATACCCTACAATTCGTTGTAGGTTTATAATTCAAATTATGAATTTATGATTTATGTAGTGACGGGGAACAATACAATTTATACAAACATTATAGTCATTGGAACAATATAGTACGATACAATACGATACGATACGATACAATACATTATATTATGAAACAATACATGACAACCATCCAAACAAAGTGTTAAAATAATTCTAATACTTAACGTGTATCATTTAAGTCTAAATGACATGGTTTTAGTTTTATTTTTGTGCACAAATGATTAGAGTCTAAGTTTAGGTGGCTAGGTGAAATATAGAATTGTATTAGAGGGTCATTTATGTATTATGTCTTTTTATTACCACATTATACATAAAATAATACATAAACTTTAACATAACTTATTTTTAACTTAACAATATTGGATTTTATACCTTAAAGCCTTATTATCTTAACAACTGGAGCAAAATGATGATTGTTATTTCTAAAATGTTGGAGCAAAATGATGATTGTTCAACTAATTTGTAGTTATTTGGATTATATAACGTTGTTGGGTTGTTGTATTTTGGAAGAGACGAGTCAAAAGTTATATTATTGGATTAGATTATATCAACATAAATATCCTTAGAAAGAGAGCAAGATGTCATCCACGTTTTAATCTGAATATTTATTTATTTTTATCATTTTATTTAAAACTATGATTTACAATATATTCACTAATAAAATATATTATTTCAAAACTCATAAACTTACAAAATTTAACTACTAGTTATGCCTATTAAAAACGGCAATATCCATTTCCAAACCATCAAAAGAGATTTGGAAATAAAAAACACTCCTATTATGATTAATTACATATAAGATCGTCCCTTCCGGGACATCCGATAAAATTGGAACGATAAAGAGAAGATTAGCATGATCCCTGTTCAAGGATGACATGCACAAATCGAGAAATGGTATATATAAGATCAAATAGAATAATTCCACAAGGACACCTCAACATCACTTTCCACGTGATCATCCCAACTAAAATGACTCTCCAATAAACATGGATTTGGTGAAAACAAACATCCTTCTTCCATATTTGCTTGCCATTCCTCTATCCCACACGAATTGCTATAAAAATTACTAGTACTATTTTCTTCATGACCCATCACATTATTATTATTATTATCATAATCTACCACAATATTCTCTTGTGGCACGTCTATCGACCCGATCTCTAACGCCTCAGCGGCTCTCGCAGCCGCTTGGCGTAGCTCCTTCGGGTCCTTAGACACTGGAACTTCGACCCTCCAAGCAGAGTCCGCGAAATTCAATGTGGCTAATGGTCCTTTAAGAGCCAATGCAGCTACGTCATGTGCACGTGCGGCCATTTCCGCGGTCGGGTACGAACCTAGCCATATTCGCTTTTGGTTAGTCGGCTCCCGCATTTCACAAACCCATTTATCGTTGTTCCTCCTTCTCACTCCTCGGTAAATGGGATGACGCGTTTCCTTGAACTTCTTTCTTCCCGCTCGCTTCTTTGGGTTGCTTGATGCTAATAGATAACTTTCTTCATCAGAATGCACATTACTCGAGCAGTTACTCATTGTTATTGGAATTTATTTTCAAGCTTCTGAATTTCAATTAATTGAATTCAAAAATATATTTTGTAGTTTGTGTTTTTATAGATTTTGGAACACGTATGGCTCAGGGAACATTTTTTTGTATGATGGGAAGTACTAGTGAAAGGAACTTGAGAGGAAATATGGGGCCTGCTTGACTATGTCAATAGAAAATAAGGATACGAATACATATAAATATTATAAATAAATAAAATGGGATTGTAGCACGTGTAAAGTTTCTTTTTTTGGGCAGTAAAAAGAATGAGTCTTATTGGATTGTTTCACATATAAATAAACCTTTGGACACAATAATTATTTTCCGTCCGTTTTTATTTATCCAAATTAAAATATTATTATTTTTATTTTACATTAATTAAATTTATGAGGGAATATACGTTAAAATATATTCTATAACATAATTTAAATTATAATTTTTAATATTTATCACTAATTTTAAACAGTTTAATTCATTAACAAAATAAAAAAAAATTGTTTAGTTGCACAAGTATAATTATAAGGTTACATTAAGTTTTAAATATAATAATTAATTATCTAAAGTTAAAATTTATATTATAAAAAATAAGGGCCTTTACAAATATAATTAAATTAAATAATTAAGATATGTTTATCATTTGAAAATATATTAATTAATAACTATATGTGCTTAACTAATATTTTTTTAAAATAATTAATTTATATTTTTATATTTGTAAAGCTAAACTAGAATAAATATTAGAATAAATAATAATTTAAAAATTAAAATACTAACATAATTATGCCAATAAAAATGTAAACTAGAATAAATATTTTTTTTTACATGGAATCACATGAAAAAGTAGAACATTGCGAATGAGAAGACATTAAAGAATTAAATAATAAATAATAATAATTTTTAAAAATATTAGAATAATATAAATTGAAAAATTTATAATAAATTAAAACAGACAATAAAAATAAAATAGAAATAAAAGAAAGAAATTTCAAAAAGTTCCATGCATCCAACTTCTTATTTTTCCTTGAGATTGAGAATTAAATAGTATAATTATATTTCTTCAATTATATTCAATTTTTCTCTTGCCAAATAATTACATAATCTATCAAATAAATTTAGAAAATATAATTATACTAAATTTCAATTAAATTGCGGCTTTCCAAATAGACCTTAATATGAAATGGTATAAGTAGTAAAAGAATTGAGTCTTGGTGGATGACACACAAACCTTTTTCACATGATTTGAGGAAACCTTCATGCCCAAACAATTAGCTCCGTCCATTTTCACTTTGAAAACTTTAAAAATAATTTATTTTATATACAACAATATATTCAGTGTAATATCATAAACGGAATCAGAAAAATAATTTATTTATGAGGCAATATGCACATACTAATTAATTTTTTTCAGTGTAATATCATAAGCGGGATCAAAAAAATAATTTATTTATGAGGCAATATGCACATACTAATTAATCTTTTTTAATTTATTCTAGTGTAATTATTTTAGTTTGTCTTTTGAAGCAAATGATCTCTGTCACACCCCTATTTTTTTCCGCGTGGTGTTTGAAAAATTAAGTTTTTCCGATTATTTTATTTATTCAGAGTGGCCATTTGGAATTGAGTTTTGGTGTTCCAAGTCACCTAATTTAAATCCCTAATCACAAGGAAATGACTCTTTATTTTTTGGTCTGCGAAAACAAAGATCGGGTAAGGAATTTTGTTGACCGAGGGGAAGGTGTTAGGCGCCCCTCGAGTCCCGTAGTTCTAGCATGGTTGCTTTATTGTCTTATTTATGGCTTAACTCAATTTTATTCACCCGCCTTCATTAATTCATTTGAAACTAGTTTAAAACTATCTTATTTTATTAATGTGGTATATTGGTAGCAACGTTTTTCAACCTTGCCACCAGTTATTATTTTATATGTCACACCTAAAATTTGTGCAATATTGTTTAAATTGCAAAATTTGTCTATTATTACTGTCGGCCTAATAATGCTTCTAGCGATTTAATTTAAGGAAGTTAATTACAAAAAATGTTTAAAAAAATTCAGAAAAAGTTACAAAGTAAAAAAACAGTTCAATTTTTTTTATATGTAAACTTGGTCTTTGTGACTCGCGAAAAACATAATTAAACAATTCAATATTTGTTACATGGATCAACATAAAATCGTTAATGTAATATTCTAAAAGAATCATCACTCAAATAAAATGCAAAGAAAGTTACAAATTTTTATTCTTATTTTATTTTATATAAGGAAAAAGTGAATGTAACCTTACTAAGAACACAAAATACATTTTTCATCCAGATGTTATACATACCACATTAGTACATGTTAGGAATTGTGAATACCTAAAGTTTTTCTTTTGTTTATTTTAGTCATAAAAAGAAGAAACTACAAACTGAGAACAATCTTTTACACATTAATTTTTGTCATGAATTATTTTTTGTCATTTCAGCTTATTAAGCCATAAACATATATTATCATAAAAGATGAATATGAAAAAGAATAGAAATTTAGACAATGAAGAAATTTTGATAATGAATTTACACCAACTATGTGTTGTTTAAACATGAAATAAACATATAAATAAAAATAATCACATAATATGTCAATTTTACTCAAAGCTTAACAATTCAAACATACTTCAATAATATAATGTCAAAATTAAATACAGACATAAAATTTAAGCAACTTTGTAGCATTAGAACATGTCTTTACAATTGTGACTTCAAATCATACAATAATGTTACCTTTGGGAATATTAATTCACGAGGAGAAAATGACCACGACTAAGAGCCATGAATCCAAAATCACAAAAGTAAACCTCGAACTCAACTTCTATTTTTCTCTAGTGGTGTTTTTGAGAGTTTTTTTTATTTATTTTGTGCAGGTGTGGGTGAAAAAAAAAACGTAGTATTCTTCTTAGGCGTGTTTGTGTATGTGGGAAAAAGAAAAGAATGTGGTGTAGGATTTTCTTTTTTAACCGTGTGTGTAGAAAGTCTTGTTTTTTTTTTTTTTTGCTCCTCTTTTTGTGTGTAGTATATAGAGGGAATATGTAAGAGTGGAAAAGTGGGAGTAGTGTGGGGCATTGTGGGGTAGTTTAGTGTGTAATGGATTTTTCGGTAGTTTAAGTTTATTTTTGTAACACCCCAATTTTTTTCTAAGCTAAGACCGAGTCATCCTTCATATGATATAGGATTTAATTGATGATTCTTAATTGAGCATAGATGTTAAAGTTAATTTCCTAGAGTGAGAATAAAATTGTAGTTGATAAATGATCTTTTACATCAAATTAAGTCCATAGAATTTCAACCGACTAAGTTTTCATATGAGTTGATAGAAGGGTCAACTTCAAATGACCATATCTCCTAAAGTATAATGAGTTAGGTGACCCATAATATAGCAACTTAAAGATATTTGAATTAACTTTTCAACGCATCTTATTTCGTCTTAATCAGAGTTCGGAGTAGAGAGTTATGGTCATTTTACTGAGGACCTACAGAGCTGTCTGAGATCCGCGATCGCTCCGCGTCGTGAACACATCGCGGACCCCCTCAGGATAAGCTAAATGAGGCCCTTTTATTTTATTTTAAGGGTACTTTTATCCTAAACCCTTTGGGGGTCTATTTAAGGTCCAAAAAAGCATAAAACGTTAGTTTTCATAATTAAAACCCTCTCCTTCACTCCTAAACATAATTGCTCAAGAATCATTAAGAAAATCATCAAGTTAAGGATAACTTCCAAGATTCATCATCTAGGTAAGCTACTATTCATGAATTTCAATCTATCATATCCAAATTTCTTCATCTATTCATGAATCCCTAATAGAATCTTAAATCATAACCTAGGGTTTCAAGAAAACGAATTCAAGAATTCTGCGAGAGGATTCCTTGATTATTCCTTTTCAAGAATTAGGGTTCTTCATCAAGAACTCTAAAGATTCTAAGTCAAGAATTCAAGAATCAAAGATAAGTCCTTCAAGCAATGTCTTTCCAAGTTCTTCCATTCTAAAAGAACTACCAAGATCGAGTATTTTCTCCAAGAAGGCTAGTAATTCATCAAATCTCGATTGTAATATCAATTTTTCAGGTATGTAAGGCTAAACTAAAATATGAGATTGTTCTCTCATGTGCCCCATAGAGGTCATAGATGAGTTGATGATTGAAGAGTCTATATGCATGATCTCTGTGATGGATTTTCTTGAAAATTATATTTGAAATTACATGTTTTCTATGTTGATGATCATCATACTATTTGTTTTCTTAAATTGAATATTTTCATGGAATTTGCATAACCCTACATGACTAATTTGAAAAGCATGCATATTGAACTTGAGAATTGAGTCTAGAGCCTTGCGTTGAGATTGTTGATTGTGATGATGAGTTGATGGAATCTTGATGACTAATTTGAAAAGTATGCATATTGAACTTGAGACTTGAGTCTAGAGCCTTGAGTTGAGATGGTTGACTGTGATGATGAGTTGATGAAATCTTGATTGTTTTATGAGTCTCTATAAATGAACTCTATCGATGTGTTTATTCACTTGTTTCCTAATGATTGTTATACAATCTTGAGTCATTGATGAGATGTTAATAATAGGGTTAAAGTCCCTATGAGATGTTGATGACATGGTGAAAGCCCCTATGAGATGATTGATGATAGGGTGAAAGTCCCTATGAGATCGTGGCCCGCGTAGGAGTGAGAGTAAGTCCCACTCGAACTCTTAACTACGTGGCCCACGTAGGAGTGAGGATCGAACCACAATGCGGATATTTCTTTGTCCCAAAAGAGGACTGGTGTTTTTTTTCTTGTGGATCCACTGATGGTGATGTCCTTTACCCCGGGCAGGGTACTGGATGGTTGTTGCAATGATGTCACTTCGTTGTATCATCACCGACTCATAGGTGATGGTTGTCGGTTAGAGAAACTCCCAGTTAGGTTCCTCACTGATAGAACTCTGATGTCGATGTGATGGTATGAGTCTCGACGGATGTTGATGATTTACCGTCTACTCTCTATCCTTGTCCCAAACAGGCATGAGTCCTTTGTGTTGAGTCGAGTTTCCTTGAAGTGAGTCTGATGTATTGATGATGTTGAGATGAGATGTTGATGAGTCATTTGTCTACTCTATATTTCTGTTTTAGATAGACATTTGACATTCCGATGGAGTATGATGTTGAGTTGATGTTGTCCCTATACTGTTATAGTTGTACTGTTACATTCAGCCATTTTACATACCGTACATTCCACGTACTGACGTTATCCGGCGCTGCATCATTCATGATACAGATACAGAAGTTAAGAGACTTCAGCAGACACATCATTGAGGTTCGGAGATTCTGAGTTCAGTCATTGGTAAGCCCTCCTTGCTATTTGGAGGAGTCCTTTTCTTTATCTGTTATTTCTGTTTATTGAGTTGTGTAGCATGACCTGTCATGGTACCCTCTTAGGTTGTCTAGTTGAGCCAGAGGCTTCATAGACATGAGTTGAGATTTGATGTGAGGTCTTTCCCTTTTAGAGTTGAGTTAGTAATATTATTTACTTATAATCGATGTTGAGATAGAGTTTATTGGCCATTGGCCCTTCTTATTGATGTAACTCACTACCTTATTATATTGTTTCCGCTATGTTTGATGTTGGATGACTGTCCTGAGATTGAGTGGTTCACTTGGGGACTATCAATAGTCTCCGGGTGCCAGCCACACCAAAGATACCCTATCGGGGCGTGACAAACTTGGTATCAGAGCGCAGAGTTCAAGAGTCCTAGGGAGTCTATGAAGCTATGTCTAGTAGAGTCTTCTTTATGTATGTGTTGTGCACCACACTTCATAAACACGAGGCTATAGGACGTTAGGAATGGTTACATTTCCTTGACATTCTAAGTTCGTGCGATAGAGTTTGGCTCTATGAAACTCTCTTCTAATTCGTGCGTTGCGCATTTGCAGATTATGCCTCCTAAACGCACTGCTGCCTAGAGAGATGCCTCAGCCCCAAATGTTGAGAATCCTCCACAAGAGGTCCTTACCAAACCTGAGACGAAGAGATGGGGCCGACCTGCCAGGGCTACTGAGATCCCACAGGCACCACCTGCTCAGTCAACCTCCACTTCGAAAGCAAACTTCAAGGGAGCCATCGGTATGCCCACTCAGTTGGTGGCCTCCCAGAGTAATAACTGAGGTCCCCGGGCCCCTAGCTCCAGTTCCCAAGAGACTACGGTTGCAACCAGGCTCAAAGATTTCCTGAGGATGAACCCACCAGTCTACACGGGGTTGAAGGTTGAGGAGGACCCACAAACTTTTATTGATGAGATGTGCAAAATTTTGAGGGCTATGCACGCTAATGAGGTTGTGGGAGTTGAGCTGGTCTCTTATCAGCTTAAGGATGTTGCTAATGCTTGGTATAACCTGTGGGAAGACGGTAGAGGTGAGGATATTGAACCTGCTGAGTGAGAGGAGTTTTAGAGTGTTTTCCTCGACCATTTCTTTCCCCAAGAGTTGAGGGAGGCGAAGGTTGAGGAGTTGGTGAAAAAAAAGAGGAGTTGACTGTCAAAGAGTAGGACCTCAAGTTCATTCAGCTGTCCTGATATGCCCCGGAGATGGTACTTGATATAAGGGCGAGAATGAGGAAGTTTGTGTCTGGATTGGGCAAGCAGGTAACATAGGAGTGTAAGGCAGCATTGTTAATTCCAGGCATGGACATTTCTAGACTTATGGTCTATGTCCAGCAAACTGAGGAGAATAAGAAGAAGGACAGGGACGAGCAGCAGAGTAAGAGGGCCAAATCGGCAGGGCATGAGCCTAGCCAATAGAAGCAGAATAGGGGTGATATAACCTACTTTCTGAAGAGATCTTCTAACTATGCACACTCAGTGGCAAGTGCGCTTGTTCAGGAAAACATGTATGAGCAAAAATCTTAGGGTTACCAGAATTTTAGAGTTCAGGGTCCTCAGTCCCAACTAGCGTGACCCAAGGCCCAAGAGAAAAGCCACCTTGTGGCAGATGTGGCAAACTTCACCTTGGTGCGTGCCGTGAGGGCACAAATGCTTGTTATTCATGTGGACAACATGACCATTTTCAGGGTGAGTGTCCGACGAGGAGATGGGGTGACAGGAGTAACAAGGCTCAGTCTTCTACAACGCTGCCTGCGGACAGTCATCAGAAGGCTACTACTGCGAGTGTAGGAGGCGGGACAAAACGCCTGTATGCGATGGATAATCGACAGGACCAAGAGGTTATACCAGATGTTTTTATAGGTATGCTTTGAGTCCTTTCTTTTAATTGATATGCATTGCTTGACCCGGGTGTCACGTTGTCTTTTGTGACGCCCTATGTGGCCAAATAGTTTGAGGTTTTTCCAGAGTGCTTACTTGAGCCTATACTGTTTCTACTCCCACTGATGAGTCTATCCTAGCTGAGAGGGTCTATAGAGATTGTGTAGTATCCATCTATCATAGGGATACTTTAGCTGATTTGATAGAATTGGAGATGGTTGACTTTGATGTAATATCCTTAGAAAAAGAGCAAGATGTCATCCACGTTTAATCTGAATATTTATTTATTCATTTTTGTCATTTTATTTAAAACTATGATTTATAATATATTCACTAATAAAAAATACTATTTCAAAACTCATAAACTTACAAAATTTAACTACTAGTTGTGCCTATTAAAAACGACAATATCCATCTCCAAACCATCAAAAAAGATTTGGAAAACAAAAGCACTTCTACTATGATTACATATAAGATCGTCCCTTTGGGGACATCCGATAAAATTGGAACGATAAAGAGAAGATTAGTATGGTCCTTGTGTAGGAATGACATGCACAGATCGAGAAATAGTACATATAAGATCAAATAGAATAATTCCACAAGGACACCTCAACATCACTTTCCACATGATCATCCCAACTAAAGTGACTCTCAAATAAATATGGATTTGGTGAAAACAAACATCCCTCTTCCATGTTTGCTTGCCATTCCTCAATCCCACATGAATTGCTATAAAAATTACTACTAATATTTTCTTCATGAGCCAATTCACATCATCATCATCATCATCATCATTATCATTATCATTATCATTATCATTATTATCATCATTATTATTATTATTATCATTATTATTATTATCATTATTATTATTATTATTATTATTATTATTATTATCATTATCATTATCATTATCATTATCATTATCATTATCATTATCATTATCATTATCATCATAATCTACCACAATACTATCTTGTGGCACGTCTATTGGCCCGATCGCTAACGCCTCAGCGGCTCTAGCAGCCACTTGGCGTAGCTCCTTTGGGTCCTTAGACACCGGAACTTCGACCCGCCAAGTACAATCCGCGAAATACAATGTGGCTAATGGTCCTTTAAGCGCCAATGCAGCTACGTCATGTGCATATGTGGCCATTTCCACGGTCGGATACAAACCTAGCCATATTCGCTTTTGGTTAGTCGGCTCCCGCATTTCACAAACTCATTTATCGTTGTTCCTCCTTCTCACTCCTCGGTAAATGGGATGACGTGTTTTCTTGAACTTCTTCCTTCCGGCTCGCTTCTTTGGGTTGCTCGATGCTAATAGATAACTTTTTTCATCCGAATGCACATTACTCGAGTAGTTATTCATTGTTGTTGAAATTTATTTTCAAGCTTTTGAATTTCAATTAATTATTCAAGAATGTATTTTGTAGTTTGTGCTTTTATAGATTTTTGCACAGGGAATATTTTTGTTGTATTATTAAAAATAATTATTAAAATATTAAATAGAAATAGTTAATTAGTTATTGAGATATTAATTTGCGAAAAAATTATAAATTTTATTTTTCCATATTAAACTCAACTAAAAAATAAAATAAAATTTTAAAATTTTATTTATGACGAGTTGAATATGAAAACATTCATCATGTGGAAATAGGACATGGCAGTTTAAAAGATTTATTGATTGAGCTCAACCCGCTCTATTTTCATTTCACACTGTCCCATTATCATCCCTATATGAGACAATTGGACTATATTCCTAATATGAAAGATTACATAAACATGTCGGTGTGTAGTAGGAGCTTTCCAATTTTGGGCATGTTATTTTGGTCTAACCTTAAAAAGATTTTTGTCCTATTACTCCAAAATTAGATAACGACGTACGTACTTGACACAGTCAATATTTATTTAAGCAGACTCCATCTTATTCTTTAACCTTTTCACGTGATCCTTCTTTATTTATCTGAAACAAAAGAAGTTTTATATTTTCAGCACACCTGTCACTTTAGCAACGAACATGTCAAATAACTAAGTTTTTGCCATAACAAGGGACATATATTTAGTGAAACAAAATATATAGGGATGACAATGCGGCGGATGCAGGACGGGTTGAGTTTAATTCACAAAATTTAAATTGCTTCGTTTCGTCTCGTATGATGATTTTTTTCATTTTCAACTCGCCCGCCCCGCGCCGCATAGACCCGCCCGCTTAAATTTTAAATTTTTTTTATTTTTTAAGTGAATTTTAGTTTTTTTTTTTGCTAATTAACATCTCAACAACTAATAAACTAGTTTTAGTTATCATTTTAACAATTGTTTCTTAATCATTACTTAAAGGTTTCTAATTAACATTTTAACAACTAACTATTTATCGGATATGTTTAGTTTAAAATTTAAAAAAATAAAAATAAAATTAAAGTCAGTATTTCACATAAAAAGTTTATAAGTTTGAGTTTTACTAATTACAAAAATTTAATTTCTTCGAATTCCTATTTGGTTTTTTAAACTCGCAACTCATCCCGCCCGCACTAGTTTTAAAAATAGCTACTTCCACCCGCTCTGCACCCGCATATCTCTAAATCCGCCCCGCCCCGTATAGCTCTAAACCTGCCCTGTACCCGCCCTATTGTCATCCCTGAAAATATATGACTTCATTAGAGTTTTAATAATTTGATTAGGTATGATGTTTAAAAAATATGACAAGATTTTGTCGTGTTTCAAAATTATTTTTAAAATAAGTGAAAGTTTTAAATGGCAAAAAAGTTAAGCTTACTACATATATGATCTCTTAAATTTACCCCTTGTTTGGATGGTTGTTACCTGTTATATTGTATTGTATTGTTAATTTAAATATAATATTTATTTTGATTGTTACTTAAATTTCATGTATCTGTATCGTTTAATTCCATCGTTAGGTAACAACGAAACAACCAATTTGGTGGATTGCATCGTTACTTTAATATTTTCTTCTCTTTTTTAATTTTATTTATTTATTTAATAATTCCACTTTATTATTTACCCTATCGTTTCATGGTATCTGTCACGTACCCCACAATTCGTTGTAGATTTATAATTAAAATTATGAAATATATGATATTACGTAACGACGGGGAACAATACAATCTATACGAACATTATAGTCATTGGAACAATACAGTACGATACAATACGATACGATACAGTACATTATATTATGAAACAATACATAACAACCATCCAAACAAAGTGTTAAAATAATTCTAATACTTAACGTGTATCATTTAAGTCTAAATAACATGGTTTTAGTATGATTAAGGTGCACAAATGATTAGAGTCTGAGTTTAGGTGGCTAGGTGAAATATAAAATTATATTAGAGAGTCATTTATGAATTACGTCTTTTTATTACGACATTGTACATAAAATAATATATAAACTTTAACATAATTTATTTTTAACTTAAGAATATTGGATTTTATACCTTAAAGTCTTATTATCTTAACAACTGGCTGCTTGGGCGATTTGTTTCTTTAGTCCCTTTTTCTTAAAAATGCATTATATGTGTCCTATTCTCTATAATTGGATAAGAGTTGTCACTTATGAGTTCGATAAATTTAATAGTTTTAACTCCAGCTTTATAGGTATATTAAAAAAATTAATTTACTATGTATAACAAATTTATCAAGAACTAAGTAAACTATATTTCTAAAATGATGGAGCAAAATGATGATTGTTCAACTAATTCGTAGTTATTTGGATTATATAACATTGTTGGATTGTTGTATTTTGGAAGAGACAAGTCAAAAGTTATACTATTGGATCGGTCTAGATTAAATCAACGTAAATATCCTTAGAAAGAGCGCAAGATGTCATCCACGCTTTAATCTGAATATTTATTTATTCATTTTTGTCATTTTATTTAAAACTATAATTTATAATGTATTCAGTAATAAAAAATACTATTTTAAAACTCATAAACTTACAAAATTTAACTACTAGTTGTGTCTATTAAAACCGGCAATATCCATTTCCAAACCATCAAAAGAGATTTGGAAAACAAAAACACTCCTACTATGATTAATTACATATAAGATCGTCCCTTCGGGGACAATCGATAAAATTGGAACGATAAAGAGAAGATTAGCATTATCCTTGTGCAAGAATGACATGCACAGATCGAGAAATGGTACGTATAAGATCAAATAGAATAATTCCACAAGGACACCTCAACATCACTTTCCACATGATCATCCCAACTAAAATGACTCTCAAATAGACATGGATTTGGTGAAAACAAACATCCTTCTTCCATATTTGCTTGCCATTCCTCTACCCCACACGAATTGCTATAAAAATTATTAGTACTATTTTCTTCGTGAGCCATCACATCATCATTATTATTATTATTATTATTATTATTATTATCATAATCTACCAGAATATTCTCTTGTGGCACATCTATCGGCTTGATCGCTAACGCCTCAGTGGCTTTAGCAGCCGCTTGGCGTAGCTCCTTCGGGTCCTTAGACACCGGAACTTCGACCCGCCAAGCAGAGTCCGCGAAATTCAATGTGGCTAATGGTCCTTTAAGCGCCAATGCAGCTACGTCATGCGCACGTGCGGCCATTTCCGTGGTCGGGTACGAACCTAGCCATAGCTTTTGGTTAGTTGGCTCCCGCATTTCACAAACCCATTTATCGTTGTTCCTCCTTCTCACTCCTCGATAAATGGGATGACGTATTTTCTTGAAATTCTTCCTTCCCGCTCGCTTCTTTGGATTGCTCGATGCTAAGAGATAACTTTCTTCATCAGAATGCACATTACTCGAACAGTTACTCATTGTTGTTGAAATTTATTTTCAATCTTCTTTCAATTAATTGAATTCAAGAATATATTTTGTAGTTTGTGTTTTTATAGATTTTGGAACACGTATGGCACAGGGAATATTTGTTTTTTATCATGGAAAATACTAGTGAAAGGAACTTGAGAGGAAATATGGGGGCTGCTTGACTATGTCAATAGAAAATAAGGATACTAATACATATAAATATTATAAATAAATTAAATGGTATTTTAGCACGTGTAAAGTTTCTTTTTTTAGGCAATAAAAAGTAAAACCTTTAGACACAATAATTATTTTCTGTCCGTTTTTATTTATCCAAATTAAAATATTATTATTTTTATTTTATATTAATTAAATCTATGAGATAATATACACATATTAAAATATATTCAATGACATAATTTAAATTATAATTTAAATAGTTATCACTAACTTTAAACAATTTAGTTCATTAACATAATAAAAAAATCTTATTTGATTGTACAAGTGTAATTATAAGGTTACATTAAGTTTTTTAGATCTACTCCTAACTGTCTGTGTAACCTCTAAACCTCTTACACCTTCTAACTGAAACGTCGACAGACCTCCTCTATACATAGCATGTGAAACACTAAAATTAAAGCGCTGTCGAAAAAAATAGCCATTTTCTTTTAAAATTATTTTAAGAAATATTAAAATTCAAAGGTGCCAAATGGACGGTTAGATAAAAATAAATTGAAAGGAAATGAGCTAATATAAAATAGACAAATGAATTCCCTCAACTCGTGTCATTATCAGTGACACAGTCATTGGCGGGCCTCCATTTAAACGACCAAAAACACTTGCGTTTCATAACTAAAGAAACTTAACTCTCCTCCTCCTTTTTTTTTTTTTCTAAATTATAATCTCGAAAATAACATAATTAAATAAATAGAAAAGCATTTTCTTTTCACATATAATTTGTAACCTACTACATATATGTGTTAGTAGTGTTTATATGGTATATGTGATAAAATTTTATATGACCCCTATAGAATAAATATAATATAATGCATGTATATTATATTTATGTTTCATATATTATACTTATATAATTCAATATGCATGCGATATGGTATATATTTATCAGCATATAATAATTGGAAAAAATTGATCGAATTGATATCTTTTATAGAAGAGAGAAATCGAAATAAAAAAAGAGACATAAATATGAATCCTTGATTTTGTGGAATCTCATTTAATACATTTATTTGATCAAATAAATATACATTTTTAAAAAAAATTTATGCTATTTATGAACATATGTAAAAATCTAAGTTACCGCGGACTCTTCACTTTCAATGTCGCAATCGTGTTGATTTCTCCAAAAAATATATTACTTTTGAAGAATTCGAGACACATCCATTGACATTTTTAAAGAGTTCGAGCAACATAGGTAAAAGTTTTATACTTAAATAACACTAACATAATTGGGAATTTGGGCCAAATTATCTGAATGGACCAAAACAACTCCAACAACTAAACTAACTGCTATACATCTATCAAAACTGATGATTACAAATAAAAAAAATAATAAATAGAGTATTGGGAAGAAGAGCTCTTAACTTTCCACCAAGAACTCTAAAAACCCAATTTTTCAAAAACAAGATTCTGACTCATTCTTCCTTTTTTGCCTTGGATTTTAAAGGTTTTGGTGGCTGAACCATTTTACCAAAAAGGATCACCAGAATTGGAATCACAGTTCCAATATAGTATACACTTCCATAAGAAATAAGTGTTTCATGTAGGCTCAGTACCTGTAAAAACATAAACAAGAAAAGTAGTATTAATTTATGTCAAAGGTTTTAGCTTTTACTCCTGTTTCGTTTTATATGATAATATTTGACTTGATACGATGTTAAAAAAAGAAGGAAAGACTTTTGGCCTGCAAATGTAGAGGTTTTGTATAAATAGACATATACATAATGTATAGATTTTGTGGTCTTTTAGAAAACAGTCTCTCTACGTCCACGAGGTAGTGGTAAAGTTTGTATACACTCTACCCTCTTCAGATACCACTTATGGGATTTCACTGGGTATGTTGTTGTTGTAGTGTATAGATTTTGTATATTTTGGCTAGCGACAGTACTTAAGTTACGCCGATGGGCGAAAAATGAAAGAATCCTTATCAAGATATTCCTGTAACTTGTGATTTTAAACATGTCAACAGATATAAAAGAAAATATGTCATGTAAAATGAAACAGAGGGAGTAATAAACATCATTCCAACAAATAGGCAACTAACCATGAATCCAACAGCAGAGTAGTTTAGAACCAGCAGTGTATATACAAAGTTCATGAATACAAGCATCTTTTGAAACTGAGAACTACTTGTAGCTTGTTGCCATCTGTATATGACTGCTCATAAACAAAACAAGATTGTATTAAAGCATATAAAAGGTAAATATGCTTAATCTAGTGAGGTATATAAATATGTAATTAAGTACCTCTTGATCCAGCAATCATCAAAGCAGACTGAACAAAGAATAAAATATAGCCAGGATATAATCCCTGCAGTGTAGCATAATCAACTTAGTTAGACAAGATATAGACAAAAGAAATACAGGCAAATCGGAATATGACAGAGAAAACACAAGAATGCAAAGTATCGTATCCATATTCAAGACTAAATTAACATGCATCCAAGTTAGGGGTGTCAAATAGGCAGGTTATAGAGCAAGTTAGGAGGTCATGTTATCAGATGAATATATTGCAGAACAGATTGTGTGAAATTTCAACTCACATGCCATACAGCACTAACAGTCTGTGTGACCAGCAACTGCATGAAACTAGGCTTCCTTCCCTTCTGTATAAGCCTCTCATATACATCTACAGGAAAAGACGCAAAAGAGATGAGGTTTTGATCATAAAATAATTGCATCAAGCTTAGCATTGTCACAAAGTTACACATTCACTAAAAGACAATGGATAACGAAATCTAAGGTACATGACCCTTATTTGATAAATCATAACATAACAAGCACTCTCTGCGTCTCATTTTATATGGTGGTGTTTGAATAAACACAATATTTAAGGGAACTAAAGGAAGACTTTTGGCAAATATCGTAAGTCCCTTGTGAATTTAAACAGGTTATGACATTTATATAGGTATAAAAGCACGTCAGTATAAAATGAAATGTTTAGAGTCAGTATAAACATGTTATGACATTTATATAGGTATAAAAGCACGTCAGTATAAAATGAAATGTTTAGAGTCTGTACTTTTTAAATATAGAGATACGTTATTCTTTTTATAACAGACTAGAAAAAGAAAGTGCCATACAAAAATGCTAATTGAGTAGGAGTAATATAGTTCAACAATTCATCATATTGTGATTTTGCTAGTATCACAGCATACAAAATGGATTAAAAAGAGAGAGATTCTTACAGTGCCTCAGCCAGGTGCTAACTTGAATGTTCCATGCAAGAGGTATTTGAACTGAGCTCTTTGCAAGCTCAACACCCAATATGTCGACATTTTTAGCACGGTCCCATCGTGGTTTTGGTGGATTAGTCATGGCTTCCCAACCACTGAAACCAAAGCCAGATATGATGATAGCAACTTCTGAGATTGACCATATGAAATAATATTTACACCGGGCAGTAAAGCTGGCCATATATTGGTAACCCAACCGCGTCCAGAAACCCCATTCTTGGTACATTGGGTCCAAGAACTTAGAAATGGGGAAAAGAGGCACCAAATAGATATACAATCCCATACATAGTGCAGCTTGAAGAATAGCACTTAACGTTGCCCCAAAAGGCGATGGCTGACCTTTGTCTGAAGGTTTCCAAATCTGAAAAGGACTTAGTTTAGTTGAGATGCAAAGGGTTTCAAGCAATGCCAACATGTGGTATATATACATATTGTTGTTCAGAAATATATAATTTACACACACAAAAGAGAGATACGAAACAATGTCAGATAATACCATTTGGCAGAACAACATACAATGATGTTATGAACTTACACCATTTCTCTCTGTCCATTCAAGATAATCCTTCACTTCATAAACTGGACCAGCAAAATGACTTCCACAACATAGACAATAACCAAAGTACTCAAGTAATGATGGCAACTTGAGCAAACGATTTTTCTTTTGCGCCTCACGCAAAGTTTCATCCTTCAATAGTCCATCTTGGTAATTGATTGCACTTGAAATTATTTTCAGCGAAATAACCATTAAAGCTCCTAGAATTTCAGAAGAGGAAACCAATTAAAAGAATAACGAACAGATCATGATGATACAGGCTGGACGATCACAGATTTTTCACTCAATCTGCACCAAATCAGCTCGCTAAATCCACAATTTTGTTTTGTGTTTTAAAATCAGTAGATTTCGACATATCAACAATGTCTGAACTCATCATGAACTGAGATTTTTTTAAATTTTTATCTACGAGATATATATTTTGATCTTAAGAAGTATCATATGCTTTATTTGTCTCAAACGCCAAGTAGGTTGAACACATTGATGAAAATTAAAAGTAGTTTGAGACCATGATTGGTTTGTTATGATTAAAAGATGAAACCAAGACTAGGACAAATAAGAAGAATGTTCTTACCCGTAGCATCCATTCCTCCCTTTTTCCATGCATCCCCACTCATGTAGTACACATGGCTGCACCGAAATGTTTGAATATTATCAATGGAGTTCAAAAGGTTTTCATTCATAGAATTACAAAAACTACAACTCGCATAATGAGGAAACAGTTCAACAGGAAATAGTTGGGGGTTGGGAGAGATTCATCTTGCAAACTGTTCATACATACAGCAATAACAACATCAAATGTCTGCAAAAGAATTAGCACAAAATTCAACTCAAAATGGTTTTGTTCTGGTGTAAGAGCTCACCAATGCATGGATTAGGCTCATGTCATGGGTTTGAACTCTGGTCACAGGAAAAAGCATGATCTTTAAGTGGAGAAGGATAGAGAGGACGAATACCCATGGACAGAGCTAGGAGGTGAAAGGGCTTTGATGCGAATCCCCTTCTTGAAAAAATACATTGTATATACACATAAAGAGTTAATTTAGGTGTATTTTTTTACCATTAATTCTGGAAAACGAAAGAATTGCAGAATTAAATGGTATTGGTCACCATCGTATTCAAACAATGAATATCAGTGATGCAACTAAGTATGAAATTTGAAATCGAAAATAGAGATCTGAAAAGAAAGTAATGTTAAGAGAGAATTAATTAATGTACCATCCAATAAGATATCCAAATGCGAGGAAGAAAGTGATGATCCCACAATAAGCTCGGCATAAAACCATAGAACCATAACCCAAAAGCATGGGCACCAAAAAATGCAAATTCGACGAAAACCCAAATGACAAATACGACAGAACAGCACCTGATACGGCAGCATAGAAATGTCTGCCGCTGCCACAAGGAACAAATCGATGAAGAAAACTCACAGGAATGGTGCCGACGAAACAGAGTAAGAAACGGAACACCGGAATTGAAACTCCGATCGCTGACGCCATTGATTCCATCTCCGGCAAACTCATATTTTGTAAATCAAGAGGGACAAAAAAGAAGTTAGTTTTTTTTTCTTCTTCAGTTAGTTATTTAGTGAAGGGAATGATTATGTGGTAATTAGATGTGAGATTATACGTAGTTCTCCTATTTTATTTTTCACCTTAATTATGTATTCCCTAAATTGTGTCTTGAGATCCAAAATTATATATCAATTAATATAAATATTGCGGTAAAATATTCGTATAACCATAGTTTCTTAAATAGAAACTTTAAAAAAGAGTAAAGACTTTAAACATAACGAGGCGAAAATGGCTATAGTTTGTTAATTACGAGTAATCGCTGCATGTAGAAGGGAGAAGAAAGGTGAGCGGGAGAAGAGACGTGAGCGAGAGATACAAAGGAGGCAAAGAGAGATGATTTCTATATGTATATCGGATAGATAATTGTATATAAGTAACTAGTATGTATATATATCAATGATTATTTTTATATGTTTGCTGGATAATTGTATATATGTAATTAGAATGTATATGTATCAATAAATACAATGGTAACAACAAATACAATTTGTATCCTAATACAATTTATATTGACGAATATTCAAATACAATTGTATCAATGTTACATCAAGTTCAACTTTTGTATTTGTATAATTAATTGTTATCATTTATATCAATGTTGTATCAATTGTATTAACGAACAATTTGTATCAATGTTGTATTAAGTTCAACATTTGTACTTGTGTAATTGATTGTTTTCAATTGTATCAATGTTGTATTAGCGAATACATGTGTAATTATATTATGTATCACTGAAGAGGATTTGTATAGTTGACGCTTATCATTTGTACAAATAATTGTTAATATCTTTATTTGTATAGCTAATTCTTTAACCAACAACCATCACCTATGAGCAAGTAATGAAACAATGAAGCAATATCCTTACGACATCCGTCTAGTACCTTGACATGGTAAAGGATGCTCAAACTCAATGGATCCAATATAAAAGTCCTCTTATCGATCATAAGAGGCTTGACCTCTATTCTACGCCTGCTACATAGTTTATAGGATTTGAACTGCCTCTACTCTTATCTAAATCAATGCTCAACACTACTCCCAAAATATGTATATTCTCATATACTTAATCAAGTAAAATATTCAAATCGTCTCATTTAGTCTCATTGAACGTTAAATCAAAAAGTTCAAACTCTTCTCAAATCACCATGCTTTTTCATTTAAAATATACTTTCAAGGTTACTCATATACCATTAAAACTCCTTCTCAAAACATCATTTAACTCAAAACATCATTTAACTCAATACGCAAACTCATTTAAACTCAAGGCTAATTTTTTTTTAAACTCAATAAAATATGCAAAGACTCAATTTAAAATCATAACTTTGTTAAATGCATGAAACTATCAATCTCAACTCAAATAATACATAGTAAAATCATGATCATCAACTCTATTGGGGTTCACGGGAAAGTAGTCACAAACAATAATTTCAATAATTTGAGAGATAGAAACAATAATTATCTCAAGGCATAATTGTATAGAATTCAATAGAAGAAGAATCAACTCATTCAAAATTCAAGAAATTAGGGTTTAACTTAACTAAATCTCAGTTAAAAAAGGAAACTTAGGTGTTGGGCACGTAGATAAACTCAATCCAAAGCTATGTATAGACTTACATATCTAAAAAATTGGTATCTCAATTAAAACTCGAAGAACACTGATGAAACGCTTAAACCCTAGCCTTTTTTCCTCTCTAATCTTTCTTCCAAAATATTCTAAGTATAAATGGGAGAAAAGACCTATATGGTACTAATATAGAGCTTATTTTAGTCCCAAAATCTCAAAATTTTGACTGGGAAAAAAGGTTAAAAATGATAAAAATATCCTTCACTAAAATTGTCAAAGTGAACCATGACATCTCATTTATGAGTCGTGGTCTACTTCACGGGCCTAGAACGCCTTGCGTAGAAATTGAGCACGATTTTGAATATTTAAACTTTGGGTCTACGACGATCACCTTTTAAGGATTACAGACCTTTCTACAAGCTCGTCCTATATGTTCGTGGAAAAATTACTGCACTTATAATTTTGGTCTTAGAAATCACGAAACTCATCTATGGGTCGTGAATAGAAATAGGGGTCAGAGACCCATCTTATGAAATGGGATTTACCAGATATTAGGACTTGGCCTTCCATGATGGCCATCTACATTTCATAAGAACTTTTACGGGCCATAAATACTGTCCGTATTCAACTTCTATAGCAATAAAAAAAAATCTAACTTTCTAAGTTATCTGTGTTAAAATATTTTAGGGGTATTACATATTTGATGTGTCATATATATATATATATATATATATATATATATATATATATATATATATATATATATTAGGGGTATTACATAGCAATAAAAAAAAATCTAACTTTCTAAGCTATCTGTGTTAAAATATTTTAGGGGTATTACATATTTGATGTGTCATATATATATAACTCAAATATTTTCTATGAAGATACATTTGTTTATGTGTATGTACATATGAAATGTAACTGAAACGCATTGATTTGAGAGTAAATCTTGCATTCTTCCCTGGATTTATTCTTCAAAAGAATTAAAAAAATTCAAAAATAGTAACAAAATGACCTTTGATGAATTCAGCTGATAAATAAAAAGACAAAAACTTTAGACATAAGAAAAATTACAAGTAATAGCATGATAGAGGATTTAGGGTCGGCAAATTCAGAATGAGTGTTATTTTATTAAACATCTATCAGTGTATGCATAGCCCTTGTTGTCACGTGTTTAATTTGACTATGATTCAAAATATAACAACCTAATAGCCCGCTAAAGTGATATTGTCCACTTTGGATCTAGGCCCTCGTGGCTTTCAAACACGTCACTAGTAAGTAAGGTCTGTTTACTTATATATCAAGCATGGATTTACCTAGACTCAGCACTGAGATTTGCCTAAACTCAGTTGAACTCTGGCTCACATCGGCAAAACTGACATAGGAGTGTTTCTGATATCATTTATAACGACCCAGCCCACTAGTGCTATTGTCAACTTTGGGTCTAGGTCCTCATGACTTTAAAACACATCACTAGTAGGTAAGGTCTGTTTACCTATGTACCAACATGGATTTGCTTAGATTCAACACTGAGGTTTACCCCACCTCACCGAGAATTGCCTAAATTCAGTTGAACTCTGGCCCACATTGACAAGGCTAACACAGAAGTGACTCTGATACCATCTATAACAACCCATTATTCTCGATCCTCACGACTTTAAAACGTGTCACTAGTAGGTAAGGTCTGTTTATTTATATACCCAGTATCTCGCCGATGTGAAACTTCTCATCTTAAGATAGATTGTTACATACCTTAGGTTGTTACATACCTCATAGACTTCTCATCTATAAGGTAATAGTAAGGTCTGTGTACATTTTATGCTTTCCAAACCCCACTTGTGAAGTATGTTGTTGTAGTATCATACTTGAAGGAGAAACAAATTATTTATGATAATGGTACTCAAAAGTGGATTGTTTCTCTTTTTCTAAATTTTCTCTTACATTACTTAATCCTGCTTTGGTTATGCGTATCTATTCTACACGTATGTTTATCCATTGTTACCTTCTGAAATTTCTCTTTCGTATATAGTTTTACAATTTTTCTTACCCAATAAATTATGAAATTTTGTGATATGTTGAATTGTGATTTTTATTTTTTTTTAATTTTGGACGAAAATATTGATTTTAATGTGAATGATTTTATTTAAATTACACGTGTAAAAAAGGTCTTCATAAAATTTTCTTAAAAAATTGAGATGATGATTTTGATTTTGATTTTGTTGGTATTTCTTGAGCGATGATTTAGTATATTTCTTTTCTAACTTTACTTATATATTACTAATGAGTTAGAGAAGATCTCTGAAAATAATATATCAAATTTGGGCCAGTGATTCTGATCTTGAATAAGGCTTTGCAATTGAGTTTATGAGTTCCTTAACGCCCGTTTGATATGTATACACATATTATTTGTCAAATACAATTATTTTTAAATCGATGTTACGAAATTTCTATACATATAATGTGCATATCTACTAATAAATTAACTTTTACATCTCTTAATACATTTCCTTGCAGTGATATTCGTTTGTTCGTATTCATCTAATAAATTAATATACATTGGTATTTGTATTTATATTGATTTTTATTCACCTAGTATATTGTTATACACTTGTATTGGTATACATTGGTCCGTATTTACCTAAAAATTGTATATATATGAAAAAAAATATAAATTAATTAATATTTACTACAAGTTAAAGGACAGTAAAATAATTAATACCCAATTTTAGAGTTATTTAGTAACTACAATAAGCAAAAAAATAATTAAATTCTTAATATTGAGATATTCAGCAACAATATAAAGGGAAAAAAAATTTTGAATCCCTAATTATAAGGATACAATAAGTTAAAATAAGGAGGGAAAAAAGAAGATATTTCAAATAGTGGAATAACAAATAGTATTTTAATTAGGGGTGGGTTCGATTTTTACGGTTCAATTTTTCCCTCAAATCAAAGACAGAACGGATTCGGCGGTTCAGTTCGATTTTGCCAAAAAAAAAAAAAAGCAAACCATTGATTTTTCGGTTCAATCTTCAGTTTTTGTTCAGTTTTTCGATTTTTAAAAATAATTTTTTAAAGTAAAATAATATGTTGGGTAGAGACATATCATTGTATAGATATGCTAAACAATTGTTAAAGAGTAAAGTTTGGATTAGTACAATTATCACAATATAAGAACTACCATTATCACCAAGAAAATTGCAAATATATTCTAGAAAAAAAATATCAAATACTCCTTGGAAGGTTCAAGTCAATTGTGTGTAGCTCAAGGAAATTATCAAACAATTATCAAATACTCGTTGAAGTATCAATTAGTTGAGGTGACAATACCCAAAAGACTTCTCCTTGGAAGTTTCAAATCTATGTCTCTTTCCTGCAACAAGAAAGACTTTCTTTCTTAGCCATGTAGCCTATAAAGTATAAACGATATAGTATAGCAAAATCGATTTTTGATGATTCGATTCGGTTTTAGAAGACCAAAATCGAAATCAAAACCGCACAGAATCGATTTGGTTTGATTTTTTGTGTTCGGTTTTGATTTTTTACTGTACGGTTTTTTTTGGTATTTTCGATTGATTTTGATGCGATTTTCAGTTTTCGACTTTACGACCCACCCTAATGTTAACTACTAATACTATGCAGATTAAAAAAGGACAAAATAAAATAATGAATACCTAATTTTACAAAAACAAGATAATTGAATTCCTAATTTTAAGGATATTTAGTAACCAAAATAAGAAAATAAAATAAAATTCATGATTTTAGGAATTTGCAGCAATAATATAAAGGAAAAAATTGATTCCCTAATTTTAGGGATATAGAAACGTGAAATAAGGAGGAACAAAATATATTCTCTCCCCTTTTTTATACCAGCAAAATAAATGGGAAGAAGGTTTGGCTAAGTAGTGTCAATTCTTTTAGGCTTAAAATTTGCTAAATATTTTTAGGCTAAAACTGCCAATTTTATAGGAGACTTGTGCCTGTGTGTCAATTCCCTTGGGTCAAAAACTAAAGTGAAGGCACAAAATTAGATCCTAGACTACTGAATTTGTGATGTTTGGTCTTTTAAAATGTGCTGAACTAAATGGGTCAAAATGAGCCCAATTTAAATAAATAAGCATGTGACGACGATCCACTCTGCTAGTAAACACATCAACAAGGCTAATATAAAAGTGACTTTGATTACGTCCGCAATGACTCACCCTGCTTGTGATATTGTCTGCTTTGAGACTACACGCATCACTAAAAGGTAAAATTTGTTTATTTATATCTCTCCTGTGTTTTGTCAATGTGGAACTACTCATTATGAAGATGGATTGTTAAAAAGCAGTTACTAACACACCCAAATCTAACCAAACCAAGTTTAGTGGAATCTTGATTTTATGGGTTGATTTTGTCACCTACACCTGCACTTTATTTAAATAATTTGAAGAATACCTTGTACAATAACTACTACAAGATCTTTATAAACCAAAGAATGAGAATACTTATACACACCTGTGAGCTTCAATCAAACCCAAAGAAACTTGCTTCCATTCACTTGCTATGATCAAACTTCAAAGTACACATGAAAAGAGCAGTTTCATTGAAGATACACTAAAGAACTCGGTACGACAACCACCTCGCATGAGGAGTGTGTCGAATACCTCAAAGAAAAAGACCTAGGATACTACTACGGTGCGTAGTTGGGATTTAAAAAGCCCAACATACACATACACGTACACATTGACTCGATCGCCTATCCTTACTAACTTCTCCAGAACTATGCCTCTGAACTCTTTTACAAACTTTTTCCTAAAGAGAAGGTTAACAGCAAATTAAAAACACTTCAACCTCTCTGTAAACTCGCTCGGGCATATTAACACAGAATCTACACAAAGTCCGCCTTTGGTGTGGGTGCAATCAATTTGGGTCATGGAGAACGAAACTTTCATACTTGCCGCAGACCCTGCAACTATAAAGTCTCCTACATGGTGGTATTTCCATTTTCCGGGTTCATTCATGTAACACTGGGTTGTAGCTTGCTGGCCATCTGTTGTTGAGAGCTGGAACTGCACTGGCTTTTTATCCCATCCGTGAACATGTTCAGAGTTGCAAATTCGCCGTCCAAATCTCCGAGAGGAACGTCCTACTTGCAGCCTGTAGAAAATGCTATAGGACCCTGCTGGGAATGGGAAATCAACCATTCCCGACACTTCAAACCACCATATCTGTTGGAGATATGCAACGGACTGGAATCTGCAGAGAAGGCAAGGAAAAGAAATCCTAAGTTTGGGATATCTTAAGATGTAGAACGTTTAATGTGTACGAGAAATAGCAGCAAATCTAAAACATAATGCAAGTAATGCATACTTGAAAAGCCACCAGCCGAAGGCAATTTTTCTACCAATAGAGAGCAGCTATCTAAACTCTTCTTTTGCTTTAGAGGATAAGTGGAAAGCGTATTCTTGACGAATTTATTGGTCGTAAGATGTCATACTATAAAAAGGGTTCTAATTGCCAATTGCGAAGTAAATCATGACGACATGCAATCCATGGAAGTGGAACTTAAGCATTTCTCTTTTCAAGCAAATTAGTTGTCCTCAATTAAAGGAACTGATATCAACAACACCAAAGCCCTTTATGCGTCTAAAACACATATCTACAAATCAATATTTCTACTGATGTGTCAAATAGTTCAGATTACTTCTCAAGTACCAAAATTTATTCCACTAGTTTTTCACTATAGCAAGAAGGCAGAATGAGAAATTGATAAATGAAGCAAGGTATTGATCACCAAAATTGCATAGAAAGAATCACCTTGCTACTCATGTTTCAATTTCAAATAAGTGGAGTCAGACTTACAACAATGTAAAAGGAACCCTACAAGGTAAACCCCGCTCGTGTGTAATAGCTCACGAGAGAGGTAAATCGCACTATCTCGGCCCAGAAGGCCAACCCCTACTATCCGGTAGGGGGTTTTCGAACTTGAGACCTCCATTATGAAAGTCCCAACCCAAATCATCTGGGCGACCCAAAGGACTGTAAAAAAGGAACCTTTCGTAGGAGGCTTTCGTTAAAAACGCCCAGAACAGTTAGATTCAATCAGCCAATCTAAAAACACATGGATGGATATACATACACATACAAATATACAATCTGCTATAACTCGATAACAAAAGTAAAAAAAATCTTTACCCCGCACCTTGATTCATCTGTTTCAATACGACTCCAATATCTCCTATCATCAATGCCTGTTATCGTCAATCCATTTGCAGATATTGATAGACAAATCCTGCCTGTTCCCTTATCTAACCAAACTTTCTGCATAGATCCCAATCAATAAAACCATCAGAACAATTTATACGGAATATTTAATCACACAAAGCTTATCCTTATCATATTTCTCAAAACTAGCCAACCCCATTTCACCTAAAAAAATCCAAGAAGAAGGATAAAGATCGAACCTTTGTGCCTCCATCAAAATAACTGGGTCGACAAAGCCTAGCATAAATATCCCTTTTGCACAAATTGTTAGAAAAATCCTCAACCCCACCAAAAACCCTATCAATAATAGATCCATAATTTAGGGGCAATTTCGACTCCCACACAAAATCAGCAAAAGAAGCAGCCCTAAAAGTACGATTAAGCATAGAAAGGCTACAAATCTCTGATGGGTTTAAATACGCCATAACTGAAGCCACACAACTCTCCGGCAAATCACCGAGACCGGGTCCCGCCGGCGAGACGGCGGCGGAGTCCCGTGGAATCAAAAAAAGGGATAAAGAAGAACCCATTTTTTGAGAATTTGATAACTTTTTTTTAGGAATTATGGATGGATTTGAGGAGGAAAAATGGGGGATAAAAGAGAAAAGGGAGGGGAAGAAGACAATTTAGAACAGCTGGACATATAGTTGGCGTATATATAGAGAAATTGACGCGTACTTTTTGTTAGTTCTTTTCGTCGGATTCTGCGGGCAATAAACAAGGAAAACATCTATACGTATCGGCGGGGGTCAAAATACACCAACATAATTTTTAGATTATGTAAATAAATACGGGTAGTTAAGAAAAATTCGGATTGGATTTAATATTTATCCATAAAAATTTATATTTTTAAATAATATCAAGTAAATAGTGTATTGGATTTAATATTTATTCATAAAAAAATATATTTTTAAATAATTTTAAATTATTTTATTAAGTTTAAAGAAGTTACACCTAATAAATATTACTCCATTAATATTGATAAATTTAAAATAACATTGATTTAATAATTTAAATTTTTATTTTAATATATATATATATATATATATATATATATATATATATATATAACGTTAATGTAAAGAGACCGGTTGAAATGTTCATACGTAAGAATTTTTCTTCATCAATTATTGATTTTTTATTCGAAATAGTTATAATATTTTACATAAATATTAGTGATGTTTAAATTAAGAAAGTTATAACTAAAAAATATAAATTTAAAACTAAAATGCATAGTTAAAAAGGGTTTCATAATTTGGGGTAAATGTGTACCAATTAAATTAAAGTAAAACAAGAAAAAAAAATTCTTGAATAAAAATGTCCAAGTCTTTCTTATATCTACTACTATAGTATAAGTGGTAATGTAAAGCAGCAAGTGACATGTTTGTTTGAAGTGTATATATATAAAAAAAAATTATTTTTTCGTTTTAATTTATTTATCTTATTTTTAAATGGTTTATATATCTAAAAGTTGTATAAAAAAAATTCAGAGGCACTTTGATATATTTAAAAATTGTGAAAATCTTAATTAAACTATGATAATTAACAACTTAAAATATTTTAAAAGCATGTAAAAGAATTGATTGACTATTAAAATTTTATCGGTGCCACATAAAATGGGAGAGAGAAAGTAATGTGTATTTGGATAGAATGTATAATAATTAATTTTAAAAGACATATAAAACAATTGATCGAGTTTTAAATTTTATCGGTGCTACATAAAATAGGACAAAAAAGTAGCATGTATTCGGAAACAACACAAAAAATGTTGTACATCTCAATATTTAACAGATTAAATTTTTTAAAAAAACATGTAAAAAGTTTAATTGACTTTCCAAATTCTGTTAGCACGCATAAATTAAGACAAATGGAGTGACATATATTATTTTGAACTACCGTAAAAAGATTTGTAAATCACAATAATTAATAATTTTAAATATTTGAAAGAAATATAAAAAGTTTGATTGATTTTTGAAATTCTGATAGGGCTACATAAATTGAGACGAGGGGAATAATATGTATTATTTGAAAACTACTTAAAATTACTACAAATCAAATAAATAACAACTTAAATTTCTAAAAAAGAAAAATTGTATTAAAATTATTGATTTTTCAAATTCGATCTGGGTCACATAAACTGAAAAAGAAAAAATAACATATATTCTGCTTGAGTAAGGCACGATCTTTGTCACTAGCATAATAAAAGAATATATATTTCTACTATATAGAAGTATGAAGAAGTAGGCAGATGTTAGATGATATGTCTGCTTCAGCAGGCAACTCTCGATTGATGTGTCTGCTTCAATTACTTGCTATTTTATTTTTACTAATTATGTTTCAGCCACTTCAACTGTGATCTCACAATATTACCCCCGATAAATCATTTTTCTAGCTGTTTCAGCTATGACTTTACCATATCACCTAAATCACTTATTTTAAGTCACGCAAATATTATAATTATGATAAAACAAATTCAATGATAAATCAGGTCTTCCTTAAGCAGACAGCTACCAATTGACGTATTGATAAATCAATTTTAAGTCATGAAAATATTAGAATTATGATAAAAACAAACACAAAATGATAATTAGGTCTTTCTTTTAAACTACACAAGCAGGCGGCTCACGATTGAACTGCTTGTTCAAGTAGACAATTGCTAATTGGTGTGTTTACAATAATATTACCTCTAATAAATCATATTTTTCTTAAAGGTAGTTACTAATTGACATGCTTACTCAGTTGCTGATTTTACAATTTTACCCCTAATAAATCATTTTTTAACTGTTTTAGCTATTAAATTTAAAATATTTACAACTTTTATATGTGCAATATAAATTGAAACAAAATAGATAATATATATTATTTAAAAATAATATGAAAATTATAGGTCGCAAAAGAATTAACAATTTAAAAGTTTAGAATATATATAAAAAAAAATCTATCAATGTCAAAATTGAGACAGAAAAATAATTTGTGTTGGATCTGTGCTGACACGAACTCCAATAATTAATATAATATATAGGCTATTTTCTTCTCAATTTATGTCACTATATATATAATTTGAGTTGGCACAATTTTTTTAAAAATAATTTAAAATTTATTCTTAAAAAAAATTATTAAATATAAAAATATGTCTTTTTTTTATATTGACCCAAAAAAGTGTATCACATAATTGCAAGTAGGACAGAAAATTGGGGCTAAAGGATGTATATATGCACATAAAATAAATATTTGGACAATTGGTGATTTTTTTCTTTAATCCATGTGATATATAATTTTATGATTTTAATTAATTAAAATAAGTGTTTTAATCACTTGATGTAGAAAATATATTGGTAGAAAATATATCGTATTTTGGCTATTTATAAAAATATAATATTATCAAATAAAAAGTAATAATCTATAATATATCAAAAGCGTTGTTTGGACTTTTTACCTTTTATTAAAAGAGTCTGTTTTAGATAAAATATTTTATTTATTTAATTTCAAGGTTCACTTTTGAAATAATTTTTTTTTTATATTTAGAATTCACTCTTGCTTTAGGACTATTTTATGTAAATTATTAATTAAAATTTTTGACTAACAAATATTTTGCTAATAAAAGTATGAAATGTAACAAATTTAAAAAGAAAAAAATTCAATAAATTATGTTGGAAATGTTAAACTACTCTTTTTATATTTAGAAATCTTTTGTTACATTAAATTTTAGTCAGTCAAACTAATGATATTTATTTAATTTTGTTTACATGAATATTATATTTATTTAATGATAAATATTATTTATATATAATTTTTAGATGGCTTAACTCATAAAGAGACACCTAAACTTGTCCTCATTTTTTACTTAGACACCTAAACTAAGACAAGTTACTAATAGACACCTCAACTGCGCAGATTTGATCCCATTAAACACTTTTATCCTACTTGGCACTCTCCGATACTTTTTTTTAATTTTTCAGCCAAAAATAAATAGTTGCGGTCCAAAAATTTTTTTTTCCATAAAAGTAGATTCTCAAAATTCTCAGTTAACCATGTAAATAGGGTTAGATTGTAGTGTCTATAAATAGGGTCTTTATGTAACAATGTAAATACACAATTCAATAATATATTTTCCCCTATTTCTCACATGGTATCAGAGCTTTCCGGTATGGATCGCTGATTTGTGTCGGTATATTTTTTTGTCAGTGTTGTGTGAAAATCAACAACACCACCTTGTCCCTCACCCTCCGGCGACCACAGCGAGGTCAGACCTACCGGAAAATGACCCTGCACGCGCCCACACGCGCCACCTGAATCTGCAGGTTTTCCGGCGAGATCTGGCCACGCGCCGGCGCGTGCGGCTTGCTCCGACCACTTTCCGGCAACAATTTTTTTTCCAGCTGGGTCGCTCTCCATTCCGAGGCTGCCCATGCAATCTTTTTCTGATTCCGACCTCTGAAATTAGGGTTCCGGCGACTTTCGACCTTTTCCGGCAACTTTTTCACTGTTCCGACCTGTTTTTTCCACTTTTCTTTGCCTCAGTGAGGTCGCCTCAGCATTCTGAGGCAGACCCATCTCCTTTTTTCTTTATTTAAACAGTTTTTTCTATAGGTTCTCAAAATTCTCCGTTAAACCATATGCTGAAAAAAATTATTATAATTTTAAATAAATTTTTTTTGCACATGGTTAACTGAGAATTTTGAGAATCTACTTTTATGGAAAAATTTTTTTTTTGGACCGCAACTATTTATTTTTGGCTGAAAAATTAAAAAAAAGTACCGGAGAGTGCCAAGTAGGATAAAAGTGTTTAATGGAATCAAATCTGAGCAGTTGAGGTGTCTATTAGGAACTTGTCTTAGTTTAGATATCTAAGTGAAAAATGAGGACAAATTTAGGTGTCTGTTTATGTATTTGGCCTTTTTAGATTATCATGGAACATACGTGCAAAACAAGTACATTGAACTAGTATAAATTAATAGAGAAATTTAATAAATCTATCTTCTACATCTCTATATTATTAATAGAAAGAAAATTTGATATGAGATCATGCCAAGTCACAGCATAGGATTATAACAG
Organism: Solanum rostratum; assembly: GCA_029948455.1. Lineage (NCBI taxonomy): Eukaryota > Viridiplantae > Streptophyta > Magnoliopsida > Solanales > Solanaceae > Solanum > Solanum rostratum. The sequence continues at coordinate 5,767,404 of CM057051.1, forward strand.
TCATATTTTTAGGAGACAGTGGTTAATTTAGGTAAGGTTAGTTAATTTTAACTTTTTAACTTCTACATCTTTTTAAAAAATCAAATATATATATATTTACTTTATATTTTTTAAATTCAATTTTTGCAAATGGGCAACAAAAATACATGATGAAATCCAAGTATTTTTAATTTAAAAGAGGAAAAAATACGTGGGTTGGCAATTCTTTTTTTTTCTTTTTGAAGTGTTGTTTTATTCACAAAAATCGTACTAGCAAAAGCTGGATACAGTTCAAATATTAAATTTGGAAAAAAATAAAATAATAAAAACTGTCAACACCAAAAAAAAAAAAGAAAAAAAACTGAAAAAAGCACTTATGTAATCAATGCACAATAATTGCCCCTAACACGTAATAAATTAGATTACCTAGTAAAATAATTAAATAATTATTGTTATCGTCGGTACTAGTTGTGACGAGGCTCCCAGAAAACAGTTTCTCTATTTGTATGAGGTAGTGGTAATGTCCGCGTACATTCTATCCTCTCAAGATCCTACTTGTAAGATTTTACTGGATATGTTGTTATTATGGTTTGTTGTCAGTACAAAAGAAACAAAAGATAAAATAAAAAAGATATTTGACCACAAATAAAACAATAAAACTGTAGATAGTTCAAGCATTAAAAAATATAAAAATATCAGCATACTAAATTGTAGTTATATAACTGCCTTATCCACTTAGTCTGAACAAATATTTTTCTTCTTATCAAATTTGAATTTCATATTATTTAGTGTTTAAATAGTTTTTTAAAGTTTAAATTAAATATTTTGATTTTATAATCATATTTTAGGATAAGAAACCAAATGACATATTTTCTTTTTGTTTATGTTTCACTGAATAAGGTAATGAGTTAGTTCTTTTATTTTATATTTTATTTTGATCAAGAATTTAAAATTTTCTGCGTTTTTATTATTCAAGAAGTATTTAATTGCTATTTTATTATTATATTTAAAAAAATACAATAGCGAATTTTTTTTAACCATTTAAATCAAGATATAAATATTTTTTAAAAAAAAATTAGAAACCCACAACGTAATAGTATGTATAACACGTTTCCATATATCTTCTATATATTCTTATTGGGACAGCATGGATTAAATGGAGGCTTGCTTCTGGAGTATTGTGTGACAAGAAGATACCACCTAAAGTTAAAGGCAAAATTTTACAGAATGGTGGTTAGACCATCTCCCCCCAATACTTCTTTGGTCTACCTCTACCCCTCCATGTAACTCCCAAAACCAACCTCTTGCACCTCCTAACAGGAGCATCGGTACTCCGTCTTTGCGCATGTCCAAACCATCACAGTCTCGCTTCCCTTATCTTATCAGCCACCAGGGCCATCTCTAGCTTCTCTCGAATGGTCTCATTTCTAATCTTATCCCTCCTTGTGTGACCACACATCCATCTAACATCCTCATCTCTACGACATATACCTTTTGAATATGTGTATTTTTTATTGGCCAACACGCCACCCCGATGATCAGGCAACATATGGCGAAACTGGATCTCACCGAGGACATGAACTTAGATAGAAAGGAGTGGAGGTCGCGAATTAGAGTAGCAGGCTAATTGGTTGGTAGGGTAAAGTGGATGTCTGGTCATGAGGTATAGTAAGGTAGCAGGAGTAGGCGTGTTTTATTTCAGGTGTTGACATGTGCTTTTTGTTAATAGTCGCCCTTCCCGCTCCCTTTCCCCCTCCCCTTCCTTTCCCTTTCTTTCTTTTTATCATATCTAGTTTATTCTGCTTATGGGTTTTTGAGACAAGGGTTCCCAGGAAACAGTCTCTCTACTTCTATGAGGTAGTGGTAAGGTCTGCATACATTCTACCCTCCCAGCCCTCACTTGTGAGATTCCACTAGGTATGTTGTTGTTGTATGTTCTTCTTCTTATTATTATAATAATAATTGTTATTATTATTATAGTGAAAGTCTTGAGCCTAAATCCGTTGAAGAATGTCGACGCAGAGATGATTGGCCAAAATGAAAAGAAGTAATTCAATCTGAGTTGAATTCACTCTCTAATCATGAGGTATTTGGACCTATGGTCCAAACCCCTGATGGTGTAAAACTAGTCGGCTATAAATGGATTTTTATGCGAAAGCGAAATGAGATTGTAAGATACAAGGCACGCCTTGTTGCACAAGGATTCTCTCAGAAGCTCGGTGTCAACCATGAGGAAACATATTCACCTATTATGGATGGAATAACCTTTCGATATCTCATCAGTTTAGCTGTACATGAAAATCTTGAAATACATCTAATGGTTACAGCTTATCTTTACGGTTCACTCGACAGTGAAATTTACATGAAAATCCTAGAAGGATTTAAATTACCTAAAGCATGTACTAAGTCTTAGGTAATATTCTCAGTCAAATTGCAAAGATCATTATATGGTCTGAAACAATCAGGGCATATGTGGTATAATGATTAGTGAGTACTTGATAAATAAAGTATATATAAATGATGTCATTTGTCCATGTGTTTTCATTAAGAAAACAGGATCGAATTTTGTAATACTCGCTGTTTATGTTGATGATATAAATCTCATTGGAAATCCTGAAGAGGTCCAAAAGTCAATTGAATATTTAAAGAAAGAGTTTGAGCTGAAAGATCTTGGAAGATAAAACTTTGTCTGGGTCTACAAATTGAACATTTAGCAGATGAATTTTTGTTTACCAATCTGCCTATACTGAGAAAATCTTAAACCGATTCTATATGGACAAGCGTTAAGTACTCCAATGGTTGTTAAATCACTTGAAGGGAATAAAGATCCATTCCGTCTCCCAGAAGAGGATGAAGAACTTCTTGGTCCAGAAGTACTATACCTCAGTGCTATTGGAGCACTTATGTATCTTGCTAACTCAACTAGACCTGATATAACATTTTCTGTCAATTTGTTAGCAAGGTACAGTTCTTCCCCAACGCAAAGGCATTGGAACGGTATCAAGCATATTTTGTGAAACCTGAAAGGTACAGTTGATATGGGTTTGTTTTATACTAACAAAGGTTGCACAAACCTTGTTGGTTATGCAGATGCAGGTTATTTATTAGATCCACATAAAGCTCGATCTCAAACAGACTATCGGTTTACATACGGAGGAACTACTATATTATGGCGATCTACAAAGCAGTCAGTTGTTGCTACTTCTCCAAATCATGCTGAAATATTACCAATTCATGAAGCAAGTAGAGAATGTATGTGGTTGAGATCGATGATACATTTCATCGAAGGAAAATGTGGACTGAAAAATGATGTCAAAGTACCCATGGTCATATTTGAAGACAATGTCGCGTTCATAGCTCAATTGAAGGGTGGCTTCATAAAAGGAGACAAAACGAAACACATTTCACCAAAATTATTCTTCACACATGATCTTCAGAAGAAAGGTGATATTGATGTACACCAAATTCATTCGAGTAATAATCTTGCAGATTTATTCACAAAGGCATTCCCGACGTCAACATTTGAAAAGCCAAGATGTAAGATTGGGATGCATCGTCTCCAAAGTATCAAATGAAGTCTTCATCAGGGGGAGTAAATACGCGCTGTACTTTTTTTTCCTTCACCAAGGTTTTATCCCACTGGATTTTTCTGATAAGGTTTTTAATGAGGCAGCTAATGATGCGTATTAAGATCACCTAGAACCTTTTCTTTTACATGAACAATTCAGGGGGAGTGTTACACGTGAATTTCCCATAGTAAAAGGGGAAACATAATTTTAATTTCAGATGAACCTATATCCAAATCAATAAAAGTCAAATCATGAACTTGATTCCCATTTTTTAGAATTTGACAAATTTAGGACCTTTTCCTCTCAAATTTATTCCATCAATAACCATAACTTCCAAAATAATCAACTTTTGAAATGTCCATGGATTAGCTTTTGATGGAATATTTTTCTTTAATAAAAACAAGGACTCTTCATGGTTGACTTTTTTCTTTTCCCTCTTCTCTACTTTACCGATTTTGTTAACTATGCTATTGAATATTCAAAATTCGTGTTGAATAAATAATTTGTCAAGAAACTTTGTTACTAATTTCTTCTATTTTCTTTTTAAGTATTTATAACGAGCGATACTAAACAGTAGGGCTGTTCAAAATCGAATCGAAATCGATTATTCGAATTAAAAAAAAGTTATTGGTTTATCGATAATAGGTTATTGATTTAGAAGTTTTGATCATGGTTTTAATTTTTTTTTATTATTGAATTATTGGTTCTTAACAGTTTTAGGTCATCATCCACTGAATATTGAAACCGGCGGACAAAGTTGTCGAGTAATGTAGTACTTTTCCAGGTAGAGTTTTTTCTTCATGGGCTAACCGATAATCCATTAGTAAATTAAATAATATTTGTACCATTATGTATTTAAAGACCTTGACAATTTCATACTTTTATTTTTGACCGTTTCAAACTCTAAGTTATTCTACAATGTGACAATGTTTGCTTTTGAGCAAAATGCAATATGTCAACTCATGTGTGTGATTTATTTGGTTTGTCTTTAAAGCAATTTTCAATAAAGAAAATTTTGTGTCAAATCTTAACAGTTAAACTGATAACGATCAATAACTGATAAGTCAATATTTTAATAATTTTATAACGATTTAGCATATATACAAACTGATAAATTGAATCGATAAACTTCAAAATTAAACCGAACCAATCGATAAGCAGTTAGGAGATACATTATCTTTTTGTAGTTAAACATCTACTGATATTTAGTTAGGAGTATTAAATATAACTAACGCTACTAACCACCAAAATCTCTTAATAATTAATCCATCATATAAACAGATCACTTTCTAACAAATAAGTCTGAAAATGACCAATGATTCTTTTTTTTTTAAAATTCATTTTTCTATACTAAGTTGGTCGAACAAATATGAAACTTTTAGTCAACATGTTAGCAAATAATGAAACTTTTAATCATCATGTCAGCAAATAATTAATTAATAAACATATGCAATGCATTAGACTAATAGGTCACACACAAGAATATGTTTAATTTGTAAGCTTTCTGTTTTTCGAATTATTAATTTGTCCTACTTGGAGTTGTTGATGAATTAAAATAATTCTACACCGGATCGAGATGAAATTTCTGAATTTATTATAAAGTTTAAACAATTTTTTTAAAGTCAGAATTAGACTCATTAAAAGTCAGATTGAGCTCCCCTAATCGTGTCGAAAGTTGCATATACATACTCTATACATTTGAATATCATAAATCAGATAGTAGAATTTCGAATTAAAAAAAATCTTGACTTCGTGCGTAAGAAGGGGGTGTTGATAGGAAGGATCCCATATCACATCGAGATGAGATTTTTGGATTCTTTAAAAGATTTGAATAATTCTTCGAACTAGTTTTTGCGGTGAATTAGATTTAAAACCTAATTTCACAACTATTACCTTTTGAATTTTATATATTTCAATTTAATTAGTGTGAAACCATGAATGATGTTTGGTGGTCCTCTTGAAAACCACTTGCTATAGTTTTTTAATAATATATAAAGTGAAAAGAGAATATTCTAACGTTGTCATTAAACTTACATATAACTAATTAAACATTAATATTATAGTAATATAGTAAGTTTGAACAGAAAAGTAGTGCTACTTTTTAGTTTATTTATTTTATTAATTTAAATTAATTAAATAATTTAACGTGTGTCTGAGTCAGCATTGCTAGTCAAACAATTTAACGTGTTTTTTGCCCACGTGTGTATGACTGCATGGCCAAAATTCACCACGTGGAAAATGGATAAAAAAACTACCTAGAAAATTAATAAAGAATAGTATGAGTTATATATATAAGAACTATTTATTTCTTTTTAATCAAAGGTGAGAATTAATCTTTTCATTTCATTGTCTTTTTACATTTTTTTTTTAAATTCGACTATTAATAAGAGTGAAAAACAAAGCACGTCATGGTCAACATATCTGCTTTAGCTGCTTGCTTAAACATGCAACTATTTATTAATTTGTCTGCTTGAACTACTTGATGTTTTTATTTTGTCATTTTTATTAATTATTTCTTCAACCGTTATAGCTATGCATTTATATATTTTTCCTAATTAATTATTTTTTCTTAAAGACAGTTGTCAATTAACGTGCCTGCTTCGGCTACTTGATTTTATTACGTTATTTCTATTAATTATTTCTCTGGTACTTCAGCTATGAATTTACAATATTACCCCGAATAATTTTATTTAAAGGCAGCTGCTGATTGACGTGTCTGCTTCGACTTGTTGCTTTTATAATATTACCCCTAGTAAATCATTTCTCCAGCTGCTCAGCTATTAATAATTTAAAATATTTAAAAATTAAATACAAATTTTGACTGACTCTCAAATTTTTTTATGTATGCAGCATAAAGTGGAACAAAATAAATAACATATATTATTTTAAAATAACATAAAATATGTTGTAAATCACGATAATTAACAACTTAAAAATTTAAAATATATAAATAAAAAAATTTAACAATATCACGTAAATCGAAATAAAAAATAATATATACCGAGAGATCCAATGTCTAGTTTCTATCATTAATAAGTGCCACTTTGGTTGGACGACCAAAGGCATTTTCGTAATAACTGTGATCTTCCAGGGTATTATGAGGAGTGGCACTTCCGTAATAACAACGTTTTCCGTGGTCATTTACTTGCCGCCTCCACAGCCAATGAATCCTTCCCTTCTCCACTGACCGCTTTTCCGCCTAGCACATACTCTTTTGGCTTCTCCTCCCCATTCATTCCTTCTTCACTGCCAGTTGAGAATTAGGGATTTTGAAGGTATTTCTTGCTTCTTTACTTAATTCTTCAATTTTCCTTTACTTAATGTTCTTAATTAGTGAACAGTCTGAGCCGTTGTTGCTACTATGCCTCTGGGTCTTTCTCCTGGTTGTGATGTTCTTCGAAAGAGTTGCTGCAAAAACTTGGGTTCTTCGAAAGAGTTGTTGCAAAAACTTGGGTTCTTCTGCTCCACTGCTAATTACGATTTCGGTGATTTTCAGGTAACTAAAATGGAGCAACTTTGGATTTTCCGAGTTTCTTGTTACTTATTTCTGCAGTCCGAGTTGCTGTATTTCTTAAAAATTACTTGAGATTCAGTAATTTTTGAATGACATATTTTAGCTTTCCAATCTCTTGAATTTTGTGGTTATGATTTCGGCATGCATGTTGCTCAAACGTCAATTAGATCAAAAAACTGAATTGTGCATGTAAGGTGTTTGGTAATATGTCTCTGCACAATATAGTTTGTGTATCTTAGTTTTCCCGAGTTTCTTGTTACTTATTTATTCATTCCGAGTTGTTGTATTCCTTAAAATTTGTGTATCATTTCTTAACTATCTCATAAAATTGGCTATTTGGCCGGGTTACTTGGGCTCTAAAATTAGGAGTAGCAATATCTTTCTACCAACAAAGATTGTTAATAGTAAAAAGTAAGAATATATCTTCTATGATTTTTTTTTTACTTTTACAGAATTATCAGTTTTTCATGGCTATTCGTGTGATTTAGGCACTTCTTTTAACTGATTTTACACATGCATGTGAAGAAGATGGGCTAGAGAGACAGCAAGTCTTTATCTTTAAAAGTCATTTCTCTTTCTCTCTCACTTAATTTGTGCATTTGTCTTCCTTGTGGATTGATTTTGCATTTTGAGGTCTATTTATATGATTTTTGTACTTTTATGTTATCGATTATTTCTTCTGGGGAATCGTTTAGGCATCAAGTTTTTCTGAGAATTTAATTCTTATTTTGAAATTTTAAGGAGAAATCTGAATTATTTTCATGTGTTGATGCATATGGGTTTGACAAGGTAATGATTTTCTCTCTCTCTATCCCTGTGAGGCTTATTAAGAAAAGAAGTAGTCATATTTTAAAATTTAAAGCTTCTTTGTTTCATGATTGTTCAAAGAAAATCTTGAATACGTCAATGGAGCTCGACCGTCTTTAGTGACATGAGACTTTGAGAGTACTTCACTTTATCTTTTTATTGAGAAACTACTACGATTGATATTCTCATCTTACGTTTCCGTTCACACGAAAATTCGTTTAATATAATTTTTATATTGTAATGCATGTAGGTGGTAAACATCAATGGTATTGGCTAAGTTAAATTTGAAGGGTCGGCCTTGATATGGGTGCTTACAACCTCGAACACCCACATAGGAAAAGAAAACTACAATCTAGAAATGTCTTGCAACTATAGCAGCTCCAGAGTCCCATGGACGAGTATTCTTTAATACATGACATCTTCAACATGTACATTTACGAACTTTTTCTATTATAATGTCTTCTAAAACAAAATCTGCATGAGTACTAATTGAAGCTTTTAGGAGTTTAGATTAAGATATATGTGCATTGATAAAATGAATCTTTATGATATTAGTCATGGCCTAAGTCATGTAGCTTTTTCATTGTGAAGAAGAAAGAAAATGGAAAAAACAAATATAACTGATATATGAAGTATTTTTTTTAATGTATATGTTTTGTGCAGAAAAACAAGGCCAAAGTTAACTCCATCCATCCTTTTCCAGATTTTCTGGTGCTCTATTTTTGGGTGAGTCACTTCTTCAACCTTAATTTTTAATTAGATGCACAACTTAATATGCGTTGATGTACATTTTACTCTCTCCAGACCCCACTTGCAGGATTTCACCTGGGTAAGTTGTTGTTATAGATGCACAAGTTAATGACTTATGCCTTGATATTTTTCTCTAAATAAAACTGATGAAAGGGTCAATTGATATGATTTTACAGGGTTAGTATGAACCAAATAACATACTTTGTTAGCCTCAAGAATACCACTCCAACTATTTCATGTGAATGACAGTCTCATGATGCTACGTCTCATCCATCTCTGGTCTATCCAAGTGCTGCACTTCACCTATGGGAACCTTCTTTAAATTTGATAGGACTCAATCCAGGAAAAATGATTTATTCTGATGGCTACCTCTTAGTTAGAGATGCCAGTGCTAGCATTGAGATGAAGGACATACTTTCAATTATCTCTGAGTTTTACTTCTCAAAGGACTCAATAAAATGCACAAAACACGCAATGCTGCTTCCATACTTTGACAGGTAGCAATAGTTCTTTTGCTTGAATTCTGCTCTAAAATTTTTGTTGAGTAGATATGCCAAGAGTTTTCTTGTTCGCACGGTTTATCTTATCTTATCAAAAGTAAAACTTATTGGGCTTTCCTCTTCTATATTTATTCTCCTCTGTGAACAAATGTAGCCCCATAAAAGCTTTCGTTCTGGCTTGCAACACCATAGGTTTGATGTGGTTCTGACATTCATATAGCGATATCATAGCTAAGTTGCTATGATATCTTATTCTTCATTTGTGTTATCATCTGTTGTTTCTTTTTCTTTCGGCTATCGTATTATGTTGTTATTACTAAGCAATCAAACACTGGAAAAAGAATTTATTGATAAAAAAGTATTTTGTGGTCATACCAGGCGTATCCTTAGGATTTGACTCATTAAGTATAAATGGAACATTTCGTGATTTTAGTGGAGTTGCTAGCTATCTACTATCCTCCTTGTTTTGTTGGTTATTTTCTTCATTCTACTTCAGTTGTTTAAACTGTTCTTCTACGCTTTCTGTCGGTTTGTTTGTCTAATGTTGTTGATTTTGTGTAGGCAATTGACAATGATCAAAACCAGACAGGCCAAATGGTTGCAGGACTTCTCAAGTGGCCGCAAGGAACCTTTGCCTCTAAGGTTGGTATCATTTCTGTGTAAGGTGTGCAAAAGTGTTAAATAGATCCAAAGATTGTAATTCTACAATCTCTAATTGGTCTAAGTTGGCTTACATCACCTCTACTTTCGTATGCCTATTTTGAGTACCTCTTGGACGTCGCGTCCAAGTATCTAGGGCTTTCAAACTGATTCTTTTGTTTTCTTCTCTATATCTTCCTCCTGAGTACTTTACCCATGTGATCACATTAAACCTAATCAGATATAAGGCTATCTCTATTTAGTCTTACTATCTCTATCATTTAGCTCTTTAATTTCAATCCAATTTTAATCTTATAATAGGATTGCCTGATCTTTTGCAATCTGTACCTTTTCTCATACCAAAAGAATTATCAAAAAATCGTCATTGTTCTAAAGTCCATATTGATGTTTCAACTATGGTTTGTTTACTAGCATCGGGGTTGGCTTGTTTAGGGATGCAATCTCACTATGATATTTCGTTTAGGTTGTGCTGGAGAAAGAAAAACAGGTAGCTACAGTAGACAGAGAAGTTGATGGTGGTATCGAGACATTGTGTTTGCATTTGCCTGCAGTAATCACGTAAGTTTCAATCGAGTTATTCCAAAGATTTGTGAAGGAAACATGTCTCCTTTTAATAAAAAAAGAAGAAGTGAAAAGTAGGTCATTTGGAGCACATCCTAAAAAGAAATAGGATTTTAACTAATTTAATCTCAAATCAATATGCACAAGATTCAAGTTTGTTTATATGATTTCTTTAGTTCTCTGATATTAAGTAACATACTCGACAAGTAGTGAAGAGGACTTCCGCCAAAATAAATGTATTATCTGTCTCTCCATTTTCCCCTTTCTTCGTTTTCCCAAACCTTTTCTACACCAGAAACAAATACTGCCTTTGCTTGGAAATGTGAACTGTCTCTATGCTATTTGATATGCTTATGACATCAATAACATTTTTTATACTGAGAAGTGAGAAATGAGAAAAAAGTATATGCATGTTACCATTCAATATTGAAGAATCAATAGAATTAACCTATTAGTTTTCCAGGAGATTTGAGAAGCAGATCTTTTGATGATGACCGATAGGTTTTCTAAATCCATGTCCAATTCAGCCATGTGGTGAAATTTCAGAAGACTAATTTCATTGTTTTCTAAGTGATATGGGGCCTTCGAGACTCGACCAATGATAATATTGTACCATTAGGCCGATAAATATAAATCGTAGCCACTGACAAGTGGGTCAAAACTATACTCAGCTATGAACCTAGGTATAAATTGTCCTTGTGTCCTGTCTGCTCAAATTGATTGTGTTATCTTAGTAGTTAGATATTAGATCTGTGTACTTACGACTTCTCCATTGTGGAAACAACACTGATTTGAGGTTGAATCAACCAAGATATGCCACACTCCCCAACATAATGAAAGCAAAGTCGAAGCCAATAAAGAAATTCGCACTGCAACACTTGAACGTTGAGATTAAATCTGATTTGGAAGTAGTTGAGGTGACTGAACCTCCCAAAAGGAAATCTGGTGTCATCCTTTCATCTGTGGATGAGCTTATTGACAAGTTGAATAATGAAGCACGCGTAATTTGAGTACACTAACTGTTAGGTGATTCGCGAGCTGAGTATTACATAATTTAGGACCTCTTTGTGCATTTAACTGCAACATCATATATCCCCTCGCTCGTGCCTCGCACGGGCACCACCCCTCTAGTTAATATATAAGAACTTCCTAGCCGTAGCTTAAATTTGTCTTTTACCTAGTTTTTTTTTTTAATTCTAGTATACTACTAATTACACTCGTCACGTTTTTCGAATCTAAACACTTGAACACACTTGTAAAATGTAAACATTATTCAAACAAAATTTGTATATAGGATTTTACTGTTAAGAAATGGGAATAAGCATATAGCCCCGCGACAATATATCTATTTAAGGTGTATGGTTTTCTTAAAAATAACAAATGAGCTGCTTGGCTTGATGGTTGAAGTATGATATTTCATGCTGAATGTTGTTGGTTCAACCACCAAGGCAAGCAGCTTTTTCATTTTATTTCATTTTTATATAGCAATAGAATTGGGACCTACTTGATTATCAATTTTCTTTATTTTTATAGTTCAACAGAAGTGAATCCCACTTACAACAATTAATAATTCAGCCAAAATTTGAAATAATTTGATTGACTTTCAAAATTTTGTAAGTGAAATCAAAATTGGAACTAAATAAGTAACATATAATTTAAATTAACATAAAATATACTATGAATCACAATAATTAATAACTTAATTTTTTTAAAAAATATATATAAAATAACCTATTAGTGTCATATAAATTGAAACAAAAAATAACATATGTGCGGCCATATTTGATATTTTTTTTATATTATAAAATCTGAATCCGCAAACAAATAAAATTTGTAAGCTAATTTATTTAAATAAATTTACAAGTACAAAACTACAAATATAAAACACAAAATCAAGAAAATAAAAAAAAGTTTAAAGCATTTGAGGGATATTTTTGTCTTCATATATTTAATCCATGGTATTAAATGCAAAGTATTAGTTAATACCACCATATGGGAAGTATTAGTTATACATGGGTCAAAAAATCCTACCGAACATCGTATTAACTAGTACCTTATTCTAATGCATAGATTATTTGTCCTAATACATGGCCCCTAAAGTTAAATTGTCCCTTCAGGGACATCTAATCAATCTATCGAAATTAAAAAAAAGTTGTCAAATCTAATAAATACACAGTTATCGATCGTTAAAATTATATACATGATTGAATTTGATATGACACATTTAATGATTAAAGTCGTTATCAAACCTTACTTTACGTATAGAATTCTTGCAATGTGCGAATTTTTTGTGCATTGCAAGATAAGATTATTGTGAAAGGTCACCATTAGCTAAATGCAAAATGCTACTTAAGCTTGAGATTTGCATGTTAAGCTTAAATCAATTGATTTTACAATTTAGGATAATATATATTTGTACACCAAATATAATAACTTTAAATGTGACTTCCTTTTGTTTTACGCAATATTTATTGTGTCTTGATGTCATGATAATTTGTTTGATATAGGATTTTCTAAGTGTGTGACAAAAGATTAATGTAACAACTGATAAAATTATTAAAATACCCCTAGATGAGAGATGTGCATATAACCCATCTCCTCAAATTCCGATGGCAAATTCGAGGCCGGAAATGCGTTCAACATGAAAAATTGTGTAGGAAAATGGTCTTATTTTATTTTTAGAGCAATCCGATCAAAAGATAATTTTTTGATGCGAAAACGCATTTGAGTAAGAGTGTGCGACATGTCTGCATCGCAGACTTGTCGCGGATTCATATTTATATGTAATCCCAATATTTTCTACGCGATTAGAAAATTCTCAGAAAATTTTTGGTGCCTACGTCGCGGACTCGGTATCCCCGAGGCAATGTTTTTTTCAATTTTTGTTAGGTGCATTCTAGACTTTTTTCAACCCCTTCTAAACTTAAAATACGATCTAAATGGATCGTTTTGAGCGTAAAAGGGTTTTATTCTCTATTCCTAAGTCTTTTCTAAGTTTCTAACAAAGATTAGCGCTAAAGAGAATAGAAGAGTTTGGAGCCTTGACTTGAGAATATTGATTGTGATGATGATATGAGCATAATGATAGGATGTTAGAACTTGATGGTTCCATGAGTATTCATAATTGAACTCTAGAGATTTGTCTAATTGACTTCCTCTTTATAATTGATCTAAGCCTTGAGCTATTGAATGAGAATTGAGCTGATGAGATAATTGAGATGATAGGCCAAAAGACCCAATTGAGTTTGAGTTAATCAGATGATGAGAGTCTCTATAAGACTAATTGAGATGGATGGGCTTATGAACATTGAGTCTTGGGAGGAGTATCGAGCACCGAAATGAGTAAGAGTAAATCCAACTTGCACTGATTAACTACGTCGCCAAGCGTAAGTGAGGATTGAGCCACTACATTTGAGGTTCCCTCTTGAGTTGAAGTTCTCGAAAGCAATAGAGGACTTGAGAGACTAGATCTTTTTGGGATCCGATTCGTTCTTTACTTGGCAAGTACGAAACGACTGTGGCAACATCAGTGAAATTGTTGTACAATCACTGGCTCATAAGTGATTGTTGGCGAATAAGAGAAACTCTCCGATAGGTCCCACATTGATATTACTCTGAGTTGAATTGATTGGATGAGTTTGGATTGTTATTGATGAGTCATTTGTCTACTCTTTATTCTTGCTTTAGATAGACATGTGACATTCTGATTGAGTATCTTCTGAGTTGATGTTATTCTGTATTATTCTGCTATATTTGTTTCATTCAGCCATTTTACATACTCGTAAATTTCACATACTGACGTTCATTTGGACTGTATCGTTTATGATGTAGAGGTAGGTATATATTAGAGATCGTCAACAGACGCACCGTTGATGATCTATTGCAGTCAGGTGAGTTGGTGAGCCTCCCTTGCTTCGGAGGATCCTTATTTTATTTGATTTAGCTACTAGAGTCAGACTTTAGATTAGCTTTACTTTTGAGATGAGGTAGCCATGGGTCTGTCATTGGCACCAATTGATAGTGATAGAGGCTTTACAGACTAGAGTCGAGTTGTTGATTTGAGATTATGTTGAGCTAGTTTTTTTCATACTAGCGTATTTTATTGATATGCTTTTAAGACTAAGAATGTCCATCATTTATTATCTTTAGTCTTCCGCTGATCTACTATGAGTATTAAATGAATGAATGTGATGAGGTCAAGTGGTTCGCTTGGGGACTAGCAATAGTCTTTGAGTGTCGGCCACGTCTAGAGTACCTCTCGGGGTGTGACAATTAAACTCGTATCAAATACAATAACTCTCACACAATTAAAGTTGTACGAGTTAGGATTTGAAGTTTATAGTTCAAAATTTTAATCTTTTTATATTGTTAAGTTTCAAATTAATAATTTATTCAAGATTTATGCATAACTTTTTTTTTTGTATGTGTGTTATTTACTAATTACTAATTAATATTAAATAAATTTTTTAGACAAACTGAAAATTTGGACAAAAATTTATATGAATTTTGTCGAACCGGTCATATCCTAAACTCTACTCCCGCTCTATGTAGAAGGATCAAGGTACAACCCCTAGCTGATCAAGATAAATAAGGATATGCATCTCTAATTAAAGATCTCGAATTTGAAGTCTGAATATAAAAAAAAGAATTATATTTGAGTACATTGCCCTCATAAATGAATCAACAATGCGCAAATCTGAATAAGGTAGGCTTCATTGAGGATATCGAAAATTGAGTAAAAAATAAAAAAGAAAGAAGATAAATAAAGATGGTGAGTGAAAAACATGATGAGCTAATAATATATCTTATTGGTTGATATATATACATATTCGTTGGATGCTCATGTAGTTTATTACGTCGGCTCTAAAAGGATGATTGATAAATTAAGTTTCGTGGAGTTCATAATTGCATAAAAGGAATTAAAATAGTGGTCATGACACATTAAAACACTTCTTCAACGATCGTCGTATGCCTAGTATATGTGTGTGTATATATATAATAGATTATAACAAACCACCACGCTTCGCATCTGTCTTTCTCAACGCTTGTGGCTAACTATGTGCTAGACATTATTAACTTGGGGCGAGTGTGTAATATCAATTTCTCACCCCACGGTGGGCATGAAGAATTGGTGGATGACTTTGATACAATCACACAAATTAAGAAAACTGTTAATTTTTTTTTTAAAAATTTTTGTACAATCTTATGAAATGAGTAAATCATAACTCATAAACAAGATATGAGGATGAATATCCTAAGGCGACACATTATAAATCACATATCTCCATATTTCTTAGCTTTTATAAATATCATATAAGTTTATCATGCTTGCATATCCATCATGTGAGTCTCCAACAATTATTCTAATAATTACATTTTTGATTTGTCCCATGGACGATTATGTAAGCATGCGTTTCATGCTTGTTTAAGTAATAGCAATGAGAAGAAGATAATTATTTGTAATTACAAAATTACGTGCAATGTACGTAATTTTATAAAAATCTATTTGTTAACAATATCAGTAATTATTTATTCTTGATATAAGATTTTCATATAGTACAGACAATTCCTTCACGGCAAACATGAGTTTTTTTATTTTTACAAAATTTAAAATGATAATTTTTTTTATGAATATAAATTTATGAGTTAAATTTTACATTTAAAAACTTGAAAACACGATTTAAAATCATAAATTATATATATATTTTTTTAAAAATAATATTTAAAACTATAATCTCAAATCACATATTCAAATACTGATTTAAATTATAACATACTATTAAAAGAGAAAATATGATTATTATAATTTTCTCATCAAATATATGGCAAAATACATTGAACTAGTCCATACTCCATATATAACATAATTCAAAATTGAAAAATATCATAAATAGGTATGGAAGAGCCTAACAATGACAAAGATATTAAAGTCACAATCATTTTAATTGCCTCTCTCTCTATATATATATAATTTGAAAACTTGTTTGTAATAGGACTGACATTACCTGTCTAGTCTTTTTTGTTCTACTTTTGTTGTTGATGAAGTTACAACTGGATTGACAATGACATTTTCCCTCAATTTAAGCCGTTAATTTTGCTTCTTATTTTCTCTGGAAAAAGTTTGTTTCCTTTCCTTTGTTATATCTAGTTTATTCTGCTTATGAATTGTTGAGTCGAGAGTCCCCAGGAAACAGTCTCTCTACTTCTTACGAGGTAGTGGAAAGGTCTTTGTACATTTCTACCTTCCCCATACCCCACTTGTGGGATTTAATTGGGTATGTTGTTGTTGTTATTGTATTTTATCTGGAAAAAATGACAAAAATAAAACTGAGTAAAAAAGTGCAGGAATTGATATTAAGGTACTGTTTGGCCACAAATATATATACATATTTTCTTAAATTTGAAAAGAAATTTAAGAATTAATGTTTTGCCATATAATTTGTCATCATTTGGCAAATATAATTTTCAAGTTTTCATGTTCTTTAAAAAAAAAATTGAATTTGGGCCATATTCTAGCATTTGAGAATTTTGAATAATTTAAAAAAATACTTCACACTCTTATATTTTATAAAAACATTCATTATTTATAATTTTTGATAATTTTAATTATATTTTGTTTGTATAAGATTTGTACAGCTAAATGCATATTTGATACAATGTTTATCTGAGCTTGTTCTGTGAAGTCCCTTCTATTATATTTGTAATAGTATTTTTTCGTGTATAAATCAATGGTAATTTCTTTTTGTTTCCTTTTTGTTTTTTTGACTTCATATTAATTATATTTGTTGTCATAACTTTTCACGGAACATATTTACTATGATAATATAAACTTATTGGTAATTTTTACGATATTAAAACTTATGGATATAAATTATATTTTAAAAAAGTCAAATATTTCTCTGAAATTTATGACTAAATACATGGCGAAACTTGAGCAAAAAAAATTTGTTAAAAATATTTGAAATTTTATGACCAAAGTGAGAGTTAAAATTGACATTTTGCATCCTCATGGGGCCATATATTATTTGAAATTTTATGACAAAGTGATAGTTAATATTATATGTTAGGGCCATATATTATTTGAAAAAAAGAAAAAATTGTAATACTAGACACTTTAAGAAACTTAATTACGAATCATGTCAACATCCAAAAATATTTACACTTTCTTCTTCCATCATCATTTCTCCTTTGTATCCATGATCCTTCAAGCTTGAAAGTTTTTTTTTTTGTTTTCGTCTTCCTCAAACGGAATGACATCGACTGAAAGAAGAAGATGAAATCTATCGATCGTGCTTTTGCGGATCTCAAGCTTGAAAGTTTTTTTTGTTTCCGTCTTCCTTAATCGGAATGACATCGATTGGAAGAAGAAGATGGAATCTATCGATCGTGCTTTGGGGGTCCTCTAGATTACTTCATCGGTGACAAGATTCCTCAACAACGTGAAGATTCGAAGTAAGTTTTTCTTTAATCACAAGATATTAATTTTTGTAAGAACTAGAGCATTACAGTTTTATGTTGGTTGGTGATATTGTTAGTTTGACATGCTGCATAATTTTTTCCATTTTTCTGATTTTTTTTCCTGAGATTGAGGATACTATTGGCTAAATATTGGTGATATTGTTGGTGTTTTTTCGGTTATGTTAGTGATATTGGTGGTATTGGTGATTTTTGTGATATTTGTTGGTGATATTGTTAGTGTTGTTTTGGTTATGTTGGTGATATTGGTGATATTTTTTGGGTGAATACATACAATAATTTTTTTGACTTTTTATTTGTATTTTTGATTTAAAATATATTAACTAGTTGTCTGCATTTTTGTGATATTGTTGGTTGACCCTTTTTTTTCTTTGAATTTCGTGTTATTAATTTTGTTCTGTAACAGGTGAATTAGTTGGTTAATTCTGAACAATTAACCGACAATGCTATGATGTTGATTTGGGGCTCCAAAAGTTGCAAGGGAATACATTTCAATCGGTGACAATGTTGTTCGGTGAAAGTTGATACCCCGAAGAAGAATTAGTGTATAATCCATGTTGAGATGAGATGTCCCACATCGGCAAAACACAAGAGAGATGCTGAGTATATAAGTAAAAGACTGGTCTATATACTGTGAGACGCCTTTTGGGGTGAGCCCAAAGGGACAAATCCGTGATGGGCCCAAGAGTGGACAATACTTCACAGTGTTGGGCCAAGTCGTTACAGATGGTATCAAAGACACTCCTGTGTTAGCCTTGTCGATGTGGGGCTAGAGTTCAACTGAGTTTAGGCGACTCCCGGTGAGGCGGAGTAAACCTCAGTGCTGAGTCTAGGTGAATCCCATGCGGTGGGGCAAACCTCAGCGAGGACGCTGAGGTAAACCTCAGTGCTGAGTCTAGGTGAATCCCATGCGGCGGGGCAAACCTCAACGAGGACGCTGAGTCCATAGAAGGGGTGTGTATAATAGCGCATCTTAAGATGAGATATTCCACATCGGCAAAACACACGAGAGATGCTGGGTATATAAGTAAAGGACTAACCTATATACTGTGAGACGCTTTTTGGGGTGAGCCCAAAGAGACAAATCCGTGATGAGCTAGGATTTTTCGCTTGAACTTTGGTTGAATTTTTGATGTATTTTTGGATATATTATTGAATTTTAAAATAACTCAATATTTTAGATGAATTATATTTTAAGTAGCTTGAGAACTTGTACTCAAACAAACATATTACCATAGTTTCAATAAAAAAAAAATTACCACTTTAAAAAGGTATTGTGCATATATTTCACTAAAAAAATATTTATTACAACAAATATATAGGAATATTTTTTTTAATTCCTTTCAAAAATTCGATTGAAAACTTTTCATCATCCAAGTTTTCGTACATACAATAAAATATCTGGAGATTTTGTGGCTATTATACAACACCACTAATTCTTTATGTGCTAATTTATTTTTTGATTGATGATTTTGACATTACATTAAGATTGGTTGTCATATGAACAACATTGTGGTTGCTATTTTTATTAAATATTCCTTTTACTATTTGTGATTTTAACACATTCCACGCCTTTTATGTCTAAAATTTAATATTTCATTATTTTCTATAATAAGTGGCGTTTTAGTTAAAAAAAAATTTTTTTATATATAAAAGTAACAATTTTAATGTATATAATGCAGTAAACTATCTTAATTTAATAAATGTCTCTTGAAAATAGTTGTAGGAATTTAACACATTCCCTAAAAAAAAAATTATTTAAGAACATAAATAAAGGCTAGCTATTTTCTATTACTATTCCCTTGTGCCTGTTTCGTTGTAGAGGGTTGTTCATAGGTATGATAAGGGGTGGTAATTGGACAGGTTGGGTCAAATTTAAGCGGATCATAATAGGTCAAGACAATAATGAGTTAAGACCCAAGCCAACCGAATTTGTTTGGATCAAAATAGGTTGCGTCAAAAAACAAGTTGAGTAATGAGTTATAGAATGGGTGAAGACCCAACCCGCCTCAACTTTTACTTATTTTATTTGTTTTTTTTCAATATTTTAATACTTAATTCAATTACATTTTTCTTTATTCTAGCTATATAAAACATATAAATTAGATGGGTTGAAATGAGTTGGGTTGGGCGAGTTGGGCGGGTTGAATTTAATTTTGCCACCCTTAGGCATGACCTTTGTAACTTAATGGTTATACCCATGGATTGACCAGTTCTTATTTGAAAGGGTTGCAATTTATTAGTTGTCATGGTTTCTACTCTTGCTACTAATAGCTTAGCGCATTTGTTGTTGTTACTGTGGGGTCCTGAAGCACGAGGATATTTTACTTGTTGATGTCAATAAGAGGGGTCTGTGGACTTTCATTGCTCTCTATGGAGCTTTTGGTCTAATAGGTTTGATGTTACATTAATTAGAGCTTGTTCTTCTAGAAAAATATAAAGTAGTTAAGAACTCCATTAGATGAAGGATGAATACGGAAAAAAAGTTTTAAGAATTTTCCTGAATTTTAAACAATTCATTTATTTAAACTATAGAAAAAACTCAATAATTCACTTAATATGGATTAAAAAAAATTAAGAAGATAGAGTTGAAGGATATAATTGAAAAATAATACATTAATTTTTATCTTAAAATTTTAAAATAATATCTATTTTAAATCAGAGAAAGTAATAACGACAGAAGTACAAAAAATTATCTTATAAACCGTATAGAATTATTTATATACGGAAGACTTGCAGATTACCACAAGAGTAGATTTTTCTATGTTTTTAATTTCACCTTCATGTTCCTCTTCTTCTCCTTATAGTCTATGAAGACCTCTTTATATAGTTGTGAGCTAAGGTTTTGGGATATTTTGATCTTCAAGTAATTTTAGAGGACTTAGAGTTGAGCTCGTCTTGTCAACTTAATAGATTGAGCCAAATATAATTTGAATTTATTTAAGTCATACATATAAGTTTAACTTAAATATTAATCTAACTTTATTAGCCAATAATTTAACTTAGTCAACACATCATGAATTTAAGAATTAATCCAAAATTTAATATTAATTTACCAATAAAAATTTCGCTATGTATGGTACGGGTGTACATGGACCAGGTTGGTTTGAATTTTTCAAACACCAAATCAAATTACTAAAACTCAGATTTTTCAACCTCGTACTTTTTTGGATTTTCAAGTTTTTCCAGTAAAGTATTTACAAAAATATATAATTAATTTGTGTTTCAAATATTTCTTTAGTCCTACCAAATACAGTTATCTTAGGCGATTCTTAAGAAAATAACATAAAATATAATGTGGACGATGATACTAAAATATTTAACAAATAATATTAATAATATCGCATAAGATAAATATTGCAAACAAATAAGTCATAATGAAAATTATCATAATTTCAAAGTATTAAATCATACTAAAAGAAGTCTAATTAGTATTAAATACATGGCTAAATATTAACAAAAATATAAAATTAGATTATTTATTTTAATTGTCTAAACCAAAATAAAACTAAAAAACAAATATTCAATACTAGTCATTCTTAGTGTTGAATTGACTTATTTTGTTAGCATTAGTATTTTGAGCTTTATAGAGTTATTAATATCTATGGATTATAATTTTTATTTTACCATTCAAAATTCTAAAGTAAACTTGAAATAATATGTTAAAAGATAAAAACGATGGAAAGTATATAAATTATATAAAATAAATACTTTTATTTATAAAATAAATTTTAAGACTTATAATATATATATATATATATATATATATATATATATATATATATATATATATATATATATTACCAAATTGGTTTAGTCTCTATTGATTTTTTTAAGTTAAAACCAACCCAATCCAATTATAAGCAGATCATTTTTTTCGATATCAAATCAAATCACTAGTCAATTTTTTTCTCTATTTACAATTTGATGTAATTTTTTATTCGATTTTATTCACCCCTAGTCTACGATTACGAAGAAAAAACCATTATTTAAGTTAACTTTTCATTAAAACAGGAAATTAGGCGGAACAAATTGGATTTAAGGTCTGCTGTTTGGAGAAAAACATTTGGATCATGTTCCGACAAGCTCAAATAATACAATATCTTAGCTACACCATTACTAGGGAGCTTCAAACGTTATACTCCTTCCATTTAATTTTACTTATTCAGTTATCATTGAATAAAATTTTATTATCAAATTGAGATTTTCAGTATAACAAAGTGAGCAGGCTTGAAAGTAGTCCCAAGTTTTGCATATCAACACCTGTTCTTATCTATTCCTATACATTATGATACAAAATTCAGGGATATATATTCGTTTGTTGCAATTTACTTGCTATTTTAGTATGTTGAGCTCCTCTTCCCTGTATATCTCTTACATTGCCTTTAATAATGCTTCCCAGTGGTTCCTGCTTCATTTGAAAAATTGTTCTATTCGGTTCCTTCCACAAGTAGCATATAGTGCCAACCAAAGTCATCCTATATACCTACATTTTGTTGCTTCTTCCTTTCATGCGACTGACTGCCCATTGAACCTCTTCATGCCACCTGAGAACAGACCTATATATCCCTTGCCATGCTAGTAGTCTTGTCCATATTCTCGCACTGATGTGGCATTCAAAGAATAGGTGATTAATGTCTTCATCTTTCTTGACACATAGTGTAACACCCCCTAAGTTATTTCACCTAGTTTGTTGTAAATGCCTAGGAGAAGCTGAGAAATTAATTGAGAAAAATCACTAGAAGGAAACCACGAAGGCCACCTATGGCCCGTAGATGAGGCCTCGTAGGTCACCCCTGTAACTTAAGAAATTATTCCAAGTCTGAGGCCCATTTATGAGATGCCACACAGATAGTACATTGTTCTACAGCTCATGGAATAGATTTCGTGAGTTGATCTAAAAATCAACTTTTTTGGGTAATGAGTGATGAGTTAGCAGACGACACAAAATCATCTACAACCTGCAAGTCTGGTTTTGTAGGTTGAAGTTCCAAGGACCAAGTTTTCTGGACCTTGAAACTACAAGTTGTCAGACGGCCCGTAGGGTACTTTACGGCCCATAAGAAGAGGTTTCGTAAGTCTGGGGTCAATTTTTAGTAATCCAATACTTAGACACTCTTACTTAGGAGTGGCTACTTATGGCCCGTAAGCAGAGTCTCGTGGTTCTTGTTGGCAGTTTTAAGAAGGGTATTCTTGTCTTTTCCTAACCTTTTTAATTAAATTCCATGACGTTTTAGACTTAATTCTGATCTTATATTAGAACCCTAAGTGTATTATCTCTCAATACACACTTGGGAATTTCTGAGAGCATCGAGGGAGAGAGAAAAGGCGAGGGTTTTTAGTTCCACCATGAGGATCGTCAAAGAATCAATTGTTCTTCCAAATTCCAGGTATGTAAGGCTCCCTAAAGCATAGGAATGAGTACATCCATGCGCCCTTTTGTATACCTGAGTCGAGTAATGCTTAAGAAGTGAGAAAAGAAAATTTCATGATCCTAATCTTCGTTATTTGCACTAATTTTGAGTCTTCATGCATATTTATGAATGAGTCACTGAGTTACTTACTGGTTACGTAAGCTTTGAAACATAATATTTGCATTCATTACTATGGGCTCTGAGTTGCATTATTCTAAATAACTTTTATTGCTTTGATCGTATTAAGACCACAACTATGATTGTCCGAGTTGAATAAATTGAGCATGCTTGAGTATGAGGAGCATATTATTTGTGTATTTGCATATTTAATGAGTATCTTACTTGTTATATTTGAGGAGCATGATTAAGTAGAGTCTAAATGACCGTTCAAGTTCGAATTTGAGTCATGATTTATTTTTCTGATTCAATGAGTTGCTGATTAGAGTGGCGGTCACGAATTAGAGTAGCAGGCTAATAGGTTAGATAGGTAGGAGTTGTCTGGTGTCGTCTTTATATGCCAATATATGTTGATTGTTTCGTATTTACTTGTCATCGTACTTTCGTTATTAATCTCTCTTTCTGTGTATTTTCGTTCTCTCTTTCTTTCCTGTTTATTTTCCATATCTAGCTATTTTTTCTTATGGGATTGGTGACGAGGGTCCCCAGAAAACAGCCTCTCTACCTCTATGAGGCAGTGGCAAGGTCTGCGTACATTCTACCCTCCCCAGACCCTACTTGTGGGATTTCACCGGGTATGTTGTTGTTGTTGTAATGAGTTGCTGATTGAATTTAGTTGAGTTGTTTGAGATGAATCAAATAGATGATTTTGAGTTGAGTTGTATGAACATGTTTTAGTCTTGGAAGGAGTATTGAGCAACGGGCAGGTAAGAGGATAACACCCCAGAATTATGTTGCCAGCACAGGATAGTTGTGCAGTTAACTCTGGCGACTTATGTCCCAAAAGATGGCATTCTCTTGGATCCAAGAGAGAGAGAGGGGAAGAGGTTCACGTCCTTTACCTTGGCAGGTTTAGGACGGGTGTGGCAACAACGACAACGGCTTTGTTGTGCATCACCAAACTAACGTTGGTGGGAGTTATATTGGTTAGAGAAACTTCTAACAAATACTTGATTGAGCATATCATGTTTAAACTGAGTTGTATAAAAACATTGAGTCTATTTTCAAAGCATGATTTAAAACCCTATACTTTCCTATTCATTGAGTTGAGTCATGAGTAGATGAGTTGAGTCCTGAGTTGAGTTGAGCTTTATTTGTTTTACTTTAGCCATTCTTACATACCAGTATATTTCATGTACTGACGCCTATTTGGGCCTGCATCATTAATGATGTAGATACAGGTGATAGGGGACTTCAGTAGACGCACCGTTGAGGTTAAGTTCCCTTGCATCCAGAGTTGGTGAGCCCTCCTTGCTATCCGAAGGAGCCTTTCATTCATCTTCTATTGGCTATTACTTTCTTTAAGTTGGGTAACCATGGCCTGTCATGGTACAATCTAGATATTTAGGGAGCGAGGCTTCATGGGTATTGAGTAGAGGATTGTTGAGTATTTATTTTCCAAACTTGATTAATTTAAACTACATTTTGATAAGAGCTTTATTTACCTATTTGATGTCTTTTATCTAAGTATTTCTTCTGCTATTGAGTACGAAGTGACGATGAGGATAGGTGATTCTCTTGGGAAATCAACAATGGTTCTTCAAGTACTAGCCACAACAAAGATATCCTCCCGGGACGTGACACATAGGACATAACTAATTTGACACAATTCTCCATTTCTTGAGTCTCACTTTTGTTGATAGTCTTCTATGTAGTGTAATAAATAATATGAACAACCACTTGGGTGCCCCATAATTTGCGCAGACCAACTTACACTATTCTACTCTCTCTAGTTCCTTGCATCTCCTTGTATATCAATCAGATAGAATAATGGTCAATGTGAGTCACTATATGCTCATTCTATCCCATATTCTGTAGATGTTTGTGTGCTTTAAAGATCCTTTGTACAATCCAGTAGGCTTGTTTGGCTTGTTTACCCCATATTCCTTGCTGCCCATTTTTAATAAATCAAAAAAAGATTTTTTTTTGTTAATTTTACCTTCAACATTAATTACTTACATTACTTACTTACTTTCTGAATCATATTTCAAAATCAAAGCTATACATCAAATCATTTGTAACAGCTACTAATTAATAACTTCAAGCCTCAGAGGGCACATATGCACTAAAGATATACATATACCACTTTATCGAAAACAAATTATCTGGCTTCTTCTTGCAACACTGGAAGGTTCACAATTATAGATCCTTACAACAAATAGAACAAAAGAATAAATATAAATAGGAACCCAGAGAGACAAATGAAAGAAGCCTAGAGAAGTAGGTGCATTTATCTGCAGTAGCATATGTGTGTTTATAGATATGCTACAGAAACTTGTATGTACATGGCCAAAGTTGGTGGTTTAAGAAAAGAAAACAGCGTGGAAAAACTCGCAACGAAACGCCAGCAGTCTTGTCAATAACACTCTCCTAAACTTCGTCACAGCAAGTGGTAGCTCCACTGATGCTGCGTTTGCAAAGGGGACAGGTTGCGCACATATATAGCCATTTGTCGATACAAGCACAGTGAAAAAGGTGACCACAGGGAAGTTCTCGAAGTTCATCTCCATCATTATAAGTAGACAGACATATGGAACAGTTCTGTTCACGATATATGGACAGATATAAGCACATTTTGCCAGAAGCAAATAACAATCTAAGAGTGAAAAAAAGGTAAGAAAAAAGAAAAGCAAGGCTACATACAGCATCATCTGCGGTAAGTAAGCGCTCATCTGTTGGTGTATCTCCCCCACACAGGGTCATGAATCCAACATATGTTCCTTGGATCTCATCTGTGCAATTCTCAGCACCACCACAGCGTCGGAATACGTACTTTGACAGTTGTTCAACATCTTCTTTCTCTGCTCCTTTCTGAGAAAATATTGCAAGAATCATTAAAAAAATGTCACACAAACATTACAAGGAATTTCCTTATTCCACGATTTCCATATATGTTTGTTTGTGAAGAGAATTTAATGGGAGAAACCCTGACCTGATGTCAATCATCAGTTAATAGATGTGTTTACAAACAGAGAAAACCTTCTACAGAATGAGCTGCTGGAATTCGGAGCACGTTTGGGACAATGGGGTACTTACGTGCAGCCTTTTTGCCCGCTCATGTTCTTGGAATAGAAGTAGATTATCTTGTTCTGTGATACTACATCAATCTAATTACCCAACATATTACCAGTCTGTCACTTTTGACACCAAGAATTAGCACCACGCACTTCATTGAATTGCTAATTATGTTGGTTAATTAAAATATTCATTCCATTTTCTTCTGAGAAGAACATCCCAAGGATCTCCTTTCAGGGACCGGAAAACATGTATCTTCAGGAAAAAGAACGTATATCCACCACTTCTTTAATACTCCTAAAGGGAATATTGAATTCAAAGTTCCAGTCTACCAAGGCAGCTTGAATGTTTAAACAACTTAATCAGCTGATGTAAGCAGCCCAATTCATCTTAAAGAAGCCTCATCATAAACTTACCAATAGCAGGAACAAGTCAAATCTACATTTCACGACATTAACCTAGTTTTACATAGGCAGCTCACTCAAACCTTACTTTATAGCCAGACTATTTCTTCTGCTTCATCCCTGTAGCTCTGGAATGTGTTCAGGAAATCATAATAACTCAATCAATCTACAGACTGAACAAGAAATTCCATTAAATTCATCTAAGATAAACAGGTGCACAGGAAAAGCACTTTCACACGGCATTCATAAGGGCCAACAATCCAGTCGATTCAACCACAACAAGCTAATTATATAAAAATATCAATCCACTTATCGTACCTATAAGGCAGAGAACTAGCTCCGAATATAGATTCCCCAAGAAAGAATTCCTTTTAGAGAAATGGATACAAAAGGGGAATCAGAAAAATCACGAGAGCATTACCTTATCAGCTACAGCATAAAGAACAGCAATAATGCATGGAAGGCAACAGCAAATTCCGAGACCAATAGCACAAGCCATCACAAATAAAAAGACCACAAAGAATACATCAAAAGCCAAGAAAACAATGCAAAGCCTGCATTCAGATAAAGTATTAAAGATGACAGCTTTGATTTGAGAAATAAACAGAAAATAAAGGTCATACATTTTGCTTAGATAAAGAAGATTTTCCACGCGTACCAGTACAATCTAGGGGCTTCTTCCACCATTAGCTGCCCACCAGTACATACCCAGTAAAATCCAATGATCCACCAGAAGAACGATAACATTGTATTTGCAGATTCCATATACTTTGTCACGTTACTGTATCATTTTTCCCCGAAAACAAAAATGTTACAGACCATCCATCAGTGCATAGTAAAAATCATTGCTGTGTCTCAGCTAAACATGCAGAAATAATCCGACCAACTATAGTAAAAAGACAACAACAACCCAGTATACTCCTGAAAGCGGGATTCAAGGAGGGTAAAGTACGCAGACTTTAACACTACCTCGAGGAGGTAGTAAGACTGTTTCCGGAAGACCCTTAGCTTGAGTAACGAATATCAGAGCAGCTAACAAAACAACACAGAAGTAAAGAGGACATAGAAAATAAATAAGAAAAACATAACATAACATGAGGGGATATATAAAAAGACGAGGAAACAAAAACAACCAACAGTGCAGGGTAAAGAACTTCACTTTAGCTTCCCAATGTAACAGCAGATTCCTATACATGAAACTCGGTAGATAATGGGTCGTCCCCTTTACCTTTCTCTACTTGGTGGCTCACCAAGTGCTGTCGAACCAAAGCCAAAGGCAATTCACATATAAATACTAAACAGACACGGATTCATGATTTGAAGTTTATGGCTTCCATCAATTTCAACAATTTCCATTTGTATCACTGGACCAACAGACTACTTCGTTAACGAATTCCCAAAACATATTTCTTCGTATGTACATTCAATAGAGTTCTCGTATAAAAGTAACTGAATTTGAGCAAAAGACCGAAACTCAGTGGATATTGAAACATTAAAGTGAAATTTCCAAATTCTTTGAGAATATACCTTGTTCTTTCTGGGGTTAATTCAGCCAAAGTAACATAACCGCTAGAACTACTCGAAGCAGGGCTACCAGACCCATCTCCGGCGACTTGGGATTGCCCATATCCTCTTCTCGTAAACTCCATAAAAACACTAACAACATGAAGCAGGCAAAGCAAAGAGTATCCAATAATCCAAACCCTTAAAGGCATTTCCGGGTGCTCATTTCTACTCAACACCAAAACAAATATGGCAGCAGCAATATACATAAAGTTCCATATGAGGTCTATAACCACAACCGGCTTCGAATAAGCCCAGCTACTTTGCCCTTCATCAATTCGCTCAGACGGTTCGCGCATCATCAATCCGGTTCGATTGCTGGCCCTTTGAAAAACACGAATCGCATCTCGAAGACTGTAACGACGGGTTGATCGCAGGTGAAATGATGTATCATTGTTGTTGGATCTTAGTAATGGTGAATTTGATGAAGTGGGAAAAAACATCTTCACACAGAATCAATAATGGTAGTTTGGGGTTTAAGAGGGAAGATGCAATAATTGGATAATGGTTTATGAAAAAATCTCACTTATTTAATAGCAGTTGAATATAGGAAACTTCCTATTTTCCTTACTTTTTTGTTTTTTCAAATCCCGTATTTTACTCGAACCCAAAATTTTAGGATTAGAAGCAGCAAATGTTTACCGAGCAATTCCCAAAATTGGAGGTGAAAGATATTTACCGAGTAAATCTCTTAGTCCAAGTGATAATATTCTTTTTAATTTGTGCTAAAAAATATTACTATTAAGTTTTAAAAATTTTAATTCTTAATGAAATAATGTATAATTAAAACTAAGTATGAAGTTTTAGGACAAATGAAGAAGATAAAGTGAGTTGAAATGATTATTTAATTAAAATATTTCTTAAATCTATATTTTATATTTTCAATATTAGTTCAAATATTGAAGTTTAATGTTTATCTATTGATGATCGAATACGTTTTTTTATAATTAAAATATATTGAATTTCAATAAATGTAGCATTATTTGATGATTCAATAGGAAGAAATTTGTTTAAAACAGAGATTCTTACGGGATATCACTTGGACTAAGTTTATAATGAAAATGAGTTGGAATGTGTTTAAATAGAGATTTTTATGGGATATTACTGGACTAAGTTTATAACGAAAATGAATCCACATTTTTAGATTTTATCAAATTACACGAGTTTGTATAGAGTTTGAAAAATAATAATTTTTTAATTTGTTATTATGATTTCCTTTTTTTATGCTTATAAATTGATAAATAATAATGGATAAACTAAAGTAAAATTCCACTTTGGGGATATTGAAAACTCAAAATGGATCGTTAAAATGTTTGATAAATTGATGATTAATGAGGATATCATTTTGAAGTTATGGTTAAAATATGAAGTTATTTGATGATAATTTGAACTATTTTGGTGATATTTTCAGTGGAAGTATTCATGGAGTGATGCAATTCAATTTTTCTTTATATAGTATTTGTATAACGTTATGTATATTAAATATTTTTTATACATCATTATATACTTTTCCATATTATTGATATAATTTTATGGTAATATTGTTGTGTTTTATATCCTGGGGTTAGGAATATTGTTGCGAAAATAAATATTTGATTTAAACGTAATAGTTAGGTGAGTACAAAGGTGTTATATGTTACGTTTGGTTGCATGGTTTTTGAGAACTTTTGTCATGTTTTTAAAAACTCATTTGTACCTAAGATGTATTAAAGCGAGCTAAATTAAATTCCACTTATAAGTTTCATTTAGCTAATTAAAAAGAAAGTGTTAAAAGTACTCAACTAAGTTACTTTAAATATTATGTACATAAAATTTCTTGTTGGATGTTAAGGGCATTCAAAAAACAAACACACGAGCTAATTAATCACATCCACAAGGAAAAAGTAAAGTACTAATTGTTACATGTTCAAATAATAAAAAAGTAGACGACTAATTTAACCAAAAAGAAATCATGGATGCATACATTACTTGTTACCTTCCTTTTATGACTTTTTGTGATTTATTTCTCTCGATTTTTTAAGAATATTACATGTTTACGTCAATTATTACACAGTATTTTTATTGGATTTTCATGTTTGTGGTTTAGTTTAGATTAAATTTAGTCTAGTTTTATGATTATCACATTTATTAGACTTAGACAGGAAAGCTAGCTAGTTAGTAGGTCTCGTCCTTCAGATTATGAACCCCCTTAATGAAAAATTTAGCTCCACTATTGTCATAAGGGCTGGGATTACCTCACGCTTGTAGTTGTTATTGCATTGTTTGTTGTGGATAGACCGACATTCCTTCAACCATGTTTTTGATCTCAAGTACACATGAGCACAATATGAAAATCTTTATTTCATGTACTATTGTAAAGGGCTAAATCAATTTAATAAGCCTCTTCAAACTTCATGTGTATCACTTTATTAAATTTTTTGTTGTTATTGTTTTCAAGTGACTTTTAGCAATATCAATAGCACCACTTGTTTAACGAAAGACATATTTAATTTGTAGTCAATTCCATCTATGTTGATCATCTTTTAAATCACACTAGTCTCTTGCAAATCCCAGGTATAAGCTACTTGTTTTCCCTAAAAGCCTTTTCCAATGCCAAGGTTTTGGGGAACAAACCCCCCAGTTTGGCTGAATACGTGCTAAATCAATATGATAATTTCGATTTTTTTTTTTGTCTCTCAATCGCCAATATGCCGATGGAGTTTAAGACTATCTCTAGTGAATGTGCTAATTGCATTCTATACGGCACGAATTTAAATCAGTTAGATCAGTAAATAGATGACAAATAGTTATAAAAAGAAATGACATTGATATACATGAATTCAAATCCAATGTCATATAAAGTATTATATGTGTGTATGTTTATTCAATTTTATACAAATTTAAGTGCATACTTGAGCATACCCAAAATTAAAGGATATGAATGTTAGCTGAGGCCAAGTTAAATAACACGTTTATATAGTATGCCTTTTCTAATTCAATATTTAGCAACATCTTTGGCTCATTCTCTGAACTAAATTTTTTGAATCTACCTGAAAGCCTTTGAATTTTGTTATCGTGTCAAGTTGCAAATTTGGGCCCTAATCCTAGTAAGTTTGCTCTAGTTTAACGGGGATCAATAATTCTCTTATGCGATTCAACCATTTTATCTTTTCACTAGTTTCATCGTTAGACAAAGTCTTGATAACAAATACTAAGTCAAAAAGTTAAAATTTATGAATTTTGGATTTAGTTCTTCTAAATCACTGAATTTTAGATTAATATTATTTATATATTCAATAGATTTTTTGTTAAGACAAACACAAAAATTGAATCAAAATTATTAGGTTCGACCGAATTGTAATTTATACTCTAGCATAAAGCTTAAGATATATATATCTTCTTTATTTCATAAAATTAAGTGTAGATAAACATAACAACACTAAACAAGACAATCCATCAGTTCTCTCCTTTTTCATTTGTCACTCTCTTTTTATTCAATATAATATATAGTTCTTAGTTTACTATAGTTAAATTTTTGTAGCCTTCAAGGGCAGAAGACAACCTTGTAATTTGTACCAGCAGGACATGTAAACAAACTTGTTGGATCATCTTGTGGATAACTATAAGCATCTGGACATCTTTCTTTGAAAAATCTCGAGAAATCTGTTGGACCACATGACCCCGGCCCATCCGTACAACAATATCTATTCTCCTTGAAAACCGTGCATGGGTTGTTACATCCACCTTGTGTTCGTAATTCGTTTGGACATTGCTCGTTAATAGGTGCTTTGCATACGAGATTACGACACCCACCGTTAACTGGGCTGAATTCCATGGGGATATTGAATCCATCAACTAGAGAAATATCGACATAGTCCAAGTTATTGGGTTGATTAAGTGCGAATTCTGCTAAAGTATTGGGTGGGCTACCATAACCCTGACATTCTAGACGACCGTTACAGTCTCCAGTCTCGCATTTGCCTTGGCCATTACCATCAAAGTTACAATTGGTTCGACCCCAAATCCGAGCCTGGGTTGTTCCTGGATTCACGTTAATGCTCCAGGATTGACCCGAGTCGAGTCGTCTACCTCCCCCGGGGGAGGCAGCTGCCCAAACAGGGTAGGTGCACTGATTGGTAATGTCAAAAGTGGCAGCATGAGTGACAGATAAATAGTAAAGGAAGACAAAAAGGGGGGGGAATTTGAGGAAATGCATATTACTTTTTTTTTTTTTTGTGTGTGTGTTAAACTTGAAATGTGTTTATTTTGAGACTATCAATGAGTTTAAATAGCTGATTCAATGGACTACTGTGATGAGTACAGTTCCATAAATTCTAAGTTGTAAAAAACTCTGAAATTTCAAAGAACATAATTTTCTTGTGGAAATTTGTCTTATAGTTCTTGATTTATCAAAAAATTTAATGTTGATTGTTGTGTTGTCTAGAATTCTAGATAAGCCACCTTATTTAACCTTAATGTTGATCTTTCTGCTAGTGAATTTTCACAAATTTGATGAATTATTAATTATTTAAACTATTAAAATTAATCATGTATTATGCTAACTTTGTATTTTGTTGCTCTGTAATTAAATATTCTGTATATTAACATACTTTCTACGTAATTGAATCGAATGTGCGCATCCTAATTAGCT
Source organism: Solanum rostratum (assembly GCA_029948455.1). Taxonomy (NCBI): domain Eukaryota; kingdom Viridiplantae; phylum Streptophyta; class Magnoliopsida; order Solanales; family Solanaceae; genus Solanum; species Solanum rostratum. Next base: position 5,800,423 of record CM057051.1, read on the forward strand.
CAAGATTAGTTATTATAAGGATCAGAATTAGAATTTATCAATAACTAAGGTATTAAATTTGTGACTACCCCTATTTTTGTCGTTGTTTAATTGCAAATATATTTCTCTTTTTTCTATTCGTATCATACAAATAGTTTGTTTGCGTGACTAATTTTTGCTCGTGCTTCTCTTGAAAAGTCTTGCTTCACCTATTTAAATAACGACCAAAATTACAGTTTACTAGTAATAACCAATATTTTAAAAGGTTGTATTGGGACTCGTCTTGGGGCTCTAGCAAAATATTTCGAGACTCATGTGTGGGGCTTAGTTCTATGAGACTGGTGCCCTAAGAGTCCGACTTGACATTTTAAACACGCTCAACGCCCAGTGCTCGGGGCTCGCTTAACAGATCTTACACAAATTATGTGTCAAATTCTTTAGTTAACATCATTGGCTCTCATATTTTATTAATAAATGTATGATGCTCAATAACTTTTTCATCTGTAGAAATATGAAGACTGAGACTAACTCAAATAATAAGTAATAGTATTGCATATTTATTATTTGGTAACACTGTGAGGGTTAGTATTATAAAACTTTTTTTTTAAAATTACGTAGCCCAAGTTTACATCTTCACTTATCATTGATCTTCACGTTTTTAGTCATGTCTCAAAATTATTATATTTTATTATTTCTCTATTTGAAAGTAATTTTATTTTTATTCATGATAGCATGACATTTTTATCATAATACTAAATAATTTTTATTAATTTTTTTCTTTTAGGAAAGTAAATTGCATAGTATAATAGTAATATATTTTAAGAAATAATGATCCTTTTAATATTTGAAAGTTAAGATCTTAAAGTTAACTTGTATCTCATAATAACTTTTACTATCATTATATTATTTATACTTGTAAAATTATGTTAGAATTTTTATTTCTATTTCAATTGTGCTTTAAATTATTTTAAACTATTGTTTCGTGTTATTATATTTATGTTATTACATTATAATAAAAAATTTAAAGATTCACAAAAACTTACGTCCATTATCTCGAGACTTACATTTCGCCCCGTGCTAAGCAAAATGCCTCGTCTCATGCCCTCGCCTTTTATGTTTGTTATTGTGATTGCAAAGTCCTCTCCGTTTCGTGCCAAATACGCAATTGGTTTGCGTGGCTAATTTTTGCTGGTACTTTTCATGACTTCTTAACCTATATAGTCAAGCCATCACTTATTGTATTTTAGTAATTAGGCATACTAATTCCATTGACTTGGAAATTCTTAACTAAGCAAAGATTAAGAAATTTGAGTAATAAATGTAAGAACTAGGCCAAGAAAAATAGGAACATCTTCATACAAGGAATTGTATATAATTATAATGTAAGTGTAGGGTTGGGGTTTGCATTGGTCGATTCGATTTGATTTTATGTATTATCAGTTTGATTTTTCAATTTTTAATTTTTAAATATGTTAAACAATAAAATATTTTTTATTGGTTTTTGGTTTATCAATTTTTAATCTTTAATTTCGGTTTATTCAATAAGAAAATACTCATAAAATAAATATATGACTTTTCTAATAATTTGACGCAGTATGATGGGATAAAGTGAAACAAACAAATCAATTAAGCACCTAAACTTAATAATATACAATATTTGATCTCATATTCTAGTTTACTTTCAAACAGAGGGGTTACCCATTAGAAACCAAGCAAATACATAACCCACGAGTATCGATTTAGTATCAAGTGATGTTAAATTATTAATATTTAATACTTATAAAAGGATGAAGTAGTAAATTGTTATAGTCTTAATGCATTATTGGTTTATCCAATAACACAACATTAAAAACCAAAACTAAACCGATAATCCATTAAATTTTTTTTAAAAAACATTAAAGCTCATTAACCCAATAACCCCATAACCCGATAACCTTTTTTTCAATGTGATTTATCGATCAATTTGATTTTTGCACATCTCAGATCAACTTGATTCACCGATTAGTTATTGGCCCGGGAACTCTTGGACTTTCTTCTACTACGCACCACGTGTCAAATATTGATTGGTCCTATTGTAAAGCCCAATTTTTACTCAAGAATAATACACCATATTCTTTTTATTATCAATAATACTCAAGTCCTCAATGAATTTTCAGCTCAATAAACAGCGATAATGATGTAAACCAAACTTCCATAGAAGTTTCAAACTCCTAAGAAGCAGCAATTAAAGAAAATACTCCTCTCAATTTAATTTTTTTAACCAATTTTGATTTGACACGTAATTTAAAAAAATAATAAAATTTATAAATTAAAAAAATATTAAATGTACCATAATGTTTTTTTTAACTTGTGCTTTCAAACATGATAGATGTAGAAATTAAAGTTGGAATTAAATAGTTACTTACTTGATCAATTTTTTTGGAAAAAAGTATTTACAACATTTGACGTAAAGTATTAGTTTCATCCTCATACTATTTGATAGACTTAAAAATATTTTCTACTTGACTGACTGAACTTAACTTAAATTCACCTACGACCTGCCACATGATATAGCAAGTCGTCTCAAACTCTTATAGGAGCATAAAGATCTTAATAAAAAGTCCACATAAGTGTTGAAAACACTCTAAACTTGGCGAGAATTTAGAGGTGTATTTCACTGATGTTGCTAGATTGAGGGCATATTTCAGTTTAATTAGTCAAGTAGATGAATGTTTTTAAGAATGTTAATAGTTCAGAAATGAAACTAATAATTCACGTCAAGTTTAGCAGCATTTTAAATATTTTTCTTATCTTTTCTAAATAGACTTAAAAAAAGTACGATCAAACAAATTGAAATGAAACGAATATGTTACATCCATATAAATTAATTTATGGACAAAAGACCACTCTATAGCTAGTTCCACTAGGACAAGTGAAGGTACTACTTGCATCATCTAGAGGATAACTGTAAGAAGTTAAACATCTATCCTTAAAGAACCTAGAATAGGTAGTCGGACCACAATTTCCGGAAGTGCAACAATATTCGGTAGTCCGAAAAACAGTACAAGGATTGTTACATCCTCCGGGAGTCCTTAATTCTTTGGGACATTGTCCTATGATGTCCGCGGTGCAGCTGATCCTGACAGAGCACTCATCCGCAGATGCAGAGCTAAATTCCATTGGGAGGTTGAAACCATCAACAAGAGATATGTCCAAGTAATCCAGATTGTTGAATTGGTTAAAGGCGTATTCAGCTAGAGTGTTTGGTGGTGGACTATAACCTTGACATTCGAGTAGTCCATTGCAGTCTCCGGTTTGACATTGACCTCTGTTTGATGCATTGAAATTGCAATTGGTTCGGCCCCAAATGCGACCCTTTTTGGTTGTGCTCACGGTTGTCATGTCTGGCTGGATTGTCCATGTTCCACCGTACTCGAGTTGTCGCCCCCCACCGGGTACGGCTGCTGCCCATACCGTGAAGGGACAATTGTTCCGTATCTCGATTGTTGTGTCTGCTTGTGCTTCTGTTGAGAATAGATGACAAGTACTCATAAAAAAGAGGGATATGAAGAAGAAGTTGATGAATCTCATGTTTTTCTTTGAGAGTTGTTTACAAAAACATTGGACGACAGACTTTTAAGACATACTGCATTTACTCATTGGTCAATAAAATGGTGCTGTGCTTGTAAGTTGTAATGGAAAGAACATAACAAAAAGGAAGACTTTGACTTCATTACCAGGAAACATTTTAGAGCGAGATCCCAGTAATTGAATTTGATGGAATTGAGTGTAATTATATTGTCGGAGTTATTTGGTTGGACAAGTAATTACATGATCAACAGGGTGTAACTGACGAAGTGTAATTACACTTTCCAATTCACAGTCTTTGAGTTGCAGGTAATTACATGGTGTAATTATATGCCGATTACTTTTTAGTTTCTTTCTTTTATTTTATTTTTAGATTTTTATTTTGATTATTTTGTTCTAAAATTATATTTTGTTTAATAATATTTTATTTTTCATTTCTTTTTTATCCTCAATCTTTGTCATGCGATTCCATACAATTTCACATTTTTTATCTATGTTTTATTTTGTTTTTTATTAGCATTATAATTTTAACATTAAAGTTGAATTCATTGTTGGATGAAGTTTATATATATATATATATATATATATATATATATATATATATATATATATATATTAAAAACCATATTTATATATTTTATATTGAAATTTGACATAAGAGTATTACGTTAATTTCTTTATTTGAATTTAAAACTTATGTTATATTTTTTAATTTCATTTGTTTTTGTAGTATTGACTTGATATTTCACATTACAAGCCATTTGTAACACCGGGTAAATTACCAAAATACCCCTAGGAAAGAGGTGTGTGCGCAAAATGCGTCTTTCGATGCTCGAATTAAAAATCCGAGAACGGATTTGTGATCAGCACAAAAAATTGAGTGGGAGAAGGGTCTCGGTCGATTTTTAGAGCGACCGAGTCGAAAGATAATTTTTCGTTCCAAAACGAAAAACAGTGTGAGTTCGCGATGGAACCGCGTCGCGGACCTGTCGCAGAGTCACACTTGCGTTTTTCTGAGATTTTTCGACGGAATTGAGTTTTCCGAAATTGCACTGTCCGCGACAGGTCCGCGTCGCGGACTGTGTTATTCCAGGTCAGGAAAATTTTCTTTAATATTTCGAGGGACATTCTAGTCCATCCTATATTTTCTAAACCTCCCCTACGACGAATAAAAGTCATTTTTCTAAGAGAGGGGTTTCAAAAACCCATCCAAGAGCGTTCTCTCTAGAAAAGTCACTAAGCCAGGGCTTGAGGGGAGTTGAGGTTGAGGGAATCAAGAGAAGCCTGTGCAAGAAAATGTGTTAGCAATCATCTCAGGTATGTAAGGCTAACCTAAAGCATGAGAATGTTCTCTCATGTACCCCTATGAGTAAATTGAATTGTGTATTGAACATAATGAGGTTGATGTGAGAATTTTGAGCATGTACACTGAGTTTTACTTTATGAATATACTTTACATGAATTGATGATCATCATAAACTGGATTATTTGCATAATTCATTTTCATGAGTGTTTTCTTTTCTCAAAATCCTATGTCTATTTTATTAAAAAGGTGTGAATGAACTAGGAGATGAGTCTAGAGCCTAAATGAGGATGATGTTGTGATTGTGTTTCACATTTGATGAGAGTATTGATGATGATGTTGATAAGAATGATGTTTATGATGCCTTAAAACCGGAAGTTCAATTTCTGAAAAGAATATCTTGAGTCCATGATGTTGATGTTGATGTTGATGAGGTGAGGTGAAGTGACGTTGATGTTGAGGTACTATGTCCTTACTGGATTGATGTTGATGTTGGGGTATTATATTATGTCCATACGGGACTGATGTTGATGTTGAGGTATCATATTATGTCCCTATGGGACTGATAATGAGGTATTATGTCCCTATAGGACTGATAAGGTTGATATTTTATGAGCATGTCGAGTTTTGGGAGGAGTATTGAGCACCGAAATGGGTAAGAGTGAGTCCCACTTGAACCCATTAATTACGTGGCCTGCGTAGGAAGAGAGGATTGAACCGCAACACGAATGACTCCTATCTTGTCCCAAAAGAGGACTGAGGTTTTTCTTGTGGATCCATTGAGGTTGATGTCCTTTACCCCGGGCAGGGTACTGGATGGATGTGGCAATGACATCGCTTCGTTGTATCATCACTGACTCATAGGTGATGGTTGTCGGTTAGAGAAACTCCCAGTTAGGTTTCCCCAGTGAGGTCTTACTTCAGTAGTACTCTGATGTTGATGTTGATGTGATGTTTTGAGTCGAGTTCCCTGAGTTGAGTTAAGTTGATTGTCGAGTTCCTTTAGTTGAGTTGAGTCGAGTTCCTTTGAGATGAGTCTGATGTGTTGATGATGTTGAGATGAGAGGTTGGGGAGTCATTCGTCTATTCTAATCTCCTGCCTTAGATAGACGTTTGACATTTTGATGAAGTATGATGTTGATGTGATGCATGTTTTCCGATGTTGTGACACTTATATTGTTACATTCAGCTATTTTGCATACCAGTACATTGCACGTACTAACGCCATTCGGCACTGCATCGTTTCATGATGCAGATACAGGAGTTAGAGGACTTCAGCAAGCGCATCGTTGAGGTCGGAGATTTTGAGTTCAGTCATTGGTGAGCCTCCTTGCTATCCGGAGGAGACCCTTCTTTATGTTGTTTCCATTATTTATTGAATTGGATAGCCATGGTCCCATCTTAGGCAGTTGAGTCAGGTTAGAGGCTTCATAGACATGCGTAGAGGTCTGATGTTGATGGTTTTCCTTACGAATTGAGTGGTATTTAATACTTACTTAATATGATGATGAGACTGATGTTGGCCATTTTGGCCCTTCATTTGAGGTAGCTCATTTCTCTATTTCCGTTGTGATGATGTTGAATGACTGTCCTGAGAATGAGTGGTTCGCTTAGGGACTAGCAATAGTCTCTGGGTGCCGGTCACGCCTAGGGTACCCTCCCGGGGCGTGACACCATTTATTTTTTTTAGTTGTATTAGATAGATTTTTTTTGACAATTTTACTATGACATTATATTTATAGTATTTAATATTTTTGTCAAACACACATTTCATGATGTTGGCATAAAACTTATGTTTTTGGTTTTTATAATTAATTTAATTAAAATATACTAATTCAAAAAATATAAATTGATTTTTTTATAATATTAGTTAAGAATATATATTTACTAATTAATATATTTTTAAAAGAAAATATATATCTTAAATACTTAATTTAATAATATTTATAAATACCTATATTTGTCTAATATAAATTTTTAATTTTAAATAACTAACTTTTATTTTTTAAATTTAATATAACTTTGTAATTACTCTGGTGCAACCAAACAACACGCTTATAATTATACTGTAATTACGCTCTGGAAAACAAACAAAACAGTGTAATTATCAAGGAGTGTAATTGCAGGGTGTTTAATTACTACCCTAGTAATTACACCAATTCCAATTACCAGGAGACTTTCCAAACAGACCCTTAAATTATTATAAAGTTGAATAATTAGACACATAAATTCTACATAGTGAGATTTTTTATGTAGGACTTATTATTCACTTGTTCAACTTTATGATAATTTAAGTGCTTACTCATGCAACTTCAAAGTTAAAAGGGCATAAATGACAAGTGAAATTAAGTTAAAGAATACGTTTATGTATTATTCTTAGAAAACTTGTAATAACTACATCCTTTATTTGTTCACTTTCATTTCTCCATTACACTTAGTTGCTCGTTTTTACTTGTCTATTTTAACAAATTAAGTTAATACTAGAAAAATAAAAATTAACCTAACGGAATTGATTGATTTTACAAGGATGAATAAGAAAGCCCTAGAACACCTCTCTCCCTTTTGTATTTTTTACTTATTTAGTATTAACGTGGCATGATTCTTAAAAACTAATAGATAGAATAGAATGATAACTTATTATACATAGTATTACATAAGTATTATTAACGAGAGGCATATTCACTCAATTTCGTATACTTTAAGAGTATATTTGAATTTGTTTCCATTTGTTAATGAGGTAAGTGCTCCAATTAAACATATTCAAACTAATTATCAATAAAATATAGGAATAATATATAAATATGTTTTTTAACTTGGCTACAGTTGGTATTGGTGCTCTATTGTACAAGTAGATAATTTTATACAAAATTAAATAAGTAAACACATATATTCAATAATATTGGTAGGACATAAATTGCTATGTAGAGTGCATGCATTTACTCGTTCGATTTTATACAAGTTTAAATGTCTACTTATACATATCTTATCACGATCGAACCCACCAAGCCATGCGAACACCTACTCTAATACCTAAATAAGAGAATTATTAATTTTCAACTAATTAAATCATGCAGAAAACGAAAGAAATAGAAAATATCACTGGAAAGATCTTTGAATTTAGCAATACAAGGCTAAAAGTTCAATTTACATTTTTGAAAAAAGACATATAACAAAGAATACAGGGTAAAAATAAAATAATAACACAACTCCCAACATAAGGATAGAAGGATAGAAGCTATTGTAGATCATCTTTGTCTTCACCTAAGAAACATTATCAATCCTGCAACCAAACTATACCAAAAAAGTATGGCAAGAGCAGTATCAGTAAAAAAAACACATATTAGTACGCATCATCGGTCAACCCGAAACCCATCACACAATATAAATAAATATCAGAAAGAAGCATGCAACAGGCTAGTTTGGTACCAAATTTGTAAACACATACTCTACCATACACTCATCCTAAACACCCTAGCATACGACACAAAATTTGCCTCACAATTGCTCTGCTCCACTTCTATAGCGATCAGGGCCTAACGCTTCTATTTCTCAGAAATAGAATTTTCAAAAATCCATAACCGCTAACTCTAGTCTTATCACTCTACAACTTTTAATTTAATCAATATCGTTAACACTTGCCCTAAAATATTTAATAACTATTTCGCAAATGGCCACATTAAGGTGATTTTAGATTTTCTCCTCTCTCCGTTCGTTCTAACCCCCCACGGCAGGAGTTATCCTATTATGGTGGCCCCATCATAGTGGAATTCCTCTCGCCAGGGTGGCTTGCACGAATAAAATTCAGACTTCCTTTTCCAAACCCTCAATAACTCACATAACTATAGTACCAAGCACAATCTAACTCTAAGTCATCAATTCATTGTTTATCAATCAACCCATCAACTACTCTCCACTTGATCATACACGATTTCATTTCTAATTATGAGCAATAGAACAAACCACTATAATATAGTAAGATCGAAAGTACACAATCATATCACAAATATAACATCATTTTTGAACTTTTAGTCTTTTTATATCATTTGTTATGCAAGGTGAGCAGGATCAATTACCATTATGCCAATTTTTCTGTCATTACACAGGTAATCATATTCATTCGTAGATAATAGTCAATAATGATTCTCTTATGAAATCTACAGTTAAATTGTTAACGTGTCCGAACGTGACACCCAGTTCAATAATGTATCGAAACATGACACCCGATCCAATAATTTATCGGAATGTGGCACCCAATCCAATAATCACAATCACAATCATAATCACAATTATTATCACGATGAATGATTCATACACTTGCACAATCAAGTAACATATTTATATCAACAATGGTCCTCTCGTAGAATCCATACCCAAATTGTTAATGTGTCTGAACATAAAACTCGATCCAATAGTCAACGTGTCGAAACATGACGCTCGATCTAATATGTGTCGAAATATGACACCGATCCAATAATGTGTTGGAACGTGACACTCGATCTAATAATTTATCGAAATGTGATACTCAATCCAATAATCACAATCACAATAATCTATTATGACAACCACAATAAATATATTACTGTTGGTACAATCATATAACGTATTTCATCATATGAAATTGTTCACAACTGGCCAATTCTTTAGGTTCATTCTATCTTTCTCAATTTATGTACATATAGGTGATACCAACATGCTATTAACAAGCACATGTATCACAGGTAGGACATACACCATCACTTACACCGCAATCATCACACTTGAAGCCACAAGTAAATCAATAGGTTCAAACAACAACATACCCAGTGGAATCCCACAACTGAGGTCTGGGAAGTAAATCAATAGGTTCATTGTATGATATTATCAACACAAGACAGTTCACATTCGTCCTTTTATTTTATGAATAGGCATTACCCAAATAATTCGCATATACAATCAACATGAACACAACTACATGTGTGTGTATCAATAATCAACCACTTGACCCTTTGATTATCACAAGTCTCATAATCTCACAATAACACAGTATTTCTTGTACACATAAACTTTACGAGGATCAGCAAACATCTCAGCCAGAAGTATTAAGACAAACAATCAAGGACTAAACTATTGCCGCCAATCACAAACCACAATACTTCCTATCCTAACAGGAATAACCACACACTTAGTCATCCAAACTCTATGCCCAAAGGTTTTAGCATGATCTCTCCCATCAATCTACATTATACTATGTGATAGAAACAAGTTTACAACTACTCAAAAAGGAAAACCTAACCTACCTGAGTGCCAAGCAGTTGTAGAAGGGTTAAAGCACAATCCTTGACTTATAAAAAGAAAAACAATAGAGACGGGACTGAAGTTCATGGGTTGTAGCCTTCTTTGCGCTAAAGTTCGCTTCCTCCCTTCTCTCCAAGCTTAGAGCAGTTTTTTGAAGGTTTCTAGGGCAGCCCTTATCTATTTTGGCACTCAAGGGAAGGAGGAGATAATAAAATTAGCCTTTTTTCATTTCTTTCTCGTCGAATGCCACCATGGTGGGTTCCATCCCGCCATAGCGCTTCAGCCTAGATAATGTTCAATAAAATGGTCATAACGTTTTACTACCAAACTCAGTATGATGAAAATTTGGTGGTGTTAGAAAGAAGTCTCATAGATCATTAATTTAATAGGTCATATGCCAACTTAATTCTTATAAGTTGAGAGTTATGATCGTTTGAAGTTGACCTTAGTTTTAACTTAAGTCCAAAACTAAATCGATAAAACACTTTTAACTTAACTTTGTGGGAGTGGGGGGGGGGGGGGGAGCATTGTACGAGCTTAATTACTAACTAATGCACTCATATATCAAAAAATTGATCCTAAACTTAAGATGAATGAGATTCTTGTACCTTTAATATCGATATTTTCAGTATAATAAAATAGGTGTTACACATCTAAAATTGAAGGGCATATATATCAACTAATGCCAAGTTAAATGATACGTTTATATTTTATGCTTAAAATATATATATAAGCAAAACTATTAAAAAAAAGACTAAATTTCAAAAATACTTTAATGACATATTTGCATTTTTTCTGTTAAAAAATTAAAAAAAAAATAATCAAGTATTTAGCGCCATTCCAATTTGTTCTATTTAAATGATGATTTTTCCTAGTCCACCCATTTCACTTTCAAAGTATCTCAACTTTTTTATAAATGGGACGACGAGCGTCAGGCCCCTACTCCACACAAAATCAAAAAAATGCAGATTCATCATACTCAAACCCTAATTTCTTCCCCTAAACCCTTCACTTTAATTCCTTTTTCAGTTAAGAAAACCCCCAAATTTAATGGTAATTTTATGTTGTTTTTCAAAAAAAATCTTCTTTATATTAATAATTTGTTAATTCCTCCGTTTCCTCCGCAGTTGCAGCTTTGGATAGTCGTGTTTTGAAGGCAAATCACAGTTTACGGACCAAGAATTGTAATGTGATATGCTCAGCTGCCGATCGGAGTTTTGATAATGATGCGAAACGGAAAAGGTTGCTGCACTCTCACTCTTCTTAAAGTTTATACATATACTTAATTGAGACATTGATAATTTAGGAATGTATTCATTGTTCGAGTCTATATAATCAGCTGTAATTTAGATTTATTCAATCAAGGATGAGTTGTCATACTAATGTGCGATAGTCTCCTGGTGGATTTGAAATGTAAGGTAAAAGGTGAAAACGGATATTTAGTATCATCTTACATTTAATTTGACAACAATAGAAGCGCCAACAATGTGGCTTAGTGGTTAATGAAGTGGGTTTAGAACCATGAGGTCGCAGGTCAAAATCCCAGCAGTCAATAAAATACTAGGTGATTTCTTCTAGATATTCTAACCTTGGTGGATAGAGTTATCTGAAGCTAGTGCGAGGTGGAAGGTATCTTGCGGAATATAGTTGAGGTGCGTAAAAGATGGCCTGGACACCACGGTTATTTAAAAAAAAGAGTTGATAACTATAGAAAGATTCTACATTTCTCTTTTGTCTTGAAGCATGCACTATTTTATAATTATCTTGAATGTTTAGATCTTAATGAGTCTTGCATTGGTTATCTTTAGCTTGAAAATTCTAGATTGTGATATTCCTCTCCACATATCTAGTGTAGAATTTGCTTTCCTTTGCTTTTTGTTTATATTTGGTATGGGGATGCTCACGTTTACAATGAAAGATGAGGATAATTAAAAGGAAACCTGGGATACGAAGCATTCCGTGTTCACACAGGGTTCAGGGAAGAGTTACACGCGAGGGGTTCTAATGTAGGTAACCATCCAGATACAAGTATTTGCAGCTGATTCTGCAACTCAAGCCCATTATGTATGGGTCACTAAGACAATTTACTCATTGCTCGTAAGCTCCCCTTCCAAAGATAAGGATAATTATAAGAGAATTTTCATTAGAGAGTAGCTTCACGAATTGTTGTAATCCTGGGTATAACTTAATCAACTAATCTGCCAGTAAACTTATTAGAAATTATACAATTTCTTTTGGCCATATATCCCAATCTTGAATGTGGATTTTATCTTGTTATTGTTTCTTTTTTGTGTTTTGTTTTCTCAAGTTGTTCTTGAAAAACAATACTTGCATTGTTGCTTGCAGAAAAGTAGTTGAACACGTGTGTCTTCTCAAAGGGAAGGAGGACTTATCTGAAGAACAGGAGAAAGATATGCTGGATTACCTTTATACAACACAATATCAAATGGGTGGCATTGTTTCCATCTCATTAGGTCAAAGTTACTTCTGGTTTGAACTTTGACATTGATATTTTAAGGGCTGAGAGTTTTTGCTTTAGTTGGGTTCAGTGGAATTCACTCGAGTTCTTTAATTTGTTTTACTTATTGTCTGTTAAGCACAGTGTGAGATCTATTAAAAATGTCGTCAAGTGACTCAAGTCCTAGGTAGAAAACGAGGGGTCCAAACTTTTTTCTTAAGGAAATTGTTAGAACTTCCCAAAACTGAGTTGCGAAATGAAGTAAAGAAGCAAAATAAAATATCCACTTTATTCTGAGCAAATACAGAAGTGCTGCATATTTTCTTGAAGACATTCTTTATGTAATTTGATTTCAATTGTTTAGCTTAAATCCCTATGCTTCTCATCCTGAATAATTCTAAAGCTTGTTTTCTCTCAGAGAAGCTATGCTTCTCATCCTGAATAATTCTAAAGCTTGTTTTCTCTCAGAGAAGCTTTACTTCGGTCTTCCTTTCAAGTTTGTTTCATGAAGTCGGGAAATGATGCCTTTGTGGTATCTATTTTGTAAATGTTTGTTTAATATTTTATTTCATGCTATAGGACGTGTCTCTGGTGGGAATGATGATAAATATAGCCACGCTATCTACATGCGCTTTCAAAGAAAGGAGGATCTATTGAAGTTTTATGAGAATAAATTCTTTTTGGATGTCCTTAGGGACCATGTCGTGCCTTACTGCCATGTATGCCCTACCATGTAAAGAACAAACTCCTCTGTGCCATTTGATTTGTATGCTTTAGTTGCATTGCAGATGAAATCCATGTCCTGAAGCTTTTCTGTTTTACATGTTGACAGGAGATTATCAATGTCGACTTTGAGTCCGAAGTAGAAGATGACATGCTGTCAATATTTCGAAAAGGGGAGGTTGATACATATCCATTTATTTGAATCTCGCTGGATGGTTGAATTTTGTAGTTCGAGTTGTTATTCCTTTTGGCCATTCAATTGATTTAGTTTCTGATATACTTAAATGTGGGATAGGCCAATCACCAGACTTCTTCTGAAATAGGTCAATTGTTGATCCCAAACAGTGAGGCCTAACCCTTATGCCTATAGTTTTTCACTTTTTAGTGTCTACTACGTGGTGGTTCTCAAATTTGACAAGAGAGCTTTCTCGAACAATCTGACCTATCTTTCTATTGCCCGTCTTTTAGTAGTTTTAATTTGCTAGCAACCATTAGTGCACGGGTAGGTTTTTGGTATCAAATGAGACATTTATAGTCTTTGGGTGACAGGAGTTCAACTATGGTGTGGAGCTTGTATTTCTCGTAGCATTTGGTAAGAGTTATTTGGATGGTCCTGCCGAAGATGCTTTGCTCACTCTGTCAAAGCTGACAATGGATTTCCCATCTTTGATCGTTCAGGCTACTATCGGTATTCCTGGAATATTTTACTGATGGCGTTCTTATCTGTAGATTTTCCCAATTGACATGCCTTTTTTTCTTGTTTGGTTAGAAGTCATATGGAAGCATATGCTTGAAATTATAGTTGGAGTCTGAGATACTTAATAACCTAACGGGATTTTATTAATCCATTTACATTCGATTATTCTGTCACTGATCAAATCAGCATTTCCTGTCCTCTTTACTTGTTCCCCTGGTGCTATTTTCTCTGCCAGTTCTCCAGCACTTCATTAAATTATTACTTCTCATTTTCAGGTTCAAATGTTAACATTTCCAGTGCGGAATATACTCATGGTGTAGTAATACGGTTTCGCTCTAGTGAGTTCTCATTTTTTTTTCCTTTAACTTGCAATTTGAAATATTTCCAACATCTAACTGTATATTTTTTAATCAGCGGAGGCCTTCCAGATGTTCATGAACAGTTCAGAATATAAAAATGTAAGTGCGCTCAATCTATGGCAGGTTTTCCAATCTTGGAATCACTATTATAGTACATTATCTATCAGTTGTCACAGTACGTATGCCAACGGATCTCTAACTTAGTTGTTCTTTAGAAGATAAGTCGAGATTATTTTGTAGAGATTTAACATACAAGATTCTTCTGTGTATATTTATGTTTAAAGCCTCTTTAATGTTCAGGTTATAAGATAGATTAAGTTTGAAAATAACACTTCCTATAAATTGCCTTGATTTACTTTCATTATTATAACATGCCAAAATTATTGGTTTAATGATATTGAAGTACTAAAGGAAGCTAGAAGTAGCTTTGGCCTAAATTTCATAATTGTTTATGATAAATCTAGTTACCAAAATCTGAATCTTTGTTTATTGAAAGCAGATGTGGAGATCTAAATTTCAGCCAATTGTCCAAAAACATCTTTCTGTTCATTTTTCGATTGATCCAGTGGGCACAGAGCTCATGTAGCAAAAATTTCATCCCATTGCTGGTTTCTTATGCTCCATTGAATTGGGTTACATAAAAGCGTTTAAACATTTTATTCTTTAAACTGACCAACCACGGTGGCTTTGAGATGCCGTATTACATCGCCGTTGAATGCCTCTTCCGGAGTCAGCAGGTTAGCATCTAAATCACTACATTACTTAAATTGTGTTCTGTGCAGCTTTGCCTCATCAACTACATTATTTAGTGATTATGTAGTCTCTTTTATGTCTTTTGCATTAGGTTTCTGTTTTAACTGAAGTGGAATTAATCTCATCCAGTTAGTAAATACACTGGAATACAACATCTGTAGTTGCATGACATACATGCAACATTGCTATGTATACGGTAGTATAAATTCAACGGCGCATGTAATCATGTGGTTGTTAGGTTCCATTTACTTGAAGATCTTGTGGGAAAGCAAAAGAGTCGACAGATTCAGACATTCTACAAAAGATTTCTTTTTCCGAGAATGTTGGGTATAAGCCTTGTTGAGAATCCATCTTTTTAGTTTTTATCCAGGAGCACTCTAGCAAAACTATGTAGCTGACTTTTGATTTTGAGGGTCGAAGAAGTCATTTTTTGAGATCTATAAAATAATTTTGCGTCTTTTGTGTGTTTCTCATGGCAGACAATTCTCACAGGATAGGGAAAATGTTGATTTTTTGATTGCCTCATATCAAGATTGTCATCCATCTCGGAGTTCACCTCGAAATACTTCAAAATGAAATGTTGGACTGCTTGGAGAACTTCCTAATATAATCTTCTTCTGTTTATGTACTACAGTACACATTCTTCTTAAAAAACTGTATCATAATATATCCAATGGATCGAAAAGATAACTGGTTTCTCCACCCGATGGCTATTATTGCTTAAATATTTATTAACCAGGCTTAGATTGAAATTAAGGAAGAAAAATTTAGTTTATTGGATGCTTTTTATTTGACTTCTTTGCATCAGCTGCTGTTTTTGTTTGAATGAACATGCTTTAATCGAAGCCGGTGAGTGATCCTAAATGTGATTGGTTATTAGCTACTCCCTCCGTTCAATTGGTTTCTCTTACTTTCCTTTTTAGTCCGTTTCAAAAGATTGCCTCTTCGTTTTTTGGCAATTCTTTAGTTTCAACTTTTTATATGACATGTTTAAGACTACGAAATTAAAAAGCATTTTAGTACATTCTACATATCTTTAGTTTAAGGCCACAAGATCGGTAAATCTTATTTGCTTTCTTAAACTCCGTCTCAACTGTCAAGTCAAACCAAACAAACAAATTAGCAGAGGGACTACTATATTATAAGTTTATCTTTTGGCATGTTTTTCTCTTTTCATTATCAGTAACCTTTTCTTACTGTCTTAAAGTTGTGTAAGTTACAAAAGATATATATTTCTAAAGATCACATGTTGCAGAAAAGAAACCCTGCCAGAAAAGAGCAGCTGCAGCAGTGTAAACTTTGTACATTTGGTTAATGAATACATTAAACTTCAAAAATAGAAATGCAAAAGCTAGAAGGACAAGAAACTTTCAAGTTCAATGAAATATTATTCTCTATACAGTAATACTTGGAACATTCCAAGTAACAGAAGACTTCCTCTTTTTAACCGAATGTCTACCAGAAACAACCTCTCTACCCCACAAAGGTAGGTACGGTTTGTGTACATCCTACCCTTACCAGCTCCCACTTCCAGGATTATACTGAATATGTCATTGTTGTGTGTAACATAAGACTGTCCATTACTAGTGACTACTGTGTCCTAATATACAGTTGTGACTCCCCACAGTACAAATTGAAAAGGAGAAAAACATGTATAACACAACTGCAAAAACCTGTGATTTGGGGATAGCACAGTAAGATGAGTGAAGAAAACAATCAATTCAGTTGTGTAAAGGGTTTGGTCCTCCCGGAACGGCGTGATTCGAAACTCTATATTGTTCAATACCTTCACTTCTTGATGCTTTAGGATCTGTTGCAGAACTGGAATCAGACTGTGTCTTGAATCTTTGTTTTGTGATTCTTTGGGTGTTGTAGCAACTTGAGAATTGGCCTACAATGAGCATCACCATGATTAGTAGAACTGAAGTAAACTGAGGTTTCATGAGTATATGATGATCAGAGGTAGAAGAAGATTCAGAAAATGATATTATTCAATTGTTGCAAAGACTGATGAGTTGTCTTATTAATATGCATTTGAAAAACATATGGTGCAGACAACAGCTTGAATATAAAAATACACTAGCTAATCTTGGCCTTGTGTAAAATGACATGTGTACCCTTTCATTATTAATGGTCAACAGTTTAATGCACCTGGTTAAACAGTTCATCTTGCTGTGTAACTGCCAAAAAGGGGTTCAATTTATAATATGATGTAAAGTGAGTTGTAGGACCTTTGAGTCGGAATTTCCAACTATAAACAAGTGCATCGAAGGAAGGTTGGAATGCCAACAGACAGACGTTTATTATCTATCTCAATTGTGTATTAGTACATTATTTGGATAGTCAGTATAGTGTTTTATAGATGTCCTAACTATGCAAATCGCAAATTCTATTCCCAAGAAGAAAAATAAGAATTGTCCAATTAATATGAAAACCAGGTTTGATGAATTTTGTACTTTGAAAGCAAATTTCTTTTTGGGTTATGGTATTTAATGCATTTCAGAATAATGCATATGCAGAATTTGAGTAATTTTTTTTGAAAGAAAAATATAATACTATAATAATATACTAGTAAAATCCTACGAGAGGGTCTGGAGAGGGTAGGATGTATGCAAACTTTATGTTTACTTTTCTAGGGCGGAAAGTAGGAGCGACAAAATCAAATTCAACCTGTCCAACCCATTAAAGTTTGGATGGGTTAATAACCCGTCCATTTATTAGCTCAATCCATTTCAACCCAACCCATTTAAAATTAGGTTGATATGCAACCTGAATTGACTCGAGAGAGATTTTGCCAAAATCTTTTTAAAACACTTTTTTAAAAATTTGATATGTTTTATATAACCATAATTAAAAAATAGATAACTTAATTAAGTACTAAAATATTGAAAAAGAATAAATAAAATTAGTAAAACATGGTAAAAGTTGGGTCGGGTTGGATCGTGACCCGCACTATAATCCATTACTCAATCCGTTTTGATCCAACTCATTTTGATTCAAGTAAATTCGGTTGGGTAGGGTCTTGACCCATTATAACCCGTCCAAATTTGACCCAATCCGCCAAAATATCACACTGGAAAAAAAATTATAAGAAAAATGTATTGACAAAATTGCAAGATAAGAAATAAATGAAACAACAAATAACGTCTATAGAAGAATAAGAAACTATAACAACACCAACAAGGGCTTGGAAAGGATAGGATGTGCACATATCGGAGAAGGATCCTTTATTTCTTCTCTCTTCATTTTTTTCAAGTTTTCTATTTTGATGGCTGACACATCACATAAGTTAAATTTAATGGTTAAGATTTAATTGATCAAATACATCTCTAACATAGTTTGGTGAAATCTTAACCATTAAATCTAACTTATGACATATGTCAGCCATCAAGATAGGAACTTGGGAAAAATGAAAAGAGAGAAAATGGAGAGGAGCCTCTTTCGTTCGTCGTTTTTTACTCTGCTTCACCTTAATTGTTACTTGAAAAAGTAAAAATTTTGTCTTCTTTCGAGCGGGGATAACATTTCTCTTCTGCATGTCCATAGAGTTTTGAAAAATTTGAACATCTCAGAGATAGATAGAGAGGGGTAGGAATTTATTAACGAACTACACACCTTTGTACACGTCAGGACTTCATGGATGAGAAGGGGCTGGGAAAAGCTTGAGCCCAATTCCTACGGTAATGAATAAATAGAGCCTAGAAGCTAAATAAGGCTATCCTGAGCAATTGCAATTATCGGGATCATTGATATTCCTGGTATAGTAGATGCTACCCCACATACCATTGTACTCAATTCAATTACAAAGTAAAGAATTTATTGATGCAAGTTCTTCCCTTCTGAATCAGATAGATTCATATCTGAGATTTATGGACACTATCTAATAGTAAGAAGTCTTAAAAAAATCCTTTTAATATACATTCGAACTATTGTTGGTCATATTACTCTTTATTGAGAAATCGAAGAAGCTATATAGGGGTTTTCTGGGGCCTATTCATATGGTACCGAATTCTATGATACTGTTGGACTTTGGAGCTTTCCGGTTCAATTAGGTCCATAGTTCCAGAATTATACGTGAATCAAGATCTCAGAAGCAGAACCTCGTATTTTTTCGAGAGAATCTTCTAATTGTTCCAGAGCAACTTGAAAAGATTCTTTAATCAGAAATAATTCGGTTAAAATATAGGATACCTATCCAAAAGTTTTTACTATAAATTTCATTGTTGCTGGTATTGACATGTAAAACGGGACTCTATCTTTATTCTCGTCTAATTAATCAATTCTTCAAAAGATTTATCAGACAATGGAAAGAATGAACTGATTGACTATACTCCCGTGATATGAGTTACTACCCCTTGATCACTTACATTGCTCCAAACATCTAATTGCATTTTCCAACTGAAATGAAATATTATCACCGAAATAAAATAGTACATCCAGAATAGTCATAATTAGACATGATCCCACATCGATACTTGACATGTACCCTCGCTTCTAGGTCCATCACAAGGAAAATGAAAACCAAAATTTGCTTTATCCGATATTAAATGAGAACTGCAAGCAAATAAAATATTTTTCAAGAGTAAAAGAAAGAACGCATGCATGGAGATTCTGTTTGTCGGAGGTTCGAGAATCTATAAAAGAACACTAAAGGCTAAGATTACAATCTTATCCATACCTCAATGAAGTTTTTTGATAGATTCTCGTAAAAGAATAAGGTATTGCCCAATTACTAAATAATATTACCAATAATGAGAAGAGGAAAGGAGGAGGCTAGCCTCCCATATCAAGACACTTGCTATTCTAATTTTTGACTTTTGTACCTATCTAGAGTTATATTATCACCAAGCTGAAGCTTTTAATATTATATAGGACATAAATGCCATACTTTTTAGAGCTAATTTTACTAATACCAACTTTTTTTAAATTATCAAAAATCCCCTTTTTTTTAATATAAAAAACAAAATCAGTGATACATGTCGAAAATGTAGGAGCATTAAGGTGATTTTAATTATGATACATGGAGAAGTATGGATTGTAACTTGTATCAATATATGCTGCAGTTTCGTATCATTTAAGGGATTTTTATAATTTTTTAAAAGAGTAAAATTTTTTAATAATTATGTAAATATATGTTGTGTATTTATATAATTTTTAATTATATGAATTTTATCTAAAGGAGCAGGATATATATTGCTTGTTTGATAAGACTAAACATCCATATGAAAACAACACTTCATTTTCAATTTTTGCTATTTCTCTAACATGACATCACCTTTGAGCCCATTGGGCCCTTCTTCACAGTCCACTTAAATAAACTCAGAATAGTATAAGGTTTGGTTTTTCGACAAATTCAAAATTTAAAGTTTATTTAATTATAATTGAGTTCATATTAAATTATTTATAGAAATTTAGTAAATTTTAATATCATATTCTCATGAGATTTTATTGTTATTATCATGATACAGTCAAAAGCTATTTAAATTTTGTGAAATCGTACGTTGTCATGAATTACAAGAATCATTTCATTTGTCATGAATCTGTCAAGAAGATTTAGCACATTCACAAGAATCAAGATGTCTAAATTTGTCATGAATTACAGAGAGGTTTACAGACAGTTCATTCAGCACTCCAATATTTACATTTCATTTTTCAAGAAGTTTAACCAAATACAAATCCTGCTAATGTTGTTTCCTGATCTAACTGTTAGAGAATCTGTAGAACTTGAATCATGTGTAAATTGCAGAAAACTGTGGATGTTATAACTCTCCTCTGACATAATAATCTCTAACAAAGAAGAACCCCGAGCTACTTCCGTATCCGGATGCCAGCGATATCTTTCAATCCCATCTTTAGAGCTGTTCTACGGAATAGAGAAGGAGGCTTTTGCAAACCAATAGACTCACTAAACTGGTTAGCTAACTCGACGAGTGTTGTCTTGTCTCTGCCTATTTCTCTTACAGAGTTGTAATAACCAAGCCAAGCGTGATAAGCTGCTTCTTTGACACTAGTATCCATCTTCCCCATTGCTTCTTCCATCTGCAGTTATCATATCATCAGAAATCTAATTGCTAACAAGTGATTTCCAGCAGTAAATGAAACAATTAGTTTCCAGTGGGTGGGGTGGGTATGGGATAACACTCCTGAAAGGGTCTACAGCATCAGGAATACTAAACATACTCCAAACAAAATGTGGTGACATCCTTGTTCAGTTTGTCTGTGATGACAGGTGGAAGTAATTAAGAAGCTTGGAAAATAATTTATCTACAACATCGACTTCAGGTGGTCAGGCCCAACCATGCAAGAAATAGAGTGCTTTACAATCACAATCAACTGAAACCAAACTTAAAATGATAATGGCTTGAAATAAATCATAAAGAGGACTTCTCAAAAGTCCTGCTCATCCAAGAAAAAATACCTCTTAGCAGTCCAGCATAGTAAATCGAGATCTTATTGTAATCCTCTCTACCAAGTGAATTTCCTTTATATTCCTAAGATAAATGGGGAGCATTTTGTGTTCTACGGCCTATCAGTGCATAGAAAAAAGAATGAGTGTACTAAGCAGCAAACCTTGACTTTAACATGAGGATCAAGATGTGGAACTGGCCAGTTTTCCATGGGGAGGTCTTTTATGTCATCCAAGAAATATTGTTCCCAAGGTGCAAGCAACAGGATTCCTTCTCCTTCTTTGCCTTCTCGCCCAGTTCTTCCTAGCCGGTGGATATACTGCTCCCGATCAACAGGAAGACCAACCTGATAAACAGAGACATTCCCATGTAAGGGATAGAGGAAGGAGAAGGAAACAGCCCCAAAAAGAAAGAAAACAAACTGAGTTCCCACATAATGCATACTCCTTGATATTCAGACCACCAATTGATCATCGCTTTGCAAATAGGAGAAAGCACTTTACATGAGAAATGATGTGAATAGTGACACTAATAATTTGAAGGATGACAAATTTGGAGATGAAAGAGCCTAAATAACCTGAGCCTTCAGATTATTCAGTGATTGATTACTTCAGGTTTGTGAAAGAAATTTTGATGAAACAACCTCCTTCAGCAAAACTGTTACTTTTATCTTATTTTTTCCTTTTAAGAGGAGGTCATGTTAGGAAGATATTGAAACCGAAATTATTTCATGCTATCACATTAGGCTGCATTCTTCATTAACAATGTTCATCATTCCTAAGACAACTCTTGAACAAGAAGTTTTAGCTTTTTAAAGGAAACAGACTATTTAAAAGAAGTGTCAAAGATGACATTTAAATTTCAAGAAATATCGATGCGTATTATAAGCTCTCTGAATTGCCATATACCTGAATTACAAGTGTAACATCAGGATAATTCATCCCTCGAGCAGACACATCAGAGGTAATAAGAATTACACGTTTCGTTTCCTTGAATTCATCAGAGATTCGAGTACGATAAAGTTGAGGTTTTCTGGAATGGATCTCTCTCACATTCATTTTCATCTCACGGAAAAGGGCAAACATGAGGGATGTCATCATAGCTGTTGTACAAAAAACAATGACCTGTATGACATTCAAAGTTCAAAGAAAATCAAAATAGATATGAGAAAATAAACATCACAACTAAGAAAGCAGATGGTATTACGAAAGGCTTCAAATGTGCAAATAAATTCTAACATTAAGATCTAATTACCTTGTAATCAGGCACTTCTGAGATATGGCTTGACAAAAGATGGTGCACAAGTTGAAAATGTTGTTCATGCGGTGCAACTAGATAAAATTGCTTAACCTGCTTATGAGCCCTTTTTATTTGGGATAGATGTTACAGAACTAAAAAATATAACCATATTGCAAATAAAGAAATTACATGGAATCCAGAAAATAACAGTCTGATTTCTGTGAAGAAGCAGGAACCTAGTCTGCATCTTTAGTGGAAACCAAAATGCACGCATACCTTTGGATTCGTTTCCAGCCCAAGCCCTACTGTATCAACATAGTCATATTCTCTTTTCAGAACAAGTTGAGATATGCGACGGACCTGCATTTTCATAACATTTCTTTCAACCAGCAGGAAGTCCACAAGTTCTGACACACCAGAACAACGTAAGCTCTTGGATAACATAACACCAGTCTAATTCTTTTATTATGGCGGTGTTGCACCAGATTGCACTCACTTCGACTATCTAGTGGACAGCCTAGCCCACAGTCAACCTTTTATAATATAAAGGGGAAATGAGGAAAATTCTAACCTCCTTAGGGACAGTAGCTGAAAAGAGTAAGGACTGCCTTCGCCGAGGCAAGCAATCAACAAGCTTCTCTATGTCTTTCCGGAACCCAAGGTCCAGTAAGTGGTCAGCTTCATCAAGTATTAACATCTTCAATCCCATTATTCGTGTAGAGAAGCCAGACTTGTTCTCAATATGATCTAATAATCTACCAGGTGTCGCAACTATAATCTACAGAAACAGCATAAGCAACATTAAACTTAGAGGCAGCTAAATACCAGTGTTATCAAAGGCGAAAAGTGCAAAAAAGGCCTAAGGTTCATCGGGGCTACAAGCACAAATAAAGTGTGGGCTTTAATGAGAAAAGGCGCAAAGGGAGAAAACAATATAAATATATATGTTTAATCCAAGACTAATAATTATAAACATGAATGACAAATATATGACCAAAGAAATTGAAAATAAATTATGATAAAGTAAAATATCAATTGTTTAATCTTAATTCTTTAGAAGAGGCTCATTGGCAAGGTAAAGTTTGCCTTAGAACCTTTGTGACGGCACTGAAGGGCACATAAAGTGAGGGAAAGCGCTCAACATGATTTGAGCTTCCTTCAGGGCTTGAGCGCGCCTTTGACTACACTGCTAAATACACAATAAAAGACAGAAACATGCACAAACTCCTTGAGAAGTCTGCTAAAAAACAGAGAAGAGAAACATTCACAAAGCTTCAGAAGCTTTGAACCTGAAATATAAATATTACTGCAAGAAAAACAGATTTTGATTTGGTAGTAAGATTCTCACTTAGGTTGAAATATGCCCTAAGTTCAATTCTCAGAATTGCCCCTTTGATTATCTAGCCCTAATGTCGCATGGAGGAAAATTTTGTTTAAAGGCCAATAGTTTCTTGGAATTGATGTGAATTTGGTAGAGAATAGCAGATGAGAGAAACAAAAGCTTCATAAGTGTGATACCAACTAGTGAGATTTATACATGGTTGTGTTCATACATGTACATTGGATATGGTGACGAGGAATTCTCACGAAAAAGTGCTCTCTGAACCGAACGTGAAAGACGTTTTCCATCAGACCGCTTTTCCTGTAACTCTACTCTCGACGTGGATTATATATCCAAAATGGTCCGCTCTTGGCCATTCCACACGCTACCTAGCTCAGTTTAAATAAGTCGTATCTTGCTCAGACCAATAAATAGAGCTGGGGTTACCGTTAAAGCCGCTAATAGAAAATCGAAATAACTAGTTATAGTAAGTATGAAAGGGCTAATGATTTGACTACATCTATGAACAAGAATAATAGATTGAGTGGGTATTAGATTTGATTTAAGTTTATGTCACATACACCCACACGTGCGTGAAACACATATATAGTTATGGAAAAGTATAAGAACGCTTTATTATTACACGAGATATCTTGTCATATACAACAACATACCCCAATATAGTCCCACAAAGAGAGGTCTGGGGAGGATAGGGTGAATGCACACCTAACCCCTACCTAATGATAGAAAGGTTGTTTGGGATAGACCCTCGGCTCAAGAAAAACAATCCACAATAATCTCGAAAAGAAGTAACGGAAGTACAAGAAGCAATAGATAACAAAATAGAAACTACAGCAAAACAATGCACTAATTAGGGAACAAGAAACATCATATAGTAACAGAAATCAAAGGACAAGAAACTACAAGAGCAATACAACATCTAGTAATATAAACCGACATCAAGACGACACACAACTGCCTACTAATCTTCTATCATAATGATGTCCTCCAGACCTCTTATCTAAGGTCGTGTGCTTGGTAGGTTGAAACTATCCAATCACCTCTTATGAACCATCCATAGCCTACCTCTCACACCTCTGCACTATGATATCCATGCATCTCTTCTTCACACGAGATATCTTACAAATACAATTCTGAGTGTTGATTAACGAATTATATTTTATTAGTTTGAGTTCAATAACTTCAATTAATTTATATTTATGTATGTGGAGATATACATTTATTAGCCCATATTCTAGCACTCATATCCGCAATTGGGTCCATACCCCTTGATCCTAACACTGGTACTAACAACTTGACAATCCAGCTAGGCACAGCCATGTCAAGCCACATTTGTATTTTCTAGTCAAAGGACAGGTCCAGGCCAAGTTTGGCAACACTGGTACTAAGATGCTACCCATATTCTGACTGCCTAGTCTCAGTTTCTAAACCTCATGAGCAACTACAACCAATGAGCCAGAGATAACAGATGTGCCGTACTACACATCATTAAATATTTGGCAGAACTTGCACATATCCTTTGTTGCACCTTGTTTTAACAGAAACATGTGTACGTTTCTCGATATGTCATCCTCAAAGTGCAAGAAGATCAAATCATCCACATTGTATTCATCTTTTACCAACAACAACAACATACCCAGTGTATTCATCTTTTACCATAAACTGAAAATATCCCGATACATATAAACTGCATAATACCTGGCATGGATTACACTCTAGGCGTTTCTGATCATCTTTGAACCGTGTCCCTCCAACTAGTGTCTGCACACCAATGCCTTCATGGTACTTTAACAACACATTAGCTTCAGCAGCAATCTGACTAGCAAGTTCTCGTGTGGGACAGAGAATAAGTACATCTATTGGCGGGACCCTTTGGGCACTCTTCTTATCTGAGGCCTTCAGAACTGTTTCAATGGCTGGAAGCTGTTGACCTTTAATAGAAGCAATAAAAGAACAACGAAGTGAAACCTGCAAATAATCTGCAGGGAGAGAAGAAATAATTTACCAAAAAAGCAGCACTTTTGCCTGTGCCTGTCCTTGCTTTAACTAAAGCATCCTTTCCTGTAATTGGCAAAAGCAAAAGTGAGAACTAGTTCATCCATATGAGATACTAAAGGTCCAATCTTGAACTTGCTCATCAGTTAGACTTTTTGAAAAACATACATCCTACACACGCTGGATTCATTTTCAGGACAGGAAAGAATGAACTTATGGCTATATCAATCAGTCTATGGGCTTGATAGAAAGCACAACACAAGAAATCAAGGAATGAAATGACACCCATTTATCAAGACTATGTTCATATGATGAAAAATCTAAATATTTACAGCAAATCATTTCTAAAATGTTTTAGTAGTAGTAATAACATACCATCAAGACAAGCAGAAAGTGTTGCCTCTTGCACTTTAGTCATTTGCACATAACCTGCTGCAGTAAGGGCCTTGACTGTCAAAGGAGATACATCATATTCATCAAACCTAATCAATCATATGCCACACTGTCATTGAAATATCATACATGTGAACATTTTGCAATGTCAAGAGGCAAACTGAAAAATCATTTTTTACCTTTTAGAGCTAAGTATCGTTTCCTTCTCTTCTTCCTCAGTTTCATTTTTTTGCATACTCCGCCCTTTAACCTCCTTCCTTATTGCCGCCACATGCAGTGATAAATCGTCTTCATCTTCCACAAACTTCAATGGAACTCTCTTCTTTGTCTTCATATCATACTTCCCTAGAGCAGCACTACTCATCATCTTTTTACTCCGTCTTTCCTCCTCATCCACCTCAGTATCTTCATCATCGTCTTCATCAGTTGACTCCTCAGCTTTCGGTCGAAACCTTGGCCATCTTGATTTTCGTTCATCCCCCTTCACCACCAATCCTTCTGAACTTGACTTACCCTCACTTGTTGAACTCTCATTTCTAGAAAAATCTAATTTTCTCAACCTACTCCCATTTCTCCTCTCCGAAGAGTAGCTTCTAAAATTCAAGAAACCATTCAAATTATTCACATTTCTATTCTCAGTATTAAGCATCCTCCATCCAAACATCGAAAACTTGGCCTGTCTTGACCAACTTTCCGAACAAGCTGGAATTCTAGTCCTCCAATTTTCCGCAAAAGCATCCCTAACATTCGTACAGAAATGTCTAGCTTTCTGAAAACTGTAACTTCGAGAAACATCACTAAAACTAGTATCTCTCAATTCACGCAAATCAATAGGCTCACTGATACCTCCACATTGTTGATTTACCTGCGGAGCATTAATTGGTCCGTCGTCTTCATTCCACAAATCCTCAGCACCTTCCTTCATGAACCGATCAGCTAGAGCTCTAATATGGTCTTGTGGTGAAACAGGGCCATAGTTAGGCTGTTGTTCGTTCCCTACACTGGAATTTTCACCAGAAGAAGCGAGTTTAGCTCGGATTTGAGACCGGATTCGAGCCTGATAAAGCTGTTTCTCTTGATCAAGGAGTCGGTTTTCCTTGTCGCGAGCTTTCTTCTCATGGAGACGCTTCCATTGCCATTTGTTGAGACCGCCGGGAAAAGTACGAGGACCGCCGCCCATTGAACGATAACTAGTGAAACTGTGATGAAGAAATTTGGAAGTTTTTTGATGAAGGAAGAAATGGTGATACTGATTCATTGCTCATAGAGAATTGGGGATTTGGGTTTTAGTTTAGGGTTTAAGCCTCAAGGAGGATTTGTATTTTGACCTCTTACTTTTACAGTAATTACATTGAGACCCTATTTATTAAATATTTATTTCCTCAAACCCTTGGGAAGTTTTGAGATTAATATTATTTCATGTTTAGTTTGATGTATTGATTATTCATGAGATTTTTTAAATGATTATGTTGGTCGGATCATTTTTTCTGTACCTCAATTAATTAATTTCATGGAATATCTATTATCTTTTACTATTAACAGGTACCAGATAATTCTGTGCATTAAAACTAGGACAAATAAAAAAAAATCATCTAATATCTTTGTCTCTGTTGAAATTTGAACATGACACTTCATGACTATCGACACCTTATGACTACCATGCCACACCCTTGGGTTCATTAGACCATACCTTTGAGTGTCTAATTTTGAGATTGTTCCATCCCACCATCTGTGTTAAAATAATGGGATTTCTAACTCATATATCTCATGGGGTATCCCATATAATGGATTTAAAGTATTCAAGTTATGCAGGTACTAGTAATATAAAAATGGGTTAATTATAAAAGAATTTATGTATTATTTTATTCAAGAATTAGTTAATCATGTATTAGTTATTTCATCTAATATTTTGCTTAAAATAATACGTAGAATTCCCTCATAACTTTATATGTATTAGTTATAGAGATTTCTAAATTGAAGATGAAACATCATATTAATTTTATAAATAAGCAATTTATCTTCTATCTAACTAGCAAATATTGTATAAGTTATACAAATTTTATACTTGAACAACTTATTTTTTATCCTGCTACCAAACCACTCCTTGATTGTTACTAAGGGTGGCAATTGGGCGGGTTGAGTCAAATTTGAGCAGGTTATAATGGGTCAAAACAACAAACGGGTCAAGACCCAATCCAACCCAAATTTGCTTGGTCAAAACGGGTTGAGTAATGGGTTATAGAGCGAGTCAAGATCCAACTTTTACTAAGTTTTACTTACTTTATTTATTCTTTTTCAATATTTTAGTACTTAATTAAATTATATTTTGGCTATATAAAATATATCAAATTAAAAAAAAAGTGTTTTAAAAATATTTTGACAAGATCTCTCTCGAGTCAATTCAGGTTTATTATCAACCCAATTTTAAATGGATTGAGATGAGATGAATTGAGCTAATAAATGGGCGAATTATTAACCGATCTTAACTTCAACGAGTTGGGCGAGTTAGGTTTAATTTTACATATTTTTTTAAATGACTTTTGACCAGAGTGTTTATCATGTGGTTCAAATGGATAATTATTTTGGTCTAGACTTATCAATTTAAAAAAGATATACTTATTCACTAACTCAACGAATACAATAGGGGTTCGTTTAATATAAGTTCAGTGGTTAGCAAATTAAAATAAATACTCATTTATATAAAATGTATTTTAAAAGTGATATAACTCTTTCGTACATATTTAATTTGTCCATTATAACTAATTAAGATAGTTTTCTTACCCGTGTCATTAAATAACTATAGTTAAACTTAGAGTTTCAGAGCATCATAATAATTATTTTAATACAATAAATCTCTAATTAATTTTTTTAAAGAGTAAATTAGGTTAACAAATATCAAAGTAATATAAAGCAGAAAGAGTAATTTTTTATTACGTAAAATTCTCTTAAATAAGGATAAAATTTATAAAACATCATTAATGTCTTGTTGATATCCATGAAACATCACTAATAGCAAAATAAAAAAGTAAAGACAACATTGATTTTGAAATGCAGAGAGTATAATTTATTTCTATCCTAAACTATATACAATAATCCTCCTTATGAACATACTATTTGTTTTAATTTATTTATTTGATTTTAATTAGGCGATTAACAAGAACAGTTATCAGTTGAATCAAATAATAATAAAAAAATGTGAAATATAAGCAATTAACAGAAAAACGATGTTGAATCCAATGGAAGCTTTCAGTTTTTCATTAATAGTAGAGCTTTGAGTAACAATGAGTTTTTCAGAGACAACAAGAGAATCAGAATAAGGAGTTAATTTTGCTTTTCCACGTTGATTAGTAGAGCTTAGAATTGATATATATAAATATATATAACTAGTTCTGAACAATGTGTGTTGCACGTGTGTCCCATGCAAGTAGTACATATTGTATAAGTTATATTAAAATTGCACTGTGATGAGTAGTCCATAATTTTAATGGAAAAATACAAGAAAACACTGACAAATTACTAGATATTCTCCGAAGCTTCCAATTAAATTAGTTTTGATAGTCAAAATGTATGATGACTCGCATTTTTATATTAACTAGTTTCTCGACACGTTCGTTGCACGTGTATATCGAGTGATGTAATATATAATTTTGTAAAAGTAAGGTCAATATTGTGAAGAATATTTTATGCATACTCTCACACTTATCAAAGAGTGACATGATTAGTCATTACAGAGAATTCAAAAACAAAGAAAAATAGGTTTAGGTAACAAAAATTACCTAAAGCAAATCACTGTAAAAGTTTCTTTAAATTACAATATCACAAGAAGAACAAACGTTATATTGAGGTAATGATATAAAAAAAAATATTCAATCAGTAAATATTGACAGTACGATTTTATACCGTACTTTAAATAAAATGAAGATAACACGATAACTTATCGATCAATTTCTTTTTTTACCTAAGATTCTCAATCAACTCAAAATATATTTTGGTCTTTTCAATAAAACTTATATTTCTCCCAAAATACTTAGAAGAAAGGCTAATCCTCCATGACAACAAAAAAATAGACAATCTGTTGTAAATAGATTAATCTTACAAATAGTATTTTCTTCATATTATTCAATCCAAAACATCCTTCAACAAAATAAAAAGAATAAGAATTTTTTTGAAAATTATTAAAAATAATCAAAGAAAAATAATGACCAAACACATATGCAGACCTTTAAACTTGTCTCTAAATTTCATTTTGGCACTCCAACTTCAATTTTCATGTTTTATTTTGATCCTTTTGTCCAAAGAATCAATAATATGGGGAGAGTGTGCTCCACATGCCATGACATGTCACAAAAGCTAATTAAAAATAAATAAATAACCCCTCGAACTTGCCCTCATTTTTTATTTTGACACTCTATCTTACCTTTGTTTCATTTTTCCCTTCAATTCTGATTTTTGTTTACCATTTGTATACAAAAACTAATTTTGTAATTTCTTTATTTTTATTTATACTCTGTATTTTCACTTTTTCATTTTATAGTTGACGTTTGTCCATTATTTTTAAAAAGTTTTAGGGATTTTTTTTTTAAAAAAAATATTTTTTTAAATATTTGTATATCTTTTCTTGAAAAATAACCAAGGAAATCGTGTCGATTTTCTTTCTTAAACAATCAATTGAATTAAATAACACCATATACATGCATACATACATACATACATACACACACATATATACATACATACATACATACATATATATATATATATATATATATATATATATATTCAAGCTATTTGGATTTAACTCAAATATTAGCTTTCTAATTTTTTGTTCTAACTCAATACGGGTAAAAAGAACTCATCTTGAATAAAAGTAGAAAAAACTCTTGTTCATTGCTAATAACGTTGTTAAAGAAACGTTAAACTTGATAGACTTTGGTGAGTTGTTATTGATTTTTTTAAGAAAGAAAATCGATGCACTTTTGACGGTTATTTTTCAACCAAAAATACAAAGAAATTTTCAAAAAGAAATTATTTTTTTGGAAAAAAAAAATAATGTTCATCCGTCAATATTTTTTTACGAAAACCAAAATATGAACATCGATTTTTAAATGCAAAATTGCAGTTAAAGAGCATATATTTTTTTAATTCAAATGGTACATAAAAAATAGAGTTGAATGACTAAGATGAAACAACCAAGATAAAGTGCTAAAATAAAAATTAAGGGCAAGTTAGGGGGTTATATATGTGTTTGGCACCAATTAAATAATTGTTGTATGAATTAATTGCTAAATAAAATTTTAAAATTTTCAATTAGTAAAAAATTTTTTTTTACCTCAACAGATCTTATCTCGTGAGTGAAGAGTGATGGTATTGAAGGTGATAAAAAATCAAAGAAGAAATAAAATTAAATTTTTAAAAAATAAATAAATATTTTTTTGACTTTCACTCTCTAAAGAAAGTGTGATACACATTCTCTTGCCTCATCACTTAGTTAAGGTGGTAAAATGAAAAACTGCGTCAAATTTAAGGGCCCTTTATGTGCTTGGCCAAAAATAATTATTGAAAGATAATTGAAAAGTTTATTTTCAACTCATAATGAGTATCCATCATAATAAATTTTGTAGTTCCAAAACTAAAATATCCTCATAACATTTCACAGTATTGTTGTTCAAATGTACCCCATAATCCACTGTACGTTCACCAAGAAAAGTGCTAGGGATAAGGAAGGTGACATACACAGAGTTGCAATGCATAAGGACTCTCTAAAGTCCTTCGAAAAGTCCGTCTCTATTTCTTCAAGCCAGCCGCTGCAAGTGCTTGAGAATGAGTCCACGCTCTTGGGGGTCTACACTTTCTAACTAATTGATGACTAAACCTTTCCAATTCATCAGTAAGGCTTTTATTTGCAGTGGTAAATGTATGTGGTATGATATGGGCGCTTATTGTAATAAACACTATTATTTGTGTATAAAACTTAATAATTTATTAAAATATATTTTCAAATCAAGAATAATTGAGCACCCTTAATTAAAAATTTCTTGTTCCGACACTGTTTATTTGGCATTCGTTAACTCTTAATATATATCAACCAACAAAGATGAAGAAGTCAAATATTGTTAGGTTTTGCACACCCTACGGATTTGCCTAATCGTTGGAACAGGTTAGCCGACGTGTTTCAATGATGCAGAAATAAACTGGAACGCAACAATTTTACGTGGAAATACCTGGCTCACAAAAGGTGAAAAACCACGACCTGTACCTCTACAGGATTTACTCCAACTTCACTACTTCAATATGAGTCTTCAACAAACGATTACAATCTCTAGTAATCTAAACTTCAACTCAACTTCCCTAGCCTATTTGCTACACATAAACCTCCCAAGGATTATGTTCCCAGTTTATAAGTACTGAGAGATTACAGTGTTCAACTATCAAGAACGAAAGACAAAACTATGCTGCAGAAAGATACTTGTTAGCTCTAACGATTCTTCTTGTTGTAATTTCTGCAGCGCCTTTGTTTTTCTTTTTTTTGTCTGTATCTCTTAATCTCTGATACTGCTGTCCTTCCTTGCTTTATAGTTATCAGTTCGAGTTCTATTTGTCCTAGAACTCTTTTAATGATAACCACCAGTGGAGTCTTTTTTCACATAGAACTCCTTCTTCTCATAGAATTCCTCTTTTTAAGCATCCTGTTTGAGTTAGAGTTGTATTTCAATCTGAATCCTTCTTCTTGCCAACTTTTGTTTTATAGACCTTATCTCCAGCACCTTTTATCCACTTCGGATCGTGTGATGCGTGTGCAGTTTGCCATGGATACAGTACGCTGAAAGAACCTGGTAGACCAACCTGTTTCATTATCTTTTGCCAGTCATCAAAACTTTACTGCTCCAACAAATATCCAAACCTTATTCTCTGTCGAGATTTATGAATAAGTAGTATCTTATTGGGATCCAATTGTCAATGACCATGAGTGCAGAAATTGGCTGGTTCTTAGATGTAACCAAAGCAAGGAAAACGATGCAATCTTACAAGAAGAGTTTTTGAAGGAAGGGGACTCTTCAAATATGTAGGAAGCGTCTCTTGTATTTCTTTTAGTTCATGCTTTTAAAGTAAAAATATTGATAGATAGGTGTAACGTGTAAACATACAATATATGTTACCTCATATATTCCTTATAGACGATATTCTCAGTGTGTCTCTTATTTTGTCTATTTGTTTAGTGTTCCATGGCAAAACTTTTGTTGTGAATATTAATATTCCTCTTGAAAGTACGACGTACAATTTTCCATGGGCTCATGATGTTTGCAAAATTTTGGTACTCGAAGCTCTCATGGAGAGTCTACTCTAAGTGAAAAAAGAAGTAGCAATTTTTTTCTATGCATAAACTTCTAATCATGGAAAATAGTTCATCTGGAAGATTCATTTGTAACAATAACTAAACAAAACTATCTCACTTGAATAGGATGTCTACATGCATTTCACAATAACCAGAACTAGAAAATAGAAACAGTACTTGAGAGCTTCACAAACCTTAAAAGGAAAAAAAATTAACAAATTAGTTCACAACCTGACAAGTTCTTGATCTCACTCTGATAGAAAGTTAATTCACAAAATGAGTTATTTTCGATCTCACCCTTTCACACCCTGTGAGGATCGAACATTCGAAGTACTCAAATCAAAATCTTTCATAAGAGAAAGTTTAATTGTATTTTATCAAAAATTTATCATTTGGTTTGAATACAGATAAAATAAATAGCTTTGTAGATGATCCTTCTAGAAGAGGGGGATTCTGCCAACCTTCGTGGGGCTCCTTTAGTTCTAGCTAGGTCTTCTCTAGAGTCTCGACGACAGGCAAGGCGGGTTCAGGATCGTGGGGCCTCGGTACAACCAACTAGAGATGGCCCCCTAGGTGTTAGAAATGGTTCACAAGTTGTTAGGGGTAGGAACTATCATGATAGGTCTCGCCAAAGATTCCAGCAGGGTGGAGCTCCTTATATCACAGGCCAGAGAGAAAGGGATGCAATATTGGCCGCCTCAGATCGGGGTGGTTCTTACCTACCATGATCGCATTATTATAGACTGTTTTGCCAAGGATTGTTATAATTGTGGCGAGCTCGATCATTGGTCCCGGAAGTGTCCAAGGCACATTTTGGTCTACCAGGCATTATTGGCTTTTTCTATTCCCCAGACTAGGATTATTAGACCTTGTCGTATGTATAGAGAAATCAGCCATCAGTCTAGAGAATGTCCCCAGTGTGGGACCATTGGGCAGCTTATTCAACCATGTCAGTCTCATGGATTCATATTGCATACAGTGAGAGATGGCACTCAGAGGGCTACTGGTTCGGGTATTCAGGTTGAGGCTGGTTATGATCCCTCATATGCATTTGCAAACTAGACGGAGGACGGGTCTCCAAGTATCAACTTTTGTGTAAATTTATTTCTAGGCCCTTATAGTTAAACTATGTGGTGTTGGGGGTTTTATGCATATCAGTGCATATTTGATTGTAATCTGTATTGTGATTGGGCATGTCTTGTGAGTTCATAGTTGAGATTCACAAATCAGAATTTTGGACTTGAAACCACAAGTCATTTTCTACAAGTCATAAATAGGATTATGAATGGTAAAGCCCTCTTAGACTAGTCTGACACTTAATAAAATTTTCAGGGTTCAAGATTTATGAACCCTTCTATAGGTTGTTGATTGGACTATGGATCATAAAGACCCTTATAGAATCAGGCGCACATTCCAGTGGCTACTGAAATATGACATCCAATTCTATAAATAGATCCATGACTTGTAGATCAATATACATGTTGTACATTGACCCGTAGACCAAGTTTTCAAGGCTCAATTTTTCATCAAGTGTAGGGGACAACCACGAGCTCCATCTATGAGCCGTAGAACTATCTATGAGTCATAGATGATCCCTCATAGTTACTAATAGTGACTTTCGTCAAACCTTTCTCACCCTTTTCTAGGACTTTCAAGGTTATACTGGTAGGACGATTTAAAGGGTGTTACAATATCTCTTCCTTGGGATCATTCATCCTCGAATGAAGAGTAACTAGAGATGGAATCGAGGCACAAATAACAATCAAGTAACCAATCTAACTCTCTAGACAATCAACTATTCAACCCAAGAGTAGGAAAAAACAATTCAAATCAAGAGTAAGAATATTACATTCAACATTCTTATCATAGGGTATGAATAGATGTGGATATTTATCTTTCATATTTTTCTCGGCTTCCCACATAGCTTCCTCAACGAATTGATTCCTCCATAAGACCTTGATTGAGGCAATATCCTTGTCCTCAATTTGCAAACCCGTCGATCAAGAATTTAAACTGGAATCTCTTCGTAGGACAAGTTATCCTTAATTCCAACACTATCAATGGGGACTACCAATGAAGGGTCTCCCAAGCACTTCTTCAATATCGAGATATGAAATACAAAATGAATAGTTGTTAATTCTGAAAGCAACTCCAACTCATAAGCAATATTCCTAATCCTTCTGACAATCTAGTAAGGATTAATGTATCAGGGACAAGCTTTTCTTTCTTTCCAAACCTCATGACACCCTTCATAGGTGACACCTTCAAGTATACGCAATCATTCACCTTAAACTCCAAGTCTCTTCCTCTCACATCAACATAGGATTTCTATCGACTTTGTGTCATTTTCAACCTCTCTGGAATCACTTTTACCTTCTCTATAGATAGGTGGATAAGGCCTGGCCCTATCAGTTCAGCTTCACCAACTTTGAATCAATCAATTGGTGGCCTACATCTCCTCTTATATAAAGCCTTATAGAGAGTCATATGAATACTTGCATGATAGTTATTGTTATATGTTGGTCGTCCCAATTACCTTTGAAATCAAAGACACAGGCTTTCAACATATCCTCTAGTATTTGAATTGTGCTTTTGTATGGCCATCTATCCGAGGATGAAAAGTTGTACTAAGATTCACCTTAGTACCCAATTTTCAAAAAAGACCTTCAAAATTGGGATGTGAATTAAGCTCCTCTAATACTAGTATCA
Source organism: Solanum rostratum (assembly GCA_029948455.1). NCBI lineage: Eukaryota > Viridiplantae > Streptophyta > Magnoliopsida > Solanales > Solanaceae > Solanum > Solanum rostratum. The sequence goes on from CM057051.1 coordinate 5,836,954, forward strand.
TGAGTCTTTGATCGCGAGCCGGGTGGTAACCAGTACCATCCATGCATCTCATGCATTATACTTCATTGCATTGCATGTTATTGTTCCATACCATAGACTTGTTGATGAGGTTGTATGTGGCTAAACTAGGGTGTTTACTTTACTTGCGTCATTCTATATAAATTGACAGCACCAATGATTTTTTTGTGTGCAGGTGGAAGTGTTCCTAATTTATTGCATAATTTAGTCCATTCCTAATATCCTGTTGGTCAAACCTACTAGGTACATGTAAATAGTACTCACTCCTACTTCTATATCCCCTTTTGAATGAAGATTTTAGTCAGGATTATTCTCGTGGCTACGAATTATTTTAGCGGAGATCCTATATCAGATTTGGTGGTGAGATCTAGGGCATTTGAACCACTACCAATTCATCTTTAATTGTAGTTTTTACTTTTATTCTCTAGAGACTGAGTTGTATATATCATTTCAAACTTTGTATTAGATGTTATTTACGTTTATGACACTAGGTTTTGAGATGTATCATTGTGTACTTCTTTTCTTTCGGTTTGTAACCTAACTTCCCTTTGGAAGTTTTGTGTGTGATTTTATTTTTCAGCTTAAACATCAGAATGAATTGGGATATGTGTCATCATAACCTCGATTTCTTAATCATGACATTTCGTATATCATCATCATTATCTATTTTACCTTGGCTTTAGCACGATAAATCATGCCTTTAAGAGAAATACTCATTCATAGAAATTATAATGTATTTTTACTAACTTATCTTTCATAAATATACCTTAAAAAAGATATAACTCTTTAGTACATGTTTTACTTGTCCATTATAACTAATGAAGATAGTTTTCCTTTTTTTCCATACTACCCTTAGCATTAAATAATTATAATCAAATTTAAAGTTTCAAAGCATCATAATAATTATTTTAGTAAAATATATCTCTAATTAAAAAAAAAAAATTAAAGAGTGAATCAGGTCAACAAATATCAAAATAATATAAAAGAAAAAAAGTAATTTTTTTATTATGTAAAATTCATTTAAATAAGGATAAAATGTATAAAACATCATTAATGTCTTGTTGACTCCTAATAGCAAAATTAAAAAGTAAAAACAACATTGGTTTTGAAATGTAGAGAGTATCATTTATCTCTGCCCTAAATTAAATACAACAATCCTCCTTATAAGTTTATTTTCCGTTTTAATTTATTTATCTGATTTTAATTTACGCAATAAACAAAAAAAGCTATCAATTGAATTAAATAATAACAGAATATGAAATATAAACAATTAACAGAAAGATGACGTTGAATTCAATTGAAGCTTTCAGCTTTTCATTAACAGTAGTGACTAATCTGCAGTTTACTACTAATGCAGAAGATGAATGAAATCCAACAGAGGAAAGAATCAATCACCCCAAAGACTAAATCATAGAGCTAAAGCTGATTAAAGATTGAATTGAGTAATTTTTGCAGTGATATCAAGAGAAAATGAATGGATTTTTTTAGGTTATGGAGGAGTCAGGTGAGAATCCATTCTGGCTTTGGCCCCGCGGGTGAGAACACCGGAAGCTGGCTGCACATTTGCCCGATCTTCAGAGACGGTTAATTTCGCCTTCTTGGAACGGGGATTGTCATCTTCTTTAGCTTTTCCTTTTTCCATTTTCTTTGATGGAGGCGGACAAGCAGGAGCTTCCAATTTGCCTTTGCCTTTCTCGCGTCGATCGGAGGACTCCACATTTCCCCTTTTCTTGAAATGGGGTTTTTCAGAGACAGCAAGTGAATCAGAACGAGGAGTCAATTTCGCCTTTCCACGTTGATCAGTAGAGCTTTGATCAGCAATGGCGGCAGACTCCACGTTTGCCCTCTTCTTGGAAGAAGATGCACCACCACGAGACTTGTTTGTTTTTCGTTTGTTGGATTTGGGTGGTAGAGGACCAGGATCAGCATTAATTCTGAGAGCAGTTCTTCGAGTTGCAATGGCGGCTGACTTCTTGTTTGCACTTCTCTTGCGACCCATGGTGAACAGAAGCTTTCTTTCTTCTTTGTTAATGGTTATGGCGATTCACAGAAACAGAGCAAGTTTTTTCCTTTGAATGAATTGATGCTTAATGACTACTCATCAGCCTTATATATATACTGTTTTGGGCGCTCAATTCAAATGCCGCCCAAAGCTGATATTTTGGACAAAATTGGAAAATTATTTGATGTTGCTGTTGACTTACAAAATTAATCATATTTGGTATAAAATAGGAAAATCTTTCAATTATAGAAATATATGTATATGAGTCAATCAAATATAAGTCAAAGTAAAAATAGATAAAATATCTAATTTGACTCATATTTTGAATGGGTGAAAACGAGTCATCTAATAGATAATATGAGTAAATATGAATGCCCATTTATAGTAGGAGTCATTTTAAAAGTTTAAAAAATAAATTATTTTAGCCATTTCTCATCCCTTACCCTCCATCCAGATCCCCCCCCACGCTAGAGGACCCCCTACATAAAATAAATGTAAAAGAAAATTTAATTTTTTTCAAAAAAAAAAAATTATCCCCTCTCGACCCCCCAACTCCCCCCCCCCCCCAAAAAAAAAAGTAAAAAAAATTAATTTATTTTCTTCATAAAATAATTTCTTAAATTTTTTACCTCTAACTCACGTCCCCACTACCCGAGCATCTCCACACACCCCCCCCCCACCCTACCCAAAAATATGTATATTTTTTCACAATCCCACCCTTACCCCCAGATAGGGGTGTGCAAAAATCAAACCGATAAAAACGTTATTGATTTATTGTTATTGAGTTATTAGGTTATCAGGTTCTTAATGGTTTTGAAAAAAGTTATTGGGTTATTGGTTTGGTATCAGTTTTTACTATTGGGTTATCGGGTCGGTTACCCGATAACCCAATAAGATTGTAATAGTTTGCTATTTTAGGAGGTGCGAAAGGCTAGAGTTAAGGGTTACCCGGAGGGGGAAGAGGTAGTCCGAAGAAGTATTGGACGGAGGTGATCAGACAAGATATGGTGAAACTTTATCTCACCGAGGATATGACCTTAGACAAAAAGGAGTGGAGGTCGCGTATTAGAGTAGCAGACTAATAGGTTAGTAAGGGTAGACTGATATCTGGCTTTGTGATATAGTAGGTTAGTAAGAGCAGTCGGTTTTTATCCTATGTTGTCATCATCTGTCTTATATTTGTTAATTATTTTATTGTTACTTTTTTCGTATTTACATACTATCATTTACTTTTTCATTATTAGTCGTTCGTCCTTTTTTTGTTCTTTCCCTTTTTTCCATATTTAATATTTTCATTTTATGGGGCATGACTCTTGAGACGAAGGTTTTTCGGAAACATTTTTTCTATCTCTATGAGGTAGTGGTAAGGTCTGCATACATTTTATCCTCCCCAGACCCCATTTGTGGGATTCCACTGTGTAGGACATTATAGCATTACTTTATCTATTTTAATATTTACCGTACTAAAGTGATTAGTCATTCACTTTAATATTTAATCTTTAGTATTTACTCTTTCATACTCCATTTGCTTTTATTAATGCAAATTCTCATTAACATTCTTATCGAGTAAACCGAAAATTGAACCTTTAAGAACTTAAAATCGATAAATCAAGAATTGATAAAAATTATTTTACTGGTTTGTTATTGGTTTAGCATATTTAAAAATTGAAAATCGATAAATCGAACCAATAATTTATAAAATCGAACCGAACCGACTAATGCACACCCCTATCGCCAGATGTTATAAAAAATTAATTTTTCCCGCTCCCAATAAAAAGTTAATTTAATTTTTAAAAATTCAAAAAAAAATTACTTACCCTCGTCCACATCAGCTTCTTCCAATAAAAAAATAATTTACATTATGAATGAGTTATTTTTACTCATATTACCCATTAAATTACTCATTTTTAAATGGATTAATATAAAGTATACCTATTTTTTATCCATCTTAAATGGGTTGGGTACCCTACTCATTTAAAATGGGTAAATTTGAAATAGGTACCCAAATAACTTACACATTTTGTCACTATTCTCTGGGTATAAAACTATACAAATAAACATATTTGTTCTACATAAATAATTTTTTGTCTTATATGATAATTTTTATATATTATGACACGTAGGACATATATGTCTATTTATTTGATTTTATAAAAAATATTCAAAATTGAAAGACATAAATATTATTTTCAAAATTTCATTTTATATACATACCAGTCCATTTTACCTGGGTGTACGAACACAGCTTACAAATTTGTACTACGTGCTACGTTACAAGTACATTTAAGTGTAGTTTGATGATTCCAGTTGAGGTATCAGTTTCATTCTCATAAAGACACGTGTCTTTCCCCTTTTAAATTTTGATTATTCCTGAGGGTTCAAAATCTTTTATCAGCACATGTTTCCTCAAGTTGTGAGGGCCATGGAGAAGGCGTGGCTTGATATTTCTTAGGTCCTAAGGCAGGTTATGGTGCCCATAGTAGACAAGATTTAGGTTTGCATCATGGATACTTAGGTCATGGTGCAGGTTCAGGACCATGGGGCCTCACTACAGTCATATGCTTTTGCAAACTAGACAGAGGTCAAGGCTCCAGGTATCAACATTTCTAGGCCCTTCCTTGTTATGCTATGTGGTGTTGGGGTTTTTATGCCTATCGGTGCTTATTCGATCTGTAATTGTATTGTGATTCTGATATTAGTCTCACTTAGATTTGGGTGTATGTGTGTTGGTGAATCGTTTTAGATTTATGTTTGTTATTATAATAGTAGGGTAGTGCCTTGTAGTTTTGTATTTAGCTGGCTTGCCTTGGTTGATTTTCACTTCTGTCCCCAGTGTGACTCCCCTTTCATGTAGAGCTGTTGTGCATTTCGGAGATTAAGGTGAGCTCCTGACATTAGGAGTTGTCGATTTCCATCTAGTTGATCTTTATTTTGTATTTAGAGATAGCCCCTACTAATATTGTATTTTCTAAAAGCTTTTTATTCTTATTTTGTATGTTAGAAGCTCGAATATTGACTGATGTCGGGTCTTGAGATGATGGGTTGCTGTGTAAGTTATTTCTACCGTTTGTATTTCTTTTCTTTATTTTGACATTTATTTACTTTTTAAAGTTGTCTTAGATAGTTTGTTGCCTAGAGTTTTGTACTACGAGTTAGGCTTATCTACTAGGTCTAATCAGTCGCAATCTTTTACTGATGAAAATACATACTCATCTAACATTATTTATCATAAGAAAAGACTAGTGTATTAAATGAAAGAAATGAATTTCTAACTCTAGCAAATTTAGTTTTAGTTTTATACCATTTTTATTAGAGATATTCAATTTTAAATCTAAAAAAAATATAAAAGTACATTTTCTTCCAAGAAATCTCATTTCCTCATATGGTATTATGATTAAAGTATCACAACATTTTGATCTAAATCTTTCGACTTACCAATTATCTTATAGATTTTGTTTCTGTAAAAAGATGATTAGTTATTATATTATCAAAATAGAGAAAAATTAGTATAGAAGGATAATTTTTAAGAGAGTGTATTTGTTATAAAAGATGATTATTAAAACTGTTATAAAGAGATAATATAATATTAAAAAATTCGTTACGAGAAAAACATGAATATTATAGTATATTGTTGTTATGTAAGTAGTTTTTATAACAAAGTCTCGCGATAATTATAGCTCTCTTTTTCAAAAAGGCGAAATCCATCGATAGCTTCTTAAAGTTACTCAGGAGTTAGGTAAAACTCATATCTTCTACTTTACCTTCCCTACACCTCTACAAACTCTATATTATCTATTACAACACGTGAAGATGACTTGATGATCTAAATATTATTTACATTGGTAGTACATTTTACTTAAACTCGTTAATTAATGAGATCATGCCAATTAAAGGAAATTTTTTTGAGTTACGTTAGATTGTATTCATAATTTAGAATGAACTTATGGAAAATTCGTTCATTCAAAAACTGAGTCACGTTAGATTGTGTGGACATGCAAAAACTATGGAAGATAAAGTGTTGGGATGTGGAGCCTGATTAATATGTAAATGTTTTTTTTATATATTAACGATCTTCGTGTATTCTGTAATAGTGTTATCATTAATATATATATAAATACTGAATCACTGTGGAGGTTACCCACAAGGTGTTAATACGAATTGACATTTCTCTCTCTTCTCTCGAGGTTTACCAAAATCTTTTTCCTCTCTAAAAATCTTCTTGATTCTTCAATTATTCTCCGAAATCACAAGGTGTTGATGTAATCGATCCTAACATAAAGCACATAGAGCAAAATGGTCCATTTTAATATTTCGTCATCTATTTTAGCTCTGTCTTTAGCACATTAAATCATACCATTAAGAGAAATATTCATTCATAGAAATTAAAATGATTTTTACTTACTTATCCTTCACAAATACCTTAAAGAAGATACAACTTTTTAGTGCTTCCTCCGTTCAATTTTACTTGATTCAAACATCAAAAATAGATATTTAACTTGTCTATTTTAACAAATCAAAATAGTTTTATTACTCCCTTCGATTATTTTTAGTTGTCAAATTTTGACTTGACATATTTATTAAGAAAACAATTATTTATATAGTAAGTTTATAATTTTATTCCTATTAATTGATGGGTCTCAAAGCTATGTTTTTCAAAGAATTAACTTCATGATAATAAATTAAGAATATAATAGAAAAATTGTCCCATCTTGATTTGTTAAAATAGAGAAATAAACATGAAAATCAAATTAGAAAATCTTTTACAAAAGTGAACGGAAAGAATACTTTTTATACCATCTTTAATATTAAATAACTGCATAAAGTAGTACTGATCAAATTTAGAGTTTCAAAGCATCATAATGATTAGTTTAGTAAAATATATCACTAATTCACATCACTAACCCCTTGTTTGGATGGTTGTTAGTCATTGTATTGTATTGTTAGTTTAAATAAATACAATGTTTGTTTTGATTGTTACTTGTGACAACTCATAGTTCTATTCTTGCATGTACCTATGTTTCAAGTCTCATTCTTACATACATGAAGTAGATTAGGGTCATAAGTTACCTTTAGTACTTAGTTGAGTTCAAAACTTTTCTATAAATTGAGTTTCTAGCGTTAGATTATACAAGGGTCAACTTTAAATGACCATAACTCTTAGCACACATAGAATTAGATGTCTCATACCTACCAAATGAAAGGTGTTTGAATTAGCTTATCAATGCAACTGATTTTACCTCATTTGGAGTTCGAAGTCGAAAATTATGGTTGTTTTTACTGGAAACTGTCAGATGGAGAGTTGTTCTACGAAACCACGTACGAGCCAAGGATTAAAGTACGACCCGTTTGCTAACTCGTGGTAAAATTTCTGGAAAATTTATTTTTTGGTTCCAAACTTTACGGACCCATCTACGAGTCGTAGAAACTCCTACGGACCGTAGATGGGCTCATGATAGCAATCCAGAGACCCTAAAATTTATCCAAAAGTTTATAGAAGGGTTCTTACGGGTCGTGGAAGTTTCTATGGGTCGTAGATGAGCCTGTAGATGACTTTTGACAACTTTTTAAGAAAGGTTATTTTGGTCTTTTCCCACCCTTTCAAAGCCTACACCTAACGTTTTTACACCTAAATAAAATCCTAAATATATTCATCCTTTTTACACTAAAAATACTCTCTCAAACTTAGAGCAAGGGTTCAAGGGAGAAAAAAGCTAGGGTTTGAAGCAAAAACTTGAGAATTCTTCCAAGCTGTTTCAAGATTCAAAATTTTCAGGTATGTAAGGCTAACCAAAACATGGATTATGTTCTTCCATGTAGCCCATAACCCGGATTGATGGAATTGTGAGTGAATTGAGTCTTCCATGAATGTTTCTTGAAGATTTTTCTTAAATTCTAATGTATTTCTATGCAATTTTGCATGAACTACAGTTTTTATGAATTAAATGTTTGAATTAGGTGATTTTACCTTACTACATGAATTCTTGTTATTTTTACATATTTCATTCAGATGAGCATGCATGAGTATAATTTGAGCCTAAAGAGCCTATGAAATCCCTAAATGCTTTAAATCTACTTTTGTTTTCTTGAATGTTATGAGTTAGAATGATGCATGATAGAGTTTTTACGAGTCAACAGCTGAGCTTAAAAGAATGTAACCAAGGAGTTGATAGCTGATGTGATAGATTGAGTTGACAAATGTCCAATGAGACTAGATGAATAAGTTAACCACATGATTTATGTCCTATGAGCATATTGTGTATTGGGAGGAGTATCGAGCACCGAATTGAGTAAGAGTAAGTCTAACTCAAACTCAATAACTACGTAGCCGGTGTAGGAGAGGATTGAACCGTAAAAGCGGATGTTTCCTATTGTCTTGAGACTTGATGTTACTAATTTTGGATCCACTGATAGGACTCCACATTTGCCATTTTCTTGAAATTGGGTTTTTTTTTAGAGACAACAAGAGGATCAGAATTAGGTGGCAATTTTGCTTTCCCTTTTTCACGTCAACCGGAGGACTCCACATTTGCTATTTTGTTGACAGCAAGAGGATCAGAATTAGGTGGCAATTTTGCTTTTCCAGTAGAGCTTTCAGTAACAATGATCCACATTTGCCTTTTTCTTGGAAGAAGATGCACCATCAGAGTTGTCTGTTTTTGCCTTGTTGGATTTGGGTGGTAGAGGACCAGGATCATCATTCATTCTGAGAGCAGTTCTTCGAAATACAATGGCGGCTGACTTCTTATTTGCCCTTCTCTTTCGACCCATGGAGCACAGAAGCTTTCTTTCTTCTTTGTTATCGGTTATGGCGATTCACAGAAACATAGCAAGTTTTTAGCTTTGAATTGATACTTAATGACTGCTCATCAGCCTTATATATATAGTGAATATGTTTCCATAAGAGAAAGTTGAATTGTTTCCATTATCAAAAGTGTATCACCATATGTAGTGAATATGTTAATAATTTCTTAACTCTTAAGTTTGTAATATAGGTGAAGTAGGTTAAAGAAAATACTTTTATTTTGTAATGGCACTTGTAACGTAATAATATTATTGTATCTTTATAATTAGGGAAAAGTACCTATATATTCTCAAATATTTTATTATTTTTATAACATTTTTTAAATTTTAAAATAGCATGTATCAACTTTTATTCGTGCGCTAATATCATGTTAACATGAATTCCTACATTTTTTTTTCCTTTTATAATATTATCATCACAATATAAATATACGATGGAATCAAAGAGTAATAAACATAAGAATATATATATACACACACACTACTATACTAGCTTAGAGTGTACGTGTTTTGTACGTATGTACCGCATCAATTTGAAAATAGTACTTTTCATTAAATAAATATAATATTCATGTAAAAAATTCAAATAAATAGTATTAATTTGATGCAATAGTTTAGTCTATTGTGAAACGACAAAGATGAGAAAATCAATTCAATTTTTTATAATATAGATATATTAATTGTTTTTGAATACGTAAAGTAATAATTTAAAGTTGAATAATCAGAAGTTACATAATTATTCGATTAAAATTTAATATAACAAAAGATTCCTAAATATAAAAGGAGTAGTTTAATATTTTCAACATAATTTTACTGAATTTTTTTCTTTAAAATTTGTTATATTATATTCTTTTATTAACAAAATACTTGATAGTCAAAATTAATTATTTTTAAAAAATAGTCTTAAATCAAAAGTGAATTCTAAATATAAAGAAATCTTAATCAAAAGTGAATCTTAAAACTAAACAATAAAAAATTAAATAATAAAAAGAAAGCCTATCTTTTGATCCTTGATGAATGTTAAAACAGAGAAAGATGATGAAAAATAATTATGATTATGATTTTATTTTTATATACAAATAAAAAATGAAAAAAAAAAATAATCGATTCACTCTATGCCTATCTTTCTAAATAAACTTATTTAATAAAAAAAATTAGGAGTAAAGTCTCTTGTTTCTTACCTTTTATTTTTGCCTATTTTTTGGGCTATTTATTTGGATGTGTTTTTTAAAACATTTCCTATTTTCCTTATGTTTTTTTCCCAATGTTTTAGCTACATTTTTTTGGGATGATTTTTTGAAAAAAAAAATCCCCATTTTGTGGAATGTTTTTGTTTTCTTCTTCTTTTTTTTCTTTAGGACCTTTTATTAAAAAAAATTTGCCAATTATTTTGGAAGTTTTTTTTAATTACTGTATTTTTTTTTATCAAATTTATTTTAGGTGAAAAAAAAATCTCTTTATAGGAATTTAACTATAATAAGAATATTTTCTTAATTTAATTTATACGATGTATATTATAGTCAATATTTAATATATATATATATATATATATATATATATAATGATATAATTTAAAGAAAAATGATGAATAGACGATTTTGTCTAAAAAAGAATTTTTTAATAAAGGGTAAAAAATTTAAACAATATTTATAAAATATAAATAGTTAATTTGAAAAGGACATAAATTTAAATTTTTCTAAATTAAATAAGCAAATTAACCATATTGGGCTTTCGTTTCTACTTTCTCAAAGAAATCAAAAGTACTTTCTTTATTAATTTTTAACTCATTTTTTCTTTCTATCTACTTTGCTTATTCATTTATTTTCTTTATTTACCTCATTTTCTATTTAATTCTCTCCATCCCAAAGATAATATTCTTTTTATTGTAATTTACATAATTCATTTTGTCGATATAAAATTCAAAGTATCAATTATATTCTACGTTATAAAAGACTAAATAAAATGCTAATATAGGTAAGTAGCTAGATTGAGAAGAACAATATCATATCAAAATTTAGAATTTTTCGTTTTTAGATAACGAGAAAAACTCACAGCTATCTTTTGGGTGTGCAAAGGGTAAAACTTCGTTCTTATGCAGTAGCTCTCAATCTACCTGGAAGGAGTAACCTGCACTAAACAAACCCAGTGCAACGAATTCGACCCCGAAGATTTTGCCTTTCTTTCGCTGGCAATACTAGAGGTGACAATTTTATTTATATTTGTAAATATTTAATAACTTTGATTTAAACTTGTTTTCGTGTTTAAAATATAATAATTACTAAGAATCCAATAACCGTTAAATCAAAATATAAAATTCATAAACTCAAAATTTTAATTTCATCCGATGAAACACATTTTACTTTGTAAGCTATCATGACTCTTCTCTTTGTTTTCCTGTTGGTACGATTTTACTTCTAAACTTTATAAGTATAAAATTAAGTGATCATCAAAGGATGTGACCCAAGACCACGCTCTTCCCTTTTGAGTCTGCTCTTAGGTGCCTAGCCCGAAGAAGGAAAGACGAGGCATAGCAAAGGCTAAGGCGATGGAAGCAAGACTGAGTCCCTGTGGGGAAGGCGCCAAAGTCTTTTCGAGACGTGCGCAGGATGATAACCTAATTGATTATTCTGAAGAAAGGGCCTACTATCTTCCAGAATTAGCCCTTCCTCCGCCTTATTCTTTTGAAGATATGGAGACAGCCTCCCTTTTGATGTGAAGTATCGAACAAGGTTATTCAATTTCCTTCTTAATTAGAGGTTTCGGTTTCATGTTTTGGATAAATTTTTTTATTAGGGAGCATTTTTTTCCGATAGACTCCATTAATAGCGAAACCAGAATTTCACTAAAAGAGTTTAAAATATAAAAATATAAACACAAAAAGAAGCCAAAGGGGGTTCATTATTTATTATGTAAAAGGATAAAAATTCATTCATACATAAACATAGCAAGTTTTCGCCGAAGAGGACTCAGATGAACCACCTCGATTCAACCTACCTATACCCAGCTTGAATTCCATGAAAAACATTTTCTTTTCATACCAAGCACACCCTTAAGTTTTAACTATTTGACTTCACATCTTGTTCAACATGATTAGTTGGCAATGTGTGTCAAATCCATTTTTCAACAAGTTATATACATAGCATTATTTTTGTTTAGAAAATGCCTATTGTCCTCATGGCATGCAACTTATTATATTGGTCACAAATTTTTGGACCAAACTAAATAAATAATGATAAAGGATCACACATTTCTGATTTGCTGATCTGTGACATGTGAATGATTAATTATGGCAAGTGCCAATTCATTGTCACAAACCTTCCAATTTGCCAACTCTATAGTAATTATTCCATGAATTAATATATATGTTTTGAGACTAATTCGTAGTTAGGAAAATTTGGAGTTGTGTACGGTGTAAATACTATCATCAGGTCACTTAAAAGATAATTATAAATAATTTTTTATGTAAATATTATTTAATTGATTAAAAAAAAGATGAATTTTGTTTTTTACATAAATTAAAGCACATTGATATTTGTAAATACTATCAATAAATGTAATTTAACTAATCTCATTGAAATGTGTACATTATCGAAAATTAACTTCAAGAGTCTCCTAATAACTTTTCTTTTCTCTTGGAAAGTGTTCTCTTTTTAGTTTTATATTCACTTCATCCACTTTTGTGTATCCATGATGAACTTTGTATTTTCTTTAAGAAGATAATAAATAAAGTGAATGTTTTATTATGAAATTTTATTAAGTATATTATTGAATATTTTATTATAGGGATAATGTATAAGTACTTTCATGAATTTTGACCAAAATTCTAGTGATATCTTAGCTTAATTAGGGTTTTATTATCCTCTTAAACTTATTTTTCACATTTTTGTGCATCTTTTATACTGATGTGGCACATTCAACTAAGCAAGTTGGTCGTATATATTGTACATACGCACCTGCCACATTAGTAAATAATTTTTTTAAGTTTTTAATTCTTTTTTGAATCATTTTATTTTCTTTATCTTGTTTTTAAATTAAGTTAATACACATAATTTTTTTTCAAAAAAAAAAAAATCTTGTGTTAAATTTTTTAAAAAACTTTTCCCTTCATTCAGTGTCTTTTCTCTTTTATTTTTTTTATTGATTTTATTTAACTCTTTTTATTTTCTTTGTCCTTTTTTTTATTTGATTTCAAATTTAATTCCGAATGCATTGTATTTAGAATAAGGCCACTTATCCTGTCATAGTAGCATCGCCATAGCAGGATCCGTCCTGTTGTGGCAGGTCATACGGAGATAAAAACTTCATAACTTGCATTCCAAGTCCCCATTTTGCAACACACTCTCAAAGCATAACGTTCAATAACTTACCTTTTAGGACAAGATCAATTTCAAGAATTCCACTTGCCCAAATTCAGTTCTGTAAAGCTATAGATTCCTTATTGTCTTATTTATCCACTTAAAAGATCAAACTCAAAATAAATCTCCAATCTATTACTGGATTACTCAGACATCACCTGACTCAGATTTCATCCAAATCTGGCCTAGGCTCAAAATTCTCAAGTTACTAGTCGAAAGTTTCTGGCGCAAATTCTTTTGCCATTGACCTATTTATAATGGGGGGACAAGTCGTTACATTATGCTAATTAGTAGCTTTTAATTCAACGATTGGTTTATAATGAAGTAACTATTTTATTTTGTTAGTTTCAATTAAGATTTTTGAGGCTACTCCACCCTATACTCTAGTTCATATTTATATAAAGGGTGTACATTCTCTTGAAAAAGCATTTAAAAAATTCTATAAATTTATGGAGTATTCATAAAAGATCGAAATCTCAAGTATCCCAAAAGACTCTTGGGTATTCATAAAGATATCAAGATCTCAAATATTTATAGAATATCATATTCTTCTTGATAATCAAATAATTCAAAAAAATTCACAAATCTTTTGCACATCATGAAGATCAAGTACCTAGTTTGAGAAATACATCATCAACAACCGTCAAATCACAAAGAAATCTTAAGGGAGAGAAGAATCAAAGGATAAACAGATTTATACACATTATTTTATTAATAAAATCATATTTCTTTATATTTTATTTGTGAGTGCGATTTAGTTTCTATCACGTTTAAAATTGTTATTTACAAATTCTGACATGTCCAGTAGGACCAACGGACCTAGCCCTTATTAACAACTTGATCCAGAAGAAATCTTAATAAAGTATATATATATTTTCCTTGTTGACAAGCCTTATGAGATGCAAATCCAAATTAAATTTCAATATGATATCAAACATCACTTACAAAAAAAAATTCTACTTAATATTTACAACATATGTAGAATCAAACCATAAACAGTCACAAGAGCCATCACAAGTGAATGATCAACATGAGGCTCCACCACTAGACTTAATACATCATCCCCAAACTTAACTGCTGATGATGATTGCTTTTGCTTTACCTGAAAAAATCTCATAATATTAAAACAAATTCCACTTAAAAAAATTGTGGAAAAACATAATTATGTATATAAATTACCAAAGATAAATAACAAACCTCAGCAATAAGTATGTTTTCTTTGTTGATAATCTTGAAGCCTAGTTTTCCTTTTAAAGCAATAATCCTATAGCTGTTTGTATCACATCCAAAAATAACATCATAGTGTAAATCTCCTATGAATAAATTGCCATTTTGTTTCACTTGAAAAAATGGAATCTCCTCATCCATCTTATAGCCATTCCAATGTCCAAAAAATGACAATTTCTGAAAAAGAAATTAATAAATCATTCAATTAGTAAACAAAAAATTAGAAGCATATAATTAAATAATGAGAACTTTTAAGTTTTTAAATGAGATTGTCACATAGTGTTCATCAGAGCAATTTTGATCGTACCTTTTTACGAAGAGAAAAGAGTATTGTTCCTTGAAGATCCATGAGATGGACTTGTTTGCTACATTTTTTGTTGTAATTGTCGATTCTATATACAAGTTGACCTTTTGAATCAAAAACAGCACATCCATTTCCATGGAATACTAGTGATTTCATCCATAAAGTAAATGTTTCTCTTTTTGTTGTGACATATTTACTTGTACAAGTAGAAGAACAAGAAGAAGTAGAAGATGATGATGACGTTTGAGGATAAATTCTTGCCATTGGGAAAAGCTTTAGAGAGAATACAAATTGAGTTTGTGATACAAGACACCTTTAAAGAGACTTGAATATATATATATTGAGTATTTCAAGAAATGTAGTTGAGAAAGTACTACTTTTGATAATTAAATTAATTATTGGTATACCCCACTTAAAAGTGATTGATGTCAAAGATTTTTCAGGAAAAAAAAATGGGGCCAAGAAGAGGATTATGAGGTGCGAAATGAAATTCTAATCGATGTACAACAATAACATATTTAGAGGGATTCTACAAGTGGTATTTCGAGAGAGTAGAGTGTACGCAGACCTTACTACTACCTCATAAAGGTAGAAAGATTATTTCCTAGGAACCATCGTCTCAAAAACCCATAAGCAGAATAAATTAGGTATGGTAAAAGGAAAGGAAAGGGGACAGAAAGATCGACCAATAAGGAAAAGCACATGATAGTATGCAAATATGATAAAATTAACATATCAAGACGGAAAATGATAACACAAGATATAAAGACAATGTAAATACGCTAAAAGTGAACAAATATAGGACTAATATATATTGACAACATATGATGTAAAGACATCACTACTCGTACTAACCTACTATATCACAAAGTCATTTATCGACCTACCCTTATTAACCTATTAGCCCTCTACTCTAACACATAGCCTCCACTATTTTCTATCGAAAGTCATATCCTTGGTGAGATGAAGTTTCGCCATATCTTGTCTGAGCACCTCCCCCCAATACTTCTTCAGTCTACCTTGACCCCTCCGCGTATCCCCTAAATCCAACCTCTCGCACCCTAACAGGAGCATCGATGCTCCTTCTCCGCACATGTTCAAACCAACGCAGTGTTGCTTCCCTCATCTTGTCAGCCACAAGGGCCACCCTACAACTTCTCCTGGACGATCTCATTCCTAATCCTATCACTCCTGGTATGCCCACACATCCATCTCAACATCCTCATCTCCGCAACCTGCATCTTCTGAACATGTGAGTTTTTAATTGGCCAACACTTCACCCATATAACAAAGATAGTCTAACCACCATTCTGTAAAACATGTGCTACTAATTAATATCATGGCTTAACTCATAAACAGACCCCTAAACTTGTCCTCATTTTTCACTTAGACACCTAAACTAAGGCAAGTTCCTAATAGACACCTCAAATGCTAAGATTTGATCCCATTAAACACTTTTATCCTACTTGGCACTCTCCGCAGTCCTTTTTCATGTTAATTGTACTATCTTTTTTATTTTTCAGTCAAAAATAAATAGTTGCGGTCCAAAAAAAATTTTTTTTTTCATAAAAGTAGGTTCTCAAAATTCTCAATTATCCAAAAAAAAAATTTTTTCATAAAAGTAGGTTCTCAAAATTCTCCGTTAACCATGTGAGAAAAAAAATTATTGCAATTTTAAATAAAAATTTTTTGCACATGGTTAACTGAGAATTTTGAGAACCTACTTTTATGAAAAAAAAAATTTTTTGGACCGCAACTATTTATTTTTGGCTGAAAAATAAAAAAAACAGTACAATTAATATGAAAAAGGACTATGGAGAGTTCCAAGTAGGATAAAAGTGTTTAATGGGATCAAATCTTAGCAGTTGAGGTATCTATTAGAAACTTGTCTTAGTTTAGATGTCTAAGTAAAAAATGAGGACAAATTTAAGGGTCTGTTTATGAGTTAAGCCTAATATCATTTATTATGATAAATTCAAATTTAAAATGCATGTTCTTTTATGAAAGAAAATATTTTATTTATAAACTCAAACTCATTATATTTCACTCTAGAAAATAATCAGCAACATCTTTATTTATAAAAGTATGAAATCTATTTTAATTCAAAACAAGAAACCTATATTCCTAGAGTTTGAATAAAATTTTAAATAGACATATATTAAATAAATTTATAAATATCAAAACCAAAGCAAATGTAATTTCATAGAAGTATGAATTCTTACCTTCAACACTATAAATTATTAGTTTCTTTATTAATTTGTGCAAAGTCCACAAACTAAAACCAAAGCTCTTCTTTTTAATTAGGAAAAACTCTCCATCTTCTTTCTTTGATGAATTAATTAATTAGTAGTTATTATTATTATTATGTATTTCTTTGTTCAATAAGGGTGGCCTCCTAGAAAGATAATATGGAAAATGATTGTAGTGACCACGTTTAATAAAAGCATACATTTATTTATTGTATGTGGGGAAATTGAAGATTATTTATTTTGTCATTCATTATGTTGGCCATTCAAGCTTCGAGACAATATTAATTATTGTGAAATAAGTATACTATATTTAGGTCAAACCCCACGCCCATTATTTTTATACTATACTTTATTTTTTCATGCTACTCTTTTTGTTTGTTGCTAATGGTGAAAAAAGAAAATAAGCTAAGTGTAGTCATCAAGGATAATCTATTGTTTTAAAAGAGTTCATGTCCCAAGAAAAAGAAACATTTATTTGTTACTTTATCACCTTGTCCATTACTTTTGTTTGGATGGATACTATGTACTCTTCCCGGTTAACTTTTACTTGTCACTGTTCTGCTTTTCGAGCTCAACTTAATTAAATTTCAAAGCTGATTAAATTAAAATAGCTAAATTTAATATTTTAAATTTAAACTTTAGATGGTTGAAAACTATAGGAAAAATGTTATAAGTTGCAATCACTCTCGTTTAATATGATGAAAAATACATCTTAAAATGTTGGTCAAGGTTCATATAGTTTGACCTCAATAAGTGAAATAGCGACAAGTAAAATTTAATGAAGGAAGTATCGTTTTGTATTATATTGTATTATTTTACTGACTATAGTATTTTGATCGATTATATCATTTTTGTCGTTACATAATGTTACATATTCGTAATTTGAATGATAACTCTATAAGAAATTATAGGATATGGGATAGAATTATTATGAAAAAAAGTAGGGTAAATTGATTCAAGTACTCAACATTTCAACAATTATTTGAAATCATGTGCTTCTTATCATGTACCTTTGCTTCAATTTGTACCATTTTCATAAATAGTTTTGGACGTAATTAACGGAAAAGTCAGAGAAGGGCAGCAATGTCACTAGCTGAAAGTTAGAAAAAGAAATTGTCCAGTTTGAAAAATGAAGAAATTTCTAGGAAGGATCGTTTTTTTCTTAAATGAATCTTATGTAATTCGATTTTATTGAGGTTTTATCGGATGGGTCACGAAAATTTGGTTGATTTGAAAATTCTAATTGAGAAAATTATTGATATGCTAATAGAAAAAGATAATTAGGGATTTAGTGAATTTTTTTTGATGAATTTAATTGTGAGTTGTAGATGAGAATATTGAATTGGATGTATGGGCATATAAGGAGAGACAGAATTAGAAATGAAGAAATTCGAAACAAGGTGCATGGTAGAGTACAAGACAGAGAAATAAGGCTGAGATGATTCGAGCATTTGAAAAGGAGATGCACCGGTGCTCTAGTGGAGGTGTGAGAGTTGACTATGAATGATAATAGAAGAGAGGTAGAGATAGACTAGAAAAGTATAGAGATGAGGTAATTAGACGGACATGAAATTTGTTCAACTTACTGCGGATATAACTTTAGATATACAAGAGGTTGCAAGGGACACGAATTAGGATGACGAACTAGCAGGTAGTTAGTGTGGTTTCGCTTAACATTACTCCTGTAATTTTTTGTAACTGAATTTCAATTACAATCTATTGTTTCTTGTATTTTAATTATCTTATTTTTTGTTGTAGTTAATATTCATAATATTTGACCATACTTTTTATGAATAGTATTTTATTATACTTTCTTTATTTTTATTTTTTTTCAACTAAAACAATTCGAATCGAGGGTCAATTAAAAATAACTCGCTCCACCTTTTTGGTATGGCTAATGCATGTATATACTTACCCTATTATGTTTGTCCCTATTAGTGTTATGGTTGGGAGACATTATTTTTTCTATTTAAATAGCAATCCCCACTTTTTTCACTTTTGTGTACATAGTGCTCTTCTTGTGTACTTACTTTTGTACACAAATTGATTTAATTAATAACTTTGGTTTGTTTTTATTAGTATTACTATAATAAAATAAAAGGAACATAAAAGAGATAACAAGTCCTATCCAAATTTGCTTTTCTTGAGATTTTTTTCCCACTCTACCACTTATCTCTTGCTATATATAAGAAGCTTCTCTTTAGTATACACATCTACTAAAAATTAAGAAAATCTTTTAATGGACTTAAAAGATTGCTTTTAAGTAAATAATAAAAAATTCACTTGTTTAGAGTTTACTTACGTGGTTTCAATTTAGTTTTTGAAATTATCATTTGTATGATAGTTAATTTGCCAGATACATATATCATGCGTATTCAGATATATGTATCTCAAATATATGAGGATTAAATTAGGTGTAATTTATTTCAAATACATTATATACAAGCAGTGTGATTCACATGTATATAAAATATGCCATCTCTCGCTCGCCTCTATCTCCTTTCTCACTCTCTTCTCTCGCTTGCCTCTCTTCATATATGTTTGTGTTTCAAAATATATTTCATATACATGTATGTAGTGCGATTCGCTTGTATTTGATATACATTTACTTTCTCCTTGCCTCTTTGCTATCTCACTCTCCTCTCTCCCTATATATTTGCATTTTAGAATGTATCTGGTATCCAAGATACAAGTATTTAGTATCTGTGATTCATTTATCGGACTCAAAATCTGAAGGAGTGATATATCTGACATGAAATCTAATATGAAATTATTAATTAGTAAAACAATATGAAATTATTTCAACCGTAGAGTGGATTAGTATTTATTATAAGAATAATTTGGTAATTAGGTGGATTTTCTTTTTAAGTTTTTTTTCTTTGGTCCTTTGGAATGTTTAGCAAAATTTAGAGTAACTTTTACGTCAAGTATTTTTAAACCAAAAATAATAAATTGGGAATTGCCCCCACTTATCTTAACTTAATCAACAATTGCTTTTACTTTGATGAATCTATTAATTTTTTTATCATAAAAAATTATTTCAATATAAATTAAATTTCAAAATTATTTTAATATAAATTAAATTTCAATCAAACCTCTCATTAAAAGAGTAACCTATTCACTTTTGAAAAACTTCCTAGTTATCTAAATGAGTTTGAGTTGTACATATTATGGGCATAATTTCTTTTATATTATTATATTATTCCTACTCTCCAATAATCCCTCATTTTTATCTTATATAAAAACAAAAACTATATATACTTCCCCTATTTTTTCCTTTATTAATTGAACTTCCTACTATTTTGCAAATATAAACCGCTATTAAAAATGAGAATTTTTTCCGCCTCGAATAAATGAGAAATTTGTGTAATAAAATACGATTTTTGTCAAACCAACTCACTAAGAAAACTCATAATGAAAAACAAATTCTTACCGAAATACTAGGAAGCTTCTCTAGATTTTAATTTTTTTTTATGCTATTCTTTCTTTTCTCGGTGATTCAATTAAAATATCGATGAAAATGACTGTTAAACATTTTTCAAAATTAGCAATATGACTAGGTTTTTGACACATTTAACATTTGATATTTATTGGGAGCCAGAAGAGAGCTGGTTTCATATATATATATATATTGTAACACAAATAATATAGCTCAATAATACACTCCAAAAAATAAATTTGGAAGTCAATGGTGTTGACTTTCTATAATACTTCATTTTCATGCTTTCATTCATTTGTTTTTGTTTAGTCTTCATGCTATTTTGTGTTCACAACACGATTTCCTCGTGGAAAATACATATAAATAAAGAAAAAAAAGGGAATAATATATAAAAGAGTATGTTTGGGTAAGTTATTTTTAATTTATTTTATGTGTTTGGTAATATCAAATAAACACTTGATTGACTATCTGAATTTTCACCTTATTATAAAAGGTTTAATTTTTTTCATCTTGTAATCTCTTCCTGATTTACCTTTCTCCTGCCTCCAATTAATTTTAAGGTGGAGAATCGAACTCTTAAAGTGAGAGTTTAAGTAGACAACCAATCGTGTTTTCGTTAGTATAGTTCCAATTAAACTTGTTTTTAATTGTAAAAACAAAATAATTACTTATCATTTTACTAAGTTATTCAGTTAGGAGCATACCATGCAGGAATTGGTTATTAATATGTATTCATGGGAAATGTCTTAGCATGGTGGCTATAGTTCTTTGAATGTACATTCACACATATTATTCATCAAATTATGAGAAAAAAGATTCTTAAATAATGTGCTTCCAGAAAACCACACTATTATTTAATATTATTGTTTAGTCATTATGGTAACGAATTATATCCACATTTTCCAACTCATTAAGCAAACACATCACATAAAATAAATTCTCGTTGAAATACTGAGAAGTTTTAAATAATTTATCAATTTAATTAAAATATTTGTGAAAATAATCACTAAACATTTTTCAGTGAGAAATTTCAATGAAATAGTCTCTATTCTTCCCAAAGAAGTTTTATTCTTCAAAAAATTAATTATTAACTTTTTGGATTAGGAGGAGGTCAAAATCTAGATGTTGGACCTTTAAATCTAAGGTGTTTAGGTAATGATTTTACTATAGTATAATATATCTTGGTTATTATACTCATTTTTTAAATGACATTCTAACAATAGATTCATGAGATTGAATAGAAAAATTGATGGAAATTTGACCTATAACACCCTACAAAAGGTATCGTATTGAATGAATTCACTTGGTAAATGGACTCTACTCGAGATTTCTAAGCATAGTTTGAATTATGAACTTGACTCTACTGCCGATTGACGTGTGGATAAGCGTCTCAGTCGACATGCTTGCTTCAGCTGTCGATTGACGTGTCTGCTGAATCAGGCAGGTGCTGATTAAGTCGCAATAATTAACAGGTTAATTTTTCTTAAAACATATTTAAAAAATCTATTAATATATACAAATTGAGATTAAAAAATAATATAAGTTTGGCCTGTGTTAACACAGACTCTGATAACTAATATGATTAATGCGATTTGCGCTAGGGTTTCATATTCGTCCGGTGGTAAAGAAAAGAAAATAGGCAAAGTGAGAGGGAGAGGAACGATGGCAGATGAAGATTTTGATAATTTTGTAAGGTGGCGATCATACATAATCTAAGCCCTCATAAGTGGTATGTAATCTCTCTCTTTTTTGTTTTACTCTAAGGTCCCTTGGATCAGATCAGTGACAAAATCAGAATTTTAATTAAAGGGTTCAAAATTTGAAAAAGTTTACACACGAATCAATCGACTTTGCATATGGTCAGCTTAGATTCAGTAGCGGAATCAGCATTTTCGTTAAGGGTGTTCATATTTTTAGAACATGATGGGTGATTTTTGTATCAAGGGTGTTCAACAATTGATATATATTAAAATATTTATATTTAACATATATATTCGAAAAAGTTTTCTGAGGAAGGATATTCATCTCACCATCCTCAGATGAACAAGTGTTTTTTTTTATTGTGATTTGTTAAAAAAGAGAGATATGAGGTCCAAGTCGAATTGGATGATGGGCTGCTTCCAATTCGTGAAGTTTGTTCAATTGTGCGACACATGAAAGCAAAGGTAAACCATAATATGAGAAAATGGAGCCAATCAAAAGTTTGTTCAAATATATATTTCTTCTAATCGTGTCAATTTATTTTTCTTGATGTCTTCTTACTTGTTGATATTCTATTATGTCGTCCCTTCATATAGAAAAATAGAAGTACTTGAAGTAATAGTATTAATTTTGTAATACAACCGACTACAACTTCAATACGATATTATCGAAAACCATACCAAATCAAAATTTAAGTTATTATCAAATTATCAAATTGAAATTTAAAAGTTCGATATTTGCTATCCACTTTTAGTTACCAATTACTGAATTATTAAATTCAAAATTTAAAAATTTCGAACTGAATACCGTGTGCACTCCTATTAACAACAAAAATGCAAACTTAATATTTATATATATTTAATTAAAAAACTTTTATACAAACACACTATTTTATGCAAAAGTTATCAAATTTGGTTGACCTCATATCCAAAAATCTAACTTTGTTGGTGCATTCACTTGGACATTCAATCACCTTATTAGTCACATCACACTATGTGGAGGGTGTTTCACACATGCATTAATGAATGAAGGGAATGATTGGATCAAGATATTTATATATTATTACTAATATTTTTATATAATTCCGGCCAAAATATCATTCCCAAAATAAAATCCTTCTAACTCATTTTGCATCTTACTTTCACTCCTTTTTCAAGTGAAAAAGGGGCAAACCTCATGTATTAAAACTTTTGTTGTGCAGGGTTCGAAGAAGAACTCGACACAAAGGTCTATTGTACGCAATTTTTCTGCAAAAGACTATTTTCAAGGCTTGAACACATGATTTCCTGGTCATATGATTTTTAAATAAAAGTACTTGTAATTTACCTTTATGTGTATCTTGTTGATAACTTGTTGAAAGTAGAAACCAATTTGGTTACTATTATCATATTCAACTTTTTATCTAAACTCACAACTATTTATTGATAAAATTAATTTCAGCACTTCAAAGTATATTTATTTTAAATTTGCGCTCGATATATGTTTAGATTTTGCAAATATAATATACTTCATACTATTTTAAAGGAAACCTACAAAAATAATTTTCTCTTTATTTAAAAAAGAATGACTTACTTTTCTTTTTAGTTGATTTAAAAAAGAATGACTCATTTTCTTTTTTGATAAAACTTTAATTTCAACTTTCTAGTGGCATGTTTAAGACCAGAAGATTAAAAGAAATTTCCGCATTTGACATAACTTTAATTTAGGACCACAAGATTAAAAAACTTTATTTGTTCTCTTAAACTTCGTATCAAGTCAAATTAGGTCAATCTTTTTTAAATGGAGGCAGTATATTGTATATTGAATGCGGAGAATTGCTCCATAAGTTTGAGGAACCCTAGTGATGCATAAATTCATAGAATAAGGGAGGATTGTTTTGTGGAGTAAAGAGTTATATCATTGCTTATTTTGAAGATAATGAAAGCAGATAAAATTGGAACTCGTTTTGCTAGGCCGCACAAAGCTTTGTATCTATCTAATTGTAATAATTATGATACTTATGATCATGTAGTAAGTTTGAGAAAGGGAAAACAAAGGCTAGGATTTCTAATAAAAACTTTGTATTAGAAAAATGAATAAATCAACTAAATTGTATCGACTATACATGAATAAATATATACATCAAGGGCAAAATTGTCAAATAAACATAATTATCTACCCTAGCTAGTGGGCTAAGTCAGAATGGGCCTTGAGTTAGCAGAAGGCCCAAAATGAAAATGAAGCCCAACATGGTTCATGGTTGAGGAGCCCATGAATTTTGAACTTTTCAAGATCATATTTTGTGTACTTGAATTTAGCTGTACTCTAATCGAAGATCTTTCAAAAGTGGTCCTTCTACCTCCACGAGGTAGTGGTAAAGTCAAACCCCATTCATGAAATTTTACTATATATATTATTGTTGTCAAGATTATTTCTTGTGTATTGGATTTGGCTGCACTCGAACCGAGTATCTTTCGGAAACAGCTTTTCTACCTTTATGAGGTTGTGATAAAGCCTAGACCCCATCTGTGAAATTTTAAATTTTGCGTTTAATCAAACCACATATTGTCACAAGAGCCACAACAAAAGAGTAATCTACTTGGGGTTCCACTTCTAGAGTTAGCACATCATCACCATACACAAATCCTCTTGATGATTGCTTTTGTGTAACCTATAATACATACAATTAATTAAAAAAAAAATTAGCATATTAATCTTTTTTATTAACAATCATAAATATTCAAAATGAAATAATGAACTTTGTTAGTCAACAAGTTGACCATTATTACCTTTGCAACAAGTTGACCATTATTATTTGAGATTTGAAATGATGATTTTTTGTCTATTTGTTGAATCTTGTAGCAACTTCCTATAGATTTATCACACCCTAAATTCACATTGCAAATTACATCTCCTTTTGAAAACTTCCAATTCCTTCTCACTTGAAACCATGGCTTCCCTTTAAATCCACCACTTAAATATCCACTCCATCGACCAAATAATCTTAGTTTCTGTGGAAAAAATACCACAAAGTTCAAAAAATATATATATAACTAATTAAAAGTAAACTTAATTAACCTAAGTTTAAGTCCTAAAATGAAATCGCCTTTAACAGTAAGCAACTCAGACGCGAAGTATTGAGTTCAAGACAAGAAATATTTATCCTCCTTTGGGACTCCAAAACGAATACTGAACACTAGATGAGAATTAAATGGAAAAAATATACATTATAATTTTTATTTTTTTTACCTCTTTTTTTATGGAGAAAAGAACTTGTCCACAAAGATCCATTAGGAAGACTTGATTGCTATTTCTTTCTTGGTAATTATCAACTCTAAAAACAATTTCACCTTTAGAGTTAAAAACAGTACAACCATTCCCATGAAACACAAGGGACTTCATCCATATAGTAAATGTTTGTTTTGTGGATGTCACATAACAAGAAGAAGAGTTGTTGAGTGTTTCTGGAAATATTTTGGCCATTGAATGAACAAATTAAAGGAAGTATTATAGTATACAATGAATGATGGGAAAATAAAAAAGGGGTTTATATAATATATGTTGAAGTCCAAGAAAGTAACATGAAAGTGGAAATATTATCCTTAATTTGAAGTAAATAAAATAATAATATAAAAGATTTGAACCATTTAATTGACTTCACATTTTTTGCACGTTTATTTTTGGTGTATTGTGGTGGGAATCTACAAAATAAATAAAGTAGAGATGGTACTATTTTGTATATATGCAAGTGGTGTGGCCTTGTCGAGAACCTCTTATTAAAAAAAAATTTTAAAAAAAAGTAGTAAAGATTTAGGCTGTGTTTGGTATGAAAGAAAAATATTTTTATTTATTTATTGGAAAAATAAGTACTAGAGGTTTGTTTTGTTACTTATATTTTGGTAGTTGATGGGAAAGTAAGAAAAATATCACTTCAAAATCATTATTTATATGGAAGTTATAAAAATAGCTGAAGCAGCTACTTTCGAAATAACAGAAAGAAAAGCAACGATTGGAGTGGGAGAGTTAGAGTCGAAAAACGGATTCCCCACTTCTTTCTCTCATTCAAAACCGTGTATGAGACTTTCATAGCGTGAGGTGGTAAGAGGTCGGAGGTAAAATTTGAAAATATTAAAGGATAAAGAAGAGATAACAAATTAAATTTGAAATGCTATTTCAAAAGTGTTTTTTCAGCTTTTCAAATAGAAAAAAAAAAAAAGTGATATTGTATATTTTGAGTATCTTTTAGATTTTATATGTAGCCTTAATTCTTCCCTTTTATTTTTTCATCTATCAGTATTAACCCAAAATCAACAAGCATGTTTAAAAATTTAAAATATATGTATAAAAAATTATCACTATTACATAAATTAAAATAAAAAAATAAATATATTGAACTCATGTTGGTACGAACTCTTGTGACTAGTATATTATAGTCGTCCAAAAAGAGATAGGAATTTTTTTTCATTTTTTATTTTTAATTAAATATCCATTGAATTAGCATATTAAAAATTAAAATCCATAAACTAAATTGATAATATAATCGGACTCTTTTTAATTTCGCAATTTTAAGGGATGCATTATCATATATTGATGAGCAAATTATTGTATGAATAAATAACAGAAAATGGGTCATAAATATTTTTAATCTATTAAATTTAGTTAAAAATTATTCTCCATCCGCATGTTGAGCCAAAAATACCCTCAACGTCATCTTTGGCTTAAAAATATTTTAACCTAATGAATTTGGCTCAAAAATACCCTCCTTCTATCTATTGAACCAAAAATGTCCTCAACATTTTTCCGCTTTAATGCCCTATATTTTGTTCATTTAATATTTTTTTATTTAATTTTTTCCTTTAAAATGGTAGCCAATCAACAAAAGAAGTAAGTTTTTTTAAGATGAAAAATAAATAAATTTTAATATTTTCTCCGATATCTTTTTTCTCTTGGTTATGTATTAAAAAAAAATCAAATAAGTTGGATCTTTTTAAATGATTCAATTTGCCTATTATTTTATATTGACAGGGCAATTTCTTCCAAGACCATGAGTACATAAGTTTCAAGAAATTAATGTGTTATATTAATATTATCTTTTATTAGTGAATTTTGTTTCTGGACATTGTTAAGTTAAAAGATATATTGAGGGTATTTTTTATTCTATAATTGGAAAGACGGTATTTTTTTAATCAAATCCAATAGGTTCGGGGTATTTTTAAGTCAAAAGATAATATTAAGGATATTTTTGGTCCATTAGATGAAAGAACGGTAATTTCTAAGGAAAACTACCTAATAACATAAAAGTTCCTACCATATTTAATAATATAAAATTCTCTCTATAGTTGAAATACTTACACATTGTCTCACTAATTAGTGATTTCACACTAGATTTCAAGCCAGATAACCCTAAATAAATGTATTTTTTTCATCAGATACATTTTACATAGGGAGAGAGGCAAGGAAAAAAGTTAGTATATTTCAAATATATATGAATCACACGATGCAATGTATATGAGATATCAAATACATTCTAAACATAAATATATAGACAGAGAGGCATGCAACAGAGGAGATCGAGAGGCAAGTGAGACAAGAGAGAATCGTTGTATCCCAGATACATACTAATCCACTTGAATGTGATATATCTAGAACAAATTATACCTAATTTTGGCCCATATGTTCCAGATATTTGTATCTAGAGATCAAAATCTTATATGAATTAATAGTAATTTCAAAAACTCAAAGAAAGACATAATTATGAAATATGACTTGATAGTACGTTAAAAAGTAGGGGTAAGTCTAACAACATTAGTTATTATATGTATAATCAGTGGCGGAGTTAGGATTATCATCAAAGGGGTTCAAAATTTGAAAAAATAGTCATACGTTGTTGAATAGAAATAAAGAATATCAGTCATTGATAATTTTGTCAGCAGCCAATTGTTATCGAATGGGGCCATTCAAGGATGTAAAATATCACAGTGTGATAAAAGAATCAATTAAAAAAGATCCCCTAATTCCAATTAGGAATTCCTTGGGCCCTTTAGGAACATACCTTCCAATTGAGAATTTTTATTCATCTTACCATTTAATAACTCATAATCAGATCTTAGTCTAAATATTTGCAACTTGACAATTTAAAACAGACCTTTCAAGTGATTAAATTGAAATATTATTTAATGGATGAAAATGGCGAATTAGTCGAAGGAGGTTCGATATCTACTATATACATATAAAAGAATAGTTTAATCATGTAAAAATAATATAATTTTTTATCGAATAGGGTTCGGATGAACCCGAGTTACGTTGATGCATGCACACTAGCTTGGTTTATTTTTTTAAAAAACATATTTGGCATTAGCTTGTCCAGTTGCAATTTTTCATGAAGCATGATTCATCACCAAGATTAGGTACAAATCCACCTTAATTAATTATATCTTAGAGCTTTATCTTAAAGATTAAAAATCATCATATATTTTATTATTTTTTATTAGAGGCTGTCGTCAATCGCTGAATAAACTGCGTTTAATTAGGTCCTCGTGTGGCATGCATGCATGCATGCATGTCCATTTTGTCATTTGTTAGCAAAAAAATATATTTCCTCCGTTTTAATTTGTATGTATGGTATTAATATAATAAGGAGTTTAACAAAGTGACGGAGAGTTTTGAATTTTGTTGTCTTAAACTCGAGATCAATATGCATTAAAATGTTATTTAATCTTGTATTAGTTTTAAACATGTCAAGTGAAAAGTTAGAGTTAAAGAATTATAAAAATAATAACACATTCTTTTCTGAAACAGACTGAAAAGGAAAGTACGATACATAAATCAAGACATATATATATATCATAGTATATTAAAGCAGTCAAAACTCCTAGTTGAAAACACAACCAAGTATAGAAGTTCAAATTTTCTTTTTGATCTATTATTTTACATAGTCAATCCATATATATATATCCTACTAAGCAAGCATAGATTTTAGAAAAAGTGATTTGATAATCTGTTATTTGACATTGTCAATCCATATTTCCACTTGTTTTTATTCTTTGTAATTTTCTTTATGATTGTATGTTGAATCACCTAATTTGAAAAAGTGCAAAAAGTTTATGCACATAAATCCAACGTGTAAATAAGAAAATAAATTCTAGCTTAATTAATTCTACTTTTAACAAAAGGTGTATATTCAACTTGTAATAAAGTAAAGTAATTATCCCTAAATAAAACAAGACAAGTGAACCCACTACTTGTATGATTATCAAACACAAAGGAGTACTTAAAAAAAGAAAATTGGACATTTAGGAATGATAATAGGACGGGATAAGATGGCCGAGTTGATAAAGTTTTTATGTTAAAGTTTTATTTTTCCTTGTTTAGATTTAGCTCTCAACATAGACTTCTAGTGATGGATTTAGAGATCAAAAGAGAAAAGAAGAAAAAGGTTATGTATGCCCAACCGAGGATTAGATATGGAGGCATTACTCCTGCCCTTTCTCGAGTGATGGAAGATAAGTTGAGAGACTTAGAGGCTTGGAATAATGGCGGGAATGTGAACGAGATGTGGGACACTACTGCTGGTTGCATTAGAAAGGTGGCTGCCGAGGTATTAGGGGTTTCAAGAGGGGCCTTTTGTGGATGGCAGGGCGACTGGTGGTGGAATGAGGAAGTTCGGGGCAAAGTGAAAGATAAGAAGGTTGCTTACACGAAGTGGTTGGAGTGTAGGGATGAAGAGGAAAAGCGAATGCTTTAGGAGACATATAAGACGGCTAAGTCAGAAGCAAAGACAAGTGATGTGTGCTAAGACAGCAGCTTTTGAGCGCCTATATGAGGTGCTAAGTTATAAAGGCAGGGATAAGAGATTGTATAGGCTCACTAAAGAGAGAGAAAGGAAAGCTCGCGACTTGGACCAAGTGAAGTGCATCAAGGATGAGGAGGGTGTGGTGTTGGTGGATGACACTTCCATTAAACAAAGGTGGCAAACTTACTTTCATATAAACTCTTAAATGAAAAAGGAGATAGAATCATTGAGCTGGGGGAGTTGACCCACTCCGAAAGATGTCGTGATTTCGGCTATTGTAGGCGGTTCAGAGTTGAGGAGGTTAGAAGGGCTATCAGTAGGATGAAGAGAGGGAGGGCGGTTGGACCCGATGAGATTCTGGTAGATTTTTGGAAGTACATGGTCAAGGATGACGTAGAGTGGTTGATTAGACTGTTCAATATTATTCTGAAGACTAACAAGATGCCTGATGAATGGAGGAGTACAATGGTTCCATTGTACAAGAACAAAGGGGATATTCAAAACTATAACAATTACAGGGTATCAAGTTGTTAAGTCACACTATGAAGGTCTGGAAGAGAGTGGTGGAGATGAGGGCAAGAAGGATAGTGTCTATTTCGGAGAATCAATTTGGATTCATGCCGGGGCGGTCGACTACGGAAGCTATTCACCTGTTCGGAGATTAGTGGAGAAATATAGGGAAAGAAAGAAGGACCTTCATATGGTGTTCATTGATCTCGAGAAGGCCTATGACAAAGTGCCAAGGGATGTGCTATGGAGGTACCTAGAGGCAAAAGGTGTCCCAATGGTATATATTAGGGCGATTAAGAACATGTAAGACGAAGCCAAAACTCGGGTGAGAACGGTGGGAGGAGACTCAAGCTATTTTCCAATTGAGATGGGACTCCATCAAGGATCTGTGTTGAGCCCTATCCTGTTTGCCCTAGTGATGGATGAGTTGATTCGAGTTATTCAGGAGGAGGTTCCATGGTGTATGCGTTTTGCAGATGACATAGTATTGATAGATGAGACCTGAACTAAAGTAAATGATAGGTTGGAGGTGTGGAGACACGCCTTGGAGTCCAAAGGATTCAAACTGAACAAGACCAAAACAGAATACTTAGAGTGCAAATTCAGTGTTGCGAGGGACGAAGCAGACATTGATGTGAGGCTTGCCAATCAACCTATCCCAAGAGGGAAACATTTAGGTATTGGGGGTCCATCATCCAAAGTAGTGGCGATATCGACGATGATGTCACACATCATATTGGGGTAGCTTGGTCTAAATGGAGGCTTGTCTCTAGAGTATTGTGTGATAAGAAGATACCACCTAGACTCAAAGGTAAGTTTTACAGAATGGTGGTAAGACCATCTTTGTTGTATGGGGTGGAGTGTTGGGCAATAAAAGATGCACATATCGTTGCAGAGATGAGGATACTGAGATGGATGTGTGGGCACACAAAGAGGGATAAGATTAGGAATAAGACCATTTGGGAGAAGCTAGAGGTGGCCCCGGTGGCCGATAAGATGAGGGAAGCGAGACTGCGATGGTTTGAACATGTGCAGAGAAAAGGTACCAATGCTCCTATAAGAAGATGCGAGAGAGTGGACTTAGGAGGCGCTAGGAGAAGTAGAGGTAGACCGAAAAAGTACTGGGGACAGATGATTAGACAGGACATGGCGAGAATCGATCTCACCGAGGACATGACCTTAAATAGGAAGGTGTGGAAGTCACGTATTATAGTAGAAGGCTAATAGGTTAGCAAGGTTAGGTTGATGTCTAGCCGCGGGGTAGTGTAGGGTGTTGTCTTTATCTGTATCATGTGTATTAAATCTATAGTATTTGCATAATGTTATGTGCTTTTCAATAGTAGTCGTTCTTCCTATTCCTTTCTTTACTTTAATCTTTGTCATATCTAGTCTAATCCGCCTATGGGTTGTTGAGACGAGGGTTCCCAGGAAACAACTTCTCTACTTCTATGAGGAAGTGGTAAGGTCTGCGTACATTCTGCCTCTCCAGACCCCACTTGTGGGATTCCACTGGGTATGTTGTTGTTGCTGTAGATTTAGCTCTCCTTTAGCCTTTATTAACACATTTTTTATTCTGTTTATCAATATTTATTATTTCTTCCAATTTGATTGATATTTTTAATATCATCTTCAATTTAGTTTTTTTTTTTTTTTGTTATAATAAGTTTCAAATTTATTAGCTGTTGATTATTTTTGTATTAAATACTTTTATAATGTTAATAAATTTTATTTCGTAACCATTCTCTCATGGATTATTTTACTAAGCGTGTTATGTTTGGCTTATTTTTTAATTTGTTCTGCTTCGCACTATTTAAGCATCAATTTGCCTTATTTTATCATGGCAATACATATCCCATCAATGCCTGTCTCATTATATGCGCAATTGCAATTCCTATAGGCATTGATGGGATATGTATTGCCATGATAGGTTAGGGATATTTTTGAGAAGTAAAGAATTGGGGTGCTAGCCTATCGCGTACTCTCCATGTTAGCAAACATATATAGATAGATAGATATAGATATAAATTAGAGGTGTATAAAATTGAATCAAATTGAAAAAGGAAATCGATTATTAATTTATTTGATTTGGTTTGGTATTAAAAAAAAATCTGGCTATACTTAGATTGATTTGGTTTTGACATAAAAAAGTCAACCCGAGACGAAAATCAATCCGATATTATATTTATAACTTTTAGATTTATCTTTTAGTAATATATTATTTCATATTCGAGACTTAGAGTTTTGAATGGTCTAATAAAGGTTATAGTCCATAGGTAATAGCGGGTGTGGATTGGTTTAAAAGCTAGTTTGACCAACTTTTAAACTATTTTTAGCTTTTGGAAGTGTTTGACAAATTAAAAAAATGCTTAAAATAAGTTAAAATTTACTTCAAAAAAAGTCAAAAGTTAAAATTTGATTCTACCTTACTTTTTTTTCTTTTCGGCTAAAAACCCATTTATATTTGACCTACAATTTTATCATTTTATTTCTAATTTTTTTAAATAATTTTTATATTATTTTGCTCCTATTTTTTTTTTCTTTTTTTTTTTTATTTTCCTCTTCTTCTTTTTTATTCTTGCTATTTCTTTCTTCCATTTGTCAAAACTTCAATTCTCACCATTAACAAAGATTTATACATATATGTATTTTTCTTCTCTCTCTCATATATATATATATATACACTTTATTTGTATTTTTAACTTTTAGTCTTAGTAAATTTCTTTTACATTTTATGAATTTTTAGTGACATCACAAAATTGAAAATTCATGTTCAATCACTTTTTTTATTTTTCTTGAAATTTTTTGGCGACCTATTTGGTTAAGAAACCCTTCAAGCTAAATTTTTTTCTTCAAAAACTGAAAGTTCCCCTTGTTTTTTTTTCAATGGTGGTATTAAAATTATTTTTCTCATTAATATTTTAAATATTACGTTTAAATGATTATGCACTTATACTATGCGATTTATGATAATTTTTATTAAAAAATTTAAATATTCATAAACCAAAAATTTTAAATCCGCCATTGCCATTACTTATTGTCAATCCATATTTCCATTTGTTTTTATTCTTTGTAATTTCCTTTTTGGTCGTATGTTGAACCACCTAATTTGGGAAAAGTGCAAAAAGTTTAATGTACATAAATCCAACGTGTAAAGAAGAAAATAAATGTCCATGCTTTACACAAAATAACAACAATGAGCTCACTGTTTCTGCTTTTAAACAAAAGTGCATATTAATAAAATAAAAGTAGTTATCCTTAAATAAAACAACATACTTACTGTCATTAATTTAATATTTAAAAAATTTGAACCAATCGAATCATGTACATCTCTATATAGACTACTTTAAAGAAAAGAGGAATTTGGTGACAGCAAAAATCCACAATGACACATTGTATATACTTACAATTGATATACAAATTTACGTCATAAAACTCCTTCCAAGTTCCAATCATCATTTATACTTCCATTTCAATATTTATAATTATAAATCATAAAAGAAACAGAAGAAAAATAAGTATTCTCAACTCACATTATTTTCGTTTTCTATAACTAACTATTACTTTGTAGTCAAAAAAAGTATTTTAAGCTTTATTTGTTTGTATTTTCATAAAAATTTGAATCTGAATTAGACATTGCATAATTAAGTACATTTATCTTTATTATTTAAGATTTACACTTAGTAGCTCTTAATTATTAAGATCTAGAACAGACATTAAAAGGTATTCTTATATGGATACTATTTAATTTAACTCTATCTGCAATCACCAGCTAACCACTATATTAACCACCTTTGTCGTCATCACTATCACCACCAGTCCATCACCATAAAGTTTCGTTGACATATAGTTTGAGGGAAAATGTGACAATACATTTCAATACAACTATGATTCTTGAAATTTTCCTTCATTCTCCAATACATTATTTGACTATATTGGTATAATCGTGCCTATAAGTAATTAAGTCACATGCTACACACCATGAATTTTATTTTGTTTTTTTAGCTCGATTATAATTTGGACTTTCATACTTCCAAACTTATATCCTTCCTCGATTTTTCTATCAAACACAATTTTTTTATTCTTTTTTGGTAACTAATCATTTTTGA
This sequence comes from Solanum rostratum, assembly GCA_029948455.1. Taxonomy (NCBI): domain Eukaryota; kingdom Viridiplantae; phylum Streptophyta; class Magnoliopsida; order Solanales; family Solanaceae; genus Solanum; species Solanum rostratum. Next base: position 5,871,437 of record CM057051.1, read on the forward strand.
AAAGGAAAAACGAAAAGTCGTTGTTTACATAGAGCAATTCAATTTGTATACAACAAATTGGTGAGTTAATAGGTGACTAACTGTCACGATCCGACCCCTTAGGCTGTGATGACACCTACCCCAATCTATTGATAGGTAAGCCTAACTCATAGCCCGAAATTATAGGCAACAGACTATCTCGTAGAAGATAATCATAGGACTTAAAAGCTGCCAAAATAAGGAGAAGATAATACCAAGCTAAAGAAATAAAATATAGGAACTCACCCCGAGATGCATCTAATACATAAAACAAGAGTATAAGCTTATACAAAAATACAATAATAGTACACGCTGTCTCTGTATACAAAATTACAGACTAGCCTAAACAACAACACAGTAGAAATCAACAACTCCGGACACTTGGAGATCACCCCAATCTTCGAGATACATAGCAGCTTCGTACGAAAGAAAATCAATGGCGGGACTTACATTATGATCTGCAGGAGGCAAAAGCGTAGCATGAGTACCAAACAAATGGTACCCAATAGGCATAGGCCAACTGAGTTCCACAAACAAAGCAAGTATATATAACATGAAAACTAGGCAAGTATGACACAAGTAGCTAGATAATAGATAAAATAAATAATAGTGAAGATAAATGACACGAAAGAAATACATCTAGGGTGAATGTCAGTGTTAACAAGTCATAAATGACTTGGGGTCGCTATAGAAAAACTCTAAAGAGTAAAAAGATCAAGAAGTAGAGAAAATGGCTCTACTAAAAAAATTGAGAAGTAGAGAAAAAGACTTGAAGAGTCATCACATTAACAGTGGAAAATTGGATAAAATTTATGATGATCCGTCCAACACAATTCATTTTAAATGGATTGGATAATTAATCATTTTAAAAGTGTATAAATATCGATAGGGATGTATCTGGATTCTAGAGGGTTCCCCAAGTTCACGTGAATCCATGTTTCCTTCCCAAAAATCATATATAGTAATGTTATTTTTTATAAGAAAAAAAAACTCAAATATAGATGTATGAACACACTCTTGAAGTATCATATAATGTGATAATGATCTGTTTCACCTTTTAAAGTAAAATTAGAAATTAAAATTTAATATTTATCTTCTCCTTTCTTTCTAATGGATAATACCTCTCTAAATGGCTATGAGTATCACTTTTGATATTTTAATTAATATTTTTTTTCTGCTTTAATCTTTCAAAAAATTCAAGTCTGTCGCATTGAAATTCTTATTTTTTTAGTATTGTAAATTTTTTTATATGATTAAATCAAATGTATATGCTAAAACTAGTAGTACTAGATGATACATCATATAGTCAGTAGATTCAATCAATCTCAGTACTTTCGGCACAGAATATAGTTGTATAAATTTAAAAAGTTACTATTAAAATTGATAAAAAATTAATTTTGAACGTATAATTTTAAAAAATTTATAAGTTCAGTGTTAAGAACCTATAAATTAATTTTGAACATATTAGGCCCATAGTCAAATTCAGTATGTCTTGGTTTAGCCACTGTATTGTTCCTCATGGGCTTTGATTGGATTTATGGATGGAAAAATTAAGTGACAAAGTAATTGCATACTACTTAATTATTTATCATAGCTACAGTTTAAATTAAGTATTACTCGTTACTATAGTTTAATACAAGTTGCTAGTGGCATGTCCAAAATTTATATAATTAAGCTCTCAGTTGTATAAATTTAGAATTTGTTTGTATAAGTCTAGAATTTTCTAGTTGAATAAATCCAAACTTTATATATGCTTAACCTAACCTGTTTTTTGTAATTATCATATCGATACACTTGATTTGTATAAGTTCTGAAATTTTTTAAAAATTAATAGAATTTTTAAATACTTATTATATTTGTATATTGACGACAAATTATACAAACGGATTTGTATATTGACAAGAAATTATACAAATGGATATGCGAATTATACAAATAACAATTACAGCTATAGTTAGGGAATGTAATTAGTTAAACTGTAGCTATTTCATCCTATTAAATTTTGAAACTAAGTTATTTATAAAAATTTCACTTTATAAATTTGTTCTTCAGTTGATGCCATACACAAATGGGCAACTTATAAAAATCTCATTAGTTCAAGAATTAATTAACTATATAGATACAAGCTAATTTGTAATATTATGAATCTTACCAAATTTTGATCCGTCCAGATTTGTTCAGACACATGTATTACTGAATATATAGGTCCAAAATTAGGTGTAATTTGTTCTAGATACATTGTATCCCTATAGATTCGCATATATCTTGCATATATAGACAAACTTAGCTCACCGCTCCCCTATTAATCTAGTATTCCAAATAAATACATATAGACACATATATTTGGTGTGTATTTAGCGCGATTTGCATGTATCAGGAATACAGAAAAAAATATCACTCTCCTCTATCCTATTTTTGCTCGCCTCTCTTCCTATTTTAGTGTGCCTACTAGGAAAAAACATGTATCTAGGTGTATATGATTTAAATTTTGATATAAAATTATAAATCAATAATAAAATGTAGTTATTTAAACTATAGATAGCAATAATTTCTCCCAAACAAATGCGACTCACATTTTAAACCATTTATACTCAGCACATCACATTGGAATAATAACTCTGTTCATTATAAGTGTAAATGTCCCAACAACTTTCTGATTAATTCTGAATGACATGTTCATTTAAGACAGTGGTAAAGAAATCCTTTACGACTTTCTCCGTTTAAAAAAGAATGGTTTTATTTTATTTTTTTTATTTATTAAAAAAAAATGATTGATTTTTTTGGCAAACTTTTAATTTCAATTTTCCATGCTGTATGTTTAAAACGACAAGATTAAAAAGCATTTTCATAAATTTAACATAACTTTAATTTAGGATCACAAAATTTAAAAAATATTCTTAAATTTCATGTCAGAGCAATATAGATAATTCTTTTTCAAACGAAGAAAGCACAATCAAACGCTCGTAAGACATGAGCCTTTATTTTAAAGGAACAGAGTCAACTTGAACAATGTGCAACGTCCTTAAACTTTGAAATAAAAAATTGGTATATTTTGATGACATTAATATAATTTTTTTTCAATATTAAATTGGTATAAACTTGTGTTCTTCATTGTTTTACTTCAAGTTTAGTTTTCATTTGTTGAATACCGTGTTGTTTCGTGCTCACCCCTTGCTATATTTTTGTAGATGGTGAGCCTGGTTCATCTCGTTAGATTTCCTAGTGTCAGGATCGAGCTTCTGGACTTCCTTGAGAGGTAGTTGTTTGTCTCTTCGGCAAACTCTCGAGGATTCTTTTTTTATGTTATGTTCTATTTGAAGACTACCCATGAAGACTTGTATTTTCTTTTGTGTATTATTATTTAGAGGCTTGTGCATGTGACTCCAATTTTGGGATAGTTTAGTTAGGTTCTCTTATGCTTATCAATTCGTTTAAACTATATTCTCTTCCGCTTTTATTATTATATTTGACTGTTCAGGTTTAGGCTGACTCACCTTGGTGGGTTAGGTGAGTACCATCACGCCTAAAATTCGGATCATAACAGAAGTTTAGTCAAGTTGACGTTGAAAAATGAAACAGTGAACAGAGGGAGTATTTAGTTTTTACTTAAATCATTTGCAGTATTTTCAAGATAAGATTAAAAGTGGTTGAGGTCCAGCAGTTTTACAACAAATGTAAAATAAAGACTTGCACGTAAAAATGATTGATAAAAATAAAAGTGATAGATATTATTTGAATGAGTGATTTTTGTGTTAGTCGTTGGGATGATGTGCTGATGGAATAATAGTTAAAATCATTTTATCAATATGAGTATCCTATATCGATAAAATATTTATTTTGAAACTATCGTTATATTAACATAGTGATAGAACGCGTATCATGCTGCGTCTAGACTTCAAACAGTTTATGTTTAACCATTTTAATAGTTTCACATTATTGGTTAATAGAGAATCAAAATAGATTTACCACTGAATCGCGAAATGCTATGGTTCTTACATATAATTTCTGAATTTATACAGAAGTAATTCGCGAGATCATGCACCTCTCTTTCCTACTTATAACAAAAAAGGGTACAATTGTTTGGTCCAGCCTATTCTTGAAATTAAACAACTCGCACACACTCCCTTTCCAAAATGATTTTTAAATTGTATTTCATTTTTAGAAGTGGAGATAATCATTTGTTGATACCTTAGGAAAATAAAAATTTGCATAATTTTTTGCAAAGTTCAAGGGCAAATCTCAATCGTTCTACGTAGTCTAAGAATAAATTCGATATTTTTTTATATATATAAATAATTTTCATTTTTATCGAATAAAAACATATCCTTATCAATTTTATAATAATACAATTTTTGAATGAGATACGTTTACACAATCCAATAAAGTATATATAAATGGTAATGATCTTGCGTAGAATATTTCATATCGAAAATAGCAAAATTTTATTATCTGGTCAATTGATTAGGTAGTCTTTTACAAATTTAATATTTAATCTTATATAATTTTTACGTATAAAAATCTTAAAAGATTATTTTCTGTCCATTCAAATTGTAACTTATCAATTTTCAGTTTTCTTTTTGATAGTGAAAACTAGTTAAATATAAAGGGGATGATGTGTACTAACAAAAAAAATAAAATAAATAAATGTTTTTTTAAAAAAAAAACGTAGCTTAAGAGTTTTTATGACCTCCTAAATTGACATAGACAGGAATTGTTCATTTGTCTCATTTTCCACTTTGAAATGACATTAATAGTTATTTGCTTTTTCTTTACTCTTTTGCCTAATTGACACCAACAAGAACAACCATGCAAATTGTTACAACAATTTATTTGATTAATTAATGCAATAATAATATATTTAACGGAAAAGGATCTAAAATGCTCTCGAACTATCGAAAATAGTATAAAAATATCTTTCATCCACTTATTGAGCCTAAAAATGCCCTTGACATCCATCTATTAAGCCTAAAATATTCTTGTCATCCACCTTTGGGTTCAATATTGACTTTTTTCTGTTGGCTATAATTTAATTATTGAGGATTAATTATAAACCAAAGTCGACCTGTCCCAAATTTAGCTAAACCCGATCCTTAACCCACCCTAAAATTAACGCCTTATCCATTAATTAAATCAAAACAAACAAAAAAGACAATCACAACTTCACTTTAGGTTCTCCCCGATTTTCCACAATTCTTGGTCTCATCTTCTTCATTTTTTGTCCATTAAAAATAGTGATCCTATGCTTATTTATTTGAACGCCGTGTCATGAAAAGTTATATGTCTGTGTATCAGAAAATTCACTTTGTTTTTTCTTCATTAAAGGAGTTATTACCATCAAATTTTTTTGAGAATTAAAGGGAAAACGTAAAGCGAATTTGAGATTCTCTTTTCTATTTGTTTTAATTTAATTAATGGGCAAGGGATTAATTTTGAGACGAGTTAGGATTATGGGTCGGATTTAGCTAAATTTGGGGTGGTGGTTTATAATTAATTTTAAATAATTAAATTATAACCAATAGAAGATTGCCACGTATTTAAAAAATTATTTATTTATATTCTATTTTAAAAAGGTCAATATTAGACCCAAAGATGGACGACAACGGTATGGTCAAATAGGTGGATGACAAAGGCATTTTAAGTCCAATAAATAAAAGGATGACATTTATATACCATTTTCAATAGTTTGACGGCATTTTACGCCCCCATTATGTATATTTAATATTAGTTTTCAAATAAAGTATGAGAAAGGTAATGTCTATACAATTTTATTTTTACCATGTGAAACTAAATATATTACTTTCGATAAATTCTCAGCTCAAAAAAGTATGTATATATATATATATATATATATATCAAAATTAAGTATGTAAATACAACACCGAAAAGAGAATAGTAATAATAACAGTAATACATTACGTATTTATATCAAATGAATATAAATAAATACTTGTATGTTACGTATGAGCTTTTAATAATTTAACCATCTTTAGATAATATGCATTTTCACGTTAAATTGGTCTTGAGTTTTTTTTTTAATTTATTTTTTAAAGGGACAGAATACCTAACCCTAGTTTTTTCAAATATGAACATTAATGCAAATATACTAATTAGTAAATGGTTTAATTGGTTACATCTGTTAACGCTTTAATCAGCATGATTATGAGAACTTTAATTAGTGTATGTGAAATCATAATCAATGTCTTGATGGATCACATAAGAGTTATCAAAACAAAGCATGTCACCTATTTTAATAATAACATAAGAGGGTGGGCACTTTTTCAGATAAATTTTAGTTACTGTTTCGGCTTGATTCTTGAGACGAGGGTTTTCAAAAATAATCTCTTTATTTCTATGAGGTAATGGTAAGGTCTGTGTATATTTTACTCTCCCCAAACTCCACTTGTGGGACTGGATATGTTGTTATTGTTTGTTGTTGTAAAGTAAATTATTGAGATAATTAAGGAGTAGAATTTTGAATATACTATTCAACCACCTTTCTTAATTTTTTTTTTACCTAAATATACATTTTATTTTATCATAATATCTAAAATTTTTCACCATTTAAAAATATTTTTTTAAAATCCTCTGGATACATTACTGTTCTCTTGTTGATACATCCTTATCTCTCTCGGATTCATCTATTCCCTCCTTGATATGTCCATCCTCTCTCTGATACATAAATCTCCTTTCGGATACATCCCTTTCCTATGTATCTGGCTTTTCTGCTCATGTATCTGGAATCCGTTGATGTATCCCGAGTTTCATAAATTTCAAAAAAAATAATTATAATTTAGAAAAAAATTGGAAAATAATATAAATTAGTTCTTAACACTATGAGATTTATATAAGTATTTTTTTTTTGTTCTTATTTGGGGTAGTGAGAAAAATGGTAGTGACATTTCACTTACCACTTATACTAGGAGCCCACATGTAAAAAGAAGGAGAATTTTCATAAATAGCCTAGGCTTGAAATTTAATTTGGTCAAATAGCTATATTTTACATAATTACACAATAAAGTCTCGGCTATGTGACCTGGAGGGGAGGAGAGAGGCGAGCGAGATCGAGAGAGGGAGGAGAGAGGTGAATTGTATATGTGTATCTGTCAAATAAATGTATATGTAGGATTAATATATATATATATATATATATATATATATATATATATTTGTATATCTGGCAAGCGAGATTTGAAGAAGGGGGAGAGAGGCGAGCGAAAGTGGAAAGAGACGAATTGTATATGTATATTTGTCGAATTGACTGTATATCTGTCAATATAATTTTATATATGCAGCTGATATACATTAGTAAATGTATATATGCAAGAAATTGCAGAGAGAGAAGAGAAGAGAGGAGAGAGAAAATCGCAACAAAATCCTAACTATAACAATAAAACCTTAACTATAGCTATAAATCGTATTTTATTTAAACTATAGTCATAATATAAATACATATCATATGTTTGCCTAATTATGTTATTTTTTCTAAAAAGAAATTCTAAGATTTAAATCCATCTATGTAAAAACACTTTATCTTCAAATGTTTAATTGAAATTAATTATAGTTATATAGACTAATTTAAGACATTATTGGTGTATTTTATTTTATTTTGAAAATGATAATATGATTCTCATTAATTAAAATATAAAAGCAATAGTATAATTTGAAATTGAAACATCCCCACAGAAGACATAATCTCCCAAAAACATGGGGTGGTGGAAAAGTTGCCAAGAAAATGACTATGGTAGAAATAATTAAATATTAATTTTAAAGGGCAAAAAGACAAACTAAGTAGCCCAAACATAAAATAAATAAATAAATAGAAATTGTCACAAATAAAAAGTACCATATGGAGAAGTGTGACACAAATAAATATCTGAGCAATTTATTTAATTGATGTCCTATGGGGCATGGCTCAATAATTTGATAGTTAAAGCTAAAATGTAATAAAAGAATGGTCTTGTATTTATTTTGTAAAAAATTCATATAGAAGTAATTTATATTATAATGAGATACAAAAAATCACCTGAGCAATAATCTGTAAAAATATTATTTTATTTTAATTGAAATAATTCAACTTTAATTTTTAATGAAATGATTTTCAGCCACATAAATATTTAAAATTTATTTTAAAACATAAATTTTAAAAGTCTTTTTTTGTTAAATACTAGCCAAATTTAAAAGGTATCATGTAAAATGAAACGAGAGAAGTACTAACTACCAACAATACATTTGTATTTATGAGAACCATAAATGAAAGACCAAACTACTTCCTATTCCTTTCAGTTTTTTCTTTCGCCTTTTAACTAATAAAAATTTAGACACGTTGTAATTTGTTTGATCTGTTTTAATTTGTAATAAAATTTTAAAAAATAAAGGTGATTTTTGAAGCTTATGATCATAATTTGTAACTCATAAAATTAAAATATGTCAAACGTATTGAAAATATTTACATTAAAACATGATTGTATTTTTATTTATAAACTCTTTCTAATTAATCATAATTAATAAACACATACTATCATATTTTATGTTTTACCATTTGAACTAGTCTTTTAATTTAATGGAGACATGGATTACTCATAAATTTCTTCTAAGTAAAATTATCAATACGGACTGATCCACCCCATCTAGACTAGTTCATGCATGCTTTGAAATTTGACGAGTCAGGTCGGACTGATCCATTTTTTTGTGGGCTAGAAAATAGCTAGTCCAGCCAATTAGTACGTGGACTGCGGGCCTTTTCGGGTCGGTCCATATTTTTATCGGTATATTTTTTTTTATAAAATTTTAAATACAAATAAATAGCAACATGACAATATTACATGGTATTAGTGTTACTATTACATATTATAAAAATATAATGGGCCATTTACATAAATAATATATTTTTAACCTAAATTACGAGTTTTAGCATAATTATAACTCTTATCAAATATAATTATACTTTTGTTACCAAATAATGTTTTTAATATTCTTTAAACTAGAAGATTTGTTTTATGTAAATATATATATAATGCATTGACACAATTTTTAATATATTAACGTATAAACTAATTTAAATAGTGTTTAAATATTTGAAATTCAGATATAATATTTTTTGACACCATTAATAAAAATAAATATATAAATATAATTGTAATACATTATGAATTGGACACTTCATATGTATTATAAACATTTTTTAGTGCATGTGGAGAATATAAATAATACATTTTTAATATAATAATTATTTTAACATCATTAATAAGAGAAAATAATAAAAAATAACTATAATATGTTTTAAATTCACTAAATAATACATATTATAAGTATGATGTGTGAATTTTAAATATTTCAATATGATTTAATTAATTTTACATTATTAGAAAATGTATTATATTTATTGAAATAATAATAATAAAATTCATAGTAATGTATAATATTAAAAATGATGAGTTGAATGAGTAGGGGGAAAGATAGAGAAAAGGGAATTAAAAAAAAAAAAAGGACGCCACCCAAGAAAAGAAAAGAAAAGAAAAGAGAAGAAGAGAAAGAAAAGAGATTTTTGCAATTTATTGATAAAATATGTTATAGATCGCAATAGAAAAAAATACTCTAAAAAAGGTACTATTTTGATATATAATATATTATTTATATAAATATATATATATATATATATTTAAATATGATCCAAAAATTTTAGCTCAAACTCTGCTAAATTACGAATTAGATCAACCCAACAAGCCTAACTCATAATGACGACTCCACTTCTTAACTTGAAAAACAATCTACTCCTTTATTTGAGTTTATTTTTTTTGAAGGCAATACACAAAATGTCACTTTTTTTTAATTTTTTGTATTGTTTTGCTTGTAAGCACTGTCAAGGAGGACCCTCCATGTTTAATAATAAAAAAAATCCCAAGTCTTCTATACCAACTACTACTATTTAATATATACTTAATTTCATTTATATTAAATATTAAATAATAAAAATATGACAAGCTTTTAATCTCTACAATGTCACTATAACATAATCAAACAGTAAATAGTATTTTGACCAAAGTGAGTTTTTTCTTTTTCCAATTATTATTAGAATATATAAATATGAAAATGATTTTATGTCTTTTTTTTAGGGTTCTTCTCTTTCCAATAATGATGTCTGAGTTGGTACATAGTCCCTATTGTATTCTTACTGTATTTTTTCGTATTTGACGACGACAATAACATATTGAGTGAAATTCTACAAATTGAATTTGGAGAGAATAAAATGTACGTAGACTTTATCACTATCTCATAGAAATAGAGATACTATTTCCTGAAAATTCTTGTCACAAAGGCCCATAGAAGGATTAACTATTTTTCATGTTTGACCATAGAAATTATTTATTTATTTTGAATTAATTTTTTACGTTATTTAAAAATTAATATTTGACATTAAAATATCAAGTTCAACTTGAAATTGAATTCTAAAATTTTAAAAATAGCTTATAATTTATTTTCTGGTTCCATTTTTTTAATTTCAATAAATTGCTAGTTTTATCTTCTTTACAAAATATATAATCAAACATATAACCTTATTTTTAATTCAAACAACAAGAAAAGTGAATAAAATAAGTAAATAATGACATATGACAATATCAATTTGAATATTGTATAAAGTGATTAAATGTTTGTCTAAAGACATTAAAGGTAATTTTTGTTTATGGGTTGTTGAGACGAGAGTTCTCAAGAAACAATATCTTTACTTCCGTGAGGTAGTGATAAGGTCGTACATTCTACCTTCTACAGATTCTACTTGTGAGATTCCACTGAATATGTTATTGTTGTTATTGAAATCCAAAATAAATGGCATATTAATTTATAAATTCTAATGCTGATGATTCTGCATCCAGTTGACCATCTACATTGGAATATGAGGAGTTTCCAACTAATTTTGATTCATAAAATTTTGATATTCTAACTTGTAGTTGAATTTTAAAAATTTTAAAAATTTAGAAACAAAAAACAATAGCTTATTTTATTTTGTTACTTCAAAATTATTTATAAAAAATATAAAATAACTTCAATTTATATTCATAACTGGAATGTAGCTCCAATTTATAAAAAATATAGTACCACTTGTTGTTTTCCACTTCTTTTTCTTTTTCCCTGCTGTTCTCTCCGTACAATTTTTTTAAGTATTAAAAATATTTTTGATTTTGACGCAAATTATTAATTTCGTTTTTAAACTATTGATAAATATAAAAATATTTTTTAATTTGGCGAATTAAGTTTAAATACATTTTTAAATTTGATACAAATTATTAATTTTATTATTAAACTATTAATAGGCTTGAAAATCCTGCTCAATAATTTACGGAAGAAACTAATAATTTTTGTTAATTTTTAGTACTCCTCTCTGTTTTTCACTTCTCTGAATCTTCACTTCCAGTTTATAATTTCTCTGTTTTTACTCTCATTTTCCTCTTAACCAAAAAAAAGAAAAAGAAAAAAATCTTCATTCATTCTTCTAATGAACTGTCTCTGTTTCTGTCACCAAAACTCTCTTTGAACCCAAGTCTTCTTCTTCTTCTTCTACTACTAGCTACCTTAGTAGGTTTCTTTCAACTTCACTCTCTATTTTCAAAATTTCCACTCTTGGGTTGTTACATACTCTTAAGTTTCAAATTTTCCCTTGTTCGTTTGTTACTAATACCCAAGAACTCTTTTTTTTTTCTGTTTCTTGATTGACCCATTTCTCCAACTTCCGTTATTTGTATGATGGGTTCTTTCTGTTTTGGGGTTTTGTAATACATTGTTCTTTTTGTAGTAAAAATGAGAAATTGGGGTTTATTTGGAGTTTTAGTTAATGTTGGATTAATTTTTCTGACTTGTGATGCTTTTCCATCAAATGAAGGTATGGTGACTTCAAATTCAAATTGTTCTTATATGCTTAGATCTTGATTTGATTAGTTTGTGTAATTCAGGACAATGTAGGAAGTTACATGGTGTTTGTTTAGTAAATACAGTATTGTAAGTGGCAGAGTGGTCTTGCGTTTCCGATCCATTGAGATTCAGCTTTGATTTATAGGAAAGAAAAGATCTTTTTTTATGAAGTTTATAAATACGCGATTGAATATTGTAAGTGGCAGAGTGATCTTGCTTCGCATTCAGCTTTTTGTTGCTCTAATTAGTAGAAAGAAAAAAAAACAAGTTATACGATATTGTTTATAAATATAAGATGGGTTGTTGTAAGTGCAGAGTGGTATTGCTCTCCTGATCCACTGAGATTTAGCCATTTGATTCGAAGAAAGAAAAGGAAAAGTTATAGGGTGTTGTTTAATAAAGATCTTGGCTTTATTATGTTGAGATACTGTACAGATGAAATGCTCAATGCAAAGTAGTTAGTACTTCATATATATGTATACACATCAGTATTCTGACTTGAAGTAATTTGGTTTTGCACAGTTTATGCTCTAAATAGCTTCAGGGAAGCTATAAATGAAGATCCACATCGTGTATTCTCAAATTGGAATGCCTCAAATTCAGATCCTTGTGGCTGGTCCGGAATTTTTTGCTCAATGGCACGAGATCATGTTATGAAAATGTGAGAAGAATTCCTACTGCTTATGACATTTTTCGTTTTCGTTCTATCTGTTGGGTTGATTTTTCTCACTTGGTTCATTGTATGCAACTTATTTCATTATTTTACCACACATATTAGTAGCACAACTGAGCCTCTAATAATGCATTTACGACTTCTCCTGTCTCTAATTTTGCAGTAACATTTCTGGTGCATCTCTGAAGGGTTTTCTTTCGCCGAACTTGCGTTTTATTTCTTCTTTGCAAGAACTGTAAGCTATTCCTTCAATGAAAAACTCATACATCTAACTACAGTTTGTAAACTATTTGGTAAAAGCTTAATGCTCTGTATTGGAGATATGCAGGATATTGCATGGAAATGTACTGATTGGTACAATACCAAAAGAGATTGGCTTGTTGAAAAACTTAAAGGTCTTGGATTTGGGTTCTAACCAGCTTACAGGACCAATTCCTCTCGAGCTTGGCAATTTGTCAAACATTATAAAAATGTTAGTGCAATTTTTGAGTGTTTGTTGTTGTGTGTGGACTTTCCTTTATGATTTCCATGGAGCTCCCTTATCTCATCTAGTTTTGATATATCTCTGCAGAAACCTTCAATCCAATGGATTAACTGGCAAATTGCCCTCTGAGCTTGGTAAATTGATATACCTTCAGGAACTTCGTCTGGACAGAAATAAGCTCAAAGGAACACTGCCTGCTAGTAATGGCTCAAATTTTACAAACAAGGTGTATGGGATGTAAGTCGAATATGGACAGTGCTTTTTCTTCAATTCTATGTACGTTTAATCTTTCTATTTGCTGATACGTATGTTTTACATTATAAATTTCGGTTAGTAGATGGTTTAATGTTGCAAGTCTTTAAAGACATGGTTCATTAGATTTTTCAATTTTGTACAACTGACATCCCAGTTTGGAATAGGATTTTATTGAAAGGAATCGGATAAGCACTCGTTGTTTGCTGGTACCAAAGTTGGATGCTTACTTTGCTTTTTTTCCTTCCCGTAGTTTGAAGCAGCTTTTTTTTTTCTTTTATTTTGGGTTAGGGGGTGGATATCTGAAATCTTTTATTTTAGCCTCTAACTATACCCTTACTAAATGATTCTCTCTAAAATGTTTGCTGCAACTTTTGCAATATTTGAAGCTTGATTAAATTTTTATATATATATATTTTAATCTTCTAATGAACCCATTGCATCTCAATTAGCATATGATTTGCTGCAACATTTTTAGCTGCAGTATGCCTTGATATTTACAGAGTCCTAAAATTGAAAGTCTAATGTTTTATCTTTATTGTTGTCTTGATTGATATTGCTGGACTTCTATTGTCATGTTTGTCTGTTGTACTTGAACTTAATTTAATATATATATATATATATATATATATATATATATATATATATATATATATATATATATATATATATATATATATATATATATATATATATATATTGTTCTCCTAGAACTTCACATATTTGGCTTCATGCATCTGTGGGGTGACATGAGTTTTGTGTGGCAAGGATATGGATGAATTGGTCGACATTCTGTTAAGTATTTGGTTATGCAATACCCTTAAAATCGACAACATCAATGTGTGTAATGGAATCTTTAAGAGTTTAACATGTATATTCGAAAGTCATCACCGACTTTATTGGCAATATTCTGTATATTTTTTGTGGAAAAATCAGTAAAAGGCCTCCTATGCTTGCTTGAACTTCTCGTTGTTCTATATAGATCCCTATAAGTTTTATCTCACAGTTGGTTTCTTGATAATCGTCTTTTATTTTTGTTTAGGCATGCCTCTGGTACCAAACCTACTGGTCTTTGCCGTTTATCTCAACTGAGAGTTGCTGATTTCTCCTTCAACTTCTTCTTTGGTAGCATACCGAAGTGTCTGAATTACCTTTCAAAGTATAGTTCTTAATTCCAATCCACAAGCCTTTTTTATACTCATTATCTCCATATCTGTATGCCTGTTATTTTTTTCATTACTTCTATTTCTGAGTGCCTGTTATTTTTTTCTTTCTATAGATCTAGCTTTCAAGGAAATTGCCTTCAAGCAAAAGATCCCAGGCAGCGTTCCACTGCTTTATGTGGTATGTAATCTGCTAGACAACTCCTACACTTTAGCAGAATCATTAAATAAACCTTTGAATCTTTTATGCATCAAGTCAGTGTGTGGAAACTCAAGCTGATCATGCTTGCTTTTGATTTTTATATCCTAAAGAGGCTTCTGCGACTAAGTTCGCCCATTTCATTAACAGCTGCAGTAGAACAGATCAAATTTAAAGGTATTAAATTGATTGTTGTAACTTTTACATTATAGGAGGCACTCCACCTGCCAAAAGTAATCCAGCGCAGAGCAATAATAAGCATCGGACTGTTGAAGGAAGAGCCAGACATCAGTCTTCTTCTAAACCTACCTGGCTTTTAGTGTTAGAAGTAGTAACCGGAGTTATTGCAGGTTCTCTCTTCCTTGTGGCTATTCTGGCTGCCATTCAGAAGTGTAAGAACAAATCCTCAATTATCATCCCTTGGAAGAAATCAGCAAGTATGAAAGACCATATGACAGTTTATGAAGGTGAGTACTAAGTAACATGTTATTTCAGTTGGGTGTTTACAGTTAAGAATTGCCTCTTAACATGTATATTACTTGATTCTTTATCGACTTAGATGTGTGCCGTATGAAGGACAATGGTTTCCATGGAAATAAGTGGATTCTTACTTATTATTTTTGTTTATGGTACATAAGTGAAAATTTTACCCTATTAACATTTGTATATAATCTAGACAAATTCTATGGGAGGTGGGAGTGGGGGAAGGGGTAAAGGTAAGGGTCCTGGGTGGTGGGGATCAGTTGGAGTATTGGGAGGACACAATCAATGTGAAATACCACTTGTGGAACTTGTTTTCCCTACTTCCATTATGGAAGTAAGTTTTTTTGTTTTTAAAGAACTCGTTTTCGTAGAGACTATGTTTTCCAAAAATTTTGACCAATTGAACATAGGATAATTGGAAAATATTTTTCAGGAAAAATGTTTACCTCCATACCGAACACACCCTTAATTCTTTCTCATATAGGATCTGCTTCTTAATTTAGAACTACTTTTGTTTCTGTTACTTTGGTTATCTTTACTATTTCTTTTGTTGGTATTTTTTTCTTTGATATTTTCACCACAGCTTCTTTACCCTTGTATTTTCCAAACCTGTTTTAAAAACGTTTTCTTGAGCCAAGTTTCTATCAGAAACAACCTCTCTATCCCCACAAAGGTAGGGGTAAGGTCTGCGTACACCTCACCCTCCCCAACCCCCACTTGTGGGATCATACAGGTTATATTGTCGTTATAGGATTACAAGTTCAGAAACATTAATTATAATCCACATTTTATTAGTAACAAATATTTCTTTGTCAGATACTGAGATGCTAAAGGACGTTGTAAGATATAGCAGACAAGAACTTGAGGTAGCTTGTGAAGATTTCAGCAATATTATTGGATCCTCACCAGACAGTTTGGTCTATAAAGGAACTGTGAAAGGTGGACCAGAAATTGCTGTAATTTCCATTTGTGTCAAAGAAGAGCACTGGACCACCTATCTAGAGCTTTATTTTCAGAAAGAGGTGAGGCCTATTCTCTCCTCAAAATACCTGGCTACAGCTGACCTCTCGTGCACAATAAAGTACCAAGATGTTTAGTCTTTGCTGCAATGCTCTTACTTCTATGGCTTTACAAACTCAGGTAGCAGAATTGGCCAGAATAAATCACGAGAACACTGCAAAACTTTTAGGTTACTGCCGAGAGAGCAGTCCATTCACAAGGATGTTGGTGTTTGAGTATGCATCTAATGGGACTTTAAATGAACACCTCCATTGTGAGTGGAATGAACTGTTTTACACAAATGTTTTCAGTATATTTTAGCGGCTGAAATCTGAACTCTTTGAACTTATCACAGATGGAGAAGGATGCCAACTTTCTTGGACACGGCGAATGAAAATAGTTATTGGCATCGCTAACGGACTAAAATATCTCCATTCAGAACTTGACCCGCCATTCACTATATCAGAACTGAATTCAAATGCTGTGTATCTTACAGAAGATTTTTCTCCCAAGGTATGCAGAAGATTTCTGTATCACTGCTGCATCTTAAACTTTCTATTTAATGTTACTGTCAATTGAGCTAATTCATAAGATAATTTTAGTTTGCTCTGCGGTTTCTGTTTGATTTGTCTCTGAACTTGCTGGATGGTGGTGTTTCCTTCTAGCTGAACCCCTTGCTGCTTTTAAGCAGAGTCATAAAAAGCTGATTTTCTATACCCTTTTCTCTCAGTTTAATTTATCTGGTGCAGCTTGTTGATTTTGAAAGTTGGAAAACAATATTAGCCAGATCAGAAAAGAATTCTGGTGCTATCAGTAGCGAAGGAGCAACGTGTGTCCTTCCGAATTCTCTACAGAGCCGTCATCTTGACATCCAGGGTAACATCTATGCATTTGGAGTACTACTGCTAGAAATAATCAGCGGGAGACCTCCATTTTGCAAAGACAAAGGGTGCTTAGTGGATTGGGTAAGCATTTCTTTCGAAATTTTTGTATAGGCATAATACATACACAAACGCTCAAACTTGGCCTCAGTTGACGATTAAGCACTCCAACTTTGAGAGTGCATGTCTAGATGCCTCAACTTGGTCTCAATTGGAAACTAAACACTCCAAGTCGTACCCACTTTGTCTTCCTGACAACCGACACTGACGTGACACATAAATTTTGGAGGTGTCTAGATGATCATTTTGTAAGTTGGAGTGTTCAACCAACACAGTGGAGACAAGTTGAGGTGTCTAGAACCAGGACTTAAGCTTTCTAGAATCTCAAGCTGACTTTGATGTGGCAGGCCAAAGAATTCCTTGAGTTGCCAGAGGTATTGCCATATGTTGTAGATCCCCAGTTGAAACATTTCAGATATGAAGATCTTAAAGTGATTTGTGAGGTGGTCAATCTCTGCATCCTCCCAAATTCCAGTAGCAGGACTTCGATGAGAGATTTGTGCGCTATGTTGGAGAGCGACATTGACACATCCATAACTGCAGAACTCAAAGCATCGTCTTTGGCATGGGCGGAGCTTGCACTCTCATCCTAATTGCAAAGCTACACAGCTAATTGTATACACATATATATAAATATCATAGATGTTTAATTGTCTAGTACATTTTCCATCCCTCTTAATTTTTTTGCCATTTTCTTTGTAATCTCTTGATCCATTCTCCTTGCTAATACTTGGGAGTTATGGTAAGATCATGCAAATTTTGCATGCAGGTAGAAATATATAAATATATATATAAAGAGATGCTAGTCTTGATCCTTTGTATACAAACTGGAACTACAATGACTTAGTGCTAATAGTGAATGAAAGTCCATTTTGCAATTGGCCTTTTTCTTTGTTTTGCCTATTCCTAAATCTTAATGGCTCTTTGTTCTATGTTGCATGCCTTGATGTTCAGTTCAGGGTATCGCTTGAGGTCCGATCCAGGATTTTTCCGTTTATGTGATCGCATGTTCGTTCAGTTGGACCATGTGTAGATGAGGATATGTCGCTCTCTGGTATATATTCAGGAAAATTTTAGAACATCGTCTAAGAACGGAGCAACTTCTCGCAACGGATATTTTGGACTAGTCCAAGCCTACGGGCCAAGGCAAACCACTAGCCACGTCTTCTGTGACATATTTGGGACATAAGTGCTCGGTTCGAGTCCTATTAGTGGTTTTGATTCGAGTTCGACTCGTGGGTTTTGATTCGAGTTTGGGATAGGGAACGAGATATAGAGAGCAGGTTGTAGAGTGGGATCGAGCTTCAAGTTGAGCAATTGTTAGATATTGGTTCCGTGACCAGCTTTCTAAGACTCTGGAGAATAAATTTTGCCAAAAAGGCGCGTCAGCAATCTCGATCCACGAGACTGGTGGGGATCTCGCTAGTCTAGTACCCAAATATGCGCACCACCATTGTCTGGCAGCCCTGCTTATCAATTGATGGGGCTGCCAAACAGCGGTGACGAGCATATTTGGGTACTAGATCAGCCAGATTCATCAAAATTTTTAATATAAGAATTTTGATATTATGATATTTGATATGCATTTTTAAAATTTTGATATTTGATATGATATTTGACATGTATAAAAATATATCAAAATATGAAATATCGTACCAAAGCATATAATTTACATGTACAATTCATATATATTATTATTATATTAAAAATAGAAAAATGTATTAGTACAACGTTAATGATTTAATCATTGGAGTTTTGGTTATTTTATCTTGATTAAAATATCTTTTTTTATTTTTTGTGTAATTGATTAATAAAGGGAATTGCTTGTATTTTCTTTTGCATATTTCTACGTGTATAAGGTATACATCACATATATATAACTTCAAACATCACATATATATATATATAGTTATTTTAAAGTGGAAAGACTTTTATTACATGAATATGAATTAAATGATTGTGTCAAAATTAATATTTACGCACCTCAGCTGAATTAAAATTTGATAATTTTAATATTCAAAATTCTCAAACATTAAATTTATTATTATATTTTAAATATGTGTCTAAACTCATTCAAACATGCAACACAAAGACCATTTCTGCCATTGGGTGACATGATGTTTGTTTTACAGGTTTGTATTTTGTACTCCTTTTAGTAAATCAATTTTATTTTACAAATTTAAATTAGATTATTACAAACTGAATGGGTGATATTGAAATAAAATTTGTTAAAATAGGACCAAATGTTTTGTTTTGGAAACTTAAGGACCCAAAACGACATTTTGTTTCTTTCAGGTTTCTCCCACATCGAGCCCTGACAGAAGTTTACAGCAGAAGAAGAACCCTAGCGTAGCAATGGAGTTCGTCCCTTCGGGGACATCCGATAAAATTGGAACGATACAGAGAAGATTAGCATGGCCCCTGCGCAAGGATGACACGCACAAATCGAGAAATGGTCCAAATTTTTTTCCCGGTCGTCGGCGATGATGCTCCGGTTTGGTTCTTTTTTTTTCCCCCTTTGTGGCCGGACGGCGACGAACAGTAGTTTCGTATGTTTTATTTGCTGTTTCCCTAAATTTAGCTTACGAAGATAGGCATATTACTAATTTGTTATGCCCTAGTTTCTCTGTCAACATGATTGGGTTAATTTGTATCAACAGCTCGTAGTTCGAGATTCCAAAAAAACTAGTTCAATTAGTATATTGTGATTGTGTTGAACTTCCTTGGTTTGGACTTCATTTTGCATCTGATGTTCTTTCAGAAACACCAAATGCATGTTTTTGCTAATTAGGTTTTGCCATATGATTGATTTATAGGTTTTTGTTGTTGTTGTTTTAATTTTGTTGTAGTCGGTTACAATTACAATCATTCAGTTTAGACGACGAATCAAGCTCCGGTCAGAACAGATAACTCAGCCCTCATTGCCATGATTCACTATTTAATCTTTCACTAATAACCAATATGCTTTCATATTTAACCTTTCATCTATTTGTATCTTGCTGTTTTGCTATCATATTTTCTTGCTACCATGCTTGAATTCTTTCCTTGCCGAGTATCTATCGGAAATAACCTCTCTCTACCTTACCTTAAGGTAAGGGTAAGGTTTGCGTACATCTACCCTCCCTAAACCACATGTTGTTGTTGAATGTTGTAGTAAATGATGGTGTATAAAACTGAATTGTGTCATGGGATTGAATATGTGGAAATAGTAGGCATCCTTTTATCTTCTGTTAGTGTTATGACCCCTTATTGACAAGTCAATTCCTTTTATCTTATGACATCAAAGGGAAATTGGAATTTTAAATTCATACTCTCATTAGCGTACTTGCAAATTTGTTCAAGGCAAAGCTATGTGGAGCAGGGTTATAAATAGACATTCATCTGATGGCAATAACTTGTTAATGTAGGGTACAATCACTGGATTTTTACTAGCAGGAGTTGGCAATGTTGATTTAAGGAGGAAAAATACTTTATCGTCAATTCAAGTATGTTTTCAACTTTTTGTTCTCTCTAATATTGTGATTTAATAGTTGAAGATATTATGAAAGAAAGAAAATCGAAGTTGCTTGATTAGGATTGTTGAGTCCTTGTCAGTGGTGGAGCTTTTACATTTTCTATGTATCACTAGTTTCCTTTTTTGAGAAAGAATGTAATGTACATCTCAGGTTCTTATGGAATAAATAACGGTGAAGCAGATTGAAGATGCTTTTAAAGAATTCACCACAAGGGAGAACATCGCGATAGTGTTAACTGTTAATCAGCCAATATGTGAGTTTTTATTCTATTTTTCCCTCTTGTTTTATGGAAGCATCCATAGCATCATTTCAACTGCTGGTTATATCTTTGTCATGAGAATGTCGAATAAATTAGTAATGTTAGTGCTTATTTGAGGTACAGCGGCCTAGCTTTGAACTTGTGAAGTACCTCCTCACTGGGCAAAATTAAACTTTCGAAAACACAAAGGTAGCTTGATGTGGGTAACCTGATTGAGAAGTGGAAAATAGATTTTAATCAAAGTATGATGTAGGAAGTTAAGCTTCGTAAAATATCTTTTATCTGACAGTTCCGCCACTTGCCTGGTATAATTATATTTGCAAAGTCAACCTTGAATGGTGTGTGGCCTTCGAAGTGGAGCCTTAGAACAATGGTAAATTTGTTTCCGTGTGGTCATGGGTTTGGGCTGTGGAAGCAACCACTAATGCTTACGTCAAAGTAGTCTGTCTACATCACACCCCTTCCCCTTTGGGTGCGGCCGTTCCTCAGACCCTGCTAATGCAGGGGGCTTTGTGCACTAGTATGCCCTTTTAACCTCGTATGGCATTGATAAAGCTAAATTAGGAGTCATTGCCACATAATGTGAATTTCAATCTTTGTTTATATTACCGACTCCAGTAAAATATTCCCAAATATTTTACTAATATTGTGCATTTTTGTGACAGTAATCAATTTAATTATTTTGAACTTTGATTGATTTTGTTTTCTTCATATACTAGTGTATGTTGTGCTTTGGCGCCTCTTCAGGGCATCTAGCTATTCCTCTTTTTCCTCTATTTGTAGTTGCTCTATATAATTACTTTGGATCGAATAAAAGCTTCTCCCATTTTGCATCAAACTTATAACAGCTAATATATCCACTGGTTTTCATATTAAGGTTGCAAAGATGTTCAGATTCTTGGTTGATAGTTTCAATAAACCAATCCCAGCCATTCTGGAGATTCCTTCAAAGAACTATCCATATGATCCTGCTCACGACTCGGTTCTTTCAGAAGTACCTCTTCTCTACTGATTCAGTGGCATCTGATAGGTGATGAGGAAAAAATGGTTTGTGTATACCCCTAATCATTAGTTTCACCATTTCAGTATGCATCTTCTATCATCACTCTCCTATCATTATTCCTTAAATCTTTCTTCTGTTCCCGAGAGTTTATGGGAAACACCATTGGATTTTTGTGTTGTATGGACTGCAAAACTTAAGGATTGTTTGATCAATCCCGTTAAGACTCAGAGAGGCTTTGTTTCGATTTAAATGGCAGAGAGAAGTGGTTGGACAGAGACTGGTATTGACTTGTTTATCAATGAAGTCAAGTATTTATAATTTAGAGCATATGGTTCAATACAACAGGCCCCAGTGGCTACCATTTGGACAAACATCAATACCTATTTATTGGAAACAAGGTGAGCCTTCTGGTTCATGCGGATTATATCATTTCGCTGCTGGAGATCTTCACAAAGCCTTCGTGTTTATTGAGTCATAACCAACATTTTTTTTAATTTCATAATAGATTAAAATAGTTTTTAGATAGGGTAGAGATGAAAAATATAGATTGAATATTATCTTATCACAAAATTTTCCATATGGTTCACTTTTCAATATCACCTCTTTTTGTAATTATTTTTCTCATATATATACTAATAATTTAACTACCCTCTATTCACAGAAAATTTAATGAGAAATTAATAATATTCCCTTTCCCTCTCCTTCTCCAACTATGATTTTTTTTTTACCTTTTCCTTTTTTGTTTGGTATTCTTAAATCCTATTCCTAACAAAACTAGGAGAAATAAATGAAGTCGGAAACCTTTTGTTTCCGCGTTAAGTTTCCAAAAATAAAAACCAAAAGGGTTATAAAATTGATGCTCTCTATCTAAATCCCAAAATTGTTTTGCTCTGTTCCTTTCAACAAGTATTTGGAATCCCAACATTGTTTCTGTTGAATTTTCTGGTGTTGAACAATGAGTTACTCTCCACATGATAATCATCAACACATGTCTGTCTATGGACGAACTAGGCAATCCCCTTATCATCGTTCTTCAAGAAGACGACCACTCACATCAGTTTCAAGGCATGAAGCCAGAATTACTCCACAAAACTATCAGCCGGCTGCTCACATTCTCGGGATTACAATAACTAATGTGAGTAGTCGTGATTTAATAGAAAGTCTGTTAAGGCGGCAAGATGCAGCAGAAGACGATTTCAATGCCCCATCATCACCAGATTATTTTGAAGAAGCAAGTGAACTAACTGATGATGAAGACTCTTACACGGAGGAGAAACAGGACGATGCTATATTGTTGGAGTATTTCAAAACAAGAACTCACTGTGTTGCTGGACCAAATAATCCCACGGAAAACGAAGAGATTTGTGCCATATGTCAAGTGGAATTTAAGCATGAAGAGTCTATTGGGACACTTGAGTGCAGGCATGAATATCATACAAGCTGCATCAAACAATGGTTGCTGAGGAAAAAAGATTGTCCCATGTGTCGAGCTCCTGTTTTGCGCATGCATAGCACTTAGAGATTATCATCTTATTATGAAATTCTATTATATTAATCTCAAGTTTTGACCGGTACTTATTTGTGTATTTTGTAAAACTCATCTCATCAAACTTAGTAATACAGTTAGTTGTTCTGAAAGTAGTGTATGTAACGCACCATACTATCCGTCTTTGGTACATAAGACTGTCTTTATCCAAATGGTACTTCTTGAGAAGCAGCACAATTTATTCACTCCTAAACATGATGGCAATTTGATTATATTTCTGCTCAAAGCAACTGAACATTCTTTAGACAAATCTTGAATCAGCTTCAGATGCGCATAAAGAGTCTCTGAGTAAAGTTGTTAATATTCAATCATGCAATCACTCTAATTTACACTGTACGCATCCTTTGTGTCATTTTTTTTATGTTCACGGTTAAGTTTGTATTAGCTCCAAGAGATTGTTAATATTTTTAGTCAAGTAGCTGGCTTCTTATCAGTATTCCAATGTAATACCCTCTTTTGAGATTGCAATTACGCTCTGATTCACAATGTGATATTTGCAAAGCCATTTAAAGTGAAATGCAACTGGTTGAACTCCAAAAATAGTTCTGGCTTCCTCAAGACCAGTGGGGATTTCAGGATAGGCAAGCGTGATATCACTAAGATGATCAATTCTTTGGAAGTGCTGGGTGCCAACCCAGAAAAGTGATTGCAGCAATATGTAGAATATTCTTATGGAGTGGTGGCACAGAATTGACCAAGAAAGCAGTGAAATCTGGCAAGAATAAATACGAAAGAAATTTCAAATATTTATCTTGAACTTTGAACAATGAAAAAAAGCTCCAAAATTCACACTTAACATGAAACAGATTGGTATATACTTACCAAATATTAAAGAATATACAAGAGACACACTTATTTTCCTGTATCAGACACAACCTTGTTTTTTATTCTCTTAAATAAATTGGGGAGAATGAATGGAAAAGCAGGGTAAATAGACTGCACCACATCCTTTTGTTACAGATATAGTGTATAGATCGAACCTTTTGAAGAGAAAGAAGAGTAACTCTCATTCTTCTCCACATCATTATCATCAACACAGGTCTGTCTGTCGATCGACGTAGTCCTACTATTACAACTAGAAGACGAGCACTCGCATCAGTTGATCATCCCTACATTTCAAGGTATCAGGCCACAATTACTCCACAAAACTATCAACCAGTGGCTCATGTGAGCAGTCGTGATTTAGCAGAAAGACTATAAAGACAGATGCCCCAGCATCACCACATTATTTTCAAGAAACAAGTTGATGAAGGCGCTTATACGGAGTAGAAACAGAACGATGCTATATTGTTCGAGTATTTCAAAACAAGAACTCATCTTGTTGCTGCATCTAAAGACAGAGTAGATAATACCATAGAAAACAAAGAGATTTGTTCCATATGTCAAGCGGAATTTGAGCATGAAGAGTCCATTGGGACACATGGGTATGGACACGAATATCATATAGGCTGCATCAAATAATGGTTTCTAAGGAAAAAAGATTGTCCCATGTGTCGAGCTCCTGTTTTGCGCATGCATAGCACTTAGAGATTATCATCTTATTATGAAATTCTATTGTATTAATCTCAAGTTTTGACCAGCACTTATTTGTGTATTTTGTGAAACTGATCGGAGTAGTTGTTATGAATTTCGGTAGTTATGTAATTGATGCTTGAATTTCTTATAATATCTGCCAATTAGGTTATCTCTCTCATTTAAAAGCTCTACTATTCTAGAAAACTTCATTTGTTGAATAATTTTCACTATGATACTATTGATGATCTTCTTAAGCGGGAAGTAAGATCAACGAACACATCCTCTTTGCAAGGTATTGGAAGACCGCCCATTGGGTGATCAATGCCAAACTCCTCTTCGGATTTAGCTAGTAAGTCTTGAAATAAAGGCTGGCTTAAGTATGATACTGGCACGACGAATCTCTTCTTCTAATAACCTTTTGGAACAACGAAGACTTCCTTAGGAACCGATCATTAGGCTGAATAAATGGAGTCACTTTGATACCCATTTTCTTGAAGGAATGTTTTGTAACTCCAAACCATTAAGCCAAAGAAAGAAAAGGAATTACACAGAAAAGGAAAGTTTCTTTGAATGTCTAGATACTTGTGTTCTGCTCCAATGATTTGTCTATTCGTAGTACATATAAGCTAATGACAAGTATAATACACAAATAGTTTTTGGTGAATAGAAATTTGAGAGACAACAGCACATGAAGTTTCACATGGTTTTGCCTACTCCATTATTGTCAAAACATTCAGGCCATAAATTTGTCGAAGAACACCACAAGGTCCTCTGCTTCTCATGATTTGGAACAGAAGACACCCTTTAAATTAGTTCAGGACCAGTTGGTTTAAACATATGGAGACAGAGAATTGAATAAATTCATCAACCTCTTTGATTAAAACTAGATAGCTTATTATCTTTCATCCACAAATTTAAGGCCCCATTTAAACATACCTACCAAGCATCGCCACATGTCTTTGCCTCCGGTGGTTAGTGACAAAAGCTTCAGCTCCAACTCAAAGCCTGTCTACAGCCTTTTATATAAACAACCCTCCTTCTGTGATATGTTTTCATCATCAACTACAAGCATTATCTAATCAGATACCAAATTTCTCTAAATTTCTTGTTTACTTTCTTGTTTCCGGTCTTCCAAGAAAAATGGCAATTCTCAGTGCTAAGAAACTCATCAAGATGGCCAGGAGATGGCAGAAGTTTGCGGCCAAGCAGAGGAAGAGGATTTCATTTCCTAGAAATGGCAGTGATGCAGAGGGTTGCAGTACATCCTCATCCTCTATAGTTGAAAAAGGGCATTTTGTAGTCTATACAATTGATCAAAGGCGCTATGCATTTCCCTTGATTTACCTTGAAAATGAGGTCATTAGGCTACTTTTAAACATGTCTGAGGAAGAGTTTGGATTACCGAGTGGTGGCCCTATAACATTACCTTGTGATTCAGCCTTCATGGACTACATCGTTTCATTAATGAAGAAAGGTATAGCTGACGGAGATCTTCACAAAGCATTGCTCCTCTCAATTCCTTCATGTTTCTGTTCAACTTCTTCTTTTCACCAAGAAAGTGGAAAGCAACACATTCTTGTTTATTGAGTCGCAACATCATGTTTTATAAATTTTAGCTCAAAACAGAGTGTATAGCTAGTGAAAAATAGGCAACTGAAAGCATGTACTGTTACAAATTGAAATTCAGAAGATTTAACATCCTCATCTTTGGACTAATTTTTCTGAACGTATAGAATTTAATCTTATGGATACCAAAATTTGGTATTTGGTATGCTCAAATGCATGACTAGAAATCTTGACACATTCCTTTTAGAATGGGACAGCAAAATAATGAGCTTTATAAGGTATAAAACAAGTTCACGTAGTACGAGCGCTTTTAAGCTCCATGATGGTGTAGACTGTAGCCCAAGGGACAAACTCGTGAGTTCTATAGGGTCAGAGCTAACAATACGAACCATGAGCTTGGGTCGTGACAGATATGATCAATCCCAATAGACCAATCTATTAGATTGTTGGGTCAAGGCAGACAATACATGTCACGAGCTTGGGTCGTGACATATTTAGAGCACTATAGAAGCTAACTTCAGATATCTAATTGAAGAGACTCCTTTCAACTATCTTCATTTTAAAGTCTGTTACTTTTTCTCTTTGTTTGGCTTCATTTCTTGATACAGTTGTATACATTTCTCAGAGTTGACTAGACAATTAAAACGATGATGCTTAAGTCAGCTGAGTGTTTGATGGCCTATCTCCATTGATACTCTAGGAAACTTTAATTAAAACGATGATATAATTAAAACGATGATGCTTAGAATTACGCGCATCTAATTTTATTTTTGTGTTTGAATTAATCTTTTTCCGTTAAATGACAGTCCCCAATTCACTAGTCTCCTCCTCATTGGTGCTTAAATACTTGTTCATACAGTATAGGAATATGGGAATTGTCTAGGCAAATATCACTAAAGAGTGAGTAATGAATCAGAAATAAAACTTTTGCTACTCACAAATTTACAATGAAAATGACCTATCTCTAAAATCTCCTCTTTCACATTTACAAGTCCTTTTTAAACAAAAAAAATCATTTGTTGAAGAATTCGCACTATGATGTAGCTCATGACCTTCTTAAGCGGGAAGTAAGATCAATGAACATGTCCTCTTTGCAAGGTATCGTGAGACCACCCATCAGATGATCAAAGCCAAACTCTTCTTCAGCTTGAGCTAAAAGTCTTGAAATAAAGGCTGGCTCAAGTATGATACTGGCACAGCGAATCTCTACTTCTGGCTCTCTCCTACATATGCTGCACAATGTCCATTTGGAATACCACCAGATGTTGAATACCTCCTTAGGATTCGATTAGCAAGATTAAATGGAGTCGCTTTGAAACCCATTGTCCGAGAGCTATTTGGTAACTCCAAATGATGAAGGCAAAGAAAGAAGAAGAATTTTGAGGATTACAGACGACAAAAAGTTTCTTGTGTTCTGCTCAAATGCTTTGTGTATTAGTATATACAAGCTAACGACAAGTTCCATACATAAAGTTTTTTGGTGAGACAACGACACATGAAGTTTCACATGGTCATGCCTACTCCATTATTATTGTCAAAATATTTAGGCCATAAATTTGTTGAAGAACAACACTATGTCCCTCTCTTTCTCATGATTTGGAACATAACACCCTTGAAATCCAGAGCCACAAGAATGGATGAGATCGTTGACTTAGTCGTGGACCACTTGATTTAAAGAGGAGGTAACAGAAAATTAAATACATGATGTCCACACTCCACAACTTCTTTGATTAAAACTAGACAACCATCCATGTCCACAATTCAATAGGTCCCATATTCAACAGCAGCACATGAATTTGCCTTAAATGCCTAACTCAAGTTGACAGCTAAGAGCTATAAATAAACTGATTCTGTGAGCCGTTTGATCATCAAGCAGATATCAGTAAATCAAATCTTTTAACGGATCATCATCTTTTTTTCTTTCCTATATTCCAAAGAAATCAACATGATCAGTGCGAAGAAACTCATTACGATGGCAAGGAAATGGCAGAAGTTCACAGCCCAGCAAAGGAAGAGAATTTCTTTTCCAAGATCCAAGTACAATGATGCAGAGAGTTGTAGCACATCATGTTCTATAGTTGGCAAAGGGAATTTAGTGGTATATACAACCGATCAGAAGCGATTTGTGGTTCCGTTAGCTTATCTTCAACACGAGGTAATCATACAACTGTTGCACATGTCTGAAGAAGAGTTTGGACTTCCAAGTGATGGCCCTATCACATTACCGTGTGATGCACAGTTCATGAACTATATCATATCAGTCATCGAAAGAGGTGTAGCTGCTGCAGATCTAAAAAATGCTTTGCTTGTTATTGTACCTTCCAATCAATGCTCATCAGCTTCATATCTTCAAGAACAACGAACCCTGCAATTGCTAGTTTGTTAAGCTAACTGTAATAAGTTTTGTAGTGGATACATGATACTCAACAAGTGTAGAGAATTTTACCATTTATTATACACACCATTTCTTGACTCCAACCTGTTCTATTCTCTGACATTTTCGAAAAAAGTGATTTCTTTCCATCTATATATCTATCTAATTTTTGGAGGACATAGTTATTCGATATCTTCTATTCCTCATGCTGTTTGAAAGGATATTTCGTTACTTGTATCGATGGAAGGTAAGAAGTACTATGTTGAGTAGTTGAAGTATGCACAAGCTGATCCAAATACTACCATATAAAAGAATAGATAATATGATAAAAGAATTTACTTCCTTTATTTCAATTCACATGAACCAATATCCATTTTAGTTTGTTTAGAAAGGTGTAATCCCTTTCTAAATTTGAAAACAACTTAATTAAACTTTTCATTCTTAATAATAAGCTTTATTATCAAAGAAATGAAGACACAAGTTTCAATAGTCTTATAGATCACAACTTACAATTCTATCTTTTCCTTTCTTTTTAAAACTTTACGCCCAATTAAACAGTTCCGATAAAGCTGTGGGGTCCAGCCCCATAAGAGTCAAAAACAATATTCAACAATATCTAAAGCTTTTGTTAATTTCAAACCAACCTTACCAAATTGTCAAATATTTGCACTCTTTTGAGGTCATTATTGACATCAGTTGGTCTTTAGTAAGGTGAAAATTAAAAGAGAGTATTTCTTGTGTGTAAGAAGTCTTTTTTGAGTATTGTACTTGTGTTTCCAAGGTGTAAAATTCCTTACTATAGTGATATCAGTTGCTCATCTTGGCCCGTGGTTTTTTCCTTTTTTAAAAGGGTTTTCACGTAAAATTCTTGGTGTCATTACTTTTCCCATTTTATTCCTATTATTTTTTGACCATATCTATTTAGTATTTGTCCGCTTTTTCCCAACAAATTGGTATCAGAGCGCTGGTTTGCAATATCAATATTTTTTGGAAAAACAATGGAAGCCCACACTAGTAAAATGGTTACTTTGAATGACACTAACTATGCCATTTGAAAGGGAAAATTGGAAGATCTGCTTTACGTTAAGAGTTTTTATCAATAGTCTTTACTACTATAAAGCCTAAAAATAGAGTGGAATCTGTTGCATAGGCAAATTTGTGGATTTATTAGAGAGTGGGTTGACAATAATGTGTTAAATCATATATCTGGTGAAACACATGCTTGAACCCTATGGGAATATCTTAAAAGTTTGTATGCTCGGAAGACTGGGAACAATAAAATGTTCTTAATAAAGCAGATGTTGAGTTTAAAATATATTGATAGTTCTCCAATGACTGGTCACTTGAATAATCTTCAAGGGGTCATGAACTAGTTATCCGCTATGGGCTTTAAATTTGATGAAGAAATTCAAGGCTTGCTTCTACTTGGTTTTCTACCAGATTCTTGGGAAACATTTAGAATGTCATTGTTAAATTCTGCTCCTGATGGTGTGACTCGTTGAACATGTCAAACGAGGTCTCATTAGCTACTAGCTCATAAACAAGACTGTAAATGTACTAAAACAAGAAACCAGAACTTTGTCATGCAGCTTGTATATTAGAAGCACTCAAAGCCGCCTAGCCACTCCCATGAAACGGACCATAAAGAATACATCAAGTTTAAATTTAAAAAAAAAAAGTGTGCTGCTAACTGGGACATCCAGGAAAGTGTCATTTCACTGGAATAAGAATGACCTTTGTGATAAGTAACAAGAAATTACTTATGATATGATAATACGAGGAAAGTCGTTTGATACAATCCATGCAGTCATTCATAGGTGCAAGGTACTTTTGTCGGTGCTAAAAAAGGAGTTATACCAAATATGACATAGAATGCTCAAAATATAAACAACCTCTTGGAGCCAACGCTGATTTAACTGAGAACATAAAACAATGGATGCAAAAGAATCTATATAAAATGAAAGTGAAAGTCAATAAAATATACAGTAATATTCTCACTTTACATTCTCTACCCTATCTAAAAACTATTTTAAGCTATCATGTAATGAAAAAATGTTGCTTATGACTCAATAAACAAGAATGTGTTGATTTCCACTTTCTTGGTGTAAAGAAGAAGTTGAGCAGCAACATGAAGGAATCGAGAGGAGCAATGCTTTGTGAAGATCCCCAGCAGCTACACCTTTCTTGATTAGTGAAACAATGTAGTCTATGAAGGCTGAATCACAAGGTAATGTTATAGGGCCATCACTCGATAGTCCAAACTCTTCTTCAGACATGTTTAAAAGTTGCCTAACGACCTCATTTTCAAGGTAAGTCAAGGGAAATGCATAGCGTCTCTGATCAATTGTATAGACTACAAAATGCCCTTTTTCAACTATAGAGGATGAGGATGTACTGCAACCCTCTGCATTACTTCCATTTCTCGGAAATGAAATCCTCTTTCTCTGCTTGGACTTAAAGTTCTGCCATCTCCTGGCCATCTTTATGAGTTTCTTAGCGCTGATCATTGCCATTTTTCTTGGAAGACCGGAAACAAGAAAGTAAACTAGAAATTTAGAAAAATTTGGTGTCTGAATAGATAATGATTGTAGTTGATAATGAAAAAATATCATAGAAGGGGGTTATTTAAATTGAAGGCTGTAGACAGGCTTCACATTGGAGCTGAAGTTCTTGTCACTAACCACTGGAAGCAAAGCCATGTGCTGATGCTTGGTGGCTATGTTTAAATATGTGGATGAAGCAAGTTTGAAAGGATGAAAGATTATAAGTTGTCTAGTTATAATCAAAGAGGTTGATGCATTTATTCAATTTTCTGTCACCATATCTTAAAAGTTAAAACCAAGTGGTCCTGGAATAAGTTGTTAGATTCGCATGACTCTTAATTTAAAAGGTGTGTTGTGTTTCAAATCATGAGAACCAGAGGGACCTAGTGTTGTTCTTCAACAAATTTACGGCCTGAATATTTTGACAATAATAATGGAGTAGGCAAAACCATGTGAAACTTCATGTGCTATTTGAAACTTCATGTGCTGTTTTCTCTCAAATTTCTCTTCTCGATCTTCACCAAAAAACATATGTATGAAACAAAGCATTCGAGCAGAATACAAGTATCTAGACAGTCAAAGAAATTTTCATTGCCTGCGTTCTCCTTTTTTTGGCTTCACCTTTTGGAGTTACAAAACATTCCTTTAAGAAGAAAAATGGGTACTAAAGTGACTCCATTCATTCAGGCTAATCAGTTATTAAGGAGGTCTTCAACATCAGGACGCGTTCCAAAAGGTGATTG
Source organism: Solanum rostratum (assembly GCA_029948455.1). Lineage (NCBI taxonomy): Eukaryota > Viridiplantae > Streptophyta > Magnoliopsida > Solanales > Solanaceae > Solanum > Solanum rostratum. The sequence continues at coordinate 5,903,617 of CM057051.1, forward strand.
TGCAGTATATGTAGGAGAGAACCTACATATTTAAGCCAGACTTTATTCATAGTGCAAATTATCAACAAATAAAAATTTGTTGAATAGCAGGGCTAGTAAATGAGACAGAGAACCTAGGCTTCCCGGTCAGTTTATGAATATAAAATGTACTGCTTGTGATTGATCTCTGTTTTGGTAATATTTACTTAAAGAATTCTCTTAACAGGTTAGAATTATCTGTTCTAAACCAACAACAACATATCTAGTGTAGTCCTACATAATGAGGTCTGAGGAGGGTAGAGTGTATGTAGACATTACATATACCTCAGAGGTGAGTAAAGAGGTTGTTTCAGATAGACCCCTGGCTTAGAATTCTATGTTATTTTATCTTTGGTGTAAATATAGATGATAATATGAGGAAGGTCATCATATCCTAAATGGACTTTAAGATGCACCGATCCATAGGTGCAACAGTATGATGATGGAAGGTGATAAGACAGAACAAGTTAGACCGTATATCACACGAAGTTCTAAAAATATTAACAATCTCTTGGAGCTGGTACAAGCTTAACCATGAACACAAACAAATGAACGCAAAGGATCCGAAACTGATTGGATCTGATTTTTGTCAATAACTTCTATTAGTTCAAGACTTCCATAAAATTTAGAACTTCTTTGATCAAGGATTAAATTGTTAGGACTTCTAACAACCAAATTAAAAAGTGAAAGCCATGAATATGGTAAACGTTCTAGTAAAATAATATTCAATCTGTATGATGCACTTTACAATTGTGTACTCTTCAATCTTGCTCCAAAATTCTCGCAAAAGCTATATTTGAGCGAGCATGTACAAAAAGAATGTTGACTATGACTCAATAAACAAGAATTTGTTGATTTTGACTTTCTTGGTGCAAAGAAGAAGCTGAGCCGCAACACGAAGGAAGTAAGAGGAGCAATGCTTTGTGAAGATCTCCAGCAGCTATGCCTTTCTTGATTAGTGACATGATATAGTCCATGAAGGCGGAATGACAGGCTAATGTAATAGGACCACCACTTGGAAGCCCAAATTCTTCTTCGGACATGTTCAAGAGTTGCCTAATGACTTCATTTTCAAGGTAAGCCAATGGAATGATAAAGCGTGCTTGATCAGCTGTATATACTGCAAAATGTCCTTTTTCAACAATAGAGGATGAAGATGTACTGCAGTTGTCTGCATCACTATCAGTTCTTGGAAATGAAATCCTCTTCCTTTGCATGGCTGCAAACTTCTGCCACCTCCTGGCCATTTTGATGAGTTTCTTGGTACTTATCATGGCCATTTTTTTTTGAGGATTGGACAAAGAAAGTAAAATAAGAAATTTAGAGACTTTCGATTTCTGAATTGATATTTTGTGCTTGATGATGAAAAGTCTCTTGAAAGAGGGATTATTTATACAAGAGGCTAATGCAAACTTTTGAAATGGAGTTGAGGAGTTTGTTAGCCAAAGCCATGTGTTGATGTCTGTTGGCCATGTCGATATGGGGCCTAACAACTTTGTGATGAAGCTAGTTTGAAATTGAAGAAAATAAGTTTCTTTGATCAACAACCAACTAGGACTACTTGGTATTTCTCATCAATGCCAATAATTTGAGGCCTTCAAATGAACAATTGCGGGTAAGAAGCAAGACCATGTTCGGCTCGTTTCTTTGTCATGTAGATAGGTGACCTTAAGAATTGTGGATATAGTTGGTTGTCTAGTTTTTGATTGATAGCTTCTTGTTTTTTCTTTTTACGCTGAACAGCAACATATAGGAAAAAAATTAGTGGTATTGTCTTCTACTAAGATTTTAAGTATTTATCAAAGATTTTAAAAGGCATTAATGCCGGTAGGGCCTGTTGTGTTGAACAATATGGTCTAAATTATAAATAGTACAGTTGACAATAAAAGCAAGATCATTGGATGGTTTGTCTTCTCCCGATGGTTCCTTGAATTTCTTCCTCGTACAACTCAATCTCATCGAGTCCTCTACACAAGTCTTTGACACTACAAGATTTTTCAAAGGGTCATTTTGTTGCTTATGGTAACGAGAACTATACGAAGAGAGGTTCATTGTCTTGAGTTCGTTCTTGAGACAATCTTTTTTCTTTTCAAGATTTGCTGAAGCTGAAGAAGAATTTGATTTTGATCTTTCGATAGGCGGTTTTACAATTCCTTGTGGAGAGTAAGTCTTCATTAATGTCATTTTACGTTTGATTAGGACATGAGAAAGGGAAAAAATTCTCTGTTTTTTGCTGCCACGAGTTTGTAAAGCAATGCAAGAGATGGTTAATATATTATACAGTTGAGGGATTGGAAGTCACCATGCTTCGTATAATCGACAGCTCAACTTTAAAACAAAATTTCCAACAGACCTGTCTGAATGCTGTCTGAAATCGGAATTCCTGAGGGGAATTCATTGGAAACATTTGTTATGAGTTCAATTTCGACAGATTTCCAATGAAAAGTCAGCAGAAAGAGTGCAATTTCGACAGATTTTCAATGAAAACGCCAGAAATTCATGGTTATCCAGTAGTGCAAGTTATCACTTCAATAGATGCAGAAGCAAGATATAAATGGAGATAGTAACAGACTTCAAAAAGCAGATAGTTGAAAGGAAATCCGAAATTAGCTTCTATAGTGCTCTAAATATGTCACGACCCAAGCTATGACACGTATTGTCTACCTTGACCCAACAATCTAATGGATTTGTCTATTGGGATTGATCATATCTGTCACGACCCAAGCTCATGGTGCGTATTATTAGATCTGACCCCATAAAACTCACAAGTTTGTCCCTTGGGCTACATCATCATCGAGCTCAAAAGTGCTCATACTATGTGAACTTGTTTTATACCTTATAAAGCTCATTAGTTTCCTCTCCCATTCTGAAAGAAATGTGTGAAGATTTCTAGTCATGCATTTGATCATACCAAATATCAAATTTTGGTTTCCATAAGATTAAATTCTATATATTCAGAAAAATTAGTCCAAAGATGAGGATGTTAAATATTCTTACATGCTTTCAGTTGCCTATTTTTCACTAGCTATACAGTCTATTTTGAGCTAAAATTTATAAAACATGATGTCATGATTCAATAAACAAGAATGTGTTGATTTCCACTTTCTTGGTGCAAAGAAGAAGTTGAACAGCAACATGAAGGAGTTGAGAGGAGCAACGCTTTGTGAAGATCTCCGTCAGCTACACCTTTCTTTATTAGTGAAACGATGTAGTCTATGAAGGCTGAATCACAATGTAATGTTATAGGGCCATCACTCGATAGTCCAAACTCTTCTTCAGACGTGTTTAAAAGTTGCCTAACGACCTCATTTTCAAGGTAAATCAAGGGAAATGCATAGCGCCTTTGATCAATTGTATAGACTACAAAATGCCCTTTTTCAACTATAGAGGATGAGGATGTACTGCAACCCTCTGCATTACTGCCATTTCTTGGAAATGAAATCCTCTTCCTCTGCTTGGCCGCAAACTTCTGCCATCTCCTAGCCATCTTGATGAGTTTCTTAGTGCTGAGAATTGCCATTTTTCTTGGAAGACTGGAAACTATAAATTTCGAACAATTTGGTGTTTGAATAGATAATGCTTGTAGTTGATGATGAAAACATATCATAGAATGGGGGTTATTTATATAAAGGGCTGCAGACAGGCTTTGTGTTGGAGCTGAAGTTTTTGTCACTAACCACCGGAGGCAAAGCCATGTGTCGAAGCTCGGTACCTATGTTTATATGGGGCCTTAAATTTGTGGATAAAAGATTTATAAGTTGTCTAGTTTTAATTAAAGAGGTTGATGCATTTATTCAATTCTCTGTCACCATATCATAAGAACCAGAGGGACCTAGTGTTGTTCTTCAACAAATTTATGGTCTGAATATTTTGACAATAATGGAGTAGCCAAAACCATGTGAAACTTCATGTGCTGTTGTCTCTCAAGTTTCTCCTCTTCACCAAAAAAAACATTTGTGTATAATCCTTGTCGTTAGCTTCAACCATCAAAGTTGGATTACCATTTTGTCCCTCCACTAAATTAATTTTCTATTTGATGAAATATTAAATAGTACTCCATCCATGTGACACCCTTTTCTTTTTGGCCCGTCCCAAAAAAAAATGTCATCTTACTTAAATTGGAAACAATTTACCCGATATTAAATTTACATAAGTGCTTTGACTGTACACATAGCCTTCTTTGTAATGGTGAAGAAGATAAGGACGAGGGTGAAAGCTAGAACTCTACAAAATGCTATCAGATTCTGTTTGTCTATCTATTATAATTCATCAACTTCTTTATTTTGATAACTACAAATATTCTCTTAAGTTATAATAGTTTTTATATTTTCGATTCACTATTTTTTATACAAAATTTAGCTAAAAATTGGATATTAACGTGCAATGCATGTTTTCAAAAAACTAGTATTATATTAAAAATGGAAACATTGTAAATCAAAAATTGAATTACAAATATACGGTCAGAAGTTGAGTTGACAATTTTACCCTTCAACGAACACTATTACTATATAATTTTTTGATTCAAGAATAAAAAAAGTTCCTTTGCAAAAATATAAGAACAAAAACTTATTGCTTTCTCACTAAAATATAATTCATGAAAATTGGTGAATAATTATGACAAGAAAAGATGTATTATAATGGGGAGTTTTCAAAAATACCAAGTTTTTGGATAAAAATTACATGTCCCTACCGAATCATTGAAAAATACCATATAAAATACCAACTTTATTTACAAATTTAGGAGAGAGAGTGTTTTGAGTGTGATTATTGTGGTGTGTGGTATGATATAATAGTGTTGGAAAATGAAAAAGAGTATTTTTTTTTTGGTATTTTGATAAATAAATTTTAAAGTGTAATTTTGGGGGTGAAAGTTGTTATTTGTGTAAAAATTTCTATTATAATTATTAGCAAATGAATGCAATTCACAAGGAAAAAAAAAGAAGAAAATCTAAAAAGATATAATAATAATAATAATAGGGAATAAAATTCGTTTATAAATGCAATTGAACAAAACTGGAACATAGATATACAGTTCAACATAAAACATTATGTAACGTATTTGTAACACCTTGAAAATTTCTAAGTTAAGATCCGGATCATTCTTCTTATGCTTATGTGATCATACCAAGTAGTTCTAACTTTGCATATATTCCCGGCAATATGTTGAACAATTATGACAAGAAAAGAAGTAGTATAAATATCTACAAATGAATACAATTCACTTACAATTAAAGGATGTGGTGCAGTGGATAAGACTATTCCTTTTTTAACTAGAGATCTCGGGTTCGAGTCTTAGATATGAAATAAATTCTTGCAGGAAGAGCTTCCCTCCGGTTGGGGCCCTATGCGACACGATCATCCGAACGGTTGGGGCCCTATGCGACACGATCATCCGAAATAGTCAAGTTCCAATGTGGATACTGAATTTATGAAGAAATTTTCAAGTATACAATTCAAAATTAAATATTACGTCATCTATCCCAATATATAATATTCTACAATATTATATCTATGCAAATTCTTATCATTTTGCTAGATTATATATAAATTCTCTTGACATATATATATTTTTGCTTCATTACTAACACACTCTTTATGTATATTATGTGTATAGTCATATATAATAAGAGTATATCAAAATCTATTTTACCTTTAAAAATATAAACTTTCTAACTTAAATATTAAATTATGAATACCCTCAACTAAAAACATGCTCTAAAAGTGTTAAATTACTATGATATCTCCAACTAAAAATTAAACACTCGTCTATATCTACTTGAATAACATATTTTCTCTAGGAAGCAATTGTGCTTTTCCGAAGGATCATGAATGACTTTTAAAATAAGCTGTGACTATCAAAAAATTGTGATTGTCTGTGTAATTCTCAAAATTCTTCTTCTTTCTTTGTGTTTATTGTTTGGAGCTACAAAACAGTCCTTGAAGAATATGGGCATTAAAGTGACTTCATTTATTCAGGCTAATAATCGGTTCTTAAGGAGGTCTTCAACATCCAGAGGTGTTCCAAAAGGACATTGAGCAGTATATGTAGGAGACAGCCTCAAGAAGAGATTCGTCGTGCCAGTATCATACTTAAGTCAGCCTTTATTTCAAGACTTGTTAGCTAAATCTGAAGAAGTATTCGACGTTGATCACCCCATGGGTGGTCTTACAATACCTTGCAAACAGGAAGTGTTTGTTGGCCTTACTTCCTGCTTGAAGATCATCAGTAGTATCATAGTGCAAATTAACGCAAAGGATCTGTACAATGTACATTTTGTATGTCTATGTTAGGATAAAAGCGAGATTTAGAGAATTTATTAGTTTTAGACAACTCCTGATTTCACTTGAAAGATAAAATTCTCAGTTTTGGAATAAATCGAATGTGACCAGAACATAAGGCGTAACGATGATTGATGTAATTGAGACTAAACAGTTTGAGGTTGAGGCGTAGTTGATCTTCTTAGTGTCAAGACTTTCATAACATTTACACCTTCGAGCCCAAATTCTTCCTCGGACATGTTCAAGAGTTGCCTAATGACTTCATTTTCAAGGTAAGCCAATGGAATAACAAAGCGTGCTTGATCAACTGTATAGACTACAGAATGTCCTTTTTCAACTATAGAAGATGAAGATGTACTGCAATTGTCTGCATCACTACCAGTTCTTGGAAATGAAATCCTCTTCCTCTGCTTAGCCACGAACTTTTGCCATCTCCTCGCCATTTTGATGAGTTTCTTCCTACTTATCATTGCCATTAAGAAATTTAGAGACCTTTGATCACTGAACTGATAATGCTTGTGCTCGATGATGAAAAGGCGAGGGACTATTATTTATACAGGATGGAGCAGAAGTTTTTGTTACTAACCAAAGGCAAAGCCATGTGTTGATGCTTGTGGTCAAGTTAGTATGGGGCCTAAAATATAAGATGATAAGTTTCTTTGATCAAACAACCAAGCAGGCCTACTTGATTTTCTCCACAATACAATGCCAATAATTTTAGATCATTAAATGAACAATTGCTAGTAAGAAGCAAAACCATGTTCTCTTCTCTTCTTTGTCATGTAGGTAGGTGATCTTTAGATTTCCATCTCAGCGCGACTTCACCAATTCTTGTAGATAGGAAAATGAGCAAGAAAGAACAAAGCTTGAGCGATGTAACCTTAGCTAATATAAATTACACGTTATATATAAGGTCAATTTATAATATCTAGTACATATGTAGGATATTGAACCTCCAACCGACACAATTAGAGTATATGTGGTTCAACAATTAAGCGCGTTCAAACTTTTCTTTTATTTTTTGAATATTCATTGCGCTTTTTTAACTCTTTCTTTTCTCAAAACGTGATATATCATAACTGACATTTGGCATTAAATTATAGTCCTGATTAAAGAAGTGGAAAGCTTCCCCTTTATTCATCCTGATCACTGCTAGATTACTCCGCCCCTACTGTTCATCTCTTAATCGCCATCATCTACAGTAAGTCCCCTTCTACCTTCTGTAATCCCAATTCCCCCGCCCCCCAAACCAAAAGAATTTTTTTTTTTCTGTTTTTAGTTACTTCTTGTAAACTGAATGTATGTTTTGGTGTGGTTTGAAGAAGTCATCTTTGGACCTCTCTTTTTTCCTCTTAACTTTCCATATCTGATTCTGATTCGATCAAACGATTACATGAAAAAGTAATTGTTTGGCACATTTTGTTGATGAACATTTGTTTATGGGCACAACCAGTTGCATTTTATTATATTAACATAAGGATCTGCTTCGATCTTATGCTCTATATTACTTGTACTCATGCTATAGTCTCTAACAACTCACTGTTTTGCTCTTCTCTAAAGCAATGTTGCATTTTTACATTGTCGAAGTTGCTTATCATATCTCTAATATTATTGATGGCACCTTGAAAATTCCAAGGCGCGTGTATATTTTCCAAAATTCAGTCCACCAAAAGAAGTGAATCACATTCCATCACTATATTCAGAGCCATAGTTTCTGCATAATTATTGATCTTCCCATGAGATATATTCACCGTTTTCTTTTAGAATGTTTCTCATCTAACTTCTAAAAGTGTGGCATTTGATCAAGTGTCACACTTTTTGATATTTTAGATCGATCACACTTTTCAGGGATAGATAAAGAACTAAAATGTTACAATGTCTTTGAATATTTCTATACATTTCTCTCTAAAACATTTGATCAAGGTGTAATTTTCTTATTATGGGTTCTTGATTTTTTCAGTATTTGAATATTATTTTCTTATTAAATTGATACAGCCAATTATATCTATATATCAGAAAAAATGTATTTGTGTATCAAAAAAACTGATACACTTAATATTAAATTGTATTTGCATATGTATTTTAGAGGTCATGATACAATGTGCATCTATGTATCTATATTTCAACTTCAAACCTAATTTGTGTATTTATGTATGAGATTGGGAAAGAGAAGCGAAATTTGAAAGTGGGAGGAGATTACGTATATGTGTATTAGTGATCTGTGTATCTCAGACGCTCAATTTTAATTGAAGCACGATTTGTATCACTCGCCTCCCTCATTTATCTCTCTCGAGCTTGCTTGCTTCTCCTCCCTCTAAAACTATTTCTATAAATTATACTCAATTAGATAGTTTAAAACATAATTATGAATATTAATTATAATTTATGGATGAATTTAATGAAAGGGTCAAAAATATGGAGGCCCAAAATTGGCTCTTGCTACCCAAGTAAACTATATATAGACTTTTCTTTTCAAAATTCTCAGATTCCCAAATCCCAATTCTCCGTCGAAACACAAATTGCCCTTATCCCGCCCTTTTCACATTTACAAAATTGATCGGCGTCCGACTTCCGGTTAGGGTTTTCTCAATGCCGCCGATGTAAATGGAGTGCTGACTTCCTGGATTTTCTGTTGCATATACGTACACTCATAGATTTGCTAGAGTTGCTGTTCACAAGTCTCGCACTTCAATTTTTGTTTTGACGTCGCTTTTCGTAAGTTCACTACTCTTCATCTTACTCTGTTAATGCCTTCTTTTTTCTGAATGTTCATTTTCCGTTTGTTTGCAGTCAATCGTTTTCAGTTTTAATGGCCGAGTTGTGTGTGTATAATGATTTTGTATTTGGAATGGACTAAAGGGATCGTAAACATAAAGTATTAGTGCATATGAGTTTATGAAATTGAAGAATACTTTTACATTGAATGCATCAAAATGTTGTTTAATTTTGTGGTCTTTGATATGCCGTGTGAAACTTTGAAATTAAAGAGTTGCGTAAAATGGAAATAGACATTCTTATTGAAATGAACTGAAAAGTAAAGGACTTATAAATTGAAACAGAGGGAGAACTATGATTTTGTATTTGGAACGGACTGGATGGATGGTGAACATAAAGTATTGGTGCATATGAGTTTAAGAAATTAAATAATGCTTTTGAATTTTGTTGTCTTAGAGTAAAGATATATAGCGTGTACCAAAATATCATTTAATTTTGTAATCTTTAACGAAAAGGTGAAATTAAGAGTTGCCTAAAATGAAAACAAATATTCTTTTGAAATGCACTGAAAAGTAAAGTAAGACGAATAAATTGAAATAGAGGGTGAACTATAATTTTGTATTTGGAACGGACTAGATGGATGGTAAACATAAAGTATTGCTGCGCTGCATATGAGTTTACAAAATTAGAGAATGTTTTTGAATCTTGTACTTAGACTAAAGATACGTAGAATATAAATGTCCTTTAGTCTTGTGATCTTGAATATGCCATGTGAAAACTTGAAATTAAAGATTTGCCTAAAAAGGAAGAGACATTTTTTTAAAATGGACTAAAAAGGAAACTAAGACAAACAAATCATAAAGGAGGGAGTACTATAATTTCGCCTCAATTGATCATGCCATGGTAAATTAACGTAGTTTGGTGTAGGTGGAGCCCAGAAATTTATCATGGGGAATAAAAGAAATGTAAATGTGTCATGCCGAAGATATGAAACTAATTCAAGGGGATTCAATAACTTATGTATAAAAGATTGCTTATCCTTCGCGCACAGTGTAATTTTTTGGTCAAGGGAATTCAATTGAAGCCCCTTCACAAAAGGTAGCCGCTGGTTTGGTCCATACACGGGGTTTGAGTTTTTTATTTGGGATCAGTGTATAGCTTTGTGTTAAGAATTAAGAGACGCCATTATGTCTTTTCTTTTTTGTTCTAGGAAAAGACTAGTGTAAAGCTTTTACCATGGGGCGCAAAGGTCTTATACATAATGGGTTTTGGGAGTTGTAATGTAAAGTCCTTTTAAGATGAACGCATGATTTCAATTTGATCACTTTTAGCAATTTAGGATTAACAATTGTAAACCAAAATCTCAAAATGAATGTCATTTTTGAAAACATAGAACAAAATGGACTGTTTCAAGACAAGAAAAATACTAAAGGAAGGCAGAGTCAAGAATTTTAGCTTTGAGTACATGTTATGTAGGATTAACAAATGTTATGTGTGATTTAATTAGTGAATTTGAAAAAAAAAGATTGTAGTAGTTTTTTCCTATTCGATTCCAATATTCAGCAGAATATACATATATATATATATATATATATATATATATGAGTGTTCAGGCAGTGGTACCAATATCTATTTATTTCTATTTTTATAAGCTCCACTCTTCCTTCGTTTTTGGATTTGCAATATGCTCTCCAATCTGTGTTACCAAACCATGGATGGGATTTGATTTGTGCATCCAGTGTTGAAGTGAATAGTGTTAATGCTGTAGACTTGAAGATACTGTGGTGATAGGAAGGGGAGTGACTATTTGCCACATTAATCTTTCCTAATTATTATAACGAATGGTACTTTATTATGCAAAGTTGGTTCTTTGACATGATATTTTTCTCCTGAATAACTATTTGATTTGGTACTCAGCATAGAGGGAGAATTGTTTTTCTTCTTATTGTTGTGGATGAAGGCATGAAGCCTTCATTTGCAAATCTTAGTTATATGGAATCACAACATCATAATCAACTCCATTGAAAATGGAAAGTGCTATCTCGATTGAATGGCAATATAGATTTATAAGGCTGTCAAATTTTGCAAGTAGTCTTTGTTGTATCTGCTTGCTGCTCTCTCTCATTAGTGCATGCTCATTAAAAAAAAAATTCTCTTGATGCAATTAAAAAATCTGTTCTGACTTTTGCAGGTTATAGGAAACATGGAGCCTGTAACTTCAAACGTACAACCAGTTCAAGTTGACTATGCTTCACGGAAACCTCGCATTCTGCTAGCTGCAAGTGGAAGCGTGGCAGCTATCAAATTTGCGCATCTATGTCGTTGCTTTTCTGAATGGGCAGAAGTTAAAGCAGTTGCAACAAAAGCTTCTCTTCATTTCATAGACAGAGTGTCATTTCCAAAAGAGGTCGACCTTTTTACAGATGATACTGAATGGGCCATTTGGAAGAGGGTAGGTGATGGTGTGCTGCACATTGAGCTCCGTAAGTGGGCTGATATCATGGTTATTGCCCCTTTATCAGCAAATACGCTTGGAAAGGTGATATCTCTTTGTATCTTTCTGCTCATCATTCCATGATATTAGATATACGTTCCACTTCAAGAAACAAATCATTTCCTTACACCAGTTAACCATGTTGGTATTTCTAGTTCAGATAAATATTCAAAAATGACTAATATTATTGAGGACCTAGACTTATTGAAATTATCATGGAATTTGGTCTCCTGATTACTTGTGTGCCCATGAGCAAGTGTGGAAGTTTGGTAAAACAGTCATCCACAAAATTGATATATTAACATAAAATATTTGAAGGATTTGCATCTCATGGTTATAATAAATTGACATGTATTTTTGTGATGTAGATTGCCGGTGGAGTGTGTGATAACTTGCTGACTTGCATTGTGCGAGCATGGGACTATAAGAAACCCTTTTTTGTGGCACCAGCCATGAATACATTTATGTGGTATAACCCATTCACAGAACGTCACCTTATGACAATTGACGAGCTTGGTGTCTCTCTTATACCACCAGTATCAGTGAGGCTTCCCTCTGGGGAGTATGGAAATGGAGCTATGGCAGAGCCCTCTCACATCTTCTCAACTGTAAGACTCTTCGTAAATACCCGATCACAATCAGGGGGGAGTAGAACCATGTCATGATATATGGATCATGAAAGTTCATTCACCATTTCATCCGAAACATAGAAATTTCTGTTGAAATTTACCAAAAGAATTTTGTCCCAAGGATCTAACCTGTATCTGGTACAATCTCTTGCATGGTTTGGCATTCAGTTCTTCTCCCCTATACTTTTGTGTCTCCCCTGCTGTCCTTTTTGTACTCTTTAGAGCTACTTGACTTTCATTTTTGTGTGGAGATATCATGCAATTCCGAGTAGTATTAGTTGCTAAAAGTGGATGTAGTCATGGAACGACGTGTGCATAATAGAGGCAGCTTCTTGATTAGCCTAGCAAATTATGCTGGAAACTCAGATCTATTTGAGAGTAGGTTTACTTGTATAAATTTGTTGATGATCTCAGGGTTATTGATGATATAAAAATTGAGTGATTTTAGAAGCTTTCACTTTACTTTCTGAGCCTTGCTCAAAATGAATTTTTTTTAAAATTGCACCAGCTGGGAATCAAACCCGGGTCTGTACCGTGGCAGTCTACTATTCTACCAGTAGACCACTGGTGCGTTATCGTGCACCCAAAAGATATCATCTTTGGTGAAGGACGTGCACACCTTTTTTTGGTGCGTGTATAATTCATTATGTCATTTCTTCTATTTAATTTTAAGTCGTCGTAACAGATCATTTCCTTCATTGGTATTGCATTTGCATGCGTGGTAAAGTGTTCTGCTTTATTATTTTTGTTTTAAAAAAATTATTGTATGTGTTTCTTAAATTTCCAAATTTTAGATTCATTTTTAATTTTTAAAGTTTGGACAAAAAATATATTTTTCGATTGTTATACTATTTTGTTGTTTTTTAGAAGTTAAAAAAGTACTACTAATAGTTTTCTCACAGATTACATCTGTACTACTTCACACAAGCACCGCCCGACGAAGGGGGACGGGGATTTGTGAATGAGAAATATAAGTAGGGATAAACATACTTAATTCGTACTCCTAATTGTACAGTTAATGGTAAAAATATTCTTTTATTTTTCGTGGTACAACTTTATATTCTATAGTACTATTTGTTTAAAAATATCTATTTTAGAGAAAGTCAACTAAGGAACTTTTTAATTTAATAGGCGATTAAGGAGAGAGGCCTGCATTAAAACAACATTAATTAGCAGACAAGTGTGCATGTGGGACCATGTGACTACGGCCAATTAGTTTGGTTGCAATTTTTGCTTTTTACATGGGAAATTGAAAGAGAGTGACGATGTAGATGTATTGCGGCCTTTTCTTGTTCATCAATTCAAATTTTATTCTTCTGCTATAGCTTAGTTGCTTCTCTTTTAATCGCTTTCTAAAATTCTGAGTATTGAAGATTATTACTGATACATAAAAATAATATAAAGACACATAAATATGCATTAAAAAAAATTGCACTACTTTGTGTTTTACATATATTTAAACCTTAAAAAAATCTAAAGAATCAACGGACTATTTATCCTACTCTCTCTGGGATGTCTCTACAAGCACTCTTGTAAAGCTGTCTAGGAGCCCTCATATTCGACTCACTCCCTCATCGCATAATATGAATTCGCTCAAAGTGCTTTAGGTGATTATTATGATCAGAAACTCTCTCTAAAATATTTTACTGACTGTAATAAAAATATCAACAAAATAAATATTATATCTAATATGATTAAATAAGTAGGATCTGGAGAGGGTGATATCAGTGGCGTAGTCAATCATATGTAATGAAGGGCGGACACTAATTAAACACTCTTTGTCAAAAAATTACTTTTCATATGTAGCTTAATGCTCAAAAACAACACGAGATTAGCTCAAGAAATACTGAAAATTGTCCTAATGGCAGTGGGACTTGGTAATGAAAAGCTTAAAAAATGAAGCCAATTTTTATGCAACTCTATTGTAGTAATGCCAATAAAAATAAAAATAAGAAGATCCAAAGTTAAGATTAGTTTATGTATTATGCATTTTACATTAATTTTCTACATAATATATTTAACATCACAAATAAAAAACAAATTTTATATATTTGAAATATTTTTAATTTATGAACACAAAATTCTCTGTCTTCTACGATTTCTTAAATTTGATGCCAAATAGTATATAAGTAGATGGAACCTACTAAACGTGCCCTCAATTAATATTGGTATTTCATATTTGACATGTTACTACGTGCTTCCATGTTAAGTCAACTTAATTAATCCTCTTGGTGACACAAATCACCATTAATTTCTAGCTTACAAGTAAAGCATAATATAAAGGATCAATTTTTATCAGTTAGCACACCAAAATGACTACCACTTTTTCCAAGAAAAAAACTAGAGTTTCCAGTAATGAAGTTGGCAAATTCTTTTATTCTGTTGTATCTAAACTTATATTTTTCATCCCTATTACAATCCTCTTCTTGCTTCTAATCTTGTTATGGTCATCATCATCCACCATTATCTCTGGTAACATCATCCATCTCTGCTTCCAATCGCGTAAACTCAACGATCTTTACTGCATTTCTGCTGGCACACAACCGAATCTTGATGTCTCAAGCTCCCTTTCATCAAACGTTAGTGCAATGAAACTTGTTGATGACTTGCAACAGAAATCAACACGTCTTGGCATACCAATCCCTCCAGGGTACCATGCCTTTAGAAATGGCATGGTTAAGAGTGAGGAGGAATTGCTAGTGGCTTATAATGACGTTGAGGATCAATTAGCTGTGCATCGATCGTGGACATCAACGAGCCAAAATGATAATGCAATGTTATGTCATGGCAGGGGAATTTATGTGTATGAATTGCCAACCAAGTTTAACAAGGATTTGGTGTCACAGTGTGCTGATATGATTCCGTGGGTCGATTTGTGTAACTATTTCAGCAATGATGCAATGGGTGAAGCAGTAGAAAAGCTAGGAAAAGGATGGTACCAAACTCATCAGTATTCATTGGAGTTGATATTTCACTCAAGGGTTATGAATCATCCTTGTAGAGTACAGAACATAAGTGAAGCAGAGGTTTTTTATGTGCCTTTCTATGCTGGACTTGATGTCTTGAGATGGCATTTCAAGAATGTAACAAATGATATCAAGGACTCTTTGGGACTAGAACTTGTGAAATGGCTCGAGTCGCAACCAACTTGGTCCAAACGATCAGGTAAAAAAGAGAGACAGATCAAAGATTTAAATTTGACTAGTTCAACCTTTATAATAACTTTGAAGTACTCGTTATAATTGTTTTAATTCAGTCTACCAACACATACCTAAAGTGTCTGTTTTTCGTGAGTTCAGTAGTTTCCTTTTTCTTACCTGAGTTATCACTTTTTCGTGAGTTAGTCATCTCAACTATTAATTTTTCTCATTTGTTACCTGAACTGTCATCGTCTATGTACTAAAACACACATAGTTGAGTAAATGGTGATAGTTCAGGCAGGAAAAGTGAAACAACTATCATTGGCCTAGTTAGCTTTGAAGTTGGTTTTAATACATCGGTAGTGATAGTTCAGGTGGTAAAAATGGAACAACTGATAGTTGTGGTGTGTTTTTGATCGTTAACTCTTTTACGTATTTAGTTGAAGCTATAATGTGCGAGCTACATGCAGGTAAAGATCATGTCTTTGTTCTTGGGAAAATTTCTTGGGATTTCAGAAGATATAGCAACTCGAATTGGGGAAGTAGGTTCTTGGAGCTAGACAAAATGCAGAATCCAGTGAAGCTACTGATAGAACGACAACCATGGCACCTCAACGACATAGGAATACCTCATCCAACTTTTTTCCATCCACAATCAGACGATGACATAACGACATGGCAGCTAAAAATCATCAAGACAAATCGAAAAAGCCTGGTAAGTTTTGCTGGTGCAGCAAGGCCTGATGCACCAGAAAGCATTAGGTCAATCTTGATCAACCAATGCACTTCATCAAACAAAACTAGTGAATGCAAATTCATGAATTGTAGTTCTGGTTCATGTGATCAACCCGAGTCCATCATCGAGTTGTTCATTGAATCGGAATTCTGTTTACAGCCTCCAGGCGATAGCCCGACTAGAAAATCAGTATTTGATTCTCTTATATCAGGTTGTATTCCAGTAATATTTGATCCATTTACAGCATACTATCAATATCCTTGGCATTTACCAGAAGATTACAAAAAATATTCTGTTTTCATAGATCAGGAAGATGTGAGGAACATGAAAGTTAATGTTGTAGACAGACTTATGAAAATTCCTCCAGGGGAAAGAGAGAACATGAGAAGATACATAATTTATGAATTGTTGCCTGGATTGGTGTATGGAGATCCAAAATCTAAGCTGGAGAAATTCCAAGATGCATTTTCTATAACAATGAATAATCTGTTTGAAAGATTGAACCGACTGGAAGCGTAACCGGTAAAGTTGCTGCTATATGATCAGGAGGTTACCAGTTCTCTAGCCATGGAAACAATCTATTGCAATGTAGGATAAGACTACGTACAACAGATCTTAATGGTTCGATTTGTTTTATGGATCCCGCGCACATAGTGAGAGCTTAGTAGACCGGACTGGCCCAATATTTATGTTGGTTTTGTTTGCTTCAGTTAGTCACATGTATCTTAATTACTTCTGTCAGTCAGAACTTAGTAATCATTTTTATATGTTCATCACTTCTTTTTTTCCATCTTTTTAATTTTGATAGAATTGATAGAAATTTTTGTTGATGTATATCAATGGTTTATACAAGTATATATACACAAATAAAGAATAATGTAACCTTTCTACTTGTACCTTTGTCCTATTTCTAGTAGCTAATTGTCTAAAGGAAAAGGTATTTTCTTTTTCTAATATTTGACTCACTTTGACTTGATACACTTCTTAAAAAAAAATTAATTAGAGATAGTATTTGACTAAACTAATTTTCTTAATAATGTTTTGAATCTTTAAATTTAATCTTTTTCTCCATTTGACAATAGTTGTTGACAATTAATTTGGCATAAACCTTAAGAAACAATAAATAGTAAGGATATTATTACTGTATTACCCTATGAATATACTTCCTCTGTTTACTTTTAGTTATCAAATTTTAACTTGACACACTTATTTATTGATATATAGTAATATAGTTTTTCATCAAAGGGGCTTTAGATTGATCCCTCAAGATAGAGTAGCTCCGCCCTTGACTAGGTATGTTATTGTGGTGTAATATTTAGATTTGCAACACCTATTGAGAAGATGAGGAATCTTCTTGCAAGGGAAATCTTGATTGATAGTCTACATCTTTCTAGACAATCCAACAGATGTATAAGGATGACGTGAAGATGAAGTAAGGATGGGGAAGCCGATTACGTCCACTTTAGGAGCCCTCACTTATGAGCACAACAACACTTCAAGTTTTGCAGTTAACTTAGAAGACGATCCATTAGCTTGGAAAACAGTCAATAGATGAGTAGGCTAGACCTCTCTTTTTGATTTA
Source organism: Solanum rostratum (assembly GCA_029948455.1). NCBI lineage: Eukaryota > Viridiplantae > Streptophyta > Magnoliopsida > Solanales > Solanaceae > Solanum > Solanum rostratum. The sequence continues at coordinate 5,921,210 of CM057051.1, forward strand.
TAGGATCTAATCTGAGACATGATGAGAGTTTGCGTGTCTCGATAGAAGGTGATTTCATCAGAAAATCGATTTGAAATGAATTTTGTCTATAAACAATCAAACATAGTAGAATTAATATTGATTTAGTCTTTCAATTTATTTATTCTTTTTAAACAAAAATGTGATGTTTATACACCTTCATTTGCATGCCGACATCTTATGTCAAAATGAATTTATTCATAACGTATTATTGATGAATATTACACGTAAGTAAAAAAAAAATATTTATAAAGAGAAATTAATATTTTAAATAACAAAAAAATTATAACAATACTAAAAACGATAATTTCTTAAATAATGTGTCAAACGAAACAGAGAAGCATCTTGTTACTTTTAATTGTTTCCACGTGTTTCTATTATTACTACTATTACTATTCTTTTCACTCAATTTTAATTGTCATAATTCTCATTTTTAGAGTCAAATTATATAAATTTTTACTAACATTTTAAGATATATTTTTCATTATATTAATATAGAAAAGTTGCAATCAGTAATACTTTTCTTATAGTTTTTAAATATCTAATTTTTTTTAAAAAAACATTAATTTAATTTAATTTTAAAATTTAATTAAATTAACTTTTGAAAAGTGTAACATAACAACTAAAATAGAACGACGAAAGTATCCTATGCCTCAACGTCATTGAATACATAGGTGCATTATTATTTCCCAATGAACGTGTGGAAACACTCTTTAATACTTTTTTTCATTGGAATCTTCCAAGTTTTTCACAAATAATGCAATGGATTATAACCTATTTAATCAAGTTTTTGGGAGATTAAAAATGTTTATTTTAAAAAGTGAGATATTTGATGAACTTTTGGAAAAAAACTTATTTTTTAGAATAAAAAAATATTTTTTTCTCCTTTTCAAAGTTAAATATTAATTATTACTCATGAGTATTTTTTAATTTTTCATTAGCCAAACACAATTTCTTATCACAACTACTGTTCAATAATTAAACCACCCCCCCCCCCCAAAAAAAAAAAAAAAACTTTTCAATATTTTTTTTAAAATGTCCCTTTTTATCCCTTCATAGGAACTCCTATATATCTTTTTGCTTTGTCGATAATTCAAATCCACATTATTAAAATTAGCGGTAGAAAATATTTACTTCTCAATTTGGCGCAAATTATTAATTTGATTAAGAAATTATTGATATCCGAGGAAATAGCCTCTCTACTTCTTACGAGGTAGTGGGAAGGTGTGCGTACATTTCTACCCTCCCCAGACTCCACTTGTGAAATTTAACTGGGTATGTTGTTGTTGTTGTTGTTGATTTATGAACTATTGATAGTTTTAAAAATATTCATCTACTTGACTAATTTAACTAAAATACACCGTCTAACTATCACAAGTGCTAAAAATACCTCTTAGCAAAAATTTAAGGATTTATTTCACTCTTATTATAAAAACAGATGTGTATTTAAGTTCAATTAGTCAAATAAAAAAATATTTTTAATATTATCAATTATTCATATTCAATTTATGAGTGTTTTTAATACTTTTCTCCGTCTGAAACAACCCTTCTTATCCAAATAAGAGAATTGCATTATTTTGACTTAGAGAAACGTGAAATGTGATTGGGTGTTTTCCAGCACATTGGATAGGGGGTGATGCCATTATTCAAAGCCTTAAAATACGTTCACATTACCCATTACGTATACTACTAAAATAAACAAAAAATGTGTTCACACTAAGTGAAAATCTCACATTCTTCTAAATATTTACCATTTATTTATGATTTAAGTAACATGTATTTTATTTTATTTTAGGCATAATACAATATTTTTTTAAAACTTCATTTTAGTTAACATTTATATTTTTTTTAATTTTGATTGTATTTGGTATGGTGGAAAATATTTTAGTTTTTCTGTGTTTGGTTGATCAGGGAGTATTTAAAAATTAATCTTTCTAGAATATATAAGATGCTTAAAAATGAGGAAAATGACTTTCCTAAGAAAAAGAAAAATAGATTGCGACGATATTTCAAGCTTATTGTTTCTTCTCACCCCTTGACCATCCCACTCCCCACCTTTACCAACGGATCCACGAAGGACCAAGGAGTGTCACGTGACACTGCTTCGTTGAAAAAATTTACTAAATATAATTAAAGACAAAATGATATATAAAAGATAAATTTAATAAAGTGACACTATACATCTTAATTTTTAAGCTACATATAAAGTTTTATATTTACCCTTCTCATAGACTTATATATATTTTATATAAATTTTTTTCAAAAAACTAATTTCTTTTTAGAAAATGTAACATCTTAATTTTTAAGCTGCATATGAAGTTTTCAATGCACCCTTCTCGTAGGCTTATAAATATTTAGTATCATTATTTCAAAAAAGTTATTTTGAATATATATTTTTTTTTTAAAAAAAATATTAAAACTTTTTGTTAATAATTTTTCAAAACTATTCTCTTTCTAGAAAAAGTATAATAATGAATGTAAATTGTATTTTTTTTTATATTTTGTTCTTTTTTAAAAGGTATGGTGTCACATTATTTTATTTTTATTTTATATGATGGCACCCCTTATAAAAAATTCTGCATACGTTAATATCCACGGGATAATACTTTTTTTTTTACTTATCAAATACTAAAAAATAATAAGAAATTTACTTATTTAACAAAAAAAAAACTTTTTCCTTCCTGCCAAACACAACCTCAAACTATCTTAAAGCAGTAGATAATAAACTGGGCAGTAAATTATTTCTGTTAAATTGTGTCCCATTTAATGTTTGTTACATATTATCATGTGTTTTTCGTTTATAATCATTTTTCTATTTTTTTTACTTTTTGTCATATGTAACTTATTCTGGTTATGGGTTTGACGTAGTGATAAAATCTATGTACATTCTAACATTTTTAGACCCACTTGTAAGATTTCGCTAGGTTATTATTGTCGTAGCCGCCACCTGTCAGAACAGTTGTTGACAAATTTTCTTCCCCCAAACCAATCAAAATGGCTTTAAATATGAGCCGTCTCTCCATTCCTTCTCCACACTTCACTGTATTCAACTAATCAAATCTCAATTCTCAATTCTCTTCTAATCCATCCATAGCCATGTCTCTCAAAGTTTATGTGGATCGTCTTTCCCAACCTTCTCGGGCTATTCTCATCTTCTGCAAGTAATCTTCTAATTTTTATTATCATTCATTATTTACTTCCTCTGAATCATTATAATTTAATAATTTTTTTTCCTTGTTAGATTAAATGGAATTGAATTTGAGGAGGTTAATATTGATCTGTCTAAAGGACAACATCGATCTCCTGAATATCAAGGTTCGTTCTACGTTTTTTTTTTCCGGCTTTATTTTTGAAGTTTAAATTTAAAATTTTGAGTGTTTTGTAGTTGTGATTTTTAGAATTGAAAGTTGTGTTTGGATATGCATTTTACCTGAAAGAATCTGAAGTTTTGTTAAATAGAAGTCCGAAGGATGGTTCTGACCCTGTTTTGGAGAACTTAAAAATATTTGAAGATCTGATCAAATTTCATGGCCGAAGTTATATTTGAAGATAAATTTTCAAAATTATGATCAAACGTCGCTTAATCTCTGGGAAAAGAGTAGACTCACTTATTAGATACTTAATTGTGTATTTTAGTATTTTTTTTTAATAGTATTTTTTTTCATTTGCAGAAGTTAATCCCATGAAGCAAGTACCAGCCATAGTTCATGGCACTTTTAAGCTTTTCGAAAGGTAATTTTCTCATATAAATTACTGATGTGCGGGGACAGAGCTAGAGACCGTTCAAATTAACTCTGTATTTGTGAAGAAACTCATTTAATATGTATGAATTATTATTATTTTAGAATCCACTAAGTTAAGAATCTGAAATTCATAAATTTCAAATCCTGGTTTCACTTATACGGAAGAGTGTCAGACGTGGTTGTGAAGGTGCCCTATTTAGTGATATGGTCCATTGTTAGATCTAGACCTCTTATTGTTTTAGTCGACGATAGAGGGATTTCTATATGTACTAATTCAACAAACTATGAGAGCCTGAAGCAGAATATTGTTGTCTACTTTCTTCTTTTGGTTAATGTTAAAATGATTTATATCTGCATCAATAGTTTCTTTAAGTCATCCTTTCTGATTGAAGATTTGTTCAACAAGTATTCCGATGATGTAAATTATGGCTTGTTTATACTATTTTATAGCTGTCTCACAAATTTTCTGTGCTTTGCAGTCATGCTATTCTTAGATATCTGGCTTCTGCATTTCCAGTAGCTGCTGATCATTGGTAAGTTTCGTTCTGTCCTCTTCTTAATTTCCAATTCTAGTTAAGCAGTAAATTTCTTTTAATACATTGGTAAATAGATTAATTGGATTGTAATTTACAATCCTCACTATTTTATGCTTTGTCCTGAAGGTATCCGAGTGACGTGCAGAAAAGAGCGAGTGTGGAATGTGTCTTGGATTGGCACCACTCTAACTTACGCCGTGGTTCAGGTACTTCTTATCTATGTTGAGGGTACTCTTTGCTCCTAGCTGGTTAATTTACTATGAGATTTTGAATTTGTTATGGAGGAACTTAATCAGATTCTAAGGGGATTTGTTATCTTTAAAATAGATGGGAAATTCGTTTGTATGATGAGAATGATCTCACATTGGATTGGAACAAGATCCCTGGACTCCTTATATGACTTGGACAATCTTCCTCTCTTTAAGCTAGATTTTAGTGTGTGAGTTAGGCTCAAGGTTTATTTAACATGGTATGAGAGTCAGGCCTAGAGCCCCCAACTGTGCGGAGGGTGATTGTAAACCCCGCTCTGTGATTGTTCATACTCTATTCCGGACAATGTCTGGGCATGAGGTTGGTGATGAGAAATGATCCCACGTCAGGCTAGAATGAGCTAGATGCCTTAACTCCTTATTATGACATGAGCGATCATCCTCCCTTTTGAGGAGTGAGTTTGGTCCAAGGTCCATTTAACAGTTAGCATGGCGAAGGCGCCACTCATTATTTATTGCGTTGTACCTTCTTAATTATCTTTTCCATATAGTGGTTGAGGCAAATGCCGTGGTGAAAACCTTTTAATGAATCTTTGGTGGCTAGTTTGCCTGTGTCTAATCAGTTCTACTGCAATGTATGTACTTTTGTTGTTTCCCCTGAAATTGATTTTCTCAAGGATCATGCTTCTGTTTTCAGCGGGATATGTCTTTAATACGATACTGGCCCCTGCATTTGGATTGCCTTTGAATCCACAAGCAGCTACAGAAAATAGAAATCTCCTTTCTGCATCGCTTGCAACGATTGATACCTATTGGCTGCGGAAAGATGGAAACTTTTTGCTTGGAAATTCCCAACCTTCACTTGCAGATCTTAGCTTAGTTTGTGAGATCATGCAACTTGAGGTATAAAATGACTCTTCTTGTTTCTTAATGTTGTATCTTCCAGCTTAAATATCAGAAGTGTAGAATGGTTAGAAATACACTTGCTGCATACATGTTTACATGTTACTATGCTGATCAGGATGTGTACCTGAATATCATGTCCATTAAAGTCCGGTTTCTTCTTGTTGAATACAGTTTCTTGATGAGAAGGATCGTGAGAGTATATTAAGCCCGCACAAGAACGTCTTGAAGTGGATTGATGATGTGAAGAGTGCCACAGCTCCTCATTTCGATGAAATACATGCCACCCTCTTCAAAGTTAGAGAGGTTTTTCAGAAGATGCGGTCTGGTGGTGCAAGCAGTTAGACTACATGATCAAGCTGAAGACGTATCCGCATTTGACACCTATTACAATGTGTCAAAGCCTGCATTGTGACATTTTGTGTACTTTAAAGGATGAATATTTCTTAAGTATAATAAGCTAGTGTGTCGTATGGTCTGTGTTCTTATTTCGAAAGACAATTCTGAGAATGTTTGAGTGTGTGGTATTGTACTAATCTTCTAAATAAAAGCAGTTCTTGTTTTGTTTATTAAATGTTGAGTGGCACTATTCTTTCTTCTTTAGTTTGGTTCTATTTGAATTCATCATCAATTTGAATTCAAATATTGTAGTTTATCTTGAATTCAATTGTTGTAGTTTATTCTTTGTAACAAAAGATTACTCTTCCTTTAGAATAGGTATAAGATAAGGATATGTCAATTTATGCAATCACCCATCATTGTTCATTGGTCAGCTGTCAAATGCATACTTCGCTATTTGAAAGGAACCATCCATGACAACCTCTTCCTATGACCTATGTTTGATTCAAGTCTTGTGGCCTTTACGTGTGATGGTTGGATCTCTGACCTTAATGATGTTAGAGTTTTATCTTTATGTATATTAGTTGTTGCAAGATTCTATATGTATATTAGTTGTAGTAGGATTCTAATTGAGATTATTTTGTATTATCTATATGTACATGTGATCAATTCTTCCCTTTCATCTTGGTATTAGAGCCATAAACGATCCCTTTTTTCAAATGACCTCAAAAATCTCCTCTCTTAACAAATCTTGAATCAATCTTCCTGATCCCCCTCCTACAACTTCTAATATCAAAGGTTTTGTCCTTATTGAATTGACATATGTCAATTACCTTACTTGGAAGAAGGTTTTTGTCATAGTTCTAAAAAGTCATAATCTTCTGTCCATTGTAGAGGGAAAATATTGTGTTCCGCTGCAGATCATGCTAAAAAATACAAATTATGGATTCAGTGTGATACTATTGCATTGAGTTGGATTAATGCAACACTTTCTACGGCAGTTTTTGATACACTTTTAAATTATGCTTGTGAGACATCTCACCAAGCTTGAGACACCTTAGCCTTGCTATATTTGGATCAAGTTTCTTCCTCATCCATTCATCTTAAGTCAAAATTTCAAGAAAGGTTCTCTTTCTATGGAAGAATATCTTCAACAACTTCACTTGATTGCCTACTCTTTGAGGGCAATTGGCAAGCCGTTAACTGATGACGATCTGGTCACTCAGGCTTTCTAAGGACTGCCTTCATCTTATCACACTTTCGTGTCTAGTCTAAATGCTACTGGTGCACTTCCTCCTTTTATTTCGTTACGACCACTCCTCTTCACAGGAGAAGCCCATATTACTGCAATTTCTTCAGAATAATCAACTCCTAATTCTGCTTTGCTTGCGGCAACTCATGGGCAAACCAATTCTACTACATCATATCCTCATGGACATCAAAACAAAAGACAATATGGTAAGGGTTGAGGATACAATCAGTCTAACAATATTCATGATCGAATTTTCAAAATAATATTCGACATTCTTTATCCGCTAATGGTATTTTAGGGGGACCCCTTTTACTCCAGCTAAATTGTGCCAAATATGTTTTTACTATAATCATACTGCCTTGGAGTGTAGAAACATGTTCCATCACTCCTTTGTGGCTAATAATATTCCTTAATCATTTGCGACTATGAACTTACAGGAGGTTCAACCAACGGTTTGGTATCCCGACTCTGGAGCATCAGCACACATGACAAACGATCCTTCCACACTTACTTCTCATGCTCCATACTCTGGTTCTTCCTAAGTCATGGTTGATGATGGTACTCTTCTCTCCATTGACTCTACTGGTTCCTCTATTTTCCTACAACTTCTAAACCTCTTGTTCTAAAGAATGTTTTATATGTTCCTTCTCTTGCTAAAAATCTACTTTCTATTCAACGTTTATGTGCTGATAATAATTATTTTATTCAATTTACTGATTTTGATTTTTTTGTCAAGGACAAGCAGAACAACAGAACATTGCTCCGCTATAATAATACTGGGTCTTTTTATTCCCTTCGAGTCATTTCATCTGGATCCTCCAACTTTGGTTTCTTCTTTAGTGTCATGCTTGCTTCAATTTGGCATCAACATTTGGGACATCCTGATCAACAATCTCTAAGTTCTTGAAAATTGATTTGTAGTTTCTTCCATTGGCAATAATTCTTGTAACATTTGTCATTTAGGCAAGCAAACTAGATTTGTCGTTCTCTTTATTTAGTAATAATACAAATTCTCCATTTGTTTTAGTTCATTCACATGTTTGGCATGCTCCTATTGCCTCAAATTCTGGCTATCGTCATTATATTTTATTTCTTGATGATTACATTAAATTCTCTTGTATTTATTTGATGCATGAAAAATCTGAATCCTTTGAAAAATTCAAAAGAGTTTCATGCAATGGTTAAAAACATTTTTCACACCTTTATTTCCTATTTCCAATCTGATGGGGGAGAAGAATATGTTAACCAAAATTTTAAATCCTTCTTCTACAAAATGGCATCATACATCATTTTTCTTGTCCTCACACTTTTGCTCAAAATGGTAGGGCCGAGAGAAAACATAGACACATTGCTAATGTCATTCGTTGTCTTATTTCTCAAGCATTTATGTCTTTTCAATTTTGAGTTGATGTCTGTTTATATGTTGTTCTTCTTATTAGCATCACTGCTTTTCCAGTGGTGCGTTATAAATCGCCATTTGAACTACTCTATGGTCATGCTCCCAACTATAATTTAATCTGTGTATTTGGATGTCTATGTTATCCCTTTGTGGCAATTAATCAGTGCTCCAAGTTCCTCAGATAAACATAAAGGATTCAAATGTTTGGACCATTGCTCCAATAGAATTCTCATCTCTCAGCATGTTCATTTTGTTGAGATCAATTCCATTACATTTTAGCGTATATTTTCTAATCTTACGCCAACCTCTTCGCCTAACCATATCTCATTCTCACCTATTTTCAAAAATTTGAAACCTTTTACCTCTCCAGTCCATATCACCCGTTTTGGAGGAGTTTTAAAAGGGAGTAATAGTCCGATTTTACCTACTCAGAATCACACTTCAAATAAGAGTTTTCAGACTCCTCTTAATCAGGAGAATATTTGTGCCAATTTCCTTCCTTCAACTAGTAAAATTTCTCCATCCAATTCTGCCTCTCATTTGGATCCGGTTACTCCCATCTAACAACTTGTAAGCTCTACTTTGAATCCCTCATCTGCTGCTCCTTTTGCATGAGATCCTTCATCCTCTGCCCCTTTCATGCAGACCCTTTCTCCACCTTATAATCTTCAACTATCTCCGTCTCAATCAGCCACCATAAATCCTCAAACTTATCATATGGTTGCTCGTTCCAAAACAAGATCACTTAAGCCACACGTCCTCCCTTTCTTAACAGCTTCTACATGTTCCACATTATCTGAACCTACATCCTTTTCTCAAGCTTGTAAAGACTCTCGCTGGATGTAGGCAATGAGTTCCAAATTTGATGATTTTGTCAAAAATAAAACTTGGACCTTGTTGCCTCCTCCCACAAATGCAAATATTGTTGGCAACGATAGGTGTTTCGAATCAAGTTTTGTGCAAATAGTTCTGTTGAAAGATTTAAAGCTCGTTTAGTGGCTCAAGGCTTCTCGCAGCAGCCTAAGATGGACTATTTTGAGACTTTTTCTCCTGTTGTTAAGCCTAGCACAGTGCGATTGGTGTTATCTTTGGCTCTTGAGAGTCCTCGGTATCCCAGTTCATCTTTCAATGAGTTCTGAGTTCTCAATGAAGGGCTTAGTACAGCTAGAGTACTTCCTCGACATTGAATTGAAACGCAACTCTTTAGGGCTTCTTTTACTTCAGCATCCTTATATTACTTCGCATCTTCTGAGTTCAAGTCTTCTGGCCTTTCCGTGTACTGATTGGATCTCTAACCTTGATGATAGTCACTCCCAACATGGTTTTGCACTATTTTATGGAGGTAACTTGATCAGTTGGTTTTCTTGAAAACAAAAGGATGTAGCCTGCTCAAGCACTGAAGCTGAGCATCGTGCTTTAGCTTTAGCAACTACTAATGTAATCTGGGTATGATAACATATCAGTGAATTGTGTGCTCCTTTCACTACACCTCTCATAGTCCTTGTGATAATCTCCGTGCACATTTTTTATCTCGAAATCTTGTCATCCATCAACGGTCAAAGCATATTCATCTTGATTATTACTTTGTTCTAATCTGGTTGAAGCTCAATCTTTAGTGGTTCGCTATGTTTATCTCAAAATTAAATTGCAGATATCTTCACTAAAGCTTTTGGTACAACTCCGTTCCTCAACCTTCGATCCGGAATATGATCTTGTAAGGGGATATTAGAGGCCATCATCAATTCGAATCCAAATTATCTTGAATTCAATTGTTGTCGCTTATCCGTTGTAGAATAAGTATTAGATAAGGACTCTTCCTTTAGAGTATACATTATTATCAATATGTACAAAATCTATAAATACAAAACAAAACGTCAGACCGACTATCTGCTCTTATTTTCTCAAACTCTTCTTATTCTTGATCTTTATAAACTCCAATCAACTTAAGGATTTATACAACATAATATTTATCCATAAATCATCTTTAATATGAGTGACCCACCACCTAAAGGTGGCAAAATTAGCAGGAAATCACAATTTCCCAACTAGTTCAAGTTTAAGATGATTATTGACTTGCCCATTTATTAGTTCAGTTTATTTCAACCCATCAATTTTAGTCCATCAAATTTGGACTAATGACTAGCTCAAATTGACCCTAAGAAATCTTGTTCAAAAAGACTTTTTCTTTAATGTGTTTTTTCAGGGAAGATCACACAAAATAGACCTAATTGTGAAATTATTTATCAAAAAAGAATCTAGCCCAAATTATTTACCTGTTTACCTCATTTTCTCCTTTCTTATTTCGCTCATGACATCAACATCACTACTTTGTGATCAGTAGCAAAGCAAAGATTACAATTAACGGGGTTCAAAATTTGAAAAGCAAGCAGACAAACTAGCTGGAAAGAGTTTGACATCTATTACATATAGATAAAAAATAATTCAAACTATACATAAATAATATAATTTTTCGGCAAAGGGGGTTCAGATGAATATAATACTTTGTTGATATATGATGTCATAGTAGTGTCATATAGGGCTGAACTTAATCCTTTATAATATTCTGGTAATATATTGATACTTTATCAATATCATATATCATTGGGCTCTTTTTTAAAAAAAAACAATTAAGAAAAATTATTAAAGTCACAATCTTATTTATTAAATTCTAAACTCTAATAATATTTATATACTCTTATTATATCAAGTAGTTTCATCAAAGTACTTTTTCTTCCTTCTTGATATCATCAAAGTATATATCTACACTCTCGTAATATCAAATGCGCAAAAATAATTCAAAACAGAAGGGATGAAAATAAGGAATAGCTCCTCGTAAATAGTTCCCTTTTTGGGTTACAAATGTTATGTTCCTTTTTTTTTTAATCCCTCATAGGAGCTCCAAACTTTGTTGGCTTGAATCCACAACCTAAGGGTTGAGGATGGAGAATGATTATCATTTGAATAAGCTCTTTTGTCATTTGACAGGTTATCTACAATTATAATTTAAAAAAAAAAATATGGGAGATGAGAATCATATTTCATCAGGTCATGCAGAAATGATCCAAGTGCGGAAATACGACATACCAAAAAAAACCCTAAGTGATAGTTACAACAAAATTTGATTCCTGCGTTCATGGCCGGTCCGGCCAGTGGCCCTCCACCTCTGGAAGGGGGACCAGTAACGAAATCCTTTGCGGATCTGCTGAAGCAACCAAAAGCACCAGTGAGAGCTATCCCGATGAAGCCAATATCATACCTGCACGGTGAGCCACAGGTTATATGGGAACAGGTAGAAATTGATCAGATGATTGTCAACGAAAATCTGGAATTTGCAGTGATCGGAAAATTTTCATATGGGGGACCAGATATATATGAGCTGCGAAATATTATTCCAAAGCAATGCGAATTAAAAGGAGAGTGCAAAATAGGAATGCTATGCAATGACATGTTCTAATTAGGGCATCGATATTGGAAGACTATGTCCACTTATTATCAAAGCCAGTGTTCTACGTTAACGGGAAGAGGGGCTCCTACCCAATGAGAACATTTAAATGGGATCCAATGTTTAAGGCGGACGAAGAAACTTCAACAGCGGTAGCTTGGATTTCATTTCCTGCTTTGCCACCAAACTTTTTTGGGGAAGAAGCGATATTTTCGCTAGCTAGTGCTGTGGGTAAGCCTCTGCAAGTTGATATGGCGACGAGAAATAAGACAAGGCCTAGTTGCGCTAGGGTAAAAGTTGAAGTTGACCTGCTAAAGGAGTTTCCAAAGAGGATAAAGATAGGCGTAAAGAAAGCGGAGGAGGTTATTATTGAAAGATGGATTACTATAAATTATGACTATATGCCGAAGTATTGCAAGACCTGCATGATTCAGGGACACGATGAAGATCAGTGCTATGTACGACATCCTGAACTATATCAGGCGAAACGAAGCAGGGCAGTCCAAGAAGTTAAGAAGCAGGCCAGAAGAGAGGAGACATATGAAAAAGAAGAGGGGAGAAAGATGATGCAAACACATGGACAGAATAAGGACAAAAAGGATGACAAGGACAAGGAGCTGGGAGATGAACAATGGATTCAGAAAGGGGGTGTAATGGCGAGAAAAGAATGGCACAAAACTGGCGTAGTCTTTAGAAACAGTTTTCTTGCGTTACAAAATCAGAATCCAGAGGAAGGAGAACCAGAATTGTGCGAGAATTTGCATACCTTGGGCAACATAAACACTGGTTCAGTTCCTATAGATGGCGGTTGTGACGTCAACGGGCAGAAAGTGATCCAACAAGCTGAACAGGAGGCAAACTCAGGCACAGGGTCCTACAACAACAGGGAAGTGATGCTGCCAGCTACTTCCAGTGGATGTGTTAACGAGACTGACCAGACCTTTGTCGAGATTGTTTGTGGTACCAACGAAAATAATAATGTAGGAACACTCAAATCCAACCAAGAGATGGATCAGCAGCCTAGAGGGGCAGCAAAGGACAGTGGGGGAGTGGGTGTACAATGCAGTGATGCAGTATTTATGGAGGAAGTGGGACACAACAGACCCACACTCATATTAAATAACACAGGTACACACAGTCAGGTGGAAGAGATTAGGCAGGAGCAGTACAGAGAAAGGGATGAAGATATGGATTACAACATCCAGGAGATCAGTAAAGCGGGAGATCTCTCCCCAAGGCACACATCAACACTGAGAAACAGTGCGAAGAAGGGTAGGAATTTTATTCCGCTTCAAGTTAGAACAAGGAGGAGTAGGGAGAAGCTATCAATTAGTGATCAATGATAGAAAAAATGCTATTTTGGAACATTAGGTCTATCAAAACCCATAATTCTTTGGATAGACTAATGGAGCTTAATAGGAGAAATCGTTATTCATTTATTGCTCTGATGGAACCCTTCCAGGATCCATCTCAAGTGGACATGTATAGAACGCAATTGGGATTTAATCATGTGGGGGTGAATACATCTGGGAAAATTTGGTATTACTGGAAAGAGGAATGGGAGGTGCTTGAGGTGGTGGATTCGATTCAACATGTCACTATTAAATTCAAATACAATAACAGCGAATTTTGGATCACTGCAGTTTATGATAGATGTAGCGCATTGGAAAGATTAGAGTTGTGGGATGAGCTTATATTAATCAAAGAAGAGTGCCATTGCCCATGGATCATCGGAGGAGATTTTAATGTGATTCTTAACGAGGAAGAAAAGATGGGGGGACTGGATTTTGAACAAGCTGAGGCGATGGACTTTGCTTTTTTCATCAATAATTGTGATCTGGAAGAAGTCAAATTTTCAGGTAGTAAATTTACTTGGTGGAATGGTAGGGTAGGGGATGCTTGCATATTCAAGAGGCTGGACAGAATTTTGGTTAATCCAAGGTTTGTGGAGCTATTTTCGGCGTCAGAAGTTATCCATCAAGTGCGGCAGGGGTCGGACCACGCTCCTTTGCACCTGATTTGTAATGCAGCTCAGGAACCGATTAAAAAGCCTTTTAAGTTCTTAAATTTCTGGACTAAACATCGGAAGTTCAAGGATCTGGTCCGGGAGAATTGGAGTGTTGATTTTTACTGGAAACCCATTTTATGTGGTACAATTGAAATTAAAAAGAGTGAAACATGCGCTGGCTAGGTGGAGTAAAGAAGCATTTGGGAATGTGTTTCACCAAATAGCTACAACGGAGGATATCATACGGATGATGGAGATACAGTTGGAGATGGACCCAAGTCCAGAGAACAGAATAGAGCTAAAGAGGCAGGAAGCTGAGTTGAAAAGGTTGTTAAAACTGGAAGAAGATTTTTGGAAGCAAAAGTCAGGCATGCGATGGTTCAAGGATGGGGATAGAAACACAAGGTTCTTCCACGCATATGTTAAAGGGAGAAGGAAGAGATTACATATTGCAGAGATTTCAGATGTGAATGGAACTTCATGGGGCACTCAGGCTCAGATTGGGGAAGCTGCGGTGCAGTTTTTCGAGAAACTGTTCCTGGAAGAGATTCATAGCACTGATTTCACTATACTGGGGAATATTCCTTCGGTGGTCACTGAAGAGGACAACAATTTGCTGACTAGGCTGCCAGATATGGAAGAAATTAAAGCTGTGGTGAGTAATTTAAATGGAGAGAGTGCGGGTGGACCCGACGGCTTCACAGGTCATTTTTTTCAGGTATGCTGGGACATTGTAGGAGAGGATATAACGAATGTGGTGAAGGCTTTCTTTTGTGGGCACGAGTTGTCTAGATCTGTTACCCACATAAACTTGGTATTGATCCCCAAGAAGGAGAAAGTTACAACTTTCTCGGATTTGCGCCCTATAAGTCTGAGCTCTTTCATCAACAAAATTATTTCCAGAACACTTCATGAAAGAATGGAGAGAGTGCTTCCTAAGATTATCTCCCAGAATCAATCCGGCTTTGTTAAAGGTAGAAATATTGCGGAAAATGTGCTCCTTGCTCAGGAAATCATTATGGACATCAACAGAAGGAATAAAAATATCAATGTAATAGTCAAGCTGGATATGGAAAAGGCATATGATAGAGTGTCCTGGATTTTCCTTACTAAGGTGTTAAGAAACTTTGGCTTTTCTGAATGTATCATCGACATGGTGTGGAGACTACTATCTAATAACTGGTACTCAGTGTTGGTGAATGGCAGGTCTTATGGTTTTTTCAAGTCACAAAGGGGGCTAAAGCAGGGGGACCCATTGTCACCAACTTTGTTTATCATTGCGGCGGAGGTGCTGTCTAGAGGTCTTAACAGACTGTCAAAAGATAGGCAGTTCAAAGGATATGGCTTGCCTAAATGGAGCCCAAAGATAAATCATCTGGCTTATGCTGATGATACCATTCTATTTGGCTCAGCTGACAAGTCATCAGTCATAAAAATGATGAAGGTAATAAGCGACTATGAGAAAGTATCAGGTCAGAAGGTCAATAAAGGAAAAAGCCAATTTTTCCTCCATGACAGAACACCACTTGCAGTGGCTATCAGGCTGAGGAGGTTAACTGGCATTAGACAAGGTAACTTGCCTTTCACCTATTTAGGGTGTCCAGTTTTTTATGGGAGATGCAAAGCTAGTTATTTTGAAGATATGATTCTGAAGATGTCTAGAAGGGTTTTATCATGGAATAATAAACTTCTCTCAGCTGGAGGTAAGGTAGTTCTCATTAAGCATGTTCTTCAATCTATACCCTTGCATCTGCTGGCAGTGCTAAACCCCCCCAAAAAAGTGGTTAATCAAATGCATAGATTACTTGCTAACTTTTTTTGGGGAGGCAGTGGGGGATTAGCTGGAAAACATTGGGTTAAATGGGAGGATTTATGCTATCCTATGGAGGAAGGGGGTTTGGGTTTTAGATCCCTCCATGAGGTGAATGAAGCCCTTATGGCCAAACTTTGGTGGATTTTTAGAGTGGCTAACAAGTCATTATGGGCAGAATTTGTATGGAATAAATATTGCAAAAAAGTACACCCTGCTATTGTGGATAACAGAGGGGCCTCTGTAACATGGAAAAGCATGTTGAAGATTCGGGTTAGAGAGGAGAAAGAACTTTGGTGGCAAGTCAAGTCAGGGAACTGTAATTTTTGGCTGGATAACTGGACCAAGCTGGGGGCACTTTACTTCCTGGAAGAGTATAATGGGCAAAAGGAGGACCTAGAGGTAAAAGATATGATTCTGGATGGGCACTGGAGTAGGGAGAGACTGGTGGGTTGCATTTCGGAAGATTTGGCTAATTATATTATGACCAATATTAAGCCTAAACTAGTAGACACTAGTGACAAGCCCTGGTGGATATGCAACCCTTCTGGGGGCTTCACAGTAAAATCAGCCTATAATCTACTTAGGAATAAGAGGATTAATCATGACTGGTATACTAATATTTGGTGTAAAGGGCTTCCTTTCAAGGTATCCTTTTTTCTATGGAAAGTTGTCAAACGGAGGATACCAACTGATGACATTCTCAAAAGTATGAGAATAAGTTTGGTATCCAAATGCTCTTGTTGCAAAGAAGGGAGGGAGGAGACACTAGAACACCTATTACTAACAGCCCCCATAGCTCAAAAGCTATGGAAGCACTTTGCTACATGTGCAGGTATCAGAATGGAAGGCAGCCAGATATTTCAGACACTTCAAACATGGTGGAACATTGAACAGCCGGCTAGACTTCAAAGAATTACAGCTGCTGTCCCAGCCATTGTCATGTGGGAACTGTGGAAGAGGAGAAATGCCTTGAGAAATAGCAAGGAATATTCCTATGACTGGATGCTTACTCAGTGTCAAAATACAATTCAGTTGTTGATTAAAGAGAGGTATCCATGGATTAAGGGAATTTCTGATAGATGGGCAGATATGATTGATACACTGAGGACATACAGGCCTACCCTGTACTTCCACAAAGTGTGGTGGCACCCTCCAAGGGAGGGTTGGATTGCATGCAATACGGATGGGGCTAGTAGAGGCAATCCAGGACAAGGCGCATATGCCTTTTGCATTAGGAATTGGGAAGGTAACATAATGTATGCTGAAGGTCGAGGGCTAGGGGTCTGTACTAATGTCGAAGCAGAAGCTAAAGCTGTCCACCAGGCTCTTATTTTCTGCAGAGCCCAGGCTTTTAAAAAAGTAGTTGTACAGACTGACTCTAAAATCGTAAAGGCTATGGTTCTGAATGAGTGTAAGGTCACACATCAAGTGGTTGAGATGATAGAGGACATTAGAGCCATAATGCAGCACGTCACAGTCAGAATCATTCATGTTTTCAGAGAAGCTAATCAGGTGGCCGATAACATTGCCAAGGAAGCACTGGATGCAGATGGTGCTCTAATGTTTTCGGAGTTCACACAGTTATCTAGTAGAAGCAGGAAATTAATAAACATGGATAAACAAGACATTCCTTACATTAGGATTCGAACTAGGCCGATACATGTTGTTGAGGACAGGATTATACAAGTGGAAGAGGAGGAGTAGAGATACATAAAATAACCCAAATATCAGTGGAATGCAGGAATACAAAAGGACACAACATGGTGCAAAATGGTGGCACAGGGGATACTGGAGAGCAGAGAATGACAAGATCGAACCAGAGAAGGAGGGAGATCTGAGAGCTGGCCTGGAAGAGGACGGTGAAGTTTCACTTGCTATGCAGTTACAAATTCCTTTTTCTGTTGAAAACATGAGAGAACACCTGCAAAACCAAAACCAGTCAGACTTCAGCAAAGAAGAAGACATGCTGACAAATCATAGAAAAAGTGGAGGGAGAGGCGAGATTCAGGATACTTAGCAGAGATGGGAGGCACCGGGGGCAACTCAGCGATGCCCAAATCTAACTAAGTCAGCTCATTGCAAAGAGATCGAGAAGGAGACGGCCACGTCGTCACAGGGAACACTGGCGAGCTGAGATGGTTGGATCGAAGGAAAGAAAAGGTGGAAGAACACTCACAAAGCGATGCGGGGAAGCGAAACCACAAAATCAAGGCGATCCGAAGCTCAAACACTCCTATGGGAGTGAACTGTAGAAGAGTGCAGAAGGCTTTGAGGCGGTGATTAATTTCCAAAGATGGAGAAATGAAGGGACATGTTGCAGAAGGTTTCAGACAAAAGGAATTAGGAAGGTTCTAGTGTGATATGGATATAATGTTTTCATGTGTTATTTGATGGGCTGCCGGATTGGGCCCATACCAGTTGTTGATTTGGATTTGGTTTTATCATATTAATAAAAGGCCCAATGAGGCAAATTTGACCAAAAAAAAAAAAAAAACATGTATGGTTTTGACTTAAAAATCAGAGATTAAGGGCTTATTTGGAAAGTCACCCTGGTAATTAAATTTGATGTAATTAGGTGTAATTATACAATTTGACTTGTGTGGTTAGACATATATATTTGATCGGCGGATAATTGGGTGTAATTAGACTCTCCGGCTTATGGGTGGAGATTGTGAATTGCTGGTAATTACATGGTTAATTACAAGCTGACAACTTTTTAGTTTTCTTTCTTTTATTTCTATTTTTATTTTTCTTAATTTATTTTTTCTATTATTTTAAACTCTTTTTTTTAATTATTCTAATATTTTCTAAAATTTATTTTATTTTATAATATATATTTTTTATTTTTTTCTCATTCTCAACCTTTACTTCACGTGATTTATGCAATTTTTTATATTATTTATTTATTTATTCTGTATTTTTTTTCCATTAGCATATAAGTATTCTAATTTTTAAATTAAAGTTGAATTCATTGTTGAATAAAGTTATAAACTTACATTATTTTCCCTTTTAAGTCATATTTATGTATGTTATGTTAAAATTTGACATAAAAGTATTATATCAATTTCTTTTTATTTTGAATTTAGAACTTTTGTTATATTTTTAAATTTATATGTTTTAGTAGTATTGACTTGACATTTCACATTATAAGCCATTTGTATTCTAGATAGATACTTTTTAATCAAATATTTTCATAATTTTACTATGATATTATATTTATAATATTTAATATTTTATCAAACATGCATTTCATGATGTTCGTATGAATCTTGTATTCTTAGTTTTTCATGACTACTTTAATGAAAATTTACTAATTTTAAAAATATATAAATTAATTTTTTTATATTATTAGTTAAAAACATATGTTTAGTAATTAATATATTTCCAAAAAATAAGATAAATTTAAATATTTAATTTAATATTATTTATAAATGCCTTTGAAACATAGAATCGTCCTAAATGAAATTATGCACAAAACATACTAATAAATGAAATAATGCAAAAGCATACATAGAATCTCCTAAGAATAGATACCAAAAGTGAAATTAAAAGCAAGGAAATGAATAGACAATGTAATTTTCGAATAAAGCAAGTCCTCTTACCTTAATATTTTCTAAATCAATTTTGGTGTATTGGTTGATTATTATGGATGCTAAATTTCCCAATCAATATAAACATAAAGTAAAAAAGCAATTAAAGTATTGATACATTTGTAAAAAGCAATTAAAGCATTAGTTTATGTACTAATACCTAGTTTGGTAAATTTATTCAACCTACATTAGTTATATAGGCGCTCTCTTTGATATTGATGTCACGTCTTTAGTTTTTAATTAAGTACACAAACTTAGTTATAATATTATATTACTTGTTCGCGGTTTTGTTATGCCAAGTCAACTTAAGACTTTAGGAATCGCTATAAAAATGATAAAGAAAATACAAGAGGAATACTAGAAAGAATTTTATTGTAGAGAACTTGAATTTTTTTTGTGGCCGACGAATTGACAAATGGATGTTCATTTATTTATACAACTCATCTAGGGGCTAAAGTGTAAATAGAATTTCTACAGAAGTAAATCAGAATTTTCTTTGTAGATCGTTTATATGTTAAGGATGAAAAATATATAAGGATGAATTCTTTTTTATGTTTTGTATATCGCAATTTTATAATTGTTTAGGGATTATTCACTACTTTTTATGTGTGTTAAATGAAAGTAAATTTGGATTTTTAGAATTATGTTTTTCCTTGCATTGATGGTTTAGTTATTGATTGTGATTATATATAATATAAAGTTTTAAGAAGTTGTAAAAAGTAATTGAATTCATCTGATTGTACATGACTGGTCATTTCTTCAATAGAAATGATTGTAATTTAATATTTGTAGGAAAAACCAAATAGGTATTTTAGATTAAACCAATATATCAAATTTTAATGTGATAGTAACTTAAACGTTACAATCTTTACATATATTATTATTTCAACATTAATTTGTCTCAAATCCTACGTTCCATAAGAATTATATAATTACGAGAGGGTGATAATTACAATATAAAACACACTCAATATAAGCAAGTTCAAATTGTCTATTTGAATAGTCATTGTTCATGAATAATAAAGATAATTTGACGAATTATTTAAAAATTTGACGAATTATTTAAAAAAAATCACTTTTTATATTAAGGTACACGTGCAATGCACCTGGTATGAAACTAGTTTAATTAGAAAGTCCAAAAAAAAAAAAAAGCACAAAAAGAAGGCCCATAAAAAGGCTCAATTAAAAAAACAATCTCAAAAGAAAACTAACTAGAAATTAATTTAAGGCGGAGGATTCGAGACTCCTATGAAAATTATAAGAGTCATCTATTGCATCTTCCCCAAATTACAACTCATTATTTATTTTTCTAGATTGGGTATGGTCTTGTAATACCCTCTAATTTACCTCCCCTAAAAGATTAAAAATGAGTTTAAATAGGTCACTCAGAGAAACGACGAGACGAAAGGCAATTTACGACTCGTAGAGTGATCTACGGTCCGTAGATGGGACCCCGTGATTGCCCATGTGACTTAAAAAAAATTTCTAAGTTGGGGGCAATGTATGAGCCAATCTACGGACCATACTCTATTATACGACCCATCAAAAGGGTTTGTAGTTCCAAGTTATCAAATTTTTGGTTTCTGATCTCAAACTACAAGTTGACAGGATGACCTATAGATAGGTTTACAACCCGTAAACCTGTCCTTGGATTGAAAACCTCTAAAAAAAATTGTAAGTGTCAAATGGGTTAACGAAGGGTCTTTTATTGCCCGTAATTGGAACCACGACCCATAAATAGGATTTTGCATTCAAACATTTTTGAAGAGGGGTATTTTGGTTTTTCTATTCCTTTTTACTCAAACCTACAAAGTTTTAGGGTTATTTAGGACCCCTTAACAGTACCCTAAGTTATTATTCATCATTCTATACTTAAAACTTTTGAGAGCACCAAGGAAGGAAAAAAGCTAGGGTTCCGGGTACATGATTGAAGATTGCTAGAGAATCGATTGTTCCTCATAATTCCATGTATGTAGGGCTTCCTAAGGCATTGGATTGAGTTCATTCACTGATTCAAGCAATGTAGTATTCATCATATATTCTGTCATTCTGTGTAATTTTATCAAATTTTTAGCTATTGATGCTTTGAAATTTAACAAGTTAGGTCGGGTTGGTCTTCTTTTTTTTTTGTGAGCCAGAAAAAAGCTAGCCCAACCTAGTTGTGCGTAGGTTGCGGGCCTTACCAGATTCGCCCATATTTTTACAAGTGTATATATATATATATATATATATATATATATATATATATATATATATATATATATATATTATAAAATTTTAAATTAAATTATAATTTAAAAATATTAAAATAAATAGCAACATGACAATGTTACATGATATTATTGTTACTATTACATATTATAAAATCATAATTTGAATCTAAATTTTAATACTTACAAATTTTAAATGAATTTTGATTTGGACTCTTATTATTTTTGTACTCTATTTTATTTTTATTTAATTATTTTTTAATCGGCTCATATTGCAAAAGGTTCATAAATTAACAACCTTATTTAGGCCGCCCATTTTTCAAATAACTTAGGGTTAGTACATCAATTGATCGATTTGCTTTTTTACATATTATATCATATGACAGATCGGATAGATATATGGTGTAATTAAATTAAGTTAATCAAGTAGTATAATATTTATAACATTATTAATAGTTTGAAAGTGAAATTATTAATTTATTCCAATTTAAGAATTGTTTTCAATCCTTGTTTCTGTTATAAATAAATGGGTCAACGCCTAGTCGAGTCGGATCGGGTCAGATTTGTGGATTTCGGAGTTCAGTACCTGAGGCCAAATCCCAGCCGGAAGGATGGCCGGCCAACCGGAGAAGAAGCCAGAATCTGTCTATGACTTTACTCTAAAGGTAAACAATGTCTCTTCTTCTTCTTCTTTTTTTTACCTTTGAAAATATCAACTTTGCCTCCTATTTGATCATAAATTTAGAAGTTGAAACTTGAAAATTTGAGTTTTGAAGTTATCATTTTTGGAATTGCAATTGGGTCCGGATATGTAGTTTGCTTGGAAAACATTTAAAGTTTTGCGAGCGGAAGTTCCAAAAATCCAAAGCAGGCCTGAGCCAGTTTTTGGGCACTTGAAAATATATGACATCAATTTTTGAGGCCAAACAGATATTTGAAGACAAATTTTCAAAAATTTATGGCTTAATGGTAGCTAAATTGAAGCTGTTTAAGAAATGAACAGTGAGGTTATTAGGTACTCAGTTGATCTCCAATAGTTTTTTTTAGTGTTATCACTATGTACTGGATAGCTCTGACATAAGAAGTAATCACCTAGTATTTTTGTTTTTGCCGAGGTTTAAACATTGGTTTTCTATGGATTTAACTCACTCTATTGATCACTAGTACACACCCTTAGGTCTAAGTAGAATCATGCTTCTTGGTGGAGTTTAGGACCCTGCATGATGGGATAATGACACATTGAATTTGGAAGAACTGAACTTAAGCCTTTTGAGGTGAAAATTTCATGTTTGGTAGTTAAACATTATGGTTGAAACTAGGAGATCTTGCAATCCTAAATAACTTCTCTTTTGAGCTGATGGTTTATTGGAAATGGTTTTTCTACCCCATGAAGGTAGGGGCAAGGTCTGGGTACTTTTTACCCTTTCTGGACCCCACTTCTGGAATTACACCGGGTATGTTATTGTTGTTGTAGGTGGAAACCAGTAGACGTTCCTATACACCGCTTAATCTTTATCAAAATATAATCGACTATCTTAACCGTAAGTCCATGTAACTTAAGCAGGTTCATGTTTCTCTCTGTCTAGTTCTGTGTGTTATAACTAGGACTGTATAACTATTGAACTAAAAGCTCTCCGGCCCAATCAATGGACGTTTTACATGCTAACTGGGATAAGAGAGGCAAGATCTGAGAAATTTACGTTCTTTCTTAAAGTGTAATAGCTTTCCATAGTCCTTTTCATGCACTTGGTCCTATCCCGTATGAAAAATTTACTGTCTAATCACTTTAATTATTACCCAAAGTTGTCCCCTTCATAACTTCCATTTCCATCTTAAAGGATTTGAAATAATTACTGACATTCAACTACTCAACAGGATGAAAATAAGTAGAGAGTACATACAAATACAAGCTTCTTGCCTAATATTAACAAATGCTACAACCATACACTCAAAGATCTAGAAGCTATCCAAAAGCCATTCAATCACAAACAGAAAAGAGCTATAATTTCGAAAATGTACGGTAATGAAAGACCAATAGATATTGAGATTGGTGACGTTGACGGAGCAAGAATGGTTAGAGCACCCTGACCAAAGAGAGAAAGCTTTATACAGTGGAAGTTTTTAGTTAAAGAACCGTTATATTTGGGTGAAAAAGATAAAGGAACAGGGATAGATGATAACTGTGTACTGCAAAAATCTTCCTAGGATCAACAACTCATTTCACAGCTCTGGTGGAGAAAATCCTGGGCCAGTACATGGCCGATCTTTAATGGTTTTGCTGACATGCAGTTTGTATGCACCTTACATGCAGTTTGTTTCAATTTTGATTTATTTATTTATGGAGCTTTCCCCCTAGGGGCCAGGCCTCTCTGCACACCTTGGCCCTATAATCACTGAGATAACTCATACTCTCCCCTGTTTCAATTTGTTTGTCTGGGTTTGACTTGGCATGGAATTTAAAAAACTAATGAACACTTATTGAAATGGACTAAAAAGGAAAGGAAGACAACAAGTTGAAACCGAGGGAGTAATAAAAAAGTTTGAAATAACTTGAGTACTTTTCTCCTTTTCTCAGTATACTTTCTCCTTTGCTCGCAGGATGCAATGGGAAATGATGTAGACCTTAGTATCTACAAAGGAAAAGTACTACTTATCGTGAATGTTGCTTCTAAATGGTAGAATCATTTAATTTCCACCGTCATATTTGTATTTGTATGCATGACTCTGTTATATGATATCTCTGATACCACTTGAAGTCCAGGGAACGGGACCACCTCTGTCCAGAAGTTAAACATGACTTTAAAACCATGTTCTCTTCAGCTTATACGTTTTACACACTCTGTGGTTCAAGTTATATTTTTCCTAATTGAACTTTTTAACTGTCATCTGTTTGGTTGTCTACAGCGGGATGACTAACTCAAACTACACAGAACTCAACCAATTATATGAGAAGTACAAAGATCAAGGTATGTGTCCTTAGTTATGTGACCATTCCTGGTTTGATTCCTCCAGAAAAGAGAAGAAGAAAGGGTTAGTCTTTGCAAAGAATGGACCATTTGATATCTTTCGTTAAAGCTTAGTGGACTATTTGAGTATTATGGTTTGAGTATCACTAATATTGCCTTGGTAATTGTTTCCATTCGCATTTTGAAAGTTCTTTTCTTATTCAAACACAGGCCTCGAAATATTGGCATTTCCTTGCAATCAATTTGGTGAGGAAGAGCCAGGGACCAATGATCAGATTTTAGACTTCGTTTGTACTCGTTTCAAGTCAGAGTTTCCTATCTTTGACAAGGTAATGAAAGAACAAGTCCTGACAGATGTCATTGTATTCATAATTGCCGAATCATGATGTTCTATTTCAGTGGTGTCTCATTTTACTAACAACTAAGTATCTCTCTTGAATAAGATTGAAGTGAACGGTGAAAATGCATCTCCTCTCTATAAATTCTTGAAATCAGGCAAGTGGGGAATATTCAGTGACGATATTCAGTGGAATTTTGCCAAGTTCCTGGTTGATAAGAACGGGCAGGTTGTTGATCGTTATTATCCTACCACATCTCCTCTGACTATTGAGGTAATCAGCTGCTTGAAAAATGAAATACTTGACGTAAATTTCTTGTAAGTTTGTGTGTGACATAAATTGATGATCTTCTTGTAGAGGGATATGAAAAAGCTTCTGGGAATCGTATAGTTGCCAAAGGTTGAGTCTCCAACAATGTGGATCGATTTTTTCACCTGTCAATTGCAGGCTTGGTTTTATTTTGGAAATCGTTCACTTGTTTTCGTTATCCGAGTGAGATATTTCATGTAAGAAGGGCTGTTATCAGTAGATGATCGCCATATGAAATATTGTGCAACGGAAATTTTTCGTTCTATAAGAGAAGTTTTAAGCTACTGCATTGTTTATTAACTTCTCAAGTTGAGATGGTTAGATGTGCATTCTCAAAGTTGACGTATTTACTTACCGGTTAAGACCAAGTTAAATTAAGTGGCTATTTATCTGTTATACATATCATATATATATACAACAGTTACCTCTATCCTCAACTGTAATTTCTAAGAAATTGGAAATTTTCCAACAATAAAAAGCTGCTGAAATATAGATGCAATAAAGCAGATATGAGTAATTTATTTAGAAGGAATTATACAAGCCATAATATAGATTAGATTACTTAATTGTGACTCTGACATCCTGTTAAAAGAAATAGATATTAGGCATAATTTAACACCAAAAGTTAACTCACGAGGGGATGATTATCCAAAATCTTTTGAATAGTCCATGTTTTCTTCCAACAAACTATGCCAGACTCCAACATTGGATGAGGAGTTACTCGAGACAAAACAGTATTTGGATATAAACATCAAATATCTCATTCGCAGACTTATTGAAATAGTTCAATATATTGTTGTACGTCGAATGGATTGTGGCACCGTCTGGGGTATTTCTATAAGTTCTCAGAATGAGATAATGCTGGAAAGGATTTTTAGTCAAGTATTAATTGACCGTGTATTAGTGGATGATATATATATGGGTTCGCGAAGTATTGCTACTAGAAACCAAGCCACCGGCATTGGACTTGTAAATCGATTAATAACCTTTCGAGAACATCTCTTTTCGAAATGTATTAGTTATAGTATCATGGGGTTTTGGGGTTAATAATATGTATTTTATATATTTAGGATAAAAATGTAAGTATGATAATTTTTAACGCTTTTTCCTATAAAAAATTTGAATAATTTGCCTCTGTAACAACAAACTGTTAACTATAAATTAATAATCCATGCACCAACCGTTACTCCGATCATCTAATATAAATAAGCCAATAAATTAATTTGGTGGTTTGCTTATCAATTATGGTTTTGGTTTGAACAGCCCTTATCTTTTTTTCCACTTGGTGTTCGGTACTCATATTACAGCCCGATTAAATTTGGATTTGCACTCAGACTTTTTCATAAAAGACATTTTTTTAAAATTCAAAAGCCATCTCAATTTTAATTAACTAGTCAGTTAAAAATTTTGTAAACACAATTTTCTATTAAAATGATGAAAAAAAAAAGAGAAAAAAAGGGAAGATGACTAAAATTTTAATTAATTTTGGGCTACTTAAGTAGCTCAAGTGTCCATCTTTGACTATTTAATATTCCATAGCCACACTGAGTTTTCTTTCAAAAGTTTTGAACATAATTTTAGATCACATTGATTTAAAATGAAAAATTTATTTAACATGTAATTTAAATTTCTTTAATTATATTTTTTTGTTATAAACATGAAAATTTCATAAAATGTGAAGGCTATAAAGTTTTTACAAAATGAGTAAAACATAATTTATAAATAAGATATGAGAATATTCTAAGGTATCACAATAATAAATCACATATCACTATGTGTTTTTTATAAATAGATATTGTACAAGTACAAACTTCTAAATACATTTAATTATATAAGGATTCATTAATCAACAATAACTGTAACTAGCTATTCTCTAATATAATTTTTCACATGGTATGAAAAATCTCTTCATGCTGAGTAGGTCTTTTTCTTTTTTTCGAAATTTAAAATGATTGATTTTTCAAATAACATATAAAGTTATGGATCAAATTTTGCATTAAAAATAAATTAAAATCATAATCTAAATCTCAAATTCTAGTTTTTGAAAAATTTAGGATTTGAAATCATGATCCCAAATCGTATGTCCAAACACTTGGGTGTGTTTGGTACAGAGGAAAGTCCTAGAAAATGTTTTTATGAAAAACAAGTTGATTTTTCATTTATTTTCTCATGTTTGGTTAATAAGTAAAAAACTTTTTTTAGCATATAATTGGTGAATTAAAAATATTTTTCAAAAAATATCTTTCGAGGTGAAAGTAACAATAAACTTTTAATTTGTGGCTGATTTAAATTTTGTGGGAAAAGGGTATGAATGGGATAGGAGGGTAGGTGGTTAGGGTAGGTGTGGGGTAAGAGTGGTCAGGGATAAGAATGGGGTAAACTAAATGAATTTTTAAAAATTTAATTTGTGTAATTTTTTTTTTTTGGGGGGGGGGAGGGGGATGGGGGTGGGGGAGGGGTTAAGAAGGGTAGGAGTGAGGTAAAAAAATAATGTTTTTCTAAAAAAATTGTGAGTGTTATAAAATAAATCTAGAATTAACTAGAATATATGTAGGGGAATCAAAAGCTTAAAACTGAGAAGAAGGGAGAATAATATATTGCAGTGTATTTATTTTCTTTCATTGATCTATATACAGAAATGAAATGTTGAGGGACATATATATATAGGGCATTGGTAGTCCACAATTGTGGACTACCAAAAGTCTTGTAAATTGAAGCAATCCACTATTGTGGACTTTAGTGAAAGACAACTCATAAAGCCTTGGAAATTGTATTCCATTATTGTGGACATTAAACATGATAATTCACACACAACACTCCCCCTGAATTGTCTATGTAAAGGGAAGTTCTAGGTGATCTTAATACGCATCATTAGCTGCCTCATTAAAAACCTTACCAGGAAAACCCAGTGGGATAAAACCGTGGTTAAGGAAAAAAGAGTACAGCGCGTATTTTACTCCCCCTAATGAAGACTTCATTTGACACTTTGGAGACGGTGCATTCCAATCTTATATCTTAGCTTTTCAAATGTTGACGTTGGCAATGCCTTAGTGAATAAATCTGCAAGATTATCACTCGAACGAATTTGTTGTACATCAATATCACCTTTCTTCTGAAGATCATGTGTGAAGAATAATTTCGGTGAAATGTGTTTCGTTCTGTCTCCTTTTATGAAGCCACCTTTTAATTGAGCTATGCACGCAGCATTGTCTTCAAATATGACTGTGGGTACTATGACATCCTTTTTCAGTCCACATTTTCTTTCGATGAAATGTATCATTGATCTCAACCACACACATTCTCTACTTGCTTCATGAATTGCAATTATTTCAGCATGATTTGAAGAAGTAGCAACAACTGACTGCTTTGTAGATCGCCATGATATAGCAGTTCCTCCATATGCAAACAGGTAGCCTGTTTGAGATCGGGCTTTATGTGGATCTGATAAATAACCTGCATCTGCATAACCAACAAGGTCTGCACAGCTTTTGTTAGTATAAAACAAACCCATATCAATTGTACCTTTTAGGTATCGCAAAATATGCTTGATACCGTTCCAGTGCCTTCGCGTTGGGGAAGAACTATACCTTGCTAGCAGATTAACAGAAAATGTTATATCAGGTCTGGTTGAGTTAGCAAGATACATGAGTGCACCAATGGCACTGAGGTATGGTACTTCTGGACCAAGAAGTTCTTCATCCTCTTCTGGAGGACGGAATGGATCTTTATTCACTTCAAGTGATCTAACAACCATTGGAGTACTTAACGGATGTGCTTTGTCCATATAGAATCGCTTTAAGATTTTCTCAGTATAGGCAGATTGATGAACAAAGATCCCATCTGCTAAATGTTCAATTTGCAGACCCAGACAAAGTTTTGTCCTTCCAAGATCTTTCATCTCAAA
Source organism: Solanum rostratum (assembly GCA_029948455.1). NCBI lineage: Eukaryota > Viridiplantae > Streptophyta > Magnoliopsida > Solanales > Solanaceae > Solanum > Solanum rostratum. Next base: position 5,950,189 of record CM057051.1, read on the forward strand.
TTCTTTCTTTAAATATTCAATTGCCTTTTGGACCTCTTCAGGAGTTCCAATGAGATTTATGTCATCAACATAAACAGCGAGTATTACAAACTCTGATCCTGTTTTCTTAATGAAAACACATGGACAAATGGCATTATTTATATATCCTTTATTTATCAAGTACTCACTAAGGAGATTATACCACATACGCCCTGATTGTTTCAGACCATATAATGATCTTTGTAATTTGACTGAGAACATTTCCGGAGACTTAGTATATGCTTCGGGCAATTTGAATCCTTCTGGGATTTTCATGTAAATTTCACTGTCAAGTGAACCATAGAGGTAAGCTGTAACTACATCCATTAGATGTATTTCAAGATTTTCATGTACAGCTAAACTGATGAGATATCGAAAGGTTATTCCATCCATAACAGGTGAATATGTTTCCTCATAGTTGACACCGGGCTTCTGAGAGAATCCTTGTGCAACAAGGCGTGCTTTGTATCTTACAATCTCATTTCTCTCATTTCGCTTTCGCACAAAAACCCATTTATAGCCAACTGGTCTTACACTGTCAGGGGTTTGGACTACAGGTCCAAATACCTCACGATTAGAGAGTGAATTCAATTCAGATTGAATAGCTTCTCTCCATTTTGGCCAATCATCTCTGTGTCGACATTCTTCGAAAGATTTAGGCTCAAGGCTTTCACTGTCTTGCATGAGGCTAAGTGCAACATTATATGCAAAAACATTATCCACTGTAATTTTTGATCGATCTAAACTTATCTCATCATCAATAGAACTTATTGGAAGTTCTTTATTCACTTGAGTCTCGGGTTCACTGATTTCTTCAGGAATATCAGGATTTCTCAAGTCTGGATCTTCTTCGGGAAGTCCTTTTGTAGTATCATTTTTATCATTCCTTATGCTTTCCTTTCTAGGATTTTTATCCTTCGAACCCACTGGTCTACCACGCTTCAGGCGTGTTTGGGATTCAGAAGCTGTGATACTAGCAGATGGTCCCTTTGGGACTTCGATCCGGATAGGCACATTCACTGCAGGGATATGTGACTTAGTTATCCGTTTCAAATCAGTAAATGCATCTGGCATTTGATTTGCTATTGTCTGTAAATGGATGATCTTCTTGACCTCCTGTTCACATGTGCGTGTTCGTGGATCAAAATGAGATAGTGATGAAACTTTCCACGCAATTTCTCCAATTTCTCTTCGGGGTTCCTTTTTCTCTCCCCCTAATTGCGGGAAAATTGTTTCATCAAACCGACAATCTACAAATCTGGCAGTAAATAAATCTCCTGTCAACGATTCGAGGTAGCGAATTATGGAGGGTGAGTCAAACCCAACATATATACCTAACCTCCGTTGAGGGCCCATCTTAGTGCGTTGCGGTGGTGCTACAGGCACGTATACCGCACAGCCAAAGATTCGTAGATGAGCTATATTTGGTTCATGACCAAATACCAATTGTGATGGAGAATATTTATGAAAATTAGTCGGTCTGAGACGTACAAGTGCTGCTGCATGTAAGATAGCATGACCCCACACGTCAATGGGTGATTTTGATTTCATGAGTAGTGGTCTAGCTATCAATTGTAGGCGCTTAATAAATGACTCTGCAAGGCCATTTTGAGTATGAACATGAGCTACCGGATGTTCAATTTTTATCCCAATTGATATGCAATAATCATCAAAAGCTTGGGATGTAAATTCTCCAGCATTATCCAGACGAATGGATTTAATTGGATAATCTGGGAATTGCGCCCTTAATCTTATTATTTGTGCCAGTAGCCTCGCAAACGCCAGGTTGCGGGATGATAAAAGGCACACGTGAGACCATCTTGATGATGCATCTATTAGGACCATAAAATATCTAAACACTCCACTAGGTGGGTGAATAGGTCCACATATGTCCCCATGTATACGTTCCAAAAATTTTGGGGATTCAATGCCAACCTTCAGGGTTGATGGTCTGGCAATTAATTTGCCATGATGACAAGCAGCACATGAAAATTCATCATTCATAAGAATCTTCAGGTTCTTTAATGGATGACCGCTTGAATTTTCAAGAATTCGTCTCATCATTATTGATCCAGGATGACCCACTCGATCATGCCATAGCACAAAAGTTTTTGGATCAGTAAACTTCTGGTTTACGATCAAATGTGCTTCAATTGCACTAATATCTGCATAATATAGGCCAGACGATAAAGTTGGTAACTTTTCTAAAATATATTTCTGACCTGAGACACTCTTGGTTATACCAAGATATTCAATATTCATTTCATTTAGTGTCTCAACATGATATCCATTTCTGCGGATATCTTTAAAACTTAGCAGATTTCTTGGGGATTTAGAAGAGAATAATGCATCTTCTATAACGATTTTTGTCCCCTTAGGCAGAAATATAGTAGCTCTTCCGGAGCCTTCAATTATTTTTGCACTACCAGATATTGTAGTAACATTTGCCTTTCTTTTAAGTAAAGAAGAAAAATATTTCTCGTCTTTAAAAATTGCATGAGTCGTTCCACTGTCAATAACACAAATATCTTCCCGATTGATTATTGATCCAAACAAAATTTGAGGCATATCCATTCTTCAAAGAGGAAAATAATAAAGTAAATATTTATTTGGGCCTCATGTGTATTTAATGAAAAATCTTGCATAAGTTAAATATATAAGAATAAGGAAGACAAGATACAAATTATTATTATTATTTTCGTCTTCACGGGATATAAAAACATAAGCGCACATATAAATAAAGAAAATTATTTTATATATTATCATGCTCATCATCGTTCACATTTTCATTAATATTCAAATTTTCTTCTGGAAAATTTAAGTAGTCCGCTACATCCAGATACATATGTTCCATATTATTTTCAGACAAAAAATTTGTCTCTGGATTTTCGGCTCTTTTTAATGATGCCTGATATAGTTGAACAAGACGTTTAGATGACCGGCATGTCCTTGACCAGTGCCCTTTGCCTCCACATCTGTGACATATACTTTCTGAATTTTTCTTTGGAAAAGCTTCTGGCTTTTCTTCCTTCTTTTTAGATTGCTGGTCATGCCTCGGTGCGAGACGACTATCATGATTTCTTCTTTGACCTCGGCCACGGCCACGACCACTTCTGGGGCCATAATTTCTTTCTCGTTGGATATAATTCGCCTGATTCACTTCAGGGAGTGGCGAAGAACCAACGGGCCGACTATCATGATTTTTCATCAATAATTCATTATGCCTTTCAGCAATAAGAAGGTGTGAAAGTAATTCAGAATATTTTGTAAAACCCATACTGCGATATTGCTGCTGCAGGAGCATATTCGCGGGTGGAAATGTGGAGTATGTTTTTTCAAGCTTGTCAGTTTCAGTTATTTCTTCTCCGCATAAATTTAACTGTGATATAATTCTAAACATTGCTGAATTATACTCAGTTATATTTTTAAAATCTAATAATCTTAGATTTAACCAATCGTGACGCGCTTGTGGAAGGACGACCAACTTCAGGTGGTCGTATCTATCTTTTAGATTCTTCCACAATTTCAAGGGATCTTTTATTGTCAAATATTGTAATTTTAGTCCCTCGTCAAGATGGTGGCGGAGAAATATTAAAGCTTTGGCACGGTTTTGACTGGATGCCTTATTTTCATCTTTAATGGTGTCTGCCAGACCCATTGATTCTAAATGTAGTTCAGCATCTAGTGCCCATGATGAATAATTAGATCCAAAAATATTAAGTACAGTAAATTCAACTTTTGAAATGTTAGACATTTTGATAAAATAAATTCTTACCCCTTTTACCTGTTTACAATGGCTTGAAATGGGCAGAGCTTCGTGCTGATAACGTGTTATGAAATAAATCTAGAATTAACTAGAATATATGTAGGGGAATCAAAAGCTTAAAACTGAGAAGAAGGGAGAATAATATATTGCAGTGTATTTATTTTCTTTCACTGATCTATATACAGAAATGAAATGTTGAGGGACATATATATATAGGGCATTGGTAGTCCACAATTGTGGACTACCAAAAGTCTTGTAAATTGAAGCAATCCACTATTGTGGACTTTAGTGAAAGACAACTCATAAAGCCTTGGTTTGTATTCCACTATTGTGGACATTAAACATGATAATTCACACACAACAGTGAGTATTTTCTTTATTTTTGAAGGTAAGTCATTTTTGTTAAATTTGAGAAAAATATATTAATTTTACAAATAACTAAAACATGAGAAAATTTTTAAAATATAAGAGAGACTTATGGGTGAAGCAGGTAGGAGATCGTCGACATGCTTCATGCTTGTTTTAACTGTTTGATTATAATATATCATTTTTATTAATCATTTCATTAGTTGTTTCAAATTTACAATATTATCCCAATAGATTATTTTTTTAAAGGCAATTGGCGATTAATGTGTTTGCTTCAACTGTTTGATTTTGCTATATCGTTCCTATTAATTATTTCTTTAGCTGCTTCAACTATGAATCTACAATATCACTCCCAAATTTTTCTTAAAGGCAGTTGCTGATTGACGGATGTATTTCAGCTACTTTATTTCACAACATTACCCTTAAGAAATCCTTTGATCAACTGCTTTAGCTACTAAAAATTTAAAATATTTAAAAAATAGATAAAAAATTTTATCAACTCTCAAAATTTTTATGTGCAACATAAATTAGAACAAAATAATTAAAAAATATTATTTAAAACTAATATAAAATGTACTGTAAGTCGTAATATTTAACAAGTTAAATATTTAAAATATACGTTGAAAAAATCTATTAACGACATATAAATCGAGATAAAAAAGTAACACGTTGTGACTAGTGATGAAAATAAAAAGAGAAGAAGCTAGGATGCTATTTTTAAAAAAATATTAAGACAAAAGTAAAAAAAGAAAAATCTGATCATGTCAAAAGTATTCATAAATTAAAAAGTTATATATAATACAATATATATGCTGAAAAATCAATAATTGTTAAACAAGGTCTTATAAACAACAACAACAATAACATATTCAGGGGAATCCCACAAGTGGGGTATGGGGAGGGTAGGCCATTCTTTTGAGTCCAAAATGAATCATTTAGAACTCCGATTTATAGTTCATTCTATTTTTTTTTGGTAGTTCGATCGTGGAATTTCTTTGTTTTTGTATTTCCGGAGTATGAATGTGTAACTTGTTATAATTGATCCTATTGATAGTACAAAGAATGGGTCTATCATCTTGATAGAGATGGTTCTACTTCGTCAGATATTTATTCGAATATTTGGAACACAAAATAGATTAAGAAATATTTGAACTATGATTCATACTTAATATTCTGACCTCGTGTCTGGGCTCCAAAAAATTATCAAACAAAGAATTTTTCATTTAGAAATCGCTGTCGCGCCCTATTTTTCCTCGCGGAGGAACGGGAACCTGGACGACGTCGTGGCAACGACTCGTTTGGGATTTTTTTTTTTGGGAGAGTCGCCACCTAATGTTTGGGTGCATTAGGACACCGTTCTAAGCCTAAGGTCAAAAGGTCAACCAGAGATAAGGGTTCGGGCTCAAGTTACCTCGAAGGGAAGGTGTTAAGCACCCTTTGAGGTCCGCAAAGGTGGGTCCCGACCGTGTCTCGCATTTTTATGTGGGGGTGAAAACACAAGTAAAGGTCTCGTATATTTTAACATTTTATTTTTTTTTTTAAATTGATTCTAAGTGACTAAGGTTTGAACAAACACAAATAATAAATAAATTAAACAAATTGGGTTATTAAATTCTCGGATCAGTTACTCGGCTTTTCCGGAGAAGGCTTCATATGGCTTAATTGAGCCAAAGGACAAAATCGGAGTTTGTCCTATTTAGCACGAGTTTAATCATCCTTTTCGAGGTCCTATTTACCCCTACCCCTCCTAAGTTGATTTTATTATTTAACTTAGAGGCATACTAAAAGGAAAATAAAGAAATCTAACGTTCCTAAAAGTGCCTAACGTCCCTCCTAATGTCCAAGAGGCATTGGACTTCTACTTTTGGTGGGTTCTAGACTAAAATAAACTTAGGTTTCCTAATTAGACTCACGTCAATACAAAATAAATAGGATAAGCAATTAGCACATGAAGTCTCATATCCGCCTCTAACTAACTAGCATGCTTGAAAACATACATAAATAGTGCGAAGTAGTGTTATGCTAATTGTGTGCATCAACATTCAAAGGCGTAAAAATGCATAAACTTTAAAATGTTTGACTGTTCATTTAAGCATGAAAATAGTTATTAAAGTTTGATAGATAATTAAAATAACATTTTTACTGTAAATCGAATAAATTCCAATAAGAATATACTCAAAATATTTAGACATGATACGTATTATAGCTTACTGTGAATTACTTATTAAAAAAAGAAGAAACAAGTATTCTAAATCATGTGATAGGCAAAAAGTAAAACTTATAACTTTGAGTCATAAAGTAAGCTTTAAAACTTGTACATTTTCTTAAGCAAGATTACATGTTAAAATGTTTAATAAAATTTTTTATAAACTGAAATCCTATAAGTATTATGGCTATGTGAAATAACATTTAAACTTTACATACATAATCACACAGCCACTTTAAAGTGTACAAACAGATTTCTAAGGTAATTCAAATGTTTCAAAATGTTAGACAAGTCTTATTATTATTCTATATCAAAATATTATTAAATTCTAAAAGTATAATTTTCAATTTTAAGACATGTTAAAAAATTAAGCAAATATCCTAATGAGATGGTGATTTCAAAACATAAAGGTGAGTGAATCAAATGTGACAATAGTAAAATTAAATCACTAGCACACAAACATTAAATCATTTTCAATTAGACATATAAATACCCACAATTTTAAAGTCATGAGAGGAAAAAAATCATAATCGGACAACTGAGTCCTATATACGGGTTTTCTAATACGCATGCAAATAAATAGTGGTGAAATAAAACAAACAAGTAGCACGTTATTCCCCTCCCCCCATTCCCCAATTTTATTATTATAGAGTTTTTACAAATTATTACAAACCGAATTGAAATTTGGAGGAATAACTTAAAGAATACGACAATAAATAAATAGATAAAAGACTCCTAAATAACGAAGCCACCCGAAATTCCCACTCCCAAGAACAAACTCTTCAGGTCTTTATGTTTGCAACAAATTTAGGAAGCACCTGCAACATTATAAAAAACACTAGCAGTACCAATGGCAAATAACAATGATAAATTTTATTATTAAGTAAGCAAGCATTTCGAGAAAAAAAAAAAGAGATGAATAACTAACCAGTTAATCCAACAGTTAATCAAAGCAAAACTTGACCTTCAAACTTGAGATAATGAAACAGAATAATATTGCAAAATTTGTTTTTTTTTGGACAGTGTTGGAAGGGAAAGAAGGTAAAAAAAAATATATTCTATTGTCTCAATTCAGATCAATCCTCTCCCCACTAGAATGAAGTAGTTTGTTTCTATAGTGAATAGGGGATTTAATTATAAAGGAAACAAAATCAATTAAAAGAACAAATCATGGGAGATCTTTTCTTTAATAAAAAAGGGAATCAATTACTCAAACAAAAGAAGTCAATTAAATGTAGGAATAAATTTTTACCATACTATGAATAAGTAAAAAAAAAATGGATTTACTTAATACGGATATCAATTATTTTACCTAATATAAAAAAAATAATTGGTCAAAGAAGATTATATCTAACCATTTCAAAATTATGTAAAAAAAAGAAAAAAAGCTAAACATACGAAATATTATAATTTCAGCATGATATAGATTCAATTATGGAAATAACAAACCAAATTTAAGGAATCTATGATTGAGCTAAATATATCATTTTATTCAAATTTACACAATCAATTATACATGCTAAAAAATATATTAAACACATTAAAATTATTATTTTGAAATAAAAAATGATAAAAAATTATATTTAAAGTATGACACTAAAAATAGTATAATGAGTATATTACTAATACTAAGTGAGAAAAAAAAAATATTGAAAGTAGCAATAATAATAATAACAATAAATAATATGAATAACAAAATTAAAAATATTACTACCACTATTACCCACTAGAATAATGATAAAAGTAAAAAAAAAAAAAAATTTTTTTTTTTTTTTGGTATGATAATATAAAGAACACATTTGAAAGTTTAAAAATATTAAAAATGCGTAATGATTGGATAAAAATTGAAAATAAACTCAATTATTTTGAAAAGTTTTAAAAATACCTATTTAATCAAATGACAACGTAAAATACGTTATGGGTCGGTCAAAATTGGGTGTCAACAATCGCAAGATTCTTTTCTTTCAACCCCTATCTATATTTTGACCAAAAGCAAAACCTTTCTTTGAATTTTTGTACGCACACCTTACCACTACCTTATAGAGGTAGAGAGGTTGTTTCCTGGGAATCCTCGTCCAAGGTGTTATAAAACAGATAATATATTTAGTTTTTGATTACTATTAGAACCTAACTTTGTTTTGATTAAAGAGATAAGTGTCGAAAACACACCCGAACTATTTTTTTTTTTTAGTTTTATATCTTAACTATTGGAAGTATGAGTTTATACCTAAGCTATCACTTATTAGTTTGAGAAACACACTTCTATATTTCTCAAACTAATAAATGATAGTTTAGGTATGAAATTCACACTCCCAATAGTTTAGGTATGAGACTAAAAAAAAAGGTATAATTTAGGTGTATTTTTTATACTTATCTCTTGATTAAACAAAGCATAATACATAAAAGTTATAGATCCACTGCTCTGAAGGTAAATATTTTGGAGCATGATTGATTTTAATTTGCGTGAATAAATCCCTCTTAAAAAAGGTGATAGTTGTTTATAAAAATATTTCCTCGATTCATTTTTAGTTGTAAAAAATATATTCAATTTGGTTTTCACTTTTACTTATCATTTTTAACAAATCAAGGTAAGATAAAAAAAAAATATTCCTATTATACCCTCAATTTATTGTCATTCAGTTAATAACTTTGAAAAATATAGTCAGTGATAGGGGTAAAATGATAAATTTATTATACCAATAATTATTTTCTTAATAAGCATGATAAGTTAAAATTTAACAACTAAAAATGAAAGGAGAGAATAATTTTGTATTTATGAATTGAACTTAAAATTCAAATCACAAATAACAAAGTATTTTTCATTTCAATACAACCGTGAATTATTTTGGATTGGGATTGTTGGTTACGATATTATATGTGTTAAATTAAATGTAGTTGGTGAACAATATTGTCTCCGTCTCGATTTTTTTTAATTGTCATAATTTTTAATTTTAAAATTAAATAACATAAATTTTGATGGACATTTTAAAATATATTTTCTTATCATAATGTTATTAAAAATTACAATCAATAATACTTTTCTTAAGTAGCTTTTGAATATTTAATTTTTTATTTTAAAATATTAAATTAAGTTAATTTTAAAAATTAATTAAATTGATTTTGAAAAAGTAATATAACAACTAAAAAAACGAAAAGAATGATAGTAAAGTCACATCGCACCACCACAACAACAACACGTTTACCATATGCAAAAATTGCAACAAGGGATTTTATATTTTTTCGTTTCAACATACGATATATTTAAAATTTCAAAAATTAATCAATTAAATTATTTAAATCTTCAATTATTATAATTATACTATTTTTTTACAATTTTTAAATATAAAATTTTATATAAAAAATTTAAAAATTTAAAATTTTCAAAATAGTTACAAAATTGGGACAGAGAAAGTACAGTTTTGAATGGTCAAGGATGTCATATTTTATGTGCATAAAATTGCACAACAATCGAAGACAGATTCGATATATTTTGGCCTTTACAATAAGTACTATTTTCTACAGTCATATTTTATCTGCACTATAGCCAAAGATAGATCCCATTTTTAAAAAAATTGACATAATACATAAATATATTTTAAATTTAATTTTTAAAAAAAGATTAAAAATATCTTTAAACTATTTTAAATAGAATAAAAATACTTTTTTGTTACATTTTGGCTCAAAATTATCTCTCAATTAATTTTTTAGCTCAAAAAATCCCTCAATTAAATATTTGGCTAAAAACTAACCCCCCCCCCACCCCTTCTCTAATGAAAAAAAAAAAAAAATTAAAATTACTCTCGAACTATCAGAGATGGAGCAAAAATACTCCTCCCTTAAAATTTTGACTAATGAAAATGACGCCATGCATGTGGACAAAAAGCGCCACATGATCAGTCCACGCGAAACTCTATTTAGGAATCCAAGAGGTTTTCTTCTCTGATATTAGTTTTGAGACTAGCCTTTTCATGTCAAGGGAAATTGTTGTTTCACTTGAAAACGTCTCAAAAAATCGATCTCTGAATAATAACAATGTTACATCCTCGTTATAATTGTTGTCTCCTCGTTCAATCAATTTTTCGAGTTCAACAGGATCCAATTCTTCAAATTTTTCGAACTTACAAAGCTTGTATAGAAAATGTTGTGCTTATGTTAGCAATGTAACAAAACTAACATAAGTTGCCATTTTCAAGAGATAATTCATGTGCAACTATAAACAAAAGTTTTTTTTTTTTATAATATAGTAAGAATTTGGACTATTCAAAGTCTGACAAAAATTGATTTGAAGGTATGTTAGAGTTGAATTTTTTAATGGAAAAAAAAGAATATTTTAAATAATAACTTTAAGATTTTAAGGGAGGGGTATTTTTTACTAAAAATAAACGAATGGTTTTTTGCTCCATGCCTAATAGTTAAGGGGCATTTTTGGTCTTTTTCATTTTTGTTAAGACGAGGGGTATTTTTGAGTCAAAAAATTAATAGAGGGTATTTTTGAACCAAAAATATAATGGAGGGGTATTTTTGAATTAAAAAGTAACAGAGGGTATATTGCTCCATTTCATATAGTTCAAGGATATTTTGACCCACTTCCCTTTAATTATTTATTGGCATTTATTTTTCAAAATTTTTAACAAACACAAGTATATATTTAAGTTTGTATAAAATTGAACAAATAGATATATTTATTTTATGTGATATCATACATGAGATTTTATGTTCTACGCGGCGTCAAATGTGTCTTATGTCAAGTGGAACGTATGCGTCTAGTGGTTCAAGTTTATACAAGGTTAAGTGCACAACATTGCAGAAATAGTAAAGTAAGAAAAGAAAGATATATTTGAGTCCACATAATTCATTGTGTGTCCTTAAGGAAATTGATTCTATCATTGTGTCCGAGGTTATGAATTTTTTTTTCTAGGTTAAAACGAATAAACGTTAAAGATGTATCAGTACCTCAAATTTCAATATCTTTAGCGAAGTCAAAGAACAACAATGAAATCACTTCAACTTTGTTTTTGAGAAAATATATGCAGATGAAGGAGGAAATTTGATGTTTGAAAAATGCAGAATTCCTCTCTATTTATAGTCTCTGAAATAGGATGAAAAGATACAATCATACATGTTCAGAACAATCATGGTATCTTTTGGGAAAAGAAATGTTTGTTCAGAAGGAAAATCTCCTTTCCAAACAGTTTCGCACGAAATTTAAAATTCCATTAAATTAATTCTATGAATTAAATTAATTAATAATCCACAAATTAATTTAATTTATAAATAATTCATAAATTAATTAATAAGTAATTCAATGAATTAATTAATAATCATATCAAAAAAAGAAAACCCAGTGAGATTGATTAAATAAATTTTGTTTAAAAAATTATCAATCAATCAAATTATTTACTGAAGCCGAGAGAGCGATGACGACGGCGCGAGGAGGTGCCCTCTATTTGATCCTTTAAAAATTAAGTGAAGTGTTTTTTAATACAAGGATAATTTTTTTTCTATTTTATCAACGAGAGATAAATAACTCTTCATTTTTCCTTCACTCAACTTTTTTACATTTTTCAATTTTCATTTTCCAATTTACACTTTATTTAACCCTATAATACTTACTTATGCACATCCAAAGTTAGAAGATATAAATGTTAGTTAAAGTTAAGTTAATTGACAAGCTTATGTATTATGCTTTTAAATGCTATTTCAATTTCTTCGAATTACTTTCATTTTTTAGTTTGAATATGTTATTAGTATTGTTTTATAAAATATTTTATAAAATTATAAAAATAACTTTTAAAGAAAATTTACTTCTGAAAATATTCATGTCCAATTAAATTAAGACAAATAAATAAGTACTATTTCCACTGTTTGTTTTGTTTGTAGCTTTAGGACTTCACATATTTATTTTAAAAAATAATTAATATATTAAAAATATAAATAATGATGTTTTTTTTTCAAAAAAAATAATGAACGAGTAAAAAGTGAATTATTTAGTATGGGACAAAGATTGCACAACTAACTAAGACAGATCAAGCTAAGCTTAAGATGATTTTTTATTCAGATTAAGAAAGATTCTAAAAGTAGATTATTTTAGTTTGATTTTATAAATTTTATTATTATTATTTGCTATTTGATATTTATATTAAAATTTAATTAATTTAGATATCATAGGATTTATTTTCGAAGGAGCCCCTGTTATTAATATGATTTTCTTTTCTTTTATGCTCAATGATATAAATTTACTTTCCATTAAGTATAATTTTTATTTTATTTTATTTTTTACAAAAAGATAGTAGACTTTTAAAATTTATGAAATTGTAGGATAGTATATATTATAGATTTTTTGTGATAGCAAAATCATGTTATATTTAAAATAAATTAACTAAGTGTAGAGTTAAATGATCTTTGAATATACAAAAATTCTTTTTTAACATAAAATATTTTTCGTAGCCCATTCGACTTCTTTCTCTCACCTTACCCCCCTTCCCTACAACCAAGCCTACCCACTCCAAATTTTTAGTTTTTTTTTTTAAAAAAAATAAATTCTTACTTTAAGTCTTTTTTTAAAAAATAAAATATATATTTTTGCTATTCGGTGAGCAAGTAGATTTTTTTTTTTAAAAAAAAATGTATATGTACATATCTAACACAAAATGTAAAAATATGTATATAAAAAATAATTACGGGTGGAGGTTTAGATGGGATGAGGCAAAAAATTTTTCCAAAAAAAAATTATATTAATTCTTTTAAGGAAGGAGTGAGAGAGACGGTGAAATCTGAATCTTTTAAAAAAATTACAAAAGAAATTTAAAAAAAATAAAAGGACGGAGCATTGTCGAGAGGGTGGAGGTGGTAGTGGTGTTGGGTCCGAAAAATATTTTAACTTTTTTTAAATAGTAATACTTTAATATCTAACTTTTAATTAATATTAATAGTTTATTTTTTGTCCAGATGACATATTTTATTGAATGCCATGTGGTAAGAGTGTATTACACATGGTAGTGAGGTGTGTTTTCGAATTAATAAATGATGAAAAAGAAAGAAAAAAGTAATCTCTGGTCCCATTTTAATTGTCATAATTTCTATTTTTAAAGTCAAACTATGTAGATTTTGACTAATATTTTGAAATATATTTTTTAATTATATTGATATAAAAAAGTTACAATCAATAATTTTTTTTATATTTAAAATTTTATTTTGAAATATTAAATTAATTAAAATTTAACTCTAATAAATGAGTCAAATTGTTTTTAAAAAAAATGCAACACGACAATTAAAATGAGACGGAAGACAAAATTAAATTAATTGGTTATAGAGTCACGTGTATAACCAGATTTTCCTTTAATATATATAGGTGGATGGATGTGTGGTTAGATATTTTTTGTAGTTTGGGATTTGTTGATTTCAAAATTGAATATGGCCAGCCAAACAGAGAACAAGCCACAATCTGTCTATGACTTTACTCTAAAGGTTAGTTAGCTCCTAATAATCTTTAGTTAAGTTTCTATGTACTATTCATGACTAACCTGCCCAATATGTAATTCTTTAAGAAATTAAATCTTGAGGCTGTGTTAGAAAAATAGGTTTTTTTAAGCTAGCGTTCGATTATAGATCTTGTGAGACTGAAAGAGAGAAAGAAGAGTTTTTGAAACTTATAAGTTATGTTTGGACATGATTTTACTGTAAAAAATTGAAATCTTGTTAGTGGAAGAAAAATTCACCCAAAACTTGGATCAACTCTTTTTTCTTTTAGTTAATAAAATTGAGGATAGGAAAGGGCAGTGGCAGAGCCACAATTTCAATTAAAGAGGTTTAAAATCTGAAAAAGTAAGCACACCAACTAGTCGAGAGTATTCGACATCTATTATATATATATATAAATAATTTTATAATGTGTTAATTAAATGATATAATTGTTTGACGAACGAGATTCATATGAGCTCTAGCCAAAGAGTGGCTCCTCCACTAGGGAAGGGAATTACGAGGCGAGGAATAAAAGTTACCAACAAAGTGAAAGTACTAAGATTTTCAACTGGCTCAAATTAATTTTTTGAACTTAACTTTTTTTTTTGATAAAAACCGAGCTTTTATTTGAGGAGAAAAGTGGATGAAAGTATGAGATATACCTTATGTTTGAGAAGAGCGATTTTTCTTTTTTCTGATAGTCCAGTTAAGTTTGCGTGAACCTCAATTATTTCATAGCTTGTTTGCTAACTGTTCGGATAGACATTCAAATAATTGTAGTAGGAAAACTGTAAACTAACTTATGGAACATTCCACTTAAACTTCACCAGCATACATATGGGATAACTTTTCTACACCTTATTTGCTTTTAAATTTTTTTTATTCATTTATTCATGTAGCTCGTCTACCTCCACGAGATAGGGGTACGGTCTGTGTATGCTATCTTCCTCTGATCTCACTTTTTTATTGGGTATGTTGTTGTGGTGGTTGTTATTCATGGAGCTAGTTTTGCCCCATGCCTCAGGGCTCTGGTTCTTCCCTGTGCTTAAATAGCCCCTTTCTCTCCCTTCGTCCTATAAACACGGAGACAATCCACAATAAAGATGAAATGACTTGGTTGAGTCTGCTAATGATAAGTCATCATAAAATTGTATAAGTTATATGTTACTTGGACTCTCCAAAAATGATGTTGTGTCCGTGTCAGATACTCTAAAAATGCACAACTTTTGGAGGATCCGACCCACAATAGTCTGACATTTTTGATATAAGTGACCACAAATAAAATGCTTCATTTACTTGCATCTTTTCCCCTTTTCTGAAAAATACTGTCTCCTTGGCTCACAGGATGCAAAGGGAAATGATGTTGATCTTAGTATCTACAAAGGAAAGGTCCTACTTATCGTGAACGTTGCGTCCAAATGGTAACATCATCGATTTCCACCCATCATAGTTATTAGTTGTACAACTTCATTTTGCAATATATCATATACCAGACCCACTCGTGGGATTTCACTGGGTATATAAAGTATTTCTCTTCGTTAAATTCTTTAACTGTTATCCGTTTTGCTTTCCACAGTGGTTTGACTGATTCGAACTACAAAGATCTCAACCATTTATATGAGAAGTACAAAGATCAAGGTATGCGTCAAATTACCATTTTACTCTTGCTGCTTGTTTCACGACTTATATCTCTTTGTTCCTGGACCAATTCTGTTATGTTTATGGGTTCTGACTTCACCATCCCCTGCGATGGATGAAGTAAGAGTTTTTTCGCAGCCTATTTTTTAAGTAGTTCGTACGTTACTTAGAAAAACTGTTTGGAGCACATCCTAAATAGTATAGATTGAGGTTTTTCACAGCCTAAATAAACATGGTTTACTTGGTGTATTTGTATCATTTTTCACTGAGAAATAGTAAAAGTTGGTGTGTGGCTGTGGATTTCCTTCCCCTTGAGAGTTTCCCACGTTAAACTGTGTCGTCTTTCTTTTCATTATTATTGCTGTCATTAGTCGTTCTCTCATAACAAATTCCTGTGTCAATAAAGAAGAAGAAAAAAGGCTTGTGTTTGAGTATCATTAACACTGGCTTGGAAATATAGGCCTGGAAATTTTGGCATTTCCTTGCAACCAATTTGGTGCGCAAGAACCAGGGAGCAACGATGAGATTGTTGAATTTGCTTGTACGCGTTTCAAGTCAGAGTTCCCTATCTTTGACAAGGTAACAAAACAACAAGAATCCTCATAGATGTTATTGTTGTTTTTAAGTATAAGTTTTCATTTTCTCACATTATTGAAAAAATTGGTGATTTGCTTAGTATCGTGTCCCATCTTTTAAATACATCTTCTCTCTCCGCGTATCTATGTGAGTTAAATGTTGAATATTTTGGTAGGACATTTTGAAAGTTGCTGTTTATCCATCAATTGGACTATTCACAACAAATTTGTGGGCATTTTTAGATAACTACGAACGTTAAAGTTTTATATTCTTAAGTTATACCATTGCATTCAGAAGTGACTTCTTCCCTTAGAGTTCATGGTATCTTTGTATTCACAAGTGTGTATCTTTCTTGAACTAGATTGAAGTGAATGGCGAAAATGCATCTCCTTTTTATAAGTTCTTGAAATCAGCCAAATGGGGATTACTTGGGGATAATATTCAGTGGAATTTTGCTAAGTTCCTCGTTGATAAGAATGGCCAGGTTTCTGATCGCTATTATCCTACCACATCTCCTCTCTCAATCGAGGTAAGTGCTAATACTCGATGCAACTTTTCTATATAAGATGGTTTGTCTTATATCATCACGCTCTTGTTGCAGAGGGACATAAAAGTGCTGCTGGGAATTGAGTAGTTGCCAACGTTGAGCCTTCAACGATTTTAGACTTGTTAATGCTGGCTTGGTTTTATTGTAGGAGTAGTTTGCCCCTTATTAATAAATTCCTACATGTTATTCACTCTCTTGATAGTTATCAATCTGCTGGACAATGTTCTTGAAACTGATATCCAGGCATTTGATATTATTAGTGTGTAAGTTCTTTTTTTCGTTTGTTGAAGAATAATTTCTTACTTGATATCTTCTAGTCGTTGAGCCTTTCTACCTTCCCAAGGTAGGGATAAGGTCCGCGTAGACACTATCCTTTTCATACTTTACTTGTTGAGATTACACTGCGTTAATTTTAAATGCCACAATGTCTAACATTAAATTAAGTGGATTATATGTTTCTAAATCTAACCATGGTACTGTTACATGTAGTCTAGATGAAATAATTGCATATCAACTTCTAAGTCTAACCATGTTTATTCAGAATCTCCATTTTCTTATTTCCAAAACTAGATATGTTTCATCAATTAGCCAAATATAAAAACTCTGGACAAAAATGTGCATGTTTTCTAAGCTTGTCTATGAATCTCATCAGTTTCTTATTCAGAGATGTCTCCACAATCTTCCCATTTGATTGAGAGGAAAAATTAAACATTGAATCAAACAAATTGGAATTATCAAATTGGTTTAGGGCATACTCAGCCTAAGTGTTTGGGGATTACTCTTCTTTCATTTTTACTTGTCCCCTATATTATTTTGAGATGTCTATTAATACTGGATGGAGAGAGTATTATTTAATACTGGATGGAGAGAGTATTACTTGTCCCTGTTCGACATTTCCCCTGGCCGACCAATTCGAGCTCATATTCTAGCTTGTTTAGTCCCGGGGGATATTGAGCATCCATGCTCAAAATTTGGCCAAAACACATTCATTTATTTAGGAAAACCAAGTAGGCCAGCCTGGGATTTGCAAGTGACTAGTGTGATTTAAAGTGACTTAACAAAAAGGATAGAGTTACTGCAAAAGTGAAGTCTTTTATGACTCATGGTAGTAGACTAGTACTACACTAATTACTATTTCCTTTATTTCAAATTAAGTGAATTATTGAGTTATATCGCATATTAAAAAAAAAAAAAGACAAAATTTAATAATTTTTTTTATTTTTACCCTTTTCTAACTCCAAACACTCATTTAATGGAGTAAGAAATTCTAAAGAAATAAGTCTTGGATATCAACTTCAGAAACTCAATTACTGAAGGATAAAATTGAATTTTTTTTCCAACATATCCCTTGAAAAGTGAACAGTTCTCTTATTTTGAAAACTAAAAAATTCTTCAATAATTCACTTGATTTGAAATAGAGGGATAATACTAAATGCCCTCATCTACCAATTTCATAGGTAAAAAGATGGACACATATACAACAACAACATACCCAGTGAAATTCCACAAGTGAGGTCTGGAGAGAGTAGAATGTACGTAGACCTTACCACTACCTCATAGAAGTAGAGAGGTTGTTTCCTAGGAACCTTCGTCTCAAAAATCCATAAGCAGAATAAGTTAGATATGACAAAAAGGAAAATTAATTCCTATCAAGAACTTTACAATAGTATTTCAAACATTCTCAAAAGAGGAATTCAGATACTCTTTCTGCCCATCTGAAGTTGATTCAAGATTTGTCTAAAGAATGTTCAGTTGCTTTGATCAGAAATATAATCAAATTTCCATCATGTTTAGGAGTGAATAAATTGTGCTGCTTCTCAAGAAGTACCATTTGGATAAAGTCAGTCTTATGTGTCAAAGACGGATAGTATAGTGCGTTACATACACTACTTCAGAACAACTACTCCTTGTTATACTAAGTTTAATGAGATGAGTTTTACAAAATACACAAATAAGTATCGATCAAAACTTGAGATTTAATACAATATATTTCATAATAAAATAATCTCTAAGTGCTATGCATGCGCAAAACAGGAGATCGACACATGGGACAATCTTTTTTCCTCAGCAACCATTGTTTGATGCAGCCTGTATGATATTCGTGTTTGCACCCAAGTGTCCTGATAGACTCGCCATGCTTAAATTCCGTTTGACATATGGCACAAATCTCTTCGGTTTCTATGGGATTATTTGGTCGAGCAACACAATGAGTTCTTGTTTTGAAATACTCCAACAATATAGCATCGTCCTGTTTCTCCTCCGTGTAAGAGTCTTCATCAACAATCAGTTCACTTGCTTCTTGAAAATAATCTGGTGATGATGGGGCATTGAAATTGTCTTGTGCTACATCTTGCCGCCTTAATAGACTTTCTATTAAATCACGACTACTTACATTAGTTATTGTAATGTGAGCCACTGGTTGATAGTTTTGTGGAGTAATTCTGGCTTCATGCCTTGAAACTGATGTGAGTGGTCTTCTCGAAGGATCATGATGATGATGTGGAGAAGAATGAGAGTAACTCATTGTTCAACACCACCAAATTCAACAGAAACAATGTCTCCAATTACTTGTCGAAAGGAACAGAGCGAAACAACTTTGGGATTTGGATAGAGAGCATCAATTTTATAACCCTTTTGGTTTTTATTTTTGGAAACTTAACGCGGAAACAAAAGGTTTCCTACTTCATTTATATCTCCTAGTTTTGTTCGGAATAGGATTTAAGAATACCAACCAAAAAAGAAAAAGGTAAAAAGAAAAAATCATAGTTGGAGAAGGAGAGGGAAAGGGAATATAATTAATTTCTCATTAAATTTTCTGTGAGAGGGTAGTTAAATTATTTGTATATATATATACATACATATATATACACACACTAATGATTAGGGGTATACACAAACCCTTTTTCCTCATCACCTATCAGATGCCACTGAATCAGTAGAGAAGAGGTACTTTACTTGTGAAAGAACCGAGTCGTGAGCAGGATCATATGGATAGTTCTTTGAAGGAATCACCTGCAGTTATACCTTTCTTCATTAGCGAAATAATATAGTCCACGAAAGCTGAATCACAGGGTAAAATATAATAGGACCACCACTCGGAAGCCCAAATTCTTGTTCGGACATGTTCAAGAGTTGCCTAATGCCACCATTTTTGAGGTAAGCCAATGGAATGACAAGCATGCTTGATCAGCTGCATATACTGCAAAATGTCCTGTCTCAACTATAGAGGATGAAGATATACTGCAATTGTCCAATGACTTCTCTCTGCCATTTAAATCGAAAACAATCTTTACAATAATTAAAGCCTCTCCGAGTCTTAATGGGATTGATCAAACAATCGTAAGTTTTGCAGTCCATACAACAGAAAAATCCAATGGTGTTTCCCGTAAACTCTCGGGAACAGAATACGGCTCAACATGGAAAAAAAAAACCAGTAATTAAGGGGACTGAACAAGCAATGTGAGTTAAGCATCAACAAAGGTTTAACGAATAATCTAAGGAGGATGATTGATAACAAGATGCATACTAAAATGGTGAAACTAATGATTAAGGTTATACACAAACCCTCATCGTCTATCAAACGCCACTGAATCAGTAGAGAAGATGTACTTTACTTGTGAAAAACAGAGTCCTGTGAGCAGGATCATATGGACGTTTCTTTGAATGAATCTCCAGAATAGCTGGGACTGGTTTATTGTAACTATCAACCAAGAATCTGAACATCTTTGCAACCTTAATATAAAATATTTAGCTACTATAAGTTTGAGGCAAAATGGGGAAGCTTTTATTCGATCCAAAGTAATTATTAGAGCAACTACAAATAGAGGCAAAAGAGGAATAGCTAGATGCCCTGAAGAGAGGCCGAAGCACAACATACACTAGTACATGAAGAAAATAAAATCAATCAAAGTTCAAAGTTGTTAAACTGATTACTGTCAGAAAAATGCACAATATTAGTTAGAGGTAGTACATCTGGGAATATTTTACTGGAGTCAGTAATAATAAACAAAGACCGAAACAATTTGACCGCAGAAAGCAAATTCTTAGCCACTTCTACTCTTAAGTTGTTTGGTGCAATTAACAGGTAATTTATGTCCTCATTATTGTCCAATTGTGGAGGACAGACCCATATTAGACAAACGTCCCTCTTTGCAGTCATAGAAGTGCGTATTATATGGCAATGGCTCCTAATTTAGCTTTCTACATGCCATACGAGGTTAAAAGGGCATACTAGTGCACAAAGCCTCATGCATTAGCAAGGTCTGATGAAGGGCCGCACCCCAGGGGGAAGGGGTGTGATGTAGCCAGACTACTCTAACGTAAGCATTAGTGGTTGCTTCCACAGCCCAAACCCATGACCACATGGAAACAACTTTACCGTTGCTCCAAGGCTCCCCTTTGAAGGCCACGCACCGTTCAAGGTTGACTTTGCAAATATAATTATACCAGGCAAGTGGCGGAACTGTCACATAAAAGATATTTTATGAAGCTTAACTTCCTACATCATACTTTGATTAAAATCTATTTTCCACTTCTCAATCAGGTTACCCACGTCAAGCTACCTTTGCGTTTTCAAAAGTTTAATTTTGCCCAGTGAGAAGGTACTTCACAAGTTCAAAGCTAGGCCGCTGTACCTCAAAGAAGCACTAACATTCTAATTTATTCGACATTCTCATGACAAAGATATAACCAGCAGTTGAAATGATGCTATGGATGCTTCCATAAAACAAGAGGGAAAAATAGAATAAAAACTCACATATTGGCTGATTAACAGTTAACACTATCGCGATGTTCTCCCTTGTGGTGAATTCTTTAAAAGCATCTTCAATCTGCTTCACTGTTATTTATTCCATAAGAACCAGAAAATATACATTACATTCTTTCTCAAAAAAGGAAACTAGTGATACATAGAAAATGTAAAAGCTCCATCATTGACAAGGACTCAACAATCCTAATCAAGCAACCTCGATTTTCTTTCTTTCATAATATCTTCAACTATTAAATCACAATATTAGAGAGAACAAAGAGTTGAAAACATACTTGAATTGACGATAAAGTAGTTTTCCTCCTTAAATCAACATTGCCAACTCCTGCCAGTAAAAATCCAGTGATTGCACCCTACATTAACAAGTTATTGCCATCAGATGAATGTCTATTTATAACCCTGCTCCACATAGCTTTGCCTTGAACAAGTTTGCAAGTACGCTAATGAGAGTATGAATTTAAAATTCAAATTTCCCTTTGATGTCATAAGATAAAAGGAATTGACTTGTCAATAAGGGGTCATAACACTAACAGAAGATAAAAGGATGCCTACTATTTCCACATATTCAATCCCATGACACAATTCAGTTTTATACACCATCATTTACTACAACATTCAACAACAACATACCAAGTGTAATACTACAACTGTGGTTTAGGGAGGGTAGATGTACGCAAACCTTACCCTTACCTTAAGGTAAGGTAGAGAGAGGTTATTTCCGATAGATACTCGGCAAGGAAAGAATTCAAGCATGGTAGCAAAGAAAATATGAA
This sequence comes from Solanum rostratum, assembly GCA_029948455.1. Lineage (NCBI taxonomy): Eukaryota > Viridiplantae > Streptophyta > Magnoliopsida > Solanales > Solanaceae > Solanum > Solanum rostratum. Next base: position 5,972,305 of record CM057051.1, read on the forward strand.
AGCAAAACAGCAAGATACAAATAGATGAAAGGTTAAATATGAAAGCATATTGGTTATTAGTGAAAGATTAAATAGTGAATCATAGCAATGAGGGCTGAGTTATCTGTTCTGACCGGAGCTTGATTCGTCGTCTAAACTGAATGATTGTAATTGTAACCGACTACAACAAAATTAAAACAACAACAACAACAAAAACCTATAAATCAATCAAATGGCAAAACCTAATTGGCAAAAACATGCATTTGGTGTTTGTGAAAGAACATCAGATGCAAAATGAAGTCCAAACCAAGGAAGTTCAACACAATCACAATATACTAATTGAACTAGTTTTTTTGGAATCTCGAAGTACGAGCTGTTGATACAAATTAACCCAATCATGTTGACAGAGAAACTAGGGCATAACAAATTAGTAATATGCCTATCTTCGTAAGCTAAATTTAGGGAAACAGGAAATAAAACATACGAAACTACTGTTCGTCGCCGTCCGGCCACGAAGGAAAAAAAAGAAAAGCAAACCGGAGCATCATCGCCGAGGACCGGCAAAAAAATTTGGACCATTTCTCGATTTGTGCGTGTCATCCTTGCGCAGGGGCCATGCTAATCTTCTCTGTATCGTTCCAATTTTATCGGATGTCCCCGAAGGGACGAACTCCATTGCTACGCTAGGGTTCTTACTTTGCTGTAAACTTCTGTCAGGGCTCGATGTGGGAGAAACCTGAAAGAAACAAAATGTCGTTTTGGGTCCTTAAGTTTCCAAAACAAAACATTTGGTCCTATTTTAACAAACTTTATTTCAATATCACCCATTCAGTTTGTAATAATCTAATTTAAATTTGTAAAATAAAATTGATTTACTAAAAGGAGTACAAAATACAAACCTGTCAAATAAACATCATGTCACCCAATGGCAGAAATGGTCTTTGTGTTGCATGTTTGAATGAGTTTAGACACATAATTTTAAAATATAATAATAAATTTAATGTTTGAGAATTTTGAATATTAAAATTATCAAATTTTATTCAGCTGAGGTGCGTAAATATTAATTTTGACACAATCATTTAATTCATATTCATGTAATAAAAGTTTACAAGTCTTTCCCCTTTAAAATTATTATACGCATATGTATGATGTTTGAAGTTTTATATAAATAAAGTTTACTCCTTTTTTGTAAAATTTACGGTAAATTGATAATCATAATTTGCTCGAATTTGATTTACATATATTCATATAATAAAATTATGATTTCGTTTTTCTAAGAAATATCTCAATGATATACCTTATACACGTAGAAATATGCAAAAGAAAATACAAGCAATTCCCTTTATTAATCAATTACACAAAAAATAAAAAAACATATTTTAATCAAGATAAAATAACCAAAATTCCAATGATTAAATCATTAACGTTGTACTAATACATTTTTCTATTTTTAATATAATAATAATATATAGGAATTGTACATGTAATTATATGCTTTGGTACGATATTTCATATTTTGATATATATTTTTATAAATGTCAAATATCATATCAAATATTAAAATTTTAAAAATGCATATCAAATATTAATATATCATAATATCAAATTTCTTATATTAAAATTTTTGATGAATCTCGCTGATCTAGTACCCAAATATGCTCGTCATTCGATCGTGGAATTTCTTTGTTTCTGTATTTCCGGAGTATGAGTGTGTGACTTGTTATAATTGATCCTAGTCTGATAGATTCTATTTTTCTCTTTCTTCAATAGAAAGCACTGTTTGGCAGCCCCGTCAACTGATAAGCGGGGCTGCCAGACAATGGTGGTGCGCATATTTGGGTACTAGACTAGCGAGATCCCCACCAGTCTTGTGGATCGAGATTGCTGACGCGCCTTTTTGGCAAAATTTATTCTCCAGAGTCTTAGAGAGCTGGTCACGGAACCTATATCTAACAGTTGCTCAACTTGAAGCTCGATCCCACTCTACAACCTGCTCTCTATATCTCGTTCCCTATACCAAACTCGAATCAAAACCCACGAGTCGAACTCGAATCAAAACCACTAATAGGACTCGAACCGAGCACTTATGTCCCAAATATGTCACAGAAGACGTGGCTAGTGGTTTGCCTTGGCCCGTAGGCTTGGACTAGTCCAAAATATCCGTTGTGAGAAGCTGCTCCGTTCTTAGACGATGTTCTAAAAATTTTCCTGAATATATACCAGAGAGCGACATATCCTCATCTACACATGGTCCAACTGAACGAACATGCGATCACATAAACGGAAAAATCCTGGACCGGACCTCAAGCGATACCCTGAACTGAACATCAAGGCATGCAACATAGAACAAAGAGCCATTAAGATTTAGGAATAGGCAAAACAAAGAAAAAGGCCAATTGCAAAATGGACTTTCATTCACTATTAGCACTAAGTCATTGTAGTTCCAGTTTGTATACAAAGGATCAAGACTAGCATCTCTTTATATATATATTTATATATTTCTACCTGCATGCAAAATTTGCATGATCTTACCATAACTCCCAAGTATTAGCAAGGAGAATGGATCAAGAGATTACAAAGAAAATGGCAAAAAAATTAAGAGGGATGGAAAATGTACTAGACAATTAAACATCTATGATATTTATATAGGGAGGATTTCAAAAATGCCCATTCTAGGGTATGAAATTACAAGCCCTTACCAACTTGGTTAAAATTACCAACTTTATACCAACTTTTATTAAAAAGTAGGAAAGAGAGTATTATTTTTTATAATAAAGTTGATTAAAGTGTGATGTGATAGGTGGTGAAAAGGAAGAATAAATTGATGATATTTAAAAGATTTAGAAGTTGGTGTAGGAAATGGGTTTCTTGTTTAATTTTTTAATTTTTTTTTTAATAATTAACAAAGAAGTAGTATGTTCTTCCCAATTGGAGAATAAAATTTTCAATGTATAAACGTAATGTAAAGCGTAAAATGATTGTACCATGAACAAAAAAATTTGGTGTTCACGAAAAAATTAGTCTTACGTATAATTGATATTGTCATAATAGAAAAAAATTTACAATATAAAAAAATAATTGATAATACAATTTTTTATTAAAAAAAAAAATAAGAAGGTAATTGTAGAAAATTTCGTGGAATTAAATATTTATTAAGATGTTCCTACATATTTGTCTTATTCTACACAACTAAAAAATGTTATGTATTAATTATGGTATTTTAAAAAATATTTATGGGAAATGTATTGAAAATATTTATTAGAAGTAGACCCATCAAATCAAATTAATTGATTTGATGGAATGATGGCAGCCTACCACACCCTATAAAGGGAGGGCACATCAATGCGGTACGGTTGGGGGCCTTTGTCCTCCATTTTTTTCATGCATAATCTTTACCCAAAAGATAAAATGGAGGGAATGTTTTTGGGGTATTTAATAAGGTGTTGACCAAAGGCTTTTTTATTGGATGGGGTTTGGTCAGCCTAGTGTTTGATACAATCCTTTGCAAGTATTAATAATATAACAATGATAAATATTTTCCATTAGTGAAGAGACCAATTCCAGTTGTTTGGTGTTGTTTGTGGTATACAACATGGGTTCCATATTGGTTTTGTGAAGGATTTGTAAAAATTGGTAAGGAGGTTAATTATTCATCCCATTTGACATATACGTGTGGGGTAATTATGCATAGTGCCTGCATAAACGTCACGAAATATCACAAACATTTATTTTATTTTTTTTGGGAGTGAAGATACTAATAATATTTCTTTGGTATACTTGTGATATTACGAATGGTTTTCATTTAGGTGTAATGGGGATGTTGTGAAATAAATTTAAAATAAAAAACATGTCAGTACGCATAGCTTTAACCTGGGACAGTGAAACATGCAAATTTACACCAAATAACAATTGAAAAAAAAAACAACTAGAACGAAAAAATGGAAATTTAATATTAAAAATCAATCCACTGGGAAAAAAAATATACAACATTGTTCACAAAATCTGCGGGGGTGGGGGGGGGGGGGGGTTTATTATGTCCAACAATACAATTAAAAACTACGATTTCCTCCTCGGAACATACTTGGATGCCGGTACTCTTTCACTTTGTCCAACATGCTCAACCTGCCTCCTCGGACCACCAAAGCGGCTGACCACCTTCCCCGTCATCTCACTTTCACTTATGGCACCATTCTCATTTTTTTTGGTGCCATAATCCCATAATAAAGTGCCATAACATAATCGACAGAAGGCTGGGTCAAAAGACTTTGATCCGATCTGAACATAATCATACCCATTAGCTATACCAAAATAGCTAACATACCAAAAACCATCCCGTTACCAAATTAGCATACAACCTTACCATCAGCAATACCATATAAAAATACCAAATCTGACAATAATGAATAATACCATAAACTACACAAAAAAAATTACATCTTTCATACCAAAAAACATTAAAAATGAACAAAACCATACAAACTACCATCATGCATACCAAAACAGCAAACATAACAAAACCATCCAATTACCAAATTATCATACAAACTTACCATCAGCAATACCATATAACATACCAAGTGTGACAATAATGAAGAATACCATAAAATGCACCAAAAAATTACATCTTTCATACCAAAAATCAGTAAACATGTACAAAACCATACAAACTACCATCATGCATACCAAAAATAGCAAATATACAAAAAACCATCCCATTACCAAATTAGCATACAACCTTACCATCAGCAATACCGTATAAAAATACCAATTCTGACAATAATGAATAATACCATAAACTACACCAAAAATTTACATCTTTCATACAAAAAATCAGTAAACAAAAACAAAACCATACAAACTACCATCATGCATACCAAAACAGCATACATAACAAAAAACATCCAATTACCAGATTAGCATACAAACTTACCATCAGCAATACCATTATCCCCAAACCGGCATCCATAGTTGGACACCATAAAAAATACCAACTCACAGCCATGCCTAATACCAAAAAAAAATACACCAACATTTGCAATACAAACAAACATTTGCTGCCAAAAAAAAACAAATTACATACAAACAAGAGGATATACAGCACATGCTAAAGTCAAAGACCCCCTAATTAGCAGTTGCAAACAAAAAAATAAAGGCCATCTAATAGTGAAGGAAAATAACAGTGAAAGAAGAACGACATGGGATGCAAAAAAATTCAAAAAAAAAAGGTTGAGATAAGCTTTACACAAAATGGGAGATGACCATTACTTGAATCTTAAGATTATTGAAAGCAACCCGCAATACAAAATACCAAGAACCCACTGAAAGAACAACAACAAATCCAAAAAATTTCATAACTTTAGAAAATAACGAAAAAAGAAGTTGGAAGGAAGAACAACGACATTGAGTGCAAAAAAAATTAAAAAAAAACGGGTTGAGATAACCTTTACAAAAAATGGGAGATGACCATTACTAGAACCCGACTCAAAACGAAAACCAAAAAATAAAATTCAATAAATACATACCTGAAGATGAAGGAACGTTGTGAAGAAGAAGGAGAGAAATTCTTGCTAAACAAATAATAATACAACAAAGAAGAAGATGAAAAATCAATTTTAACACAGTACATTTTGTTTATTAAAAAAAAAAATTGAAGTGGTGCATTTAATAACCCTCTGACCGCATTTAATGCTCCATTTAATGAAGTCTGACCCGCATTAAATGCGGGTCTACATCACCTTGTCAAAAATTAAAAAAAAAAAGGAAAATGATTAAATTAATTGAAAAGTCAAAATATATGACTTGGTAAATATGTAAAATAATCGGTATTCAAGTAAATAATTTCGGAAATGTAATTTCAGTGCTCAAACTTGTATATTTGCTTAAAATTTCCATTTATATATATGTGTATACAATTAGCTGTGTAGCTTTGCAATTAGGATGAGAGTGCAAGCTCCGCCCATGCCAAAGACGATGCTTTGAGTTCTGCAGTTATGGATGTGTCAATGTCGCTCTCCAACATAGCGCACAAATCTCTCATCGAAGTCCTGCTACTGGAATTTGGGAGGATGCAGAGATTGACCACCTCACAAATCACTTTAAGATCTTCATATCTGAAATGTTTCAACTGGGGATCTACAACATATGGCAATAACTCTGGCAACTCAAGGAATTCTTTGGCCTGCCACATCAAAGTCAGCTTGAGATTCTAGAAAGCTTAAGTCCTGGTTCTAGACACCTCAACTTGTCTCCACTGTGTTGGTTGAACACTCCAACTTACAAAAGGATCATCTAGACACCTCCAAAATTTATGTGTCACGTCAGTGTCGGTTGTCAGGAAGACAAAGTGGGTACGAGTGGAGTGTTTAGTTTCCAATTGAGACCAAGTTGAGGCATCTAGACATGCACTCTCAAATTTGGAGTGCTTAATCGTCAACTGAGGCCAAGTTTGAGCGTTTGTGCATGTATTATGCCTATACAAAAATTTCGAAAGAATTGCTTACCCAATCCACTAAGCACCCTTTGTCTTTGCAAAATGGAGGTCTCCCGCTGATTATTTCTAGCAGTAGTACTCCAAATGCATAGATGTTACCCTGGATGTCAAGATGACGGCTCTGTAGAGAATTTGGAAGGACACACGTTGCTCCTTCGCTACTGATAGCACCAGAATTCTTTTCTGATCTGGCTAATATTGTTTTCCAACTTTCAAAATCAACAAGCTGCACCAAATAAATTAAACTGAGAGAAAAGGTATAGAAAATCAGCTTTTTATGACTCTGCTTAAAAGCAGCAAGGGGTTCAGCTAGAAGGAAACACCACCATCCAGCAAGTTCAGAGACAAATCAAACAGAAACTGCGGAGCAAACTAAAATTATCTTATGAATTAGCTCAATTGACAGTAACATTAAATAGAAAGTTTAAGATGCAGCAGTGATACAGAAATCTTCTGCATACCTTGGGAGAAAAATCTTCTGTAAGATACACAGCATTTGAATTCAGTTCTGATATAGTGAACGGCGGGTCAAGTTCTGAATGGAGATATTTTAGTCCTTTAGCGATGCCAATAACTATTTTCATTCGCCGCGTCCAAGAAAGTTGGCATCCTTCCCCATCTGTGATAAGTTCAAAGAGTTCAGATTTCAGCCGCTAAAATATACTGAAAACATTTGTGTAAAACAGTTCATTCCACTCACAATGGAGGTGTTCATTTAAAGTCCCGTTAGATGCATACTCAAACACCAACATCCTTGTGAATGGACTGCTCTCTCGGCAGTAACCTAAAAGTTTTGCAGTGTTCTCGTGATTTATTCTGGCCAATTCTGCTACCTGAGTTTGTAAAGCCATAGAAGTAAGAGCATTGCAGCAAAGACTAAACATCTTGGTACTTTTATTGTGCACGAGAGGTCAGCTGTAGCCAGGTATTTTGAGGAGAGAATAGGCCTCACCTCTTTCTGAAAATAAAGCTCTAGATAGGTGGTCCAGTGCTCTTCTTTGACACAAATGGAAATTACAGCAAATTTGGTGTTTGTGAAAGAACATCAGATGCAAAATGAAGTCCAAACCAAGGAAGTTCAACACAATCACAATATACTAATTGAACTAGTTTTTTTGGAATCTCGAACTACGGGCTGTTGATACAAATTAACCCAATCATGTTGACAGAGAAACTAGGGCATAACAAATTAGTAATATGCCTATCTTCGTAAGCTAAATTTAGGGAAACAGGAAATAAAACATACGAAACTACTGTTCGTCGCCGTCCGGCCACGAAGGAAAAAAAAGAAAAGCCAACCGGAGCATCATCGCCGAGGACCGCCAAAAAATTTTGGACCATTTCTCGATTTGTGCGTGTCATCCTTGCGCAGGGGCCATGCTAATCTTCTCTGTATCGTTCCAATTTTATCAGATGTCCCCGAAGGGACGAACTCCATTGCTACGCTATGGTTATTACTGTGCTGTAAACTTCTGTCAGAGCTCGATGTGGGAGAAACCCGATGGCGTTCTGGTTCCTTAAGTTTCGAATAAACGAAACATTTCGTCCTATTTTAACAAACTTTATTTCAATATCACCCATTCATTAAAAGTATTATCAAATTCAGTTTGTAATAATCTAATTTAAATTTGTAAAATAAAATTGATTTACTAAAATACAAAGCTGACAAATAAACATCATGTCACCCAATGGCAGAAATGGTCTTTGTGTTGCATGTTTAAATGACTTCGTTTTTTCAAAAAAATGTCTCAATTATACACCTTTTACATGTAGAAATATGCAAAAGAAAATACAAGCAATTTCCTTTATTAATCAATTACACAAAAAATAAAGAAAGATATTTTAATCAAGATAAAATAACCAAAACTCCAATGACTAAATCATTAACATTGTACTAATACATTTTTCTATTTTTAATATAATAATAATATATATGAATTGTACATATACTTTGATACGATATTTCATATTTTGATATATATTTTTATAAATGTCAAATATCATATCAAATATCAAAATTTTAAAATGCATATCAAATATCAATATATCATAACATCAAAATCGTTATATTAAAATTTTTGATGAATCTCACTGATCTAGTACCCAAATATGCTCGTCACCACTGTTTGGCAGCCCCGTCAATTGATAAGCGGGGCTGCCAGACAATGGTGGCACACATATTTGGGTACTAGACCACCGAAATCCCCACCAGTCTCGTGGACCGAGTTTACTGACGCGCCTTTTTGGCTAGATTTATTCTCCAGAGTCTCAAAGAGCTGATCACGGAACCTATCTCTAATAGAACCTCAACTTGAAGCTCGATCCCACTCTACAACCTACTCTGTATATCACGTTCCCTATCCCAAACTCGAATCAAAACCACTAGTAGGACTCGAACCGAGAACGAATAAAGTCAAACGTGGCTAGTGGTTTGCCTTGGACCATAAGCTTGGACTACTCCAAGATATCCGTTGCGAGAAGTTGCTCCGTTCTTAGACGATGTTCTGAAAATTTTCTAGAATATATACCCTTTTTCCCAAGGGTATAAGAGCGACATATCCTCATCTACACACGGTCTTCACACTTTTAATATAGTGTATATATATAAGAAAAATAATTAAAAAAAAAAGGCCAAAAAGAGGGGATATTGAAAAGTGAACCATATGGCAAATTTTGTGATAAAGATAATATTCAATCTGTATGATGAGCTTTACAACTCTGTATTTTTCATCATCTACCCTATCTGAAAACTATTTTAATCTATTATATCATCGTTTTAATATTGGATGCGCGTAATGCTAAGCATCATCATTTTAATTATATCATCGTTTTAATTAAAGTTTCCTAGAGTATCAATGGAGATAGGCCATCAAACACTCAGCTGACTTAAGCATCATCGTTTTAATTGTTCTAGTCAACTCTGAGAAATGTATACAACTGTACCAAGAAATGAAGCCAAACAAATAGAAAAAGTAATAGACTTTAAAATGAAGATAGTTGAAAGGAGTCTCTTTAATTAGATATCTGAAGTTAGCTTCTATAGTGCTCTAAATATGTCACGGCCCAAGTTCATGACACGTATTGTCTGCCTTGACCAAACAATCTAATGGATTGGTCTATTGGGATTGATCATATCTGTCACGACCCAAGCTCATGGTTCGTATTGTTAGCTCTGACCCTATAGAACTCACAATCATGGAACTTAAAAGCGCTCGTACTATATGAACTTGTTTTATACCTTATAAAGCTCATTATTTTGCTCTCCCATTCAAAAAGGAATGTGTAAAGATTTCTAGTCATGCATTTGAGCATACCAAATACCAAATTTTGGTATCCATAAGATTAAATTCTATACATTCAGAAAAATTAGTCCAAAGATGAGGATGTTATATTTTCTGAATTTCAATTTGTAACAGTACATGCTTTCAGTTGCCTATTTTTCACTAGCTATACACTCTATTTTGAGCTAAAATTTATAAAACATGATGTTGCGACTCAATAAACAAGAATGTGTTGATTTCCACTTTCTTGGTGAAAAGAAGAAGTTGAACAGAAACATGAAGGAATTGAGAGGAGCAATGCTTTGTGAAGATCTCCGTCAGCTATACCTTTCTTCATTAACGAAACGATGTAGTCCATGAAGGCTGAATCACAAGGTAATGTTATAGGGCCACCACTCGGTAGTCCAAACTCTTCCTCAGACATGCTTAAAAGTTGCCTAACGACCTCATTTTCAAGGTAAATCAAGGGAAATGCATAGCGCCTTTGATCAATTGTATAGACTACAAAATGCCCTTTTTCGACTATAGAGGATGAGGATGTACTGCAACCCTCTGCATTATTGCCATTTCTCGGAAATGAAATCCTCTTCCTCTGCTTGGCCGCAAACTTCTGCCATCTCCTGGCCATCTTGATGAGTTTCTTAGCACTGAGAATTGCCATTTTTCTTGGAAGACTGGAAACAAGAAAGTAAACTAGAAATTTAGAGAAATTTGGTATCTGGTTAGATAATGCTTGTAGTTGATGATGAAAATATGAGGGCTATTTATATAAAAAGCTGTAGACAGGCTTTGAGTTGGAGCTGAAGTTTGTCACTAACCACCGGAGGCAAAGACATGTGCCAATGCTTGGTAGCTTTGTGGATGAAAGATAATAAGCTGTCTAGTTTTAATCAAAGAGGTTGATGAATTTATTCAATTCTCTGTCTCCATATGTTTAAACCAAGTGGTCCTGAACTTATTTAAAGGGTGTCTTCTGTTCCAAATCATGAGAAGCAGAGGACCTCGTGGTGTTCTTCGACAAATTTATGGCCTGAATGTTTTGACAATAATGGAGTAGGCAAAACCATGTGAAACTTCATGTGCTGTTGTCTCTCAAATTTCTATTCACCAAAAACTATTTGTGTATTATACTTGTCATTAGCTTATATATACTACTAATAGACAAAGCATTGGAGCAGAACACAAGTATCTAGACATTCAAAGAAACTTTCCTTTTCTGTGTAATTCTTTTTCTTTCTTTGGCTTAATGGTTTGGAGTTACAAAACATTCCTTGAAGAAAATGAGTATCAAAGTGACTCCATTTATTCAGGCTAATGATCGGTTCTTAAGGAGGTCTTCGTGTTCCAAAAGGTTATTAGAAGAAGAGATTTGTCGTGCCAGTATCATACTTAAGCCAGCCTTTATTTCAAGACTTATTAGCTAAATCCGAAGAGGAGTTTGGCATTGATCACCCAATGGGCGGTCTTCCAATACCTTGCAAAGAGGATGTGTTCGTTGATCTTACTTCCCGCTTAAGAAGATCATCAATAGTATCATAGTGAAAATTATTCAACAAATGAAGTTTACTGATATCTGCTTGATGATCAAATGGCTCACAGAATCAGTTTATTTATAGCTCTAGCTGTCAACTTGAGTTAGGCATTTAAGGCAAATTCATGTGCTGCTGTTGAATATGGGACCTATTGAATTGTGGACATGGATGGTTGTCTAGTTTTAATCAAAGAGGTTGTGGAGTGTGGACATCATGTATTTAATTTTCTGTCACCTCATCTTTAAATCGAGTGGTCCACGACTAAGTCAACGATCTCATCCATTCTTGTGGCTCTGGATTTCAAGGGTGTTTTATGTTCCAAATCATGAGAAAGAGAGGGACATAGTGTTTTCTTCAACAAATTTATGGCCTAAATATTTTGACAATAATAATGGAGTAAGCATGACCATGTGAAACTTCATGTGTCGTTGTCTCTCAAATTTCTCTTCACCAAAAAACTTTATGTATGGAACTTGTCGTTAGCTTGTCTATACTAATACACAAAGCATTTGAGCAGAACACAAGAAACTTTCTGTCGTCTGTAATTCTCAAAATTCTTCTTCTTTCTTTGCCTTCATCATTTGGAGTTACCAAATAGCTCTCGGACAATGGGTTTCAAAGCGACTCCATTTAAACTTGCTAATCGAATCCTAAGGAGGTCTTCAACATCTGGTGGTATTCCTAATGGACATTGTGCAGCATATGTAGGAGAGAGCCAGAAGAAGAGATTCGCCAAACCAGTATCATACTTGAGCCAGCCTTTATTTCACGACTTATTATCTCAAGCTGAAGAAGAGTTTGGCTTTGATCATCCGATGGGTGGTCTCACGATACCTTGCAAAGAGGACATGTTCATTGATCTTACTTCCCGCTTAAGAAGGTCATGAGCTACATCATAGTGCGAATTCTTCAACAAATGATTTTTTTTTTTTTAAAAAAAAATAGGACTTGTAAATGTGAAAGAGGAGATTTTAGAGATAGGTCATTTTCATTGTAAATTTGTGAGTATGAAAAGTTTTATTTCTGATTCATTACTCATTCTTTAGTGATATTTGCCTAGACAATTCCCATATTCTTATACTGTATTTCTGCTGAACAAGTATTTAAGCACTAATCAGGAGGGGACTAGTGAATTGGAGACTGTCATTTAACGGAAAAAGATTAATTCAAACACAAAAATAAAATTGGATGCGCGTAATTCTAAGCATCATCGTTTTAATTATATCATCGTTTTTGTTAAAGTTTCCTAGAGTATCAATGGAGATAGGCCATCAAACACTCAGCTGACTTAAGCATCATCGTTTTAATTGTTCTAGTCAACTCTGAGAAATGTATACAACTGTATCAAGAAATGAATCCAAACAAATAGAAAAAGTAACAGACTTTAAAATGAAGATAGTTGAAAGGAGTCTCTTTAAGTAGATATCTGAAGTTAGCTTCTATAGTGCTCTAAATATGTCACGGCCCAAGCTCATGACACGTATTGCATGCCTTGACCCAACAATCTAATGGATTGGTCTATTGGGATTGATCATATCTGTCACCACCCAAGCTCATGGTTCGTATTGTTAGCTCTGACCCTATAGAACTCACGAGTTTGTCCCTTGGGCTACAGTCTACACCATCATGGAGCTTAAAAGCGCTCGTACTACGTGAACTTATTTTATACCTTATAAAGCTCATTATTTTGCTCTCCCATTCTAAAAGGAATGTGTAAAGATTTCTAGTCATGCATTTGAGCATACCAAATACCAAATTTTGGTATCCATAAGATTAAATTCTATACGTTCAGAAAAATTAGTCCAAAGATGAGGATGTTAAATCTTCTGAATTTCAATTTGTAACAGTACATGCTTTCAGTTGCCTATTTTTCACTAGCTATACACTCTATTTTGATCCAAAATTTATAAAACATGATGTTGCGACTCAATAAACAAGAATCTGTTGATTTCCACTTTCTTGGTGAAAAGAAGGAGTTGAACAGAAACATGAAGGAATTGAGAGGAGCAACGCTTTGTGAAGATCTCCAGCAGCTACGCCTTTCTTGATTAGTGAAACGATGTAGTCTAAGAAGGCTGAATCACAAGGTAATGTTATAGGGCCACCACTCGGTAGTCCAAACTCTTCCTCAGACATGTTTAAAAGTTGCCTAACGACCTCATTTTCAAGGTAAATCAAGGGAAATGCATAGCGCCTTTGATCAATTGTATAGACTACAAAATGCCCTTTTTCGACTATAGAGGATGAGGATGTACTGCAACCCTCTGCATTATTGCCATTTCTCGGAAATGAAATCCTCTTCCTCTGCTTGGCCGCAAACTTCTGCCATCTCCTGGCCATCTTGATGAGTTTCTTAGCACTGAGAATTGCCATTTTTCTTGGAAGACTGGAAACAAGAAAGTAAACTAGAAATTTAGAGAAATTTGGTATCTGGTTAGATAATGCTTGTAGTTGATGATGAAAATATGAGGGCTATTTATATAAAAAGCTGTAGACAGGCTTTGAGTTGGAGCTGAAGTTTGTCACTAACCACCGGAGGCAAAGACATGTGCCAATGCTTGGTAGCTTTGTGGATGAAAGATAATAAGCTGTCTAGTTTTAATCAAAGAGGTTGATGAATTTATTCAATTCTCTGTCTCCATATGTTTAAACCAAGTGGTCCTGAACTTATTTAAAGGGTGTCTTCTGTTCCAAATCATGAGAAGCAGAGGACCTCGTGGTGTTCTTCGACAAATTTATGGCCTGAATGTTTTGACAATAATGGAGTAGGCAAAACCATGTGAAACTTCATGTGCTGTTGTCTCTCAAATTTCTATTCACCAAAAACTATTTGTGTATTATACTTGTCATTAGCTTATATATACTACTAATAGACAAAGCATTGGAGCAGAACACAAGTATCTAAACATTCAAAGAAACTTTCCTTTTCTGTGTAATTCTTTTTCTTTCTTTGGCTTAATGGTTTGGAGTTACAAAACATTCCTTCAAGAAAATGGGTATCAAAGTGACTCCATTTATTCAGGCTAATGATCGGTTCCTAAGGAAGTCTTCGTTGTTCCAAAAGGTTATTAGTCGTCGTGCCAGTATCATACTTAAGCCAGCCTTTATTTCAAGACTTGTTAGCTAAATCCGAAGAGGAGTTTGGCTTTGATCACCCAATGGGCGGTCTTACAATACCTAGGAGGGAAAATTCCTCCTAGGTATTATTCAACAAATGAAGTTTTGTGGGACAGTAGAGCGTGTAAATGAGAAAGATAATCTAGGAGGGAAAATTCCTCCCATTCAGTTTATGAATAGAAAAAATGTTCTGCTTCTGATCAATCTCCGTTTACTTGGAATTCTCCGTTGTACTTCAGCTGTCCAATTCCAGATTTTTGGACGTCAACCGAAAATAAGCTAATTGGCAGATATTATTAGAAATTCAAGCATCAATTACATAACTACCAAAATTCATAACAACTACTCCTTGTTATACTAAGTTGAATGAGATCAGTTTCACAAAATGCACAAATAAGAACCAGTCAAAACTTGAGATTAATACAATAGAATTTCATAATACGATGATAATCTCTAAGTGCTATGCATGCGCAAAACAGGAGCTCGACACATGGGACAATCTTTTTTCCTTAGAAACCATTATTTGATGTAGCCTGTATGATATTCGTATTTGCACCCAAGTGTCCCAATGGACTCTTCATGCTCAAATTCCGCTTGACATATGGAACAAATCTCTTCGTTTTCTATGGTGTTATCTACTCTGTCTTTAGATGCAGCAACAAGATGAGTTCTTGTTTTGAAATACTCGAACAATATAGCATCGTTCTGTTTCTACTCCATATAAGCGCCTTCCTTCATCAACTTGTTTCTTGAAAATAATGTGGTGATGCTGGGGCATTGAAACTGTCTTCTATCTTCCTTTATAGTCTTTCTGCTAAATCACGACTGCTCACATGAGCCACTGGTTGATAGTTTTGTGGAGTAGTTATGGCTTGATACCTTGAAACGTAGGGATGATCAACTGATGCGAGGGGTCGTCTTCTAGTTGTAATTATAGGACTACGTCGATCGACAGACAGACGTGTTGATGATAATGATGTGGAGAAGAATGAGAGTTACTCTTCTTTCTCTTCAAAAGGTTCGATCTATACACTATATCTGTAACAAAAGGATATGGTGCAGTCTATTTACCCTGCTTTTCCATCCCTTTTCCTTTTCATGGTTCATTCTCCCCAATTTATTTAAGAGAATAAAAAACAAGGTTGTGTTTGATAGAGGAAAATAAGTGCTTCTCTTGTATATTCTTTAATATTGAATATTTGGTAAGTATATACTAAGATGATCAATTCTTTCTCCCACAAGGTCAAGTGGGTGAAAGGGACTAGAGGTGTAATCCAAATTTTCCCCCAAAAGGGAGATGTTTGGATTCTGTAATCCAAACATATGTTCTACATACTGATATGAAGCCAGCTACTTTGACTAAAAATATTAACAATCTCTTGGAGCTGAGACAAACTTAACCGTGAACATAAAAAAAAATAAAAATGAACGCAAAGGATGCGTACAATGTAAATTAGAGTGATTGCATGATTGAATATTAACAACTTTACAATAGTATTTCAAATATTCTCAAAACAGGAACTCGAGACTCTTTATGCCATCTGAAGTTGATTCAAGATTTAGCCTCATATTTTTTTACCACTAGTTGTCTAAAGAATGTTCAGTTGCTTTGCAAACTTTGTCTTTGATCAGAAATATAATCAAATTGCCATCATGTTTAGGAGTGAATAAATTGTGCTGCTTCTCAAGAAGTACCATTTGGATAAAGACAGTCTTATGTACCAAAGACGGATAGTATGGTGCGTTACATACACTACTTTCAGAACAACTAACTGTATTACTAAGTTTAATGAGATGAGTTTTACAAAATACACACATAAGTACCGGTCAAAACTTGAGATTAATACAATAGAATTTCATAATAAGATGATAATCTCTAAGTGTTATGCATGTGCAGAACAGGAGCTCGACACATGGGACAATCTTTTTTCCTCATCAACCATTGTTTGATACAGCCTGTATGATATTCATGCCTGCACTCAAGTGTCCCAATAGACTCTTCATGCTTAAATTCCGCTTGACATATGGCACAAATCTCTTCGTTTTCTATGGGATTATTTGGTTCATCAACACAATGAGTTCTTGTTTTGAAATACTCTAACAATATAGCATCGTCCTGTTTCTCCTCCGTTTCATGAACAATTAGTTCACTTGTTTCTAGAAAGTAATGTGGTGATGATGGGACATTGAAATCGTCTTGTGCTACATCTTGCTGCCTTAACAGACTTTCTATTAAATCACGACTACTCACATTAGTTATTGTAATCCCGAGAATGTGAGCAGCCGGCTGATAGTTTTGTGGAGTAATTCTGGCTTCATGCCTTGAAACTGATGTGAGTGGTCGTCTTCTCCAAGAATGATGATCATGATGTGGAGAGTAACTCATTGTTCAACACCAGCAAATTCAACAGAAACAATGTTGGGATTCCAAATACTTGTTGAAAGGAACAGAGCAAAACAATTTTGGGATTTAGATAGAGAGCATCAATTTAATAACCCTTTTGGTTTTTATTTTTGGAAACAAAAGGTTTCCGACTTCATTTATTTCTCCTAGTTTTGTTAGGAATAGGATTTAAGAATACCAAACAAAAAAGGAAAAGG
Source organism: Solanum rostratum (assembly GCA_029948455.1). NCBI lineage: Eukaryota > Viridiplantae > Streptophyta > Magnoliopsida > Solanales > Solanaceae > Solanum > Solanum rostratum. Next base: position 5,989,305 of record CM057051.1, read on the forward strand.
TAAAAAAAAAAATCATAGTTGGAGAAGGAGAGGGAAAGGGGGAATATAATTAATTTCTCATTAAATTTTCAGTGAATAGAGGGTATTTAAATTATTAGTATATTTAAATGAGTTTAGACACATAATTTTTAAAATATAATAAATAAATTTAATGTTTGAGAATTTTGAATATTAAAATTATCAAATTTTATTCAGCTGAGGTGCGTAAATATTAATTTTGACACAATCATTTAATTCATATTCATGTAATAAAAGTCTTTCCACTTTAAAATAATTATATGCATATATATATATATATATGATGTTTGAAGTTTTATATAAATGAAGTTTAGTCCTTTTTTGCAAAATCAGATTTTTAAAAATACTATTCCATTACCATACAAAATAAAATTTGATATTTTAAAGTTTGATTTGCAGTACAGTAAATCGACAATCAAAACTTGCTCAAACTCAATTTACATATACTCATATAATAAATTTATGACTTCATTTTTTTAAGAAATGTCCCAGTTATACACCTTATACACAGAGAAATATGCAAAAGAAAATACAAGCAATTCCCTTTATTAATCAATTACACAAAAAAATAAAGAAAGATATTTCAATCAAGATAAAATAACCAAAACTCCAATGACTAAATCATTAACGTTGTACCAATACATTTTTCTATTTTTAATACTAGCTGGGGGGGCCGTGCGTTGCACGGGCTGGTGAGGATGATGGGGCGATTGTCCAGCCCAATGGGGCAGTGGGACGCAATAATCGTAGTAATAAACGAGGAAGTTGAGCAATAACGATCTTAATATTATTACCAAGGCATGTTTGTAACGCGACAGCACAGCACAGCATAGCATAGCCAAGAGGTAGTGTACATATGGGTGTTTGAGCGTAGCATAGCCAAGAGGTAGTGTACATATGGGTGTTTGGGGTTCCCTGTGAGGGAATGGTGGGTATTTGCGCTGCAGATGGCAGCCGTAGGTAGGTTGTATGAAGGTGTTGTGGTATCTTCCTGGCGTATGTGGGGACTCCACTGATGGTGTTGCACTTGTAGGTCGGCGATGGGCCTTTGCACCTGTAGTAAGCCTGTAGCCAATACATAGAATATTCTATTGTCTTTGGCATATGTAATGCATGTCTTTGCAATGTGGAGGATGGGGAGTACAAACCTGTGCATAGTATTGTTGTGGCTATCCTGCCTGTAGTAGTAGCTTTAGATGTGGTGGGATAAACACGTACAGGAAATCCAAAAAGTGGGGTAGCTGTAGTTGAAGCTGTCTGTCCTTCCGTACGCCTGTGAAGAGTCGGCCGAAATGTTAGCTGTGTGTGGTAGAAGCAAGCAATCATTTATTCATTGAGTGAGTTAGGTCTAACAGGCAGAACATTACAGAAATTAGAAGAAGTGTGTGCACAGTTATAACTCTTTCTCAGGAAGGAGCGTAATGAATGAAGCAAATTATTTCAGCTACTGCAAAGGCATTCATGAGAAGTAAGCTATGCTTTCTGAGGCCAGTAACAATGCAGCCTAACTCTATATGCAGTAGTTCGGTCAATACTGTACAGGTAAATTTCGTGTAAGTGCACATGTAAGTGGAATTTGAATTATGGAAAAGGTATGGACAGCTTTTTTACCTACCATTTATAAGGAGCAAAAGTCATAACAAAAGGAAGCTCGCCAACCTGCATATTTGTGGACTGTAAAACAGTTAAGTGGTTACAACGTGCGAGTATGCAGGACATGGTATTAGATGATGGAAATCGAAAGCGGTGCTGTTGTTAACCTCTAGTGCTGCCGATACTTTAGATGATGAACTTTCTTCCATGTTTTTCCGCACTACACCTGAAAAGAGAAGTTGGAAAATCATTATGTTTTCCTGAAATGTAGGTTTAACAAGAATATAGTTTGACCATAATTTCAGTGAGCTTTTCAATTTCTACTTTAGTGAAATGCCATCTGGGGGAAGAAGTTAGCAAAACATTAGTGGATTCTAACTGGAATGCAGGAAGAACTCCTATAAATGGATGTGTTTGAAATTATCAGATAAATAGTAGAACCTGGAGGAAGAAGAAATCATCAACTCACTATGCAATGGACAGAGAGGAGTTCATTAAGAGGGTTGGAGGTGTAGTTTCTATCATTCAAGGGCTTAGCAACACACATTACCTAGAACTTATGCAGATGATGGACAAGGCTAGGCCAAGTACTAAGGGCAAAGAGCAAAATGATTCACCAGTTGATGTAGCTAACATAGCTAACAAGATAGGTAAATCTAGTTCTAACGTAGACTGTTGGATTGTTTACACTGCAGCCTCAAATCACATGACCTCGTCTTTGAATTCGCGTACAAATCCTAACACATCATCCAAACCTAATTATGTCCATTTCTCAAATGGAAATGCTTGTAGAATCACACACATGATCTGTGCGGAGAAGGAATTTGCTTCCATTCATGTATATGGAGATGTATTAAACATTGTTGAATGAACGATCCAACAGTGGTAAGTAGAAAGAACACTTATTGAGTTTTCAAAAATTAAAATGGCAATTATGGAATAATTTTTGCAGCAGTTTTACAGAGTCTGATGTAGGCGTAATGTTGGAAGCGTGAGAAGGAAAAAAGAAAGAATTAAAGAAGGGAAGAAGAAGAAAGAGGCGACTTACCTGAGGAGTTGGAGAATGTAACGAAGAATAGAAGTGAAGCTTGTTGTGGCTTGTGTCTTCGTGTAGGTGTTGTTGTGAGCTTTGTCCATACCGTTGTTTCTATTCTATCCTACTATAATAGGGGAAAAGTACATTTCAGTGTTTTGGTGTTCCGCGTGGGTATTAGGTTTTAACGATCAAATAGTCGCATAAGGTGTTTCCTAGGAAATTGCATATATGTATAGTGCAGTTAAAAGTTTGAGGAATGCATGTAACGTAAGGCTAGTTTCAGATAGGAAACTCCTACCAATTTCTCAAACCAATGTCTCTCAACCTGAGTTATCTGGAGAAAGCGAAACAACCAACAACTACCACCTAAGGTTACCGCACACCTTCGTCTCTACTTCAACCCTTGATGTAGGTATAACAATTATTTTTGTTTCTGAAATCAGAATACTTGTGCATCTTCTAGACAAAGAACAGTGAAGATAAAAGACAAAAATGACAATTAGCATAAAGAAATGATAATTATGAAAACATTTGTGGGAACTAACTCCGTGTCATAATTACATCTACCGGTCTTCCTTTTGTTTCTTTCTATATTTCTGTTCCCTCTCTCCCATCCCCCTCCACCAGAAAAACAAGATTCTTCTCTGCTTCGTAAAGGCGGAATTCTCAATTTTAAAGATTACCTTGTAAACAGGTCCAAAGCCTCCTTCACCAAGCTTGCTGTTTGCTGAGAAATTATCAGTAGCACGAGCTACGGTTGCCAAGTCAAAGAATGGTATCTCTAGGTCATTTTTTCGGCCTTCACTGGTGCAATCTTGTCCACCTATCCCTGTTATCAAGATGGTGAATATTGGTAAAATATCATTTATATTATCCAAAATAGAGATCCTGAGTAAAAAACTTCAAAAAAATAAGCACACAAACTCAATCAACTGGTTCTAGACCTACTATGAACCAAGAAAGTTCAAAAGAAAAGAAAGTATTCTGCTGACAATGATATGAACCTAACAGCTATAGTCAGATCAAAGAAAACAAATAAGCAAATGAAGGGGTAAAAAGGTTACTTCCAAAAGAACCGAACGAACTGAAGCAAGTATGAAGTTGCTGCAAACATGGACTGTGTTTCATCATGCCAATCTATGGCATCTAATGTGCTATCATTTCTCTCTTTGGGATTAACAAAGGAAGATGACTTCCTTATGTTTTTCCATTCAATGGCTTCACTTTTAAAGTCTGCGTTTTGCACTTTTCCTTCTTAAGATTGGTTCTTAATATTAGAACTTCCTTTTGAAGATTTCTCCATCTTGGTCTTTCCATTTCCGTTGTAAAATTTTGATTTGAATTTGACTTCATTACAAGGATATTGAGCAGCAAGGCACATGAATGCAGAGCTGCAAATGCATCAACATAAACAAATTGAGATTATTATTCAGATTGCGAATGAACACATTAAGAGTCCCTTGTGAAAAGTTCCTAGCATACAATCTCTAGTACCTTGATAAGTTGTCCGCAACATTTTGAGCCAGGAAAACCCCAGCCACAGAATTTACAATTGAACGTTTCCACTGTGAGAACTGTCTATTACCTGTCAATGTATAATCTGCCCCAGGTTATGTCTTCCTGAAGACACTGACTAAACATATTCTCTTTATATGATTATGAAAGAAAATGAAATCTTTGCTCAACGCTATCTTACTCTTGCTGATAAAGAAGTACTCCAGTTGCAGATACCATTTGTTAACAGCTATAAACTACACTTACCTCCTTCTTATCATGTTTTATTTATAGGGAAACACTAAAAGTTATTAAGACATAGTAGGCCAGGTGTCTCATTTGTTCCACAAATGGTGGGATTTATCCCACCTGTGACGTGCGTAGGGCCAGTGCTTGACAGTGGGGCAAGATAAGAAGTATGTACCTGTGCTAAGTACAAGGATGGTGAAGCGGGCCTTCTTTCTGTTGTAGAAACAGCAGGGATCTTTTGTACACCTGCGCAAAAATGAATGTATAAGTAAATGTCACACTTGTGAATATTCTTCTTCGGAGACATCTTTGGAATAAGACAGAATGTTAAGAGGCAGTACAAAATGATGATGGCACCACAACTTAATCATTACCAACAACACAATAATCAAACAACTACAGCAACTAAACACAAGTAATAAAGAAGGGGGAAAATATATCATTACTCGAACTCTATAAAAATATCAATAAATACATGTTATGTTCTTTAAAAATAATATATTTTTTAAGAATTCGGTCGAATGAGACTAAAAGTATATTCATGGTCCAACCAAAAACAAGCAATGCGCACAGTCAAAACCTGTGAGCTAAAAAAGTGACTTCTAAGTGAAGTAAAGACAACCCTTTTTCCCTCTATAAAAATACTTTTAACTCTCACAAGAGTCCATTCAATCTAGAAAAAGAGCATAACACAAAATGGTCTTGAAGTTGAGAACTTTTTACACTTTGCTTCCTATTCTTGTCTTAATTTTTTCAAGTTCCACAGTTCATTCATCAACTATTGTTCACAGGAAACTGTACATAAGACATGTTCATGGATTCGATCAAAGATGGCAGAAGAAGCCATGGATGAATGATGGAAGCAACAGAAGGCCTCGAAAACACCTCGAGCACCCTGGATGTGCGTAAAGCATCGCATAGTATTCTCCATCTTAGTAAATGGCACCCCATACAGATGTTTCCAAAGCAAACCGAGAGATTACACCAAGGAATCCATTGTCATCTCTATTATTCCTTTTGGTGGTGGGTGCTATCAATAGACGTATAGGTACGACAACATGTAGATTGCGTGCTTGGAAAAGGCAATGTTTATTTAAGGCCGGAAGATATCATTAGTGACGCGAGGTCTCTCTGGGCTGCCTATATATTGGTTTTGTATTCCATAGGAGCATGAATGTTGATCGAGTAGTTATTTTGTGGGTTATCTGGAAGGAGAGGTTTACGAAAGCATTTGAGAGGATTCAACATTATTTGATGGCATATGAAACGGTGTCTTTGTTTCTAGTTTCTTTTTCTGTGTACTCATGATGTCTTATTTCTCTGGGTCTTTTGTAGAGAGCCGTATTTGGGTGTACGTTTTCTACCTTTCAACATATGGGATGTCAACAGGGTTACACCCATTGTTAATACACGTATATACTTTGTCAAAAAAGTATAAGGGAATACAGACCTAGTACTCAGAATCCAGGCGGCCCAAACCCAGTATACAGAGGAAGAAAGCAACCTCTAACACTAACAAAGACCAAATCGAGCTAACAACGAAACAAACGACGGCTGGCCTACCAATGGACCTGCATGTCAATGGTGGTCTTCCTCTGATGTCTCCAACACTCCGAAGAGACGACATGCAACATTGGATACTCCGAAACAGCCAGCACTCAGAATACAGATGGGGAAAGCACAAAATATATACGTAGTGGGCGATATGCATACTAACAAACACCTTGTATTCAAAATTGAGAGAAGAAAAATCCAAGGTACACACTAAGGAAGCAAGCTGTAACATTGAGCATGACAACATCTAACTGACTCAGAAACAAAAAACAGACGGTCGGCCGGTGGGCCTGCATGTCAGAGTGTTTGTCAAACAACCATCAAAAGCCATCCATTAATGGCTTCAGAACACGGCGCAGAGGCGGGACACCCTAAATACACACCGCAAAAACAACATGCAACACATGGTAGGGCAAAATTGGAAAAAGTCAGGACTAAAGAACATTCGGGCTAGCAATACACATGCATGTCAAAGACTTGCACTCAGAAATCAGCGTGAAAAACCCCCAAACACAGTAATAAGCCCCAAAGCAAACCAAGCAAATTTTGAAGCCCGAGAAAGCACAAGAGGAAAACTACAGAGGTAGCTACCTCGAAAGAGCCGAAGTTGGAAAGCCGGAGTCCGCGGTTGTCTTCGCCGGTGAGGTATGGTGAAAACGGAAGGAGAAGCGACACAGCAAATGGAGGAACTTATGAAACGAAGGTAGCGCCCGATGTAATAGCCCTCGAACAGCCGGTAATTACAGGTTTGCCATTAGTGCGCCTCATTCAGAAAGGCCCCTGGAAGTCGCTAAAATCACCAGAATGCCCTTGGTCGTCCTCTAAAAGCAGCACTTATTAATGATAGAAATAACAATAATATATATGAATTGTACACGTAACTATAAGCTTTGGTACGATATTTCATATTTTGATATATATTTTTATAAATGTCAAATATCATATCAAAATTTTAAAATGCATATCAAATATCAATATATCATAACATCAAAATCGTTATATTAAAAATTTTGATGGATCTCACTGATCTAGTACCCAAATATGCTCGTCACCACTGTTTGGCAGCCCCGTCAATTGATAAGCGGGCCTGCCAGACAATGGTGGCACACATATTTGGGTACTACACCAGGGAGATCCCCACCAATCTCGTGGACCGAGTTTGCTGACGCCCCTTTTTGGCTAGATTTATTTTCCAGAGTCTCAGAGAGCTGGTCACGGAACCTATCTGTAACAGAACCTCAACTTGAAGCTTGATCCCGGTCTACACCATCATGGAGCTTAAAAGCGCTCGTAATATGTGAACTTGTTATATACTTGATAAAGCTCATTATTTCGCTCTCCCATTCTAAAAGGAATGTGCAAATATTTCTAGTCATGCATTTGAGCATGCCAAATACCAAATTTTGGTATCCATAAGATTAAGTTCTATACGTTCAGAAAAATTAGTCCAAAGATGAGGATGTTATATTTTCTGAATTTCAATCTGTAACAGTACATGCTTTCAGTTGCCTATTTTTCACTAGCTTTACACTCTATTTTGAGCTAAAATTTATAAAACATGATGTTGCGACTCAATAAACAAGAATGTGTTGATTTCCACTTTCTTGGTGAAAAGAAGAAGTTGAACAGAAACATGAAGGAATTGAGAGGAGCAATGCTTTGTGAAGATCTCCGTCAGCTATACCTTTCTTCATTAATGAAACGATGTAGTCCATGAAAATCACAAGGTAATGTTATAGGGCCACCACTCGGTAGTCCAAATCTTCCTCAGACATGTTTAAAAGTTGCCTAACGACCTCATTTTCAAGGTAAATAAAGGGAAATGCATAGCGCCTTTGATCAATTGTATAGACTACAAAATGCCCTTTGTGAAGATCTCCAGCAATTGTATAGACTAAAAAATGTTGGTTATGACTCAATAAACATGAAGGCTTTGTGAAGATCTCCAGCAACACGAAGGCTGAGTTCCACTGAGCAGCAACATGAAGGAATCGAGAGGAGCAACGCTTTGTGAAGATCTCCAGCAGCTATACCTTTCTTCATTAGCGAAATGATATAGTCCATGTGAACCACAAGGCTCACCCTGTTTCCAACAAATAGCAGTTGCCAGTAGGAGTATTGATGTTTGTCCAAATGGTAGCCACTGGGGCTTGTTGTATTGAACCATATGGTCTAAATTATAAATACTTGACTTCATTGACAAAGCAGTCAAGACCAGTACCATTTTTCACTGTCCAACCACTTCTCTCTGCCATTTAAATCAAAACAAAGTCTCTGTGAGTCATAACGGGATTGATCAAACAATCGTAAGTTTTGCAGTCCATACAACAGAAAAATCCAATGGTGTTTCCCATAAACTCTCGGGAACAGATTACGGCTCAACATGGAAAAAAAAAAGCAGTAATTAAGAGGGCTGAAAAGGCAATGTGAGTTAAGCATCAAGAAAGGTTTAAGGAATAATCAGGAGAGTGATGATAGAAAGATGCATACTGAAATGGTGAAACTAATGATTAGGGGTATACACAAACCACTTTTCCTCATTACCTATCAGATGCCACTGAATCAGTGAGAAGAGATACTTTACTTGTGAAAGAACCGAGTCGTGAGCAGGATCATATGGATAGTTCTTTAAAGGAATCTCCAGAATGGCTGGGATTGGTTTATTGAAACTATCAACCAAGAATCTGAACATCTTTGCAACCTTAATATGAAAACCAGTGGATATATTAGCTGTTACAAGTTTGATGCAAAATAGGAGAAGCTTTCATTCGATCCAAAGTAATTATTAGAGCAACTACAAATGGAGGAAAAAGAGGAATATTTTATTGATTACTGTCACAAAAAGAGGCGCCAAAGCACAACATACACTAGTACATGAAGAAAATAAAATCAATCAAAGTTCAAAAAAGTTAAACTTTGATTGGTTTATTGGTTTATTGAAACTATCAACCAAGAATCTGAACATCTTTGCAACCTTAATATGAAAACCAGTGGATATATTAGCTGTTACAAGTTTGATGCAAAATAGGAGAAGCTTTCATTCGATCCAAAGTAATTATTAGAGCAACTACAAATGGAGGAAAAAGAGGAATATTTTATTGATTACTGTCACAAAAAGAGGCGCCAAAGCACAACATACACTAGTACATGAAGAAAATAAAATCAATCAAAGTTCAAAAAAGTTAAATTGATTACTGTCACAAAAATGCACAATATTAGTAAAATATTTGGGAATATTTTACTGGAGTCGGTAATATAAACAAAGACTGAAATGATTTGACTGCAGAAAGCAAATTCTTAGCCACTTCTACTCTCAAGTTGTTTGGTGCAATTAACAGGTAATATATGTCCTCATTATTGTCCAATTGTGGAGGACAGACTCATATTAGACAAACATCCCTCCTTTTTGCAGTCATAGAAATTCTCATTATGTGGCAATGGCTCCTACTTTAGCTTTATCGACGCCATACGAGGTTAAAAGGGCATACTAGTGAACAAAGCCTCCTGCATTAGCAGGGCCTGAGGAAGGGCTGCGCCACAAGAGGAAAGGGTGTGATGTAGACAGCTTATTCTAATGTAGCATTAGTGGTTGCTTTCACAGCCCGAACCCATGACCTATAGGTCACATGCAAACAATTTAAAGGCTCCCCTTCGAGGGCCACACACCATTCAAGGTTGACTTTGCAAATACAAGTATACCAGGCAAGTGGTGGAACTGCCACATAAAAGATATTTTGCTAAGCTTAACTTCCTACATCATATTTTGATCAAAATTTAGTTTCCACTTCTCAATCAGGTTACCCACATCATGCTACCTTTATATTTAGGAAAGATTGATTTTGCCCTGTGATGAGGTACTTCACAAGTTCAAAGTTAGGCCACCAAACCTCGGATAAGAACTAACATACTAAGTTAGTCGACATTCTCATGACAGAGAGAACCAATAGTAGAAATGATGCTATGGATGCTGCCATAAAACAAAAAGGAAAAATAGTATACAAGCTCACATATTGGCTGATTAACACTATCGTATGTCCTCCCCTGTGGTGAATTCTCTAAAAAGCATCTTCATCTGCTTCACCATTATATATAAACCATATGAAGAAATATACATCACATTCTGTCTCAAAAAAACAAATTAGACTGATAAAATGTAGAAGCTCCACCACTGACAAAGATTCAACAATCCTAATCAAGCAACCTCAATTTTCTTTCTTTCATAAATTCTTCAACTATTAAATCATAACATCAGAGAGAACAAAAAGTTGAAAACATACTTGAGTCGACGATAAGATAGTTTTCCTCCTTAAATCAACATTGCAGGATAGTTTTCCTCCTTAAATCAACATTGCCAGCTCCTGCTAGTAAAAATCCAGTGATTGTATCCTACTTTAACAAGTTATTGCCATCAGATGAATGTCTATTTAGAACCCCATTCCACATAACTTTGCCTTTAACAAGTTCTCAAGTACGCTAATGAGAGTGAATTTAAATTTCCAATTTCCCTGTGATTGTCATAAGATAAAAGGAATTGACTTGTCAATAAGAGACCATAATACTCACACTACACTAGATGCCTACTATTTCCATTTTGTAGTTTGTTAGAATCAGAAATAAGATTTAGGAACATATTCAATCCCATGACACAATTCTGTTTTATACACCATCATTAACAACATACCCAGTGTAATCTTGTAAATGGAGTTTGGGGTAGATGTACACTATCCTTACCCTTACCCTTTTTTCCAATAGATACTCAGCTCAACAGAAAAGAAAAGAATTCAAAGCATGGTAGCAAGAAAAATGATAGCAAAACAACAAGATACAAATCAAATGAAAGATTAAATATGATCACATCATCAGCAATCATAGCAATGAGGGCTGAGTTATTTGTTCTGACCGGAGCTCGCCTTATCGTCTAAACTGAATGATTGTAATTCTAACCAACTACAAGGAAATTACAACAACAACAAAAAAAAACCTATAAATCAATCAAATGGCAAAACCTAATTAGCAAAAACATGAATTGGTGATTCTGAAACAACATTAGATGCAAATTTAGTCCAAGCCAAGGAAGTTCAACACAATCACAATAGAATAATTGAACAAAATTTTTTTGAATCTCGAAAAACGAGCGGTTGATAATATACTAATCCAATCCAATCATGTTGACAGAGAAACTAGGGCATAATAAACTAATAATATGCCTATGTCCGTCGGCCATATTTGGGGGAACAAGAAATAAAACATACGAAATTAGTGTTCGTCGCCGTCCGGCCAAAAGCAAAAAAAGGGAAAGAAAGGAAACCGGAGCATCGTCGCCGACGGCCGGCAAAAAAAATTTGGACCATTTCTCGATTTGTGCGTGTCATCCTTGCGCAGGGGCCATGCTAATCTTCTCTGTATCGTTCCAATTTTATCGGATGTCCCCGAAGGGACGAACTCTATTGCTACGCTACGGTTCTTCCTCTGCTGTAAACTTCTGTCAGGGCTCGATGTGGGAGAAACCTGAAAGAAACAAAATGTCGTTTTGGGTCCTTAAGTTTCCAAAACAAAACATTTCGTCCTATTTTAACAAACTTTATTTCAATATCACCCATTTAAGTATTTTTGTGCTATATTATCAAATTCAGTTTTTCCTTTTTATTAGTTTTTATAAAGACAATATGCATCTATCGGTTTGGTTCGATTTTATATATTATTAATTTAGTTTATTGATTTTTAATTTTTAAACATATTAAATCAATAACAAACCAATAAGATTTTTTTTAATTGATTTTTGGTTTATCGGTTTTTGGTATTTAACGGTTTGATTTTCGGTTTACACAATAAGAAAATACTCATAAAATAAATATGACTTCTCTAACAATTTGACGCAATACGATGAGATACAATAAAACAAACAAATCAATTATGCACTTAAACTTAATAATATACAATATTTGATCTCATATTCTAATTTACTTTCCAATAGAAGGGTTATACGTTGGAAACCAAGCGTATACATCGAGTATCGATTTACTATCACGTGATATTAAATTATTAATATTTAATATTTATGAAGGGATAAAGTACTAATTATTATAGATAATGGGTTATTGGTTCCAATAACCCAATACTAAAAATCAAAACCGAACCGATAACCTGATAAAATTTTTTGTAAAACCATTAAAAATTCGTTAACCCAATAACTCGATAACAATAAACTAATAACATTTTTTTCGATTTAATTTTTGTACACCCCTACTCAATATAAACAATCCGGCAAGTACCACTTTAAAATGATTGAAGATATTTGAAGTTTTCTATAAAGGAAGTTTAGTCATTTTTTCAAATTACATACACATCTAATGAAGTGAAAAGGCCTCTTACTATAAATAGGATGCCACAGCTACTTTTTGGAATGAGAAATTTTTAATGGTTCAAAAATGGATAAATCTGAAAAAATAAATAAAAATAGGTACAAATTAAATAGCAAAAGCAAATAATTTTTTTAATATATGTAAGGTTAGAGTGTTTGAAAGGTCACGGACCGGGGAAGATGGATGGATTATAGAATTACGGGTCTCAAGATGAGCCCGATTACAAAGGTCTATTGTACGTAATCTTACTTTGCATAGATATAAAATATCACGGTGCGATAAAAAAAGATCAATTAAAAAAGATCCTATAATTCTAATTAGGAAAGAGGTTGATTCCAACGTTTAAACCCGTAAAAAATTGCTATCATTAATAAATCAAAATATTAAAGACTGTTAAGAGTGTATACATAAACTAATTGTAGATGATATGGTAATTCGTAGTCTCTTAACTGTCGTACTAACTTTAATGAGATAAGTTCTACAAATTACACAAATAAGTATCGATCAGAACTTGAGAATAATACAAAAGAATTTCATAACAAAACAATCTTTTAATGCTAAGCATTTAAGGGCAAAACAGAAGCTCGACAGATGGGACAATCTTTTTTCCTCAACAACCATTGTTTGATGCAGCCTGTATGATATTCATGCCTGCACTCAAGTGTCCCAATAGACTCTTCATGCTTAAATTCCGCTTGACATATGGCACAAATTTCTTCGTTTTCTATGGGATTATTTGGTCGAGCAACACAATGAGTTCTTGTTTTGAAATACTCCAACAATATAGCATCGTCCTGTTTCTCCTCCGTGTAAGAGTCTTCATCAACAATTAGTTCACTTGCTTCTTGAAAATAATCTGGTGATGATGGGGCATTGAAATTGTCTTGTGCTACATCTTGCCGCCTTAACAGACTTTCTATTAAATCACGACTACTCACATTAGTTATTGTAATGTGAGCCACTGGTTGATAGTTTTGTGGAGTAATTGTGGCTTCTAATCCCAAAAGGAAGGGATGATCAACTGATGTGTATTGTCGTCTTGTAGAAGAATGACGATAAGGGGATTGTCTAGTTGTAATTCTTGCGCTTCGCCGATAGACAGACATGCGTTGATAGTAACTCATTGTTCAACACCAGCAAATTCAACAGAAACAATGTTGGAATTTCTGAAAGCAACGAGGAACGATTTTGGGATTTCTTGAAAGGAACACAGTTTTATAAGTTTGAGGGACACAATTATATATATAGATGAAAGGCCTACCATATTCCTAATTTGTGTAGGAACGTTAACGCGGAAAGAACTATTTTTGGAAACTTCATTTATGTTGAAGTTGTATTCCTAGTTTCTTTAGGAATAGGATTTAAGGATTTAATTGTTGTATTCCTAGTTTCTTTAGGAATAGGATTTAAGAATTTAATTGTTGTTTTAGGAATTATAGTTGGAGAAGGAGAGATAATATAATTAATTTCCCACTAAATACACAAATAAAGATTTTTTAGAATTATTTGGTGATATTATATATGTGTTACTGTTAAAAACACGGAAGAATTGTTCTCAAATCAAAACATCATGTATGAAGAAGAATGAGAGTTACTCATTATTAAACACCAGCAGGGAAATTTTGGGATTCATTTGAGTTTGTTGGGATTCATAAAAATATTTCGGGGATTTAAAATTTAATTTTTTTAAGACAACTATTTAATGATTTTACGATATTACCCCTAACAACTAATTTCACAGTTAAAAGGCCCATAAAAATAATTCGAAGATTTTTTAATTTAATCTATTTAAGGCAACTGCTTAGTGATTTTACGATATTACCCCTAGTAAAAAAATTCTCCAGCTGTTTCAACTGTGATTTTATTATATTGCGCCAATCAATTATTTTAAATTATGTAAATACTGAAATTAGAATAAAAGTTATAATTTATTTTGGAGTAAATTTAAAATCATTTAATCATTAAACTAAAAATTAATCAATATTAATAATATTTATTTTACACTTAATAAGATGATTTAATAACGTTTAATTATGCCATTAAAAATAACTTTATATAATTATTAGACTCGTGCAATTGTACGAGATTTTTGTGACTAGTTTTATAATAAATGACTCATATTTGAAGAACGAAAGGAAACACAATTAATTAATTTCCCACTAAACTATTAGGTAAAAGGAATATATAAAAATGACCATAATTGGAACTAACGCTCAATTTCTTTTACATTCTTTCTACTCAAGTTTCAAAAAATAATACCATAAATAGAAGAACAAAGATAAATACAATCCAAAGCAAAGTAAGAATACGAATAATTATTGAAGTAGGAAACATATATGACTCATCTTGCATTTCTATAAATACTTGATCGTCACTCAAAACTTTTTATAAGTTTATTAATTCTGTTGCTCCTATTCTTTCAAGAACTGATCATAGAAATCCCATCATAATCATGAGTGGAATTAATATTACTAACCTGAGTGATCGTGATTCAGTGGAAAGGCTCTTGAAGCTAGACAATTTGAGAAATCCGCCAAATTATAATGTCAACAGTGATGATCTGATAAATGTCTTAGAAGGTTGGAACAACTTCTGTCTAGATTTAATGATCTTGATGAACAGTATCCGACCATGACTGTGACAATATGGATGGTTAAAAGGAGGAAGATGCTATATTGGAGTATTTTAAAACAAGAACTAATCATATTGTTGTGCCTAAAGACGAAGTAAATAATCCAACAAAAATGAAGAGATTTGCTCAATATGTCACATAGAATTTGAACATGAAGAGATCGTTGGGACACTTGGATGCGGACATGAATATCAAGCGGACTGCATCAAATAATGGTTGTTGAGGAAAAAGAATTGTCCCATGTGCCGAGCTTCAGTTTTTCCCTTACATCAATGAAGATAACTATAGAAGTGTATAGCATTTAGAGATTATTTTATCTGGAAGTTCCTTTGTATTGATCAAAAAGTTTCGTTTCTCTAAATTTGCAAGGCCAATACTAGTTTGTGTACATATATTTTAAACTTATCGCACTAAACTTAGTAAAGCAAGTTGTCTTTAAATTGTGCATATCTCGCAGTATAAATCTTTGATACTTACAAGAACTACTACAAAAATACAATATCATCGGCATTTAACTTGTGTAGAACTGTACCGTACATCATCATATATTACTAAAAGTGGGAACAAAAAAGTTGAAAGTTCAAATACCAAAATAACCTTAATTACAAAGTTGAGTTCCTACAATAATATCATTTAATATATTATTATTGCAAACATTATTCTTTAGTTAAGACAATAGTTTATGTTACGTTTATACTAATTATTACCAAGCCTCTTCCACTACCAATGTACCAGAATATATAACCTAATTACCTGCGGAAATTTGTGATTATTTTTTTCATCCAAACAAAATTCACATAATGTTTAGTTAATTCATGCACATAAATTAGATATTAAATCGTGATTGATTAAATGAAGGTATACTAATTATCCATAATGACAATTGATTGCTTACTTGATCATTTGACTTTATAATTAGACGTTTAGTCTCGTAAAATTGGTCTCGTAAACCCCAGTTAACTTGATGAAATTTTTTAAGTCTGAGGCCTATATACGAGACAACTTATGACCCGTAAAGTATTCCACGACCCGTAGAATGGTTTTGTGAATTAGAGGCCCAAAAAATCAACTTTTCTGTATCTTAAGTTACGATTTAACAAATGGCCTGTAGAACGTTTTACGGCTTGTAAAGGAGATTTCGTGCCAAATTCTAGTAACTCAAATTTCAGGACCCCTTATTTACGAGAGGCCATCTACGACTCATTAAATGGTCTATGTCCTGTAGATGGGGTCTCATAGACCCAAGCGACATTTTTTTAAGAGAGGTAATTTTGTCTATTCCTGTCCCTTTTAATTAAAAACTTTGACGGTTTGGACTTAATTTAAGTCCTGAAATAAACCCTAAGTGTATCTTCACCATTCTTCACGCTTAGGGATTTCTTGGGAACACCAGAGGAAGGAGAAGAACGAGGGTTTCAATTTTAACACGAAGATTGACTGGAATTTGACTGTTTTTTCCTATTTCCAGGTATGTAAGGATTACTAAAGTGTGAAACCACGTTCATTCACACACTCCACTGATTTGAGTCGAATTTTAGAGCAAGAGTTGAGTTTTGAAATCTCTATCATCTAGCTGTTGAGTTTCAACATTTATTATGAGTCCTTATGATATATATGGACATAATTATCATGTTGCATTTCTGCTGGTATAAGATTAACATGAGTATTTAATTCTTGACATCATGAACCCTAAATTGCATAATTCTATGGAATTCAATGCATGAACTGAGTTGAGATTAGACTTTGGTGTTGATTGTATGAGACGAGTAACTTGAGCATTGTCGAGCATGAAAAACATATTGAACATAGTTACATATACTATCATGAATCCTACTTGCATTGCATGATGAGTCTGAACGACCGTTGAGTTTGAGTCGAGTTTGATTGTCTTCATTTGTTGACTGAATTGATGAGTAATCGAGATGAGTTGAGATGAGATAACCTAATGAGGTTGAGGTTTGACTGATTGACTGAGTATTGAGGATTGAGTTGATCGATAAGTTGAGCATGTTTTAGTCTTGGAAGCAGTATCAGCAACGAGCTAGGTTCAAGTAAATAACTACTCTAACCCACAAAACTACGTTGCTAGCGTAGGATAGTCGTCAAACACATTCTGGCAACTCATGTCCCAAAAGTTGGACATTTACTATGGATCCATGAGAAAGTTGATCGTCTTTTTCCATAGCAAGTTAAGGACGGGCGTGGCAACGCCGCCACGTTCGTTGTGCATCACTAAGCTAAAGGTGATGGGATTGGATGTCAATTAAGAGAAACTCCTACGCGAACACTGATTGAGAATGATAATTTAAACTGAGTTTATTTCTATTGAGTCTATTTTAAAAGCATGATTTACTTTGAAGTTGCATATATTGAGATGAGTATGAGTTGGTTGGGTCGAGGTGAGTGAGCTGAGCTTTACTTTCTTGATCTATTTTACATGCCAGTATATTTCATATACTGACGTCTATTTGGACCTGCATCTTTTCATGATGCAGATACAGGTGATAGAGGACTTCAGCCCGCGTATCGTTGAGGTCAAGTTCAGTGCACTTCCAAAGTTAGTGAGCCCTCTTTACATCCCAGAGGAGCCCTATTATCTTTTGCTTTGATTAAGTAGTTCATTTCTTTGATTTGGGGGTGTCATGGTCTATCATGATACCATCTAGACCGTTGAGTAGAAGTTTCATAGATGTGAGTAGAGGATTGTTGAGTATTTTGCATTCAAACTTGTTCATTGAAAACTCATGTTTTAAATAAGAGTTATATTTATTTGTATGATGTCCTATTATTTTTGAGCATTTTGTTCCGCTGTCGAGTTGGTGTGACGATGAGGCCAGATGGTTCTCTTAGGGAATCAACATTGGTTCTTCAAGTGCTGGCCAAGCCAAGGGTACCCTCCCGGGGCGTGACAAGAAGTTCTTCACTAAGGTATGTCTTCTCTCTTTCGGTTACGTATTTAACTTATAAATTGTTCATTCTTTTTTATCTTTTTCCTTTACAAAAAATTTATATTTCTTATTAAATTGGATTTTCTTTAATCACTTTTAACATCTTATAATAAATTATTTTTTTCTACTATCCTTAACGTCTCCTTATATATAAGCTTTTCCTAATATTTCATTTGGTTAAACTGCTCACGAATTGACGAGTCTTCTTTTCCACCATTTTTTTATTTCAAGTACTCTCCTGCCCCCTCCTTTTTTTTTTTTTTAATTTTTTTTTAAATATTCATTATTTGAGTCGAATAAAGGTTTTGTGACTTCTAATCACATTTATGTTGATCTTGATGCATTTCAATACATGTATGGATTTACAAGAATTTTTAACCTTAATTTATGAGTATACTCCTACTTTTTATGTATGATTTGATTTTAATGTATGACACAGAGAAAATACAATAATGTATCTACATATATATGCAATACTTATTAGCGAGCATTTGGTATATGAAGATATTTATACTTCTTTTCATAGGAAAGATGAAATTTATACTGTATATCTATATGTATATACCGTTTAAAATTTACAATGAAAAATAGAATTTATATATAAATATTTTAAGATAGACGTGCAAAGCACGTTCCCAGGACTAGTATAAGATACATGTGATTTGTATTGTAATAATCTTTCTTTTCCACAACTGTAGTAATGTTGTCGATGCTTTAATTTTTTCTAACGCTTCCTTCTTAGGCTCCAGCGACATCAGTTTTGTAACGAACAAAACAAATGCAAAACATACAGAATACACCTG
This sequence comes from Solanum rostratum, assembly GCA_029948455.1. Lineage (NCBI taxonomy): Eukaryota > Viridiplantae > Streptophyta > Magnoliopsida > Solanales > Solanaceae > Solanum > Solanum rostratum. Next base: position 6,007,994 of record CM057051.1, read on the forward strand.
CTAGATTAGAATTTATGTTTTGATATGTACCACCAAAAGTGGGCGCTGTTGAGTTCTATCTATCAATAGTAAGCTAATATATAACAATTGAATCTTAACTATGCCAACATTGCATATGAATTCAATAGCTACAATTCCAGTTTATTGACGGCAAAACAGGACATCCCGTATTGTAACAGAAGCGTTAGATGTACAACTCCAACCTGATAACTGTAGCATACACATACAAGTAAGAAGTTCAGGCTGTCTGCAGCTTATTTTCAGTTGAGTTCAGTTTCTGCATTTTCTCTTGTAGCTACAGAAAGCAGAATTTCTTGTCCATTGACTAATATTTTCAACAGTACAACTCCAAAGGCATAATGTCCATCTTGGAAGCTTCTCAGGTGCCATGTATATATCTGTCGCTTATTGTTCCTAATGTTCTATTGAGGAGAATGTCCCTGCTGTGGATGTAAAGCTGTGAAGGAAGGGTTTCGCCTAAGTTTTCGAAGCAAAAAGAAGAGCAAGTAGGAGGTGGGGTGATGCCTCTACCACCTCAAAACTGGCCAAGAAATGAAAAGCAAGCTGCCCAATCTGCTAACTTACCAAGAAATGATTCATATGATATAAAATATTCACCACATACTATATGATCATTCTTTGTGTAGTTCAATCTGACATTTGACATAGATATATAAGTGATATTTACAAGTGCTTGATTACCTTCCTTTCTATCTCTGATTATTTCAAACAGATCTTGGGTTTGATGCACTTGGGATGGGGAAAACATGATAACTTTTTACATGTTGAGTTGAATGATCTTGGCAAACCTATTGAGACAGATGCAGCTACAGAAAGCAGAATATTTCTTCACCTTCCTCTACAGTTAAGCATCCTTTCCATTGGAAGTTTCTGACCCTGTCTCAACATACTCAGCAGCCTTTAAATTCATAATACCAGCAAAACTTATTAGATTGAAGTGATTGATCTTGTCCAAATGTTCACTTCATTCAGCAAACAACTGTCTATACAAAGCCCAAACATCCCCCTTTTTGGGGAAAATTTGGATAACACCTCTAGACCCTTTCACCCACTTGACCTTGAGGGAAAAGAATGTAACATCTTAGTTGATCTCCTGAAATCTCCATTGGTCGAGAGGAAACTAGAACCAACCCAATTAATTGAGGCGAGTTCAGAGTTATGTTTGGAGTCCAACCAGCTAAATTTCACTTCAAATGGCCTTTTGGATATCATATCGTGAATCAGAGCATAATAGCAGCGTCATAACCATTCCAGACTTGATTATCTTCAAAAGTGTTTTCCATTCTATCCTTGTCAAAATTACGGAAGTCAGAATCAGCAAGTCATTGACTTAGACTGGTGATTTTTTCTGCTCTCATAACACTTTGGAAGCTGCCACAGCAGCATGAGCAGTTTTTTTTTTGCAGTTAGGCACAAAAGGACGTCTGTCTTTTATGCTCCGGTTGATTTAGAGCCAGACGCTAAGTTAATGATTGTTCATGGTTCTGACTTCCCTAATTTTGACGAGGATAGAATGGACAAATCTTTTGATGGTAATCAAGTCTAAGCTGCTTATGACACTGATGGTTTCATGTCGCGCTATAATGCTCTAATTCACAATGTGATATCTAAAAAGCCATTTAAAGTGAAATTCAGCTAGCTGAACTCCAAAAATAACTCTGAACTCAGTCTAATTAATTGGTTGGTTCTGACTTCCTTTAGACAAGTGGAGATTTCAAGATAGGCAAGCATGATACCAATAAGACAATCAATTCTTTCTCCCACAAGCATTGGTCTCCTATATAGATGTACAACTGGGTGAAAGGGGCTAGAGGTGTTATTCAATGTTTAGGCTCTATACAAGCATTGGTCTCCTATATAGAATGAGCTAACTCCGGATGATATGATGTACAACTAGAGCAACATATATGTTTATTTCTTTATTGTTTCATAATCAGCCAAGCGCTCCACGGAAAGAACACTGTAAAAAATCTACTTCACCAATAGTCTTCTTCTCATGAGCAACATATATGTTTATATCAAGAAGCTGAATGTCATATTAGGCCTGAAATGGAAAAAATAAAAGAGTTGATGACTGAGCAGGGATGGGTGATAGAGAGGTTGCATCAAATCTCCTCAGAAAGAATTGTCAATCATATAATGAGATGGGTGTCAAACGGGTGGGTTGAGTTGAAGTCGAGAATATTAAAATGGGTTGAAATAGAGATTGGATTGGGTTATGACCCACCCAAATTTACTTTGGGCTCAAATAGGTTAGGCTCAAATGGGCTAAAATTTGGGTTGGGTCATGACCCGCCCAATTTGATCCGCTCAATCTCAATAATTTTAACATATTATTATTTACTTTTTATAACCACAATTTGAATTTCAACTCAAGAAAATAAAACTAAAAACTTACAAATAGATAGATAAACCATAGAAAACATAAAATAGATGGAAAACATACATTACATCTATACAAGTAAAGAGCTTTAGAACAGATTGAAATTGAGGATTAAATTAGGCTCAATTGAAGATTATTTCAAAATGGATTAAGGCTTGATAGAGTTGAGATTGAACCTAATTTAAATTATCTTGAACCCAACCCATAAAATTTTGGGCGAGTTGGACAGGTTACCTATATTTGGGCTTAAGATAATATAAATTAGGTTCAATCTCAACCCATTCATGCCTTAACTCATATCAAAAGAATTTTCAATTGAGCCAATTTAATATCCAATTTCAACCTGTTCTAAGGCTCTTTACTTGCATTAATATAATCTATTTATTTTATATTTTCTATCATTTATCTATCAGTTTGTAACTTTTTATTTTTGTTTTTATTTTTGAGTTGAAATTCAAATTGTGGTTATAAAAAGTAAATAATAATATGTTAAAATTATTGAGATTGAGCAGGTCAAATTTGGCGAGCCATGATCCAACCCGAATTAAAGCCTATTTCAGTCCAACCCATTTGAGCTCAAAGTAAGTTTGGGTGGGTCATAACCCAACCCGATTTCTATTTCAACCCATTTTAACATTCTCAATTTCAATCCAATCTGCTTATTTGACACCACTAGCTAGGACTATTCTGGCTACAGTACCTATTATGATATAATGTTTTCTATGGAAGAGAAGAAATACTAATTGTTGGAAGGTCACCAAAGATAACCCTACTCCTAGTATTTCTGCATTTCGTGTCAGAGTTATGAGGGGGATATTGTAGGGGTGAAAGGAAGGACCATTCCTGATTCCACAAATCGAATTGCTGAAGCAGATAGTGGAAGTTGACAAATTTACTATGCTCAATATATTGGAAGGAAGATGGAAGTGTCCTGGAGTGTTGTGAAGGATGTTAAAGTTGTAAACAACTATGTTGCATGGACTCTTCAAAATTGTTGTCGAGTGTGTGTTGGATCCTTCAAAATTAGTACATTTTTCAAGGATCCAACACGGGTCGAAATACTTTTGAAGAGTTTGAGCAACTTAGATAAACAAAATGAGAGAAGGTGTCCCGACTCATGAAACACACTCTAAGGGAAGGAAACACATGGTGGAGAATTTCCCAGAGATTCTACCTCTAGCAAAGAATATTGTGAATATGGATAAAATGAGTTTGCCTCATTTAAGACTTGCTCAAATAAACAAAATATAACTCTGTATCAATGTTTAGTTATCACATAGATAGCATCATAGAGTAGAAAAAGAGTTGATCATTTAATATATAACATGAAGTGAGTTCATATAGTTTGGTCACTATGCCACCTGCTGAGAGTAATAAATTAAGACTCAAGTATTTAATTGATTGATTTTATACTACGTTGAGATCCAACTATATGATTTTTTTAGATGTTGTAGGGTTATTTAGTTGCCATTTACTCATTAATTGTTCATACTTCTTCACTTTATCCCCATATGAGTGGTATTAGTCTCTTTGAGATTTATTCTACCGGGAGAGAATAAAAGGAGAAAGTTAATGAGTTCTTAACATCTATCTTACGTAAATAATAAATTAGTTAGAAGTTACTACTGTTCTAATTTCTAGTATCTACTTCAATTGTTATTAGCTTCTTGGAGCACGATAGATCGAGGGTCAACTATATAAAAGGATTATTTTCTATTTTCTAATTTATTGTTTGTTGTAATAAAAAAAACAAAGCATAGATCTACAATAACACTTTGCTTGCATAGTCCCTACAAATGTACATCGTCAATAGCTCAAGCAAAGTGATGTGATATAGCAACAGAGGAAGCAAGTAATACCAGTTTGACAAGAAGAATGCTCTTGATGGACATAGATCGAGATTTCTTCACACCTCTTGACAAAACAATATTAGATAACCTTTTAAGGATTTAACTTTAAATGGTGGTATTAATCTTCGTTTATGAGATTCAACCTATCGAAGGATAGATCTAAGAAAGGGGAACTAGTTATTGATGGTAAAATTTACCTGATAGAGTTAACTCGATCTGATAAAAAAACATGTAATTCTCAAAAGTAGAAATTAAGCTTTGCTGCTATGCTCAGATGGTTTCATCATGGTAACTGGAAACTCTCTGCATGTCATCTCCATCGTTATCTTTGATGCTAAAACTATTGGAGCTTTCACTAGAAGCTTCTTGTATCTCTTCGACTGCCATTTTAGGATTTGTTTTTGTTTGTCTAATTTGTCTCTTGGTGAACTTTGCTAAATTCTCTCAATATAAAAAATCATTAAAGGAATTTACTTCAATTAATGTCTACCAAATCAGATAACAAATGTCATCATCTCAAATACAACTACATTATATATCCGAAACTAAGCAAACTCTAACTCTAAGTAAATCGTAACCAACTTCATAACACTCACTCAAATCACGGATTCAATAATTACTTCAAGGCTAACCACCTCCCTTACTGGTTTTATGAAGCATATAATTACAAACAATGCTTTCACCTTATTTTACAGGTCAACTTCCTCCTTTACTTTAAACATTATGAAGAACCCTTATGTAGCTCTTGTGATTACCTTCAAAGGCATCTAGATCATTACATAACCATTTTGTTATCATTACTATTATCAAGCACAACATTACTATCACTATTTTTCGAAATCAATACAAATAGGGTACTTTCCATTAATTTCTTAATTGATTCTAGTATTTAAAACCTAGGTAATTTGCAAACATCTAATCCCATGGTATTATTTAAGGTTGACAAAATTAAACCCAACCCATCCAACCTGTTGAAGCTTATTTATTAGTTCAGCCTATCTCAACCAAACCCATTTCAACCCATTTAAAATTGAGTTAATATGCAGCGCGAATGGACTCGAGAGACATCTTGTCAAAATATTTTTGAAATATATATTTTTTAATTTGATATGTTTACATAATCAAAATTAAAAAAATATAACTTAATCAAATACTAAAATATTAAAAAAAACAATAAATAAGAAAAACTTTGTAAAAGTTAGGTCGGGTTAGGTCTTGACCCGCCCAACCCATTTTGACCCAACACATCTTTATCCAAACAAATTCGGGTTGGGTTGGGTCTTGACCCGAGGTTGAGTCAAATTGCTTGGATCAAAATGGATTAGGTTAAAACGGGTTGAGTAATGCATTATAGAGCGGGTCAAGACCCAACCTGATCTAACTTTTATTAACTTTTACTTATTTTATTTATTGTTTTACAATATTTTAGCACTTAATTAAGTTATTTTTTTAATTCTTATTATATAAAATATATCAAATCAAAAAAGTGTTCTAAAAATATTTTGACAAAATCTCTCTTGAGCCAATTCGGGTTGCATATCTATCTAACTTTAAATAGGTTGAAATCAGTTGGGTTGAGATGTGTTGAGCTAATAAATGCATATTGGGCAAGTTAAATTTAATTTTGCCACCCGTACACACTATCAAATTTAAAAAATGAGTAAATCATAACCTATATCAAAATTGAGAGGTTTCCCCAACTTTCATGTGGATTTGCTTCCATTTGGTAGTCCGATAGCTTGGTGGAGAATCTGCAGGAAGACTTTGAGTAGCCTTTGCAAGTGTATCTCGCTACCTTCCATCTTGAGTTCTTTTCTCATAAAATATGCCCTAGGATATCCTTAGAAGAATCCCAATGAAAAGTAGAATAAAACATTCAAAATTCACGCAAGAAATAAAATAAAAATTCTTTTCAGCGGCCCTTCACTATATAGCGAGGGTCTTAGCTATAGCAAGACCCCTTCTTTTATAGGTTCATGTGTTTGTGCTATTCTATTTTTCTTCTCCTCCTTCTCCTCCTCCTCTTCCTCCTCCTTTATTTGCTCCTCCTCCTCCGTCTTCTTCTTCTCCTCTCACTCCTCCTTCTTCTCATTCTTTTTTTTTATAAAATTTAATATACTACAAATGTGAATTATTTCAATTGACTTATATATGAAAAGACTCAAAACATGGATGAGGTTTTATATTCAAAATTTGAGATTGTCTAGAGGTGATTTTTAGTTGGTCGAGATTGAATAGTCAGTGTATATTTCATATATAGTCAATATATACTCCATGTCTAGTTAAGCTATATTCAACTTTTTAAGTGTGTCATAATGTACAACCAGTGTACAAGTCAAGTGTAGGTAAGCTATATTCTACTTTTTGAGTGTATCACAATGTATACTCAGTGTATATATTCAACGGCTTTTGATTTTTTTTTTTTTGTAAATAAAAATATCATTATATTTGTTGTAAACTAATTACTATATTATTTATATATTTGAAAACATCCCTTTCTGTTTTGCTAAGTAAATTTTGACCCAATGGATCTTCGAAAAAAGAGCACGAACGCAAGAACCCATGAAGGATTCTGAATTTTATGGAAACTAAACCTAATTAGTAGAAAGAGAGGGGTATTGATACAACAAAGGGGAACAATAATGTTATTATATCGTTTGATATATTGAATTAATTGTATTAGACCTTTCTAAATCTAACCATGGTATTATTCCATCTATACGAAATAGCCGCATCTCACATTCTAAATCTAACCATGTTTATTGAGAATATCCATTTTCTTATTTAACAAAAACAGATATATTTCATCAATTAGCCAAATGTAAAGGACTCCAAACAAATGGAAGTAAGAACTGTCAAAAATGGCACATGCTTTCTTTAGCCTGCCTATGAAATTCATAAGTTTCTTATTTAGAAAATTATGAACAACTTTCTTGTTTGGTGGAAAAGAAAAATCGAAATTAACATTCGCAGTACAACAACAAGGCAAAGACACTCGTTTCAGACATACAATAAATGCATCCTCCTATTTGAACTTAGAATCATGAGAAACCAACAACTAAACTATCGGTCTTTTAAAAACTTAAATTTGCAATGGCGCAAAAAGAAATTCTCATCATAATTCAAGTTTCTCTAAGCACATAATAGTGACCAAATACCCTATAAAACCACAATTACATATCTTCATGCTCATTTCATGCTTGAAGTATCATTTGTACAAATGAAGTTAATTTGTATAAATTTCTCATGTGAACCATTTTTCACACCAAAAAATTTCCCAAGCCAAACTAGTTAGGATTAGTTATATGAATTCTCTATATTAATTATTTTCCTTAAAATATATGTAAAATTTGATAGCTCGATCAGACATCTTAAATCTTCATTCTAAAACCATTCTAAACTGATAAGTAATATATTCTCATTAATGATTCAACAAATCTACTTCCTTTTATGGAAATCACCCAATTTCAACTAAAAATCTTTAAAAATGGTACTTTTTTCTGCTTTGGAAAAACTTCATGACAAAATCTCAAAATAAAAAAGATTCACAAGTCAAGTAAACTTTAAAGATGTATTAGTTTGACGCTTGTTGAATTTCCTCAAGAAAACTTCGGCTTCAATCTATATAGAGTGTTGATCATTCTAAAATTTGATAAACCTTGTAGGGATTTGCAATTTCTGCTAGTAAACACTAGTTTAGTTGGAGAGAGAAAATTGGAGAAAATCCTTTGTCTAATTGAAATTATAAGTAATGTTTTCATGTTTGTCATAGTGTTTCACTCGTAAGTACTAGTTTAGAAGACTTACATGCTTCTCCATAGAGAAAGAGGATCTGCAGCAATAGGACTCGTGTCACGGATCATCAAAGATCCTCACCAGATGGAAGAATCCCCATATTTCCATAGCTTAGATATTCTAAGGATGCAGAATGTGTTTCTCTCTTATAAGTTCTAGCCGTCAGCTCATGGAGAAAATGCATTTTTTCCTAAACTCATAATGATGTATTTATACCCTAAGGGTTAGGGTTAAGGAGAGCGACAAGCTAATAGGCTAATGGGCTAATTAACACCCTTATAAGTGGATTTGACCCAATAGATATTTTCTATATTTGACCTAACCCTATTTATTTTAATCTTTTATAGTTGGGAGAGGGGAGATAGTAGAGGTTCAAAACTTACCGTGGTTAGTTTTTAGTCATAGTTAAATGCGTCATTATTTTATAGATTGGATAACAAAACTTACCGTTTTTTTCTTTTAATTTTTTTCTTTCTTTTTAGATCACATTTTGAGACAAATTTTGAATTTTTAACTATAATTACAATTTTTTGAATAGCCAAGAATTCAGATTAGATTTGATTTTAATATCTAAAATCTGTTTCAGATTTAATAATGTCATGACTCAAAACTGGACCATGACTAAAGAAGGAAAGAATAAATAATAAAAACCCACAACACTTAAATTTAATTTCCCAAAAACCTAGAGTCATGAGTATAGAAGCTTCTAAGTAGTGCAAAAGAGTAAATGCAGAGCTGTCTGATAAAGAAAATACAACGTCTGATATGGAAGGAACAACAAAAGAAGGTCTCAATAGTACAACGACGATTTGAAGTCTGAGCCTCACCGTAGTGTCTGGAATGGATAAGAAAACCCCGTCCGAATAAGATCAACTACCACGAGGGAGTCCCCGTTCCTGATCTGCAGGGAGAAAACATAGTAAGGGTGAGTACACCAAAATATACCCAATAGGTTCAACCGACTGGGTAAGAGAAATTGGATAAGCATAATAACCAAGAACCCCTCTTACCTGCAATAAAAAGGCTAGTACACAATATACACTTAAGAATAGATAAAAAGATCAAGTATAATTATGATGCAGTGCAAATGAAATAAATGAATGCAATGCATGGGGTGGAATCACGAATGTCACACAGTCATGTACACATCCACTGAGCTAAGGCTACCAGGTAGAATCTATGGGGGGTCTCATCATACCATATATAGAAATTTCTCAACCTTGCCACCTACCCGTGGTCAAGGGATATGTAAGGACCCCGATTTTTGAACGACTTTACCGGACCTCATAATGTGCTCCGAGAGAAAGTTTGACCAAGTGTCGCTCCATAGGAGGGCCACACGACAAGTGTGAAGCTACACGGACCGTGTGGCCTCCAGTAGAGGGGTACTTGGCCAAAATTTTGATTGCGGGGACTTGACAGGGAGTTTCAAGCTAAGTGCGGGCACACGGCCACCCACACGGTCCGTGTGGTATGTCACGGGCCGTGTGGCCCACCGTGTAGCTCGCCACGTGAAATTTTTCTACATATGAAATTATTGTCTCGTAACATTTTCGTGCAAAATTTTATCTAAGTGACGTTTCACAGACCTTGGCACGACCCATGTAGTGTCACATTGGCCGTGCGGTTGTCTGTATAGAACCCCTTAGCTTCAGAAAATTCCAAGTGTTAACGTTGCGAGATCTTCCTAAGTGGCGTATTGTGGGAACTGTTCATGGTCCGTGAAATGCCTCATGGACCGTGTAGGCGCCCGTGTAGCCTCGACGGCCCACTTTTCCATCCATTTCATTAATAGCGTTTATGTAATTACGGTTCATTTTAATTATGTTTTATGACCTTTTTCCTATCCTTGACCCCTAAATCAGCTGATATCCTTCCATTTTAATTCATTCTCTTTGAAAACACTCTCACTCAAAAAGATCATTCCCAAAATACTCTCTAACTTCTCCTCTCAAGACTCAAGCTAGGGTTCAATTGGGGGATTCAACTTTAAGCTAGCTTTTTCTCTCAATTTCAGCTTCTCAATCAAGGTATGTAGGATTGATTCTTGGTCCCTTTCAACCAAGAATACCCCAAACCCTTTCAATTGATTACATTAAATTAAGCTTACTTTAAATGTGGATTTTCAATATTTGATTTCATTAAATTCAATTGAAGTACGGGCTGTGCTTTATTGATCATTTTAAGTTGAATTAAACCCTTATATTATATTTTGCATTGAGATTATGAAGTTAGGAATGTACATGTCCCCTTTAAAGCTTGATTTATGCATGTGTGATCTATATTATAACTTAAGTGTGGATTTAATTATGTTATTACTTCAATTTCATCTTATCTTGTTGATTTTAGATTGAATCTACATTACCCATGCCACTCTCACATCATCCATTGCATTTGCATTCGCATTCATGAACATCAGTCTTTATGAAAATTATGAAGTGGGTTAAGCCCAATTATATTTTATGTAATAATTTTGATAAGATTATGATTATGACAAGAATGTGATCACATAAATGTCTTATGATTATGGCACTTTCAGCATTTTGAGTATTTGCACCATTTCGTATTTGTAACCGAGCTAGTCCTACGCATGAATATTATAACTACAAGCTATGATTTGGAATTTGAGCCTAAATGTGCATTGATCGGATTTGAAATGACTATTACTTCTTTTTGAAAGCATGTATATTAATACGTATTTGTATTCTCGTGGGATGCCGACTTAACACAGATGGATTGGGGGTGCCGACTTAATACGTATTAATACGTATTTCATCATGCATCACGAATTTCATGGCATCTTACATATTTCTCCTTGAATATATGATTCTTCCTATATTATGTGCCCTTGTCATCTAACATTTAAGTGCAGGTTTAACAAGTCATATGCATTGCATGCCCGCATACTTAGTACATTCAAACGTACTAACACATACTCTATGCCTATATGATTTTACCATGTAGGGGCCGAGCACTACAACTATCCACCATTTGACGAGTAGCTCAATTCAGAAAGTTGCACTTATGGTGAGTCCAATCCTCCAAGGACAAGCTACCTTCCTTCTACCTATGCTATTCTAAATTATTTTCTTGTTTGAGGGTGAGCCCGGGACATGTCAGGGCTCCCGTTCCATCTTATGAAAAAAGGCATCGTTGAACATCTTGTAGACTCTCATGGATTTCATATGATATGTGTTGTATTTGGCTTATGTTTTCATACAGATTGATTTATGGAAATTATGTATATATGTATGTTTGGTGGGGAAATGTGGAAGGTCCTAAGCCCCATTTTCCCCCATAGAGTGAGTCTTACTTACCCGCCCCTTAGTTCTTATATGCTAAGGGTTATGTGAATCCATGTAAATCCCTTTCCCCTCGATGTCCCCATAGCGTGAGTCCTACTTTCCTATCCCTTAGTATTATGTGTTTATTATTTGAATGCGCTTACGAACCGATGATGTGGATTTGGATACTTTGAGCTTGGTTGGGGACTCTCGAGTTCCCATTCACCGTGTTACTTCTAGGCCCTAGTCTCGGGTCATGACAGGATATCACAATATCTCAACCTTGCCACCTGCCTGTGCTCAAGGAGTTTTAAAAAGGTGTTATAATATCTCAACCTTGCCACCTGCCCGTTGTCAAGGGGTGGTACAAATGCAATATGAAATGTATGCCAATGCCACGAATCAATGTATATGACAACAATATAATAAGTTAACCGAAAAATTATAATCATAGAACCAGAAAAGGGATGCCAAGTGTCTCAACTGGTACCATAAGCCATCAACATGTCTCAAATCACTATATTTTCACTAATAATGAAATATACCGATGACACTGGATTTCACAAGTCCCAAAATATGCACATGAGTCCCAGAAAGTATCTCATATACCATCAATTACCACAACGTTTCCCGAATGATATCACAAGTCTCATATTTCACAATAACATCCAAACATATCTCAATATCAAGGACACATCCCAATTTACCAACAATATCATGATTTACTCCAACTCCAATACAACCGATATCACCTTTTTGCAAAATTACTATCATACGATCCAATTACTCATGAAAATTTCAAATCTTACAATTATCACATAAGCATATCCAATAACTCAAATCTAATCCCAAAAGATTATCCGAACCTACATCGATGCCAAAATCGCACTCGAACCAAGCTTTCGAACACTCCAAGCCTAAAAAACGAGTTCGAATCAACCAACCACTATCAAGAGTAGATACTACGCGTCAAAAGATGAATTTTGATACCCATATTGAACGAATTGGATCCAGGGGAAAAATAGTCAAAATTAGGCTAAAATTCGAGGTTCATGGATCTGGAAATAAATTACAAATTATGATTCCACACGATAAAAGAAGTTTGTGCGTGAAAATCTCACTGAAATCGAGCTAAAATTGAATGAGAAATCATCAACTTAAGTTTTTAAAAGAAAGATATGAAAAACCCATTTTTAAATATTCAAAATCATGAAAAACCTATTTTCCGCCTCTTCATCTCTTTCCTTTTTCGATTTGGTACTTCAGATGCTCCCATCCGGCAGTCGCTCCTTCTGTCAGTTTCTTCTCTGGGTGTGTTTCCATCTTGTCCTTTCTATGTCTCTTTCGCTGCAGCTCACACAAGAGCATTCACTTATGCGAAGTAGGTTTTCTCCTTTAGCTTTCCGTTTCTAACCTTTCCTTCTTTCTGACCTACTTCCATTCTTGACCATGAGGTAAAGTGTTTTCCACTGGGACACGGATCTCATGGTGGTAGCCATCCAGAGTTTGCAGCGCATCCCAAGTATTTCCTTATCCCATATTCTCTCTTTAAATCAGATCTAACTTCGTTCATTGCTTTTCCAGCTGATTTGGAGCTTATTTCCAGTTTATCCCTAACATCTTTGCTAATATATACTAGCACACAAAAAAGCCTGGGGTACAACGTCATCTATTGCATCAAGGTATGGAGGTTAGCGCATAGCCAAGCAGAAACTGGAAATAAGCTCCAAATCAGCTAGAAAAACAATGAACAAGGTTAAATCTGATTCAAAGAGGGGAATATGGGATAAAGGAATACTTGGGGTGCACTGCGATCTCTGAACGGCTACCACCATGAGATCCACGTCCTAGAAGACAACACTTTACCTCCTGGTCAAGAATGGAAGTAGGTCAGAAAGAAGGAAAGGTTAGAAATGGAAAGCTAAAGGAGAAAGCATACCTCGCATAAGTGAATGTTCTTGTGTGAGTTTCAGCGAAAGAGACATAGAAGGGACAAGATGGAAGCACACCCAGAGAAGAAACCGACGGAAGGAGCGACTGCTGGATGGGAGCATCTGAAGTACAAAATCGAAAAAGGAAAGAGACGAAGAGGCAGCAAATATGGGGGAAGCTTTCCTAATTATGATGATGGGTTTGTATGTGCCACGCCCCCGGAGGGTACCTTTGGCGTGGCCGGCACTTGAAGAACCATTGTTGATTCCCCAAGAGAACCACCTGGCCTCATCGTCACATCAACTCAACAACGGAAGTAATACTCACATAAAAGGCATCATAAGGATAAATATAACTCTACTAAAGCATAGTTTCCAATGAATAAGTTTGGAAATATAAAATACTCGATAATCCTCTACTCAATGTCTATGAAGCCTCTAATCAATAATCTAGATGGTACCATGACAGGCCATGGATACCTCAAATCAAAGAAAGAAAATACTAAGTCAAAACAGGAAATAAAAGGGCTCCTCTAGAAAGCAAGGAGGGCTCACCAACTCTGGAATGCACGATCTAGACCTCAACGATGTGCGGGCTGAAGTCCTCTAGGACGTCAGTACATGGAATACACTGGTCCAAATGGATGTCAGTACATGGAATATACTGAAGTCCTCTAGACTTAGTTTTTGTCAAAAAATTTCAAAAAACTCGTTTGAAAAATTTTTGGAAAAAAAAATCAACTGTAGCGCGCCCAGTCCACGACGCGGACTGGGTATTCCAGAGTTGAAATTATTCTAAATTTTGTGAGGGGAACTCCAGAAAATTCCCGACCCCTCCTAAACTCAAAACACGACCAAAATAGGCCGTTTGAGCGAAAAAAAGGTCTTAGACCCTATTCTAAGTCCATTCTAAGTCTTGGAAAAAGGTTAGGGCTTGAGAGAAGAGAAGAGAGAAGCGTAGATTGGAGTATTCAAGGGTGAACTCTTGAAGATTGATCGTTAGAGCTTCACGCCAGATATGTAAGGCTAAACTAAAAACATGAGATTGTTCTCTCATTGTGCCCCATAGATGGACATAGAAGAGTTGAAAGTCTAAAGAGTTTACATACATGAGTCTTGATGTTTTTTCTCGAAAATTATATTAATTACATGTATTTTCCTATGTTGATGATCATCATAAACTTGTTTTCTTGAATTGAATACTTTTCATGAGATATTGTATAATCCTACATGATTATTTTTGAAAGCATGCATGAATGAACTTAGGGATTGAGTCTAGAGCCTTGATTTGAGAATGTCGATTGTGATTGTGATGTGAGAATAATAATGAATTGATAGAACTTGATAGTCCTATGAGTCTCCATAAATGAACCCTCATGTATTATCTATTCGATTGTTCTCGAATGATTGTTGTAAGCCTTGAGCTATTGATTGATGAGATGATTAGAGTCTCTATGAGACTGATCGTGTGATAGTGCCTCCACGAGGCTGATTGAGATGGATTTTCTTATGAGCATTGGGTCTTGGGAGGAGTATCGAGCACTAAAATGGGTAAGAGTAATACCAACTCGCACCCATTAACTACGTAGCCAAGTGTAGGTGAGGATTAGAACCACTACATTACATTGAGGTTCCCTCTTGATAGAAGTCCTTGAAACAATAGAGGACTTGTAGATTGTCGTCTCCATTTTAAATTACCCATTATGGTTTCGATTCGTTCTCAATCTGGCAAGTATATAACGGCCATGGCAACACTGGTGGGATGTTGTACAATCACTTGCTCATAAGTGATTGTTGTCGGATAAGAGAAACTCCCAGAAAGTTCCCATATTGAGTACTCTGAGTCGAGATGAGATGGGTTGAGTTGAGTTCCATTGAGTTGAGCCTGATTTTATTGATGAGGTTTGATTGGTTGATGGGTCACTTGTCTACTCTTTATTCTTGCTAGACAGACATTTGACATTCTGATTTGATGATTGTTCTAAGTTGATGTTTTTCCATAATATTTTACCAGTTTTTGTTTCATTCAGCTATTTTACAGACTGTGCATTCCATGTACTGACGTCATTCAGTGTTGCATCGTTTTATGCTGCAGATACAGGGATTAGAGATCATCAACAGGCATATCATTGAGGATATGAGACGTTCAGATTATTGGTGAGCCTCCCCTACTTCGGAGGATTCATTATTTTTATTTTATCCTGCTTTAGAGTTAGGCTTGATTAACTTTATTTTTTGATTGAGGTAGCCATGAGTCTGTCATTGGCACCACTTGTTAGTGATAGAGGTTTCATAGACTAGAGTTCGATGTTGATTGTTAAGATTGTGGGCTAGTTCTTTCTACTAGCCTTTTTTTATTATATTATTTTGAGAACTAGATGAGATGTGCCCATTTATTTTCCTTAATCTTCCGCTGATTGTCTTGAGTTATTTGATTGAATGAATGTGATGAGGCCAAGTGGTTCGCTCGGAGACTAGAAATAGTCTCTAGGTGCCGGCCACGTCTAGGGTACCCTCCCAGGGCGTGACAAAAACTATGTTTCAGTGGTCCGACAAGTGAGAAGAGTTTTCAAGAGTTGAAAACCAGATTAATGACTACGCCAGTGTTGACTCTACTTGAGGGTACTAATGACTTTGTGATCTACTTTGATGCTTCTAGAGTGAGATTGGGATGTGTTCTGATACAAAGAAGTAAGGTCATAGCTTATGCTTCTGAACAACTTAAGAACCATGAGAGAAACTATCCAACTCACAACATAAAATTGGCTGCAGTGGTGTTCAGACTCAAGATTTAGCGCCACTACTTATATGGAGCATATGTCGATGTATTCACAGACCATAAGAGCACGTAATATGTCTTCACCCAGAAAAATCTTAAGTTGAGGCAGAGGAGATGGCTTGAGTTGCGCAAGGACTACGACATAAGCATCTTCTACCTACCAGGTAAAGCTAATGTGGTTGCTGATGCTCTTAGCAGGTTGTCTATGGGAAGCACCACTCATGTGGAAGAAGAGAAGAAAGAGTTGGCTAAAGAGGTGCACGGACTAGCGCGATCGAGAGTTCAACTAGATGACCATATTCCTTGCAACTGGAACATTGAGTTCTAGTCATATCCCTGCTCTTTCCTTTACCTTGAGAAGCAAATGCAATACTGGCATCATTTTCTATCCTGAAAGCATTTTGTGTGACAAGACGCTTCTCTTCACAAAGTAATTCCTTGAAACAAACATCTAAAGAAGGAGACTGTCCACGGTTCATCAAGCTACCGTGAACACTCTCAAAGTCAGAGCATAATTTCATAAAAAATTGATCTCACTTGCTTTGCTCATGAACTGCTTGAATCACAGAGAGGGATTCAGTAGGTATTTTGGCATAGACAATATCTGTAAATTCATCCCATAAGTTTTGAAATCCAAAAAAAATAATCTTGAACAGAAAGACCTCTTTGAGAATAATTAGCAACATCATACTTTAACTGAAAATGTCTTACACTATTATCTTGGTTGTAAACCTCTTGTAAATAATCTTACATGGCCTTAGTTGTATTATACGACCTGAGATTAAGAACAATAAGAGGGTTAAATGACCGTAAAATCTATGTCATCACCTGAGCATCTTTAATCTTCCATTCGCTAAACTTTATAGGATCAACAGGAGCAGGATCACTTCCATCTATATGGTCCCATAATTCTTTCCGGTGACAATTAACTGAAGTTGAAATTCTCAGGAAAAATATTTTTTTCTGGTGAAACGAATACTGAAGGATTCAAAGTGATGTGAATTCATGCTTTTGAATAGCTATGAAAATGAGAGAGACTCAAGAAATTAACTAGAGTGACCAAGAACAAAAGTCCTAGGTGCTAGGACGGATTGTCAATGAACAGTCAACAAAAAACCAAGATTTCAAAAAAAAAAATTGAAAGGAACCACAGAAGAACTCTATGAAACAAGACAACCAAGAGAAGGCTCTGATACCATAGGAAATTTTTGCTGAATGCCTCAAAGTAAGAGTCTTTCCATTATATAGAGAGTATACACATTACACATCCCTAAAGATTAGCTATTCTATCCATCAAAATTAGTCATTTAAATCCCTCTAAATCAGCTAGGCTATCCCTCTGAATCTGCTATGCTATCATAATATTATGTATATGATTACTACAACAAATCTCTATAATTACACTTATTTACAACATTAATGTATACAATCATTCACCATTAATTCATGATTTGTGAGTTATCCATCATACTAACAACAAGTCAATGAGATATTGAGATTATGAGATTAGTATATTGATTGAGAGTCCCCGTGGATCCTTGTCTTGGGAGCTAAAGCTTGGGAAGATGTATACAATTGATTGTGTGGCAACCTTGATTCTACTGCATAGCATTTGTCAGCTTTTATTTGTTTTTTGTGTATTAGTCTTCTAAGAGAATTATATGTAATTTTATTTGTCTACTTTACTAGAGTCGTTCTTATATTATAAATTGGTGACATCGATGTAGGAATGAGGCTTTCCATATGCAAGTGAAAACGTTCCGTCGTTTATTTTCATACATTTTGATTTTATACTTTATACTCAGTCGGTCAAGCCTATTGAGTACATGTGGACTATATTCACCTCTACTTCTGTAATCTTTTGTAGTTGCTCTTAGTAGAAGTGGTACTTGAGATTCTTGAATTGATTGTGCAATGTTTGAGCTTCGGAAGTTGTGGTGAGATAATTAGGGATCCCTATGCTGATCATCAGTTTCATCTTTCATTTGTCTTTATATATATTTCAAAGGCAGGTGTTGAATTTAGAATTTAGATATTGTATTAGAATGCTCTTTAATGCTTATGATACCAGGTTTTCAGAGTTACTTGGTTATATCTCGATTTTTTTCATTTATGGTCTAACTTCACTCTAGGAGTCTCATATGTATATTTACCTTCTTTTTCCGCAATGTTTGAGATAGGCTTACAAACCAAGTTGGTTTTGGGGTGTGTGGCATCATGACCTCGGTTTTGGGTCGTGACATGTAATTACAGCCTTACCATCCATTAACTTGCACCATATTCTTGAAGAAAACTGGTCACATTCAAAGAAAATAATGATCTACAGTTTCATTTTCCACTTCATACAATGGACATATCAGGTAGTGGATCAGTCATCCCATATTGAGCAAGTACATCTCTACTTTAGAGTTGCAATGAATAGTTAGGGACTTGATAAATGTTCATCTAGGTGCAGCTGGATTATTACATGCAAATCATCCTTTTCCATGCTACTCTTTGGAAGATGCTACCCAGTTTGACAAATAATTCCTTGATAGCAGGGGCAGAACTATGCAGGAGATTGCAACTGTGAGAGAATGTTGCCAGCTTCTTCAACAAATTTCTTACTAAGTGATTCTATGGATTGCGAATATGATACATTCGTTATTATATCATATGAATCATCTCTTGATAAGTTATCAGATTGGGCAGCTTGTTTTTCATTTTGTGGCCAGTTGTGAGGTGATAGAGGCACCTCACCTCCTATTTTCTCTTCTTCTTGCTTCAAAAAATTAGGCGAAACCCTTCCTTCACATCTACATCCATTGCAGAGATATTCTCCTCAATAGAGACACATCACGCATGACAAGGGAACTTATGGGAGTGACAGGCCAGGATATATACATGGCGCCTGAGTAGCTTCCGAAATGGACATTATGCCTTTGGAGTTGTACTGTTGTAAATATTAGTCAATGAACAAGAAATTCTCCGTTCTGTAACTGCATGCAAGAGAAAATGCAGAAACTGAAAATAAGCTGCCTCTAGCCTTAACTTCTTACTTGTATTTGTCTGGTACAATTGTCAGCTACATCTAATGCTTCTGTTACAACATGAAATGTTTTGTTTTGCTGTCAATAAACTGGAATTGCACCATTTGAAGGAGCTAAAAATCTGAATTCATATGCAATATTGGCAAGGTTATGGTTCAACTGTTATATATAATTTGTATATTAACATCAAATTATACAAACAGATTTGTATATTGATATCAAACTACTTACCCTATTTGTGTATTTGAAGTGAATTATAGAAATGAATTTATATATTAACATATAACTACTTATTCTGTTTTTCATATTGATAGTGAACTATACAAATAAGATTTGTATATTATTAGCAAATTAAACGAACTGGTTTTTATATTACCAGTGAATGATACAAAAGGAAATACCTATAGCAAACGAAACTATAACTATAGAGCATAGGCAAACTGCAACTAAGGAGCATAATTAAATTAATAACTATTTAATTTGTGAAAATTCCCCATAATATAATCTCTAAACACTGCATTTCTATGGTTAAAATTCATCCTTGACGTGGACGGCAAACCGAAGCTCGGCACACAGGACAATTCTTTTTCCTCAGCAACCACTGTTTGATGCAGCCTGAATGATATTCATGTCCGCATCGAAGTTTCCCAATAGTCACTTCATGCTCATATTCCGCCAGACATATGACACAGATCTCTGGAGATTCTCTATTAGCAACTTCTTCATTTTCTGTGGGATTATTTATGTCATCTTTAGGTGTAACAATGTGATGAATTCTTATTTTGACGTACCTCATTATAACTTTTTCCTCTTGACGACGATGCAAAGTCCTTCCTCTTGTCACCGGAAAGGGATTTGTTGACTGAAAATAATATGGAGAATATCTCCAATTCTGTGAGGACCGGCCTTGAATACTGTCCACTGCACCAATTACCCTTGAGGACATATTTGTTGAATCATGATCACTCATGTTAGTAACAAATTAAATAAAAATAATGAGACTAATTTAAAGAACAAATTAAATAAAAATAATGCTGGGAATTCTTGAGTTCTTGTGGGAACTCAAGCAGCAGAAACAATGTATAATAAGTTTGAGCGACATTTAACTATATATAAAGATGGCCTGTCATATTATACATAGTTAATTTAGAAAAATAATAAATTGCACTCTTAATTTATATGGAAATTAAATTTATTGATAATATGAAATATTCACAGAGATATGACCTACCATATTTTCTAGTTCATTTGGAAACTTAATCACTTGCATTCCTAATTGTTTGGAATCAGATGTAGAGATAATATTAAGTATAGACAGAGATGGCCTCCCATATTTTTCTAGTTCATTTGGGAACTCAATAAATTTCATTCCTAATTTACTTTGGAAGATTTATTGATATGATTATTATTTACTTGCCTAAATGAGTTTAGTTCTTATAATTAACCTTTTGTTTTGGGAATTAACTAAAGGCAGAAGGAAATATAGTAAGAGTTAATTAATACTTATATAAATTGTATTAAATCAACAGAAAATTAACCAGATTCGTCATAGAAATATGTGGCTCTTCCGTCACATGATAATCAAAGTAAATGGTGATTATTAAAAATATAAATGTCAATTTAGAGTTTGGTTAAACAGATTTTTTTTAAAAGAATATATGGGTCTGATATATCCCAACTTTGCGAGTTAAAGTTAATATAGTGTTCATTATAAAGTGGTTTGTATATACTCCTATCATTATAAAAATGATCCAGATATAATATTTTCATCTGACGGAAATAAAAGATTAATTTTAAAATTTTTATTAAATATATTTGATCCTTCTTACTCGTATATTTTTTTGACTAATCCTTATCATGCATATATTTTTTTACTTCTAAGCAAAGATCCGAACTAGTCTCCATATATATATATATATATATATATATATATATATATTTAAGGTCCATTTCTAAGTGAGGGAAGTGTATCGAATGTGGTTTAACGTCATAAGAGATGTTTGCTAGCACTAATTATAAATTGAGTTCAAAGCCTTCTACCAGCTAATTTTTTCACAAGAATTTTCAGCATATGAAAAATTATGTGATTCATGACCTATTAAATTAAAATTATTTGAATCTAATTTCGATTCAATATCAGTAAACGAAGTAATCCAATTTTAGTAGACATTATATTGCTACCTACCAGCTGCGTGATTGAAGCAGAGGCTACTATCTTCTTGTGTGCCAGAGGCGTCTTGTGCGATACCGTACGCTAGTAATGTCTTAATACTCCCCAAAGATGTTATTTTACCTTTTAAGTTAAAAAATTTACCCTAAAAAAATAAGTTCTACATAAAATTTCTCCAAAATTAATCCATCACTCAAGGTAAGACTTGACCTAGAATTGTAATGCCTCACAATTCTATTCTTAAGATCTGAAAAATTCATCGTTGCAAATATATAAGATTAAACCTAGTAATGTCTTACGTGTACTTACATTTTAAGGATCATTTATATAGATGGAGAGTGGGTTGGAGGTGAATTTGGGTCATGAGAGACCCCTAGTGCTTAGTTGAGTTCAAAACCTCCCTACTGGTTAAGTTTTTCACTTTGGATTATGCAAGGGTCAACTTTAAATGATCATAACTCTTAGCACACAAATAATTAGGTGGACTATGACCTACCAAATGAAAGAACTTTTTTGAATTAGCTTTCCAATGCAACTGATTTTACCTTATTTGGAGCTCAGAGTCAAAAGTTATGATCATTTTATTACAGACTGCCAGAGCAAGAGTGTACCTACGAAACCTTTTACGGGCGGTGGATTAAAGTACGGCCCGTCTACTATCTCGTGGAAAAATACTGAAAATTCATTTTTGTGGACCTAGATTTTACGGATCAATCTATGGGTAGTAGATTAGGCTAGTAGAATCGATCCAATGACCCCGAAATTTGTCTAAAAACTTACGGATGGGTTCCTACGGGCCATAGACACTTCTATGGGCCGTAGATGGACTCGTAAGTCATAGCCAACTTGAACAACGATTTTAAAGTGGGGTATTTTCATCTTTTCTCATCCATTAAGCCTAAACTTATCAGTTTTCACTTAATTAAACCCCGAAAGTGTGATTCTTCAAATCATCAATGCTCAAACCCTCTCCAAACTCGAAACATAGTTTAAAAGGGGCAAAAGCTTGGGCTTTCAAGCACCTTCTTCAAATTCTTCAGGTAACTGATTCCCCAACTATGTAAGGCCTTCCAAAAGTTATCCTACGTTGTTTTAGTATCTTTAACAACTAGTCTCTACCCAAGGTCAAGTCCTGAGTTGAGATCAAGTTTTCTCCGTTGTTAGTTAATTTCATTGAGATACTTTTTTACGTTATTTTCTTGATGAAAATCATGGTCTTTACTGATTTCACTACTAAATTAAGTTATCAAGTCAAGGTTTCATAGTTAAGCTTGAAATTGTAAGAACCCAATATATACTTCATGAAAAATTATTATGTCCATAGTATTGAGTTGAGTTCAAGGAGTATCCAAAGCATTTGTATTTACAACATATCTGAGTAGTAAATTTTGTTTTTAAGAAACATTAAATTCATACATCTCTCACTCAAAGAAAAGAGACAAATTTAGAAGAAGTTGAGAAAAACTAAAGTTGGGCTAAGTCCCAAAGGATTAAAAAGGCATTTTTGAGAACTTTTACTCTTAAAGTTATGAGCATTATAAAAGTTATTCTGGGAGTAGTATTGAGCACCGATATGAGTAAGATTAATAATAAATTGAACTCATAAACTACGTAGCCGGTGTGGGATAGAATTGTACCAAGAGTACAACTCCTCATTGACACTGAGATGGCTCAGTTTTGGGATGGACCCACTCCCCTAGTTTTTGTCCCTTACCCTGGCAAAGTATGGGATGGCTCTGGCATTGTGGGCAAAATGATGTATCATAATGAAGCTAATAGTGATGGTTGTCGATTAAAGAAAATTCCCAAGCTAAAGTAAACTAATTTTTGCATATAGATTTTTAGCATATGTATTTACTTTTTGCATACACTCTATCTATTATCATTGCTATCTTATTTTGAGACATGTTTTAGTTGCTTTGGAGTATAGTGCCCTATCCTAAGTCTCCCATTTTGGCTATTTTATATGCTCGTACATTTTATGTACTGACGTCCTTTATACCTGCATCGTTATATGATGCAAGCACAGGTGATAGAGTTCCTCAGTAGACACTTTGTTGAGGACCAACATTTCATTCAGCCATTGGTGAGGCCTCTTACCTGTCAGAGGCTTTGGTGGAACTTTATTTATGTTTTAGCATTTCTTTTTAGTTGTGGTTACCGTGGGTCTGTCATGGTAGTTGTCTTAGATTATTTTAGTTAGAGGTTTCATAGACTTTATGACAGGAGTTTAAGTTCTTACTTTAAGTTATTTTTGGATATTTCCACTATTCAGTTTGTTTAGATTTTTGCAGTATCTTTACTTATTATATCTAAGCCTATCATTTATTTATTTAAGTCTTCCGCTGAGTAAAGTATCAAGGCCAAGTGGTTTGCTTGGGAGTAGAAATGGTTTTGGGTGGTGACCACGTCCTGGGTGTAGACTCGGGGTGCGACAAGAATATTAATGATTTCTTCATTTAATGACATGCTAATAACTTTTACCCATGAAATTCTTTGGTTTTCAGGAGAATCCATCTCAAAGGTGAAGAAATAAATTATTGCCATCTTTTCCTCTCCAAATATTACTCCTTTCTTTAAGAATTTCAAGCGTGTGATGTATGTAAAACTATCATAGTGAGAAATTAAGTTCTTCCTCACACCTTATATGTAGTGGCAGAGCCAGGATTTGAAATAAGGGGGTTCAAAATCTGAAAAAGAAAACACACGAACTAGCCTAAGAGGGTTTGACATCTTCTATATATTACAACAACAACATCATACCCAGTGGAATCCCACAAGTGGGGTCTGAGGAGGGTAGAATATACGCAGACCTTACCACTACCTCATAGAAGTAGAGAGGTCTTCACTTCCGCTAGCTGTAATATCGAGCTCGGTCAATTATGAGCTCCCCTGATCATATCTTTTTCTAGGAAAACAAAAATATGTTATTGTGTTTTCTTCCTTTTGTACTTGTCTGTTAGGTTTTGCACACCCTATGGATTTGCCTAATCGTTGGAACAGGTTAGCCGACGTGTTTCAATGATGCAGAAACAGACTGGAACGCAGCAATTTTACGTGGAAAACCCCCGGCTCAAGAAGGGTGAAAAACCACGACCTGTACTCTACAAGATTTAACTTCAACTTCACTACTTCAAAAGAGCCTTCAACAAACGATTACAATTCCTAGTAATCTAAACTTCAAAACAACTTCCTAACTTCACATAAACCTCCCTAGGCTTATGTTACCAACGTCTTCGAGTTGCCCCCAACTTGAAGACTAGAATCTAATCTCAGTTATAGACTCTGAGAGATTACACAATTGTTCAGAATTACAAAGAGAAAACAAAACTGCCTAAGCTCTATGCTATGTCGCCACGTTTCTTTTCTTCTTCTCTCTCCTTTTCTTTGTGTCTGAATCTCTCTTTTTCTCTCTACTTCTTTCTTTTTCTTGCGCCAGCTTTTTGTTGTCATGTCCTCTAGCTTTATAGTTGCTGATTGGAGATTTAATTGCTCTCCATCTCTTTAAGGATAACACCAATTATTAGTGGAATCCTTTTTCCTTTAGAACTCCTTCTTCTAATCAACCTTCTCCTTTTTTTTCTCCTTCTTTTTCTCCTTCTTTTTCTCCTTCTTTTATGCATCTTGTTAGAGTTGGAGTTGTATTAGTATTCCTTTTTAAATCCTCCTTCTTTTTGACAACTTGGAGTAGTATTCCTTTTTATATGCCTTATTTCCAGCACCCTTTATTCCATTTTTATTGTGTGCAGCGTGTGCAGTTTTGCCACAGAAATAGTACGTTGAAAGAACCAGGTAGTCCAACCTGTTTCATTATCTTTTGTCAGCCATCAAAACCTTACTGCTCCAACAAATTCCCCCTTTTTGATGATGACAAACTTTCTGAGTGTCAGGTCTATTCATCTTTTCTGATTTATTTTCAGCTTTCCATAGTTCCCCCTGACTGTGTGCCCTCTGCTTGTCCAGTGGATAGACCAGGTAGCCTGACTTGTTCCTCCGATCCAGCTTTCCATAGTTCCCCCTGACTGTGTGCCCTCTGCTTGTCCAGTGGATGGACCAGGTAGAGTGACTTGTTCCTCTGATCCAGCGCATAGTCATCCTGTCCTCCCTCTTTTTAAAAGGTGCAAGTGAAAGAAACTTGTACTTATAACCAGTCATGTGTCTTGAGCAAGCGTTATCCATGTACCAATGCTTGCTTTCTTTCACTGCAACCTGTAAGACAGATCAAGGGTTAGTTTTAGGAACCCAGACTAGCTTGGGTCCTTTCCAGTTGTAAAACGGATGAATGAGATCCCTTCTTGCCCAAGTAGGCAACATGTTCCTTGACCTGTTTCTTTTATTATCTTCATGCCTCCTTTTGTGCACATGATATGTGTTTCTACTCCTAACATTGTTTACAATTGGACACTCAGTAGTTGGATGTCCAATTTTTCCACAGAGGTAGCACAAATCAGTAGTAGTAACATTCTCCTGAAAGAACCCTATTCCAGCTTTCTCATTGTGACTCCTGCTTCCTAGATGGTTCACTATTCTTGATGACTGAGTCCATCTTTTTGCCTTTTCTAAATCCAGTTTTAAAATGGAGTTTTCCTGGGTCAATTTTTTCACTTTTTCTTTCTCACAAAAAAACTCAATTTTGCATTCTTTCAACTCAGTTTCTACCTTCTGAAGCTCTTCACTCATCGTACTTTCACCCTTATCAGCAACAGTTAACTTTTGGATTTCTGACTTTAGGTTCAACACAAGTGAATCAAGTTGTTTAACCTGTTTCTTCAACTTGTCATTTATTTCTTTTGCTTTATCCAGGCAGTTTTTTATCTCAAGATTTTCAAATTTTTGATCTGAAAAATCTTTAATTAGTTGATCCTTTCCATTTGCTACTTCTTCAAAATCGTCTATCAATCCATTCATTAGCAAGATTAGCTTCCTTTTTGAAAAGAGATGCAACTTTTCTTTCAATTCAGAAATACTTACCTCAGATCTATCATCTTCTTCTAGATCTAAATCTCCAGCAGCCATGAACGCAGTTTCATCAATCTCCTCTGTATCAGAATCTTCCAATCCCGATCCCCACGCGGCCATCATAGCATGGGTTTCCTTTTCCTTTTGCTTAGCAGCTTTCTCTTTAAGTTCTTTCTCAGCCCTTTCTTTTCTCCACTCAATTTCCCACTGGGGACATTGTTTGATATGGTGATCAGTCTTTCCACACTTGTAGCATCCAGAGTTGTTTCTGTCATTGGACCACTTTTTGTTACCTGTTTCATCAACCCCCCTCCTGTTACCTGTTTCTCTCTTGTCCTTGCCTTTCTTTTTCATGAATTTTTTAAAATGTTTTGCTAGAAAAGCCATCTGATCTTCATCCAAGTCTGACCCTTCATCATCTGAGGCTGCTTTGAGAGCGAGTGATTTTTCATACATTCCCACTTCTTCCTTTTGCTCTTCCATGTTCATCTCATATGTTCTGAGATTTCCAACCAGCTCATTCAATGTCATGGTTTCAATATCCTTAGCTTCCCTAATGGCAGTAACTTTTACATCCCACTTAGCTTTTGGTAAAATTCTCAGAACCTTGTCTACCTGTTCTTCAGAGGTAAGCACTTTTCCTAGAGAAGCCAGCTCATTAATAAGTAGTGTGAGCCTTGCCATCATCTCTTGCAATGTCTCATTCTCTTTCATCTTGAAGGTCTCATATTCAGTAAATAGCATGGCAACCCTGAACTTCCTAACCTGAGCAGTTCCCTCGTGAGCAATTGTAAGAGCATCCCAGATTTCTTTTGCAGTGGAGCAATTTGAAATTCTGTTATACTCTTCTGGACCAAGACCACAAATCAAAATATTTTTAGCTCTGGCATTTTTCCTCATGGCCAACAAATCCTTAGCGTTGAACTCCCTTCTCTCTTTCGGCACTTGTTGGTCCTCCACTTTTTTCATAGGAATAGTAGGCCCTATACTAATTCTATCCCAGAGTTCGTAGTCTTCTCCTTGAATGAAGTCCTCCATCCTAGCCTTCCACCAACCGAAATGTGTTCCATTGAAAAGAGGAGGTCTCACAGATGATTGTCCTTCTCCATGTCCAAAGGGTGGTGCAGTATTCATCTGGATCAATTCTTAGGTACTAGCCTTTAATAAGAAAACCTGCTCTGATACCACTTGTTAGGTTTTGCACACCCTATGGATTTGCCTAATCGTTGGAACAGGTTAGCCGACGTGTTTCAATGATGCAGAAACAGACTGGAACGCAGCAATTTTACGTGGAAAACCCCCGGCTCAAGAAGGGTGAAAAACCACGACCTGTACTCTACAAGATTTAACTTCAACTTCACTACTTCAAAAGAGCCTTCAACAAACGATTACAATTCCTAGTAATCTAAACTTCAAAACAACTTCCTAACTTCACATAAACCTCCCTAGGCTTATGTTACCAACGTCTTCGAGTTGCCCCCAACTTGAAGACTAGAATCTAATCTCAGTTATAGACTCTGAGAGATTACACAATTGTTCAGAATTACAAAGAGAAAACAAAACTGCCTAAGCTCTATGCTATGTCGCCACGTTTCTCTTCTTCTTCTTCTCTCCTTTTCTTTGTGTCTGAATCTCTCTTTTTCTCTCTACTTCTTTCTTTTTCTTGCGCCAGCTTTTTGTTGTCATGTCCTCTAGCTTTATAGTTGCTGATTGGAGATTTAATTGCTCTCCATCTCTTTAAGGATAACACCAATTATTAGTGGAATCCTTTTTCCTTTAGAACTCCTTCTTCTAATCAACCTTCTCCTTTTTTTTCTCCTTCTTTTTCTCCTTCTTTTATGCATCTTGTTAGAGTTGGAGTTGTATTAGTATTCCTTTTTAAATCCTCCTTCTTTTTGACAACTTGGAGTAGTATTCCTTTTTATATGCCTTATTTCCAGCACCCTTTATTCCATTTTTATTGTGTGCAGCGTGTGCAGTTTTGCCACAGAAACAGTACGTTGAAAGAACCAGGTAGTCCAACCTGTTTCATTATCTTTTGTCAGCCATCAAAACCTTACTGCTCCAACATTGTCTGAATGGCTTCTAACATGTGCAACGCTTTTTACCATAGCCAACATTTCTCATATACACATTTAAACTATGTGCTATCGAAATATCAAAAAATAAGGAAACAGACAAGCTAAATATTTGGTTTATTAGAAGATTTTATTTCAAAATAATGAGAATTTTATTTATATCTAAAAAAACTCATTTGGGCCTATTACCCAAATCCAAATTATAAAACATAAATACTCCCTGAAGCCCATCTCGAATATGGACTGGAAAATTAGTTTCTATGTAACACTTTCTATGTTTACGGTTTCCCAAGTACCTCCCCTTTCCCTCTCTTCTTAAAAAGCTTCTCCATTTGTGAATATTGCTACCTGGATCAAACCTTCTCTTCGCCTTCTTCTGCTTTGGGTTACCAACCTCCTTTCCTTATTGTTCTTCTATGCTATGTGTTGAACTGTCAAAAGTAATCATATGATATACATCATAATTGTTGTGTCTTAACACTATTTAGGACAGGAAAAAATGTTCTTGTATATAACAATGATGTATAGAGAATAACATCCACCACTTAAAAAGAACCCAAATTACCATCTTTAATGAGATATGTTTTTAATATACCTACACAAACAATTATGGGACTTGCAACTTCTTCTTTTTTCAAAAAAAAAAAAAAACTTCAGACTAATAGAACAAAGTAATCTCTAAATACCATGCATTTCTATAGTAAAAATTATTCTTGATGTGAAGGGCAAACTGAAGCTCGGCAGATAGGACAATCATTTTTCCTCAGCAACCACTGTTCGATGCAGCCTTTGTGAAATTCATGTCCACACTGAAGTGTCCCAATGGTCTCTTCATGCTCATACTCTGCCAAACATATAGCACAAATCTCTCTGGAGTCTTTATCAACAACTTCTTTAGGCGCAACAACATGATGAGTTCTTGTTTCGACATACCTCATTTTAACATTCTCCTCTTGACGATGATGCAAAGTCCTTCCTCTTGTCACTGACAAGGGCTCGATTGTTGCCTGAGAATATGGCAGATATCTCTGGTTTTGCGAGGGTAGACCTCGCAGATCACCAACTACACGAGTTCCCCTTAAGATTATATCTATTGAATCACGATCACTGATGTTAGTTATAACAACACCAGAGGAATGAGCTTGTGAGTCACCCATTGTTCAATAACACTTATTTATGAATAAATTAAATCAAAACAATGTTGGGAATTATTTTGAGCTCTTGTAAGGAATACAAGAAGCAAAAACAATGTATAATAAGTTCGAGCAACATTGAGCTATATATACAGATGGCCCACCATATTTTATAGTTCTTTTGAAAAATTAATAAATTTCTTTCCTAATTTGTTTTTGAATCAGATTTATTGACAATATGAAATACATATGAGAATATGGTAACTTAATAAATTTTATACTTTATTTTCTTTCAAAATCAGATTTATTGATATGGTTGTTATTTACTTACCTAAATGATTTTAATTCTTATAATTAAATTTGTTTGTGTGGGAAAAACAAACCCGGAAGGAAGTAAAAAGAAATAGGATAAAAGTTAATTTGTTATATAAATTGTGTTAGCTAGAAAGCCAGAAAATTAGTCAGATTTGTTAAAGAATTATGTGGTTCTTTGGTCATGTGATAATCAATGAAAATGATAATTAGTGAATCAGTTTGATAAAAAAATATCAATTTAATATAGAGTTGTTTGATCAAACTTTATTAAATAAACTATGGGCCTAATATAGTTTTCAATTTCATAATTTAGAGTTCATATATCTCTCATTATAAAAGTGATTCATATATACCCCTGTAAATACACTAGATATACTATTTTCGTCTTATGAAAGTGCAAAGCTTTTTTTTGGTTTTTTTAATTAAAATAAATCATTCATATATGGGTTTTTTATCCTTCTCACACTTAAATTTTTTCGTCTTCTTTGATTGAATGACAAATTTGAGTTTATTATTTTGATGGCCAAATTTATTTTTCACTCATTTTCTCATAATATTTATCATAGATGAGCCAATATTTTTTTTCAACTACAAAAATTAAATTACAATATGGCCCCACAAAAAAAAATACTTCTTTTCTTTTTTCTTTTTTCATCCAGAAGTCTTTCTTTTTATTTCACATATTCTTACACTCAAGAATGAAAGAAAAATTTAAATTAGAATAAGAAACTGAAAGGACGTTAGACACTCAATGCGAACAAGAACCAGGTTTTTTTTTGACAACCTACAGAGAAATACTAAAATTGATTCGATACCAAACGTTATAGTGAAAAAACTCTTTTCTCAAGGGAGAAACAACCACTACCTACAATATGTAGGATTTCACCAATTTCACTAACTTCAAAGAGCAACACAAAGATTACAACTCAATTATCACTCACTCACTTCTCACTTCACAACACTAACAATCTACTCAGATTGCTTCACAACTCCACTAATCTACTGCGATCGCTTACTCTACTCTCCAAGAAGTCACACCCTCTTCTTGTTTCAACTCCCTCAAAACATGTTCACACTTAAAATATTTGTCCCTAAATAATAATTCTAAGTAGAAAACATAAAAACAAATAAGCCTTTTCAGAAAGAAATTTTAACTCTAGATCTTCTTTCTTCCAAAGTGTTGCTCCAGGATCGTTCCTTGCCCTTGCTACTAGTCACCAATGTTTGCTTGGTGCAAAAGTTGCTCTTCTAGGTTTCTATTGATCCTTATATACATAGTAGAAGAGTCCTGATCGGAGTGCTATTCTTAGCCAGAATTCTCATTTACCTTATTTGGGAGTCTGTTGAGGTAAAATGACTCTTTTTTCTCTCTTTTATCCAATATGCCCTTTGCCTGGTTCTACCAAAATTAACATCGGTCCACATTTTTTGATTTACTTCTTGTTTGGGATATCTTCATAACATTCTTTAGCCTTTCATTTGGCCTCTCATCCTACCTTCCTCTCATCCTACCTTCTAAGCTTGATTCACTTTGCCATTATCAAAACACCCAACCTTCAGTATGCCAACAAATTCTCTCTTTTTGATGATGGTGAGCCTATTATGTTCCAATGTATCTTTCTAATCTACATTCACAAAGGTACACAACATATCTTCCCTCTTTTGACATCACAAAAAGAAGAAAAGAACCAAGTTAAAAGTGAGGCAAAAACGTACTCATATCCTAAACGGTTAGCATGCATATCACATAGAGAACCATGAAACAATCAGTCCGAGGATATTAGCCATCCTAACTGAACAATCATCAAAGGTCTGAAGCATAAATAACAAGTCATTCATATTCAAGCATGCACTGCAATTAAATCCCAAAGGCAAAAGGGCATTAACAAGTCAATACTATCAACAAAGCATCCAAGAACCAAAAAAGAAAATCTACAACAGCCATAAGAGAACATTGTGGTGTACAAAAATAGGACGGGAGTAGTAGGGAAAGGTCAAAAGATCAAGGAACTAAAAAGGGTGAGGATGAGGCTATAAGCTTCAATAGCTTATCCATACGGGCAACTACATCTTGAGTGTCTATCAACTACCCTTTCAACACATTCACTTCATCCTTTATCTTAGCCGTCTAGTTTCTGGCGGCCTAAAGATCTACCATCAATTGAGAAACTGTCCTATCACTTTAGTAGCTGCCGAGCTAGAAATCTATGCTACATTTGATAGGCAGTCACATTCAGCCAATGTAGTCTTATCGATCTTGTTTTTCTTAGTGATTTGATATCAATCGTCTCGAGGAATAACAAGGCTCGAAAAATAATGGTCAGTAGGTTTCCATATGCCAGTTGGTGAGAACCAGGAAGTGAATCAGTCACCCTTACCATTTGTTCAATTATTAGGAGATGTTTGTGATGGAGCGCTGTGGAAGGGCTTCGACAAGGCAGTGAAAGAAGATGCTCTAGGTGGGAAGTAGGGAGTTTCCCATTTTTAGGGCTTTTATTAATGATATGAGCCAACTCTTAAATACCAAATCACTACCCTTCCTCTCAATAACTACCTCATTAGGGAATTCAAAGTTGACCACTCGGGTTCTACAATTAATCGATGCATAAGAAGCATAAAGTCAATCCATGCCACGAATAACATCAAAATTAGTAATGTAAAATTCAATAATATCACAGAGAATTACATTATGCAAGACCGACACATGGCAACTTCTATTAACTCTCTTGGCTAGACCAAAATCACTAACGGTGGTATAAACTGAAAGGGGCTCTAACAAGACTTTCGGATATATACCAGTTAAACTTGGAAGAACCTTGTGACTTATCCTGTTGGAGTAGCTTGATATTGAGGATAACGTTCTTTTCTCTTGGTTGGAACATAAAGGCATTCAGAGATCTTTAACCTCATTTTACCGCATCCATAACAAGCACCCATACTAATTAAATATTTGTTTGCATGGTTCCTTTCACACTTGGAGCACTTAAGGAAAGTAGGTCCACTAATACCACCACCTTTGGCATTAGGGTTTGGAACCCTATCTTTGTCAAATCATTGGTCTGAAGCTTGTGAAGAACCTTGTCCATGAAAATTTAGGCCTTGTTGTAAAAGGAAATTATCACAATCTAATTTTGATTGTGAAAACCCACCTTCAAACCAAGCCTTCTTGCACTTCCTCACTTTTCTTTCCTTAAGCTTCTCCCTCCCTATTTGCAGGGCCTATATAATGAGCCTAGAAAAGACCATCTCTGTGATATGCATTATGATTTGGCATATTTTAACCAAAAAATCCAACACCCCTGTGATAAAACGTACTCATTCGGGAACAGGAGTTGGCTACCAAGGAAGGAACATACTTGGATAACTTTTTGAAATTGAGGGTGTGCTCTCGCACACTCATATTGACTTATTTGAGATTGATGAGTTCCCATACTTTTGTCTCTCTTAAGTCAAGTGGAAATAAGCGACCAAGAAATGCAATCTTTAAGTACTCAAAACCTATGAGACCCTCTACAACTCTTTCGCTCTTTCATTGATTATAGAGCAATTGTGCAACACTTTTGAGTTGGTAGGATGCCAAGTCCGCCTTCTCCTCTACAGGTACCCTTATGATAGCAACGATCTTATATACTTCATCAATCAAATCTTGGGATCTTCATCAACTTTGGACCGATGAAACTCAAGAGATCTCATTCTTTTAAAGTCCCTAATCCTAGAAGTTGGTGTAGCCACATTTGAAGGAGCAACCCCCCCCCCCCCCCCACACACACATTAACTTGGTTGAATCCTGGCTTGGGCTATCATGGAGATGGTGGTCCAAAACTTGGCACTTTGGTAACTTGATCGGATAGAGGATCATTAGGGGCTTGCAAGCTTGTCCCTCACTAGCATCAAGCCCTATTTAAAATTGAGCTCTTCTTAGAGGCATTTTCTGAAAATTGCAAAGAACTATCTTTAGAGAGAAAGTCTTGGAGTACACTCTACCGTACAACATAGAACAAGAATGAAGTGATGATTTTCCTAAAACTCCTCATAGCCTCCTACACATAGATATGGTGTGCTTTATACCCATAAATAAGACTCTACTTGATGCAGCATGTTGGACTTCATAGGATACTTAAAAATCTTGTGCTTCGATACCAAATTTGTCATGACTCAAACTTGACCATAGGTTAACACGGTGATTAGGATTTCCGAAGGAACCATAACCAAGCTTCTAGCATATGAAGCGTACATAAGGTAAAAAATAAGCAACAATAATGTAGAAAAACTCATAGGAAACTAAGAGTATAGCATAGTAAAGGAAGTAGCAAGACGACATAGACTTGATACATATACAAACATGCCGCTAATATATATAACATGTGAGGCCTTAGGACATGTTTTGGACTCACCTTTAACAAAATGAAACAACATGAATTAGTTTTAAAGTATCGACATAGACTAATAATAAAAAGAAAGAAAATATAGACTTTGCTTGCCCTTGATGCATGAGGAATCACCGCACAATCTTCAATGTAGAGCATAGCTAGCCACGTGTGTGAGGAGTAGGATAAGAGCCCTAGCCTTTATTTAAAACAATGTTGGAAAAGAACATGAGTTAGTACATTTGAATATACTAAGTATGTAAGCAATGCAAATAATACAATTGACCAAGAACATATCACAGTGAGAGATGTATTTC
Source organism: Solanum rostratum (assembly GCA_029948455.1). Lineage (NCBI taxonomy): Eukaryota > Viridiplantae > Streptophyta > Magnoliopsida > Solanales > Solanaceae > Solanum > Solanum rostratum. The sequence goes on from CM057051.1 coordinate 6,042,405, forward strand.
AAAAGCATAAGTAAACACGAGGATGTCAATGCACAAGGAAATAATAAAGGTAATCATGTAAAAGTAGGGCTATACATAGCCAAGTAAATGCATCATAAGAACCATATTGTAATTTCATAATCATGACTTGTAAGTAAAAACTTGGGCAAAGTATGAGTTCACATGTGATTTACTGAAATCATGAAATTAGATTGAAAAGATGCATAATCATGGAAATTAAATTGAATCAAAATCCAAGTAAAATCTCACGAACCCTAGATAGAATGCAATTGTATTCACTTGCAAAACCATAGAAATCATTGAATTAATAGCAATACATGCATAATTAAATAAATAATCATAATCTAAATCATAATGTATGTTAGAATTTAGATTATGAGAAACCCATAAAATACATACTTGAATGAAAAGTTTACTGATGATTTTTTACATTATGAATATGTTTGTTTATTGATTTTTCATGTTAGGAATGTTTGTTTATTGAATGAAAAGTTTCAAGTGATAAATTCTTTTGAGGTATTTTTTAATGAGGATGGAATTGAGGATGATGAAGATCACACAAGTATCCTAAGTGGCTAGTTAATGAACACTGTACTTTACATATTACTAGAGTAATTTTAATTTTATGCCCAGTCTTATACATTTATAGTTGATCCATTTTTTATGCTTAGAAAATCCTGTTTTGCAAATATGATGTGTTTTTATGCTCATGTGCAGGGAAATATGTGACAGAGTGCAAATGAAACGAAAGAGCTGGAAAAGTTGTTGAAGTGATGGACCACGAGCCATGGGTCGGGCCATGAGAGTGAAGTAGCTAGAAGATCTAAGGAAAAAATTCTAAGGCAACCACCACGAGCCCCTATAGGGGTTGAGGTAAGAACCACGAACCATGGTCAAGGTCGTGGTGAGTTGTAGCTAAGGAGTTGAAGGATTTTGTTAAGAGGAACTCCACGAGGCCCTTGTACAGGATGTGGAGTTGACCACGGATTGTTGTAACGCCCGTAAAAAGACCTGAAGAGTTTTTGGCTCATGGATAGGATGAATGAGGAATGGGGCGTGAAGAGATTAACAGCTCATGGAAAGTGTCTGTGAATATGAAGCTTGGGACAGTTCTGGCCTAAGTTGAACTCCATGGACCGTTATACGGTCCATAAAACTCAGTATAGTCCGTGAAGAGCCCTGATGAAAACATGCCGACTTAAGTTTTCCTAGTCGATTTAGGTCTTGATTTTGTAATTCTATAAATACCCAACTTCATTTTATTTTAGGGTTATGCATTGTTATGTAGTTTTTATTATTTTTTAGGGAATTATGAACAATGTGAGACACATAACTTCGAAACTTTTGAGAATCATATTCATGCAATACAATACTTTGTTCGCTCTTGATTCTCGTTCTTCGTTCTTGTGGTTCAAGGATTGTATGTTTTGTCTTATGAAATTTACATCAATTCTTGATTCATTACTTATGAATATGAATAGCTAAACCCCATAACTAAGGTTGTGAGAACCATGATAATATAACAAAGTAGGCAAACATATAGGTGATTTTTGTTCTTTATTTGGCATTTTCCTAGTATTGTTCATCCTATTTTCCTTTTAACAAGTGCACACGTTAAAACCTTTTGTACTCATTACTTGTTTGGGAGAGGGTTAGTGATTAGAAATAGATAACTACATGATTCGAGGCAATAAAACTTTGTCTAAGAACTAGAGCTCGATATGGATATTTTTTGAGGTCAAAATCAAGAATTGGTTAGTTACACATTCGAAGACTGGGAGGTGTGCATCTAATAGATAGACGGAGAGGTGTTTAGATGTGCATAGCTTGCTAGAGCTTGCATGCAATGCATTGACATAATATCACCAATATGAAATGTCTACCGAGTTATATGTCATGGGGAACACAATACTAGTATACCCCTAATGTTGAACTCAATCTTAAGTATGTTTATTCTGTTACTACAAACATTGTAAAGTGATATTAATCTAATAACTAAAAATTTTACGTACACTTTTTACTTTTTGAGAATAGAGACTACAACTGGATACTAGTGCAAGTGGTTATTTCGTCTGCATTCTCTGTGATTTAGAGTTGATATATCTCTCATTATAAAGTGGCTCGTATATACCCCTATTGTAACACAAATAGACTAGATATACCATATTCATCTGATGGAAGTGAAAACATTTATTTCAAATTTATTTTTATTAAAAGAATAATTCATATATGGTATTTTTTATCCTTCTCACACTTGAATTTTTTTACTTTTTTGATTCAACGACTAATTTGGATTTATTATTTTGATGGTCAAATTTATTTTTTACTCATTTTGTTGTACTATTTATCATGCATGAGCTGATATTCTTTTACAACTACAAAAATAAATTACAATATAGTCCAAAAAAATAAATTTTTATTTTTTTCTTTTCTGATCTCTTCTTTCATTCGGACTTCTTCTTTTTTCTCATATTTTTACACTCAAGCATGAAAGAAAAATGATGAAATATGAATAAGAAATGCAAATAATAATAAACAAATAGATCTATACAGAAGATATCTAAAACTAATTAGTTGTTGAATCGAAAAATTTAAAAAGAACTATGCATGAGAAGGAACAATATACTCCTGTACTTTGTTAGAAAGATCATATTCATCTCTACATGGATTATTTTTAAAAATAAAAACATAATTTACAAATTAATGTTTTCACTTCCTTTAGATGAAAATGGTGTATGTAAGGTAATATTATAAGGATATGGGTATATGTGAGCCACTTTTTAATGAAAGGGGCATATGTAAGCCATTTTTACAATAAGGAGTATATCAACTCTAAATTACAAAATTAAAGGGAAGGTCAATCCCATTTTCCTGTTATTAAAATTATTTTTATCTAATGAATTTTGAAAAAAAAAACACTTTTAAATATCATAATTTATTTTATTTTGATATTGTAATGACAATATAGCAAATGCCAATTTGGTTCCCTACTGACTACAGATTTATTTGAGGAAGGCTTCTGGAAAGCATATCGCCGTTCCGGCTGATGAACCTGTGATGGATCCACCTTGTGAGGGTATCATTCTCCATATGACCAGGAATGTGAAAACAGTCTTGATCTTCCTATAAACAAAGTCTGACTGAGATAAGTAAAATGTCAGCCATGTAAAGCAAAAGCGTTAAAGACGGTGATCGGAGCACGTTTATGAGAAAAGTCGAGGTAGCATAATGTTTCCTTTCATAGAGGGGTCCTAAAAGGAAACCGAAGTCTAAGAAAGAAAGACATTAACTTGAAGAAGGAGAAGTCACACATCTATAAAGAGGATAAGGGTTTTACCATAGAGAGCTACAAGCAGAATTCAATTAAATAGCAAAAGTTAATATTTGAGTGAGTTCTGATTGAAGATTCAAGTGCAACTGATACAAAGAAACAAGATTGAAGAACCAATTCTATAGGCTTATGCTTCATAGTTGTTGAGTCAATTTTTGCTTGTATTGTTACTTTTTGACACCCGACTTTTTGCAATTTAAAGAATCTTCATATGAGGAGGCTGTGGAATCGGCTATTACTAATAATTATGTATGATAAGGCATTAAAAGAAATAGAGGGTGCAGGGGAATATATGCAAAGTAATTAAGTTCCCCAATTAGAATACATCAATTGATCAAAAAGGGCTATATGCAGTGGAATTCAGTACCTAGATTGGATGCTCTAGAGTTGGACATGAACATCATCGCTGAACCATTATTACTGCCCTTATACTTTTGAAGCCAAGTCCATGCTCAATTTTGATCATGAATATTTATGTGCTGACTTTGGTCTAAAAGATATACTACTAGACTCGGACGATGTAGTTCAAATATATTACAAGGAAGCTGAGGGTTGTGAATCAGCAACACACAAGAACCTATTAATTTTGATTGTGTACAAAGCATTTCAGCTTCATTGATTGAGCATTTATTAAGTCCTTCACTTCCCATCTTTTGTGTCGCTTCTTCATTAAATTTCTCTATTTTTATTAAATGTTATAGTACTTATTAGATTATTACCCTTTACTCAGAAGTGAATAATGCCAACAATGCCATTTTATATCTCACAGTGTCATCGACTATAACTCTATAATGATTTATATTTGTGGTTGTATAAGTAGAACAACTAAATCATGTAAAGTACAACTTTTCCAGAAAACCTCCCTTAAACACTGTTGACTGACGAGTAAAATAAACGAAACAAGAAATTGTTTGTCATCTCTGGCATCATTTGTCTCTTCTTCATTTTTTGCAATTTGTCGTGCGACTCAAGCGCTTAAGAACCTCCATAGAGAAACAGAAGAACTAATCTACACAGAGCAGCAACATGCAGGAAATAGATGAACATAATAATCAAATTATCTGGTAACCTAAGAGCCTTGCAAAAGGAGAAGAACAGTCTCCAGGAATTGAAGAACGCGGGAGAGATTATCAAAGAAAAATTTAATCATTACCTTCTGGGATAAGGTCCACAGGGCTAAGGACATTACATACCGCTTAAAAATACTTGCAGATCACATGACTTCTTAGACAATCTATGTAGAAATAGAGCCAGGAAATGGTAAATGTTTACATTTTTATCCCTTCAGCATAGGATTCGATTAAATTCATGCACGCTTGCTCCCAAATGACTCTTGGCTCCTTATTTTACTTGCGGAATTACTCTGGGTATGATGTTGTACTGAAATCACATATACCTCAAGCCTTGTACATCTAATTTCATCAAACAACTCCCGCAATGTTTCCCTTCAGTATCTAACATCATGAGAACCATTCTATAATGACAAATGAAGAGATGTTGTTCGCAACCTAGAAATTCTTGAGGGGAAACAAACAAATGTGAAAATCTATTGTCAAAACTTGCTACATGTTAGATTATGACAAATAATAATGTTATTTCTATGCAACAAAAGAATAGATCTTATTGTTAACCGAGAAGATTGGAGAGATCAATTGGATAGATCAGCTAGCTCTCTAGAAAAGAAAACTAAAAATAAAGAAGTATAATAGAGAGTAGATCTGTAATATCTCGCAATAATCTCCGGAGAAAAAGGGAAGATATTGCATTCTCTATCAAATCATAGATCATATATTACGTTGCAACCTAATTCAATATTTGTGGTCAGTTATGTGTCAATATCACCGAAAGACTAATGAATTTTAAATCATAATAGAAAGGGACTGCATCCAATCATCTTGTCAAATGTTTCCTATGTGCACCCAATTAAACCAATAGGACGATCAAGTCCGATGAAGTTCTTTACATGAGAATTGTAGAAGCTAGTAGCAGTCAACATCATCGTTCTTAGCTTCTTTGTGGTCTTCACTTCCGCTAGATGTAATATTGAGCTCGATCAATTATGAACTCCCCTGATCATATTTTTTTCTAGGAAAAGCAAAACATGATATTTTGTTTACTTCCCTTTGTACTTGTCTGAATGGTTTCGAACATGTGCTACGCTTTTTACCATAGCCAACATTGCTCATATACACATTTAAACTATGTGCTATCAAAAAATAAGGAAACAGACAAGCTAAATATTTGGTTTATTAGAAGATTGTTTTTCTCAAAATAATGAGAATTTCATTTATATCTAAAAAAAAAACTCATTTGGGCCTATTACCCAAATCCAAATTATAAAACATAAATACTCCCTGAAGCCCATCTCAAACATGGACCTAAAAATTAGCTTCTATGTAACACTTCCTATTTTTAGGGTTTCCCAAGTACCTCCCCTTTCCCTATTTTCTTAAAAACCCTCTCCATTTGTGAATATTGTTGCCTAGATCAAACCGACTCTTCGCCTTCTTTTGCTTTGGGTTACAACCCTTCTTTCCTCGATGTTGTTCTTCTATGCTATGTGCTCAACTGTCAAAAGTAATCAGATGATATACATCATAATTATTGTGTCTTAACAGTACTATTTAGGACAGAAAAAATTGTTGTATGTATCAGTGATGTATAGAGAATAACATCCACCACTTTAAAAGAACTCATCTTACCAAGTTTAATGAGATATGTTTTATAATATACCTACACAAACAATTATGGGACTTGCAACTTTTTCTTTTTTCAAAAAAAAAAAAACTTTAGACTAATAGAACACAATCTTAGGATAAAGCAATCTCTAAATACCATGCATTTCTATAGTAAAAATTATTCTTGCTGTGAAAGGCAAACCGAAGCTCGGCAGATAGGACAATCATTTCTCCTCAGCAACCACTGTTCGATGCAGCCTTTGTGAAATTCATGTCCACACCGAAGTGTCCCAATGGTCTCTTCATGCTCATATTCCACCAAACATATAGCACAAATCTCTCTGGATTCTTTATCAACAACTTCTTCAGGTGCAGAAACATGATGAGTTCTTGTTTCAACATACCTCATTCTAACATTCTCCTCTTGATGATGATGCAAAGTCCTTCCTCTTGTCAATGGCAAGGGCTCGATTGTTGATTGAGAAAATGGCGGATATCTCCGATTTTGTGAGGGTAGACCTTGCGGATTACCTGCTACACGAGTTCCCCTTAAGATCATATCTATTGAATCACGATCGCTGATGTTAGTTATAACAACACCAGAAGAATGAGCATGTGAGTCACTCATTTTTCAATAACACTTATTAAAGAACAAATTAAATTAAAACAATGTTGGGAATTATTTTGAGCTCTTGTAAGGAATACAAGAAGCAGAATGTATAATAAGTTCGAGCAACATTGAGCTATGTATAGAGAGATGGCCCACCAAATTTTATAATTCTTTTGAAAAATTAATAAATTGCATTCCTAATTTGTTTTTGAATCAGATTTATTGACAATATGAAATATACATGAGAATATGGTAACTTAATAAGTTTTATGCGTTATTTTCTTTCAAAATCAGAATTATTTATGTGGTTGTTATTTACTTACCTAAATGATTTTAATTCTTATAATTAAATTTATTTGTGTGAGCAAAACAAACGCGGAAGGAAGTAAAAAGAAATAGGATAAAAGTTAATTGTTATATAAATTGTGTTAGAAAGCCAGAATATTAGTCAGATTTGTCAAAGAATTATGTGGTTGTTTTGTCATGTGATAATCAATAAAAATGATAAATAATGAATCAGTTTGATAAAAAAATATCAATATAATTTAGAGTTGTTTGATTAAACTTTATAAAATAATCTATAGGCCTAATATATATAATATAGTTTTTAATTTTACAATTTAGAGTTCATATATCTCTCATTAAAAAAGTGAGTCATATATACCCCTATATATACACTAGATATACTATTTTGGCATACTTTAACCAAAAAATCCAACACCCCCGTGATAAAACGTACTCATTCGGGAACAGGAGTTGGCTACCAAGGAAGGAACATACTTGGATAACTTTTTGAAATTGAGGGTGTACTCTCGCACACTCATATTGATTTATTTGAGATTGATGAGTTCCCATACTTTTGTCTCTCTTAAGTCAAGTGGAAAGAAGCGACCAAGAAATGCAATCTTGAAGTACTCAAAACCTATGGGACCCTCTACAACTCTTTCGCTCTTTCATTGATTATAGAACAATTATGCAGCACTTTTGAGTTGGTAGGATGCCAAGTCCGCCTTCTCCTCTACAGGTACCCTTATGATAGCAACGATCTTATATACTTCATCAATCAAATCTTGGGATCTTCATCAACTTTGGACCGATGAAACTCAGGAGATCTCATTCTTTTAAAGTCCCTAATCCTAGAAGTTGGTGTAGCCACATTTGAAGGAGCAACCCCCCCCCCCCCCCCACATTAACTTGGTTGAATCCTGCCTTGGGCTATCATGGAGATGGTGGTCCAAAACTTGGCACTTTGGTTATTTGATCGGATAGAGGACCATTAGGGGCTTGCGAGCTTGTCCCTCACTAGCATCAAGCCCTATTTAAAATTGAGCTCTTCTTAGAGGCATTTTCTGAAAATTGCAAAGAACAATCTTTAGAGAGAAAGTCTTGGAGTACACTCTATCGTACAACATAGAACAAGAATGAAGTGATGATTTTCGTAAAATTCCTCATAGCCTCCTACATATAGATATGGTGTGGTTTATACCCATAAATAAGACTCTACGTGATGCAGCATGTTGGACTTCATAGGATACTTAAAAATCTTGTGCTTCGATACCAAATTTGTCATGACTCAAACTTGACCATAGGTTAACACGGTGATTATGATTTCCGAAGGAACCCCAACCAAGCTTCTAGCATATGAAGCATACATAAGGTAAAAAAATAAGCAACAATAATGTAGAAAAACTCATAGGAAACTAAGAGTATAGCATAGTAAAGAAAGTAGCAAGACAACATAAACTTGATACATATACAAACATGCCGCTAATATATATAACATGTGAGGCCTTAGGACATGTTCTGGACTCACCTTTAACAAAATGAATTAGTTTTAAAGTATCGACATAGAGTAATAATAAAAAGAAAGAAAATATAGACTTTGCTTGCCCTTGATGCATGAGGAATCACCGCACAATCTTCAATGTAGAGCATAGCTAGCCACGTGTGTGAGGAGTAGGATAAGATCCCTAGCCTTTATTTAAAACAATGTAGGAAAAGAACATGAGTTAGTATATTTGAATATACTAAGTATGTAAGCAATGCAAATAAACATAAACCCTATAATACAATTGACCAAGAACATATCACAGTGAGAGATGTATTTCAAAAGCATAAGTAAACACGAGGATGTCAATGCACAAGGAAATAATAAAGGTAATCATGTAAAAGTAGGGCTATGCATAGCCAAGTAAATGCATCATAAAGAACCATATTGTAATTTCATAATCATGACTTATAAGTAAAAACTTGGGCAAAGTATGAGTTCACATGTGATTTACTGAAATCATGAAATTAGATTGAAAAGATGCGTAATCATGGAAATTAAATTGAATCAAAATCCAAGTAAAATCTCACGAACCCTAGATAGAATGCAATTTTATTCACTTGCAAAACCATAGAAATCATTGAATTAATGGCAATACATGCATAATTAAATAAATAATCATAATCTAAATCCTAAGTGGCTAGTTAATGAACACTGTACTTTACATATTACTAGAGTAATTTTAATTTGATGCCCAGTCTTATACATTTATAGTTGCATGTCCCTATGTTTCTTCTAATGCGAGGTGCTCATGCACTATAGCTTAATATTTTCATTTGTCACACGTGAATGGCTTTATAAAATCAGGAACAAAAATTCAGCATGTTTAGAAAATCCAAGATACTTGCACTACACTTGTTCAAAATTGAAAGGTGGAATTTTATTGCATTTGATCCCTTTTTTATGCTTAGAAAATCTTGTTTTGCGAATATGATGTGTTTTTATGCTCATGTGCAGGGAAATATGTGACAGAGTGCAAATGAAACAAAAGAGCTGGAAAAGTTGTTGAAGTGATGGACCACGAGCCATGGGTCGGGCCATGAGAGTAAAGTAGCTAGAAGATCTAAGGAAAAAATTCTAAGGCAACCACCACGGGCCCCTATAGGGGTTGAGGTAAGAACCACGAACCATGGTCAAGGTCGTGGTGAGTTGTAGCTTAGGAGTTGAAGGATTTTGTTAAGAGGAACTCCACGAGGCCCTTGTACAGGATGTGGAGTTGACCACGGATTGTTGTAATGCCCGTAAAAAGACCTGAAGAGTTTTTGGCTCATGGATAGGATGAATGAGGAATGGGGCGTGAAGAGATTAACAGCTCATGGAAAGTGTCTGTGAATATGAAGCTTGGGACAGTTCTGGCCTAAGTTGAACTCCATGGACCGTTATACGGTCCATAAAACTCAGTATAGTCCGTGAAGATCCCTCATGAAAACATGCCGACTTAAGTTTTCCTAGTCGATTTAGGTCTTGATTTTGTAATTCTATAAATACCCAACTTCATTTTATTTTAGGGTTATGCATTGTTATGTAGTTTTTATTATTTTTTAGGGAATTATGAACAATGTGACACACATAACTTCGGAACTTTTGAGAATCATATTCATGCAATACAATACTTTGTTCGCTCTTGATTCTCGTTCTTCGTTCTTGTGGTTCAAGGATTGTATGTTTTGTCTTATGAAATTTACATCAATTCTTGATCCATTACTTATGAATATGAATAGCTAAACCCCATAACTAAGGTTGTGAGAACCATGATAATATAACAAAGTAGGCAAACATATAGGTGATTTTTGTTCTTTATTTGGCATTTTCCTAGTATTGTTCATCCTATTTTCCTTTTAACAAGTGCACACGTTAAAACCTTTTGTACTCATTACTTGTTTGGGAGAGGGTTAGTGATTAGAAATAGATAACTACATGATTCGAGGCAATAAACCTTTGTCTAAGAACTAGAGCTCGATATGGATATTTTTTGAGGTCAAAAGCAAGAATTGGTTAGTTACACATTCGAAGACTGGGAGGTGTGCATCTAATAGATAGACGGAGAGGTGTTTAGATGTGCATAGCTTGCATGCAATGCATTGACATGATATCACCAATATGAAATGTCTACCGAGTTATATGTCATGGGGAACACAATACTAGTATACCCCTAATGTTGAACTCAATCTTAAGTATGTTTATTCTGTTACTACAAACATTGTAAAGTGATATTAATCTAATAACTAAAAATTTTACTTACGCTTTTTACTTTCTGTGAATAGAGACTACAACTCGATACTAGTGCAAGTGGTTATTTCATCTGCATTCTCTGTGATTTAGAGTTGATATATCTCTCGTTATAAAGTGGCTCGTATATACCCCTATTGTAACACAAATAGACTAGATATACCATATTCATCTGATGGAAGTGAAAACATTTATTTCAAATTTATTTTTATTAAAAGAATAATTCATATATGGTATTTTTTATCCTTCTCACACTTGAATTTTTTAACTTTTTTGATTCAACGACTAATTTGATTTATTATTTTGATGGTCAAATTTATTTTTTACTCATTTTGTTGTACTATTTATTATGCATGAGCTGATATTCTTTTACAACTACAAAAATAAATTACAATATAGTCCAAAAAAAATAAATTTTTATTTTTTTTCTTTTCTGATCTCTTCTTTCATTCGGACTTCTTCTTTTTTCTCATATTTTTACACTCAAGCATGAAAGAAAAATGATGAAATATGAATAAGAAACGCAAATAATAATAAACAAATAGATCTATACAGAAGATATCTAAAACTCAAATTAGTTGTTGAATCGAAAAATTTAAAAAGAACTATGCATGAGAAGGAACAATATACTCCTGTACTTTGTTAGAAAGATCATATTCATCTCTACATGGATTATTTTTAAAAATAAAAACATAATTTACAAATTAATGTTTTCACTTCCTTTAGATGAAAATGGTATATGTAAGGTAATATTATAAGGATATGGGTATATGTGAGCCACTTTTTAATGAAAGGGGCATATGTAAGCCATTTTTACAATAAGGAGTATATCAACTCTAAATTACAAAATTAAGGGGAAGGTCAATCCCATTTTCCTATTATTAAAAGTATTTTTATCTAATGAATTTTGAAAAAAAAACACTTTTAAATATCATAATTTATTTTATTTTGATATTGTAATGACAATATAGCAAATGCCAATTTGGTTCCCTATTGACTACAGATTTATTTGAGGAAGGCTTCTGGAAAGCATATCGCCGTTCCGGCTGATGAACCTGTGATGGATCCACCTTGTGAGGGTATCATTCTCCATATGACCAGGAATGTGAAAACAGTCTTGATCTTCCTATAAACAAAGTCTGACTGGGATAAGTAAAATGTCAGCCATGTAAAGCAAAAGCGTTAAAGACGGTGATCGGAGTACGTTTATGAGAAAAGTCGAGGTAGCATAATGTTTCCTTTCATAGAGGGGTCCTAAAAGGAAACCGAAGTCTAAGAAAGAAAAACATTAACTTGAAGAAGGAGAAGTCACACATCTATAAAGAGGATAAGGGTTTTACCATAGAGAGCTACAAGCAGAATTCAATCAAATAGCAAAAGTTAATATTTGAGTGAGTTCTGATTGAAGATTCAAGTGCAACTGATACAAAGAAACAAGATTTAAGAACCATTTCTATAGGCTTATGCTTCATAGTTGTTGAGTCAATTTTTGCTTGTATTGTTACTTTTTGACACCCGACTTTTTGTAATTTAAAGAATCTTCATATGAGGAGGCTGTGGAATCGGCTATTACTAATAATTATGTATGATAAGGCATTAAAAGAAATAGAGGGTGCAGGGGAATATATGCAGAGTAATTAAGTTCTCCAATTAGAATTACATCAATTGATCAAAAAGGGCTATATGCAGTGGAATTCAGTACCTAGATTGGATGCTCTAGAGTTGGACATGAACATCAACGCTGAACCATTATTACCGCCCTTATACTTTTGAAGCCAAGTCCATGCTCAATTTTGATCATGAATATTTATGTGCTGAATTTGGTCTAAAAGATATACTACTAGACTCTGACGATGTAGTTCAAATATATTACAAGGAAGCTGAGGGTTGTGAATCAGCAACACACAAGAACCTATTAATTTTGATTGTGTACAAAGCATTTTAGCTTCATTGATTGAGCATTTATTAAGTCCTTCACTTCCCATCTTTTGTGTCGCTTCTTCATTAAATTTCTCTACTTTTATTAAATGTTATAGTACTTATTAGATTATTACCCTTTACTCAGAAGTGAATAAAGCCAACAATGCCATTTTATGATATCTCACAGTGTCATCGACTATAACTCTATAATGATTTATATTTGTGGTAGTATAAGTAGAACAACTAAATCATGTAAAGTATAGCTTTTCCAGAAAACCTCCCTTAAACACTGTTGACTGACGAGTAAAATAAACGAAACAAGAAATTGTTTTTCATCTCTGGCATCATTTGTCTCTTCTTCATTTTTTGCAATTTGTCGTGCGACTCAAGCGCTTAACAACCTCCATAGAGAAACAGAAGAACTAGTCTACACAGAGCAGCAACATGCAGGAAATAGATGAACATGATAATCAAATTATCTGGTAACCTAAGAGCCTTGCAAAAGGAGAACAGTCTCCAGGAATTGAAGAACGCGGGAGAGATTATCAAAGAAAACTTTAATCATTACCTTCTGGGATAAGGTCCACAAGGCTAAGGACATTACATACCGCTTAAAAATACTTGCAGATCACATGACTTCTTAGACAATCTATGTAGAAATAGAGCCAGGAAATGGTAAATGTTTACATTTTTATCCCTTCAGCATAGGATTCGATTAAATTCATGCACGCTTGCTCCCAAATGACTCTTGGCTCCTTATTTTACTTGTGGAATTACTCTGGGTATGATGTTGTACTGAAATCACATATACCTCAAGCCTTGCACATCTAATTTCATCAAACAACTCCCGCAATGTTTCCCTTCAGTATCTAACATCATAAGAACCATTCTATAATGACAAATGAAGAGATGTTGTTCGCAACCTAGAAATGCTTGAGGGGAAACAAACAAATGTGAAAATCTATTGTCAAAACTTGCTACATGTTAGATTATGACAAATAATAATGTTATTTCTATGCAACAAAAGAATAGATCTTATTGTTAACCGAGAAGATTGGAGAGATCAATTGGATAGATCAGCTAGCTCTCTAGAAAAGAAAACTAAAAATAAAGAAGTATAATAGAGAGTAGATCTGTAATATCTCGCAATAATCTCCGGAGAAAAAGGGAAGATATTGCATTCTCTATCAAATCATAGATCATATATTACGTTGCAACCTAATTCAATATTTGTGGTCAGTTATGTGTCAATATCACCGAAAGACTAATGAATTTTAAATCATAATAGAAAGGGACTGCATCCAATCATCTTGTCAAATGTTTCCTATGTGCACCCAATTAAACCAATAGGACGATCAAGTCCGATGAAGTTCTTTACATGAGAATTGTAGAAGCTAGTAGCAGTCAACATCATCGTTCTTAGCTTCTTTGTTGTCTTCACTTCCGCTAGATGTAATATTGAGCTCGATCAATTATGAACTCCCCTGATCATATTTTTTTCTAGGAAAAGCAAAACATGATATTTTGTTTTCTTCCTTTTGTACTTGTCTGAATGGTTTCTAACATGTGCTACGCTTTTTACCATAGCCAACATTGCTCATATACACATTTAAACTATGTGCTATCAAAAAATAAGGAAACAGACAAGCTAAATATTTGGTTTATTAGAAGATTTTTTTCTCAAAATAATGAGAATTTTATTTATATCTAAAAAAGAAACTCATTTGGGCCTATTACCCAAATCCAAATTATAAAACATAAATACTCCCTGAACAGCCCATCTCAAACATGGACCTAAAAATTAGCTTCTATGTAACACTTCCTATTTTTAGGGTTTCCCAAGTACCTCCCCTTTCCCTGTTTTCTTAAAAACCCTCTCCATTTGTGAATATTGTTGCCTAGATCAAACCGACTCTTCGCCTTCTTTTGCTTTGGGTTACAACCCTTCTTTCCTCGATGTTGTTCTTCTATGCTATGTGCTCAACTGTCAAAAGTAATCAGATGATATACATCATAATTATTGTGTCTTAACACTATTTAGGACAGAAAAAATTGTTCTTGTATGTATCAGTGATGTATAGAGAATAACATCCACCATTTAAAAAGAACTCATCTTACCAAGTTTAATGAGATATGTTTTATAATATACCTACACAAACAATTATGGGAATTGCAACTTTTTCTTTTTTCAAAAAAAAAAAAACTTTAGACTAATAGAACACAATCTTAGGATAAAGCAATCTCTAAATACCATGCATTTCTATAGTAAAAATTATTCTTGCTGTGAAGGGAAAACCGAAGCTCGGCAGATAGGACAATCATTTCTCCTCAGCAACCACTGTTCGATGCAGCCTTTGTGAAATTCATGTCCACACCGAAGTGTCCCAATGGTCTCTTCATGCTCATATTCCGCCAAACATATAGCACAAATCTCTCTGGATTCTTTATCAACAACTTCTTCAGGTGCAGCAACATGATGAGTTCTTGTTTCAACATACCTCATTCTAACATTCTCCTCTTGATGATGATGCAAAGTCCTTCCTCTTGTCAATGGCAAGGGCTCGATTGTTGATTGAGAAAATGGCGGATATCTCCGATTTTGTGAGGGTAGACCTCGCGGATTACCTGCTACACGAGTTCCCCTTAAGATCATATCTATTGAATCACGATCGCTGATGTTAGTTATAACAACACCAGAAGAATGAGCATGTGAGTCACTCATTTTTCAATAACACTTATTAAAGAACAAATTAAATTAAAACAATGTTGGGAATTATTTTGAGCTCTTGTAAGGAATACAAGAAGCAGAAATAATGTATAATAAGTTCGAGCAACATTGAGCTATATATAGAGAGATGGCCCACCAAATTTTATAATTCTTTTGAAAAATTAATAAATTGCATTCCTAATTTGTTTTTGAATCAGATTTATTGACAATATGAAATATACATGAGAATATGGTAACTTAATAAGTTTTATGCGTTATTTTCTTTCAAAATTAGAATTATTTATATGGTTGTTATTTACTTACCTAAATGATTTTAATTCTTATAATTAAATTTATTTGTGTGAGCAAAACAAACGCGGAAGGAAGTAAAAAGAAATAGGATAAAAGTTAATTGTTATATAAATTGTGTTAGAAAGCCAGAATATTAGTCAGATTTGTCAAAGAATTATGTGGTTGTTTTGTCATGTGATAATCAATAAAAATGATAAATAATGAATCAGTTTGATAAAAAAATATCAATTTAATTTAGAGTTGTTTGATTAAACTTTATAAAATAATCTATGGGCCTAATATAGATAATATAGTTTTTAATTTTACAATTTAGAGTTCATATATCTCTCATTAAAAAAGTGATTCATATATACCCCTATAAATACACTAGATATACTATTTTCGTCTTATGAAAGTGCAAAGTTTTTTTTTTTGTTTTTTTTTTTATTAAAATAACTCACTCATATATGGGTTTTTTTCCTTCTCACAGTTGAATTTTTTTTTATCTTCTTTGATTTAATGACAAATTTGAGTTCATAAGTTTGATGTCCAAATTTATTTTTCACTCATTTTCTCATAATATTTATCATAGATGAGCCAATTATTTTTTACAACTACAAAAAAAAAAATTACAATATGGCCCCACAAAAAAATACTTCTTTTCTTTTTTTCTTTTTTCATCCTGAAGTCTTTCTTTTTATTTCTCATATTCATACGCTAAAGAATGAAAGAAAAAAATGAAATTAGAATAAGAAACTGAAAAAACGTCAGACACTCAATGTGAACAAGAACCAGATTCGTTTTTGACAACTTAAAGAGAAATACTAAAATTGATTCGACACCAAACATTATAGTGGAAAAACTCTTTTCTCAAGGGAGAAACAACCACTACCTACAAGGTGTAGGATTTCACCAACTTCACTACTTCAAAGAGCAACATCAAGATCACAATTCAGTAAGATCACTCACTCACTTCTCACTTCACAACTGTAACAATTTACTCTTAAAGTTATGAGCATTATAAAAGTTATTCTGGGAGTAGTATTGAGCACCGAGATGAGTAAGAATAATAATAAATTGAACTCATAAACTACGTAGCCGGTGTAGGATAGAATTGTACCAAGAGTACAACTCCTCATTGACACTAAGATGGCTCAGTTTTGGGATGGACCCACTCCCCTAGTTTTTGTCCCTTACCCTGGCAAAGTATGGGATGGCTCTGGCATTGTGGGCAAAATGATGTATCATAATGAAGCTCATAGTGATAGTTGTCGATTAAAGAAAATCCCCAAGCTGAAGTAAACTAATTTTTGCATATAGATTTTTAGCATATGTATTTACTTTTTGCATACACTCTATCTATTATCATTGCTATCTTATTCTGAGACAGTTTTAGTTGCTTTGGAGTATAGTGCCCTATCCTAAGTCTCCCATTTTGGCTATTTTATATGCTCATACATTCCATGTACTGACGTTCTTTGGACCTGCATCGTTATATGATGCAAGCGCAGGTGATAGAGTTCCTCAATAGACACTTTGTTGAGGACCAACATTTCATTCAGCCATTTGGTGAGGCCTCTTACCTGTCAGAGGCTTTGGAGGAACTTTATTTATGTTTTAGCATTTCTTTTTAGTTGTGGTTACCGTGGGTCTGTCATGGTAGTTGTCTTGGATTATTTTAGTTAATTAGAGGTTTCATAGACTTTATGACAGGAGTTTAACTTCATACTTTAAGTTATTTTTGGATATTTCCACTATTCAGTTTGTTTAGATTTTTGCAGTATCTTTACTTATTATATATAAGCCTATGATTTATTTATTTAAGTCTTCCGCTGAGTAAAGTATCAAGGCCAAGTGGTTTGCTTGGGACTAGAAATGATTTTAGCTGGCGACCACATCCTGGGTGTAGACTCGGGGTGCGACAAGAATATTAATGATTTCTTCATTTAATGACATGCTAATAACTTTTACCCATGAAATTCGTTGGTTTTCAGGAGAATCCATCTCAAAGGTGAAGAAATAAATTATTGCCATCTTTTCCCCTTCAAATATTACTCCTTTCTTTAAGAATTTCAAGCGTGTGATGTATGTAAAACTATCATAGTGAGAAATTAAGTTCTTCCTCACACCTTATATGTAGTGGCAGAGCCAGGATTTGAACTAAGGGGGTTCAAAATCTGAAAAAGAAAACACACGAACTAGCCTAAGAGGGTGTGACATCTTCTATATATTACAACAACAACAACATACCCAGTGGAATCCCACAAGTGGAGTCTGAGGAGGGTAGAATATACGCAGACCTTACCACTACCTTATAGAAGTAGAGAGGTCTTCACTTCCGCTAGCTGTAATATCGAGCTCGGTCAATTATGAGCTCCCCTGATCATATCTTTTTCTAGGAAAACAAAAATATGTTATTGTGTTTTCTTCCTTTTGTACTTGTCTGAATGGCTTCTAACATGTGCAACGCTTTTTACCATAGCCAACATTTCTCATATACACATTTAAACTATGTGCTATCGAAATATAAAAAAATAAGGAAACAGACAAGCTAAATATTTAGTTTATTAGAAGACTTTTTTTCAAAATAATGAGAATTTTATTTATATCTAAAAAAAACTCATTTGAGCCTATTATCCAAATCCAAATTATAAAACATAAATACTCCCTGAAGCCTATCTCGAATATGGACTGGAAAATTAGTTTCTATATAACACTTTCTATGTTTAGGGTTTCCCAAGTACCTCCCCTTTCCCTCTCTTCTTAAAAACCCTCTCCATTTGTGAATATTGCTACCTGGATCAAACTGTCTCTTCGCCTTCTTTTGCTTTGGGTTACCAACCTCCTTTCCTTGGTGTTGTTCTTCTATGCTATGTGTTGAACTGTCAAAAGTAATCAGATGATATACATCATAATTGTTGTGTCTTAACACTATTTAGGACAGGAAAAAATGTTCTTGTATATAACAATGATGTATAGAGAATAACATCCACCACTTAAAAAGAACCCAAATTACCAACTTTAATGAGATATGTTTTTAATATACCTACACAAACAATTATGGGACTTGCAACTTCTTCTTTTTTCAAAAAAAAAAAAAAAACTTCAGACTAATAGAACAAAGTAATCTCTAAATACCATGCATTTCTATAGTAAAAATTATTCTTGATGTGAAGGGCAAACTGAAGCTCGGCAGATAGGACAATCATTTTTCCTCAGCAACCACTGTTCGATGCAGCCTTTGTGAAATTCATGTCCACATTGAAGTGTCCCAATGGTCTCTTCATGCTCATACTCTGCCAAAGATATAGCACAAATCTCTCTGGAGTCTTTATCAGCAACTTCTTTAGGCGCAACAACATGATGAGTTCTTGTTTCGACATACCTCATTCTAACATTCTCCTCTTGACGATTATGCAAAGTCCTTCCTGTTGTCACTGACAAGGGCTCGATTGTTGCCTGAGAATATGGCGTATATCTCTGGTTTTGCGAGGGTAGACCTCGCAGATTACCAACTACACGAGTTCCCCATAAGATTATATCTATTGAATCATGATCACTGATGTTAGTTATAACAACACCAGAGGAATGAGCATGTGAGTCACCCATTATTCAATAACACTTATTTAAGAACAAATTAAACCAAAACAATGTTGGGAATTATTTTGAGCTCTTGTAAGGATTACAAGAAGCAAAAACAATGTATAATAAGTTCGAGCAACATTGAGCTATATATACAGATGGCCCACCATATTTTATAGTTCTTTTGAAAAATTAATAAATTGCTTTTCTAATTTGTTTTTGAATCAGATTTATTGACAATATGAAATACACATGAGAATATGGTCACTTAATAAATTTTATACGTTATTTTCTTTCAAAACCATATTTAATGATATGGTTGTTATTTACTTACCTAAATGATTTTAATTCTTATAATTAAATTTGTTTGTGTGGGGAAAACAAACCCGGAAGGAAGTAAAAAGAAATAGGATAAAAGTTAATTTGTTATATAAATTGTGTTAGAAAGCAAGAAAATTAGTCAGATTTGTTAAAGAATTATGTGGTTCTTTGGTCATGTGATAATCAATGAAAATGATAATTAGTGAATCAGTTTGATAAAAAAATATCAATTTAATATAGAGTTGTTTGATCAAACTTTATAAAATAAACTATGGGCCGAATATAGTTTTCAATTTTATAATTTAGAGTTCATATATCTCTCATTATAAAAGTGATTCATATATACCCCTATAAATATACTAGATATACTATTTTTGTCTTATGAAAGTGCAAAGCTTTTTTTTGGTTTTTTTTAATTAAAATAAATCATTCATGTATGGGTTTTTTTATCCTTCTCACACTTGAATTTTTTTGTCTTCTTTGATTGATTAAAAATTTGAGTTTATTATTTTGATGGCCAAATTTATTTTTCACTCATTTTCTCATAATATTTATCATAGATCAGCCAATATGTTTTTTACAACTACAAAAATTTAATTAAAATATGGCCCCACAAAAAAGAAATACTTCTTTTCTTTTTTCTTTTTTCATCCGGAAGTCTTTCTTTTTATTTCACATATTCTTACACTCAAGAATGAAAGAAAAAATTAAATTAGAATAGGAAACTGAAAGGACGTTAGACACTCAATGTGAACAAGAACCAGGTTTTTTTTTGACAACCTACAGAGAAATACTAAAATTGATTCGACACCAAACGTTATAGTGAAAAAACTCTTTTCTCAAGGGAGAAACAACCACTACCTACAATGTGTAGGATTTCACCAATTTCACTAACTTCAAAGAGCAACACAAAGATTACAACTCAATTATCACTCTCTCACTTCTCACTTCACAACACTAACAATCTACTCGGATTGCTTCACAACTCCACTAATCTACTGCGATCGCTTACTCTACTCTCCAAGAAGTCACACCCTCTTCTTGTTTCAACTCCCTCAAAACATGTTCACACTTAAAATATTTGTCCCTAAATAATAATTCTAAGTAGAAAACATAAAAACAAATAAGCCTTTTCAGAAAGAAATTTTAACTCTAGATCTTCTTTCTTCCAAAGTGTTGCTCCAGGATCGTTCCTTGCCCTTGCTAGTAGATCACCAATGTTTGCTTGGTGCAAAAGTTGCTCTTCTAGGTTTCTATTGATCCTTATATAATTCATAGTAGAAGAGTCCTGATCGGAGTGCTATTCTTAGCCAGAATTCTCATTTACCTTATTTGGGAGTCTGTTGAGGTAAAATGAGGTTTTTCTCTTTTTTCCTCTCTTTTATCCAATATGCCCTTTGCCTGGTTCTACCAAAATTAACATTGGTCCACATTTTTTGATTTACTTCTTGTTTGGGATATCTTCATAACATTCTTCAGCCTTTCATTTGGCCTCTCATCCTACCTTCTAAGCTTGATTCACTTTGCCATTATCAAAACACCCAACCTTCAGTATGCCAACAAATTCTCTCTTTTTGATGATGGCGAGCCTATTATGTTCCAATGTATCTTTCTAATCTACATTCACAAAGGCACACAACATATCTTCCCTCTTTTGACATCACAAAAAGAAGAAAAGAACCAAGTTAAAAGTGAGGCAAAAACGTACTCATATCCTGAACGGTTAGCATGCATATCACATAGAGAACCATGAAACAATCAGTCCGAAGATATTAGCCATCCTAACTGAACAAACATCAAAGGTCTGAAGCATAAATAACAAGTCATTCATATTCAAGCATGCACTGCAATTAAATCCCAAAGGCAAAAGGGTATTAACAAGTCAATACTATCAGCAAAGCATCCAAGAACCAAAAAATAAAATCTACAACAGCCATAAGAGAACATTGTGGTGTACAAAAATAGGAGGGGAGTAGTAGGGAAAGGTCAAAAGATCAAGGAACTAAAAAGGGTGAGGATGAGGCTATAAGCTTCAATAGCTTATATTATCCATACGGGCAACTACATCTTGAGTGTCTATCAACTGCCCTTTCAACACATTCACTTCAGCCTTTATCTTAGCCGTCTAGTTTCTGGCGGCCTAAAGATCTACAATCAATTGAGAAACTGTCCTATCACTTTAGGAGCTGCCGAGCTAGACATCTATGCTACATTTGATAGGCAGTCACATTCAGCCAATGTAGTCTTATCGATCTTGTTTTTCTTAGTGATTTGATATCAATCGTCTCGAGGAATAACAAGGCTCTAAAAATAATGGTCAGTAGGTTTCCATATGCCAGTTGGTGAGAACCAGGAAGTGAATCATTCACCCTTACCATTTTTTCAATTATTAGGAGATGTTTGTGATGGAGCGCTATGGAAGGGCTTCGACAAGGCAGTGAAAGAAGATGCTCTAGGTGGGAAGTAGGGAGTTTCCCTTTTTTAGGGCTTTTATTAATGATATAAGCCAACTCTTAAATACCAAATCACTACCCTTCCTCTCAATAACTACCTCATTAGGGAATTCAAAGTTGACCACTCGGGTTCTACAATTAGTGGACGCATAAGAAGCATAAAGTCAATCCATGCCACGAATAACATCAAAATTAGTAATGTAAAATTCAATAATATCACAGAGAATTACATTATGCAAGACCGACACGTGGCAACTTCTATTAACTCTCTTGGCTAGAACAAAATCACTAACGGTGGTATAAACTGAAAGGGGCTCTAACAAGACTTTCGGATATATACCTGTTAAACTTGGAAGAACCTTGTGACTTATCCTGATGGAGTAGCTTGATATTGATGATAACGTTCTTTTATGTTGGTTGGAACATTAAGGCATTCAGAGATCTTATACCTCATTTTACCTCATCCATAACAAGCACCCATACTGATTAAATATTTGTTTGCATGGTTCCTTCCACACTTGGAGCACTTAAGGAAAGTAGGTCCACTAATGCCACCACCTTTGGCATTAGGGTTTGGAACCCTATCTTTGTCAAATCATTGGTCTGAAGCTTGTGAAGAACCTTGTCCATGAAAATTTAGGCCTTGTTGTAAAAGGAAATTATCACAATCTAATTTTGATTGTGAAAACCCACCTTCAAACCAAGCCTTCTTGGACATCCTCACTTTTCTTTCCTTAAGCTTCTCCCTCCCTATTTGCAGGGCCTATATAATGAACCTAGAAAAGACCATCTCTGTGATATGCATTATGATTTGGCATATTTTAACCAAAAAATCCAACACCCCTGTGATAAAACGTACTCATTCGGGAACAGGAGTTGGCTACCAAGGAAGGAACATACTTGGATAACTTTTTGAAATTGAGGGTGTGCTCTCGCACACTCATATTGACTTATTTGAGATTGATGAGTTCCCATACTTTTGTCTCTCTTAAGTCAAGTGGAAATAAGCGACCAAGAAATGCAATCTTTAAGTACTCAAAACCTATGGGATCCTCTACAACTCTTTCGCTCTTTCATTGATTATAGAACAATTGTGCAACACTTTTGAGTTGTTAGGATGCCAAGTCCGCCTTCTCCTCTACAGGTACCCTTATGATAGCAACGATCTTATATACTTCATCAATCAAATCTTGGGATCTTCATCAAATTTGGACCGATGAAACTCAGGAGATCTCATTCTTTTAAAGTCCCTAATCCTAGAAGTTGGTGTAGCCACATTTGAAGGAGCAACCCCCCCCCCCCCCTCCCCACATTAACTTGGGTGAATCCTGGCTTGGGCTATCATGGAGATGGTGGTCCAAAACTTGGCACTTTGGTAACTTGATCGGATAGAGGATCATTAGGGGCTTGCGAGCTTGTCCCTCACTAGCATCAAGCCCTATTTAAAATTGAGCTCTTCTTAGAGGCATTTTCTGAAAATTGCAAAGAACAATCTTTAGAGAGAAAGTCTTGGAGTACACTCTATCGTACAACATAGAACAAGAATGAAGTGATGATTTTCCTAAAACTCCTCATAGCCTCCTACATATAGATATGTGTGATTTATACCCATAAATAAGACTCTACTTGATACAGCATGTTGGACTTCATAGGATACTTAAAAATCTTGTGCTTCCATACCAAATTTGTCGACACGGTGATTAGGATTTCCGAAGGAACCACAACCAAGCTTCTAGCATATGAAGCATACATAAGGTAAAAAATAAGCAACAATAATGTAGAAAAACTCATAGGAAACTAAGAGTATAGCATAGTAAAGGAAGTAGCAAGACAACATAGACTTGATACATATACAAACATGCCGCTAATATATATAACATGTGAGGCCTTAGGACATGTTCTGGACTCACCTTTAACAAAATGAAACAACATGAATTAGTTTTAAAGTATCGACAACAACAACAACAACAACATACCCAGTGAAAAGTATCGACATAGACTAATAATAAAAAGAAAGAAAATATAGACTTTGCTTGCACTTGATGCATGAGGAATCACCGCACAATCTTCAATGTAGAGCATAGCTAGCCACGTGTGTGAGGAGTAGGATAAGAGCCCTGGCCTTTATTTAAAACAATGTTGGAAAAGAACATGAGTTAGTACATTTGAATATACTAAGTATGTAAGCAATGCAAATAAACATAAACCCTATAATACAATTGACCAAGAACATATCACAGTGAGAGATGTATTTCAAAAGCATAAGTAAACACGAGGATGTCAATGAACAAGGAAATAATAAAGGTAATCGTGTAAAAGTAGGGCTATGCATAGCCAAGTAAATGCATCATAAAGAACCATATTGTAATTTCATAATCATGACTTGTAAGTAAAAACTTGGGCAAAGTATGAGTTCACATGTGATATACTGAAATCATGAAATTAGATTGAAAAGATGTATAATCATGGAAATTAAATTGAATCAAAATCCAAGTAAAATCTCACGAACCCTAGATAGAATGCAATTGTATTCACTTGCAAAACCATAGAAATCATTGAATTAATAGCAATACATGCATAATTAAATAAATAATCATAATCTAAATCATAATGTATGTTAGAATTTAGATTATGAGAAACCCATAAAATACATACTTGAAAGAAAAGTTTACTGATGATTTTTCACATTATGAATATGTTTGTTTATTGATTTTTCATGTTATGAATGTTTATTGAATGAAAAGTTTCAAGTGATAAATTCTTTTGAGGTATTTTTTAATGAGGATGGAATTGAGGATGATGAAGATCACACAAGTATCCTAAGTGACTAGTTAATGAACACTGTACTTTACATATTACTAGAGTAATTTTAATTTGATGCCCAGTCTTATACATTTATAGTTGCATGTCCCTATGTTTCTTCTAAGGCTAGGTGCTCATGCACTATAGCTTAGTATTTTCATTTGTCACACGTGAATGGCTTTATAAAATCAGGAACAAAAATTCAGCATGTTTAGAAAATCCAAGATACTTGCACTACACTTGTTCAAAATTGAAAGGTGGAATTTTATTGCATTTGATCCATTTTTTATGCTTAGAAAATCCTGTTTTGCAAATGTGATGTGTTTTTATGCTCATGTGCAGGGAAATATGTGACAGAGTGCAAATGAAACAAAAGAGCTGGAAAAGTTGTTGAAGTGATGGACCACGAGCCATGGGTTGGGCCATGAGAGTGAAGTAGATAGAAGATCTAAGGAAAAAATTCTAAGGCAACCACCACGAGCCCCTATAGGGGTTGAGGTAAGAACCACGAACCATGGTCAAGGTCGTGGTGAGTTGTAGCTAAGGAGTTGAAGGATTTTGTTAAGAGGAACTCCACGAGGCCCTTGTACAGGATGTGGAGTTGATCACGGATTGTTGTAACGCCCGTAAAAAGACCTGAAGAGTTTTTGGCTCATGGATAGGATGAATGAGGAATGGGGCGTGAAGAGATTAACAGCTCATGGAAAGTGTCTGTGAATATGAAGCTTGGGACAGTTCTGGCCTAAGTTGAACTCCATGGACCGTTATACGGTCCATAAAACTCAGTATAGTCCGTGAAGAGCCCTCATGAAAACATGCCGACTTAAGTTTTCCTAGTCGATTTAGGTCTTGATTTTGTAATTCTATAAATACCCAACTTCATTTTATTTTAGGGTTATGCATTGTTATGTAGTTTTTATTATTTTTTAGGGAATTATGAACAATGTGAGACACATAACTTCGAAACTTTTGAGAATCATATTCATGCAATACAATACTTTGTTCGCTCTTGATTCTCGTTCTTCGTTCTTGTGGTTCAAGGATTGTATGTTTTGTCTTATGAAATTTACATCAATTCTTGATTCATTACTTATGAATATGAATAGCTAAACCCCATAACTAAGGTTGTGAGAACCATGATAATATAACAAAGTAGGCAAACATATAGGTGATTTTTGTTCTTTATTTGGCATTTTCCTAGTATTGTTCATCCTATTTTCCTTTTAACAAGTGCACACGTTAAAACCTTTTGTACTCATTACTTGTTTGGGAGAGGGTTAGTGATTAGAAATAGATAACTACATGATTCAAGGCAATAAACCTTTGTCTAAGAACTAGAGCTCGATATGGATATTTTTTGAGGTCAAAAGCAAGAATTGGTTAGTTACACATTCGAAGACTGGGAGGTGTGCATCTAATAGATAGACGGAGAGGTGTTTAGATGTGCATAGCTTGCTAGAGCTTGCATGCAATGCATTGACATGATATCACCAATATGAAATGTCTACCGAGTTATATGTCATGGGGAACACAATACTAGTATACCCCTAATGTTGAACTCAATCTTAAGTAGGTTTATTCTTTTACTACAAACATTGTTATATTAATCTAATAACTAAAAATTTTACTTACGCTTTTTACTTTCTGAGAATAGAGACTACAACTGGATACTAGTGCAAGTGGTTATTTCGTCTGCATTCTCTGTGATTTAGAGTTGATATATCTCTCGTTATAAAGTGGCTCGTATATACCCCTATTGTAACACAAATAGACTAGATATACCATATTCATCTGATGGAAGTGAAAACATTTATTTCAAATTTATTTTTATTAAAAGAATAATTCATATATGGTATTTTTTATCCTTCTCACACTTGAAATTTTTTACTTTTTTGATTCAACGACTAATTTGGATTTATTATTTTGATGGTCAAATTTATTTTTTACTCATTTTGTTGTACTATTTATCATGCATGAGCTGATATTCTTTTACAACTACAAAAATAAATTACAATATAGTCCAAAAAAATAAATTTTTATTTTTTTCTTTTCTGATCTCTTCTTTCATTCGGACTTCTTCTTTTTTCTCATATTTTTACACTCAAGCATGAAAGAAAAATGATGAAATATGAATAAGAAACAAATAGATTATACAGAAGATATCTAAAACTCAAATTAGTTGTTGAATCGAAAAATTTAAAAAGAACTATGCATGAGAAGGAACAATATACTCCTGTACTTTGTTAGAAAGATCATATTCATCTCTACATAGATTATTTTTAAAAATAAAAACATAATTTACAAATTAATGTTTTCACTTCCTTTAAATGAAAATGGTGTATGTAAGGTAATATTATAAGGATATGGGTATATGTGAGCCACTTTTTATTGAAAGGGGCATATGTAAGCCATTTTTACAATAAGGAGCATATCAACTCTAAATTACAAAATTAAGGGGAAGGTCAATCCCATTTTCCTATTATTAAAAGTATTTTTATCTAATGAATTTTGAAAAAAAAACACTTTTAAATATCATAATTTATTTTATTTTGATATTGTAATGACAATATAGCAAATGCCAATTTGGTTCCCTACTGACTACAGATTTATTTGAGGAAGGCTTCTGGAAAGCATATCGCCGTTCCGGCTGATGAACCTGTGATGGATCCACCTTGTGAGGGTATCATTCTCCATATGACCAGGAATGTGAAAACAGTCTTGATCTTCCTATAAACAAAGTCTGACTGGGATAAGTAAAATGTCAGCCATGTAAAGCAAAAGCGTTAAAGACGGTGATCGGAGCACGTTTATGAGAAAAGTCGAGGTAGCATAATGTTTCCTTTCATAGAGGGGTCCTAAAAGGAAACCGAAGTCTAAGAAAGAAAAACATTAACTTGAAGAAGGAGAAGTCACACATCTATAAAGAGGATAAGGGTTTTACCATAGAGAGCTATACAAGCAGAATTCAATCAAATAGCAAAAGTTAATATTTGAGTGAGTTCTGATTGAAGATTCAAGTGCAACTGATACAAAGAAACAAGATTGAAGAACCAATTCTATAGGCTTATGCTTCATAGTTGTTGAGTCAATTTTTGCTTGTATTGTTACTTTTTGACACCCGACTTTTTGCAATTTAAAGAATCTTCATATGAGGAGGCTGTGGAATCGGCTATTACTAATAATTATGTATGATAAGGCATTAAAAGAAATAGAGGGTGCAGGGGAATATATGCAGAGTAATTAAGTTCCCCAATTAGAATTACATCAATTGATCAAAAAGGGCTATATGCAGTGGAATTCAGTACCTAGATTGGATGCTCTAGAGTTGGACATGAACATCAACGCTGAACCATTATTACCGCCCTTATACTTTTGAAGCCAATTCCATGCTCAATTTTGATCATGAATATTTATGTGCTGACTTTGGTCTAAAAGATATACTACTAGACTCTGACGATGTAGTTCAAATATATTACAAGGAAGCTGAGGGTTGTGAATCAGCAACACACAAGAACCTATTAATTTTGATTGTGTACAAAGCATTTTAGCTTCATTGATTGAGCATTTAGTAAGTCCTTCACTTCCCATCTTTTGTGTCGCTTCTTCATTAAATTTCTCTACTTTTATTAAATGTTATAGTACTTATTAGATTATCACCCTTTACTCAGAAGTGAATAAAGCCAACAATGCCATTTTATGATATCTCACAGTGTCATCGACTATAACTCTATAATGATTTATATTTGTGGTTGTTTAAGTAGAACAACTAAATCATGTAAAGTACAGCTTTTCCAGAAAACCTCCCTTAAACACTGTTGACTGACGAGTAAAATAAACGAAACAAGAAATTGTTTGTCATCTCTGGCATCATTTGTCTCTTCTTCATTTTTTGCAATTTGTCGTGCGACTCAAGCGCTTAAGAACCTCCATAGAGAAACAGAAGAACTAATCTACACAGAGCAGCAACATGCAGGAAATAGATGAACATGATAATCAAATTATCTGGTAACCTAAGAGCCTTGCAAAAGGAGAAGAACAGTCCCCAGGAATTGAAGAACGCGGGAGAGATTATCAAAGAAAACTTTAATCATTACCTTCTGGGATAAGGTCCACAGGGCTAAGGACATTACATACCGCTTAAAAATACTTGCAGATCACATGACTTCTTAGACAATCTATGTAGAAATAGAGCCAGGAAATGGTAAATGTTTACATTTTTATCCCTTCAGCATAGGATTCGATTAAATTCATGCACGCTTGCTCCCAAATGACTCTTGGCTCCTCAATTTACTTGTGGAATTACTCTGGGTATGATGTTGTACTGAAATCACATATACCTCAAGCCTTGCACATCTAATTTCATCAAACAACTCCCGCAATGTTTCCCTTCAGTATCTAACATCAAGAGAACCATTCTATAATGACAAATGAAGAGATGTTGTTCGCAACCTAGAAATGCTTGAGGGGAAACAAACAAATGTGAAAATCTATTGTCAAACTTTGCTACATGTTAGATTACGACAAATAATAATGTTATTTCTATGCAACAAAAGAATAGATCTAATTGTTAACCGAGAAGATTGGAGAGATCAATTGGATAGATCAGCTAGCTCTCTAGAAAAGAAAACTAAAAATAAAGAAGTATAATAGAGAGTAGATCTGTAATATCTCGCAATAATCTCCAGAGAAAAAGGGAAGATATTGCATTCTCTATCAAATCATAGATCATATATTACGTTGCAACCTAATTCAATATTTGTGGTCAGTTATGTGTTAATATCACCGAAAGACTAATGAATTTTAAATCATAATAGAAAGGGACTGCATCCAATCATCTTGTCAAATGTTTCCTATGTGCACCCAATTAAACCAATAGGACGATCAAGTCCGATGAAGTTCTTTACATGAGAATTGTAGAAGCTAGTAACAGTCAACATCATCGTTCTTAGCTTCTTTGTTGTCTTCACTTCCGCTAGATGTAATATTGAGCTCGATCAATTATGAACTCCCCTGATCATATTTTTTTCTAGGAAAAGCAAAACATGATATTTTGTTTTCTTCCTTTTGTACTTGTCTAAATGGTTTCTAACATGTGCTACGCTTTTTACCATAGCCAACATTGCTCATATACACATTTAAACTATGTGCTATCAGAAAATAAGGAAACAGACAAGCTAAATATTTGGTTTATTAGAAGATTTTTTTTTCCTCAAAATAATGAGAATTTTATTTATATCTAAAAAAAAACTCATTTGGGCCTATTACCCAAATCCAAATTATAAAACATAAATACTCCCTGAAGCCCATCTCAAACATGGACCTAAAAATTAGCTTCTATGTAACACTTCCTATTTTTAGGGTTTCCCAAGTACCTCCCCTTTCCCTATTTTTTAAAAACCCACTCCATTTGTGAATATTGTTGCCTAGATCAAACCGACTATTCGCCTTCTTTTGCTTTGGTTTACAACCCTTCTTTCCTCGATGTTGTTCTTCTATGCTATGTGCCCAACTGTCAAAAGTAATCAGATGATATACATCATAATTATTGTGTCTTAACACTATTTAGGACAAAAAAAATTATTCTTGTATGTATCAGTGATGTATAGAGAATAACATCCACCACTTAAAAAGAACTCATCTTACCAAGTTTAATGAGATATGTTTTATAATATACCAGCACAAACAATTATGGGACTTGCAACTTTTTCTTTTTTCAAAAAAAAAAAACTTTAGACTAATAGAACACAATCTTGGGATAAAGTAATCTCTAAATACCATGCATTTCTACAGTAAAAATTATTCTTGCTGTGAAGGGCAAACCGAAGCTCGGCAGATAGGACAATCATTTCTCCTCAGCAACCACTGTTCGATGCAGCCTTTGTGAAATTCATGTCCACACCGAAGTGTCCCAATGGTCTCTTCATGCTCATATTCCGCCAAACATATAGCACAAATCTCTCTGGATTCTTTATCAGCAACTTCTTCAGGTGCAGCAACATGATGAGTTCTTGTTTCAACATACCTCATTCTAACATTCTCCTCTTGATGATGATGCAAAGTCCTTGCTCTTGTCAATGACAAGGGCTCGATTGTTGACTGAGAAAATGGCGGATATCTCCGGTTTTGTGAGGGTAGACCTCGCGGATTACCTGCTACACGAGTTCCCCTTAAGATCATATCTATTGAATCACGATCACTGATGTTAGTTATAACAACACCAGAAGAATGAGCATGTGAGTCACTCATTTTTCAATAACACTTATTAAAGAACAAATTAAATTAAAACAATGTTGGAAATTATTTTGAGCTCTTGCAAGGAATACAAGAAGCAGAAATAATGTATAATAAGTTCGAGCAACATTGAGCTATATATAAAGAGATGGCCCACCAAATTTTATAATTCTTTTGAAAAATTAATAAATTGCATTCCTAATTTGTTTTTGAATCAGATTTATTGACAATATGAAATATACATGAGAATATGGTAACTTAATAAGTTTTATGCGTTATTTTCTTTCAAAATCAGAATTATTGATGTGGTTGTTATTTACTTACCTAAATGATTTTAATTCTTATAATTAAATTTATTTGTGTGAGCAAAACAAACGCGGAAGGAAGTAAAAAGAAATAGGATAAAAGTTAATTGTTATATAAATTGTGTTAGAAAGCAAGAAAATTAGTCAGATTTGTCAATGAATTATGTGGTTGTTTTGTCATGTGATAATCAATAAAAATGATAAATAATGAGTCAGTTTGATAAAAAAATATCAATTTAATTTAGAGTTGTTTGATTAAACTTTATAAAATAATCCATGGGCCTAATATAGATAATATAGTTTTTAATTTTACAATTTAGAGTTCATATATCTCTCATTAAAAAAGTGATTCATATATACCCCTATAAATACACTAGATATACTATTTTCGTCTTATGAAAGTGCAAAGTTTTTTTTTTGTTTATTGTTTATTAAAATAAATCACTCATATATGGGTTTTTTTCCTTCTCACAGTTGAATTTTTTTTTAATCTTCTTTGATTTAATGACAAATTTGAGTTCATAAGTTTGATGTCCAAATTTATTTTTCACTCATTTTCTCATAATATTTATCATAGATGAGCCAATTATTTTTTACAACTACAAAAAAAAAATTACAATATGGCCCCACAAAAAAATACTTCTTTTCTTTTTTTCTTTTTTCATCCTGAAGTCTTTCTTTTTATTTCTCATATTCATACGCTAAAGAATGAAAGAAAAAAATGAAATTAGAATAAGAAACTGAAAAAACGTCAGACACTCAATGTGAACAAGAACCAGATTCGTTTTTGACAACTTAAAGAGAAATACTAAAATTGATTCGACACCAAACGTTATAGTGGAAAAACTCTTTTCTCAAGGGAGAAACAACCACTACCTACAAGGTGTAGGATTTCACCAACTTCACTAACTTCAAAGAGCAACATCAAGATCACAATTCAGTAAGATCACTCACTCACTTCTCACTTCACAACTGTAACAATTTACTCTTAAAGTTATGAGCATTATAAAAGTTATTCTGGGAGTAGTATTGAGCACCGAGATGAGTAAGAGTAATAATAAATTGAACTCATAAACTACGTAGCCGGTGTGGGATAGAATTGTACCAAGAGTACAACTCCTCATTGACACTGAGATGGCTCAGTTTTGGGATGGACCCACTCCCCTAGTTTTTGTCCCTTACCCTGGCAAAGTATGGGATGGCTCTGGCATTGTGGGCAAAATGATGTATCATAATGAAGCTCATAGTGATGGTTGTCGATTAAAGAAAATCCCCAAGCTCAAGTAAACTAATTTTTGCATATAGATTTTTAGCATATGTATTTACTTTTTGCATACACTCTATCTATTATCATTGCTATCTTATTCTGAGACAGTTTTAGTTGCTTTGGAGTATAGTGCCCTATCCTAAGTCTCCCATTTTGGCTATTTTATATGCTCATACATTCCATGTACTGACGTTCTTTGGACCTGCATCGTTATATGATGCAAGTGCAGGTGATAGAGTTCCTTAGTAGACACTTTGTTGAGGACCAACATTTCATTCAGCCATTTGGTGAGGCCTCTTACCTGTCAGAGGCTTTGGAGGAACTTTATTTATGTTTTAGCATTTCTTTTTAGTTGTGGTTACCGTGGGTCTGTCATGGTAGTTGTCTTGGATTATTTTAGTTAGAGGTTTCATAGACTTTATTACAGGAGTTTAAGTTCATACTTTAAGTTATTTTTGGATATTTCCACTATTCAGTTTGTTTAGATTTTTGCAGTATCTTTACTTATTATATCTAAGCCTATCATTTATTTATTTAAGTCTTCCGCTGAGTAAAGTATCAAGGCCAAGTGTTTTGCTTGGGACTAGAAATGATTTTGGCTGGC
Source organism: Solanum rostratum (assembly GCA_029948455.1). NCBI lineage: Eukaryota > Viridiplantae > Streptophyta > Magnoliopsida > Solanales > Solanaceae > Solanum > Solanum rostratum. The sequence continues at coordinate 6,075,564 of CM057051.1, forward strand.
GACCACATCCTGGGTGTAGACTCGGGGTGCGACAAGAATATTAATGATTTCTTCATTTAATGACATGCTAATAACTTTTACCCATGAAATTCTTTGGTTTTCAGGAGAATCCATCTCAAAGGTGAAGAAATAAATTATTGCCATCTTTTCCCCTTCAAATATTAATCCTTTCTTTAAGAATTTCAAGCGTGTGATGTATGTAAAACTATCATAGTGAGAAATTAAGTTCTTCCTCACACCTTATATGTAGTGGCAGAGCCAGGATTTGAACTAAGGGGGTTCAAAATCTGAAAAAGAAAACACACGAACTAGCCTAAGAGGGTGTGACATCTTCTATATATTACAACAACAACAACATACCCAGTGGAATCCCACAAGTGGGGTCTGAGGAGGGTAGAATATACGCAGACCTTACCACTACCTCATAGAAGTAGAGAGGTCTTCACTTCCGCTAGCTGTAATATCGAGCTCGGTCAATTATGAGCTCCCCTGATCATATCTTTTTCTAGGAAAACAAAAATATGTTATTGTGTTTTCTTCCTTTTGTACTTGTCTGAATGGCTTCTAACATGTGCAACGCTTTTTACCATAGCCAACATTTCTCATATACACATTTAAACTATGTGCTATCGAAATATCAAAAAATAAGGAAACAGACAAGCTAAATATTTAGTTTATTAGAAGATTTTTTTTCAAAATAATGAGAATTTTATTTATATCTAAAAAAAACTCATTTGAGCCTATTATCCAAATCCAAATTATAAAACATAAATACTCCCTGAAGCCCATCTCGAATATGGACTGGAAAATTAGTTTCTATGTAACACTTTCTATGTTTAGGGTTTCCCAAGTACCTCCCCTTTCCCTCTCTTCTTAAAAACCCTCTCCATTTGTGAATATTGCTACCTGGATCAAACTGTCTCTTTGCCTTCTTTTGCTTTGGGTTACCAACCTCCTTTCCTTGGTGTTGTTCTTCAACGCTATGTGTTGAACTGTCAAAAGTAATCAGATGATATACATCATAATTGTTGTGTCTTAACACTATTTAGGACAGGAAAAAATGTTCTTGTATATAACAATGATGTATAGAGAATAACATCCACCACTTAAAAAGAACCCAAATTACCAACTTTAATGAGATATGTTTTTAATATACCTACACAAACAATTATGGGACTTGCAACTTCTTCTTTTTTCAAAAAAAAAAAAAAACTTCAGACTAATAGAACAAAGTAATCTCTAAATACCATGCATTTCTATAGTAAAAATTATTCTTGATGTGAAGGGCAAACTGAAGCTCGGCAGATAGGACAATCATTTTTCCTCAGCAACCACTGTTCGATGCAGCCTTTGTGAAATTCATGTCCACATTGAAGTGTCCCAATGGTCTCTTCATGCTCATACTCTGCCAAACATATAGCACAAATCTCTCTGGAGTCTTTCTCAGCAACTTCTTTAGGCGCAACAACATGATGAGTTCTTGTTTCGACATACCTCATTCTAACATTCTCCTCTTGACGATGATGTAAAGTCCTTCCTGTTGTCACTGACAAGGGCTCGATTGTTGCCTGAGAATATGGCATATATCTCTGGTTTTGCGAGGGTAGACCTCGCAGATTACCAACTACACGAGTTCCCCATAAGATTATATCTATTGAATCATGATCACTGATGTTAGTTATAACAACACCAGAGGAATGAGCATGTGAGTCACCCATTATTCAATAACACTTATTTAAGAACAAATTAAATCAAAACAATGTTGGGAATTATTTTGAGCTCTTGTAAGGATTACAAGAAGCAAAAACAATGTATAATAAGTTCGAGCAACATTGAGCTATATATACAGATGACCCACCATATTTTATAGTTCTTTTGAAAAATTAATAAATTGCTTTTCTAATTTATTTTTGAATCAGATTTATTGACAATATGAAATACACATGAGAATATGGTCACTTAATAAATTTTATACGTTATTTTCTTTCAAAACCAGATTTATTGATATGGTTGTTATTTACTTACCTAAATGATTTTAATTCTTATAATTAAATTTGTTTGTGTGGGGAAAACAAACCCGGAAGGAAGTACAAAGAAATAGGATAAAAGTTAATTTGTTATATAAATTGTGTTAGAAAGCAAGAAAATTAGTCAGATTTGTTAAAGAATTATGTGGTTCTTTGGTCATGTGATAATCAATGAAAATGATAATTAGTGAATCAGTTTGATAAAAAAAATATCAATTTAATATAGAGTTGTTTGATCAAACTTTATAAAATAAACTATGGGCCGAATATAGTTTTCAATTTTATAATTTAGAGTTCATATATCTCTCATTATAAAAGTGATTCATATACCCCTATAGATATACTAGATATACTATTTTCGCCTTATGAAAGTGCAAAGCTTTTTTTTGGTTTTTTTTAATTAAAATAAATCATTCATATATGGGTTTTTTATCCTTCTCACACTTGAATTTTTTTGTCTTCTTTGATTGATTAAAAATTTGAGTTTATTATTTTGATGGCCAAATTTATTTTTCACTCATTTTCTCATAATATTTATCATAGATGAGCCAATATGTTTTTTACAACTACAAAAATTTAATTACAATATGGCCCCACAAAAAAGAAATACTTCTTTTCTTTTTTCTTTTTTCATCCGGAAGTCTTTCTTTTTATTTCACATATTCTTACACTCAAGAATGAAAGAAAAAATTAAATTAGAATAGGAAACTGAAAGGACGTTAGACACTCAATGTGAACAAGAACCAGGTTTTTTTTTGACAACCTACAGAGAAATACTAAAATTGATTCGACACCAAACGTTATAGTGAAAAAACTCTTTTCTCAAGGGAGAAACAACCACTACCTACAATGTGTAGGATTTCACCAATTTCACTAACTTCAAAGAGCAACACAAAGATTACAACTCAATTATCACTCACTCACTTCTCACTTCACAACACTAACAATCTACTCAGATTGCTTCACAACTCCACTAATCTACTGCGATCGCTTACTCTACTCTCCAAGAAGTCACACCCTCTTCTTGTTTCAACTCCCTCAAAACATGTTCACACTTAAAATATTTGTCCCTAAATAATAATTTTAAGTAGAAAACATAAAAACAAATAAGCCTTTTCAGAAAGAAATTTTAACTCTAGATCTTCTTTCTTCCAAAGTGTTGCTCCAGGATCGTTCCTTGCCTTGCTAGTAGATCACCAATGTTTGCTTGGTGCAAAAGTTGCTCTTCTAGGTTTCTATTGATCCTTATATAATTCATAGTAGAAGAGTCCTGATTGGAGTGCTATTCTTAGCCAGAATTCTCATTTACCTTATTTGGGAGTCTGTTGAGGTAAAATGAGGTTTTTCTCTTTTTTCCTCTCTTTTATCCAATATGCCCTTTGCCTGGTTCTACCAAAATTAACATTGGTCCCCATTTTTTGATTTACTTCTTGTTTGGGATATCTTCATAACATTCTTCAGCCTTTCATTTGGCCTCTCATCCTACCTTCTAAGCTTGATTCACTTTGCCATTATCAAAACACCCAACCTTCAGTATGCCAACAAATTCTCTCTTTTTGATGATGGCGAGCCTATTATGTTCCAATGTATCTTTCTAATCTACATTCACAAAGGTACACAACATATCTTCCCTCTTTTGACATCACAAAAAGAAGAAAAGAACCAAGTTAAAAGTGAGGCAAAAACGTACTCATATCCTGAACGGTTAGCATGCATATCACATAGAGAACCATGAAACAATCAGTACGAGGATATTAGCCATCCTAACTGAACAAACATCAAAGGTCTGAAGCATAAATAACAAGTCATTCATATTCAAGCATGCACTGCAATTAAATCCCAAAGGCAAAAGGGTATTAACAAGTCAATACTATCAGCAAAGCATCCAAGAACCAAAAAAGAAAATCTACAACAGCCATAAGAGAACATTGTGGTGTACAAAAATAGGAGGGGAGTAGTAGGGAAAGGTCAAAAGATCAAGGAACTAAAAAGGGTGAGGATGAGGCTATAAGCTTCAATAGCTTATCCATATGGGCAACTACATCTTGAGTATCTATCAACTGCCCTTTCAACACATTCACTTCAGCCTTTATCTTAGCCGTCTAGTTTCTGGCGGCCTAAAGATCTACCATCAATTGAGAAACTGTCCTATCACTTTAGGAGCTGCCGAGCTAGACATCTATGCTACATTTGATAGGCAGTCACATTCAGCCAATGTAGTCTTATCGATCTTGTTTTTCTTAGTGATTTGATATCAATCGTCTCGAGGAATAACAAGGCTCTAAAAATAATGGTCAGTAGGTTTCCACATGCCAGTTGGTGAGAACCAGGAAGTGAATCATTCACCCTTACCATTTGTTCAATTATTAGGAGATGTTTGTGATGGAGCGCTATGGAAGGGCTTCGACAAGGCAGTGAAAGAAGATGCTCTAGGTGGGAAGTAGGGAGTTTCCCATTTTTAGGGCTTTTATTAATGATATGAGCCAACTCTTAAATACCAAATCACTACCCTTCCTCTCAATAACTACCTCATTAGGGAATTCAAAGTTGACCACTCGGGTTCTACAATTAGTGGATGCATAAGAAGCATAAAGTCAATCCATGCCACGAATAACATCAAAATTAGTAATGTAAAATTCAATAATATCACAGAGAATTACATTATGCAAGACCGACATGTGGCAACTTCTATTAACTCTCTTGGCTAGAACAAAATCACTAACGGTGGTATAAACTGAAAGGGGCTCTAACAAGACTTTCGGATATATACCTGTTAAACTTGGAAGAACCTTGTGACTTATCCTGATGGAGTAGCTTGATATTGAGGATAGCGTTCTTTTATCTTGGTTGGAACATTAAGGCATTCAGAGATCTTATACCTCATTTTACCTCATCCATAACAAGCACCCATACTGATTAAATATTTGTTTGCATGGTTCCTTCCACACTTGGAGCACTTAAGGAAAGTAGGTCCACTAATGCCACCACCTTTGGCATTAGGGTTTGGAACCCTATCTTTGTCAAATCATTGGTCTGAAGCTTGTGAAGAACCTTGTCCATGAAAATTTAGGCCTTGTTGTAAAAGGAAATTATCACAATCTAATTTTGATTGTGAAAACCCACCTTCAAACCAAGCCTTCTTGGACTTCCTCACTTTTCTTTCCTTAAGCTTCTCCCTCCCTATTTGCAGGGCCTATATAATGAACCTAGAAAAGACCATCTCTGTGATATGCATTATGATTTGGCATATTTTAACCAAAAAATCCAACACCCCTGTGATAAAACGTACTCATTCGGGAACAGGAGTTGGCTACCAAGGAAGGAACATACTTGGATAACTTTTTGAAATTGAGGGTGTGCTCTCGCACACTCATATTGACTTATTTGAGATTGATGAGTTCCCATACTTTTGTCTCTCTTAAGTCAAGTGGAAATAAGCGACCAAGAAATGCAATCTTTAAGTACTCAAAACCTATGGGATCCTCTACAACTCTTTCGCTCTTTCATTGATTATAGAACAATTGTGCAACACTTTTGAGTTGGTAGGATGCCAAGTCCGCCTTCTCCTCTACAGGTACCCTTATGATAGCAACGATCTTATATACTTCATCAATCAAATCTTGGGATCTTCATCAACTTTGGACCGATGAAACTCAGGAGATCTCATTCTTTTAAAGTCCCTAATCCTAGAAGTTGGTGTAGCCACATTTGAAGGAGCAACCCCCCCCCCTCCCCACATTAACTTGGTTGAATCCTGGCTTGGGCTATCATGGAGATGGTGGTCCAAAACTTGGCACTTTGGTAACTTGATCGGATAGAGGATCATTAGGGGCTTGCGAGCTTGTCCCTCACTAGCATCAAGCCCTATTTAAAATTGAGCTCTTCTTAGAGGCATTTTCTGAAAATTGCAAAGAACAATCTTTAGAGAGAAAGTCTTGGAGTACACTCTATCGTACAACATAGAACAAGAATGAAGTGATGATTTTCCTAAAACTCCTCATAGCCTCCTACATGTAGATATGGTGTGATTTATACCCATAAATAAGACTCTACTTGATGCAGCATGTTGGACTTCATAGGATACTTAAAAATCTTGTGCTTCCATACCAAATTTGTCGACACGGTGATTAGGATTTCCGAAGGAACCACAACCAAGCTTCTAGCATATGAAGCATACATAAGGTAAAAAATAAGCAACAATAATGTAGAAAAACTCATAGGAAACTAAGAGTATAGCATAGTAAAGGAAGTAGCAAGACAACATAGACTTGATACATATACAAACATGCCGCTAATATATATAACATGTGAGGCCTTAGGACATGTTCTGGACTCACCTTTAACAAAATGAAACAACATGAATTAGTTTTAAAGTATCGACATAGACTAATAATAAAAAGAAAGAAAATATAGACTTTGCTTGCCCTTGATGCATGAGGAATCACCGCACAATCTTCAATGTAGAGCATAGCTAGCCACGTGTGTGAGGAGTAGGATAAGAGCCCTAGCCTTTATTTAAAACAATGTTGGAAAAGAACATGAGTTAGTACATTTGAATATACTAAGTATGTAAGCAATGCAAATAAACATAAACCCTATAATACAATTGACCAAGAACATATCACAGTGAGAGATGTATTTCAAAAGCACAAGTAAACACGAGGATGTCAATGCACAAGGAAATAATAAAGGTAATCATGTAAAAGTAGGGCTATGCATAGCCAAGTAAATGCATCATAAAGAACCATATTGTAATTTCATAATCATGACTTGTAAGTAAAAACTTGGGCAAAGTATGAGTTCACATGTGATTTACTGAAATCATGAAATTAGATTGAAAAGATGCATAATCATGGAAATTAAATTGAATCAAAATCCAAGTAAAATCTCACGAACCCTAGATAGAATGCAATTGTATTCACTTGCAAAACCATAGAAATCATTGAATTAATAGCAATACATGCATAATTAAATAAATAATCATAATCTAAATCATAATGTATGTTAGAATTTAGAGTATGAGAAACCCATAAAATACATACTTGAATGAAAAGTTTACTGATGATTTTTCACATTATGAATATGTTTGTTTATTGATTTTTCATGTTATGAATGTTTGTTTATTGAATGAAAAGTTTCAAGTGATAAATTCTTTTGAGGTATTTTTTAATGAGGATGGAATTGAGGATGATGAAGATCACACAAGTATCCTAAGTGACTAGTTAATGAACACTGTACTTTACATATTACTAGAGTAATTTTAATTTGATGCCCAGTCTTATACATTTATAGTTGCATGTCCCTATGTTTCTTCTAATGCTAGGTGCTCATGCACTATAGCTTAGTATTTTCATTTGTCACACGTGAATGGCTTTATAAAATCAGGAACAAAAATTCAGCATGGTTAGAAAATCCAAGATACTTGCACTACACTTGTTCAAAATTGAAAGGTGGAATTTTATTGCATTTGATCCATTTTTTATGCTTAGAAAATCCTGTTTTGCAAATGTGATGTGTTTTTATGCTCATGTGCAGGGAAATATGTGACAGAGTGCAAATGAAACAAAAGAGCTGGAAAAGTTGTTGAAGTGATGGACCACGAGCCATGGGTTGGGCCATGAGAGTGAAGTAGCTAGAAGATCTAAGGAAAAAATTCTAAGGCAACCACCACGAGCCCCTATAGGGGTTGAGGTAAGAACCACGAACCATGGTCAAGGTCGTGGTGAGTTGTAGCTAAGGATTTGAAGGATTTTGTTAAGAGGAACTCCACGAGGCCCTTGTACAGGATGTGGAGTTGATCACGGATTGTTGTAACGCCCGTAAAAAGACCTGAAGAGTTTTTGGCTCATGGATAGGATGAATGAGGAATGGGGCGTGAAGAGATTAACAGCTCATGGAAAGTGTCTGTGAATATGAAGCTTGGGACAGTTCTGGCCTAAGTTGAACTCCATGGACCGTTATACGGTCCATAAAACTCAGTATAGTCCGTGAAGAGCCCTCATGAAAACATGCCGACTTAAGTTTTCCTAGTCGATTTAGGTCTTGATTTTGTAATTCTATAAATACCCAACTTCATTTTATTTTAGGGTTATGCATTGTTATGTAGTTTTTATTATTTTTTAGGGAATTATGAACAATGTGAGACACATAACTTCGAAACTTTTGAGAATCATATTCATGCAATACAATACTTTGTTCGCTCCTGATTCTCGTTCTTCGTTCTTGTGGTTCAAGGATTGTATGTTTTGTCTTATGAAATTTACATCAATTCTTGATTCATTACTTATGAATATGAATAGCTAAACCCCATAACTAAGGTTGTGAGTGTTAGGATATACTAATAACCATGCGTTTAGATATATTATTATTTATTGAACAATTGTTTATTTATTTATTCAATTCAATAAAGTGTTACTTTAATTAGATCAATTTGTCATATATGTGTCCTCAACTTATATAGTAGATGATTTGGTGTATAGAGTTTGAGCTTATACATAGAAGATCAAATTGTCGGTTCTTATAAGTTGAAATTATAGTTCACAATCTAGATGGAAATTTGGACAACCCATCGGGTAGATTGTAGCACGAGATTATATGTAATTTATCTTGATTACGAGAATGGTATAATTCTAACTTCTCGTGTTAGTACATTTTATATGTATTGAACGGGACCAAGTAGAGATAGATGTTTTGGACTGACTAATAAAAACATGTTCTCTAAACTATTAAATGTACTTATATTCTTAATCTTGATATAACGATTATGAGCTGTATATATTACTTATCATTTTGATTTACTAAAAGGTGAGATTCTGAGATGGGTCAATATGCCTAGTAAGTTGGATGATAATAATATATATTGGTGAAATAATTAGTTAGTTGATGGAATCCATGTCTCAATATAGAGATTAATGATACACCTTTTTATGAGAAGCTTATAAGTTTTCATGTGCAAACCCGGCCGGTAGATTTATAAATCTGGCGCATGAAATAAGTTAAGTATTGCTCTAAAGGAAATTAATCATTAAATTAAATACGTCAGTAATTTAATTTATTGATTAGTATCGGTAGTCTTAACATGGAGAATTACATAAGTGTTTAATGGGAATTTTGAAATATAAATGGAGGAGTGCAATTACGAATTTTTAGTGGAATAATTTGTAATTTATTATGGTAAGAATAATTCAGATTAAAAAGAATTATTTCCATAATAGGAAGCCTCAGTAATAAATTCTGTGGTCCCTACAGTGCCCATATTTAACTAGAACTCAGAGTCCTAATTCTAATAAGAGAACTTTTCTTGTATTTCAAGAAAAGGAAGAATCCTTATTCTTTTAGGATTTGGAGAAGTCCTCTATAAATAGGTTTTCTCCTAACCTAGAAAAAACACAGAAGAAAGAGAAAAGAAAAGAATTAGGATTCTTTACAATATTTGCCCACCCAAATATTGAGAGAGTTCGGGTGTTAATTTGAGATCACTGTAGAAGATCGTGGATCTCGAGTTTGGTTTGCTTCAAGACATCTGCACACGCTTCAAGAGGTATTTCTTGAATTAATTTTCTGTATACTTTGTGTTATACGTATTTATGATTGTTATCTATTATTCATATAAGCGATAAGATCTTGGGAATGCTTCCGCTGTGTAATATTTTCCAACAATTGGCATCAAGAGCCTCGCTTATATTTTTATAGATAATAATTATAAAAAAAAGAAAAAGAAAATATACGTATGACCAATATGTATGTGTGATTCGTGATTGTTGATCTTTTCTTCACAAAGATGACGAATCAGTTAAAACCTTGAGGTGGTTTTTATTGACCAAAATAAGGTTAATAATATTATTTATGAAATAATCAACTAAAGACAACTTACTGTCTCCAATTTATTTTATTTCATCTAAATGATGGTTATTTTAAATTATTTTGTCATATGATATATTATGTTGGTTATTTTCCCTTGGATTATTGGAAAGAAATATTGACAAACTAATTTAAAATAAAAAATAAAATAGAGATTGGATGAATAAAGAAGCAACAGGTGATGTGATTGATATGACACCGTTCAAACCAATCTATTGGTTGTTTTCTTTATATGTTTATGAAACAAATCCATGTTAAGTAATTTCCTTTATGACAGTAATTACTTTCACAATTTTTCCAGTGAAATTATCTTATTATAAAAGGTAGTCTTGGCTAATAAAATAATAGTTCCTAATTATTGGAAATTATGGTGTCGTGTTTCCTAGAAAATAAAGGAAAAATTATATGGTGATAAGGGCTATTCCTCTATAATTATTAAAAATTAAATAGTAATGAAGTATTAAATTTATGTGCTGGCTTAGACCTTCCTTCCTAACGGATGAATTTAATACAAGTCGTTACGTATTTAATTTCTAGTTTGATAATCTGTATTAACTCTCCTAAACTGAGTAATATATGATTGGATCAATGTAACTAGGGTTTGTGATTTTACTTCCTTCTCTATAATTACCAAAAAATTAAATAGTAATGAAGTATGAAATTTATGTGTTGGCTTAGACCTTCCTCCCTAACGGATGAATTTAATACAAGTCATTACGTATTTAATTTCTAGTTTGATAATCTGTATTAACTCTCCTAAAACTGAGTAATATATGATTGGATCAATATAACTAGGTTTTATGATTTTCACTTGACTTAAACTAATAGTAAACTCTCCAACTGAGTTAGGTCTAAACAAGTTTATGGAGTGAAAAATCTGTCATTGCATATGTGTATTGTATGAGTAGTTCTCCAATCCCAACGATTGGCTATTTAAGATGCATGAATATATATATATGTGATGAGTTTGAATTTAATTATTCAATGTTTATATGACTGGATATTGATCTATTGTAACTTTTTCAATCTCAGAAATTCAACATGTCTCCATTTAACCCTATTGCCACTATTTTGAGTCAAAATAAACTTGAGGGTCCTAATTATGTTGACTGGAGAAGAAATCTTGACATTGTGTTAACTGCTGAAGGGTACAAATTTGTACTCCATGAAGAGTGTCCATTAAAACCTGATGAACAGTCTAGTGATGAGGAAAAACTCGCCTATCAAAAATGGCAAAAGGCTGATGAGATGGCGCGGTGTTACATTCTGGCTTCAATGTCAAATGTACTGCAACATCAGAATCAAGCTACAGCCTCTGCTTTTGAGATCCTGGAGAATCTCAAACAAATGTTTGGGGACCAGAATCGCGCAGCTAAGCAGAATGCCATGAGAGACCTCATGAACACTAAGATGGCTGAAAGTACTCCAGTTAGGGATCATGTTCTGAAGATGATAAGTCTTCTGAATGAACTAGAGGTCCTAGGGGCTGAAATTGATAATGAATCTCAAGTTGAGATGATATTGCAATCTCTGCCAGATAGTTTTCAACAATTTCGCCTGAACTATAATATGAGTAAGATGAGTTTGTCTTTGGCGCAATTGTTGAATGAGCTACAAGCGGCAGAGACGATTATCAGAAAACAAGTACCATCTATGGCACTACATGTTGAGAAAGGTTCTACTTCTAAACCGAAAGGTGGACAGAAGAAGAAAAAAGCTCAAAAAGGTAAGGCAGTTGCACCTTCAACTGGAGGCGTGAAAAAGCCTAAGGGCAAGTGTTTTCATTGCAAGATGCCAGGTCATTGGAAGGCGCAGTGTCCAGTTCTCTTAGCCAAGAAAAACTCAGGTAACTCACTTTCACTTGTCGTTGAAACATGTTTAGCGGCTGTTTCTATCACTTCATGGTGTATAGATTCAGGAGCCACTGACCATATCTGCACTACTTTGCAGGGGTTTCAAGAAACGCGCAAGCTAATTAGAGGTGAAGTTAGTGTTTTTCAAGCAGATGGCTCAACGGCTCCAGCATTAGCATTAGGAAATCTTAGCATTTCGTTTGGTAGTGGTAGAGTTTTAATTTTAAAAGACGTTTTATATGCACCTGCCGTTAGAAGAAATTTGATTTCAGTTTCTAAAGCTTTGAGGGATGGTTATGATGTTAATTTTTCTGATAACGGTTGTGTTATTAGTTATAATAAACATTTTATCTCTGCGGGTTCATTAATTGATGGTCTTTATATTATTAATGTCTCTCCAGAACTGCAACAAACTAAAGAACTGAATAATGTGAACATTTCATGTAAAAGAAAACGTTCTTCTGAATTTAATGAGACTTATTTATGGCACTTGCGTCTATGTCATATAAATCTAGATAGGATTTCAAGGTTGGTTCGGGATGGACCTTTAGGTTCATTAAAAGTGGAGGCACTACCAACATGTGAATCTTGTTTAGAAGGAAAAATGACTAAGAGACCCTTCCCCTCAAAAGGAAATAGAGCCAATAATAAATTAGAGCTAATTCATTCTGATTTGTGTGGCCCAATGAGCATACAAGCGAGAGGTGGATATGAGTATTTCGTGACTTTCATTGATGACTACTCAAAATATGGATATATTTATTTGTTGCGTCGTAAGTCTGAATGCTTTGAGAAATTCAAAGAATTTAAGGCAGAAACGGAGAAGCGACATGGAAAATATATCAAGTCACTACGATCTGATCGTGGTGGCGAATACCTCTCCCATGAGTTCATTAGTTACTTATCAGAACAAGGAATTACATCTCAAATGTCTGCGCCAAGAACGCCACAACAAAATGGTGTAGCAAAAAGAAGAAACAGAACTCTTTTAGAAATGGTCAGATCTATGATGAGTTACTCTGATTTGCCTTTTTCATTTTGGGGATATGCATTAGAAACTGCAAATTATATTCTGAACTTAGTTCCTTCTAAGTCTGTACCTATGACACCCATTGAATTGTGGACTGGGCGTAAACCTAGTTTGAAACACATTCGGATTTGGGGATGTCCAGCACATGTGCTGAAAGGGAAGACAGATAAATTGGAGCCTAGAACAGAAGTATGTGTTTTTATTGGGTACCCCATAGGAACAAAAGGTGGTTTGTTTTATAATCCTAAGGAAAAGAAAGTCGTTGTAAGTACCAATGCTAAGTTCCTTGAAAGAGATTTTTTAACAAACCATGTTCCCAGAAGTAAACTAGTTTTACGGGAATTAAGCAAAGAGATAACAAATCAATCTACTGAATATAATGAAAGCCAAATTAAAACCCCAGATGTTAGACTTAACATACCATTACATTCTAGTAGTGGGAGTGATGTTAATAGACACACAATTCCACAAGTACAGAATCCTGAAAATCCATTACATCAAGGCAGTGGGAGTAGCACTGAGCAGATTGCATTAGAGGAAGAAGTTGTTAATATCTCTACACCGCAAGGTGATGAAGATAACATAGAGACTCAAGATCCTACAAATGATGTGGTTCAACCACAAGATCATAATAATGCAACTCTCTCTGCATCTGCCCCTGCACCTGTAGTGACTAGTCGTAGTGGGAGAGTGATAAGAAAACCACTTCGGTATGCACTTTTGGGAGAGTCTTTTGATAGAATCCCTGAAGAGTTGAATACCGAACCCTTAAATTACGACGAAGCACTACAAGATAAAGATGCAGAAAAATGGATCAATGCTATGAAATCGGAGATGGAGTCCATGTACTCAAATAAAGTCTGGGATCTTGTAGAACCACCTGTAGATGGAGTCAAACCCATTGGATGCAAGTGGATCTATAAGAAAAAGAGATGAGTAGACGGAAAAGTACAAACTTACAAAGCTAGACTTGTTGCAAAAGGGTTTACTCAGAAAGAAGGGATCGATTATGAGGAAACTTTTTCGCCAGTAGTCATGCTTAAGTCTATTAGAATTCTCTTATCCATTGCTGCTCATTATGATTATGAGATTTGGCAGATGGACGTCAAGACAGCTTTCCTTAATGGAAGTCTTGATGAGAGCATCTTTATGCGACAACCAGATGGTTTTATAGAAAAAGGAAAAGAACACATATTGTGCAAGCTTAAAAGGTCCATTTATGGATTAAAGCAAGCTTCTAGGGCATGGAATACTTGTTTTGACAATGCGATCAAGACTTTTGGTTTTGAGCAATGTCTTGACGAGTCTTGCGTGTACAAAAAGTGGAATGGGGACAAAGTGGTATTTTTGGTATTATATGTAGATGATATCTTGCTCATAGGAAACAATGTGGGCATGATGAATTCAGTTAAGGAATGGTTGTCCACTAATTTTGATATGAAAGATTTGGGAGAAGCTGCTCACATTCTTGGGATCAAGGTCCTACGTGATCGCAATAAAAGGATGTTAGGCTTATCTCAAGCTCTTTACATTGATACAATTCTCACCAGGTTCAGCATGCATGAGTCCAAGAAAGGATTTCTCCCTTTTAGACATGGAATTTCTTTATCTAAGGATCAGTGTCCTAAGACAGATGAGGAAATAGAAAGCATGAAGGCAGTTCCTTATGCATCAGCTGTAGGAAGCCTCATGTATGCGATGTTGTGTACTAGACCTGACATCTGCTTTGCTGTGGGCATGGTTAGCAGATTTCAGTCTAATCCTGGACGAGAACACTGGACAGCAGTTAAGCATATAATCAAGTACCTGAAAAGGACTAGGGATTATATGTTGGTCTATCATTCGAATGAGTTGGTGCCCATAGGGTACACAGACTCAGATTTCCAATCTGATAAGGACTCCAGAAAGTCGACCTCAGGAAATGTGTTTACTTTAGGAGGTGGAGCTGTTATTTGGAGGAGCATTAAGCAAACCTGTGTTGCTGATTCCACCATGGAAGCCGAATATGTAGCAGCCTCTGAGGCAACTAAGGAGGCAGTATGGTTCAGAAACTTTCTAAAAGACTTAGGTGTAGTTCCTGCAATGAAAGTTCCACTCACAATATTTTGTGATAATAGTGGAGCGGTTGCAAATTCAAAGGAACCACGAAGCCATAAGAAAGCAAAACACATTGAGCGTAAATATCATTTGATTCGAGACATAGTGCAAAGAGGAGATGTGGTGGTTGCGAAGATTGCATCAGAAAACAACCTGGCAGACCCTTTCACAAAAGCTTTACCACAAAAGTCTTTTGATAGACATGTTGAAGGAATGGGTGTTAGAGTTGTGGGTGCATGGTTATGAGTCTAAGTGGGAGATTGTTAGGATATACTAATAACCATGCGTTTAGATATATTATTATTTATTGAACAATTGTTTATTTATTTATTCAATTCAATAAAGTGTTACTTTAATTAGATCAATTTGTCATATATGTGTCCTCAACTTATATAGTAGATGATTTGGTGTATAGAGTTTGAGCTTATACATAGAAGATCAAATTGTCGGTTCTTATAAGTTGAAATTATAGTTCACAATCTAGATGGAAATTTGGACAACCCATCGGGTAGATTGTAGCACGAGATTATATGTAATTTATCTTGATTACGAGAATGGTATAATTCTAACTTCTCGTGTTAGTACATTTTATATGTATTGAACGGGACCAAGTAGAGATAGATGTTTTGGACTGACTAATAAAAACATGTTCTCTAAACTATTAAATGTACTTATATTCTTAATCTTGATATAACGATTATGAGCTGTATATATTACTTATCATTTTGATTTACTAAAAGGTGAGATTCTGAGATGGGTCAATATGCCTAGTAAGTTGGATGATAATAATATATATTGGTGAAATAATTAGTTAGTTGATGGAATCCATGTCTCAATATAGAGATTGATGATACACCTTTTTATGAGAAGCTTATAAGTTTTCATGTGCAAACCCGGCCGGTAGAATTATAAATCTGGCGCATGAAATAAGTTAAGTATTGCTCTAAAGGAAATTAATCATTAAATTAAATACGTCAGTAATTTAATTTATTGATTAGTATCGGTAGTCTTAACATGGAGAATTACATAAGTGTTTAATGAGAATTTTGAAATATAAATGGAGGAGTGCAATTACGAATTTTTAGTGGAATAATTTGTAATTTATTATGGTAAGAATAATTCAGATTAAAAAGAATTATTTCCATAATAGGAAGCCTCAGTAATAAATTCTGTGGTCCCTACAGTGCCCATATTTAACTAGAACTCAGAGTCCTAATTCTAATAAGAGAACTTTTCTTGTATTTCAAGAAAAGGAAGAATCCTTATTCTTTTAGGATTTGGAGAAGTCCTCTATAAATAGGTTTTCTCCTAACCTAGAAAAAACACAGAAGAAAGAGAAAAGAAAAGAATTAGGATTCTTTACAATATTTGCCCACCCAAATATTGAGAGAGTTCGGGTGTTAATTTGAGATCACTGTAGAAGATCGTGGATCTCGAGTTTGGTTTGCTTCAAGACATCTGCACACGCTTCAAGAGGTATTTCTTGAATTAATTTTCTGTATACTTTGTGTTATACGTATTTATGATTGTTATCTATTATTCATATAAGCGATAAGATCTTGGGAATGCTTCCGCTGTGTAATATTTTCCAACAGTGAGAACCATGATAATATAACAAAGTAGGCAAACATATAGGTGATTTTTGTTCTTTATTTGGCATTTTCCTAGTATTGTTCATCCTATTTTCCTTTTAACAAGTGCACACGTTAAAACCTTTTGTACTCATTACTTGTTTGGGAGAGGGTTAGTGATTAGAAATAGATAACTACATGATTCGAGGCAATAAACCTTTGTCTAAGAACTAGAGCTCGATATGGATATTTTTTGAGGTCAAAAGCAAGAATTGGTTAGTTACACATTCGAAGACTGGGAGGTGTGCATCTAATAGATAGACGGAGAGGTGTTTAGATGTGCATAGTTTGCTAGAGCTTGCATGCAATGCATTGACATGATATCACCAATATGAAATGTCTACCGAGTTATATGTCATGGGGAACACAATACTAGTATACCCCTAATGTTGAACTCAATCTTAAGTATGTTTATTCTGTTACTACAAACATTGTTATATTAATCTAATAACTAAAAATTTTACTTACGCTTTTTACTTTCTGAGAATAGAGACTACAACTGGATACTAGTGCAAGTGGTTATTTCGTCTGCATTCTCTGTGATTTAGAGTTGATATATCTCTCGTTATAAAGTGGCTCGTATATACCCCTATTGTAACACAAATAGACTAGATATACCATATTCATCTGATGGAAGTGAAAACATTTATTTCAAATTTATTTTTATTAAAAGAATAATTCATATATGGTATTTTTTATCCTTCTCACACTTGAATTTTTTTACTTTTTTGATTCAACGACTAATTTGGATTTATTATTTTGATGGTCAAATTTATTTTTTACTCATTTTGTTGTACTATTTATCATGCATGAGCTGATATTCTTTTACAACTACAAAAATAAATTACAATATAGTCCAAAAAAATAAATTTTTATTTTTTTCTTTTCTGATCTCTTCTTTCATTCGGACTTCTTCTTTTTTCTCATATTTTTACACTCAAGCATGAAAGAAAAATGATGAAATATGAATAAGAAACGCAAATAATAATAAACAAATAGATCTATACAGAAGATATCTAAAACTCAAATTAGTTGTTGAATCGAAAAATTTAAAAAGAATTATGCATGAGAAGGAACAATATACTCCTGTACTTTGTTAGAAAGATCATATTCATCTCTACATGGATTATTTTTAAAAATAAAAACATAATTTACAAATTAATGTTTTCACTTCCTTTAGATGAAAATGGTGTATGTAAGGTAATATTATAAGGATATGGGTATATGTGAGCCACTTTTTATTGAAAGGGGCATATGTAAGCCATTTTTACAATAAGGAGTATATCAACTCTAAATCACAAAATTAAGGGGAAGGTAAATCCCATTTTCCTATTATTAAAAGTATTTTTATCTAATGAATTTTGAAAAAAAAACACTTTTAAATATCATAATTTATTTTATTTTGATATTGTAATGACAATATAGCAAATGCCAATTTGGTTCCCTACTGACTACAGATATATTTGAGGAAGGCTTCTGGAAAGCATATCGCCGTTCCGGCTGATGAACTTGTGATGGATCCACCTTGTGAGGGTATCATTCTCCATATGACCAGGAATGTGAAAACAGTCTTGATCTTCCTATAAACAAAGTCTGACTGGGATAAGTAAAATGTCAGCCATGTAAAGCAAAAGCGTTAAAGACGGTGATCGGAGCACGTTTATGAGAAAAGTCGAGGTAGCATAATGTTTCCTTTCATAGAGGGGTCCTAAACGGAAACCGAAGTCTAAGAAAGAAAGACATTAACTTGAAGAAGGAGAAGTCACACATCTATAAAGAGGATAAGGGTTTTACCATAGAGAGCTACAAGCAGAATTCAATCAACTAGCAAAAGTTAATATTTGAGTGAGTTCTGATTGAAGATTCAAGTGCAACTGATACAAAGAAATAAGATTGAAGAACCAATTCTATAGGCTTATGCTTCATAGTTGTTGAGTCAATTTTTGCTTGTATTGTTACTTTTTGACACCCGACTTTTTGCAATTTAAAGAATCTTCATATGAGGAGGCTGTGGAATCAGCTATTACTAATAATTATGTATGATAAGGCATTAAAAGAAATATAGGGTGCAGGGGAATATATGCAGAGTAATTAAGTTCCCCAATTAGAATTACATCAATTGATCAAAAAGGGCTATATGCAGTGGAATTCAGTACCTAGATTGGATGCTCTAGAGTTGGACATGAACATCATCGCTGAACCATTATTACCCCCTTATACTTTTGAAGCCAAGTCCATGCTCAATTTTGATCATGAATATTTATGTGCTGAATTTGGTCTAAAAGATATACTACTAGACTCTGATGATGTAGTTCAAATATATTACAAGGAAGCTGAGGGTTGTGAATCAGCAACACACAAGAACCTATTAATTTTGATTGTGTACAAAGCATTTCAGCTTCATTGATTGAGCATTTATTAAGTCCTTCACTTCCCATCTTTTGTGTCGCTTCTTCATTAAATTTCTCTACTTTTATTAAATGTTATAGTACTTATTAGATTATTACCCTTTACTCAGAAGTGAATAAAGCCAACAATGCCATTTTATGATATCTCACAGTGTCATCGACTATAACTCTATAATGATTTATATTTGTGGTTGTATAAGTAGAACAACTAAATCATGTAAAGTACAGCTTTTTCAGAAAACCTCCCTTAAACACTGTTGACTGACGAGTAAAATAAACGAAACAAGAAATTGTTTGTCATCTCTGGCATCATTTGTCTCTTCTTCATTTTTTGCAATTTGTCGTGCGACTCAAGCGCTTAAGAACCTCCATAGAGAAACAGAAGAACTAATCTACACAGATCAGCAACATGCAGGAAATAGATGAACATGATAATCAAATTATCTGGTAACCTTAGAGCCTTGCAAATGGAGAAGAACAGTCCCCAAGAATTGAAGAACGCGGGAGAGATTATCAAAGAAAAATTTAATCATTACCTTCCGGGATAAGGTCCACAGGGCTAAGGACATTACATACCGCTTAAAAATACTTGCAGATCACATGACTTCTTAGACAATCTATGTAGAAATAGAGCCAGGAAATGGTAAATGTTTACATTTTTATCCCTTCAGCATAGGATTCGATTAAATTCATGCACGCTTGCTCCCAAATGACTCTTGGCTCCTCAATTTACTTGTGGAATTACTCTGGGTATGATGTTGTACTGAAATCACATATACCTCAAGCCTTGCACATCAAATTTCATCAAACAACTCCCGCAATGTTTCTATTCACTATCTAACATCAAGAGAACCATTCTATAATGACAAATGAAGAGATGTTGTTTGCAACCTAGAAATGCTTGAGGGGAAACAAAGAAATGTGAAAATCTATTGTCAAAACTTGCTACATGTTAGATTACGACAAATAATAATGTTATTTCTATGCAACAAAAGAATAGATCTAATTGTTAACCGAGAAGATTGGAGAGATCAATTGGATAGATCAACTAGCTCTCTAGAAAAGAAAACTAAAAATAAAGAAGTATAATAGAGAGTAGATCTGTAATATCTCGCAATAATCTCCAGAGAAAAAGGGAAGATATTGCATTCTCTATCAAATCATAGATCATATATTACGTTGCAACCTAATTCAATATTTGTGGTCAGTTATGTGTCAATATCACCGAAAGACTAATGAATTTTAAATCATAATAGAAAGGGACTGCATCCAATCATCTTGTCAAATGTTTCCTATGTGCACCCAATTAAACCAATAGGACGATCAAGTCCGATGAAGTTCTTTACATGAGAATTGTAGAAGCTAGTAGCAATCAACATCATCGTTCTTAGCTTCTTTGTGGTCTTCACTTCCGCTAGATGTAATATTGAGCTCGATCAATTATGAACTCCCCTGATCATATTTTTTTTAGGAAAAGCAAAACATGATATTTTGTTTTCTTCCTTTTGTACTTGTCTGAATGGTTTCTAACATGTGCTACGCTTTTTACCATAGCCAACATTGCTCATATACACATTTAAACTATGTGCTATCAGAAAATAAGGAAACAGACAAGCTAAATATTTGGTTTATTAGAAGATTTTTTTTCCTCAAAATAATGAGAATTTTATTTATATCTAAAAAAAAAACTCATTTGGGCCTATTACCCAAATCCAAATTATAAAACATAAATACTCCCTAGCGCCCATTTCAAACATGGACCTAAAAATTAGCTTCTATGTAACACTTCCTATTTTTAGGGTTTCCCAAGTACCTCCCCTTTCCCTATTTTTTAAAAACCCACTCCATTTGTGAATATTGTTGCCTAGATCAAACCGACTATTCGCCTTCTTTTGCTTTGGTTTACAACCCTTCTTTCCTCGATGTTGTTCTTCTATGCTATGTGCTCAACTGTCAAAAGTAATCAGATGATATACATCATAATTATTGTGTCTTAACACTATTTAGGACAGAAAAAATTGTTCTTGTATGAATCAGTGATGTATAGAGAATAACATCCACCACTTAAAAAGAACTCATCTTACCAAGTTTAATGAGATATGTTTTATAATATACCAAGACAAACAATTATGGGACTTGCAACTTTTTCTTTTTTCAAAAAAAAAAACTTTAGACTAATAGAACACAATCTTGGGATAAAGTAATCTCTAAATACCATGCATTTCTATAGTAAAAATTATTCTTGCTGTGAAGGGCAAACCGAAGCTCGGCAGATAGGACAATCATTTCTCCTCAGCAACCACTGTTCGATGCAGCCTTTGTGAAATTCATGTCCACATCGAAGTGTCCCAATGGTCTCTTCATGCTCATATTCTGCCAAACATATAGCACAAATCTCTCTGGATTCTTTATCAGCAACTTCTTCAGGTGCAGCAACATGATGAGTTCTTGTTTCAACATACCTCATTCTAACATTCTCCTCTTGATGATGATGCAAAGTCCTTGCTCTTGTCAATGACAAGGGCTCGATTGTTGACTGAGAAAATGGCGGATATCTCCGGTTTTGTGAGGGTAGACCTCGCGGATTACCTGCTACACGAGTTCCCCTTAAGATCATATCTATTGAATCACGATGGCTGATGTTAGTTATAACAACACCAGAAGAATGAGCATGTGAGTCACTCATTTTTCAATAACACTTATTAAAGAACAAATTAAATTAAAACAATGTTGGGAATTATTTTGAGCTCTTGCAAGGAATACAAGAAGCAGAAATAATGTATAATAAGTTCGAGCAACATTGAGCTATATATAAAGAGATGGGCCACCAAATTTTAAAATTCTTTTGAAAAATTAATAAATTGCATTCCTAATTTGTTTTTGAATCAGATTTATTGACAATATGAAATATACATGAGAATATGGTAACTTAATAAGTTTTATGCGTTATTTTCTTTCAAAATCAGAATTATTGATGTGGTTGTTATTTACTTACCTAAATGATTTTAATTCTTATAATTAAATTTATTTGTGTGAGCAAAACAAACGCGGAAGGAAGTAAAAAGAAATAGGATAAAAGTTAATTATTATATAAATTGTGTTAGAAAGCCAGAATATTAGTCAGATTTGTCAAAGAATTATGTGGTTGTTTTGTCATGTGATAATCAATAAAAATGATAAATAATGAATCAGTTTGATAAAAAAATATCAATTTAATTTAGAGTTGTTTGATTAAACTTTATAAAATAATCTATGGGCCTAATATATATAATATAGTTTTTAATTTTACAATTTAGAGTTCATATATCTCTCATTAAAAAAGTGATTAGATATACCCCTATAAATACACTAGATATACTATTTTCGTCTTATGAAAGTGCAAAGTTTTTTTTTTGTTTATTTTTTATTAAAATAAATCACTCATATATGGATTTTTTTTCCTTCTCACAGTTGAATTTTTTTTTTTATCTTCTTTGATTTAATGACAAATTTGAGTTCATAAGTTTGATGTCCAAATTTATTTTTCACTCATTTTCTCATAATATTTATCATAGATGAGCCAATTTTTTTTACAACTACAAAAAAAAAAATTACAATATGGCCCCACAAAAAAATACTTCTTTTCTTTTTTTCTTTTTTCATCCTGAAGTCTTTATTTTTATTTCTCATATTCATACGCTAAAGAGTGAAAGAAAAAAATGAAATTAGAATAAGAAACTGAAAAAACGTCAGACACTTAATATGAACAAGAACCAGATTCTTTTTTGACAACTTAAAGAGAAATACTAAAATTGATTCGACACCAAACGTTATAGTGGAAAAACTCTTTTCTCAAGGAAGAAACAACCACTACCTACAACGTGTAGGATTTCACCAACTTCACTAACTTCAAAGAGCAACATCAAGATCACAATTCAGTAATCACTCACTCACTTCTCACTTCACAACTGTAACAATTTACTCTTAAAGTTATGAGCATTATAAAAGTTATTCTGGGAGTGGTATTGAGCACCGATATGAGTAAGAGTAATAATAAATTGAACTCATAAACTACGTACCCGGTGTGGGATAGAATTGTACCAAGAGTACAACTCCTCATTGACACTGAGATGGCTCAGTTTTGGGATGGACCCACTCCCCTAGTTTTTGTCCCTTACCCTGGCAAAGTATGGGATGGCTCTGGCATTGTGGGCAAAATGATGTATCATAATGAAGCTCATAGTGATGGTTGTCGATTAAAGAAAATTCCCAAGCTCAAGTAAACTAATTTTTGCATCTAGATTTTTAGCATATGTATTTACTTTTTGCATGCACTCTATCTATTATCATTGCTATCTTATTTTGAGACATGTTTTAGTTGCATTGGAGTATAGTGCCCTATCCTAAGTCCCCCATTTTGGCTATTTTATATGCTCATACATTCCATGTACTGACGTTCTTTGGACCTGCATCGTTATATGATGCAAGCGCAGGTGATAGAGTTCCTCAGTAGACACTTTGTTGAGGACCAATATTTCATTCAGCCATTGGTGAGACCTCTTACCTGTCAGAAGCTTTGGAGGAACTTTATTTATATTTTAGCATTTCTTTTTAGTTGTGGTTACCGTGGGTCTGTCATGGTAGTTGTCTTGGATTATTTTAGTTAGAGGTTTCATAGACTTTATGACAGGAGTTTAAGTTCTTACTTTAAGTTATTTTTGGATATTTCCACTATTCAGTTTGTTTAGATTTTTGCAGTATCTTTACTTATTATATCTAAGCCTATCATTTATTTATTTATTTAAGTCTTCCGCTGAGTAAAGTATCAAGGCCAAGTGGTTTGCTTGGGACTAGAAATAATTTTGGCTGGCGACCACGTCCTGGATGTAGACTCGGGGTGCGACAAGAATATTAATGATTTCTTAATTTAATGACATGCTAATAACTTTTACCCATGAAATTCTTTGGTTTTCAGGAGAATCCATCTCAAAGGTGAAGAAATAAATTATTGCCATCTTTTCCCCTTCAAATATTACTCCTTTCTTTAAGAATTTCATGCGTGTGATGTATGTAAAACTATCATGGTGAGAAATTAAGTTCTTCCTCACACCTTATATGTAGTGGCAGAGCCAGGATTTGAACTAAGGGGGTTCAAAATCTTAAAAAGAAAACACACGAACTAGCCTAAGAGGGTTTGACATCTTCTATACATTACAACAAAAACATCATACCCAGTGGAATCCCTCAAGTGGGGTCTGAGGAGGGTGGAATATACGCAAACCTTACCACTACCTCATAGAAGTAGAGAGGTCTTCACTTCCGCTAGCTGTAATATCGAGCTCGGTCAATTATGAGCTCCCCTGATCATATCTTTTTCTAGGAAAACAAAAATATGTTATTGTGTTTTCTTCCTTTTGTACTTGTCTGAATGGCTTCTAACATGTGCAACGCTTTTTACCATAGCCAACATTTTTCATATACACATTTAAACTATGTGCTATCGAAATATCAAAAAATAAGGAAACAGACAAGCTAAATATTTAGTTTATTAGAAGATTTTTTTTCAAAATAATGAGAATTTTATTTATATCTAAAAAAAACTCATTTGAGCCTATTATCCAAATCCAAATTATAAAACATAAATACTCCCTGAAGCCCATCTCGAACATGGACTGGAAAATTAGTTTCTATGTAACACTTTCTATGTTTAGGGTTTCCCAAGTACCTCCCCTTTCCCTCTCTTCTTAAAAACCCTCTCCATTTGTGAATATTGCTACCTGGATCAAACATTCTCTTCGCCTTCTTTTGCTTTGGGTTACCAACCTCCTTTCCTTGGTGTTGTTCTTCTATGCTATGTGTTGAACTGTCAAAAGTAATCAGATGATATACATCATAATTGTTGTGTCTTAACACTATTTAGGACAGGAAAAAATGTTCTTGTATATAACAATGATGTATAGAGAATTACATCCACCACTTAAAAAGAACCCAAATTACCAACTTTAATGAGATATGTTTTTAATATACCTACACAAACAATTATGGGACTTGCAACTTCTTCTTTTTTCAAAAAAAAAAACTTCAGACTAATAGAACAAAGTAATCTCTAAATACCATGCATTTCTATAGTAAAAATTATTCTTGATGTGAAGGGCAAACTGAAGCTCGGCAGATAGGACAATCATTTTTCCTCAGCAACCACTGTTCGATGCAGCCTTTGTGAAATTCATGTCCATATTTAAGTGTCCCAATGGTCTCTTCATGCTCATACTCTGCCAAACATATAGCACAAATCTCTCTGGAGTCTTTATCAGCAACTTCTTTAGGCGCAACAACATGATGAGTTCTTGTTTCGACATACCTCATTCTAACATTCTCCTCTTGACGATGATGCAAAGTCCTTCCTGTTGTCACTGACAAGGGCTCGATTGTTGCCTGAGAATATGGCGGATATCTCTGGTTTTGCGAGGGTAGACCTCGCAGATTACCAACTACACGAGTTCCCCATATGATTATATCTATTGAATCATGATCACTGATGTTAGTTATAACAACACCAGAGGAATGAGCATGTGAGTCACCCAATATTCAATAATGCTTATTTAAGAACAAATTAAAACAAAACAATGTTGGGAATTATTTTGAGCTCTTGTAAGGATTACAAGAAGCAAAAACAATGTATAATAAGTTCGAGCAACATTGAGCTATATATACAGATGGCCAACCATATTTTATAGTTCTTTTGAAAAATTAATAAATTGCTTTCCTAATTTGTTTTTGAATCAGATTTATTGACAATATGAAATACACATGAGAATATGGTAACTTGATAAATTTTATACGTTATTTTCTTTCAAAACCAGATTTATTGATATGGTTGTTATTTACTTACCTAAATGATTTTAATTCTTATAATTAAATTTGTTTGTGTGGGGAAAACAAACCCGGAAAGAAGTAAAAAGAAATAGGATAAAAGTTAATTTGTTATATAAATTGTGTTAGAAAGCAAGAAAATTAGTCAGATTTGTTAAAGAATTATGTGGTTCTTTGGTCATGTGATAATCAATGAAAATGATAATTAGTGAATCAGTTTGATAAAAAAATATCAATTTAATATAGAGTTGTTTGATCAAACTTTATAAAATAAACTATGGGCCTAATATTGTTTTCAATTTTATAATTTAGAGTTCATATATCTCTCATTATAAAAGTGATTCATATATACCCCTATAAATACACTAGATATACTATTTTCGTCTTATGAAAGTGCAAAGCTTTTTTTTTTGGTTTTTTTTAATTAAAATAAATCATTCATATATGGGTTTTTTTTCCTTCTCACACTTGAATTTTTTTGTCTTCTTTGATTGATTAAAAATTTGAGTTTATTATTTTGATGGCCAAATTTATTTTTCACTTATTTTCTCATAATATTTATCATAGATGAGCCAATATGTTTTTTACAACTACAAAAGTTTAATTACAATATGGCCCCACAAAAAAGAAATACTTCTTTTCTTTTTTCTTTTTTCATCCGGAAGTCTTTCTTTTTATTTCACATATTCTTACACTCAAGAATGAAAGAAAAAATTAAATTAGAATAAGAAACTGAAAGGACGTTAGACACTCAATGTGAACAAGAACCAGGTTTTTTTTTTTGAAAACCTACAGAGAAATACTAAAATTGATTCGACACCAAACGTTATAGTGAAAAAACTCTTTTCTCAAGGGAGAAACAACCACTACCTACAATATGTAGGATTTCACCAATTTCACTAACTTCAAAGAGCAACACAAAGATTACAACTCAATTATCACTCACTCACTTCTCACTTCACAACACTAACAATCTACTCAGATTGCTTCACAACTCCACTAATCTACTGCGATCGCTTACTCTACTCTCCAAGAAGTCACACCCTCTTCTTGTTTCAACTCCCTCAAAACATGTTCACACTTAAAATATTTGTCCCTAAATAATAATTCTAAGTAGAAAACATAAAAACAAATAAGCCTTTTCAGAAAGAAATTTTAACTCTAGATCTTCTTTCTTCCAAAGTGTTGCTCCAGGATCGTTCCTTGCCCTTGCTACTAGTCACCAATGTTTGCTTGGTGCAAAAGTTGATCTTCTAGGTTTCTATTGATCCTTATATACATAGTAGAAGAGTCCTGATCGGAGTGCTATTCTTAGCCAGAATTCTCATTTACCTTATTTGGGAGTCTGTTGAGGTAAAATGACTCTTTTTTCTCTCTTTTATCCAATATGCCCTTTGCCTGGTTCTACCAAAATTAACATCGGTCCACATTTTTTGATTTACTTCTTGTTTGGGATATCTTCATAACATTCTTTAGCCTTTCATTTGGCCTCTCATCCTACCTTCCTCTCATCCTACCTTCTAAGCTTGATTCACTTTGCCATTATCAAAACACCCAACCTTCAGTATGCCAACAAATTCTCTCTTTTTGATGATGGCGAGCCTATTATGTTCCAATGTATCTTTCTAATCTACATTCACAAAGGTACACAACATATCTTCCCTCTTTTGACATCACAAAAAGAAGAAAAGAACCAAGTTAAAAGTGAGGCAAAAACGTACTCATATCCTAAACGGTTAGCATGCATATCACATAGAGAACCATGAAACAATCAGTCCGAGGATATTAGCCATCCTAACTGAACAATCATCAAAGGTCTGAAGCATAAATAACAAGTCATTCATATTCAAGCATGCACTGCAATTAAATCCCAAAGGCAAAAGGGCATTAACAAGTCAATACTATCAACAAAGCATCCAAGAACCAAAAAAGAAAATCTACAACAGCCATAAGAGAACATTGTGGTGTACAAAAATAGGACGGGAGTAGTAGGGAAAGGTCAAAAGATCAAGGAACTAAAAAGGGTGAGGATGAGGCTATAAGCTTCAATAGCTTATCCATACGGGCAACTACATCTTGAGTGTCTATCAACTACCCTTTCAACACATTCACTTCATCCTTTATCTTAGCCGTCTAGTTTCTGGCGGCCTAAAGATCTACCATCAATTGAGAAACTGTCCTATCACTTTAGTAGCTGCCGAGCTAGAAATCTATGCTACATTTGATAGGCAGTCACATTCAGCCAATGTAGTCTTATCGATCTTGTTTTTCTTAGTGATTTGATATCAATCGTCTCGAGGAATAACAAGGCTCGAAAAATAATGGTCAGTAGGTTTCCATATGCCAGTTGGTGAGAACCAGGAAGTGAATCAGTCACCCTTACCATTTGTTCAATTATTAGGAGATGTTTGTGATGGAGCGCTGTGGAAGGGCTTCGACAAGGCAGTGAAAGAAGATGCTCTAGGTGGGAAGTAGGGAGTTTCCCATTTTTAGGGCTTTTATTAATGATATGAGCCAACTCTTAAATACCAAATCACTACCCTTCCTCTCAATAACTACCTCATTAGGGAATTCAAAGTTGACCACTCGGGTTCTACAATTAATCGATGCATAAGAAGCATAAAGTCAATCCATGCCACGAATAACATCAAAATTAGTAATGTAAAATTCAATAATATCACAGAGAATTACATTATGCAAGACCGACACATGGCAACTTCTATTAACTCTCTTGGCTAGACCAAAATCACTAACGGTGGTATAAACTGAAAGGGGCTCTAACAAGACTTTCGGATATATACCAGTTAAACTTGGAAGAACCTTGTGACTTATCCTGTTGGAGTAGCTTGATATTGAGGATAACGTTCTTTTCTCTTGGTTGGAACATAAAGGCATTCAGAGATCTTTAACCTCATTTTACCGCATCCATAACAAGCACCCATACTGATTAAATATTTGTTTGCATGGTTCCTTTCACACTTGGAGCACTTAAGGAAAGTAGGTCCACTAATACCACCACCTTTGGCATTAGGGTTTGGAACCCTATCTTTGTCAAATCATTGGTCTGAAGCTTGTGAAGAACCTTGTCCATGAAAATTTAGGCCTTGTTGTAAAAGGAAATTATCACAATCTAATTTTGATTGTGAAAACCCACCTTCAAACCAAGCCTTCTTGCACTTCCTCACTTTTCTTTCCTTAAGCTTCTCCCTCCCTATTTGCAGGGCCTATATAATGAGCCTAGAAAAGACCATCTCTGTGATATGCATTATGATTTGGCATATTTTAACCAAAAAATCCAACACCCCTGTGATAAAACGTACTCATTCGGGAACAGGAGTTGGCTACCAAGGAAGGAACATACTTGGATAACTTTTTGAAATTGAGGGTGTGCTCTCGCACACTCATATTGACTTATTTGAGATTGATGAGTTCCCATACTTTTGTCTCTCTTAAGTCAAGTGGAAATAAGCGACCAAGAAATGCAATCTTTAAGTACTCAAAACCTATGAGACCCTCTACAACTCTTTCGCTCTTTCATTGATTATAGAGCAATTGTGCAACACTTTTGAGTTGGTAGGATGCCAAGTCCGCCTTCTCCTCTACAGGTACCCTTATGATAGCAACGATCTTATATACTTCATCAATCAAATCTTGGGATCTTCATCAACTTTGGACCGATGAAACTCAAGAGATCTCATTCTTTTAAAGTCCCTAATCCTAGAAGTTGGTGTAGCCACATTTGAAGGAGCAACCCCCCCCCCCCACACACACACACATTAACTTGGTTGAATCCTGGCTTGGGCTATCATGGAGATGGTGGTCCAAAACTTGGCACTTTGGTAACTTGATCGGATAGAGGATCATTAGGGGCTTGCAAGCTTGTCCCTCACTAGCATCAAGCCCTATTTAAAATTGAGCTCTTCTTAGAGGCATTTTCTGAAAATTGCAAAGAACTATCTTTAGAGAGAAAGTCTTGGAGTACACTCTACCGTACAACATAGAACAAGAATGAAGTGATGATTTTCCTAAAACTCCTCATAGCCTCCTACACATAGATATGGTGTGCTTTATACCCATAAATAAGACTCTACTTGATGCAGCATGTTGGACTTCATAGGATACTTAAAAATCTTGTGCTTCGATACCAAATTTGTCATGACTCAAACTTGACCATAGGTTAACACGGTGATTAGGATTTCCGAAGGAACCATAACCAAGCTTCTAGCATATGAAGCGTACATAAGGTAAAAAATAAGCAACAATAATGTAGAAAAACTCATAGGAAACTAAGAGTATAGCATAGTAAAGGAAGTAGCAAGACGACATAGACTTGATACATATACAAACATGCCGCTAATATATATAACATGTGAGGCCTTAGGACATGTTTTGGACTCACCTTTAACAAAATGAAACAACATGAATTAGTTTTAAAGTATCGACATAGACTAATAATAAAAAGAAAGAAAATATAGACTTTGCTTGCCCTTGATGCATGAGGAATCACCGCACAATCTTCAATGTAGAGCATAGCTAGCCACGTGTGTGAGGAGTAGGATAAGAGCCCTAGCCTTTATTTAAAACAATGTTGGAAAAGAACATGAGTTAGTACATTTGAATATACTAAGTATGTAAGCAATGCAAATAATACAATTGACCAAGAACATATCACAGTGAGAGATGTATTTCAAAAGCATAAGTAAACACGAGGATGTCAATGCACAAGGAAATAATAAAGGTAATCATGTAAAAGTATGGCTATACATAGCCAAGTAAATGCATCATAAGAACCATATTGTAATTTCATAATCATGACTTGTAAGTAAAAACTTGGGCAAAGTATGAGTTCACATGTGATTTACTGAAATCATGAAATTAGATTGAAAAGATGCATAATCATGGAAATTAAATTGAATCAAAATCCAAGTAAAATCTCACGAACCCTAGATAGAATGCAATTGTATTCACTTGCAAAACCATAGAAATCATTGAATTAATAGCAATACATGCATAATTAAATAAATAATCATAATCTAAATCATAATGTATGTTAGAATTTAGATTATGAGAAACCCATAAAATACATACTTGAATGAAAAGTTTACTGATGATTTTTTACATTATGAATATGTTTGTTTATTGATTTTTCATGTTAGGAATGTTTGTTTATTGAATGAAAAGTTTCAAGTGATAAATTCTTTTGAGGTATTTTTTAATGAGGATGGAATTGAGGATGATGAAGATCACACAAGTATCCTAAGTGGCTAGTTAATGAACACTGTACTTTACATATTACTAGAGTAATTTTAATTTTATGCCCAGTCTTATACATTTATAGTTGATCCATTTTTTATGCTTAGAAAATCCTGTTTTGCAAATATGATGTGTTTTTATGCTCATGTGCAGGGAAATATGTGACAGAGTGCAAATGAAACGAAAGAGCTGGAAAAGTTGTTGAAGTGATGGACCACGAGCCATGGGTCGGGCCATGAGAGTGAAGTAGCTAGAAGATCTAAGGAAAAAATTCTAAGGCAACCACCACGAGCCCCTATAGGGGTTGAGGTAAGAACCACGAACCATGGTCAAGGTCGTGGTGAGTTGTAGCTAAGGAGTTGAAGGATTTTGTTAAGAGGAACTCCACGAGGCCCTTGTACAGGATGTGGAGTTGACCACGGATTGTTGTAACGCCCGTAAAAAGACCTGAAGAGTTTTTGGCTCATGGATAGGATGAATGAGGAATGGGGCGTGAAGAGATTAACAGCTCATGGAAAGTGTCTGTGAATATGAAGCTTGGGACAGTTCTGGCCTAAGTTGAACTCCATGGACCGTTATACGGTCCATAAAACTCAGTATAGTCCGTGAAGAGCCCTGATGAAAACATGCCGACTTAAGTTTTCCTAGTCGATTTAGGTCTTGATTTTGTAATTCTATAAATACCCAACTTCATTTTATTTTAGGGTTATGCATTGTTATGTAGTTTTTATTATTTTTTAGGGAATTATGAACAATGTGAGACACATAACTTCGAAACTTTTGAGAATCATATTCATGCAATACAATACTTTGTTCGCTCTTGATTCTCGTTCTTCGTTCTTGTGGTTCAAGGATTGTATGTTTTGTCTTATGAAATTTACATCAATTCTTGATTCATTACTTATGAATATGAATAGCTAAACCCCATAACTAAGGTTGTGAGAACCATGATAATATAACAAAGTAGGCAAACATATAGGTGATTTTTGTTCTTTATTTGGCATTTTCCTAGTATTGTTCATCCTATTTTCCTTTTAACAAGTGCACACGATAAAACCTTTTGTACTCATTACTTGTTTGGGAGAGGGTTAGTGATTAGAAATAGATAACTACATGATTCGAGGCAATAAACCTTTGTCTAAGAACTAGAGCTCGATATGGATATTTTTTGAGGTCAAAATCAAGAATTGGTTAGTTACACATTCGAAGACTGGGAGGTGTGCATCTAATAGATAGACGGAGAGGTGTTTAGATGTGCATAGCTTGCTAGAGCTTGCATGCAATGCATTGACATAATATCACCAATATGAAATGTCTACCGAGTTATATGTCATGGGGAACACAATACTAGTATACCCCTAATGTTGAACTCAATCTTAAGTATGTTTATTCTGTTACTACAAACATTGTAAAGTGATATTAATCTAATAACTAAAAATTTTACGTACACTTTTTACTTTTTGAGAATAGAGACTACAACTGGATACTAGTGCAAGTGGTTATTTCGTCTGCATTCTCTGTGATTTAGAGTTGATATATCTCTCATTATAAAGTGGCTCGTATATACCCCTATTGTAACACAAATAGACTAGATATACCATATTCATCTGATGGAAGTGAAAACATTTATTTCAAATTTATTTTTATTAAAAGAATAATTCATATATGGGATTTTTTATCCTTCTCACACTTGAATTTTTTTACTTTTTTGATTCAACGACTAATTTGAATTTATTATTTTGATGGTCAAATTTATTTTTTACTCATTTTGTTGTACTATTTATCATGCATGAGCTGATATTCTTTTACAACTACAAAAATAAATTACAATATAGTCCAAAAAAATAAATTTTTATTTTTTTCTTTTCTGATCTCTTCTTTCATTCGGACTTCTTCTTTTTTCTCATATTTTTACACTCAAGCATGAAAGAAAAATGATGAAATATGAATAAGAAACGCAAATAATAATAAACAAATAGATCTATACAGAAGATATCTAAAACTAATTAGTTGTTGAATCGAAAAATTTAAAAAGAACTATGCATGAGAAGGAACAATATACTCCTGTACTTTGTTAGAAAGATCATATTCATCTCTACATGGATTATTTTTAAAAATAAAAACATAATTTACAAATTAATGTTTTCACTTCCTTTAGATGAAAATGGTGTATGTAAGGTAATATTATAAGGATATGGGTATATGTGAGCCACTTTTTAATGAAAGGGGCATATGTAAGCCATTTTTACAATAAGGAGTATATCAACTCTAAATTACAAAATTAAAGGGAAGGTCAATCCCATTTTCCTGTTATTAAAATTATTTTTATCTAATGAATTTTGAAAAAAAAAACACTTTTAAATATCATAATTTATTTTATTTTGATATTGTAATGACAATATAGCAAATGCCAATTTGGTTCCCTACTGACTACAGATTTATTTGAGGAAGGCTTCTGGAAAGCATATCGCCGTTCCGGCTGATGAACCTGTGATGGATCCACCTTGTGAGGGTATCATTCTCCATATGACCAGGAATGTGAAAACAGTCTTGATCTTCCTATAAACAAAGTCTGACTGAGATAAGTAAAATGTCAGCCATGTAAAGCAAAAGCGTTAAAGACGGTGATCGGAGCACGTTTATGAGAAAAGTCGAGGTAGCATAATGTTTCCTTTCATAGAGGGGTCCTAAAAGGAAACCGAAGTCTAAGAAAGAAAGACATTAACTTGAAGAAGGAGAAGTCACACATCTATAAAGAGGATAAGGGTTTTACCATAGAGAGCTACAAGCAGAATTCAATTAAATAGCAAAAGTTAATATTTGAGTGAGTTCTGATTGAAGATTCAAGTGCAACTGATACAAAGAAACAAGATTGAAGAACCAATTCTATAGGCTTATGCTTCATAGTTGTTGAGTCAATTTTTGCTTGTATTGTTACTTTTTGACACCCGACTTTTTGCAATTTAAAGAATCTTCATATGAGGAGGCTGTGGAATCGGCTATTACTAATAATTATGTATGATAAGGCATTAAAAGAAATAGAGGGTGCAGGGGAATATATGCAAAGTAATTAAGTTCCCCAATTAGAATACATCAATTGATCAAAAAGGGCTATATGCAGTGGAATTCAGTACCTAGATTGGATGCTCTAGAGTTGGACATGAACATCATCGCTGAACCATTATTACTGCCCTTATACTTTTGAAGCCAAGTCCATGCTCAATTTTGATCATGAATATTTATGTGCTGACTTTGGTCTAAAAGATATACTACTAGACTCGGACGATGTAGTTCAAATATATTACAAGGAAGCTGAGGGTTGTGAATCAGCAACACACAAGAACCTATTAATTTTGATTGTGTACAAAGCATTTCAGCTTCATTGATTGAGCATTTATTAAGTCCTTCACTTCCCATCTTTTGTGTCGCTTCTTCATTAAATTTCTCTATTTTTATTAAATGTTATAGTACTTATTAGATTATTACCCTTTACTCAGAAGTGAATAATGCCAACAATGCCATTTTATGATATCTCACAGTGTCATCGACTATAACTCTATAATGATTTATATTTGTGGTTGTATAAGTAGAACAACTAAATCATGTAAAGTACAACTTTTCCAGAAAACCTCCCTTAAACACTGTTGACTGACGAGTAAAATAAACGAAACAAGAAATTGTTTGTCATCTCTGGCATCATTTGTCTCTTCTTCATTTTTTGCAATTTGTCGTGCGACTCAAGCGCTTAAGAACCTCCATAGAGAAACAGAAGAACTAATCTACACAGAGCAGCAACATGCAGGAAATAGATGAACATAATAATCAAATTATCTGGTAACCTAAGAGCCTTGCAAAAGGAGAAGAACAGTCTCCAGGAATTGAAGAACGCGGGAGAGATTATCAAAGAAAACTTTAATCATTACCTTCTGGGATAAGGTCCACAGGGCTAAGGACATTACATACCGCTTAAAAATACTTGCAGATCACATGACTTCTTAGACAATCTATGTAGAAATAGAGCCAGGAAATGGTAAATGTTTACATTTTTATCCCTTCAGCATAGGATTCGATTAAATTCATGCATGCTTGCTCCCAAATGACTCTTGGCTCCTTATTTTACTTGCGGAATTACTCTGGGTATGATGTTGTACTGAAATCACATATACCTCAAGCCTTGTACATCTAATTTCATCAAACAACTCCCGCAATGTTTCCCTTCAGTATCTAACATCATGAGAACCATTCTATAATGACAAATGAAGAGATGTTGTTCGCAACCTAGAAATTCTTGAGGGGAAACAAACAAATGTGAAAATCTTTGTCAAAACTTGCTACATGTTAGATTATGACAAATAATAATGTTATTTCTATGCAACAAAAGAATAGATCTTATTGTTAACCGAGAAGATTGGAGAGATCAATTGGATAGATCAGCTAGCTCTCTAGAAAAGAAAACTAAAAATAAAGAAGTATAATAGAGAGTAGATCTGTAATATCTCGCAATAATCTCCTGAGAAAAAGGGAAGATATTGCATTCTCTATCAAATCATAGATCATATATTACGTTGCAACCTAATTCAATATTTGTGGTCAGTTATGTGTCAATATCACCGAAAGACTAATGAATTTTAAATCATAATAGAAAGGGACTGCATCCAATCATCTTGTCAAATGTTTCCTATGTGCACCCAATTAAACCAATAGGACGATCAAGTCCGATGAAGTTCTTTACATGAGAATTGTAGAAGCTAGTAGCAGTCAACATCATCGTTCTTATCTTCTTTGTGGTCTTCACTTCCGCTAGATGTAATATTGAGCTCGATCAATTATGAACTCCCCTGATCATATTTTTTTCTAGGAAAAGCAAAACATGATATTTTGTTTACTTCCCTTTGTACTTGTCTGAATGGTTTCGAACATGTGCTACGCTTTTTACCATAGCCAACATTGCTCATATACACATTTAAACTATGTGCTATCAAAAAATAAGGAAACAGACAAGCTAAATATTTGGTTTATTAGAAGATTGTTTTTCTCAAAATAATGAGAATTTCATTTATATCTAAAAAAAAAAACTCATTTGGGCCTATTACCCAAATCCAAATTATAAAACATAAATACTCCCTGAAGCCCATCTCAAACATGGACCTAAAAATTAGCTTCTATGTAACACTTCCTATTTTTAGGGTTTCCCAAGTACCTCCCCTTTCCCTATTTTCTTAAAAACCCTCTCCATTTGTGAATATTGTTGCCTAGATCAAACCGACTCTTTGCCTTCTTTTGCTTTGGGTTACAACCCTTCTTTCCTCGATGTTGTTCTTCTATGCTATGTGCTCAACTGTCAAAAGTAATCAGATGATATACATCATAATTATTGTGTCTTAACACTATTTAGGACAGAAAAAATTGTTCTTGTATGTATCAGTGATGTATAGAGAATAACATCCACCACTTAAAAAGAACTCATCTTACCAAGTTTAATGAGATATGTTTTATAATATACCTACACAAACAATTATGGGACTTGCAACTTTTTCTTTTTTCAAAAAAAAAAAAACTTTAGACTAATAGAACACAATCTTAGGATAAAGCAATCTCTAAATACCATGCATTTCTATAGTAAAAATTATTCTTGCTGTGAAAGGCAAACCGAAGCTCGGCAGATAGGACAATCATTTCTCCTCAGCAACCACTGTTCGATGCAGCCTTTGTGAAATTCATGTCCACACCGAAGTGTCCCAATGGTCTCTTCATGCTCATATTCCACCAAACATATAGCACAAATCTCTCTGGATTCTTTATCAACAACTTCTTCAGGTGCAGCAACATGATGAGTTCTTGTTTCAACATACCTCATTCTAACATTCTCCTCTTGATGATGATGCAAAGTCCTTCCTCTTGTCAATGGCAAGGGCTCGATTGTTGATTGAGAAAATGGCGGATATCTCCGATTTTGTGAGGGTAGACCTTGCGGATTACCTGCTACACGAGTTCCCCTTAAGATCATATCTATTGAATCACGATCGCTGATGTTAGTTATAACAACACCAGAAGAATGAGCATGTGAGTCACTCATTTTTCAATAACACTTATTAAAGAACAAATTAAATTAAAACAATGTTGGGAATTATTTTGAGCTCTTGTAAGGAATACAAGAAGCAGAATGTATAATAAGTTCGAGCAACATTGAGCTATGTATAGAGAGATGGCCCACCAAATTTTATAATTCTTTTGAAAAATTAATAAATTGCATTCCTAATTTGTTTTTGAATCAGATTTATTGACAATATGAAATATACATGAGAATATGGTAACTTAATAAGTTTTATGCGTTATTTTCTTTCAAAATCAGAATTATTTATGTGGTTGTTATTTACTTACCTAAATGATTTTAATTCTTATAATTAAATTTATTTGTGTGAGCAAAACAAACGCGGAAGGAAGTAAAAAGAAATAGGATAAAAGTTAATTGTTATATAAATTGTGTTAGAAAGCCAGAATATTAGTCAGATTTGTCAAAGAATTATGTGGTTGTTTTGTCATGTGATAATCAATAAAAATGATAAATAATGAATCAGTTTGATAAAAAAATATCAATATAATTTAGAGTTGTTTGATTAAACTTTATAAAATAATCTATAGGCCTAATATATATAATATAGTTTTTAATTTTACAATTTAGAGTTCATATATCTCTCATTAAAAAAGTGAGTCATATATACCCCTATAAATACACTAGATATACTATTTTGGCATACTTTAACCAAAAAATCCAACACCCCCGTGATAAAACGTACTCATTCGGGAACAGGAGTTGGCTACCAAGGAAGGAACATACTTGGATAACTTTTTGAAATTGAGGGTGTACTCTCGCACACTCATATTGATTTATTTGAGATTGATGAGTTCCCATACTTTTGTCTCTCTTAAGTCAAGTGGAAAGAAGCGACCAAGAAATGCAATCTTGAAGTACTCAAAACCTATGGGACCCTCTACAACTCTTTCGCTCTTTCATTGATTATAGAACAATTATGCAGCACTTTTGAGTTGGTAGGATGCCAAGTCCGCCTTCTCCTCTACAGGTACCCTTATGATAGCAACGATCTTATATACTTCATCAATCAAATCTTGGGATCTTCATCAACTTTGGACCGATGAAACTCAGGAGATCTCATTCTTTTAAAGTCCCTAATCCTAGAAGTTGGTGTAGCCACATTTGAAGGAGCAACCCCCCCCCCCCCCATTAACTTGGTTGAATCCTGGCTTGGGCTATCATGGAGATGGTGGTCCAAAACTTGGCACTTTGGTTATTTGATCGGATAGAGGACCATTAGGGGCTTGCGAGCTTGTCCCTCACTAGCATCAAGCCCTATTTAAAATTGAGCTCTTCTTAGAGGCATTTTCTGAAAATTGCAAAGAACAATCTTTAGAGAGAAAGTCTTGGAGTACACTCTATCGTACAACATAGAACAAGAATGAAGTGATGATTTTCCTAAAACTCCTCATAGCCTCCTACACATAGATATGGTGTGCTTTATACCCATAAATAAGACTCTACTTGATGCAGCATGTTGGACTTCATAGGATACTTAAAAATCTTGTGCTTCGATACCAAATTTGTCATGACTCAAACTTGACCATAAGTTAACACGGTGATTAGGATTTCCGAAGGAACCACAACCAAGCTTCTAGCATATGAAGCATACATAATGTAAAAAATAAGCAACAATAATGTAGAAAAACTCATAGGAAACTAAGAGTATAGCATAGTAAAGGAAGTAGCAAGACAACATAGACTTGATACATATACAAACATGCCGCTAATATATATAACATATGAGGCCTTAGGACATGTTCTGGACTCACCTTTAACAAAATGAAACAACATGAATTAGTTTTAAAGTATCGACATAGACTAATAATAAAAAGAAAGAAAATATAGACTTTGCTTGCCCTTGATGCATGAGGAATCACCGCACAATCTTCAATGTAGAGCATAGCTAGCCACGTGTGTGAGGAGTAGGATAAGAGCCCTAGCCTTTATTTAAAACAATGTTGGAAAAGAACATGAGTTAGTACATTTGAATATACTAAGTATGTAAGCAATGCAAATAAACATAAACCCTATAATACAATAGACCAAGAACATATCACAGTGAGAGATGTATTTCAAAAGCATAAGTAAACACGAGGATGTCAATGCACAAGGAAATAATAAAGGTAATCATGTAAAAGTAGGGCTATGCATAGCCAAGTAAATGCATCATAAAGAACCATATTGTAATTTCATAATCATGACTTGTAAGTAAAAACTTGGGCAAAGTATGAGTTCACATGTGATTTACTGAAATCATGAAATTAGATTGAAAAGATGCATAATCATGGAAATTAAATTGAATCAAAATCCAAGTAAAATCTCACGAACCCTAGATAGAATGCAATTGTATTCTGATACGCTCAAATTACACTCCAAATAGAAGAGTAAAGCGGTCGTTGGTCAAATATAGAACCCAACCAGAGTTGAGGTCGATCCCACAGGGAACACGTAAGAATTACTCTATTAGTACTAGCTTTCAGTCGTAAATGCTATTCCCAAGATAAACGTACATAAAATAAATGGGGGTTGCGTTATTTAGTTTAACTAACTTCTTAAGGTAATTAATAAGAATGTTCCGATTCTTAGACAGATAGAGAGAGACTAGGGTTGTGTTACTCATGACATACAATTACGACAACTAAACTGGATCTGTGAATTCGTTCCTAATGATGCATGCAAAATCTACAACTTGATTAATACCTAGGTCACCTTTCGGTCCCTTTCCTAGGTATATCTCACTCCTCTCCTCTCGGTCTCCGAGTGTATGCAATGCTAACCGTTGTTTCTGATCTCAGAATACCTTCACCTTTCGGTCTCAGGCACTTAGACTAGGTTCATGACCCTGAATCTCTGTTGTTAGACTCTTTTCCCAATCACTACATCCCTTTCGGGCATGTAGCGAATGTAGGCTTACCCTAATGTGTCGACTCATTAAGGAGAAGTTAAAACGAAGAATTTAACAATACATGCACTGTTTATGTGAACGAATTACC
Organism: Solanum rostratum; assembly: GCA_029948455.1. NCBI lineage: Eukaryota > Viridiplantae > Streptophyta > Magnoliopsida > Solanales > Solanaceae > Solanum > Solanum rostratum. The sequence continues at coordinate 6,115,665 of CM057051.1, forward strand.
CCCAGTTTGCGTTATCTTAATTGGGTCGTCATGGTTCCCACAACCCTAGTTGTGGGTTTAGCCTAGCATACTAATGATAATTTGCCCACAACGAGTAGAAGAAAACATAAAGATGGACTTACGATTTAAGAATAAGAATATGTGTTACAAGCTTTGAACAATAATCACAAACGTGATTCTCACGAATTACAAAAGCCAAACTAATGTTTTTCTCCTTGTTCTCCCTAGTTTCTGTCGTCAAAACGAAGGTCACTAATAAAATAAAATAACATCCTATTTATACAAAGTAAAACTAAGTCGATATAATTTAGGAAAATAATTTCGGCACGGGGCACGGTCCGTTACACGGACTGTCTAAGCTGAGATGGTCCGTGTGAACGGACCGTCTGGCGGTTGACTGTGCCCACACGGCCCGTGTGGCATGAGACGGGCCGTGTAGCTCTTCCGTGTCGATCCACTTGCACGAATTCTGATATTTTCGACGAAGGCCTTTCGAGCTACGTCAGTTACACGGCCCGTTACACGATCCGTGTGGAGTAAGACGGGCCGTGTGCTTCCTCCGTGTGAATCTCCTTGCACGATTTCTTTAATTTTCGACGGGTTGTCTTCCGAGCTACGTCAAGTACACGGTCCGTCACACGGTCCGTCTGGTGTCAGACGGGCCGTGTGGCCTGACCGTGTGACTCGTGTCGTGCCACTGAAGGTCACACGGACCGTCTGGAGTGAGACGGCCCGTGTGGGCCTTCCGTGATCCGGCACTTGGCTTTGTTTTTCACCCGTTCCTTGTACTTTCCGCCATTTCCCATGCCTTAGTCATTTTCCTGCACAATATCAAAACATACCCATTAAACCAATAACACCGCTCGAGAACACCCATTAGTTCTATGTTTTAAGCGTCGTAAAAGTCGTATTTTCATGACTCATCAACACCCTCAACTTAGAACCATTGCTTGTCCTCAAGCGATGACCAGAAACACCTTACGACACACAAAAGACAAGTAATTAAAAAGAAATAAATAGCAACCCCTTTGTTCATTAAACTCATGCTCAACATGTATACTTGTAATGTGTGCGTATTCCAACAGACTCTGATTAGATCGACCTAAACACGATACTATATTTCGTTGGCTCCTATTAAGCTCTCGAACAAAGATAAGCTAGTTATGTATAGCACCCAAATAGTGCGGTGATAGTGCCCCTTACTACAAAGAAGTCTCACACCATGAAATAATGTAGCACCCAGAGACTGGAATGTAAACACTCACGCTCACAAAGAATTTTCAACCGACACACGAGTATAGACCATATGCTTGCCTTTATTTTCACCACCTTAACTCTTGGATGACCTTTTCAGGATCACTTTAGGACTTTCTAAGGCTTGTAACGTAGGCTCGGGCTTGGGTGGGATATATTTAGGATCAAAGTGACTAGCGTTTTGGTCCAAGACCCTGCTTTGACTCAGTCACTACTTCCGGCTTCCCAAAATCTTTGTTTTCCCTATTTTTCCACTTTGCTCTACAGAGGGGCGTGTACCCTTTTTTTTTGTTTTTTTTTTTTGTTTTTTTTTTTTATTTACGCCCCCAAAAATTCTTTCTTTTGTTTTTTCAACTTTTCTTCTCACCACTTGGATCTTTTCCATCCCTATTCTTCTGCTTTCCTTACAATAGCCACCCTCAACTTAAGTTTTTAGCCCAAGTTGAGGTGCACAATGTCTTTTCAAGGATCAGGGCCAATATAAGCCACCCTCAACTTAGGCCTTTGGCCTAGATTGAGGTTCACAATGTCCTTAAAGCGACCAGGGCCTGAGTATGGTCTACAGATAGATTGGAAACATGGATTGGGTAATAAGAAAGAAAAGGTCTATTAAAGCTCAATTATTTGGTTCAAAGGGATAAACTTCATTTGGTTCATTCATTTTAGGCTTAGTGACTTCTTAACAACAATGGCCTAAGATCCTTTCCTAATCCACTCATTCAATCGTTTTAGGGGGACCAACCAGGCAAGTTCTAGTTTACAAGTATGTCAGTTAAATTCAAGCAAATATACTCCCACACACATGGCACATGTCCCCCACTATTCAGCACTACACAACACAGTCAGACTTCAATCATTAATATGCCAACAAAACAATGTACATTGTGTTTTCAGAGGATCACAGAATCAGTCTATATGGGATACACACCTACAAGTTCCGTGGATTTTCATTTTTTTTTTTTTTCAAATTGGTGAGGTTACTATAAACTCTTATAACCACCTGTCTTTACCACACAAAGCAAACATAATAAACCTAAACATGCCAGTTCTACTAGATAATCCACCTTCAGAGAAAAGAAACATGGCAAGAAAAACTCTTCAGGGTAAAGATAAGATGCCCCACCCCCCAACAAAAAGCAGTGCAATGTCCTCATAGCACCAGAATAACCAACAAAGCAAAAAAAAATGGGAGCACGACATACCTGGGACGCCTTAGGCGTCAGGGGGGTCATCATGGCCCGAACCAACTGGCGAGTCCGGGCAGGCAACATCATCAGCTGGCGCCCGAGTACTTCTGGATGCTCCTGTCCGGGCAGCCTCGTATGCGAGGCGCGCCTGCTCTTCCCGTGCAGCAGCCTCACGCCTCTGAGCCCTCAAGGCTTTTCCCAGCCTCCGTGCCTCCTCACGCTGTGGGTCCTCAGGTGGGCTAGTGCGCTGACTGCGGCGCTTACCTTTGTCCATATGTCCCGACGCCGCAGGAGGGGGTGCCTGGGCAGCAGGAGGTATGATCGGTATCCCCTAGCCTTCAGTCAGGCTCGGCTCCACCGGGGCACTAAACAATGATGCAAACGAATCGGGTGGTGGAGCCGGAGCGGGCCCGGTGCTGTTGTACCGTGCATACAAATCGTCAATTTTGTCCTTCATGGCCTGCATCTCCTGCATCATCTGAGTCACTTCATCACCGGTCATGCTGCCAAACATGCGGCGAAGGTAGGCCTCCCACTGGTTAAACTGCTCCTGCAAACTCTGGATCTGGCCAAGAAGTTCAGCGCGAAGCCGATCCTCAGCCAACTGTACGTGAGTCTGCACCACCTGAGGCACCCGGACCACCATCTGGTCAACAATCGCCCGCGTCTGCCTCTGCTCTGTAACCATGCGGGCGAGGAGGTCGTAGGGGACATAAGTGTAGCCCGGATGCGTCTGAGGTGCTGCACCACTGCCCCCGGGCTGCTCAGTATCTGTACCCGTCTGGGGGGCTGTGGGGGGCTCCTCAAAAGCCAAAGGCTGCTGTGGGGGAGCCCGGGGGAGCTGTGTCGGAATCCCATGCCGCCGGGATCGACTGTGGTACAATGGGTTGTCGATATCCTTAATCATAGCAATGTTGACGACACCCTTTGGAGCTATCTTCCGGTCCAAGAAGTGCGTGGTGGGAACACGGGCCTGCCTGCAAAGTGCCCGAATCAGGCATGGAAATGACATACCTGCGCGTTCGGAGAGGGCACGATCCTTTATCTCCATAGCAATTACGCGACCCACGTTAATACCAAGGCGGGCCACCAAACTCGCGACCAACACAGCATGGGAGAGTTGGAGCGTGTTGTCGTTTACTGTGGGTCGAAGTCGGGCACGCACCACCGACCACCAAAACTTGGCGACAAATGTGAGGGAGGCTTTTGTAATAGGAATCTTGGGGTTAGTCACCCAAGGTGCCTCCACTCCCTGAAGTGCAATATGCTCCGTCATCCACTGTAACTCCCTAGTCCGGGTAGACGGGTCCGAGATCCTAACCTCATCAGTGACAGACACATAGTGAGAAATGAAGATCCCATCTGGTGGGGCACGGTAGTCTGGACCAAATAAAAAGCGGTTGATCGTCTCTGCCGAGATGTCAACCTGTGCCCCCCGGATGTTGACATAATCCCGATGAGATAATTTGGCAGCAAGCCGCTTCTTCGCACGTCTGGGCAGGTTGCCTTCTATGGATGCAAGCAGGCTGGCGGCATAGCTGGAGTAAAATTCGGCGATCATATCTGGGCCATAGTATCCAGGAGGGCTGGCCATCCATCCAAACTGATATGCTTCAAATGTATTCCGTATTTCCGGAATGGAGTCCAACTTGTCCACTAGGACCCGCATTTCCGGGATAATTGGCCTCCCCTGATAGCCGCCAGTACCTTTGGTGATGCCATTGACGTAGACCTCCTTAGCCCCGGGGACTGACCATCTCCTCCGTAAAAAGATCAGGAGCCACTTGGCGGTTTCCGGGTCAGAAGTCCGGGCAACCGCCTGCTGGGTGGCCTCATCGTCACTGTCGCGGAGGAGCAAAATATCCTCCTCTCCCCCAACATCGTGCTCGGCAGTGACTGGAGTGCCGGCCTCATCCTCCTGCTCTGGGACCGCAGCTTCCCCTGCCACCCCCGCTTCGGGAGCATCCTCCTCAGAATCTGAAGCGATGTAGCGCCGCACTGGACGGGAACGGGCAGTGCGAGGGGGTGGGGAAGGCACAGCTGACCCGCCTACGGAGTCATTGCCGGAGTCACTCCCCGGAGTGTGACTAGAGGATTCGATGATCGAATCCCGGAGACGTGACTCCTGCTCGTCTTGTCGTGGGCGAGGTCGTAGACGTGGGGCCATAATAGTCCTGCAAACAACACAAAGAATAAAGAGAATATTAGTAGTGCCAGGGTGTTTGGGACGACACACTACCGGGTACTCAGACTTCCCCTGTGGAAGTGAAGTGACAAAAACCCTTAAGAGTAGCGTCACCCGGTCTATCATAGGGAACTTCGCACTAAAGAGGCCGATGAGACTTGATGAAAGTAAATACAATGACGTCTAAAAAAAATAAGGGGGTGTAGACGGGGGCCTTGCACGGGCCGTGTAAAGGGGCACGGGCCGTGTAGAGGCCCGTGTGAACGCCTAAGGGGCGCAGGCGTCCAAGGAACACGGGACGGGCCGCCACACGGACCGTGAAAGGTCAGACGGTCCGTGTAACGGACCTGTGTGGCGTACCTGGGCAGACAATGGGATTTGTGACACGGACGGTCCGTGACACGGCCCGTGTGATGTCACACGGACCGTGACACGGTCATCGTCCCCAGTCAGCCCCAATACAGATTGCGAAGTTCACAAACGTCATAAGTCACAAAAAAAAATGCCGGATCGGGTACTCAAACTAAGCAAGACTACCTTCAACAACACAAACCCAATTTTTAACCACCCAAGAAGCCCAAAAACCCTATGTTTCAAGAGTTCAAGAAAGCAATAATGGTGGCTACGACTTCCCATTAACAAAACTTCAAGGAATCATACCCCTAGAGAGTTATAGACGTCATAATCACAAGGTATATGCAAGAACTCGCGCGCAAGAACAAAACTAAAAACAAAATGTCAAGAAACAAACTAAAGAACAACCAACTAAAGAAACTTACTTGAATGAGGAAAGTATACTTGAGACTTGAAAAATTCGCCTAAGGGTGGTGTAACGGATCGTGAGTAGAGTGCACAATCCGTGTGAGAAGAGTGAGGCGTGTGGGGTGTTTGTTTAGAGAGAAAGTGATTGTGAGGTGAGGGCAAAATCTGAAAAGAGGGTATAAATACCCAAATTTTCGTGCCCCAAGACGGGTGGGCAAACGGGTCGTGCCACGTGGCACGATCCGTATGGCGTTCCGTGGGTGGCGGACGCATGGTCCCGAGGTAAACACCCAAACGGTCCGTTAGACGGACCGTTTCATGTTGGACGGCCCGTGTTGGGGGCCGTGTGGCGACACGCGTGGCGTCTGACGCCGCCTGCTCCCACACGGTCCGTGTGACGGACCGTGTAAGCTCACACGGACCGTGTAATGTGGCCGTGTGAGTTGCCTTGGGGAATTTCACTTACCTGGGGGGGACGCACCAACGGGCCGTTGCACGGTCCGTCTGGGGTCAGACGATCCGTGTAAATGGGCCGTGCGTCACCCCTTTGGGGAATTTTAGTCCTTCCTTTGCCCGTACGCCTAATTGGCTTTCCCTGTCACCATGTGCATCCTTCCCTGAGACAAAATATAGGCCAAGAAAAGCAGAAGTCAGTGTACTTTACGTTACTTCATTGTAATTTAATTAATTTTTTTTTTTTTGATTGATGGGTTGCCTCCCATTTAGCGCTTGGTTTAACGTCACGGCTCGACGTGAAGCTCTTGACTACTCAGACTTCGTCGAGATGGAGAACCTCTATCACCGAGGATTCCTCTGCAGCGCCCATGTACTTTTTCACGCGCTGCCCATTGACCTTGAAGTGGTGCCCCTCATTCGTCTCTAACTCAACTGCTCCATTAGTCATCACTAGTGTGATCTTGTACGGGCCAGACCATCTTGATTTTAGCTTCCCTGGAAATAGCCTCAATCTGGAGTTGTAGAGTAGCACTCTATCACCAACATCAAAGCTTCGTGGGGCAATGAGCTTATCATGGTAGGCCTTCATCTTATTCTTGTACAGAGCAGCACTCTCGTAAGCTTGTAGACAAAACTCATCCAGCTCATTCATCTGGTCCAACCTCAAGTGGGCTGCCTCCTTCCAATTCATGTTCAGGGCCTTGAGGGCCCACAGTGCCTTGTGCTCCAACTCAATTGGTAGATGACAGGCTTTACCGAACACTAGCTGATATGGAGACATACCAATGGGTGTCTTATAAGCTGTCCTATAGGCCCACAACGCACCATCTAACTTCCTAGCCCAGTCCGTTCTTGTGGCGTTGACAGACTTGGTCAGGATCTCCTTAATTTCCCTGTTGGATACTTCGACCTGTCCACTTGTCTGCGGATGATAGGGCGTGGCCACCTTGTGTTGGCGTACCCCATATTTTGCCAGTACAGCCCGAAAGGACGTGTTGCAAAAATGGGAGCCCCCATCACTAATGATAGTTCGCGGTGTCCCAAATCTAGCAAAGATGTTCCGCCTCAGGAACTGTACCACACTCTTACTTTCGTTGTTAGGTAGCGCTATTGCCTCCACCCATTTGGAGACGTAGTCCACAGCCACCAAGATATACTTCATCCCATACGAGCTCACGAACGGGCCCATGAAGTCGATGCCCCACACATCAAACAGTTCCACCTCCAGAATGGGGGTCATGGGCAACTCTTGACGCCTTGAAATGTTCCCTTGGCGCTGACACTGGTCGCACCCCTGCACCAAGTCATGGGCATCTTTATAGATGGTGGGCCAGTAGTACCCACACTGCAGGATCTTCTTGGCAGTTCTGGCACCACCATGATGCCCCCCCACTGGAGAGGAGTGGCAGGCTTCCAGGATGCTCAACATTTCTGCCTCAGGGACACATCGTCGGATGACCCCATCTGCGCATGTTCTGAATAGATATGGATCATCCCAAAAGTACCTGCGCACATCATGAAAAAACTTTTTTCTCTGGTGAGGGTTAAGGCCTTCCGGCATAATATCGCTCACCAGGAAGTTAGCAAAATCAGCATACCAAGGGACTAGGTCCGCAGAAGCGGCTAATACCTGCTCATCGGGAAACGAGTCATCGATGTCCACCCACTCATTGGCCCGGGCTGCGTCCTCTAACCTGGAGAGATGGTCCGCGACTTGATTCTCCGTGCCTTTACGATCTTGGACTTCGAAGTCGAACTCCTGTAGCAAGAGCACCCATCTGATTAAGCGAGGCTTAGCGTCCTTCTTGGCCATGAGATACCGGAGTGCGGCATGGTCAGTGTGGACGATCACCCTCGTGCCCAGTAAATATGCTCGAAACTTGTCAAAGGCATATACCACGGCTAGCAACTCCTGCTCTGTGACAGTGTAATTCCTTTGAGCCTCATTCAGCGTCTTACTGGCGTAGTAGATAGGATGGAAAATTTTGTTCCGCTTCTGCCCCAACACAACACCCACAGCAACTCCGCTCGCGTCACACATAACCTCAAACGGAGCGTCCCAGTCAGGAGCAACCACGACAGGCGCTGAAATGAGCTTCAGTTTTAAGGTCTCAAACGCTTGTCGACATGCATCGTCAAAGTGGAATTTGACATCCTTCTCCAACAGTTTGCACAACGGATGTGCAATCTTAGAGAAATCTTTAATAAACCGGCGATAGAATCCAGCATGCCCAAGGAAACTCCGGACCCCTTTGACCGAGATAGGAGGCGGCAATTTCTCAATGACCTCAATCTTTGCCTTGTCCACCTCTATCCCCTTTTCTGACACCTTATGACCAAGGACTATGCCCTCCTTGACCATGAAGTGACACTTTTCCCAATTCAGAACCAACTGGGCCGCTTCACAGCGCTGCAGTGCCTTGCTTAGGTTCTGCAAACAGTCATCAAAAGAATCACCCACTACGGAAAAATCGTCCATAAATACCTCAAGGGTGTCTTCGACCATGTCTGACAAGATGGACATCATGCAGCGTTGAAAAGTAGCTGGGGCATTGCAGAGCCCAAACGGCATCCTCCTGAAAGCAAACGTCCCATACGGACACGTGAAGGTGGTTTTCTCCTGATCTTCTGGGGCTATTGAGATCTGGTTGTACCCCGAGTATCCGTCGAGGAAGCAATACCATCCTCGCCCTGCTAGCCTGTCTAGCATCTGATCCATGAATGGCATGGGGAAGTGGTCCTTTAGAGTCCATTTGTTCAACTTCCTGTAGTCCATGCACACTCGCCATCCGGTGACAGGTCTCAGTGGGACGAGCTCGTTCTTGTCATTAACGACCACTGTCATGCCCCCCTTTTTGGGGACGCACTGTACTGGGCTCACCCACTTGCTGTCCGAGATTGGATACACCACCCCAGCATCCAGCCACTTAATGATCTCCTTCTTCACCACCTCCTGCATGGGTGGGTTAAGCCTTCGCTGATGCTCAATGCTAGGCACGCAGTCATCCTCGAGCTTGATTTTATGAGTGCAGATGCCTGGAGGGATGCCAATTATGTCAGCAATGGTCCATCCAATGGCGCGCTTGAACTTCTGTAGGACCCCCAACAATGCCTCCACCTGATGTTCCTGAAGATCTGCAGCCACAATCACAGGAAGAGTGTTATTAGTACCTAAAAATGCATACCTGAGGTGTTGCGGCAACTCCTTGAGCTCCAGAACGGGCGGTTCCTCGATAGAGGGTTTCGCCGGAGGTGTTGGCCTATTTTGCAAATCCAAGTCCAACTTTCTTGACACGAACGGTCTGGTCCCCATGCCCTGCAAGGCATAGATGGTGTCGTTGTACCCCTCAACACCATCTTTTGGGAAGTTCATCAGCACTGCTGCCAATGTGTCAACAGTCATCTTTTCCTCCAACGAGGCTTCAGAAACATTTTCGTCATCAATATCCAGGATGGACATCACAGCTAACTCCGTAGGCCTTTTCATGGCAGCACACACACTGAATTTCGCCTCTTCGGTGTTTAACCGGAATGTGAGTTCACCTCGCTCGACGTCCACCAGTGCCCTGCCAGTTGCCAAAAATGGCCTTCCAAGGATGATTGGTACCTCAAAGTCCACTTTACAGTCAAGGATGACAAAGTCGGCAGGGAAGATGAACCTTCCCACTCGAACAAGGACATCATACAGGATTCCCACGGGCCTCTTTACTGATCTATCTGCCATCAACAGCCGCATGGTCGTGGGTGTGGGGGCTCCCAAGCCCAACTGCTGGTAAACTGCCAACGACATCAAATTAATGCTGGCACCAAGGTCACAAAGAGCCCGTGCGAAGTCATAAGCACCAATGGTGCATGGGATGGTGAACGCCCCCGGATCTCCCTTCTTTTCTACTAAAGATCTCGTAGCGATGGCGCTACAGTGGTGTAAATTATCGACTGGCTCGATCGTGGCTGTCCTCTTCTTAGTGATTAAGTCCTTCATGAACTTAGCATAGCCAGGCATTTGTTCAAGTGCTTCCACCAGAGGTATGTTCACAGACAGCTCCTTCAACATGGATAGGAACTTCTGGAATTTGCCATCCTCTGCCTTCTTTTGTAGCCTTTGGGGAAATGGCGGCCTTGGTTTTGGGATGGCTGGCAGACTTGGGCCACTGGGGGAGTCTGTCGCTACTGCCTTCTTGGTCACCTCGGGCTCTGCCACCACCGCCTCAGGTTCATTACTCTCAATGTCAACCTGACCCTCCATAGGGCCAGGCATGTTGTCATCGACTTTCACCTGACCTGCATTAGGAACAGCAACTGGGTTAGCAAGTACCTGACCACTTCTCGTGGTGATCGCCATACAGTGGCCATCGTTCTTCGGGTTTTGCACTGTGTCACTCGGGAGTGACCCAACTTTCCTCTGATTAAACGCCGCCGAAAGCTGCCCCATCTGCTGCTCTAACTGCTTGATTGAGGTGGAGTGCGAATCTACCAGCTGCCTGACATTGGAAATTTCGCTCTTGACATCTCGCACCCCTGCCTCAGTGGCCTCCACTTTGCTTAGGACTTTTGTCATCATATCCTCTAGCTTGGAGTTGCTGCCGCCCTCGTTCTGGCGATCACGGGTTCTGTAGCCATCCCTGTTCTGCCAGTTCCCTTGGTAATTCTCCCGATTGAAGTTCCGACCTTGGTTACCGGAGTTGAAACCTCGGTAACCCCCCTGACTACCAAGAAACTGTGCTTCCTCATCATATTCGCTGCCTTGATCGTCATACCTGGGTAGTGCTTCCATTGCTTTGACTTTCTCAGTGCTCCCACCAAGGAACTTCTTCGACAGCAAATCAATTTCTGTCCGCATATGGGCCATGTCCTGGTCCCGTTCTTCCTCCTTCTTGCGCTGCGCCTCACTCATCTCAAATACCATCCCTGAGCAGTCTGCCTCTCTAGTATACCATGCCCTGTTGTTCTTTGCCACTTGGTCTAAGATGACCACGATGTCCGGGAAAGTCCTGGACATATATGACCCTCCACAGGCTGCATCAATGATAGGCTTGGTAACGAAGTTGCAGGACCTGTAGAAGACTGCCTTCAAGTGTTCATCAGTGAGATGGTGATTTGGGCACTGTTTGAGCTTTTGCCTAAATCTTTTCCAAGACTGATACAGCGCTTCACTTGGCATTTGTTTATGGGATCCGATCTCATCTTTGAGTTTCAATTGCCGTGAAGCAGGGAAGAATCGTTCCAGAAAGGCCTCCTTTAGTTCCCCCCATGTGCGGATGGAATCGTGGGGGAGCTCGTTTAGCCACCTTATTGCCTCACCAGACAGAGACAATGGAAATAACCTCAGCCTCAACGCTTGCTGGCTCACTCCTGGAATTTCGGAGGACTGACAGGTCGCTAAGAAGTTAATCAAGTGTTGATTTGCATCCTCTGTGGCCGCTCCAGTAAACATCCCTTTCAACTGCAACATCTGCAGCATGGTGCTGGTGATTGTGAATTTGATCCCAGCAGGCAGTGGTTGGGAGCACTATCGCCCCAGTTGACCCGGCATCATCATCATCATCTTGCACAGCTGGCGGGTACTGAGGGCCTTGAGGTCTCACCGGGGGTTGGTGTTGCTGAGGTGGTACAAGTGGTACCTGGCGAAGTGGCGCTGCTGGTGGTACCACATTACCAGCCAGATCATCCATACCCAACCCATCCTGACCTCCAGCTGCAGGATTCACTGCCAACTCCCTCTGCCTTGCTGCTTCACGATCTTGGGCGTTCATTCTGCGAATTGACTTGGTAAGCTCCGGATCGTAGGGAATAAGTGTTGCACCCTTGCTTCGGGTACTTGGCATACAATGCTGAACCCCTACGAGGACAAAAACAAGAAACAAAGTAAAATCAGGGACTAGACTTACAAGCTGAAAGTAGCAACTAATAGACTAGTTCCTTGCCGCGTTCCCCGGCAGCGGCGCCAAAATTTGATACGCCCAAATTACACTCCAAATAGAAGAGTAAAGCGGTCGTTGGTCAAATATAGAACCCAACCAGAGTTGAGGTCGATCCCACAGGGAACACGTAAGAATTACTCTATTAGTACCAGCTTTCAGTCGTAAATGCTATTCCCAAGATAAACGTACATAAAATAAATGGGGGTTGCGTTATTTAGTTTAACTAACTTCTTAAGGTAATTAATAAGAATGTTCCGATTCTTAGACAGATAGAGAGAGACTAGGGTTGTGTTACTCATGACATACAATTACGACAACTAAACTGGATCTGTGAATTCGTTCCTAATGATGCATGCAAAATCTACAACTTGATTAATACCTAGGTCACCTTTCGGTCCCTTTCCTAGGTATATCTCACTCCTCTTCTCTCGGTCTCCGAGTGTATGCAATGCTAACCGTTGTTTCTGATCTCAGAATACCTTCACCTTTCGGTCTCAGGCACTTAGACTAGGTTCATGACCCTGAATCTCTGTTGTTAGACTCTTTTCCCAATCACTACATCCCTTTCGGGCATGTAGCGAATGCAGGCTTACCCTGATGTGTCGACTCATTAAGGAGAAGTTAAAACGAAGAATTTAACAATACATGCACTGTTTATGTGAACGAATTACCCCCAGTTTGCGTTATCTTAATTGGGTCGTCATGGTTCCCACAACCCTAGTTGTGGGTTTAGCCTAGCATACTAATGATAATTTGCCCACAACGAGTAGAAGAAAACATAAAGATGGACTTACGATTTAAGAACAAGAATCTGTGTTACAAGCTTTGAACAATAATCACAAACGTGATTCTCACGAATTACAAAAGCCAAACTAATGTTTTTCTCCTTGTTCTCCCTAGTTTCTGTCGTCAAAACGAAGGTCACTAATAAAATAAAATAACATCCTATTTATACAAAGTAAAACTAAGTCGATATAATTTAGGAAAATAATTTCGGCACGGGGCACGGTCCGTTACACGGACCGTCTAAGCTGAGATGGTCCGTGTGAACGGACCGTCTGGCGGTTGACTGTGCCCACACGGTCCGTGACACGGCCCGTGTGGCATGAGACGGGCCGTGTAGCTCTTCCGTGTCGATCCACTTGCACGAATTCTGATATTTTCGACGAAGGCCTTTCGAGCTACGTCAGTTACACGGCCCGTTACACGATCCGTGTGGAGTAAGACGGGCCGTGTGCTTCCTCCGTGTGAATCTCCTTGCACGATTTCTTTAATTTTCGACGGGTTGTCTTCCGAGCTACGTCAAGTACACGGTCCGTCACACGGTCCATCTGGTGTCAGACGGGCCGTGTGGCCTGACCGTGTGACTCGTGTCGTGCCACTGAAGGTCACACGGACCGTCTGGAGTGAGACGGCCCGTGTGGGCCTTCCGTGATCCGGCACTTGGCTTTGTTTTTCACCCGTTCCTTGTACTTTCCGCCATTTCCCATGCCTTAGTCATTTTCCTGCACAATATCAAAACATACCCATTAAACCAATAACACCGCTCGAGAACACCCATTAGTTCTATGTTTTAAGCGTCGTAAAAGTCGTATTTTCATGACTCATCATATTCACTTGCAAAACCATAGAAATCATTGAATTAATAGCAATACATGCATAATTAAATAAATAATCATAATCTAAATCATAAAGTATGTTAGAATTTAGAGTATGAGAAACCCATAAAATACATACTTGAATGAAAAGTTTACTGATGATTTTTCACATTATGAATATGTTTGTTTATTGATTTTTCATATTATGAATGTTTTTTTATTGAATGAAAAGTTTCAAGTGATAAATTCTTTTGAGGTATTTTTTAATGAGGATGGAATTGAGGATGATGAAGATCACACAAGTATCCTAAGTGGCTAGTTAATGAACACTGTACTTTACATATTACTAGAGTAATTTTAATTTTATGCCCAATCTTATACATTTATAGTTGCATGTACCTATGTTTCTTCTAATGCTAGGTGCTCATGCACTATAGCTTAGTATTTTCATTTGTCACACGTGAATGGCTTTATAAAATCAGGAACAAAAATTCAGCATGTTTAGAAAATCCAAGATACTTGCACTACACTTGTTCAAAATTGAAAGGTGGAATTTTATTGCATTTGATCCATTTTTTATGCTTAGAAAATCCTGTTTTGCAAATATGATGTGTTTTTATGCTCATGTGCAGGGAAATATGTGACAGAGTGCAAATGAAACAAAAGTGCTGGAAAAGTTGTTGAAGTGATGGACCACGAGCCATGGGTGGGGCCATGAGAGTGAAGTAGCTAGAAGATCTAAGGAAAAAATTCTAAGGCAACCACCACGAGCCCCTATAGGGGTTGAGGTAAGAACCACGAACCATGGTCAAGGTCGTGGTGAGTTGTAGCTAAGGAGTTGAAGGATTTTGTTAAGAGGAACTCCACGAGGCCCTTGTACAGGATGTGGAGTTGACCACGGATTGTTGTAACGCCCGTAAAAAGACCTGAAGAGTTTTTGGCTCATGGATAGGATGAATGAGGAATGGGGCGTGAAGAGATTAACAGCTCATGGAAAGTGTCTGTGAATATGAAGCTTGGGACAGTTCTGGCCTAAGTTGAACTCCATGTACCGTTATACGGTCCATAAAACTCAGTATAGTCCGTGAAGAGCCCTCATGAAAACATGCCGACTTAAGTTTTCCTAGTCGATTTAGGTCTTGATTTTGTAATTCTATAAATACCCAACTTCATTTTATTTTAGGGTTATGCATTGTTATGTAGTTTTTATTATTTTTTAGGGAATTATGAACAATGTGAGACACATAACTTCGAAACTTTTGAGAATCATATTCATGCAATACAATACTTTGTTCGCTCTTGATTCTCGTTCTTCGTTCTTGTGGTTCAAGGATTGTATGTTTTTTCTTATGAAATTTACATCAATTCTTGATTCATTACTTATGAATATGAATAGCTAAACCCCATAACTAAGGTTGTGAGAACCATGATAATATAACAAAGTAGGCAAACATATAGGTGATTTTTGTTCTTTATTTGGCATTTTCCTAGTATTGTTCATCCTATTTTCCTTTTAACAAGTGCACACGTTAAAACCTTTTGTACTCATTACTTGTTTGGGAGAGGGTTACTGATTAGAAATAGATAACTACATGATTCGAGGCAATAAACCTTTGTCTAAGAACTAGAGCTCGATATGGATATTTTTTGAAGTCAAAAACAAGAATTGGTTAGTTACACATTTGAAGACTGGGAGGTGTGCATTTAATGGATAGACGGAGAGGTGTTTAGATGTGCATAGCTTGCTAGAGATTGCATGCAATGCATTGACATGATATCACCAATATGAAATATCTACCGAGTTATATGTCATGGGGAACACAATACTAGTATACCCCTAATGTTGAACTTAATCTTAAGTATGTTTATTCTGTTACTACAAACATTGTAAAGTGATATTAATCTAATAACTAAAAATTTTACTTACGCTTTTTACTTTCTGAGAATAGAGACTACAACTGGATACTAGTGCAAGTGGTTATTTCATCTGCATTCTCTGTGATTTAGAGTTGATATATCTCTCGTTATAAAGTGGCTCGTATATACCCCTATTGTAACACAAATAGACTAGATATACCATATTCATCTGATGGAAGTGAAAACATTTATTTCAAATTTATTTTTATTAAAAGAATAATTCATATATGGTATTTTTTATCCTTCTTACACTTGAATTTTTTTACTTTTTTGATTCAACGACTAATTTGGATTTATTATTTTGATGGTCAAATTTATTTTTTACTCATTTTGTTGTACTATTTATCATGCATGAGCTGATATTCTTTTACAACTACAAAAATAAATTACAATATAGTCCAAAAAAAATAAATTTTTATTTTTTTCTTTTCTGATCTCTTCTTTCATTCGGACTTCTTCTTTTTTCTCATATTTTAACACTCAAGCATGAAAGAAAAATGATGAAATATGAATAAGAAACGCAAATAATAATAAACAAATAGATCTATACAGAAGATATCTAAAACTCAAATTAGTTGTTGAAGCGAAAAATTTAAAAAGACTATGCATGAGAAGGAACAATATACTCCTGTACTTTGTTAGAAAGATCATATTCATCTCTACATGGATTATTTTTAAAAATAAAAACATAATTTACAAATTAATGTTTTCACTTCCTTTAGATGAAAATGGTGTATGTAAGGTAATATTATAAGGATATGGGTATACGTGAGCCACTTTTTAATGAAAGGGGCATATGTAAGCCATTTTTACAATAAGGAGTATATCAACTCTAAATTACAAAATTAAGGGGAAGGTCAATCCCATTTTCCTATTATTAAAAGTATTTTTATCTAATGAATTTTGAAAAAAAAAAACACTTTTAAATATCATAATTTATTTTATTTTGATATTGTAATGACAATATAGCAAATGCCAATTTGGTTCCCTACTGACTACAGATTTATTTGAGGAAGGCTTCTGGAAAGCATATCGCCGTTCTGGCTGATGAACCTGTGATGGATCCACCTTGTGAGGGTATCATTCTCCATATGACCAGGAATGTGAAAACAGTTCACTGGGATAAGTAAAATGTCAGCCATGTAAAGCAAAAGCGTTAAAGACGGTGATCGGAGCACGTTTATGAGAAAAGTCGAGGTAGCATAATGTTTCCTTTCATAGAGGGGTCCTAAAAGGAAACCGAAGTCTAAGAAAGAAAGACATTAACTTGTAGAAGGAGAAGTCACACATCTATAAAGAGGATAAGGGTTTTACCATAGAGAGCTACAAGCAGAATTCAACCAAATAGCAAAAGTTAATATTTGAGTGAGTTCTGATTGAAGATTCAAGTGCAACTGATACAAAGAAACAAGATTGAAGAACCAATTCCATAGGCTTATGCTTCATAGTTGTTGAGTCAATTTTTGCTTGTATTGTTACTTTTTGACACCTGACTTTTTGCAATTTAAAGAATCTTCATATGAGGAGGCTGTGGAATCGGCTATTACTAATAATTATGTATGATAAGGCATTAAAAGAAATAGAGGGTGCAGGGGAATATATGCAGAGTAATAAGTTCCCAAATTAGAATTACATCAATTGATCAAAAAGGGCTATATGCAGTGGAATTCAGTACCTAGATTGGATGCTCTAGAGTTGGACATGAACATCATCGCTGAACCATTATTACCGCCCTTATACTTTTGAAGCCAAGTCCATGCTCAATTTTGATCATGAATATTTATGTGCTTAATTTGGTCTAAAAGATATACTACTAGACTCTGATGATGTAGTTCAAATATATTACAAGGAAGCTGAGGGTTGTGAATCAGCAACACACAAGAACCTATTAATTTTGATTGTGTACAAAGCATTTCAGCTTCATTGATTGAGCATTTATTAAGTCCTTCACTTCCCATCTTTTGTGTCGCTTCTTCATTAAATTTCTCTACTTTTATTAAATGTTATAGTACTTATTAGATTATTACCCTTTACTCAGAAGTGAATAAAGCCAACAATGCCATTTTATGATATCTCACAGTGTCATCGACTATAACTCTATAATGATTTATATTTGTGGTTGTATAAGTAGAACAGCTAAATCATGTAAAGTACAGCTTTTCCAGAAAACCTCCCTTAAACACTGTTGACTGACGAGTAAAATAAACAAAACAAGAAATTGTTTGTCATCTCTGGCATCATTTGTCTCTTCTTCATTTTTTGCAATTTGTCGTGCGACTCAAGCGCTTAAGAACCTCCATAGAGAAACAGAAGAACTAATCTACACAGAGCAGCAACATGCAGGAAATAGATGAACATGATAATCAAATTATCTGGTAACCTAAGAGCCTTGCAAAAGGAGAAGAACAGTCTCCAAGAATTGAAGAACGCGGGAGAGATTATCAAAGAAAACTTTAATCATTACCTTCTGGGATAAGGTCCACAGGGCTAAGGACATTACATACCGCTTAAAAATACTTGCAGATCACATGACTTCTTTAGACAATATATGTAGAAATAGAGCCAGGAAATGGTAAATGTTTACATTTTTATCCCTTCAGCATAGGATTCGATTAAATTCATGCACGCTTGCTCCCAAATGACTCTTGGCTCCTTATTTTACTTGTGGAATTACTCTGGGTATGATGTTGTACTGAAATCACATATACCTCAAGCCTTGCACATCTAATTTCATCAAACAATTCCCGCAATGTTTCCCTTCAGTATCTAACATCATGAGAACCATTCTATAATGACAAAAGAAGAGATGTTGTTCGCAACCTAGAAATGCTTGAGGGGAAACAAACAAATGTGAAAATCTATTGTCAAAACTTGCAACATGTTAGATTACGACAAATAATAATGTTATTTCTATGCAACAAAAGAATAGACCTTATTGTTAACCGAGAAGATTGGAGAGATCAATTGGATAGATCAGCTAGCTCTCTAGAAAAGAAAACTAAAAATAAAGAAGTATAATAGAGAGTAGATCTGTAATATCTCGCAATAATCTCCGGAGAAAAAGGGAAGATATTGCATTTTCTATCAAATCATAGATCATATATTACGTTGCAACCTAATTCAATATTTGTGGTCAGTTATGTGTCAATATCACCGAAAGACTAATGAATTTTAAATCATAATAGAAAGGGACTGCATCTAATCATCTTGTCAAATGTTTCCTATGTGCACCCAATTAAACCAATAGGACGATCAAGTCCGATGAAGTTCTTTACATGAGAATTGTAGAAGCTAGTAGCAGTCAACATCATCGTTCTTAGCTTCTTTGTGGTCTTTACTTCCGCTAGATGTAATATTGAGCTCGATCAATTATGAACTCCCCTGATCATATTTTTTTCTAGGAAAAGCAAAACATGATATTTTGTTTTCTTCCTTTTGTACTTGTTTGAATGGTTTCGGACATGTACTACGCTTTTTACGATAGCCAACATTACTCATATACACATTTAAACTATGTACTATCAAAAAATAAGGAAACAGACAAGCTAAATATTTGGTTTATTAGAAGATTTTTTTTTTCTCAAAAAAATGAGAATTTTATTTATATCTAAAAAGAAAACTCATTTGGGCCTAAAATAATGAGAATTTTATTTATATCTAAAAAGAAAACTCACTTGGGCCTATTACCCATATCCAAATTATAAAACATAAATACTCCCTGAAGCCCATCTCAAACATGGACCTAAAAATTAGCTTCTATGTAACACTTCCTATTTTTAGGGTTTCCCAAGTACCTCCCCTTTCCCTATTTTCTTAAAAACCCTCTCCATTTGTAAATATTGTTGCCTAGATCAAACCGACTCTTCGCCTTCTTTTGCTTTGGGTTACAACCCTTCTTTCCTCGATGTTGTTCTTCTATGCTATGTGCTCAACTATCAAAAGTAATCAGATGATATACATCATAATTATTGTGTCTTAACACTATTTAGGACAGAAAAAATTGTTCTTGTATGTATCAGTGATGTATAGAGAATAACATCCACCACTTAAAAAGAACTCATCTTACCGAGTTTAATGAGATATGTTTTATAATATACCTACACAAACAATTTTGGGACTTGCAACTTTTTCTTTTTTCAAAAAAAAAAACTTTAGACTAATAGAACACAATCTTAGGATAAAGTAATCTCTAAATACCATGCATTTCTATAGTAAAAATTATTCTTGTTGTGAAGGGCAAACCGAAGCTCGGCAGATAGGACAATCATTTCTCCTCAGCAACCACTGTTCGATGCAGCCTTTGTGAAATTCATGTCCACACCGAAGTGTCCCAATGGTCTCTTCATGCTCATATTCCGCCAAACATATAGCACAAATCTCTCTGGATTCTTTATCAGCAACTTCTTCAGGTGCAGCAACATGATGAGTTCTTGTTTCAACATAACTCATTCTAACATTCTCCTCTTGATGATGATGCAAAGTCCTTCCTCTTGTCAATGACAAGGGCTCGATTGTTGACTGAGAAAATGGCGGATATCTCCGGTTTTGTGAGGGTAGACCTCGCGTATTACCTGCTACACGAGTTCCCCTTAAGATCATATCTATTGAATCACGATCGCTGATGTTAGTTATAACAACACCAGAAGAATGAGCATGTGAGTCACTCATTTTTCAATAACACTTATTAAAGAACAAATTAAATTAAAACAATGTTGGGAATTATTTTGAGCTCTTGGAAGGAATACAAGAAGCAGAAATAATGTATAATAAGTTCGAGCATCATTGAGCTATATATAGAGACATGGCCCACCAAATTTTATAATTCTTTTGAAAAATTATTAAATTGCATTCCTAATTTGTTTTTGAATCTGATTTATTGACAATATGAAATATACATGAGAATATGGTAACTTAATAAGTTTTATGCATTATTTTCTTTCAAAATCAGAATTATTGATGTGGTTGTTATTTACTTACCTAAATGATTTTAATTCTTATAATTAAATTTATTTGTGTGAGCAAAACAAACGCGGAAGGAAGTAAAAAGAAATAGGATAAAAGTTAATTGTTATATAAATTGTGTTAGAAAGCCAGAATATTAGTCAGATTTGTCAAAGAATTATGTGGTTGTTTTGTCATGTGATAATCAATAAAAATGATAATTAATGAATCAGTTTGATAAATAAATATCAATTTAATTTAGAGTTGTTTGATCAAATTTTATAAAATAATCTATGGGCCTAATATATATAATATATTTTTAATTTTACAATTTAGAGTTCATATATCTCTCATTAAAAAAGTGATTCATATATACCCCTATAAATACACTAGATATACTATTTTCGTCTTATGAAAGTGCAAAGTTTTTTTTTGTTTATTGTTTATTAAAATAAAGCACTCATATATGGGTTTTTTTCCTTCTCACTGTTGAATTTTTTTTATCTTCTTTGATTTAATGACAAATTTGAGTACATAAGTTTGATGTCCAAATTTATTTTTCACTCATTTTCTCATAATATTTATCATAGATGAGCCAATTCTTTTTTACAACTACAAAAATTAAATTACAATATGGCCCCACAAAAAAATACTTCTTTTCTTTTTTTCTTTTTTCATCCTGAAGTCTTTCTTTTTATTTCTCATATGCATACGCTAAAGAATGAAAGAAAAAAATGAAATTAGAATAAGAAACTGAAAAAACGTCAGACACTCAATGTGAACAAGAACCAGATTCTTTTTTGACAACTTAAAGAGAAATACTAAAATTGATTCGACACCAAACGTTATAGTGGAAAAACTCTTTTCTCAAGGGAGAAACAACCACTACCTACAACGTGTAGGATTTCACCAACTTCACTAACTTCAAAGAGCAACGTCAAGATCACAATTCAGTAATCACTCACTCACTTCTCACTTCACAACAGTAACAATCTACTCAGGTTGCTTCACAACTCTACTAATCTACTACGATTGCTTACTCTACTCTCCAAGAAGTCACACCCACTTCTTGTTTCAGCTCTCTAAAAACACGTTCACACTTAAAATGATTGTCCCTAAATAATAATTCTAAGTATAAAACATAAAAAAAAAAGAGCCTTTTAGAAAGAAAATTTAACTTTACATCTTCTTTCTTCCAAAGTGTTGCTCAAGGATTGCTCCTTGCCCTTGCTACTAGATCGCAATGTTTGCTTGGTGCAAAAGTTGCTCTTCTAGGTTTCTATTGATCCTTATATAATTCATAGTAGAAGAGTCCTAATCGGAGTGTTATTCTTAGCCAAAATTCTTGTTTACCTAATTTAGGAGTCTGTTGAGGTAAAATGAGGTTTTTCTGTTTTTCGCTCTCCTTTATCCAATATGCCCTTTGCCTGGTTCTACCAAATGAACATTGGTCCACATTTTTTGATTTACTTCTTGCTAGGTATATCTTCATAACATTCTTCAGCCTTTCATTTGGCCTCTCATTCTACCTTCTAAACCCGATTCACTTTGCCATTATCAAAACATCCAGCCTTCAATATGCCAACAAATTCTCCCTTTTTGATGATGGAAAGCCTATTATCTTCCAAAGTATCTTTCTAATATTATACATTCACAAAGGTACACAACATATCTCCCCTCTTTTGACATCACAAAAAGAAGAAAAGAACCAAAAGTGAGGCAAAAACACACTCATATCCTGAACTATTAGCATGCATATCACATAGAGAACCAAGAAACAATCGGTCTAAGGATATTAGTCATCTTAATTGAACAAACAAAAAAGGTCTGAAGCATAAATAACAAGTCATTCATATTCAAGCATGCACTGCAATTAAACCCCAAAGGCAGAAGGGCATCAACAAGTCAATACTATCAGCAAAGCATCCAAGAACCGAACAGAATTATCTACGACAGCCATAAGAGAACATTGTGGAGTACAAAAATAGGAGGTGAGTAGTAGGGAAAGGTCAAGGGATCAAGGAACTAAAGAGGGTGAGGATGAGGCTATGAGATTCAATAGCTTATCCATACGGGCAACCACATCTTGAGAGTCTATCATCTGCCCTTTCAACACAAATATCTGAGCCTGCTGGATATTGTCGGCCTAACGATCTACCATCAATTGAGAAACTGATCTTATCACTTTAGTAGCTGCGGGGCTGGACATTTATGCTACATTTGATAGGCAGTCACATTCAGCCAATGTAGTCTTATCGATTATATTTTTCTTAGTGATTTGATATCAATCATCCAGAGGAATAACATGGCTCAAAAAATAATGGTGAGTAGGTTTCCATATGCTAGTGGTGAGAACCAGGAAGTGAATCCGTCACCCTTACCATTTGTTCAATTATTAGGAGATGTTTGTGATGGAGCATTATGGAAGGATTTCGGCAAGGCAGTAAAAGAATATGCTCTAGGTGGGAAGTAGGGAGTGTCCCCTTTTTAGGGCTTTTATGAATGATATGAGCCAACTCTTAAATTCCAAATCATTACCCTTCCTCTCAATAGCTATCTCATTAGGGAATTGAAATTTGACCACTCGGGTTCCACAATTGATGGATGCATAAAAAGCATAAAGTCAATCCATGCCACTAATAATATCAAAATTAGTCATGTAAAGTTCAATAATATCACACAGAATTACATTATGCAAGACTGACACGAGGCAACTTCTATAAACTCTCTTGTCTAAAACCAAATTACTAATGGTGGTATAAACTAAAAGGGGCTCTAACAAGACTTTGGGACATATATTAGATAAACTTGGAAGAACCTTGTGTAACTTGTCCTATTGGAGTAGCTTGATATTGAGGATAACTTTATTTTCCCTTGTTTGGGACATTAGGGCATTCAGAAGTCTTATACATCATTTTACCGCATCCATAACATGCACCCATACTGATTAAGTATTTGTCTGCATGGTTCCTTCCACACTTGGAGCACTTAAGGAAAGTAGGTCCACTAATGCCACAACATTTGGCATTAGGTTTGGGAACCCTATCTTTGTCAAATCTTTGGTCTGAAGCTTGTGAAGAACCTTGTCCATGAAACTTTTAGCCTTGTTGAAAATGGCCATGACCACCATCTAATGTTGATTGTGAAAACCCACCTTCAAACCAAGCCCTCTTGGACTTCCTCACTTTTCTGTCCGTAAGCTTCTCCCTCTCTATATGCAAGGCCTATATAATGAGCCTAGAGAAGCGCGTCTCTTTGATATGGATTATGATTTGGCATTCTTCCACCACCAAATCCAACACCCCTGTGATAAAACGTACTCATTCGGGAACAGGAGTTGGCTACCAAGGAAGGAGCATACTTGGACAACTTTGTGAACTTGAGGGTGTACTCTCGCACACTCATATTGACTTATTTGATATTGATGAATTCCAATACTTTTGTCTCTCTTAAGTCAAGTGGAAAGAAGCTTCGAGAAATGCAATGTTGAAGTACTCCCAACCTATGGGGCCCTCATCAACTCAATCAGCCTTTCATTGATTATTGCACACTTTAGCAACACCTTTGAATTGGTAGGATGCCAAGTCCGCCTTCTCCTCTGAAGGTACCCTTATGATAGCAATGATCTTATACATTTCATCAATGAAATCTTGGGATCTTCATCAACTTTGGAGCGATGAAACTCAGGAGGGCTCATTCTTTTAAAGTCCGAATCCTTGAAGTTGGTGTAGCCACATTTGAAGGAGCAACCCCCCCTCCCGATCAACTTGGTTAAATCATGGCTTAGGCTAAAATGGAGATGGTGGTCCAAAACTTGGCACTTTGGTAACTTGATCGGATAGAGGATCATTAGGAGCTTGAGAGCGTATCTCTCACTTGCATCAAGCTCTATTTTAATTTGAGCTCTTCTTAGAGGCATTTTCTGAAAATTGCAAAGAACAATCTTTAGAGAGAAAGTCTTGAAGTACACTTTATAATACAACATAGATCAAGAATGAAGCGAAGATTTTCCTAAAACTCCTCATAGCCTCCTACTCATAGATGTGGTGCGCTTTATAGCCATGAATAAGACTCTACTTGATGCAACATGTTGGAATTCATAGGATACTTCTAATCTTGTGCTCTGATACCATATTTGTCATGACTCAAGCTAAACCCTAGGTTGACACGGTGATTAGGATTCCCGAAGGAACCCCAACCAAGTTTCTAGCATATGAAGCATACATAAGGTAAACAAATAAGCAACAATAATGCGGAAAAACTCATAGGAAACTAAGAATATAGCATAGTAAAGGAAGTAGCAAGACAACATAGACTCGATACATATGCAAACATGCCACTGAGAGATATAACATGTGGGGCCTTCGGACATGTTCCAGACTCACCTTCAACAAAATGAAACAACATGAACTAGTTTTAAAGTATCAACATAGACTAAGAATAAAAAGAAAGAAAATATAGACTTGCTTGCCCTTGATGCATGAGGAATCACCGCACAATCTTTAATGTAGAGCATAGCTAGCCACGTGTGTGAGGAGTAGGATGAGAGCCCTAGCCTTCATTATAAAACAATGTAGGCAAAGAACATGAGTTAGTACATTTGAATATACTAAGTATGTAAGCAATGCAAATAAACATAAACCCTATAATACAATTGACCAAGTACATATCACAGTGAGAGATGTATTTCAAAAGCATAAGTAAACATGAGGATGGTCAATGCACAAGGAACTAATACAGGTAATCATGTAAAAGTAGGGTTATGCATAGCCAAGTAAATGCATCATAAAGAACCATATTGTAATTTCATAATCATGACTTGTAAGTAAAAACTTAGGCAAAGTATGAGTTCACGTGTAATTTACTTCAAATCATGAAATTGGATTGAAAAGATGTATAATCATGGAAAATAAATTGAATCAATATCAATTGAATCGATGTAGAATCTCACGAACCCTATATAGAATACAATAGTATTCACTTGCAAAACCATTGAAATCATGGAATTAATGGCAATACATGCATAATTAAATAAATAATCATAATCTAAATCATAATGTTAGAATTTAGATTATGAAAACCCATAAAATACATACTTGAATGAAAAGTTTACTGACGATATTTCACGTTATGAATATGTTTGTTTATTGATTTTTTATGTTATGAATGTTTGTTTATCAAATGAAAAGTTTCAACTGATAAATGCTTAGAGGTATTTTTTTTTAATGAAGATGGAATTGAGGATGATGAAGATCACACAAGTATCCTAAGTGGCTAGTTAACGAACATTGTACTATACATATTAAAAGAGTAATTTTAATTTTATGCCAAATCTTATACTTTTATAGTTGCATGTTCCTATGCTTCTTCTAATGCTAGGTACTCATGCACTATAACTTAGCATTTTCATTTGTCACAGGTGAATGGCTTTATAAAATGAGGAACCAAAATTCAGCATGCTTAGAAAAACCAAGACACTAGCACTACACTTGTTCAAAATTGAAAGATGGAATTTTATTACCCTTGATCCAGATTTTATGCTTAGAAAATCCTGTTTTGCGAATATGATGTGTTTTTATGTTCATGTACAGGCAAATATGTGACGAAGTGCAAATGAAACAATATAGCTGAAAAAGTTGTTGAAGTGCAGGGCCACGAGCCATGGGTCGGGCCATGAGAGTGAAGTAGCTAGAAGATCTAAGGAAAATATTCTAAGGTAACCACCACGAGGCCCTATAGGGGTTGTGGTAAGGAGCACGAACCATGGTCAAGGTTATGGTGAGTTGTAGCTAAGGAGTTGTAGAATTTTGCTAAGAGGAACTCCATGAGGCCCTTGTAAAGGCTGTGGAGTTGACCAGGGATTGTTGTAACACCTGTAAAAAGACCTGAAGAGTTTTTGGCTCATGGATAGGACGAGTGAGGAATGGGGTGTGAAGATATTAACACCTCATGGGAAGTGTCTGTGAATATGAAGCTTGGGACAGTTCTGGGGCTAAGTTGAACTCCACGGAAAGTTATACAGTCCATAAAACTCAGTATAGTCCGTGAAGATCCCTCATAAAAACATGCCGACTTAAGTTTTCCTAGTCGATTTAGCTCTGGTTTTTGTAATTCTATAAATACCCAACTACATTTTATTTTAGGGTTATGCATTATTATGTAGTTTTTATTATTTTTTATGGAATTATGAACAACGTGAGACACATAAGTTCGGAACTTTTGAGAATCAATATTCATGACAATACTTTGTTCATTCTTGATTCTCACTCTTCGTCCTTGTGGTTCAAGGAATGTATCTTTTGTCTTGTAAAGTCTACATCAATTCTTGATTCATTACTTGTGAATATGAATAGCTAAACCCCATAACTAATTAAGGTTGTGGGAACCATGATAATATTACAAAGTTGGCAAACATATAGGTGATTTTTGTTGTTTATTTAGCATGTTTTGGAGTATTGTTCATCCTATTTTCCTTTTAACAAGTGCACACGTTAAAACCTTTTGTACTCATCACTTGTTTGGGAAAGGGTTAGTGATTAGAAATAGATAACTACGTGATTTGAGACAATAAACCTTTGTCTAAGAACTTGAGCTTGATAGGGATATTTTTTGAGGTCAAAAGCAAGAATTAGTTAGTTACACATTCAAAGACCGGGAGGTGTGCATCTAATAGATGGACGGAGAGGTGTTTAGATGTACATAGCTTGCTAGAGTTTGCATGCAACGCATTGAAATGATATCACCAATACGAAATGTCTACCGAGTTATATGTCATGGGGAACACAATATTAGTATACTTCTAATATTGATCTCAATCTTAAGTATGTTTATTCTGTTACTACAAATATTGTTAAGTGATATTAGTCTAATAACTAAAAATTTTACTTACGCTTTTTACTTTCTGAGAATAGAGACTACAACTGGATACTAGTGTTAGTGGTTATTTCGTCTGCATTCCCTGTGGAATCTCCCTTAACTCTAGTTGAGTTCTATATTTGACAACGACCACTTTATACCTTTTTGTTGAAGTGTAAGTTTGAGCGTACAAAGGTCTACTTGATGTAGAAGTTATGTTTCAAAAGGAAACTAACATGGGTGCATCAGGGGTTACTGAAGAAGTTTTAGAGGATGCACCTCATGAGGGGGAAATATTAGGGACCCAACAACTAAACATAATTTAACTGATAGGCTCAAATTGGGTGCATTTGGTGGTGAGGGGGAATTAGAGTTGTTATCAGAGATATATGTGTCACATGGTAATACCTCACCTAGGAAATAGGTTGGGGGATCTTGCTACTCTCAGGGGATAATGCTGAAGACAATATACCTATTGCCAATTTGGTTCCCTACCGACTACAGGTTTATTTGAGGAAGGCTTTTGGAAAGAATATCATCGTTCTGGCTGATAAACCTGTGATGGATCCACCTTGTGAGGGTATCATTCTCCATATGTCCAGGAATGTGAAAACGGTCTTGATCTTCCTATAAACAAAGTCTGACTGGGATAAGTAAAATGTCAGCCATGTGGCAAAAGCGGTAAAGACGGAGATCGGAACACCTTTATGACAAAAGTCGAGGTAGCATAACGTTTCCTTTCATAGGGGGATCCTAAAAGGAAAGAGAAGTCTAAGAAGGAAAGACATTAACTTGAAGAAGGAGAAGTCACACATCTATAAAGAGGATAAGGGTTTTATGGCAGAGAGCTACAAGCAGAATACAATCAAATAACAAAAGTTAATATTTGAGTGAGTTCTGATTGAAGATTCAAGCTCAAATGATTCAAAGAAACAAGATTGAAGAACCAATTTTCTATAGGCTTATGCTTCATAGTTCTTGAGTCAATTTTCGCTTGTATTGTTACTTTTTGACACCCGACTTTTCTGCAATTTCAAGAATCTTCACATGAGGAGGCTGTGGAATCGACTATTACTAATAATTATGTATGATGAAGCATTAAAAGGAATAGAGGATGCAGGGGAATATATACAGAGCAATTCAGTGCCCCAATTAGCATTGCATCAATTGATCAAAAACGGCGATATGCAGTGGAATTCACTAGCTAGATTGGAGTCTCTAGAGTTGAACACGAACATCATCGCTGAACCATTATTACCCCCTTATACTTTTGAAGCCAAGTCCATGCTCAATTTTGATCACGAATATTTATCTGTTGACTCTGGTCTAAAAGATATACTACTGGACTCTGATGTTGTAGTTCAGATATATTACACTGAATTTGAGGGTTGTGAATCATCAACACACAAGAACCTGTTAATTTTGATTGTATACAAAGCATTTCAGCTTCATTGATTGAGCATTTATTAAGTCCTTCACTTCCCATCTTATGTGTCGCTTCTTCATTAAATTTCTCTACTTTTATTAAATGTTATACTACTTATTAGATTATTACCCTTTACTCAGAAGTGGATAAAGCCAACAATGCCATTTTCTGATATCTCACAGTGTCATCGACTATAACTCTATAATGATTTATATTTGTGGTTGTATAAGTAGAACAGCTAAATCATATAAATTACAGCTTTTCCAGCAAACCTCCCTTAAACACTGATTGACTGACGAGTTAAATAAACGAAAAAAGAAAATGTTTGTCATCTCTGGCATGATTTGTCTCTTCTTCATTTTTTGCAATTTGTCATGCGTCGCAAGTTCTTCAGAACCTCCATAGAGAAACAGAAGAACTAATATACACAGAGTAGCGACATGCAGGAAATAGATGAACATGATAATCAAATTATCCGGTAACCCAAGAGCCTTGGAAATTGAGAACAATAGTCCCTAGGAATTGAACAACGTGATAGAGATTATCAAAGAAAATTTAAACCATTACCTTCTGGGATAAGGTCCACAGCGCTAAGGACATTACATACCACTTCAAAATACCTGCAGATCACATGACTTCTTAGACAATAGAGCAGGGAAATGGTAAATGTTTACATTTTCATCCCTTTAGCATAGGATTTGATTAATTTCATGCACACATACTCCCAAACGACTCTAGACTCCTAATTTTACTTGTGGAATTACTCTGGGTATGCTGTTGTACTTAAATCACATAGACCTCAAGGCTTGCACATCTAATTTCATCAAACAACTCCCGCAATATTTCCCTTTAGTATCTAACATCATTAGAATCATTCTATAATGACAACAGAAGAGATGTTGTTCGCAACCTAGAAATGCTTGAGGGAAAACAAACAAATGTGAAAATCTATTGTAAAAACTTGCTACATGTTAGATTATGACAAAATAATAATATTATTTCTATGCAACAAAAGAATAGATCTTACTGTTAACCGAGAAGATTGGAGAGATCAATTGGATAGATCAGCTAGCTCTCTAGAAAAGGAAACTAAAAATAAAGAAGTACAATAGAGAGAAGATCTGTATTATCTTGCAATAATCTCTGCAGGAGAAAAGATATTGCATTCTCCGTCAAATCATAGATCATATATTACGTTGCAACCAAATTCAACATTTGTGGTCTGTTTTGTGTCAATGTTACAGAAGGACTAATGAATTTTAAATCATAATAGAAAAGGACTGCATCCAATCATCTTGTCAAATGTTTCCTATGTTCCCCCAATTAAACCTAGAGGAAGATCAAGTCCCATGAAGTTCTTTACATGAGAACTATAGAAGCTAGTAGCAACCAACATCATCGTTCTTAGCTTCTTTCTGGTCTTCACGTCCGCTAGCTGTAATATTGAGCTCGATCAATTATGAAATCCCCTGATCATATGTTTTTTCTTGGAAAGGCAAAACATGTTATTTTGTTTTCTTCCTTTTGTACTTGTCTAAATGTCTTCTAATATGTGCATTGCTTTTTACCATAGCCAACATTGCTCATATTCACGTTTAAACTATGTGCTATCAAAATATCAAAAAATAAGGAAACAGACAAGATAAATATTTGGTTTATTAGAAGATTTTCTTTTTCAAATAATGAGAATTTTATTTATATCTCAAAAAAAACTCATTTGGGCCCATTATCCAAATCCAAATTATAAAACATAAATACTCCTAGAAGTCCATCTCAAACAAGGACCGAAAAAATAGAGTCTATGTAACACCTCCTATTTTTTGGGTTTCTCAAGTACCTCCCCTTTCCCTCTTTTCTTAAAAACCCTCTCCGTTTGTGAATATTGTTGTCGTTGATCAATCCAACTATTCTCCTTCTTCTGCTTTGGGTTACCAACCTTCTTCCCTTGGTGTTGTTCTTCTATGTTATGTACTCAGCTGTCAAAAGTAATAAGATAATATACATCATAATTGTTGTGTCTTAACACTATTTCGGACAGGAAAAATCGTTCTTGTATGTATCAATGATGTATAGAGAACAACATCTACCACTTAAAAAGAACTTGTCTTACTAAGTTTAATGAGATATGTTTACTGTTGGTTAAAAGGATAAATGAGGCAGCAAAAAGGGATTGAAAAAGTCTCTCAATGGATTGAAATGCTTTGAATAACTTTCAATAATTTTATTAAGCATTGAGGGGCTTTAAATAGCCAACATAAAATAAAAATAAGCGTAATTTGAAATTCAAACTAACCTAAAATATCTAAACAACTTAACTAAAATTCAAAATTCAAATTCATCTTAAACTAAATAATTTATTTTACTAAAAACTACTGCAGTAACTAAAAGCAAATTTTAACACCTACAGAAACAATTATGGGACTTGCAAATTTTTTTTTTTTCAAAAAAAAAACTTCAGATTAATAGAACATAATCTTAGACAAAAGTAATCTCTAAATACCATGTATTTCTATAGTAAAAATCATTCTTGATGTGAAGGGCAAACTGAAACTCGGCAGATAGGATAATCATTTTTCCTCAGTAACAACTGTTTGATGCAGCCTTTGTGAAATTTATGTCCACAATGAAGTGTCCCAATGGTCTCTTCATGCTCATATTCCACCAAACATATAGCGCAAATCTCTCTGGATTCTTTATCAGCAACTTCTTTAGCCGCAGTAACATGATGAGTTCTTGTTTTGACATACCTCATTATAATATTCTCTTCTTGGTGATGATGCAAAGTCCTTCCTCTTGTCACTGACAAGGGCTCGATTATTGACTGAGAATATGGCGGATATCTCCAATTTTGTGAGGATAGACCTCGCATATTACCTACCCGAGTTTTCCTTAAGAGCATATCTATTACATCACGTTCATTGATGTTAGTTATAACAATACCAGAAGAATGAGCAGTTGAGTCACTCATTGTTCAATAACACTAATTAAAGAACAAATTGAATTAAATCAATGTTGGGAATTATTTTGAGCTCTTGTAAGGAATACAAGAAGCAGAAACATTGTATAATAGTTTGCGCAACATTGAGCTATATACAGAGATGGCCCACCATATTTCATAGTTCTTTGAAAAATTATAAAATTGCTTTCTTAATTTGTTTTTTAGTCAGATTTATTGACAATATGAAATCTACGTGAGAGTATGGTAACTTAATATGTTTTATGCGTTATTTTCTTTCAAAATCAGTTTATTGATATGGTTGTTATTTACTTACCTAAATGATTGTAATTCTTATAATTAAATTTGTTTGTGTGGGAAAAATAAATGCGGAAGGAAGTAAAAGGAAATAGGATAAAAGTTAATTTGTTATATAAATTGTGTTAGAAAACCAGAAATTAACCAGATTAGAGAATTATGTGGTTCTTTTGTCATGTGATAATCAATGAAAATGATAATTAGTGAATCGATTTTGTTAAAAAATATCAATTTAACTTAGAGTTGTTTGATCAAACTTTATAAAAAAAAATATGGGCCTGATATAGTTTAAAATTTTGCGACTTAGAGTTGATATATCTCTCGTTATAAAGTGGCTAGTATATACCCCTATTGTAACACAAATAGACTAGATATACAATATTCATCTGATGAAAGTGAAAACGTTCATTTCAAATTTATTTTTATTAAAAGAATAATTCATATATTCACACCTACATTTTTTGACTTCTTTGATTCAACGACTAATTTGGATTTATTATTTTGATGGTCAAATTTATTTTTTACTCATTTTGTTGTACTATTTATCATGGATGAGCCAATATTCTTTTACAACTACAAAAATAAATTACAATATAGTCCACAAAATAATAAATCTTTATTTTTTTCTTTTATGATCTCTTCTTTCGTTTGGACTTCTTTTTTTCCTCATATTTTTACACTCAAGCATGAAAAAAAAATGATGAAATATGAATAAGAAATGCAAATAATAATAAACAAACAGATCTATACAGAAGATATCTAAAACTCAAATTAGTTGTTGAATCGAATAATTAAAAAAGAACTATGCATGAGAAGGAACAATATACTCCTGAACTTTGTTAGAAAGATCATATTCATCCCTACATGGATCATTTTAAAAATAAAAACATAATTTACAAATTAATATTTTCACTTCCTTTAGATGAAAATGGTGTATGTAAGGTAATTTTGTAAGGATATGGGTATATGTGAGTCACTTTTTAATAAAAGGGACATATGAGAGCCACTTTTACAATAAGGAGTATATCAACTCTAAATTACAAAATTAAGGGGTATGTCAATCCCTTTTTCCTATTATTAAAAGTATTTTTATCTAATGAATTTCGGAAAAAAAAGAAGGCACTTTTAAATATCATAATTTATTGTGTTTGATACTATAATGACTTAAACCCATCAATAAGGGTAGGTCAATAGGGAAGAAAGTTGGTCCTAAAAATATTAAAAATTTTGAGCCTAGGACAATTTCAAACGAAAACTGAGTTATGTGAGATCTAGGGAAATTCAGTCAGGGATTGGAAGAGGATTGTAAGTTTGATAATTCGATTTGATAACTAAGATGATAAGGAGCCCCTACGACTTTATAAAACTAAACTCGGCGGAGTAGAACTCTTCAAAAATGATCTTGGCGCTAAGGGTATTGTAAGACTACGCAAGCACTCATGAAATGGACCCCAATATAGGTGGAGGCGTTTAAAAACCTCATCGTCTTCATTTGAAACTCATTTATTTGGTATTAAACCCATAATACGGTACAATATTTGAATTCCTCCTTATATATTTGTGATCTCTCCATAGCAGCTTCACCAAAGTTGTTCTACATTGAAAGCTAACCGTTTTGGTATAGTTTTCTCCATGAATTGTGTAGCATAGCTCCACAAAGATTGTGACAAAGGGGTTTTGGCTGGTATTGAGTTTGTGAAAGTGTTTCAGGCATGCTTACCTCGGTAAGAACCATCTTTTATCAGTTTATAGATACTTGGGCCCAAAATAATAATTTACCACAGAAATTTGCTTCGATTATTGAATTATGGTAGTAATTCTGATGAATTGATTAATGAAGAGAAGCTGAAACAGAGAGTAGAAGAAGAAGAACAGAGAAGAAGATCAGAGAAGAAGAAGAACAGATCAGAAAGAAGAAGTAAGATCTTTTTTATTCACTTCAAAACTGAAGATTATGAGATGATATTCTACTTATATAGAAGTAGAATGTACATTTCTATATTGGAAGTTAGTTATAACTAACTAACTAACTTGTCAACTAACATAACTAACTCTTTAGTCCTTGATCTTTCCTTTTACTGCCTCAACACTCCCCCTCAAACTTGGTACTGAAAACAGATTAATCAGTCCAAGTTTGGATATCAAATATTCATGTTGGACCTTGTTTAGGCTCTTGGTTAGGATGTCAGCAGGCTGATCATGTGTAGATATGTATTGTGTCTTTATAAGACCTTGTTGAATCTTTTCTCTTATGAAATGGCAGTCTATCTCTATATGTTTGGTTCTCTCATGATAGACTGGATTTGCAGCCATTTGAATAGCTGCTTTACTGTCACTGAATATAGTCACTGGCAATTGTACTTGCACTCCAAGATCTGTAATTAATCCCACAATCCATGTTAGTTCAGCTACTGTAGAGGCCAAACTCCTGTATTCTGATTCAGCTGAGCTTCTAGAAACAGTAGATTGCTTCTTAGACTTCCAAGAGATCAATGAATCCCCAAGTTTGATGTTGAACCCTGTGACTGACTTTCTGGAGAATGCACAAGCAGCCCAATCTGCATCACAATAAGCTGTTAGTATATCCTTCTTGTTGCTAGATAGTAGTACACCTTGTCCTGGTTTTCCTTTTATATATTTGACTATTCTGAGTGCTGCATTCATGTGTGACTGCTTTGGTTTCTGTAGGAATTGGCTGAGTGTTTGCACACTATAGGCTATATCAGGTCTAGTGACTGTGAGATACAACAATTTTCCTATAAGTCTCTGATAGGCCCCTTGATCAGCTAGTGTTTCTTCACTGGTGCTTGTGACCTCTTTGAAATGTTGATCATACTCAGTGGTAGTCAATTTTGTAGTGGTATCCATAGGAGTAGAAGCTGGTTTTGCAGCACTAAGTCCAGTTTCAGATATAAGTTCTAAGGCATATTTCCTCTGATGCATAACAATACCATGTTGAGCTCTTGCAAACTCAATACCTAGGAAATATCTCAGTTCTCCCAAGTCCTTTATCTTGAAGGCTTTGTGGAGTAGTGTCTTGGTTGTTAGGATCTGATCCAAATGATCACCAGTGACCAGAATATCATCTACATATACCAATATAAAGACTACTCCTTCATTTGTTTTCTTGATGTATAAGGAGTGATCAAACTGACTCTGCCTGAACCCAAAGCTTATCAATGCCTTGGACAGTTTGGCATTCCACTGCCTTGGAGCCTGTTTCAGGCCATATAAGGATTTTGAGAGTCTGCATACACTGTTCTCCCCCTGACTCTGAAATCCTTGAGGGAGAGTCATGTAGATCTCATCATCCAGATCACCCTGTAAGAATGCATTGAATACATCCATTTGATGTATATGCCAATGTCTTGAAGATGCAATAGCCAACACTGTTCTTAGAGTTACCATCTTAACTACAGGACTGAATGTTTCCTGATAGTCTATGCCCTCTTTCTGGCTGTATCCTTTTGCTACAAGTCTTGCCTTGAATCTCTCTACTTCTCCATTTGAATTGTATTTAACCTTATATATCCATTTGCAGCCAATTGGTTTCTTTCCTTCTGGTAGTGGTACTATTGTCCATGTGTTGTTACTTTCAAGAGCTATAATCTCATCCTTCATTGCTTTGACCCACCTAGGATCTTTTACTGCCTCTGCATACATGGTTGGTTCAACAATGTTAGAAAATTGAGATAAGTAACACTGATACTTAGGAGATATCAGTTCATATGATATGAAGTTTGACAATGCATAAGGCACATTATCATTTATACTTAAGGATACAAAGTCCTTCATCCATGCTGGAGGTTGTTTGCCTCTGCATGACCTTCTCACAGGCTCATTTTGAGACCTGCTAGTGGTAGTACCCACAGAAGTTGGAATGTTTGAGCTGTCCTCATTGGCGTGAGAGTCCATTGAAGTATATGAACTTGTTAGAGCAGGATTTTCAGTAAGACTTGGAGGATCTTCAACCACTTCTTGAGATATGTGAGGAAACAACTGTGGCTGATTCTGCTGAGTAGCTTTGAAAGGAAATATATTTTCTCTGAATAGAACTTCCCTGTGCACAAAGAAGCTTTTATTAGTAAGATCAAGTAATATGTAACCTTTCTTTGTTTCTGAATAACCCATGTGCACAGCTTGTCTACTCCTAGACATTAGCTTGTCTTGTCCATGCACAACTTTCACATGACACAAACACCCTAGCACTCTAAAATGAGAAATAGAAGGTTGCTTGTTATAGAGTTTTTCATATGGAGATATATTATTGAGGATGGTAGAGGGCAGTCTATTGATCATATATACAGCAGCCTTAATACAGTAGCCCCAGTATATGAGAGGTATATTAGCTTGAAGTCTTACTGCTCTAGTTATTTCCAGTATATGCTTATGCTTCCTTTCAACAATACCATTTTGTTGAGGAGTATAGGTGCAAGAAGTTTGATGAATTATGCCTAGTTTGGTTAGTAAATCAGTACATACATGATTGATAAACTCAGTTCCATTGTCAGTTCTTATAGTCTTTATGTGAGTATTAAACTGAGTCTGAACATATGCAATAAAGTGTTGAATGACCACTACAGCATCAGACTTAAGTTTGAGTAGGAACACCCATGTCATCCTTGAGTAATCATCTACTATTGTTAAGAAACATTTCTGACCATCACATGTAGGAACCTTATAAGGTCCCCATACATCCAGGTGTATTAATTCAAAAGCTTTATTGCTGAAAGTAGGGGCTTTGACTGGAAAAGGTAGTTTAGTCTGTCTAGCACAAGGACAAACAACACATTTATTCATTGTATTTTCAATTTGTGACTTCTGCCTAGGAAACAAAAAAGACAAGACTTTAGATGGCACATGGCCAAGTCTTTTATGCCACAACTCTATGCCAGTAAGATCAGTAACAGCTAAGCTAACTCTTTTGTCTTTTACATCAGATGAGTTCTTCCTATGTCCAGGAAGCTTGTAGTGACTGAGTAGATAGTAGAGACCATCTCTTTCTTTACCAATCTCCTTCACCTTCCCATTGTAGAGATCCTGAAACACACAAAAGTCAGGAAAGAAAGAAGCAGAACATTGAAGTTGTTTAGTAGCTTTAGAAACAGACAACAGATTGTACTTGAATTGTGGTAGATGAAACACATCATAGATAGTGTTATTAGTAGATATAGTACTAGAACCAGTGTGAGTTACTAGAGATACATCACCATTAGGTAATGCAACCTGCTTAGAGTAATCACATTCAGATATTGAATCTTTGTTCAAAAGATTTAGGTTGGAAGTCATGTGATTAGTAGCACCTGTGTCAATAATCCATTCAGATGAACTATTGTTTACCCTACCAATACCTGACATGTTAGCTGAATGTACAGGTTGATTTTGTTGTTCCAGCATCTTGCATATTTGCTCATATTGTTCAGTAGTGAACCTAGGTGGTATTGCCATTAGTTCAGAAGCTTGTGTTGCAGGCATGTGTGTGCTTTGTGTGGCAGCAGTATTCACCTCCTGAAATAGAGGTCCTTGTGAGAGTGACTCTTGAGATATGACATTGTGTGCACTGGCATTCCTTCTTTGTTTGTACCTACTTACTTCACCATGTTTAGGATGTCCAGATGGATAGCCAATTAACTTGTAACAATCCATTTTGAGATGACCCTTCATCTTGCAATGATCACACATGACATTAGGATTGTAGGTAGAACCATAAGCCCTTTTTCCTTTCTGGCAAGGACCTGGATTGGTATGATAAGACTTTGAGTACATGGCTACATCAGTGACACCAGGCACAGCTCCTAACAATCCAGCCCCACTCATAGTTTGAGCTACATTCTTTTGATTCTCATCACTTACTATCATAGAATAGGCTGTATTAACTGATGGCAATGGTATCATCAGCAAGATTTGACTTCTTGCTTGAGAATATGTCTCATTGAGACCCATGAGAAACTGATAGAGTTTCTGTCTCTGTAGATAGGTCACAAAATCCTTAGACCTTTCACAATTACAAGCCGGAGAAGGAACCATGGATTCAAACTCATCCCATAGATCCTTGAGTTTGGTAAAATACACAGACACTGGCTGAACTCCTTGAGACATAGTGGCTATCTCTTGATGAAGATTGAATGCTCTTGAGCCATCAATCTTGTCAAACCTTTCTTTCAGGTCCTGCCACACCCCTTGAGCAGTTGAAGCAAACACTACTCCACCCAAGAGACTAGTTGAAACAGAATTCATAAGCCAAGACAGAACTATAGCATTTACTCTTTCCCACTGATTCCACAATCCAATAGGAAACATCTCCTTCTTCCAAGAACCATCTACCATTCCAAACTTGTTTCTGCCTAACAAGGCTATTCTCACAGATTTACTCCACACCACATAATTCTCACTCCCTTTTAATTGAAAAGAGATGATTGTCATACCTGATACATCAGCATTTGACAAGTACAATGGGTGATTGAAATCAAGAGGTGCCTGCAGTCCTTGAAACAGAGATGGAGTCCCAGAAGAGGTTGGTGGTGTTGCAGTAGCATCTGCATTTGATGGTACACCTCCATTTACATTTGCCATTTCAGCAATCTTGAAGGACTAACTTCAGAAATTTTGAACAGGGAATCAAGCTCAGAGAATTCAGGGAGAGCTTCTTCAACTTCTTCTTTCAAGAACCCCTTTCAAGAACAGTTTACTGGAAACATAAGGATCCTGTAGTCCTGGGCTCTGATACCATGATGAATTGATTAATGAAGAGAAGCTGAAACAGAGAGTAGAAGAAGAAGAACAGAGAAGAAGATCAGAGAAGAAGAAGAACAGATCAGAAAGAAGAAGTAAGATCTTTTTTATTCACTTCAAAACTGAAGATTATGAGATGATATTCTACTTATATAGAAGTAGAATGTACATTTCTATATTGGAAGTTAGTTATAACTAACTAACTAACTTGTCAACTAACATAACTAACTCTTTAGTCCTTGATCTTTCCTTTTACTGCCTCAACAAATTCTTATCCTTATCTATTGATCGAGATTAATCCATGTTGTAGTATAAAGATGTGTGGGCAGAAGTAAGATTACAATGTGAATTCGAATGGAAAAATATATGCTAAGACTATTTTCTTCTCTCGACAAGTTTCTTCAAAGCTTTAGAAAAGATACGGCTCGTAGTTGTAGCTAAGTTACTCATAGTCTTATTCGATTGTGTTAGTTGACATGATTGATATAGACATCTCTCATTGGTTTTTCTACTCTGTTATTAGTGATCATATACTTAGATAAGGAGTAAGGATTATTCATATAGGTCGTGTATAGCCACATTGCTTGTCTTCAGACAATGTGATTGTTGTTGTTGCCCTCGGGGCTATTGTGGTTAGTTGCAGGGATTTGATTTATGCCTTCGGGGATATATGCAGTTGCTTAAGGAGCTATTGAGGTTTGTACATTTCTGTTGGTTATACCTATCGCCTACTGGTATACATTGATGCGTAGGGGGTTATTAAAAGATAGTGCTTGCCTTCAGGAATAAGTACAGAACATTCGCTTTCAGAGCTATACACAGAGTACCTTAGGCGTTATTGAGATTTAATGTTTGTGTATGGAGCTAGAGTACTAGTAACATAGGTATATTGATTGAATTGTACCTGTCAATCTTTTGGGGGGCCGGATAGGTTATTATTTGATCAGTGGTTATTTGCTAGATTCAGAAACAGTTCAATAAACTCAGCTTATTCTTGACTCTCTTACCTGATCACTTTCAGTGATTGTATCTCCTTCATACTCGTTACATTATTTCGTACTATCGTACAATTGCCTAGGGACGCTGCATCCTTGCCTATAGGTCCTGACAGATAGGCATATAGGTCTCTTCGATGATGTAGCCGAGTTTCAACATGTTGGTCAGCTCCACTTCTTCCAGAGTTGTAAATCTAGAGGTTTGTTAGCCTTATGTTATGTTCAACTGATAAGTATATTTCTCTTAGAAGCTTGCAGACTTTAAATTGTATATGTGTGCGTTGTTGAATTTTCTGGTCTTATTGTTTTTCCCTGTTAGCATAGAGGCCCTTTGGCCTTCATCGCATATGAATATTCAGTTTATATGTTTCTAGATATCATGGTGGCCTCGATGACCCGCATAACGTCACTTGATTATAGAGAGCCTGGTGGCCTAGATGACCCACACAGAATTTAGTTTCTGTTCTATATGGATTGCAACATGAGATTGATCTACATCCATTAAATCTAACAAGATTTAACACCTTTAAAATCTGAGTGATGGTTGTACAGTTTATAGAGGCCTATACAATCTCCCAGAAGCAAACAATTCCAAAACTGATTTAAAACTGTATTCAATTAAAGTTGTATGAACGGTTTGGATGGATATTCCATATCTTTCAAGATCCATCCTACAATATACAATAAACAAGCCAAAATAAGTGATTTTATCTCTTAAAAGAAGACTGATTCTGTAAGGACCCAGACTTTATACGACCTCAATGAGGCATGGAAATTTGGTTCTGGGAAATTTTTGGACCAAGGTGATGCTCCATGGGAGCCCTCACGGTCCGTGTGAGGTCACACGGCCCATGTGGAGCCTCCATGGAGTGACCCTTGGCCTTTGGAGGATGTTTGGCCCTTAAACGTGGTGTTTTAAACTAGGGCACACCATACTTGGACCCCTCACGGTCCGTGTGACACTTTATGGGCCGTGTTGTGGCCTTGGCTTGAAATCCCACAATTTTGGGACCAAGTATGGTCACACGGCCAAGTTCACGGCTCGTGTGGGGTGTCACGGTGTTGGGACAATATAGTTTTGATGATTGACAGGGTGCAAATGAAACAGGTTGTTGTTCCAGGTTCTTTCACACATTTAAACTCTGGCAAGCTTCTAGCAATCCAAAGAGAATAAAAGGCTCTGGAAATAAAAGACAATTAAAAAGTTAGTACTGAAAAGGATTCCGATTGAGATAAAATTCTAACCCAACAAGAAGTCTAAACAGAGGAGTTCTATGCAAAGTAGGAGTTTGAAGTGCAAGAGGAATCCTAAACGAAAAAGGAACTTAGATGCCAAAAAGGATTCTACTAAGGATCATCACTACAAGAATTATAGGCGAACAGAAGTGGAGAAGCAACTGTAAATAAGGGCAAGCCATCAAGACAACGCAGCGCAGAAAGAGAGAAAGTCACGACATAGGTTTAACAAGAAACTATTGAGAAGCTTATGCCGTAAAGTTTATCCTTTAATCTTAATAGTTGATTATTGTATTCTCTCAGTATGTATAAACTGATATCTAGTTGTGGTTAGGGTAACTTGAAGATACGAGGAACATAATCCTAGGGACGTTTATGTGTAGCAAATAGGCTAGGAAGTTTGTAGTGAAGTTTAGATTACTAGATATTGTAATCGGTTGTTGAAGGCTCACGTTGATTTAGTAAAAGTTGGAGAAATTCCTGTAGAGGTACAGGTTGTGGTTTTTACACCTTTTTTGAGCTGGGTGTTTCCACGTAAAATTATTGCGTTCCAGTTATTTGTGCATCATTGAAACACGTCGGATAACCTGTTCCAATAATTAGGCAAATCCGTGGGGGCGAACCTAACACACGGCCATGTGGCCATCTGTAAGGCTTCTGGAGTGAAATTTTTCTACGTATGGAATCACCGTCTCGTAACTTGATTGTGGATTTTTTTCTAAGGAGAGGGGTACGAGCAGTGTCACGGCCCGTGTGACACTACATGACCCGCGTGGCCTCCCATGAAGGTGACTTCATTGAAAAATTCTAAGTGTGGAATCTTTAAGCTCAGCTAAGTTCACTTTCAAGCCTCCAAATCAAGCCTATTTATGTTGTGTAAGGCCATCATGGGTCTCCTACATCAAGCCAAGTTCAAAGGAATTCCATTGGCTAAGTTTTTCACAAGAACTAATAGAAGGGTCAACTTTAAATGGTCATATCTCTTAGCACAAAATGAACTGGGTGGCCCACGACCTATCAAATTGAAACTCTTTGGATTAGCTTTCCAATGCATTCGGTTTCACCTTATTCCTAGTTTGGAGCAAGAAGTTATGCCCTTTTTCGTGGAATCTGTCTGAGCTAGACGAGGTGCCTTCACGACCCGTGAAGAGTTTCACGACCCGTGGAGCTGGCCGTGAGAAGTTACGGGAAAAATTTAAATTGATGTTTTATTAAGGTGTTTTTGATATTTTGACTCATCCCCAAGGCTTTTTAAGACCTTTAAACCCCCCCTTTACATTCATTCCTAAATTTCTCCTACACTAATTCTAAACCCTCATTCAAGACTAACCCTTAGTCTCCAGAATTGAACTCTCAAAACTTTCGCCGAGTCTCTCCTTCAAGATTCAAGCTAGGATTCTATTTGGGTTTCAACTTCAAGCTAAACTCTTCTCAAATTTCTCTTCCTAAGCAAGGTATGTGGGATTGATTCTTGGTCTCTTTTAACCAAGAAGACCCAAACTCTTTTCAATTGATTTTCACGAAATTTTGCTTACTCAAATATGGGTTTTGAATATTATTGATTATTAAATTTAATTGAAGTGTGGGCTATGTTTTATTGTTGATTTAAGCCCTAATATATTGAAATACATGATTATTGTGGAGATTTGATTATGCATTATCCCTTTAAGGTTTAAACTAAGCATGGGTGATCTATATTATGATTTAAATGTGGATTTAATTATGGATTTTCTTCAATTTTATATTGTATTGTCGATTTTAGATTGAATCTCAATTACCCATGAAAATCTCACATCATTCATGATCATTGGACTTTATGAAAATTATGAAGTGGGTTAAGACCCAAATATGTTTATGCATATGATTTTGAGAAAAATATGGTTATGAACAAGAATTGAGTAAGAATTTATGAACATGAGCATAATATAAGTTAAACACCTTTATGATACGAATTGATAGTAATATGAACTTAACTTTTACATGAATACGAAATATATGGGTGTGCATATGATATGACATCTTGCATGTGTATGTAATCACATGGATGTATTGATGAGGATGGGCATATCAATCCCTTTACACAATGCATAGATGAGGATAGGTACAACCTTCCCTATCTACATATATATATAAGCTAAGTGTGTATTGATGAGGACGCAACCCTACCTTTACACAATGCATAGATGAGGATAGGTACAACCTTCCCTATGCACATGTATGTATGAGCTAAGTGTGTATTGATGAGGACGGGCACAACCCTCCCTTTACACAAGGCATAGATGAGGATAGGTACAACTTTCTCTATGCACATGGTTATATGAGCTAAGTGTGTATTGATGAGGATGGGTACAACCCTCCCTTTACACAATGTATAGATGAGGACAGGTACAACCTTCCCTATACAAAGGCATGTCATGAGCTACATGTGTATTGATGAGGATGGGTACAATCCTCCTTTTACACAATTCAGGCAAGGAGTGACTCTTTGAGTGCTAGCATATGTGGGTTATGGCTACTCTATGGTTTTCATATGGCATATTGTGCAGGTTAACATTATCTTTCTTTCATGTTGCATGCCCGCATACTAGTACATTCAAACGTACTAACGCATACTTTTGCCTACATGATCTCACCATGTAGGGACCGAAGATTACCTCCATCCACCGGTCGACGCTAGATCGGATTTGATACATTTGTTGTGGTGAGTCTTATCTTCCAAGGACAAGCCACTATTCCTCTACCTATGTTGCTTCCATTTGTGTTATTTACTTTGAGGGTGAGCCCGGGACATGTCTTGCCCCCGTCCTGTCTTATGACTA
Organism: Solanum rostratum; assembly: GCA_029948455.1. Classification (NCBI taxonomy): domain Eukaryota; kingdom Viridiplantae; phylum Streptophyta; class Magnoliopsida; order Solanales; family Solanaceae; genus Solanum; species Solanum rostratum. Next base: position 6,159,202 of record CM057051.1, read on the forward strand.
GAGGAATTGTTGGACATCTTGTAGACTCTTGTCAGATCAATATGTTATGTGTTGTATTTGGAGCTTATGATTATGGTTATCTATTTGATATGGCTATCATGGATTGATTATGAGAATATTAAATCGGTATATATATGTATTTTATGATAAAAAATTTATGTATATTAAATCGGTATATATTTGTATTTTATTAAAATATACATGGTACAAATTACATGCAAATATTAAAATAGTATCAATTTAGATTTCATATAATTTAAATACTAACCTTATTTAATTGTTGAATGTACTATTACTTTCTTATGAAAGTATTAGTTAGGAAAAATCACTAGTATTTAATAAGAAAGTATTAGTTAGGAAAAGTCACTAGCATTTAATAAGAAAAGTGTGCATTTAATAATTTGTCATTATTTGTAAATAATTTGTCATTATTTGTAAATAATTTACTATTCTCTATAATATTTACAAAGTACATACATATGCTCGAATAACTAATCTAATAATTACATATGGATTAATTATTCCTTGAAATATATAATTAGACTAATATATATGGTTAATCATCAATATTCTGGTATTACCCAACTGTCATGAGTCATGATGAGAATGTAACACAATTATTAGCACCTATATTATCAACTTTGAAGAAATTTGAAGTCACAAACATGTATTTTATTTAGTGATTAAGACGTATAATATTATTTTAATCACTTAGCCTAAGTTGGCCAGTAATAGATGCTCCTAATCTCTTATCTTCAACAATAATTAGTAATATCTTCTAAATAAAATTTAGATTTCTTTGATTTAATTTATTTTTATTTTTATTTTTTTATAAATGGTAGAATATGTGGTATTCTCCCTACATCACTCAATTAAAAAAAAAAAAAACCAATATTGGCTAAGAGGCCACTTCTCTAGTATTGACAATATAATATTATCACATTGATTACTCCACTAAAAAAAATTATTTTTTTTATTTTTATTTATTTATTGTGCAACATTAACAAATTACAAAATGGGTCGATTTTATGACATTAGCTGATACATTAAGAAAATGGATAAGGTTTGGACGGTTAAGTAATTAAGTATTATTCCCTCCCACTCAGTTTGATTTATCATTTTTAAGTTGGAAATTTTAAAAAATATATAATTAGATAATTTACATTACAAAAATATATCTCAATGTCAATAGTATAAATTTTTAACTCAAAACACAACCTGATATATATGTGTGGTGTATAATAATATACAAAACTCTCATATATCCTTTTTACAAAAAATATTTACAAAATTTTTGTATAATATTATACACCCAACATGAAATATTATATAAAATTATCAGAGATATTTATATATTCATATATATTAAATATAATAATATATATTATTATACAAAAAGCTTGTTTTATCTCCTTCCCCAAATCCAAGACCAGATTCGTTCGAGAAAAAAATCAAAACTACATCAAGTCATCCAAAATTTCATATTTAGGCTCCTCAATACATAGTCGATCTTTTGCCACAAACCTACTCAAAATGGAGCTCATTTGTTGAATTTAATTTTTAAACTTTGAAGCTTTAAGCTTCAATAATGATTGCCTATGGCTTCAATGAAATATCAATAATAGCTTTAATGATGAAAACATAGAAGTGACTTAATATGTACTAAACCCGTAGAGTGATCCACAATCCATAGATGAGGTCTCGTAGGTCACCTAGCTAACTTGGTGAAATTTTCTAAGTCTGAGACAACATATGGCCCGTACTTTAATCCACAACTCATAGATTAGGTTTCGTGAGTTGATGATCTAAAAATCAATTTTTCAATATATTGAGTTACAAGTTGTCAGTTGGCTCATAGAAGGATTTACGACCCGTAGAAAGAGGTTTCATAGATCCCATGTCAGATTTCAGTAACTCAAACCTTTAGACACCTTATCTACGAAAGGTCACGTATGACCCGTAAAAAGAACCACGCTACGTAGATAGGGTTTCGTGGTTCCTGTTGGCAGTTTTAAGTGGGGCATTCTTCTCTTTTCTTAACTCCTTTTAATTAAATCCCACGACGTTTTGGACTTAATTTAAGTCCTATATCATAACCCTAAGTGTATTATTCCTTAATACATACTTAGGAATTTTTTAGAGCACTGGAGAAGGGAGAAAAGCGAGGGTATCAAGTTCAAACCTGAGGATCCACAGAGAATTGACTGTTCTTTAAATTTCGAGGTATGTAAGGCTTCCTAAAGCGTAGTACTGAGTTCGTCCATGTGCCCTTTTGTTTACTTGGTCGAGTTCATGCATACGAGTTGAGCAGTGAAGATCTCATGATTCAAATCTTTGAGTTAATTGTATTTATTTAAGTTTATATGTAAACAAATAGATGAATTACATGTCGTTCCTATGAAATTGGGTGTAAACTTGGCATACATTACTATGAACTCTCAATATCATTATTCTATTTGACCTTGTTGCATTGATCAGATTAAGACTATGACTGTGATTGTCTGAGTTGAGTAAATTGAGCATGATTGAGTATGAGGATGTATATATAAATTCTTGGTCTTGCAAATATATGATATGAGCACCTTATATGTCTTGTGATGAGTATGTCTAGCCTGAGAATGAATGACTGTATAAGGTTGGAGTCCTGCATGATATGAGTCAGAGTCTTGATTTGTACGCCTGAATGATAAATTCCAACTTATTAAGCTGTTGAGAAATTGAGTTGAGTTATTTGAGATAAATCAAAGAGATGAGTTGAGTTTGGTTGCATGAGCACATTTTAGTCTTGGAAGGAGTATTGCCCACCGAGTTGAATGAGAAGATAACACCCAAGAACTACACTGCCAGCGTTATATAGTCTTGCAGTTAATTTTTGGCAGCTTACGTCCCAAAAGATGGACATTCTCTTTGGATCCGAACGAGAGAGGTTGACATCTTTTACCTTGGCAAGTTTAGGACGGACGTAGCAACGACGTCGACATCATTGTGCATTACCAAACTCATGGTGGTAGGAGTTATGTGGGTTAGAGAAACTTTCAAGTAACACTTTATTGAGCATATTATATTTTACACTGAGTTGCATGAACACTAAGTCTCCTTTCAAAGAATGATTTTAAACCTTAAACTTGCATTTTTTGTTGAGTTGAGTTATGAGTCAATGAGTTGAGTCTTGAGCCGAGTTGATTGTTTGAGTTTCAGCCTTATCTATTTCTTGAGCCATTCTACATACCAGTATATTCCATGTACTAACGTCCATTTGGGCTTGCATCGTTAATGGTATAAATACAGGTGATAGAGGACTTCAGTTGGTGCATCGTTAAGGTTCAGTTTCCATACTTCCAAAGTTGGTGAGCCCTCCTTGCTTCTCAGAGGAGTCCTTTTATTTTTCTATGAATGTTTTGCTTTCCTTGAGTTGGGGTAGCCATGGCATCTCATGGTACCATTTAGGTGTCTAGTGGTAGAGGCTTCATAGATATTGAGTAGAGAATTGTTGAGTATTTTACTTTCCAAACTTGGTCATTGGAGATTATTTTATAAGAATTTTATCCCCTCATTGATGTCCTTTATTTGAATATTCTTCTGTTGTTGAGTAAGATGTGACGATGAGGCCAGGTGGTTCTCTTGGGGAATCAACAATGGTTTTTTAAGTGTTGGCCACATCAAGGGTATCCGCCTAGGGTGTGACAAACTTGGTATCAGAGCACAGAGTTTATGTGTCCTAGGGAGTCTATGAAGCCGTGTCTAGTAGAGTCTTGTCTATGGGTGTGTTGTGCACACCATAATTTATAAGTAGGAGGCTATAGAACATTAGGAATTATTACCCTTTCTTGTATTCTGAGTTCGTGCGATAGAGTTAAAACTCTGTAAAGCTCCTTTCTAACTCATGTGTTACGTGTTTATAGATCATGCCTCCCAAGCATACCGTTACTCAAAAAAGTACCCCAGTTGACAATATTGAGAACCCAATCCCAGCGATGCCTATTAGAAACAAGGGGTCGAGATTGACCAGCCAGACCCACTGGTGTTCCACAAGCACCTACTGCTCCACATGTTCCTACCACAGAGGCTGACTTCATAAGAGCTATCACTATGCGCACCCTACTGGTAGCTGCGCAGAGTGGGAACTGGAGTTCACAGTCTCCTATTTCTAGCTCCCAAGAGCTAACTGCTACAACCATGCTTAGGGACTTTTTGAGGATGAATCCACTAATCTTCACTGGGTCAAAGGTTGAGAAGGACTTCTCAAAGGTTGAAAAGGGCTTCTCGGAGAAGCCCTTTTTATTTTTATATGGAGTATTTTACTTTCCTTGAGTTGGGTTAGCCATGGTCTGTCAGGGTACCATCTAGGTGTCTAGAGGTAGAGGCTTCATAGATATTGAGTAGAGGATTGTTGAGTATTTTACTTTCCAATTGGTCATCAGAGATTATTTTATAAGAGTTTTGTCCCTTCATTGATGTCCTTTATTTGAGTATTCTTTTGCTGTTGAGTTAGATGTGAGGATGAGACTAGGTGATTCTCTTGGGAAATCAACAATGGTTCTTCAAGTGCCGGCCACGACAAGGGTATCCGCCCGAGTCGTGACAATTTCATATTAATTAACTAAGTAATGAGAAATATTTGAGACTACATACTTATAATAGAGAGATCATTAATTTCTTTCCCTTGCTCCAATTCCTCTATATATATTTTTTTCAGTTTTCTTCTTATCTTTTTTGTTTGATATAACTCCTTAGGGTTATACAAGAAAAAGGTGGAAATTTTACAAATATAATATAGCATGTGAGTAGGGCTAAAGGCCAATTAATCATGTCTCGAATATGAGTTGTAAAAACCATGATTGGATATTCCACTTTTTGGTTCAAATATTATCAACCTCTTTGCTGGAAATTCTAAATAAAGCTAGCAAACGAAGTCAAATTTAATTTTGCAGAAGTGGCCCACATTAATTAATTGTCACAAATGTTAGGGTAGTGGTACATGATCTTTTTCTTTTTGTTCGTTGTGTGGAGTTCTCTTGAAAATTCGTTCGACTTTAGTTTAGATATATGTGGTCATATTATGCTACAGCAATATGTTTTATTTTAACTCTTTCCGAGGAATTACCAAATGATGTGGTGCATTAGATGAGATTGTTTTTCTTTTAATCAGATATCTTGAATTCGATCTCTAAGTATAAAAAAATTCTTGATAGGGAGCACTTCCCCCGAATGGACCCTACACGGCACGAATACAGAATAGTCGAACTTTAATGCCTGTACCGGATACTGGATGAACAACCCCCCGGCCCCAAAAAAGAAACTCCTTCCAAGAGAGGAGCTCCCACCTTTTTTAACTCAAATTCATAATCTTAGAATTGATAGTACAAAATAATTATCATCCTAACAATTCCGACTTTTAGTCTTAGACAATATTTTTTATTGAAATCATATACTTATACAACTTATAAAAATAGGAAGAATATCTAAGGACAACCTAAAAAGAGTGATTTACGTAAATTAGCCAACGTTGATTTCCCTTCCCTAATTTGGACAAGTGATGTGTAAGATCTCCAAACTAGTTAACGTGTGGGATTAGAGCTTAAGCCAAATTTGGTAAATGCAGTGTGGGAAGAAATAGTTGGACGACATAATCTATTTGCCTCATTTGTTTACGCTAATTAAGTGCCTATTTAGATTGATCTATTTAAGATGTTTTTTTTTAGTAGATTTGAGTCATTGAGCATGTTTATGTGGTAATTGTGAAATCTAGACTGATTCATGAGTAATTATGTTGATATGATGGAATATTGATGAAAGTGTGATCCCGGTTGAGCTGAATTATGAGTAAATTGTGATCATATTGATAAATTGAGATTAAATCTTACCAATTGAGATAATTTGGGATAATAATGTGATAATATGAGACTTGTGGTACTATTTGGGTACTCTTGTGATAATAGATGACTGTTGAGATACTTTCAAGGTTTTATGTGTATAATTTGGGAAGAGTGAGGTCCGATATAGTATTATGCTTGTATATCTGGATGAGTGAGGTACGGTATTGCTGGTACACTTGGCCATTGATATGATCATGATGATCTGAGACATTTTGATGGTTTAGGCACTAGCTGTGACACTTGATATTATTTATTATGATTATATGACTATATTAGATTCATGTATCAGAATTCTTGTTATGATGTCATTTTATATATTTTTATGTATATCTGGATTGTATCATTGACATGCATTTGTCCCACATTGCTTTGTATCACCCCTTGACCCGGGTAGGTGGCAAGCTTGAGATATTGAGATATTTCTTGACCACGGGCAGGTGGCGAGGTGAGATACTGTGAAACCCCTGGACCATGGGTAGGTGGCAAGGTTGAGACACTGTTATATCACTTTGACCACGAGCAGATGGTAAGGTTGAGACATTGTGATATTCCTTGACCACATGCAGGTGGTAGGGTTGTGAGACACTTGGTATATGACCTGATGAGTTCATGCATTGTATTTACATCTATTACTGTATGGTACCATGGGTTATTATCGATGAGGCTCAGACTTCGAGTCGTTGTGGATCTTTGGGATTTTCTTTATTGCTTCCTTTTAGACTTTGTATCGTATGTTGTCAGCTTTGTATTTCATTTGAGACAGTTGTATTTACTCTATTGCACTACTTTAGATGCTTTTGTACTCATGACTCCAGGTTTTGGGGACTCCTTATGATATGTTGTGATGGTTTCCGCTTTATTTTATCTTTCTTTAGTTGCGATCCGATGTTGGGTCGTGACATTATGTTAGCCATAGTTAGAATTTTGATACAATGACTTTCAATTATTGGATAGTGTTTTACATTGTTAAGTTTTGTTTGAGTTTATGGGAACTCAACTACTTTTTATTTATTTTAACTTGCTTCTGTGGTTTAAAAATTATCAAAATTGTAGTAGTTCAGCTAGTTGGATTAGAGTATTGATTCTCCCATCGAAAGATTAGCGTAGGTGTCATTTGCATAGCCCTTTCGAAATTGTGACCTATTTTTTCTTAAATTTTGTGTCAAGTCAAATAGTATTACATAAATTAGGACAGAAGAGCAGTTATTTTGTCAAATCCAACTTAAAAATATTACTCCATTCGTTTTTTTTTTTTACATTACACACTTTTCTTTTTAATATGATCCAAAAAAAATCACTTTTCTATAGTTAAAAAGAATTAATTTTAATATCCCTCACCCTTAATAAAACTATTACTAACACCATAAATGACTAAAGTTTATTTTAGTTCTCATATTTCTTAAAAGTTTATTTTTGATCTCATATTCCTTAAAAGTTTTTTCCCTTTCAATTTTATATTAAATCGAACCATAATATATTTGTATGGTTTATTCCTTATCAAATGCAGGTACAATAGCTAACTCCTACCAAAGATTGGGCCCCAAATTTTAATCATTTATAATCTCTATGCTTAATCCTAGCCATAGAGTGTTGGCCATGTAATGTTGTCAAGAAGCTAAAAAGCTGTCATTTTTCTCAACGGTTACATAAAGAAACGGCTATTTGTTTTTTCTCCAGCCACTATATATTAATTGTTTTTGTTTTCTTTCTTTTGGGTGATTGTAGGCTGTGGCTGTGATTTTCCTACTTAACAAAAAAATATAAAAGAAAACAAAAGGGTTAGGGGCTTAATTAAGTACTAATGAGCTTTATTATTAGTTTTGCTTAGATAAGCCCACCGCCCTTAATCACTACTATAATGAGATTATTTTTTTGTTGTTTTTGTTTTGTAGTGGTTTGTCTAAATAATTAGTGGGTAGAAATGCTTTATTCCTTTGTTGATAAAGATGTTAATACTAATTAATACTTTTTTTGTTTTATTTTATTAGATATCGTTTGATTTGGATATAATATACACACGCTATTAATATTTTCTGAAGTTTTTTCCATCATCCTCCTGATGGAATAGGATTTATGATGAAATACATACTTTGATACCATATTTATTACTATGATTTAAGTTCATGGTACGTATTGTCCGCTTTAGCACTAAAACCACTAGCTTGTCTGTCGTCTATGTCACATCGAGCCTAAAAATCGTGTGTATTATGTAAATTTGAGTTATGTTGGAATTCATCGAGGATGTCATGTGCACTTTATCTTCAAAAATTTATTAGCCTAGAAACTTGTTAATCCTGTTAAACTCAGCACTAGAACCACTAACTTATCTGTCGTCTATGCCACATCGAGCCCAAAAATCGTGTGTATTATGTAAATTTGAATTATGTCAAAATTCATTTAAAATGTTATGTGCATCTTATCTTCAAAAATTTATTAGCCTAGAAACTTGTTAACCCTGCTTAACTCACCCTTATCAGCTTGCTCTTCATTAAGGATATCAAAAGATAAGTTCATCATTACTTAATCTCCTTATTAAGATTCATGCACTATGATTTTAATTTTAGTATAACTTGTTTACAAATCAAACAAATTTCCTTGGCCTATAGACCTGCTTAGAATTATAGTGTAATAAAAAGAAATAATTTTATAATGTCAATACAAATTTCAAAGTTTTGCTTAGCTGCCCTTTGTTGCAAGTATTTGAAGATTAGGTGAATAAAAGCTGGCCCCGACCAGCAAATCAAATGGAAAGTATGTGCAAATAAATTATGTGACACTCTGTAGAAGATAAGGACAACTAATTAAATCATACAAAAATTTGTCTAACCTCCATGATGATTAATCTCCAAGTATTTTAATTTTTTATTGTTTAGTTTAAAAAAATAATGTCAACAACAATAATAATATATTCGGTGAAATTTCATAAGTGGAGTACGCACACCTCAGAGAGGTTGTTTCTTGTCGTCACAAAAAAATAATGTCATATTTTAAAATTTAATAATAATTTAATCTTATATGTCCATTTTATTTTTAATAAAAAATAATTTATGATCGTACATTTTTAATTGGTATATATTTTTTTAGTGCAAAGTAATATGAATTTTGAATAAAATTTTAAAATGTATCTTTTGTCATATTGATATGAAAAAAAATGAAATTCATAGTGTTTTTCAAATAATTTTTAAATGTCTATTTTTGTAAAAAAAAATAGTGATTTAATTTAATCTAATTTATCTTTGAAAATTAGTTAAATTAACTCTCGAAAAGTGCAACATGACAACAAAAAAAAAATTAAAGGAAATTTTGAAGCACAAGTTCCAAAAATCTTTTTCACGTTCTTAAACTCTGTGTCAAATTAAACTAACTCATATAAAATAGAACAAAATGAGTACTTTTTATAATCATAATATTTGGACGAACTTATGTGCCTCTCAAATAATTTTACCAAATAACAATAGATATTAAATAATTTTATCTATTAAAATTAAAACATATAAAAAACATCATTTAATATTTTTATTCTTATTAAAATTTAAATAAAAATCTTATATTCTCAATTTACTCTATGCCTCACTCTTAATACCAACTTCAATATTCCAGAGCCTTCTTTTCCTTCTTTACCCAGACAATACTTTCATTCTGTAGGCTCCATAATTAGCCATTAACAGATTAATTTAACCTTACAAAAAGATTAGAACAACCCAATAATTTATACAACTACTCTGTGTGTCTCATTTTACCTTGCATTTTCTTTGATTCGTTTAAAAAAGAATATCATTTTATTTTAATTAAAAATAATTTAATTTTAAAATATTCATTTTATCTGATTTTCGATCATAAATTTTTAATTTTTTTTAAATATTGTCAAATTAAATTATGTCACACAAAATAAGACGGTAATGAATGAGTATTATTTTTTAGTGAGTGGAAAAAGAGTTTTGTAGCATATTTTATAGGTGTTAAATGATGACTTCTCCACTATAAAATAAGACAAACCCTATCCTTGTGTCAGCACCTAACTTCCTCTTTTTGGATTCCATTGAACAGTACTCAAATAATACAGAGAGAAGAGAAAAAAGAGTGAGGAAAAAAATGGCAGAGAACAAGGAAGAAGATGTTAATCTTGGAGCAAACAAGTACAGAGAGACTCAGCCATTAGGCACAGCAGCTCAAACAGACAAGGATTACAAGGAGCCACCACCAGCTCCTCTGTTTGAACCAGGGGAATTGTCATCATGGTCCTTTTACAGAGCTGGAATTGCAGAGTTCATGGCAACTTTCTTGTTCTTGTACATAACAATCTTGACTGTTATGGGTCTTAAAAGGTCTGATAGTTTGTGTTCTTCTGTGGGTATTCAAGGAGTTGCTTGGGCTTTTGGTGGTATGATCTTTGCTTTGGTTTACTGCACTGCTGGTATCTCAGGTTAGTTAGTAATAGTACTTAATTCTTTCTCAAAACTTTTTTTTTGTGTAAAGTTGTACTCTTTTTTTGTTTGTTGTCACTGACTTTTCATTGTTGTTTCCTTCTTTGGGAACTATTTCTATGGATCTACTATGGTTATGATTTTTTAAGATGTACTCTTGTTCTTAAAATTTGATATGTACAACCTTTGGTTATTTTTCTTCAAAACTGAGTCCCTATTTTGTACTGAAACAGGAGGACACATTAACCCAGCTGTGACATTTGGACTGTTCTTGGCAAGGAAGCTGTCCTTAACAAGGGCAGTGTTCTATATCGTGATGCAGTGCCTTGGTGCCATCTGTGGTGCTGGTGTTGTGAAGGGTTTCATGGTTGGACCTTATCAGAGACTTGGTGGTGGTGCTAATGTTGTTAATCCTGGATACACTAAAGGTGATGGACTTGGTGCTGAGATTATTGGCACCTTTGTCCTTGTCTACACTGTTTTCTCTGCCACTGATGCCAAGAGAAATGCTAGAGATTCACATGTTCCTGTAAGTGCCCTCTTGTCCCACTAATAACTTTAGCTTCATACTTCTATTTTTCTTGCTCAAAGTTTTGATTTTTAGTGATGATGATGCTTCCATTGACTCTACTTTTTGGTGCTTTGCAAAAGTAAAGCTGATTATATTAGTTGTGGTGTTTTAATTTGATCTTGACTGGTTTGTCACTACTAGAGTTAAGTTGTTAAGTGCTCCAAGGGTTGGATGGAAGCATATCTGAGTTCTTCTCAATAAATGATTCCTAATCTTATTAATCTTTAACATAATAATGGTGTGATACATACATAATGCAATTAATTCAAGTCTTCAGAATCTGTGACAAAGATTGGTATTTGTCTGTATATAGGCAACTTGTTCTTTATCTGACAAGATTGGTAGTTGTACATATATAGGCAACTTGTTTTTTATTAAGTATACAAAAATTGGCCAGCCATGGCCCATGGGCACTGCCTTTAGTTTACGGGATTCAAGAATTACTACTCGGTGCATCTGTCATGTAAAGTGAAGGGCGGTTAGTTGAACACCCTTGTTAGGTAGATGTGGTGTATGAGTTGCTGTTACAAGTTTAATGTATGAGGAGGAATCATATACCAGCAAAGTTTTAAATTATGGTATGTGTATTTTGAATTACAATCACAGCAATTCATCTTTTTAACTTTTATGACAGATTTTGGCACCTCTTCCTATTGGATTCGCGGTGTTCTTGGTTCATTTGGCCACCATCCCAATCACCGGAACTGGTATCAACCCCGCCAGAAGTCTTGGAGCTGCTATCATCTTCAACCAAGACCAGGCATGGGATGACCACGTAAGTAGTCTTTTATTTAGAACAAATTCTCAGGCATTTCTTTCTAATGAAAGACGTGTTGATGTCGTTTTTTCTGGATAATTTTCAGTGGATCTTCTGGGTTGGACCATTCATTGGAGCAGCTCTTGCTGCAGTTTACCATCAGATAATCATCAGAGCCATTCCATTCAAAAGCAGCAGGTCTTGAGTCTCTTGAAGAGTTGAAGAAGAAGACCTTTTATCTTTCCTTTTTTTTCCCTGTCTGGTGGTGTTGTCTTTTGTGATTCTCTACTCTTCAGATGTCAATTATGTGTGTAAATTATCAGGTTAATGCTTGTATCTAAAACTTTCTTTCTCTCTCCTACTCAAGTCAAAGATTCTTATCCTATCTCTTTTTCATCTTTCCTCCCCTCAACTTTCCCTAGAAAGTTACCGAATAATAACTGTTAGTTGAGTGTTCGACAAATCAATTTATTTTCCCATTTTCATCTAAGATCTGGTTTAGTTTTCACCCGTTCTCTTAGATTTTTTTTTACAATAAAGGTATAAATGCAATGTCAATCTTTGGACATTTGATACAGCTTTTCTTATAATCTAAATTTTGAGAAGTTACTAAGTACCCCATATGAAAAATTGAGCAGCAATAGCAATAAATATACTATAATTTTACGGGTGAGGTTGAGGTTTGAAAAAGATAAAATATATATAGTTGTTGCCTTTATCTTGAGAAAGTAGAAAAGTTTTAACTTGAAAAAGCTGAGAGAGGGGTTATCTCTTATAGATTCCAACTCAAAAAATATAAAAAAAGGCAGTAGCCACAAGCAAGTGCAAGATTGTAAGACAACTGAGGCTAAAGAAACAACATATATACCAATAAAAAACTAAAAATAATGAAACAAGAATAATACAAAATATACACAAAGGAAAGAAAACAAAATATACCCGACTAGACGTCTACCCTAATTTTCAATTTTCATACTATCACGATCCAAGCCTAAGACTTAGTTGTAACGCGACGAATGAGACATCCGTAGACCCCTCATCCAAGCCATCTTAACATATCAATCATTCATAGGCATAAACTCATTCATTTTGCGGAAATAAATGGAATAGGATCTATGGGACATCATTTGAGTAAAAGTGGATATCTCAAAACATACATTGGTGTCCATAACTATACCATCTAGAGCATGAATAAACGAGAACCAATAATCGGTCGATTTCCCTAAAATAGAAAAGATTCCAAATTTGAACATAGAAAGTAAAAGCCTCCAATTTAAAAGCCAAAATATACATCATAACCAAAAATTCATAGCAAGAAAAGAAAATAGGTGGAGTTCAGAAATACGGGCTCACCACAACAACACTAGTCTTGGAGCGTTGAAAGAACTCGCCACGAGCCGAGGGAGGAGGAGCGTTGGTCCCTACATGGTGACATCATGTAAGCAAAACATGTGTTAGTAATTTTGGAATATATTAAGTATGTGAGATGCAATGCAAGTATGAAATTGTAATGCCATCATTCACAAGTTAAAGACTTTAATGCATGAAACGGTAAGAGCAACAATAACAGGAGCTTACGCATGCACAAGAAATAACGATCGATATGAAATAAAAAAATGCAACATTTGAAACTCATGCGATGGAACGAAGACATCAATCATAGACATTGTGGTAATAGACCATAACCGACATATAAGACCATGTAAGCTACGACATGGAATCCAACATAACCCGTTACGTTGGCATGGGGAGTCCACTTGCCCGGTGGAACTCCGTTACATAGCATGCATCACCTTATATCATAATTGGCCTACGTGGATCCACTAGCATAGCCTACTAGCGCTTCTATAGTGGCACATAGTTAATGAGGCAAGATATTGCTTCTACGGTTCCTTTATCGAACCCTACCTCAATGCCTCATTCGGTGCTAAGTCATCCCACAGAATTCTTTAAAGCTTATACTTAGTCAAACAGTGACACTTAGAATCATAAGTAGCAATCTCAAGCGTAGCTCAAAAATGAAGAAACCACCAAGTGAGAATTGTCTTTTCATCTTGGGGACAATCATAAACATCATCTTAGGTCATTATTAACATACTTATATGCTTCATCCATAATCATATTTCATGCAAGGGTTGACTTTAAACTTAGTGGGCCAAATCATTTATTGGGGAGCTCGTAAATCATATGAGTCGTGCATGATCATGCGAGTAATATGCTTACTTAAATATGCTTAAACAACCCACAAATTATTATTCAAAACCTTAGTCATTGAGGTCATTACCATCAATCAAAACTCATGGAAATACTTAACAAAACATTACATGGTAATATTGAAGGTAAAATACATCATAAAATATCATGAAATCATCATTAGCATGCATGGTAGTATTCAAGAAACTTAAAGAAAAGGTAAAAGCTTTTAATGTAGGACTTTGTCCGTGAAAGTATGACCCACAAATCAACTCACATACCTTAGGTGTAGCCTAAGAAGAAGGAACTTGTTATTGAAAAAAGGTCCCTTGAAACCCTAACCCTCTTTGCCTTATTCTTGGAGAATATATTTATCTCAAAGAATGTGAGAAAGTGGAAGAATGAAAAAGAATGAGGATTCTAAGGCTGCTTAGGGGCCTAAAGGGTCATAAACACGACATAGATTAGATCTAGGATTGACGGAAGGAACAAAAATGCCCTTCATTAAAACTGCTAGACACGAATCACGAGATCGCAATTATGGGTCGTGGATTGAACCACAAGTCGTGGTTTTCGTCGTCTCGTCCTCCTTTTTTAATTTTTAGAAACTAGTTACCACCGGCCAAACCACGAACCCCTATCCAAAGGTTGTACTTCAATCATGAGTCGTGGATGGCCTCGTAGAACCCTTCCACACTTGATAAATTTCTACTTCTCTAGAACCCTGTTTGTGATGGCTAACCACGAATCGTTCGGATCGTCGTGGGTTACCTTCTTGGAACTCTAAATTTTCATCATGTTTGGAACTCATATCTATGACTCGATTGACTGACCATATTTCCTTCCATGGGCTGTAGATGGTCTTCGTGGATCACTTTATACTTAGAAAAATTTCAACAATTCTGAGGCCCTCACCCACGAGCTTGATCTACGACTCATGGTTTAAACTACGGACGATCGTAAACTTGGCTTTATGAATTGAGTCTTGATCCTTTCCGGCCCAACTTTTATACACTTTCTAGACTCCTAACTTGAGGGTCCTTACACATACCCTCTTATCAAAAGGTATATCCTCATAAGCTAATGGTGCATTATATATCCTACCTAATTACCTCACCAAAATATTTTTTTTTATCTATCTCCACCCATTTTCGAACCCACTAAAATCAATCTCTTTCATCTTTTTATCCGACGTGGGCACAACTAGATCTTCTTCACATGAAAATTTTCAGTATCTATCTAAGCACTTACTTTAGACCTTTACAACATTGTAAGCCCTTATATTCATAAATGGGAGCTAAAAATATACAAGAACATAAAAAGAAAGGAAAAAGATTTAGAAGAAAGAAATAATAATCTTGCTAGTATTTGAAAGTAATTACAAAATTATTAGAATAAATTAAGAAAGAAAGATATATGAACTAGATAATTCATATTTGGCTAAAGTCATATACGACCTCCTAATGTCGCAAGAATATTTCATTTAAACACCTCATATAGGACAAGTACCTATTGAACATCTCTATCTATCAACATTTCAACCCCTTAAGCATTTTTTTGCCTATATGGCAAAGCGTGTCGGAGTCAAGCAAAAGGGGAGCGTGAGAGACATATTTTCTTCTATCTAACCAACTTCTGTCAACAACATTAATGGAACTCTCCTATAACGTTCAAATTCACATTTTCCCTTCCAATTTATAAACCCTAGATCACAAATGTTCTTCCTTCCAAATTCACACTGTCAATTCTCTCTCTATTTTTTCCAATCTCTTTTTCTCTAGGCATGTACTTTCCTCTAGCTCTTGATTAACTCTTGATTTTTTCTCATCATCGCCGTGATGGTCATTGTCGTTGTGATGGTCTAGCTGTGAATCTATCTATTTGGCATTCTTTCTCTTTTTTCTCTAGCTGTCTCATTCCAGTGACTTGTATCTGCAAAAATTTCAGTGAACTCTTCTTTGAAATTCTTAGCTATGTCACAAAATTTAGTAAATATCGAAGAAGTCGATATATGTAATTGTAGTGATTATTGTCATCTGAAAACTTCTAGGACTCTATTGAATCCAAGTCGTTGATTTTTCGGATGCAAAGCACCAAAAGTTTGTAAATTTTCGAAAATTAAAATCATTCTTTTATCTACAATATTTATTCTCGGATATGGTTTGTAGGAAAATGGTAGATGTGACTATTTTAGATAGATTGATCCTTCACCAAAATGTGCTGATTTTCAATCTTCTAAGTTAATGCCGTCCCTAATAAATAGATAATTCAATTGATCGACTAAAGGAAAAAGTGAAAAAACTTGAAGAAGAAAGGGATTTGTTGAAATTGAAAAAAATGAAGAGAAGATGATGACATTGAATCAGAAACTCAAGAAAGTTAAATTACAAAGGGATTGCGCGAATGTCAAATTTAACAGACTTGTGATTGTTCTTCTTTGTTTAGATATTGTAAAATAATTTTTTAATCTAGTGTAGTCTCGAATTAGTTGATTTAAACCTTCATATTAGTTGAATGTAGTGGTTAAATGTTGTGTTTAATCTAGTATAGTCTTGTAGTAATTACCATATTAGTTGGTCATGTTTTCATCAAATTGAAATGTTGGTTACAAGGTTTGTTTCTCATTGCGTCTATCAAAATCTCATTTTATTTGTTTTCGTTACCAGTTGCATATAGATTCTTCCTATTGATAGTTAACGGTGCTTATATTTGATCTTTTTCTACTTTACATTCGAAATAATATGTTAACCGGATTAGTAGTTAGAAGTGCTTATAGTTGACAGTGTTTAACAATGCTTATATCTTCAACATATCACTCAAAATCGAGCTTAAAATTGAGCAACTACAGCTGCAACATGTCACTCAAAACCAGCTTAAAACTGAGCAACTATAGCTGCAACATGTCACATATCACATTAGTTTATAGCTGCAACATGTCACATATCACATTAGTTTAAAAAAAAAACTGAGCTTAAGACTATAACAACTACAACTACAACTACAACTACAACGTAACATAGGATATATCACAAAGTTGCTTTAGCATTAACACAAATTGTTCAAAACAAAACTATAGCAACCACAGCTGCAACATATCATATATCACAAAGATATAGTAGCATTAACACAAGTTGGTCAAAACAAATTACACAAGTTGTACAAAAGCAAACTAAAGTATTAATATTACATTGTTCAAAGACCCCATAACATAGCGTAAAATCCTAATAGCTTTCCAGATAAACTACTTCTCGGAGGTTTCACAAGTTACTGTCACTTTGTTGTTTTTCTTATTTGCTCTCATTTGTTGCAACTATGAAGTGTTGACTGCATCTTTTTCATTCCATTTTAGGTCATGGGATTTAAAATCAATATCTATATTGGTTGGTGAAGCCCTCTTCAAATTTGTTGGTCCATGTAAAATTCTCTCACTTGATATACCAGGTTGTAATAAAAGAAAGATCAAAATCAAAGTATATACCAAAACCAGTTGTACTTACATAAACACCAAAACCAGTAAACAAGCTATTGTGATTAGTAAACAGGACCAAGATCAGTGAATCTACATTATACACTTGGGTTCCAATTGTAGGATCAGAGTATACACCAAAATCAGTTGTAGGTTTTTTTTTCCTCCAGTAGCAGCAACAAATTAGGCAGAACTGTCTGATCTCTTATAACTAGAAGGATTATCTCTTTCACTAACAAATGGAGTTCATCTTGCATTAGATTTTTTTTCTCCCCAATTTACTTCCACTCCCATGTTGCTCCTTTATTTGAGGACCTCTTGGCACAACTGTTGTGTCACCACAAATAAAGCTTGGTTGAGTTAATTTTGTGATTCTGGTAGTACGCTATGAAGGGTCTCCCATTCTAGGCTATACAACACAGATATCTAAGATATAAATAAGTTGTACAATATAAATGAAGTGTAAGAATATGTAAATTTAATTTTACCCCTGTTTAACTATCTGTTGGTTGTGTAAAAGGATGAGCCACACAACTTGCTTGACTTGATTGTGTAGAATTACCTTGAAAAGTGCTCCCCCTCCCATACTAAATGATACAAACAATTATATGAAAATTGTAATATTTATTAACTTTAAACAATTTGTAATTTTTCAAAAGAATTATTGCTTACTCTTGCATACACACTTTTGTTATGAGCAATCTTCTTGCTCCGGTGGGTTCCCTTAATCAAGCCACTGCCTATGAGTCGTCGGCTCATTCTTCAACAGGCACGTGTTACATCCACAACTTTAGAACAACTTATTGTCTTAATAAATTTAGTGAGATTAGTTTAAAAAAAGTATTGGAAAAACTTGAGAGTAATATAACAAATAAAACTACCTATAAATGATATGCATTTAAGGGCAAAACAGAAGCTCGACACATGGGACAATCTTTTTTTCGCAGCAACCATTGTTTGATGCAGCCTGTATGATATTCGTGTCTGCACCCAAGTATCCCAATGGACTCTTCATGCTTGAATTCGGCTTGAAATATGGTACAAATCTCTTCATTCTCTATGGTATTATTTACTACTCCGTCTTTAGATACAACAATAAGATGAGTTCTTGTTTTGAAATATTATATTGTTAGAGTATTTCAAAACAAGAACTCATCTTGTTGCTACATCTAAAGATGGAGTAAATAATACCATAGAGAATGAAGAGATTTGTGGCATATGACAAGTTGAATTCAAGCATGAAGAGTCCATTGGGACACTTGGGTGCAGACACAAATATCATACAGGCTGCATCAAATAATGGTTGCTGTGGAAAAAAATTGTCCCATGTGTTGAGCTTCTGTTTTTCCCTTAAATACATAACATTTATAGATAGTTTTATTTGTTATATTAATCTTAAGTTTTGCATGATACTTTTTTTTATAACTAATCTCACTAAACTTAGTAAAGACAGTTAGTTGTTTATCATTTTATGCCTAATATCCTTTAACATGGCAATGATTGATTTATGTCTAGCATCTAAGATTCAGGAATTAAAAATCTCACACATGTTATTTTCTACAACATCACACTTGGAGAATATATTGAAAAATGCCCTAGATGAAGTACTAGGTTCATAATGCAGCAAGATATTTCCTTCTTACCTAATTTAGACATGACATGAACTTCCTCTCTGAACTTGACTTCAAAACTGGCCTTTGAGCATCTCCAAAATTGTTTTCTTCTTTCTTCTCCTTTTCACTTCACATGCCAATTGCTCCATATATTTCTAGCACACAGTCTTTTCTCAACATTTGGTAACAGCTCCAGCAAGACAAGAATAAATCCCTAATAAACAAATATATATAACATACGTAATTGAAGTATTAAAGATGAAAATTTAAAATCAAAATATATAAAATTATAATTAGTACCTTTTGCTTATCTAACATTACTGTCAAACCTTCACCAGTTCCCAAATTTAGATCATAAATCAAATACCTAATGAACTAGCCCTAACTATATTTTGTCTTCGTATCCACAACTTCTCAGGCAATAGGATACATTTAATTGCTCCCATTCTTTCCAACAGCAACTAATAGCTCACCCTTACAAGCTCCTTTCCAAAAAACAACCATCAAATCCAATAATATTTTTACACCCTTCCAGCCATCCTTGCTTAAAAGCATGAAAGCACACATTAAAATAAACAAACAGGTTCTTCCCTAATTCAGTTCCTTTATCAATTTTTACCCAACAAGAGCTTACAAGATTAGTTTATTTGATCATATCAGCATAGTCATATAATCTGGCAAATTCCGGATTTCAATCACTCATATTTTCTTTCATAATTCTCTGTTTGGTCCCGTAAAATACAGTCTTACCAACATAAAAGCCCCAAACGTTTTCTTAATAAATTTTGAATTTCCTGGATCCTTATGTATGATTGAGATATAATTCTATCCTTACACTTTCTAGCTATTAACTTTGAGTTATATAACTTATTCTTGTTTAATGAAATATACTTAAGAACGGGATGATTATTTTTTACAATAAAATTACCTGAATCCATGTCAATGGAAGCATATAACAACCACTTACAATTATGACTTTTGCACTTCACCCTTACTCTATGACTTTTATTGGATCTCAACTTTAACTGTCTCCTTTATTCTACAGCATAATCTGACACAACCTTTCTAAATGGTTTTGCCCCCTCAAAGATCATACCAAGCTCAAATATTAACACTTCACGATCTTCATCATATCGAACTGTTTTGCTTTTCCTTCTACCAAGTATATCTACTCCCTAACAGTATCCACATCAAGTTGTTCCTCACTGTCATCACTCCAACAGTCAGAGCTATCTAGATATTCCTCATCTCCACCTAATTTTTCTGCATATTTATTAGTTTTATCACTTTCAATATCTTCAAAGCCTCTATCTACACCACTAGTCTCTCCAATTGGTGTTTCTTCATGTTCGATAGCCTTTTTCCTCTATTTTTATTTCTTCTTTCTTTTCTAAAGGTTTTCAACTCCTCATCAACATCAGAGCCATCTTCTGAAGGTATACTCCCTAGATCTGAATCACTACTCAAGAAATCTGATAATTCACACTCTATATCAACATCTTGTAGTAGCTTAACAACCTCACACCCTCTAAGTAGGATAAAAGGCTCATTTGTTAGACAGCCACCAGGTGCGTCAATATCAACAAATGATTCACCTAATACATGACAAACATATACTTCAAAAGTATCCTCATGTTTTAAGTCTTTAATTAGATCTAGAAGATGTTGGTCGAATTTGAGTTGATGAAATTCTTTAGTCAACAAATCTTGATGATAAAAAACTCGAACAATTGCATACCCTAATTCTTTAGTATAATACTCTAATGCCAATAAAGAAAAGTGGTCCTTATCTATGTTCTTGAGTGTTTGGTGCACAACTTTCAACATAAGTAGGGAGATGAATCTCGGATATGGTTCCACCATAGTGAATATTAGTCAATATAATCTCTTCCATGGTCAACTATTAGGTACCCTGCAAAAATAAAACAAAGGATATTAAGAAACGGAATATATTCATGTAACCCATTCAATCTGTAAAAAAAAAATCTAAAATTTCAGACATATTCACAGTCAAATTGCGCGAATTAGACGAAATATTCTCAAATCATAAACCCTAGATTTTTAAAACCCTAGCTTTTAATTTTAAGAAGGATCACACAAAAACAAGCTAAAAATAGTAAAAATTCTAACTTATACAACGAAAATTGTTGAAGATGATTCACAAAAGCAGCCTTCATCGTCAATTTGTAGAAGTGAAAATGTCAATAGATAGTCCGAGAGAGAGAAGGCGTGAACTTTAATGATTTAAGACTTTTTGCCTATTTTATTCTTCAAAAATGAATCGGACACACGTGGGAGGTGTTGAGTGGCCAAGTCATCCACGTCAACTACACGTATTAACACGCACCTAAGACTTTATAACAATCAATCAAAAAATACTTAAGAGGTTGATATGTAGAGCGATAGAGATGCTCAATAGGTACTTGTCCTACATGAGATATTTAAATAAAATATGCTTACAATATTAGAGGACCGTATATGATTTTTAGCCTTCAAATTTCTACACATGAATAAATTGAAGAGACATTCAAAAAGAGATGCAAGGGAACAATTTCCCAAAATTTCATCATAAATATTCTATAATTTAAAATCTAGCTAATCCAACTAAATTCCCAACTTAACTATTTACTTAAAACTATTACTCCTTATTTCATGTTAGTACTAATAAGTAAAATAATAATTTTACAATACCACCTTTAATTATTGTGTAAAGTTAAAATAGATGGAACATGTGTTCATATATATTGGATGATGACATGTGTAAGGGAATAAGAGTGGCAAAATCAACACCAAAGTGACCAATCTTGAAGAAGCAAAATGAATTGGACATAAGATCAATACCGAGCCAAGGGTTGGGGACACAGAGGAAAAAGCCATCACATTGAGCTTTATTCTTTCTTACTTAAATGTCATTTAATTAATCATTTATTAAAATTCTTGACTCTCAAATCTTAAAAATTCACTCCTATTAAATTAGTAGAATCATCTTCAGTGAAGATATGGTTGGGATCAAATAAATACATACTATGTTTACTTACTGCATTTTTCTCATTTTATATGATTTATTTTCCATTCTAATGAATCTAAAAAAGAACGATACATTTCTATATTTAGTAACAATTTAATTTTAAAATGTCTATTTTACTTTTAATAAAATAATTTTTAGTCACACAAATATTTATGACTTATTTAGACCTTAAGTTTTGAAAATTATTGTTTTCTTAAACTTCGTGTCAAGTCAAAGTAACTCGTAATTTTGGGATGGAGAGAGTATATAATTCATTGGATTTGTCTTTACTTATCTCTTACTTATAACTTTATTTGCTTACATGCTTTATATCTTGTTCGATTCAATTTAGATATTCTTTAAACCTTGTGTACAAATTCGACTGTATCTGTGTTTGGTAAACAATGTTATTCGTGCAGATATAGAAAAATTATAAAATCTAAATATCTGAGTTCATAAAATTTATTTTGTGTCCTTAAGGAATTTAATTCTCTCACTGTACCCGAGGTTGTAGATTATTTTATCTCAGGATAAAACAGATAAACTATTGTAAAAGTAGCATTACCTCAAACTCTTGTAACTTCAACGAACGCAAAAAAAAAAAATAGAGTCGGATTCACACGCAGAATCAATTTTATGCGTAAGAAAATGTATGCAAAAAAGGAGGGAAATCAATGCTAAAAACTAAGAGGGAGACTCTATTTATAGCCAGTAAATTGGTGCATATTCACCTATTCATAATAGTCTCATATGTTTTGAACAGGCAAGCATGACATCTTCTGGGAAAGAGGATGTCTGTTTGGAATTGTCACGCCCCATGAGGGCATCCTAGATGTGGCCGACACTCAGAGACTATTGCTAGTCCCTAAGCAAACCACTTGGCCTCATCATTATCATTCAATCACAATTTAACATGTCAACGAAAAACTAAAAATAATAAAAAGGACAATCTCAATTAGATGTAGTCAAATCAAAATAATAAGACTAGTGTGAAAGAAACTAAGCCAATGACATCTAAATCAAACCAATCACTCTCTAGTATATGAAGTCTCTATCAAACCGTCTGATGGTGCTAATGACGTGTTCATGGCTATCTCTAATCAAAATAATTAATCTAAAGTCTAACTCTAAAAGCTAGATGAAGTAAATAATCTGCATCCTCCGAAATCAAGGAGGACTCACCAATCAGCTAAAAAGTGGAGAAGATTTTCAACGGAGCGCCTTTGATGATCTCTAGTACCTGTAATTGTATCATAAAATGATGCAGGTCAAAATTGATGTCAGTACATGGAATGTACAAGCACGTAAAATGGAAGAATGAAATGGATAAAGATAGAACAATATCAATTCAGATAACTCAAATCAAGAAACATGGAACTCGATCAAGATGTCATAATCTAAAGCAGGAATAAGATTTAGATAGAGACCAATCATATACAACTCAATCCAATTCAATAAGAGTATTATCAAGACCTATTGGGAGTTTCTAACACAAAACATCACGTATGAGTTGGTGATGATCAGGCAAACAGGATAGAGTTCAATACAGATCTTTGATGGAGTCTCATCTCAACAGGAAAATACTCTGAGTCTCCTCTTATTGTTCTAACCCGAGTTTTGGCTCTATCGTACAGATCCTTAATCGTCCTGCTCTATGCCATTGGGACACCTTTCACCTCTAGACACCTCCATAGGTCATCCCTTAGAATTTTATCATACCCCTTCTCGAGATCGATGAACACCATATGAAGGTCATCAATCTTTCCCTATATTTCTCCACTATTTTCCGAACAAGATGAATTACATCAATAGTCGATCGCTCCGACATGAATCTAAATTGATCCTTCAAAATAGACACTAATCTTCTCACCCTCATCTTCACCGCTCTCTGCCAAACCTTGACCAAAAAAAAATCCTTCTTTTCACTTGCTTTCTACTTTTCTTCATCTCAAAAGCGGAAGAAAAAGGAGCAATAAAGAGAACGTCGTCTTCACGGTTTCAATTTTCAAAATCAATTTGAACGTCTTCGCCAACTGTAAGAGGAAACTTCTCAAGCGTTTTCTTAACTTTTTTTGCTTAGTCAAACAGTTTTAGACCTCTCGATTTTGTTTTTATCGGCCACTTTGACATTAACTTGGCAAAAACTCTTTTTCCTCATTTCATTGACTGAGTGGAGATTATCTAGGGTTTCTGATTTCTATTCTCTCTCGAAATCTTCAGCAGGGATCAGATATGGCGTCGCAAGAGTATTTGAACAAGATGCAGGTCCGACAGAATTATCGCAACCTCTGGCACACTGATCTTATGCGCGCAATACAAGCTGACACTCCTTGTAAATCTCTAATTCCCTCAAATTATATATATTTTCTCATTCCCTGTGAAGATTCCTTATATACAGCTTTTTTTCTGTTTTGTTTTGTTTGCAGATTGCTGCTTTGCGTTGTGGTGGTACGTTTTTTTTTTTTTTTGTTTATTTTATCGGAATGTATCTAATGTTGTTGGTTGTTGATCTGTTGATATATGATTATTGTATAAAGTTTTGCTGCAATTTGTGTGATTTCATGTTGAAGCTCAAAAAATTTGGTAGTTTATTGTAAAGCAGGAGAACTTTATGTTTTGATTTGTTGATTTGGAAGGAATGAGTGTCTTGCCGAAAGAATTGAGGGTGATTTGACTTAGTTCATGCGTTTTCCTTAGACTTGGGTCAGATTTAATGCTTAAAAATGTTATAGCTGATATCTTCTACTTAGATGTTTATGTTCATCTTGTGTTTTGATTGTTGATTTGGAAGGAATGAGGGTCTTGCTGAGAGGATTCAGGGTGATTTGACTTAGTTCATGCATTTTCCTTAGACTTGTGTCAGGTTGAGCGCTTGAAAATGTAGTAGCTGATTTCTACTTAGATGTTTATGTTCATCTTATGTTTGGTTTATTGATTTGGAAGGAACGAGTGTCATGCTGAGAGGATTCAGGGTGATATTCAGGGTGATTTGACTAAGTTCATGCATTTTCCTTAGACTTGGGTCAGATTGAGCGCTTAAAAATGTTGTAGCTGATTTCTACTTAGATGTTTATGCTCATCATGGGTTTGGTTTGTTGATTTTGAAGGAACAAGTGTCTTGCTGAGAGGATTTAGGGTGATTTGACTTAGTTCATGCATTTTCCTTAGACTTGGGTTAGATTTAGCGCTTAAAAATGTTGTAGCTGATTTCTACTTAGATTGTTTATGCTCATCATGGGTTTGGTTTGTTGATTTTGAAGGAACGAGTGTCTTGCTGAGAGGATTCAGGGTGATTTGACTTAGTTCATGCATTTTCCTTAGACTTGGGTCAGATTGAGTGCTTAAAAATGTTGTAGTAACCCTCAGGGGTTGATCTGGTGGCAATTGACTTGAGCCTTTGGGTTTGCTCCCTTTCAAGGTCTCAAGTTCGAAACCTATTGGGTGCAAACAATTTCTGAGGGCCATTGGACTGGGTAAAACCTGAATTAACCAGGGAGCACTTGCAAGAAACTCCTTGCCGAGGGCCTGTGCACCTCTGGGATTAGTCGAGGCTCAAAGAGACTCGGACACCCGGTGCAAATAAAAAAAAATGTTATAGCTGATTTCTACTTAGATGTTAATGTAAAAAAATCTTATGTTTGGTTTGTTGATTTGGAAGGAATGAGTGTCTTGCTGAGAGGATTTAGGGTGATTTGACTTGGTTCTCTCTCTCTCTCTCTCTCTTTGTTGAGATGACCCGCATCTGCTACCCTTTGGGAGCGCACAGGGTAAAAACCCCGTTCCTATACAATAGCTTGCTAACCACACAGGAGAGGTAACTCGCACCAGGCAAGCCCAACGCAATGTGCTTGACCCAGAAGGTAAACTCCTTGCTTTCGCTGGTAAGGGTTTCGAACTTGAGACCTCTAACATGAAAGTCCCAAGCCCAAACCACTGGGCTACCCCGAAGGGTTTTGACTTGGTTCTCCTTAGATATGAGTCAGATTTAATACTTAAAAAAGTTGTAGTAGTATTCTACTTAGATGTTTATGTCAATGTTCTAGTTAAGTTGTATTTAGTCTAGAACCTGTTTTGTTAGATCCCTTTAGTTTTTTTTTTTTAAATGACAAGGGGAATCAGCAGTCGCTGTCCTTTGAGTGCGCACAGGGTAAACCCTTACTTCTATACAATAGCTCGTAAACCACATAAGAAAGGTAACCCGCACTAGACAAGCCTGCTGGGACGAGCTCGACCCAGAAGGCAAACCCCTACTTTCACTGGCAAGGGGTTTCGAACTTGAGACCTCCAACATAAAAGCCCCAAGCCCAAGGCCGAAGGGTATCCCTTTAGTTTTTGAGTTAGAGAAATAAATTATAGGGGTGGTTTAGTTCGCAGCCAAGTTATGCAAGGATCATATTACCAAGATTTTAATACAAAGATTAGCAATTACTGGATTAGTTGGGCATATGCATCTTATTGTTTGAAAAAAATAAGATATATAGAATAGCAATCTAATACATGTGGTTGTTTTTAAATTGAATGGGACTTTGATTGCAATTATGCTTCTGACATTACTATTATAACAAAGGTGTTTCTGGTCTATATCCAAGTGTAGCTAATACAGGGGTAATTACCCTGCTTATATTTGGTATAAAACAATACAGAGATTCCTGTATAAGTTATACAGAGGATACGAGTATAATAAGTAATAGGCCTAGCCTTGGTGAGCAAAGCCATCTAATATTTGATGGAATAGTTGAGAGGTGAACTTTAGCTGGTAGACAGCACTCTTATAAGCTATGTTGCTTTGACTCTTAAAAAATGTCAACAGGTACGTGTCAATTCTTCAAAAGTAGTGTATTTTTGGAGAATCCGTCACAGGTGTGGCATTGAAAGTGAAGAGTTCTCGCAACTTATAAGATAATAAAACATAACAAGCAAACAGGGGATTATACCGTGCAAGATTTTATTCCTTGTTGTTCTTTCCTATTTAAAAACAATACGACTCCTAAGAATCACATAGGTAGAATTTGGTTGATGATTGTTAGTTTGTTACGTGATAAGCGTGGAACAGACCTTATAAATACTAGTAAAGGACGTCTATGGCTTAATGTACTACAAGAGATGATGAAAATACTATTCCTTTTAGCATTATCTGACTCTGCAAATTGAATTCTGTCTGGGATTTGAAACTGAGTGCCCCATAAAGGTTGTGTTAGTTGTATTCTTCTCTAATGTTAGTTTCTTGATCCCTCAGGCACATCACAATTCACAATCTCTAGGACTGGCATCCGAACTGGCCTTTTTAAAGTCAATGTGCAGAAGCATATATATACATATACACATATTATGTGTATCCAATATTTTAAAATTGAGCTTAAATGGCGAAATGAAGATTCACATAACTAACCCCAAGACCCCACTCATTTGGGACTAAGGTGTAGTTATTATTTGTTGAGCGAAATGAAATTAGATGTAATTTGGGGTTTAAGTGCATATGCGAGTAAGACTGTAATTTTTGCCTGGCCCCATATAGGGGTCGAAATTTGCTAGCATCCAGGAAAAAAGGAACAAATAACTACATTGAAATAATGTGATAATCGAAGCACAAGAAACACCGGGGGTAACAGAAAATCCCCGGCAAGAAGCTATGAGAATAATGCCAATACTACTGCAGGAAAGTGAAAATGGATAAGTCATGACAGATACGTTGTTCCAAATTACCATCGCTATACCAAAAGAGTCTAAAACAAACACCATTGTATGGGAGCCAAGTGAAGAGAGATATAATAGACACAACAATGTTCCAGTGCAGGACACTTTCAATTTTAAGCTTAATTGGATGTTCGATTGAGAGCTATTGCAGTGTGATGCGAATCAAAAAGTTAAACCTAGTATGTCAGAAGATATGGAAGAGCATAACATTTGACTGCATGTGGTTTCTTATATCTGGAGTATCTATTTCTCCAGTGTTGTCTTATATGCATTTATTTGTGTAAATCCAACTTATAAAATAAGTTTTAATGTATAAGCAAAGTGGTCCACAAATTGATCAATATTTACGCCAATTGCACAAAGAGAAATAAATGGAAGGATGTTTATTTTCTTGACTTGACTGGTAGCTGAATTATCTCTCTGCTAATAACCTGGCTAATGTGCAGTCACGAATGCTTCCTGTTAAATCAAGTAGAAAGTTAAAGCGAGATACTATAAAACATGGTGCACTTTGGAATCACAAGTCCTAATTTGACTTTGGGAAGGGAGTCGGGGTAGGGATTGCTGTTGTAGTCGAAAGCAGGAATTGTTTACTGGAAATATCTTGGTTCTTAAGGGAATACCAGTGATTGCTTCAGAGCACTTCTAATTTTAAATGTACTGAACTGCAAGAAATAGTGAAGGATGTTTTAATCTGATTTTAGTGTATTTGGTTTCAATCCCAGTTTGCCCGTTCTTTCCAATCTTGTCTATTGACTCTTATTTAGCTGTAGGATACTCTCAACTTTCGTGTACTCTAGAGATTCTATAATAGAAATTAATGCTATCAGATTCATGATCAATTTCAACGGATGTCCCGCAATACATGTGTTACTGTGTTTAGGTGCAAAGATATTTATTGCTAACATCCTCTAACATGGAGGTTGGGGATTATTGTAGACTGTTAGTAGATATTCAAGTTTCTCTTTTCCCAGAGTTAGAGCAGAGCAGGATCTAGTCTGGAGCACCCATCTGTCCCTCTACCAGAATTAGTACTATTATGCTAGCATTATCCCTTTCTTCAATTGTATTACTACAATTGTTTTTTTACTTTGGTTATCTTTACTATTATTACTGTCACTACTTTTCATTCTTCTTTATTTTCATGTAGCTTTTGTTTCTTGTATTTCTCCGAAAGTTGTAAGTAATGATTTTCTTGATCCGAGGGTTTTTCACAAACAATCTCTCTATGCCACAAAGGTAGGAATGAGGTCTGCATATACCCCACCCTCCCTAGACCCACTTGTGGTACTACACTGGGTTTGTTCTTTTTTATTCTTTAATTGGAACGTCCCTAAACTTTTCTGGCATTATGTGACTAGTGTTCTCTTCTTTTTCACTTCAAGAGATAACTCCTTTTTGTAACCATATATTTGTTTTAATAAATTTTAATTACTGCAGTGGACCATGTGTTTCATATTTGCTTCGAAAACGAGCTCTCTATGGTGATATGACAAGGTATGACCTTTATCTTTTATCAATCTCTGGTGGTGCTAGCTTTGGTATAATGAAATTTTCTGTCCCACAGGTATACCTGCTGTGCGGGTTATATGCCCTGCAGTGGTCGGTGTGGAGAAAGTCGCTGTCCTGAGTTCTGTTTAGCAACTGAGGTGAGCACAAAGTTAGTTACTTTTTTTTTTTGTTTGAGTGCTAGAATATAAATAAAATTAACGTAATTATAGTTAAAAATTGTCTTGATTAATTTTATTTGAATTGAAGAATATTCTCAAGTACGAGAATATATATTTTCTTTACTTTACCAGATTACGACTCTTTATGAGAGTGCCATGCGTCCGTGCTAATTTATTTAATTTTTTGGACGGTATCAGATCTGCTACATATTGGTAGAGACTTACATAACTTCCATATACCAGTAGGCAGTCATATGCTATATGCTTTGTGCTGTAATTGCCGATGCTCTCCTCTCCTCTGACAATTGGAGTAGCTTCACCTTGTGATAGTCTGTGCTACTCCCCTTTCAACAACCTGTGCTGCCCTTTGTCTGCCCACCAATGTCACTCCTCTTTCCAGCAACCAGCCTCACTCTTTCTGATGACTAGCATTTCTCTTCTTTCCAGTTTGACCAGCGCCCTCCACTCTCCTTTGGGTGTTTGGCACTGCTCATGTTTTCTTCGGTATTTGGAGTTGTTCCTCTCTTCTCGAGCATCTCTTAGGCAACTGATGCCCTTTTCTCTCAGGCGATTGGCACTGTTCCTTTCTTCTGCAGGTGAATTGTGTTGCTCCTCTCTCTTCTTCAGTGAACCAGCATCTTCTCTTTTTTGGATAACCATTCTAGTTGCAACATGCTATGTGACAGTAGTTCCCTGATCACACTTGGGAAACAACTTTCTGTGTCAAAAAGCCAGCTCTAGTTGGTTTTTGCCATTTGAGTTGGAGGGAGGTGCTAGAATTCAAAAAGGTTAATGCAATTATAGGATAATGTTGTGTTAAATTCATTGTTTTTAAGTAGAAAAATATTGTAGAATTTGCTATATTATATCATAGAATGTTCTTGAGTTAGACAATAGGAGAATTTTCTCATGGCTGCCAATAAGTTTTGAAGTTTTCATCTTAAATGTACGTAACGTAGGGCATATCTTATCCTAACTGTCTTACCTACCTATAATTTTTGGTGGGCTGTATTTTGAGCTTCAACCTCCCTTAGGGTATCAGTAAGTTTACCTTTGGATTGCAGTTTTTGTGTTTGCATTTCCCAGTCCTCTAGCTGTAAGTATCCAAGTTATTAATTGTCTTGTGTACTTTAATATTCTGATGCAGTGATGAGTTATCTATCTTTAAAACTACCAGGTTTTACTCTGCTTTGGAAATTCAGTGGCTTCAACCCGCTTCCTGTTGCAAGATGAGTTCAACATACAAACTACGCAATGTGATAATTGCATTATTGTAAATACTCACTCCAAGTTCCCCTTTTTATAGCATTTTGAGTAAATCCACAAGGCATTTCATAACACATTTGTTCCTGCTTCGTAGGGTTTCATGTTCTGCCTCCAACAACTTGCTTGCATATTTTCAATTGTTGCTATGATTGTTGGAAGTGAGGAGATCCAGGAAGCTTCTCAGTTGCTCTCATGTTTGTCTGACATGGTCTACTGCACGTAAGCTTCTCTATATTTGCTTTATTCCTGGACACTACATAAATATGTAGTCTTTTGATAACCCTTTATCTTTATGTATAGTAGCTGAAAATTCTTTCCTAAATATGCTGCATCTTCTTGATTGCAGGGTTTGTGCCTGTATGCAGGTAAGCAAGAAACTCAATTGAACTTTATCAAAACATGAATTGCTTCTCAGATAGATAATAAAATGTGACAATGGTTTTTGTGGAAAAAATTATTCATGATAAAATGAAGTTAAAAAGTTAGTAATCAAAAAGAAAGAGGAACTTACAAGCAGCCTGAGTCCTGAGCTTGTAAGCTTTCCACAGTTTCCTAGTTAATAATTTACGTCTGAGGTTCCTATGTTTGATGAGCATTGCAGACACAACACAAGGTTGAAATGGACAAGAGGGATGGCAAGTTTGGTCCTCAACCAATGGCGGTGCCACCTGTGCAGCATATGTCCCGTCTAGATCAGCCTTACCCACCAACTGTTGGATATCCTCCTCCAGCTTATGGTCAACCACCTCCTCAACAAGCTTATCCAGCGCCTCAACAAGCTTATCCAGCTCCTGGCTATCCACCTGCTGGCTATCCACCTGCGGGCTATCCTGCCTCTGGCTATCCACCTCCTGGCTATCAAAAGTGATCATATTTGGTGCATCTTTCAGGAATTATAAGTAAACTGGAAATGAGTTTATCTACCCTAGCATGAACGGAGTGTGTATTTGTATAGATTATTCATTGGTGAATGGCAACCATAACTGAACTTGTGTGCTGAGGTATTCTATAGTTTTCATATGAAAGAAAACTGTTTCAATGAAAACAAAATCCTTTTGCATGCTGCAGCCAAGTTCAATTGGTGTTTGAATTTCAACTGCTATCGTGGATGTGTCAAGTTCAAGTGTTTACTTGCCATTGTATGGTGTTATGTGTCAAAGCTCACAAATCCATTTGGATGTAATTGGATTGCTGTTATTTGCAGAACTTGTCTTTTCTCCTTTCCCTCTCCTTCCTAATGGTATTGGCAAGAATCTTTTCGAGAATAGTTAGAATCTCCTTCTAAGACTTTTTGGGGACGCTAGAAATGATCCTAGAAAGAGAGACTTTCTTTGCTTTCTAAAATTTCCCCAGTTTGGATTCTTCTCTGCAACTCAGGAAGAAAAGAGGAGAGTAAGGCATCAAACATCCAGAGTAAAATCCCAACACCTACCACAACCATATCATAACGATTTTCGACGTAACAATGTTTAACTACTACTGTGTTGAAATGGTGAATATGCTACTCTTCTCTCACTACATTGTAAAAATTTGCAACGAAACACGCCATGGATGACAACAGGTGAGGGTACCATAAGGTGCAGTTGAAGCATATGTTATGAACTTGCCATGTTGCATCAAAACACAACCCAAGTCAACACGTGAGACATTATAATAAACCATAAACTCATGCAAAACTTTCGATAATGTCAAAATAGGGGTTAAAGTAAGATGGTCTTTCAATGTTTTGAAAACTTTTCTCAAGTCTTTCAATGTTTGGAAACTTTTCTTATACTAATATTCATCCGACCATTGGAACTTCACCTTCTTTTGGGTTGATCTACTCAAGAGGGATGCAATAGATGATACTCGACCAAGTCCAAAAGCTTTGAATATCCAAATTGAATTTTGGTTAGGTTTTGGCCTAATTTTGGCCGAAGTCAAATTTGGATATGTAAATTTTAGCTACCAAATTCAAAATTTTAAAATGAAAGCTCAAAATTCAATCCATAATCCAAAAATTTCGAATTTTGTGTTGGCCTAAAATATGTCTATCCCTAAGTGCAAACACACTATATACGTAATTTTCTTATAAATAGACTCCAAATATGTGAAAAACCAGTTTGAGAAAATGGCCAGCTCTTCTCTTCAATTCATAATAGCCAAAAAGTTATTTCCTTTCCATCTTTTATTTTCCCCTTTCATAATCTAGTTGTTGAAAATAGTACTAAATTGTATTTCAACATGTTTTTGCAGGTTAGAAGGTAAGGTAGCACTTATAACTGGTGGAATTGGAGCAGTCACAACTAGACTTTTGTTCAACATGGTGCAAAAGTAACAATTGCAGATATTCAAGATGATCTTGGAACTTCCTTAGTACATGAAATTGGGCACAGAACACATAACATTTGTCCATTGTAATGTCGCGAAACGTTCAAAACACAGTACGTAGATGCAACAATTGCAAAATTTGGTAAGCTCGACATAATGTACAGTAATGCTGGTGTATTGGGCAAGCCGAATTCAAGCATTCTAGATGTGGATAGTTAAGAATGTGTTTGATGTAAATGTTGTTGGTGCATTTTTTCTGTGCAAAACATGCTGCTAGAGTGATGATTCCAAATAAGAATTGTGTCATTCTTTTCACGGCAAGTGCTCAAAACAAAGTTACGAGTTCATGTTTAGCTTATGTTGTACCTTAAACCTTAATATGCTTGTTCTGTTATTTATTGAATGATATATATGTTGTAAATTTATACAACATTGATTTTGAACCATCAAATAGAAGGTTTAGCATTTTTATCAGAGATTGAATCGATTATAAATTAATAAACCAACGTGTCATTAATCCATCTAATAGTGAATTGCGTCAAGATGGATGAACTTGACTCTTTGATCATTGCGGTCTTCAGTGTTCATCTTGTAATGTAACAGTAGAAATAAGAACAAGAAACCAAGTCAAAAAAGAGAGCCAAAAAATAAAAGTGACATATGGTACCTTTTGATACAGGCAAATTTGGATAATTAAGATACCACTTATTTCTTTTGTGACTATCCTTCATGATTTACTGCAAAATAGACTAATTCTTTTTAGATATTCAGATTTAAGAAGCAAAATTTTAGATAATTTTAAAGTACCAAATAGTACAAAATATTTTAGAGAATTTGAAAGCAAAATTCTCAGCAGCTCACTGCACACCTTGTTGAGACTGTTGGATGTATTAGAGAGTTTTGCTCGATGGTAGCGCGACAGGCATACTGAGGAGGTTCTTAGACTGGAGTTGGAGTTTAGATTCCACAGCAGCATCAGACTCTCGTCATTCCGGTCCAATGAGGCAGCCACCGTTGGGCCCTAGAGTTGAGATTGATCTCGCATTGATAGTTGAGATTCAGGGTGCGCATTTGGCTATATTGACTAAGGATGAGCAGTGTCGCTATTAGATATTTAGGAAGATGGACCCATCTCAGTCTTGGAGGTGTGGAGGCGTGCTTTTCCTTGATAGACCAGATTAATACAGTTTGAGGATGAAAAGTTGTGTCTCATATGAAATAAAGTGTCTAGAAGGAAGGCCAAGGAAGTGGTGTTTGATTCCAATGGTGTCTTGAGGATTAAAGGTAGAGTTTGCATGCCTAAGGTGGCGAGTTTGATTGGATTAATCGTAGAGAAGCTCATTGTTTGTAGTAATTCATAAACTTGAGAGAGGCAAAGATGTAACATGATCTAAGTCAGTATTATTAATAGTGTGTTATGAAGAAATACATTGCGGAGTTCGTGGATAAGTATATGACTTGTCAATGGGTTAAGTGTGAGCATCAACAGCCTGAGGGTGTATCAGAGAGGATGTCCGTTCCTACCCGGAAGTGGGAGGCATTACTATAGACTTTAGGTGGGTTGGCTAACTACCGTGGGTGGTTATTGTAGATTGACAAGTTTGCTCATTTTATTTCAATCAGGGTGAAGTACATAGCCGAGAAAATAGCTTGGCTCTACATTAGCCAGAGCATTTGGTTACATAGAGTGCCTAATTTTATCATTTCAGATCGAGATTCACTTTTTACTTCACATTTTTGGAGGGTTTTACAGCATAATTTGGGTAGTAAATTGGATATGAATTTAGCTTTTTACCCTTAGATTGATAGTCAATCTGATTGGATGATTCAAGTGTTGGATAACATGCTTCGGGCATGTGTGATTGACTTTAGTATCCAATGGGATTAATATTTTTTTTTTTTGCAAAGTTTGCCTACAACAACAACTATCATTCCAGCACTAGATGACTCTAGTTTAGATGTTACATGGTAGGAGATGTAGATCACCAATTAATTAATTTGACACTAACACGGTGGACACTTTGGATACCAATTAACTTCAAGATGCCATGGAGCTGGGGCATTTAATTCAGAGTCAGTTATTGACATCCTAGAGCCGACAAAAGAGTTATGTTGACCAGAGAGTTCGAGCCTTGGAGTTTATGAGGGAGATTATATTTAACTCTAAGTACCACACGTGAAGGATGTAATGAGGTTTGAAAAGAAGGAAAATCTTAGCCTTAGATTCATCGATCCTTTTGAGGTCTTGAATTGAGTGGGAAAGATGGCCTATAGACTAATCTTACCACCTATTTTATTAGTAATACATCTAGTTTTTCATATTTCTATGCTTATCTGATACATATGAATGAGACACATATGACTTGGCATTCGAGGAGGAGCCGGTAGCTATTCTAAATAAACAGGTTTGGAAGCTAGACCAGAGATATTGCTTCAGTAAAGATGCAGTGAATGCATTGTCCAATTGAAGAGGTGACATGGGAAATAGATTCAAAGATGTGTGCTCAGTATCCCAATTTTTTTACGCGCTTTAGGTGCATTATTTACTTGATGTTTGTGGACAAGCATGATTTTTAACAGCGAAAAATATAATAACCTTGAATGTCATCTGTGAATTTTTTAAAATTATTATTTTACCTTTCCTATAAATTACTTTGAGTCATGTTCAATCAATTTATAAGTTAGGTTTTAGGATTTTATTGAAAGGCTGGGGAAAAGTTTTTATAGTTTTGAAGGATTAAGTGGGTTTCAATACCAACTGGAGCTACGAATCTAGAATGAAATTTTGTCAATTTCACCAATTCTGGAATGTTAAATTTGGGATAGGAGCATTGTCGTTTTCTATTTTGGAGTCATTTATGAATTTGAGGTTGTAAGTTGTAAGTTGGAAGTTTAAGTTATTCTGAATCAAAGTATGACTTTGATCAACATTCGAAATCTGATGGTTTTCATTGGATTCATTAGATGATTTTTGGCCTGGAAGGTTTTAGATTATTTATCGAAAGTTCTGAGTGTGTTTTGGTCTTTTCAAGCCCTAAGTTAGTTTAGTTGTGACTAAACGGATTTCGGATCAATGAGATTTCATATCTGTAATTTGATGATTCCAATAGTGTTGAATTTAGTATAATAGCATATATAGTTTGTATGTATGGGGTTCCGAACAAATCTCAAGGGCCAATAGTATGAACATCTATTTTTTAATACTATGAGTTTAAAAAAGAAAAATATTATTTGATTAATGTTATGAAAGTATAAAATAAGAATAGGAGAGAAGACTTCTTATTCCTCTTGAATAATGTTCAGATCTATACTACAATGAAGGAAACTCTTATATTAATAGGGAAAAACTGACTTGGTCTCCAATTAAGAAATTGACTTGGTCTCCGAGTAGAATTCCTAACTCTTAAAGGAATCTACATAATAGACATCCACTACAAATAAAATTTGTTTATAACAATTAAATAATTATTTTTATTTTATTTATTAATTTTCTTTATAATTTAGAATAACGGCATATTATCTCACAGATTAATAATTTCATATGATATATCAAGTCAGACACACCTATAGACATTTTTTTGCTATCAAATACACTCTAAAATAGGAGGGAGGCCAGCTTTAGAAGAAGGATGTGGTTGAGAGAGTTAGTATATCTTAATACATTTGAATCACATTATATACATGTATCTAAGATACCAAATGCATTTCTTATACATTCAGAAATAAAAATAAAAGGAGAGAGAGAAGTGAGAGAGTCTGGTATATTCCAGATACAAACAAATCCATTTAGATATAATATATTTAAAACAAATTGCACATAAATTTGACCTCATATATTAAAAAAATACATGTATATGAAGATTAAAATTTAACATGAATAATAATTTTTAAAACTCATAAAAAACACATTATTAAAATTTAGAGAGAATTATTAAAAACATCATCGAACTTGGCACGAATTATTGATTTCATCCCTAAACTTTTGACAGGCTTAAAAACACCTTCCAACTTGACGAACTAAGCTTAGGTTCACCTCTCTCTTGCCATATGGCATAGCAAGTGACTACAAATTATTTAAGCGTGTGAATGATTAGAAAAAAAAGGCTACATCTGCCTTAATTTTCTTTTCTTTTTTTAAATTTTTCCCTTCAATTTTTTATCACAAAGACTAGTCCCTTCTTCTTCTTCCTATTTAACCTCCCCTCTATTAATAATAACATCATAGTAAGATTCAATTTTTTTCCATTCTCATATTTAATTTCTTGATTCTTAGGTTAAAAAACGAAATTTATCAATACTCAAGCAAACAAAACCCTATAAAATCTTGAAATTTAATTAGGTTAAAAAATGCAAAAAAAAAAACTAACAAAATTTTAAAAAATAACTAAACAAATACTTTAATCAATGTTTCTAAGTTAAAACCCTTTGATTTTCATGAAAATCAAAGGGCTATACGGTTTGATCGTAGCGCATTTTTTGTGAAGAAGAAAAGGGAAAATTTTCCTGAAAAAGAAAGGCTTACACAGTAAGATAGCTGAAAAAGCAACTTTACTGCTTCTACAACATCTCTCGTCTTTTTTACTTTACTTTTTTATCAAAAAAATAACAAATAATTTTTTTACTTCATTTTCGATTGAAGAAATAACAAATGGCTATATTTAATTTTTAAAATTATATAAATGTGTATGTCATATCAGCAAAAAAAGTTCTCAAAATACGTGAATAACACACTCTTGTGTATAAAATAACAAAGATATATTTAAGCTTAGTTAAGGCCATTTTTAGACCATGGGCGCGCATGATTTTTCAAAAAGAGAGCAAATATGGCCAATATCACACCCAATAATTAGGAGCTTGTACAGACACAGAGTTGTTGGTGAATTGAATTTGAAGAGACAAACAACACAAAGAGCAAGGCCAGGTACAATTTGGTCCCATGAGTTACTGCTTCCTTCACACTTTGAAACATATCCCACATTGCGGCTTCTCAGAAAATATCACATGATGATATGGATTGCTTCATTATTCCATTTACCCTTTATTTTTGTTCAAACGGATTCAAAATTCAAAATTTATAATATTATTAAAAAATTGAATTCATTTAAAAAGAGAGAAAAAATGCAAGATCGGTATATTATTATTAATAATTATTTTCAAATTGAATAAGGTGATATTTTTTTCGAGACAAACCAAAAAAGAAAAAATATCACATAAAATGAGACGAAAGAAGTACTAATCATTAGCTTATAACTTTACCCTTACGACTCAAATCTGAAATAATCATGGCTTAGTGACAAGGATTTACCTAAGATTTTAGGCGTGCTCTCTGTTGGGAATACAACTATAAATTATAATTGCATGTTTAGCTCAAATCAAATTATTTCTCGCTTTCTTTTGTTTTCTACGTAGGAAAAGATACTCCACTATAATACATAATTCCTCAATTTTATTTATAAGAGTTATTTTTTTAATTATTGATAAAAATAATGAATAATTTTTATATTTAAAGTAACAATTTAATTTTAAAGTAACAATTTATATGCTTCCACTTTGCTCAACTCTTCTCTGTTTTTCGGAGTCGAGTCCCGCTCAAGTTGCTCCTTCTTGACTCTAACAATATCCTCAAGAGGTGCCCTCTTTATAAAAATATTGCCAACTCCCTTTTACTCCACCCAGTCAATGCAGTCTTCACCTTTTTCAACTTGGCATGAAACACTAGGAATGGAAATCCACCTACCAATTGTGTTTGACCATTTCCAGAAAACCCTTGTGTTTGCACCAGAAATTCAAAAATTTGAACGGTTTAAAAAAACTATCGACCTCCGACCTGCACATAACGTGTAGAGGTGCATGATCAGAGCCCTCTCTTATTAGGTGTTGCACCTCTGATGACGGAAACCAATCCCAAAAAACCGGATTAGCCAAAACTCTATCTAGTCTTTTGAAAACACAAGCGTTGCTAATACGTCCATTCCACCATGTGTATTTGCTACCTATGAATGTTAATTCAGAAAGTGCACAATTGCTAATACATTATGCAAAATCAACAGCTTCTGATTGGGTAAAGTCAAGACCACCCAATTTCTCTTCCTCGTTAAGGATAACATTAAAATCACCTGCCACCATCCATGGATGATTTTGCTTCTCTAGACTTTCCAACTCATCCCACAATTCCAACCTCTCTAAAGCTGAGCATCTAGCATAAGTGGATGTTATAAAGAAAACTTTTTGAACAACTACAAACTGCATTGTAATCTGCTGACAAGAGTTGAGTACCACTGAGCCTGCCAATCATCATTCTAGAAAATTCATATTTTGCCGAACTACTCACCAAAGCTCTGTCAAAACCCAACCTCATTCTATATCTGTTTAGCCCTGAAGGATCCTGAAACAGTTCCATCAATGCTATAAATGAATATTTGTGTCTCCTATTAAGATCAGTCAACCTCCCAAAAGCATTTTGAGTGTTGACTAATCTTATGTTCCAAAGTAATAGTTCATCTATCATTGATTACAACTTGTGGTCCCCCCCCCCCCCCCCCCTTTCCTTACTCCCTGTACGAACTTGTAAGGGAATTATAGCCCTTCCCTTCTTCACTTTAAGAATGTTGGTTTTCCTGGGAGATAGGTAACCATTTTGCTCACATGTTGAATGTTGTAATCTATCCCCTCCCCTTCTTCAGTATCACTGTTGTTGGACAATTCTATGATACCTTGTCCACTTTCAAATTCCCTAATCTCAGTCTTTTCATTGCCTTCTCTATATCTCCCGATACGTGTACGACTTCCTCCCTCTTCTTCGTGTTGTCCTGGCCCTGATTGTCAGGTGTTTCATTAGAGAGATTGTCCTTTCCCTTACTAACATCTTTCTTTTCTATCCTTGGACTCATAACAGAAGACCCAGCATTGGCAACATTTTGGTTGTCTCCTGATTTGTTTGTTGTCTATTGTGGGCTTTTAAAAGTGTTCTCCACCCATGTCTTTGTGTCCTACTTTGGGATATCACCCTTTTGCTGCTGAATGTTCACCCCCTCCTGATTCTTCACAGGCTCATTATCCTCTTTCCCTTGCAAGGTATCAAATTTGTTCTGAACTTCTATCCCTTTCCTCATATGTCATTGTTGTTCATGTTGGCTCTTTCTGCCCATATTCTTTTTTCTTTGTTCCTTGAAACTTTCCTCTTGAGTATTAGTCTCCTGTTTCTCGCCATCAAGCTTCATCACACTAGATTCCCATGTTGTCTCCTCCCCTTTTTTTGCTTCTTCTTCCCTCCTTTTGTTTGGTTCTTCCACTTTCTAATTATTTTTATCCTTATCCTTGCGATTTAGTTCCTTATCATACTTGTATAATTCAGGTGTTTTACATAATACAACTCTTCTGTATGTCCCCGAATCTTACAATTGGTACGATATTTTGAAACATAATCATATTTAATACGAGTCCATTTCTCCAGCATTTGACCATTCCCTTGCCGAATTTTGATTTTGATCTGCTTTGGAAATTCCTCTAACAAATCCATTTCTACTTTAACCCTAACACATCTAGGTCTTGTTTGGTTTTTGGTAGCCAAATCAACCTGTAAAGGTTTCCCAACAACAACAGCCAACGAGAAAACAGCCTCTTCTCCAAAAAAGTTTGGAGGAAGGGCAGGAAAAGAAATCCAGGCTATGGCAGTTGACATTTCTTCGTCTGGATTGAATATTAGGTCCCACTTCAAGGTTCTCATGGGATAAGACCAATTCCTCTGCATAATGTAGAAGGCGGGCTTCGATAACAGGTGAACATAATCCTCCAATAAGGTAGCTCTTATCAATACATGTCTATTGCTTAGCAGTCTAATTTTACAATCTGCCTTCAATTCACACTACTTTGGTATCAATTTGCGCAGGTCCTGAACATCCGGCCATCCATATGAAAACTTCCCTATGACAACATATTGAAGACTCTCATAGACAATCATCTGATCAATTTCCGGCTGATCCCATACAATGATGGACTCTCCATGCAAATTTGTAATAAGCTTCGGGGGTATGGGTTTGGTCTTTGGAGTAGGTGGTTTCAATAGGCTAGGTAAGAAGTATGTTGACTAGTCCCTGTGGAGGGTTGGCCAACGGCTAGGTTGGCCACGGCGACGACAAAGCTCGAAGATGTTGACGGCGCTAGGGTTTAGAGAGAGTTTTTCTGGTAGTTGATCGTGTGCAATCTCAAAGATTAATTTGTGAAAGTTATCAAACTTTTCGACTCTAAAAGAAGAGATCGAGATATTTTAAGCCACATTAGTAAATCACATGTCATATTATTATTATTTTAACAAATTTAATATTTAATGATTACATATTATTACAAATTTTTATTGGTCCGTGAAATTGATAATTAAAATGAACTAATTATTTTTTATATAATATTTAATTATAAACTCATGAGATTTTTTATTTCAATATTGTAATAAATATTTATCTATATAGTGAAAAAAACAGATTATTCAAATTTTACAACTCTACTTTAAATAAAGTTCATAATTAAATTTAAGATACCGGTAATTACATACAACAAACAAAAAATAGTGGGAGCACTATAAACCAGTAGTGATCGGAGAATAATCGCCGTAGAAATCAGAAATCCCAGAAGCCAACCAAAGCTTCTCATTGAAAACCTCCACCATTTCCTCCGGTATAAATGGCGTCCGGCAAAGCGGACACGTCCTCTGATCATGATCCATCCAACGGTCCAGACAACTCCGATGAAAGACGTGGCGACAATTCGTGAGCCGTCGGATCTCATCATCCCGGTTAAACTCATACAAGCATACCGCACAATCCTCCGGTGGATCCACCAGCTCCGCAAACTTGACCACCGGTAGGAGCTCCCGGATTAGCACCGCCGACACGGATTGGAGATTCGAGCGGCATTCGGGTCTGGTCGGAAACGGCATTTCGGTTTCTTGAACATTTCTTAGACCCAGAATTGTGAAAAGTGCGCAAATGCATTTTCTGATGTAACTCAAAATTGTAAGCATGTGCAGTAGTAGTTTTGGAAGAATAAGGCCTGTGTAGAATACTGGGAAACCCATAATTAGTAAATTTTGGAAGATAAAAGAAGAGGAAATTGATTGGAGTTAGTGATATTTATGGTGTTGAAGAGAGAAAATGGGACAGAAATTGGGTGTGGGGGAGGTGACAGTGGGTCTGCAGATGGTGCCGATATGTGTGTCGTACGGTTTGGGCTGGCAACAAGACCACGTTCTCTTCTACCTCTCTTCCATGTCTTCTTCTCTCTTCATACAAACTTTTATGTAAAAGTGTTCATTTGTACATGATTTGCTTCCACTCTCATCTTTTGATTTGACATAATATTTAAAATTTATAATGAATCTAAAATAATAATATGATAGAAAATCAGGTAAAAAAATTAAAATTAAATATTTTTAATTTTATACAATAATATTTTTTGAAACGATACAAAAAAAATTATGTCATAGAAAATAGAAAAAATAGTATATTTCTTTTTTCTAAGATGCAAGATATATATGTTACAATATTTTATTATTTGTGTTGATTTTTTATTTTGGAGTAAATTTTATAAAATTATTTTTCTTGAGAATTTAATTTTAATAAAATATTTATTTAAATTTTAATGAAATATTTTCTAACTATACAAATACTTATGACTTATTTTAAATCATAAGTTTTAAAGTTTGTCTTAAATTTCGTACCAAAGTAAAATAACTCATGTAAATTGAAACAGATGATATGTTATTTTTTTTTATATAGCGAATTGTTAATCTCTTCATGTGAATTTTGTCGATTGATCTAATCTGTTAAATATTTATGCCTTTTTTTATTTATATTTTTTAGTCTTCTTATTTATTGTTGTTAGAGCTTCTCTTTGCTAGCATTCACATGACATTTAATTATTTCAATTCTTAGATAAGAGCAAGATACAAAATAAATGAAGCAACAAATAGTATTACATAAATTGAAGAATATGAAAATTCTACTAAATAATACT
The DNA here is from genome assembly GCA_029948455.1 of Solanum rostratum. Classification (NCBI taxonomy): domain Eukaryota; kingdom Viridiplantae; phylum Streptophyta; class Magnoliopsida; order Solanales; family Solanaceae; genus Solanum; species Solanum rostratum. Next base: position 6,202,057 of record CM057051.1, read on the forward strand.
ACTAATACTAAGAAGCAGAGAGGAGGAGGTTCGCCCCTACTTCCTTCAATGATATTCTTTCTTTTTAGTTTATTTTTTCAAAAAAAAAATATTATTTTATTATAATTACAAATAATTTAATTTTAAATTTTTTTTTTTATCTTAACAAAATAATCTACAACTACATAAATATCTAAAAAATGATCTTATCAAATTGGTGATAAGACCAACCAAAGAGCATGGGTTGGATAAAGTGTGAGGCGTGACCCTGTCTTAGTCAAGGTGGGTGGGTGGGTAGGATACATTTGTGACCAAGTCATGAAATTTTAATTTTAAAAAATTGCTAAAATATCATATTTGAAACTAAAATTTAAGATCATGGGCAAAGTTAAGATTAGCCAAAGGGTTTATCTCAACTTTTTTTATTGAAAATTACATTATATAGATTGAACGTTATATCCCTTTAAGACTTTGATACTTCACCTAATGATTTATCTTTGTCTTCATCATTATGGATGGACCAATGGAGAAAGAATTTGGGTCAAAAAAATTAACAAGTAGTAACTTAAAAATTTTGAGTCTAGATCAGATTTGGATAAAATTTGAGTGAGGTACGGTCTAGGATAATTTGGTAATGGATTGAGGGTTGGATTATGAGTTTGATTTTTTGAGTTGATTGCTAAGACAATAAGGAGCCTTTAAGGCGTTACGAAATCAAATTCGGGTGAGTAAAACTTCTAAAATTGATCGATTTTAGAACATCATGGTTTGATGGTGTGTTGTAAAATGGAGGCTTGGAAATAGATTTCAAATTTGTCACTGTGCAACCTGCCACGACGAGATTATTCTTGCCATGGTGGTTGCTCTATGGCGAGATAAGTGGCCGCCATGGCGAGACAATCATGGATTTATGTCAGAGAAGTCGCAAAATCGTTTTGATTTCTCCTACTTCATTCTTGAGAGCACAGAAGCGACCCAAGACAATTTCCCTTTAGTTTTCCACCTATTCCTTTGATAAAAGTAAGTTAATCATTCTTCTAATTTGTAATTTGATTCCTACACCTTAGAATCTGTAGGAACAGAGGAAAATTTTGACCCGAAATGGTGGGAAAAGCTATAATTTAGGGAGATGATCATAAAGGTGGTCAAGCGTTAGGATTTTGATATAATATGGATATTGTAGGCTATTGTTCATTGATTATTTACATTGTTTGTTGGTTTTAGACCAAAAACAAGCCAAGGCTTTGGAAAAAGGGAAAACTCGGCCAGTTTGTTAAAGATTCTCAAGTCTTGTTTCAAGATAGGTGGTGGTTTTAACTCCTGTTTGCATCATATGTGCTTGTTGGCTATGTCAATAGTATTACCTGTATGTATGTGAGTAAAGAATGATGGAGCGAACCTAATAAAATGTCCATACATGATCAAATTCCATGCAGTGAACCTGTTACTTGATTGCGCAAGCTTGTATAACATTCATGGTGGTTTGTGGTTGTGATTGTGATTGTGATTGTGGTTGTCGTTATGGAATCGAATGTCATGTTCTGACATATAATTGGATCGAATGTCAAGTTTCAATAAATAATTGGATCAAATAACACATTCTGACACATATTTGAATCTGATGTCACGTTCCAAATATTACAAGTTTATTCTTCAGATTGATATGGTATATATGATGCTATGAAATGACGAAAAGAAGCACTTGAAAAAATGATATATAAAATATTATATAGTACAATATAATTAAAATGATACGTTATGCAACGATATATAAAAGAAGAACTTACAAAAATGATTACAGTTTAGGGGTTAATAAAATCCATCAGTTATAATTAAGATAATTACTATTTGTAACTAATTTTTAATAGTCTATTCAGCTTTATCTAAATGTATTCACCATGTTTGATTTATTTTAGGCAATTACTCTAAATATAAATGTAATATTTGATGCAGTGCATTAATTACGCAATAATATCTTTTTTTAAAAGAAAATTTAGCATAATATCTTAATCTTCCACAACTAATAGAAGTATGAAATCTAGACACATGAATACACTGCAAAGACATTGATACATGAATAGAACACATATGCGTACATTTTATCCCTGGAAAGGTTGCAAAATTTACACCAAAAATTTCTCAAATTCAATATATGAATTCCTCATAATATATCTAACCTTTCAAAATATCACATATTAATTTTATTAACAATTTTATAAATTCATGATAAGAATAACATTTTCAGAAATGCAAAGAGTACCTTATAAATGGGAGGAAATGTTTGATCTTCGTTATATTTTCATATGGTGAAATTGATAGATGGATTAAATGTAATACTGATAGAACTAATAAAGGTAGCCTTGACTTAAACTCTTATGATTTCTGCCTAAGAGACACAAATGGAGATCTTATATATTATTACTGGCATTATTAATTAATTAATTAATTCTCCATTTGTTGAGCAAATGAGTATGTTAACCCAGTTGAATGGCTCCCTCTCCAGTAAAAATTAATCAGGCCTCACTAATCTCTAAACTACTCTCCATTAATCAACTTTGCATCCTACTATGTTTCTTCTTTCTTGTTTTGTAGGTAGCCATTTATATGTATCTTTTCCAAAAAAAACTACTTTGTATATTGGGCGCACTAACGCTCACTTATATCCTTCAAACTAATAACTTTTTTTTTCTTTCTTGAATATTTATTATGGTGTTATTTTTTTATGGATTAAATAAACCCCTACCCTATTAGATTTGTTTCTATAATTTATTAAATCAAAACAGTGTACCTCTTTAAAATCCTCAATTTATTTTAAAAGAAAAGATCTAATAGCTTCTTTTTTTAAGTTCGTTTAGAAGTTATGAAGAAAGATATTATTTTAACTTGGATAAAATATCTGAAAAACTTTTTAAAAATTTTAAATAAACTATTTTTGTATGGTATGTTTTTTTTTTTTAATAAACAAATTTAGGGTCTTGAAGAAGGTGTATTGTTTTGGATTTAATAAATTATGGAAAAACTTATAAAAAAAAGTCTAAAAATATAGTAATACATATTTTGAAAATATTAAAAAAAAAATCTGCACATACTTATTTAGCTTTTAAGGGTCAAAGCGCTTTATTAATACTAATTTAGCTTTCTTTAAATTTTTTTTATTAAATGAATCTGAATAATTTTATTGGTATTTTATTATAACATTATAAAAGTAAAAACATACTCTTTGGATAAATTAAAACTTATTTTTTCATTTACTTTATATTTAAAATAAATCTTAGGCGGAATGGTCTAATAGGCCCCTGTACTTGGTCACGTTTGTCTCCTAGGACCTTATACTTAGAACTTTGCCAACTAAACCCTTGTATCCACTCAAAACCTACATTTTAAACCCCTCCAACTCATCGTGTCTCTCAATCGCGCTGATGTCACACTCCATGTCAGATCAGATTTGCCACATCATTTTTTATTTTTTACAATTTTTTTTTTGTCAAAAAGTCAAAATCCTCATAATTTCCAACATTTTCCTCTTTCTTCTTCAACCCCCACCTCCAATTCAACTCAAGAAATAAAACCCACCAAAAATCCAACTCCAAATTACCAAAAAAGTTGTTTTTTCCAGTTAGATCAAACCCAAATAAAGAAAAAGAAGACCATTTATGTAAAATTCTATAGGAACGAGCTAAAGTAGAACGAATGAATTTTTTTTAAGAAAAAAATGGATGAAATTTTTTTGAGAAAAAAATGGATGAATTTTTTTTATATGGATAAGAGAGAAAAAGAGAAATTGAACTTGAAATCAAGAGGATGAGAAGAAAAATAGGGGAAAAAGGACTATAAATGGAGTGACTACTAATATATGGTATGAGTTCTTTGAAGAAAATGTTATCAAAACAAGAGCAAGAGCAAAACCCACTTTACTAGAAAAATAATTTTCCAAGAAGAAATTATGGCTAACAAGAAGAAATTTCGTTTGGAGAGACAAAAAAAAGAAGAAAATTGAAGAATTTTGAGAAGAAAAAATGGAGATTTATATATTTGGGTATTTGGGGAAGAAGATGACTGTTAAAGGGGTTTTTACAAACCTTTCACGCTCCAAAATAGAGTGAAACTCACGCACCAGGCCTGGTATGCCACGTAGGATGCCAGGTCAGAAAAAAGTGTTTAAAATGTAGGTTTTGAGTGGATACAAGGGTTTAGTTGGCAAAATTCTAAGTATAAGGTCCTAGGTGACAAACGGGACCAAGTACAGGGACCTATTAGGCCATTCCGCCTAAATCTTTTTTAGATTTTTCTTCATAATATATCTAAGCCAAAACAATATTTATGCTTCATGACCCCAGAAAGAAAACAAAAAGAAATCTACAATAAAAATAAGCTATTAGTTTATTTTTAAATTTTTTTAAAAAATATTCATATAATTTATCTAAGTCAAAAAAAATCTTTCTTCGTGACCCCAAACCAAAACAAAAAAAAAACTACTAATTTCTTTTTTAATGATGAGGTATTTTATCTTGATTTTGATAAGTTATGGAAAAAAAATCGAGTAGAGATGAAGTTTTTATTTCATTCCATATAAAAAAAAAAATGAGATGATAAATATTTTTTTGAAAAACAAAGATAGGGTTGTTAGTTTGAAGGCTATAAATGAGCCAAAAAGGTGGATGGAAGGGTATTTTTAGACCAAAAGATGGATGGAGGGTATTTATAGACCTTTTCCTATAGTTAGAGGGCATTTTTGGCCCGTTTCCCTTTTTTATATGAGATGTTTAAGATCACAATACTAAAGACTTGATACATTTTACATATATTTATTAATTTAAAATCATAAAATTCAAAAATCTTTTTTACTTTCTTAACATTGCGTAAACTTAAAATCAGTCTAAAACAAAGAAACAAAAGAGTAATTTCTAAGATTGAATTGCGATGCATGGTTTATGAAAGTTCAGTGTGTCCTAATGTAAATATTAAGAGTAGATGATAGGAACTCATGCGTCACACGAGTCCAATATATATATAATAGGCACTCATATGTCACATCAGTCATATATGTGTCTCAATTTATGCGACAAAATTTAGATAGAAGTAAAATTTTTATTGTAATATTTTTACGTGGTTTTTAAATAATGTATGTTACTTACTTTGTCTTAATTTAAATAGTATGGATAGAATTTTGATAGTCAGCCAAAATTTTTATGTTCTTTTACGTATTATGAAATTATTAATTATTATAACTTATAATATATTTACGTGTGTCGATATTGTATAATTAATATTTAATCGTACATATATAATCTATAACTATATATTATAGATGTATATGTATCCATATACATTATTTATACATTTGTTTTTGTTAGTTATCTTCTATTGTTGATAAAAATCATAAAACCCAAACAGATTGAAAATTGCTAATGAAATTAACGTCAGAATTTCCATTGAAACATTGATCTAACAGACGTTATGTTTAATTTTCTGGGGCCTTCTCATGTAAATGTACATTTAACAGAAAAAAAAATCAACTAATCGAGTTATATATATATATATTGTATCGATATTGTATGATCATGTATATATGATATATAATTATGTCGCAAAGATGTATATACATCCATATAAACTGGTATGCAATATTTATACATTGCAACAAACTACCTCAATGAGCTGATTTTTTTTTCAATCTCGACCAACTCAAATCTCTTCTACGTATTCCCAAAAAATTTAGATATAAGTTACTATTGATGTTTTGAGTCTTTTGATATATACTATTCACGAAATTGCAACATGTCAAATTTTAAAATTTGAGATTCAAAGCTCTTCAACTGATTTTTCCAATTGTCTATGGATTGGGCCCAGTTCTCTTTTTCTTAGGCCCAATTTGCTAATCTAGAAAATAAAGGAATTTATCAGAGGAATTTTCGCGAGTAACTACTAATAAGTATCTTAACTATGCTTCGTAGGTGTAATTTGATATCTTATATATAATCATGATAATAATAAAGAAAAACTTTATTGAGCACTTAAAAATTATATTTAAAATTTAGTAAAAATTGAGCAAGTTTGAATTTTGATCACATTTTAGCTCAAATTAAACTGTTTGAATTTTGACCATATAATTTGTAGCCAATTTTTCTTTTAAAAAAGGTCTGACTAATGTTCAATTTAGGTACACATCAGACAAAAGCTCGATATTGACTAACAAAGATTTATAATTTAACATATTGTAAATTTTCATAAATTTTATTTATTTTGAGATTGATTTTAGACTAAAAAATTACAAATTAAATTAAAATATCATAATTGAAATAAAATAAAGGTAATATGACCATGCTAAAGTAGACCATGAGTTGAAATATCAAATTAAAGTCAAATTTCACTCAATAAAAGTATAAGTGAAACATATGATTTTGTCAAGGCTACATTCAGATAAAAAAGCTTGTAGTTTGACATTATTACAGCTACAACTTTATAACAAAATGTCAGATGAAGTTTGATCTTTGTCGGTGGCCGATGTTTATATTGAAGTTCGATTATATTTTGATTCGTGTTGTGTAGGGCCCATTTGGGAGGAAGCACTCCTTACCAAAAAGTTTTCCATTCTCACGGCTCAAACTCGAGATCTCTAGTTAAAGGAGGAGTAGCCTCATTTGTTGTGTTTCATCTGTTGCACCACCATCTTTAGTTAAATATGTCAAAGTTAGGTTTCGACAAATTCATAGCTTTAAGTAAAAAAATTATCTTAACCTAGTGTTAGCAAATCATCATATATCAATCAAAAATCTTATAAATGTCAATTTTAGTGAAATTTAATTTGGTTAAGTTCACGACATCAATAAAATAAAACTTCGAAGTTGACTTTGATAATTATATCAAATTTCAAATAAAAATATTTTATGTTCAACTTTCATAATGTTACATTTTAAATAAAAATTAAAAGTATTCAAAGTCAAATACAATTATTTAATTTCAATTGTGTGCATCTGAAATTATTCTCAAAACAAATAAATTTTAAATATAAATTAAATGGTGATCTGACAAATAATTGTGCACTTCACCATCAACATGCCACGTGGCTACTTTTAAAGCCCTAAATTACATATCTCTAATCTTCCAATCAATTTAGTGCAATAAATAGAATGGTCAAATCCAAAGGCCAAATCATGTGGGAAATGTCAGTTGGTAAAAAGGAGTAAAAGAAAGGAGACAAAAATAGTACAAAATTTGGAAAATATCAAAAGATTTTATAATGATTCAAAAACTACACCTAACTATGAACTAAAGTTCTTGAAATAACCTTTGGGCTTGAAACCTTATAGTTTCAATTTCAGAAATTCATATTTTCAACTTGAGAAATCTTTTTTTATGGAGTTCTTGAGGTGGAGTTTGGAGAAAAATCTTGATTCAAGACCTTAGGTTTTTGAAGAGAATTTTGAACTTGGAGCGTTTAGATCTTTTGAATTTGGAGAAATTCATTTTTTGAAGTTCTTGATCTTTGCAAGAAGGAAAATTAGGAATCTTCAGAGTCACTAAATGTATAAGGATGTTATTAGGTTATAAAATGAATTTGAAAAAGTTATTTGAGGGTAAAAGGTTAAAAATATTCTTTTGAAAATATAAGATTATCAAAATCGAAAAAAAATGATCTTTTAATGAGTCTTGCCGGCTAAATCGGTAATATGGAGGTCCTGTTATCGAACTGTTAGGCAAATCGCCGAATGGGAGCTTCAGATCGCCTAAAATAACACTTTATAAAAGTTTTCAGGTCTATTTGGCAAGCTCAATAGACAATGCGCTGAACCCATTCGGCGAGTCGCCAAATTGATCCCTCAGCTCGTTTAATTATCTTGTCCACATATCCTCTAGTAAGATGGACATAACTTTTTTCTCCAAACTCAAAATGGCAAGCTTGGTGGTATTGGAAAGAAGACTAAAAAATCTTTAATATGATTATTATAAGTCACTTAAATCTTTATGTGTTGGGAGATATGACCATTTAAAGTTAATTCTTATATGAACTTATGCGAAAACTTAGTAGATAGAAATGTTTTGAACTTGGTTTGATGTTTGATGCTCCTTATGATCCTAAACCACATCTACTACACTTCAAATATTTAGGAAAAGACCTCAACATATATGCACAATATAGAAGTCATTGGATCACCTAATTTGTAACTTTTTACATCAAAACTCAATCGATAAGGAAGCTTTCAACCCAGCTTTATGCTAAAGGATTTTTCTAACCTTAATTCATGTCTAAATCTATTCTCACACTAAATAACTGACTTTAACACTTATGTACAATTTAGAATTATCTGATATAGTCCTATACACATATGAAGAATGACTCGGGTTTTAACTTAGAATTTTTTGGAGTGTTATAGCAATATAGATAAAATGTTAATCCTATCATTACATATTTGTCGAATAAAAATATATGCTTTTTAAAAGAGTTATGAAGAAAAAAAAAACGTGTCATATAAATTGAAATAAGAATGAATCGTACACTATAATATAAGTAATATATATAGCTTGTCGGTTGTTACAAACTATCCTTCTAAATAATTTTTCCTTTCCTTCACAGGATGAAGCTGTTTCAATTTTGTATTATAATTTTTTTATTTTTCATACTTTTTTGGTCTCCACTATTAGTCGTGCAATATATATTAAAGGCCAAATATGCACTCTCAAAATTAAAGACGCATAGTAGTACATTAAATTAGTTTAGTGTACGTGCTTTGCACGTATGTATCATACTAATTTAGTGTATGTGTTTTGTGTGTATGAGTCACGCCAATTTAAAAATTATATATAAATAGTACTTGACATTAAATAAACATAATATTCATGTAAATATAATTAAATAAGTATTATTAGTTTGATGCAATAGTTTAGTATACTGTGATATAGCAAAAATGAAAAAATCAATTCAATTGTTTATAATATAAATATGTTAATAGTTTTTACACATAAAGTATTAATTTAGAATTGAATAGCTAGAAGTTAAACAATTAATTGATTAAAATTTAATGCAACAAAAGATGCCTAAATATAAAAGGGTAGTTTAATGTTTTCAACATAATTTTATTGAAATTTTTTCTTTTTAGATTTGTTATTTATGTACTTTATTAACAAAATATTTGATACTCAAAATTTTGGCTAATTATTTACATAGAATAGTCCTAAATCAAAAGTAAATTCTAAATATAAAGAAATTCTAATCCAAAAGGGAATCTTAAAACAAAATAAATAAAAGATTCATGTAATAAATTTAAAAAATAGTGAAAAGACGATTTTTTCTAGAGCGTCGTAACCTTTTAATGAATGACAAAAAGTCCAAACAACATTTCTAAGGGCCTTCACGCTTTTAATATAGTATAGATAGATAAAGATATAGATTAATTTAAAAATTATATATAAATTGCATTCGTCATTAAAATAAATATAATTTTCATACAAATAAAATTAAATAAATATTATTAATTTGATGCAATAAGTTAATCTATTATGTATAGGCAAATATGAGAAGAACAATTCAATTATTTATAATATAGATATATTAATGTTTATGGATACAACAACAACAACAACATACCCATAGTGGAATCCACAAGTGGGGTATGGGGAAGGTAGAATGTACCCAGACCTTACCACTACCTCATAGAAGCAAATGACAGTATGTAAATATGATTAACGTTTATGGATACAAAAAGTAATAATTTGGAGTTAAATTATAAAGAGTTAAATAATTAAAATTTAAATTTAAAAAAAGACTCCTAAATATAAAAGGAGTTGTTTAATGTTTCTAACGTAATTTATTCTTTTTATTTTTTAAATTTGTTACATTACATACTTTTATTAACAAAATATTTGATAATCTAAATTTAATTAATTTCAAAGTCTTAAATATTAAAAAAAATAATAGTGATATTTTTTCCTTTCATTCACAATTTAGACAGTTATTTATATAGAATAGCCCTAAATCAAGAGTGAAATCTAAATATTAAGAAATTCTAATTCAAAAGTAAATTTTGAAATTAAATAAATAAAAGAGTAAATACTTAATAAATTAAAAAAATAGTAAAAAGATAATTTTATCTAAAGGAAAGTCTTTTAATAAAGAGTAAAAAATTCAAACAATATTTTTAAGAGTCTTCACGCTTCTAATATAGTATAGATATACTTCTGATTCTGTCGATACTTGAAACAATTTTATCTGACCCTGTCAATTCCTTTGAGTTTTATTCTTGCATCGCTAAAGTACATGTACATTAATTCAAACGCTAATACAAATATATGGAAAAAGTACAAAAATGATTTGCCAAAAAAGAGAGAGTAGAATTTGGGGGGGAAGAAGCAAAAAAAGAAAGATATGGGAAGCTAATTAGTGTGATTCAATAGAGTAGTTACATTTCCCAACTACTTAAATGAACAAATTAAATGAACAAATCATAAATAAAATGGGTCAGGGAGAAGGACAGCGTCCCCACAACTTCATTTTGATCGTCTACATATTTCATTTTTATTTATCTTACATTCATACTCATATTTAAAACTCACCTATTCTGATTGAAATGGTCGAGAATCTCTCGAAAATAATGTGATAAGGTCTATGGATATTTTACTTTTTTCAAACTCCATTTATAAAATTTTACTGGGTGACATATGTGTCAAACTTATTTACTTTTATAAAAGTGTTTATTTATAAATATTTAAAATTAAAAAGTGTAAATGTTAATTAAGTTTAAGTTAAAAGAGAAATGACTATGTATTGTGCATTTTACTAAACAACATTAACTAAAATATTGCACTAAACAATATACTCCATATATATGCCAGTAATAGTGGTGTTTGTATTATGGAGATGAAATGACACTTAGGTGTATGAAAAGTATGAGTGTGTAAATTAAGAGTATGCATTTGGGATGTTATAGTGGTTCAGCGAGGACATGATCTTAGATATGGAGAATCTAGATCTAACCGAGGACATGATTTTAGATAGGAAGGAGCGGAGATCGCGAATTAGAGTAGCAGGCTGATTGGTTGGTAGCAGGGGTAGGCATGATTGATGTCTCTAGTTGTCGTATGTGTTGAATGCATCGTATTTACATATTGACATGTGCTTTTTGTAAAGAGTCGTTATTTTATTTCGATTTCTAGTTCTATTTTTCCCTTTGTTCCTTTTCCTTCTCTTTGCTATATCTAGTTTATTCTGCTTATGGGTTGTTGAGTCGAGGGTCCCAGGAAACAGCCTCTCTACTTCTTACGAGGTAGTGGGAAGGTCTTCGTACATTTCTACCCTCTTCAGACCCCACTTGTGGGATTTAACTGGATATGTTGTTGTTGTTGTATTTGGGATGTTATAGTGGTTCAGCGTTGCGATGCGATGATGATTTAAAAACTAAAAAAATTGATTATGTTATTGAATTTAACAGAATGACTCACGTAAAAAAAAGCTGAAAGAAAGAGGCTGATAAACAATAAAGGTTTTAAATAATATCAAATATTTTATTACGAATAATGAAGCATGTGATCCAAAATAATAATAATAATTAATGCATATTTAAGATCAACTATTAATTTCTCATTTTATAACAGTAAGTATACATAAAATATGTTTCATAGTTCCTTTTCGCTCTACTCAAATACTCAATTAGACAATTATTATCTTTAATTCTTTATTATGCACATTGGTTTTAATTCTTGTTACCTAAGTATGTCTTCTAGATTCCAATTTTAATGCATAAACCAATTACCAATTTAATTGTTTTTCTAATAATTGAGTATCTAAATCAATTTATATGGATCTCAACTAATTTCACGAAGTATTAGTTTTTATCTTTGACTAGAGTAAGTTTTTTTTTTTACTTCGTTAGTTCTATTACTTTTAATAACCATAATTGTTTTCGTTGAAATTTGGTGCGACGAATTGAAGGGAAAAAAATCCAAGAACTTTTAGATATTTGACTTATCAAAATATTTTTTCGAGAAAATATTTTTTTTTAATAAATGAGAAAAATTAATTTTTTAGTTAAAGCAGGAAACACAAAATCCATAAATGTCATCCCACATTGAGTGTCATACTAATATATAATCAACAACTTAAAATATATTATATAAAAATATATAAATAAATTCCGATAAAAAAAACTTAATTGACTCTCCAAAATTCATGTGTCCCAGGTACGTTAGGATAGAAAAAAAAATATTTATTATAATTTTAATTTTGTTACACATAACTATACTCCATGTTAAAAGTTATTAGTTCAATTATACCCACACACATAGCCTCTATCTACGCAAACCCACATCTCTATTCCTGTCTTTATAGTATTTATCGAGATTATATATAATATTTATTTAAAAATATTTTTTATTCACATATCAAACAAATAAAAATTTTACTTATTATCTTAAAAAATATTTTCCATGAAAATATATTAAGTAGTAAATCTTCAGGATTGATTTGGTGGTAAATAGACTTGAGCTTCGGAATTTGCTCCCTTTCAAGATCGGGATCCATTAGACTAGTTAAAACCTGACTTAACCGTGGTGCACTTGCGGAAAACTCCTCCTTACCGAGGGCCTGTGTATCTCAGGATCAGTTGGAGCTCTAAGAGACTCGGACTACCAGCGCAGATAAAAAAAATATATATAAGTAGTATTTTCCTTCCCACCGACACACCCCAATAACTCATTAGTTACCTCCTTGTGGGCCACTATAAAATAAACGTCATATCCTTCAATTTATAGTACATTCACTCATTTACATCAACTTATCCAGAAAACTCAGAGGCAGAAAACAGAGAAAATGAAACAAGACAATAATAAAAGACCAAAAAAGAGACTTTGGACATTAAATGAATTAATATTATTATTCAAAAGTTACATCAAAACTATACTACACTAGCTCATTATTTTTTACCATACAGGCATTAAGTGGAACTTGGAAGATCCTAGAAAAATTGGAGAAAATTCTTTGGATTATAGATTGAATAAATGAAGAAAATAATACAGTTGACAATCAATTGGATGCATGGGCTTCCATATTATTCATCATCATCATACTTCACTAACTTCATCTTCCTCACAGACACCTACATCCACCACCATGCTTTTCTTCTTTGAGCTTAAGACTCTGCAGCAATTCCTCCTTGGAGACTGTCCATAAGTAAATGTACACACACAGTCATTATAAAATATAGTCATAAATGCATCTCGACACCTCAACTTGGTCTCAACTGCACGATCAATCACTCCAACGTGTCCCTACTCAAGTCTTATGGATGCCCGTTATATAAGTTTTGGACAGTAGTGGAGATGAGTTGAGGTGTCTAGATGTGCATATTCAAAGTTGATGTGTTTACTTGCTAGTGGAGGCTAAGTTTGAATGTATGTCTATGCATTAACAATGCTACCATTGGTTTTGTTTAGTTAGTTAACAAGATACATTGTTCAAAAATAGGAATTTACCCGTTTTTCTCAAAAGAAATTAAGATTTTATATGCAAAACTAATGCGAAAGCGCGATAAGGAAGGACTTACCCTATCCCATAGATGGGGGTCAGGCTTCTTATAAACCTGAATTCTCTCAACATGAGCAGGATTTGCCATTCTCCATCTGCATAATGGATGAGGAACTAGATGGCGAGTATACTGAGTCAGAGTTTGATTGCTGTAAGAATCCATTTTAGCCTTTGACATGTAAAATACAAAAGATTTTTGACAAGGGTTACGCATAACAGGTCTTGTGTTAAAAGCATATGCAGTATAATCTGCTCTTCTGTACCAGTTTAAGAAGGTCCTTGATGGCATTTCTATTTCACGTGGAGAAAGAATTCCGCGAAATATTTGAACTGCAAATCCCCATGACACTGAAATAGTCCAACTGTTAACTTTGTCATAGCAAATGGATTGTTGCATTATACCAGCTGAGTCGAGGTTCATCGGTATTGTGAGCTGCTGTAAAGCCTGCAGTCGAGTGGCATTGGGAAAGATTGGCTCCACGACATCAAGATGGTGTAATGACACCAATGGTGTTACGGGATGTGATGCTAGTAGCCCGAATAAGTTCCCGTACACATCATACTGAAATTACATTCACCAAGAACAAACCATAGTCAGATTGAATGTAAAATTCTTCAATAACTTGAAACAAGAAACTTCTCGAAATCTTATAGTATTAACACTCTGAATTCAACCCCAATATTTAAACATGGCAAGTCCCTGCTACAATTTTCTATTTATGGTATACTTCCACTTTAAAAGGACACATTCTAACGATCAGTATTTCAAGACAACCAATTAGCTCAAATCTGATATCAAACAGAGTCTTCTATCTTCATTTTTGCTGTGAGTTCATGAAAAAAAAGTGCATTCTTTATAATGCTTTAGCTCGATTAGTACTTAAGAAGAAAGTACTAAACGTTTCCATGCTTCGAGGATTACCCTTTTTAGCAAGAGAAATTCAATCCATCATTATGCAAAAAACTGTCTATCGAAAACCACCTCTCTACCTCTGAACAACGTATCCCACATTGTGACACCACATTGGGCATGTTATTGTTGTTTCATTAGGCATAAACACAGTACACACATATAATCAAAAAAGTTGGTTAAATGACAATACTTTTTTCATAATAAGCTGAGCGAAATAAAAAAAATCACCAACTTCTATATTTCTGTTAAGTTCCGGATAATCGTATTATCGCAAAATTAAGGTAAAATCAATACAAAATAGAAGAAAGAAATCGAACTAACCTGATGAAAGCCGAGTTCTTTAGTGAGCGGAACACCCAATTCGGCCATACAAGCCTGCATTCTATCATCAGAACCATAAAGTCCTGGATACCTTTGAATACATCTATCTTGCATTTTATCGATAGCCTTAGCTAAAGGATAACTAATAGCAAAACCACCACCACCATAAGCCATACCATAAGAAAAATAAATATTCTGCAAATGACTCTCACTCAAACTCCCAATATAATAATACTGATTATGATCATACTTATTCAAAATTCTCAACAAATTATCAGTTACAAAAACCGTATCATCATCACCCATCACAAACCACCTCACATTTTCCATTCCTAACCTCAATGTCTCCGATACTATCCTCGAAATTCGAATCGCAGATCGATGCCCCTGCTTGTTACTGTAGGCAAAATGAGAAGTATCCTCTGAAATTCTTAATTCAGGGAGTGAATTACTTTCATTTTTCTCCATTTTCACTGAATTATCCAACCAAACAATGCCTCTCATTTTCTTCTCAGGCTTCCACCATAGCTTAATATACTCTTTCCTTTTGTTCCAAAGCTTAGATGAAGCTGCAATTCCAAAAACTACATGCTCTAATCCAGTTTCTTCCTCTCCTTCCTCTTGTAAAATTCGTGTTTTGTGATCAATAACTGAAGCATTTGAAGATATTGTAGAGTTGGTTATTGAGTGAATAGGCAAAATAATGTTGCTGCGGTTGATGATAATGTCGTTACAACTTGCAGAGAAGGAAAGGAGCTTAATAGTGTAGACACTAGAAATGGCTAATAAGAGAATGGGCCATATCAATTTTGGCAAGGAAAAAATCGAAAAGGAAGAGCTTCTCATTTGATCCCAAATGATTTTTTCTGAATCTTTATCCTTCATGGACATTCTTTCACTCGAAATAAACAAAATGCAGAGAACTAGAAGAAGAAAGGATGCAGAGGAAAATGTTCTTATACCAAATTAGGAAATGCTAGGGGAGTGAAGTGAAGAGTGTTAATAGGAAAGTATCCCAACAATGTCGGCAAGCTTTGTTATTTTTGCGAATGATTTTATGCGACATTTCAGATATATTTGTTAGATCTAAACCAAGAGAAAATATAGGTAACGCAACATAATAGAAACAGAATTTATTAACAACAATGAAGGAGAGAAGGAAGGTAGTTGGTTATGGTTCATTAGTCCAAGATTATTATTTTTTCTTTTCTAATTATAAAAATGATAATACTAGTAAATATTAGCTGTGTAAATTAATTTTTGCAATTTTGTACTATACTGTGAGATGATTAAATTCTGTGTCTTATCTTTTTCACAGAAATTTGTGTGTGTGAGAGAGAAAGGGAGAAGAGTCACCATCTTTCATCTTGTGCTTAGGTACTGAAAAGCTCGTTATACAAGACACGTAGCTGTGTATATTGGTCCACTGCGTCGGTGATTTGGCCTCTACTCATTATTTTACTAACTATTTGTATATATTACAAAAAGTTTCACCTAGTTAATTGGGAAAAAAATTACCACCAATGGTCGAAATATTTATTAAGAAAAAGGTATATTATACTAAGAAGTTAATTGATTTTTGGTGGTATGTATAAAAATAATACTAAATAAAATATATTATTTTTTTTTTCCATTTTATGTGACACTCTTTGATTTGATATAATGTTTAAGGAAAAAAAGAAAGACTAAACTTGTGATCTAAAATCATTTTTAGATATTTGTATGGCCGAGAATCATTTTATTAAGAATTGAAAGAAAATTTTAAAGGTAAATTGTTTCCGATTTGAGTAAGGTGACATTCTTTTTGAGACGGACTAAAGAGGAAAAGGTGTCACTGAGACGGAGGGAGTAATATTTTCTCTTTCAATTGTTACTTGTCCTTTGTTTACATGACACATGGATTAAGAATAGTAAATGATAAGAATAGTTTTACCAAATTACTATATAATAAATACAATAATTTGAAAAATATCATGGAAAATGATTAATTAATGATGGGGTAAATTAGGAAGGAAAAATTCTTTTGACCCAAAAAAAATTGACCCAAATTTGGCCAAAATGATTAAAAAAATGTGTTCACATTATAAATTAGTTCTTATTTGGGTATTTTTTCCCTTTATCTTAAAAATTAAATATATATATATTCTTCACTTATATTTTCAAAACATTGAAAATGATAGATGATTAATTATTTAATGATTTCATAGTTAAACATTGGAAAAGGAATTACAAAGTTCATTATTTCTTTTCAAATATAAATAATGTGTATAACATATTTGGCTAATAATTTGTTGGGGGGGGGGGGGGGGTGTATAAATATGTGTATATTTTTTTCTTGATTAAATTGTCACGAGTTTGCTTGAGGTGTATGACATATTTACGTACAAAATTGAATTATTGTCGAATGGAGTGTATAACATTGACACGGTTAATCGACAGATTAAATAATTTGCTAATTATAAAAATATTTAAATTACTTGAGAAGATCTTATTTAAAAATGACAATTCCTATAATATTTATCCACTCATATTATTCCAAGTAACGAGATAACTCAAATATTAAAATGTCAAAATATAACTTTAAGTCAAAGATTTTGAACCAAATAGTCAAAGTTATGATCATTGACACCGGTTTCACAGATCCAAAGCTATGATCATTTTGAACCAAATGATAAATTATGTATCATTAATAATATTTGGTACAATAAAGTCATCTAATAAAGTAATTTTCTTAATTATTATATTTAAAAAAATTAAATTATATGATTAAATAATTTTTTAAACATGTTTTGTAAAAATGACAACTCAAAACACTTTAGATATGAAAAATGTCAGTTTATATGTGCCGAATAAAAAAAAAACAATAATTTATAATATTAATTGTACAAATCTTATTCCATTTTATTAATTTGATAAATTATAAATCTTTACCTATATTTGATATAAAGAATATATGTGATCACATAAATTTTAAATGTGATAATGTGTTAATGTGTCATTATTCTAGATGTGATCACATAAATTTGAATATACTACAAAACTTGAAATTATATAATCAATGATTATGCTATAATTTATAGCTTTTTTTTTCTAAACAACAATGTTATACTAGCACAACAAAAAATTTAACACGTCATAAAATTTTCTTTTAGGAAAAAATGTTGAAAGTGAAGATATATAATTATATATTTAATATGAGAATAAAAAATATAGATAGATACAAATTTCCTAATGATTTCAAAAGGATTTATATCATGAATATGATTTTGACCATTTATTTCTTAAGCATTGTCACATATCTTTTTTCTTTTTAATTTATTTTTTTAATATTCATTTAGTTAATAAAATTAATACAAAGTCATATCGTTCACAATATTATTTTTTTTAAAATAGAAAAACATTCACAATATTATAAAATAACATAAATAACAAAACAAATATTCAAAATAAATAATAAAAACTCACTCAACCATCCGTCCTTAATTATTGGAATAAACTCTTCAAAATTTATAACAATAACCCACCCAACCATCCCTCGAAATAAACACTTCCAATATTTTAGCTGACAGTTAGGGATACTCCTATAAATTCTCATTTGAATAAAGATTTTTTTTTAATAAATATTTAATGATACTCCTATAAATTCTCCACTTTGTAAAGGAAGTTTTCTATTTCTTGAACATAGGAATTTAGTTTAAGATGAGATAAATTATTCAATTAGATAATAATTGAATAATTTCTTAATAATGAAATTATTTTTTCAAGTTAATTTAAATTATTTTAACATTTTATTCTTTATTTATTTGAAGTTGACATAAAATATAAAAGAAATAATTTTATAAATTAAACGTAAAAAGGTAAAGGTATAATAAAATATAAAACTAATCCCATTTTTGTAAATATTTTTATGAGACAATATTTTGAAGGTACGTTCCATTCACGTAAAAATGATTATCTCAAATCAAATTAATACAAAAAAAAAAAAAGTTTTTTCTCATATTTTTTAACATTCAAAATATGTGTGATGTAATCAAGGAAGGTTAGAGGTAAGGCCACTAAATATATTCTTTAGGCTTTCAAGAATCAAGCATCCTAATAAAAAGTTTTATTACTAGCTATTTATACATGTTTATAGTTTATGGTTTTGTATTCCAAGAATCATGATTTTACTATATATTGAGAAAGTGTTCTTGCAAGTTACTAATTTGTTAGTCATTTGTTGAAACATGATACCTTGAGTTTTGGTTTCAAAAATCGTATTAGTATATAATAAATTTTAAAAAGTTTAATTTAAAGTTTTAAAATATCGGACAAAATTTTATTGTCATTTAACTAAAAACTTATAATTTAGAAAGAAAATTTACTACATGGCTAATGTCATGGCTATATAAGCAAAAAGGAGTTGTAGTTGATTGGTAAGTGGCTTTCTTTATTTTATACGCCGCCACAATCTATTTTGATAATAGATAAAAATTATCGATTCTGGATTATATTTGTTCGAATAAAATGCTTATCCAATTTTATGCATTTAACCAAAAGTACATTGTTCATGAGTTTTTCAAATTTCTGTCTATCATTTTCTAAGCTAGTTTAGTTTGTTTGATTCTTAACTATGATGATTGTCATGAGTAGGGGTGTCAAATGGGCACGTCAGGCTGAAATTGAAGAGGTTAAAATGGGCTGCATTAAAAATTGAGTTGGATATTGGCCCACCCAAATTTACTTTGAACTCAAATAAACTAAAAATCGAGTTGGGTCATGACCCGCGCAATTTAAGACTAGCAGGACAGTCTCTTGCATGAATTCGTCTCTTTCACAATGAAGTTTGCTCATTCTATCAAATGCATAGAAGGAATTGTTCCAACATTATCTTCCTCAATTTTTGCTTTTTGTCTTCTGATTCAGCGGTATGTCAACAACATCAGAACTTAAAAATGAATTCAGAGTGTAAGTTAAATAGCTTGAATTTGTTACAAAGTTGTAGCATATGTTACCAAAAGGTGAATCCCAAAGATAGCATTTTTATTGCAACTGCTTCAGTGTACTTGCTTAAAAATGACATGGCTATCTCAATACACACACCAAGCAGCTGCATTCATAGAATTGATAGGCTTACAACTCTAACCAATGAATCAAATTACAAATTTAAAAATGTTCAATAGAGTAACAAATACATCTTATAATATGTTTGAAGCAGCAAACTAAAAATGCATGAGCTCATTGGCAGGTGTAAGCTAAAATGACCGGAGACATTAGCCTTTGTAAAGTAATCTGGTAAACAAATACACTGTAGGAAATGTGATATTAGGAAAGACAAGAAGTGCAAAGTACTTGGAAGAAAGGAGCACAGAGAGTATAAAAAATGCAACTTTTGAGGATTGGGAAATTTAATTATAAAGGATTTCTGTCTGCTGTTCCTTTGGTTTGATCTTTTAATACATATAAACTCAGCTGGAAAGATCGTCAAGCCTGTAAATTGGAACTGACAGTTGCAGACAAATTATTGTACTTAGGTGTATTGTGATTGTGTTTAAACCAGTCTGAATTGTTGTAACCAAGTTTCGAGAGATCTTTGTTTCAGTGAATACAAGGGGAAAAAAAATTCAACTAATTTTGAGTTTATTGCAATGACGACAAAATTCAAAATTCAATAGAAAATCACATTATATATACAAGATCAATAAAATGCACGTTCAGTCATTCGGATTTTTAGACACAACCATAAATTCTAAAAAAACACAACTCTAAATTCAAATTTCCCAAGATAACTGACAAACTATTCAAATTAATGTTTATCTAAGGACATACTCACTTATCAGACAAGTATGTCCAAGTCCTACATATTATTCAACCAAACAAAACTTGTGGCAACAGAACCAAAAATCTTGAAGGCCTGTATTAGTTTTCTAGCAGCATAATCAAAAACAAAATTTCAAGCTAATCAAATATTTTAGTTGCAATTTTGTCTGCATCTATTGGAACGTCATCTTCCTCTTCAGAGTCGATAGAAGCTAAAATATCATACTCCTCCATATCATCTAGCATTTCAACATCACCTCTACCATTACTACTTTCAACCCTATCAACATTAACAGTCGAATTTTTCAAGTACTCTTTGAATAATGCATGTATATTATCTTTAACAGATTTTACCTTTTCATTGCAAGTGAGTGGATCAAATTTGGTGAAACAAAATTTTACAAATTTTAACTTGTACTGAGGATCAAGAAGTACTGCCATTGGAGCCATCGGATTGTAGTCTTCTTGCCAATATTTTTGGAACTTAATTTCCATTTCCGTTGCTATTGCCTTGATATTAATATCCTCGCTATGCTTTTCTTCAATTATCTTCATATGATTTTTCAAATTGTATGAAATATACATTGACAGTAGCATAATT
The DNA here is from genome assembly GCA_029948455.1 of Solanum rostratum. Classification (NCBI taxonomy): domain Eukaryota; kingdom Viridiplantae; phylum Streptophyta; class Magnoliopsida; order Solanales; family Solanaceae; genus Solanum; species Solanum rostratum. Next base: position 6,223,186 of record CM057051.1, read on the forward strand.
GTTTCCTGAAAACAAAAGAGTGACTTCATAGAAAGGCTTAAAAAATGTGGCAATTTTTTTAGCTTTAATTCAGTCCTCTTCTGAAGGACAACATCTAAATTCAGCATCCAGTATCTTAAAATCAGAAAATGCTCGACAATATGAAATAGAGCTACTAAGCATTAAGCATCAAGATTGTAGAATTCCATCTCATCACTATATCTTGATGTACTTTCCCATTCAACTTCAAGCCGAGGTTCTTAATACACGCTACAAACTTTATTTTTCTTGCCTCAGAACCTTTAACATATTCTATATTTTCCCTAATATTACATATTATGAAATCTCAATTATCTTCAAACCTGCCTTAACAATCAAATTTAATATGTGGTTTGCACATTGAACATGTACAAACTTTCCCATTAAAAAGTAGAGAATTCATCAATTTAAAATGTTCAATCAACCTATCTGCAATGCATTCATTATATTGTGCATTATCTAAGGTTATTGAAAATATCTTCTTCTCAATTTCCCATTCTATAAGCATAATGACCAATTGTAGACCTAGAATGGGACCACTATGGGGAGGAGGCACATGACGAAATATCAAAATTATCTTTTGCAAAATCCAATAAGTATCAACATAAAGAGCAGTGACGCACATATAGCTATCAGTGGTGATTAAAGTCCATAAATCAGATGTCAAACATATTCTACTAGGAATACTTGCAAGTTTATCCTTTACTATTTCTTTATGATTTTCATACAACTTATAAACGTCAGCTCTTGCAGTATTTCTTGAAAGGGTTTTGACATTAGGGTTCAAAAAAGATATGAATATCTCTAATCCCTTTGATACTCCACAAGGTTAAACGGATAGTTATGTCTAACTATAGCCCTGGCTATTATTTCATGATATTATGCATGATCTACTGGTGTGCCTTGACTAGCTGCCTTTTTTGGTGTTTTGAATTATGTCAACTTAAATTTGAAGTTTTCGAAGTCAAGTCAACCAACAACAAAAGTCCACATGTTTTACATTTTGCTCGTAATTTGTTATCCAAAGAGCAGGGTTGTTCATGGTTATTATTAAAAAATTAAATCAAACTGCAATTCAAATCAAACCGATTAAAAATTAGATATTTGATTTGATTTGTTTTTTTAATTTTAAAAATTGATACTATTTGTTTGGTTTTGTTTTTTCTAACAAAAACCACAAAAATAACTAAATTGAACCAAATAATTATATATATAAATTTTATAATTATTTATATAGTATTAAATAATATATAGTCGTTACATGATTATTTATAATTATATGAATATCTACTAATTTAATTTAGTCATAAATTTTTTTTAAAAAAAATTCTTGAATCCCATATCATTAGGAACATAACAAATTATTCTTGTGAATCTAGGGTAACTTACTGGTTTAAAATATTTAGCTGTCATGCCTCCTCATTAGGAACATGCTAATAAATTATTTGCTTGTCATTTGGTCTACTTTTTTGTACCCTGCCAACAGATAATAAAAGATTATCATAAGGGAAGAGAGATATGTACATATGATGATACTCACACACGGATTTAGACTATAGGTTCTGTGATTCAACTGAATCTGTTGCTTTTAACTCGAACGATTTAGACATACTTTTTGAATGGTTTAAAAAGGTAAAAAAAGAAATGGGAAACCCCCGTTTTCTTTTATCATCGACCTATCCTAACATATAGGCAGATCAAGAATATCAAAACTTGATATGTTTGACCTTTGAAATCTTACTATTAAATCTATGAGTTCGAATTAATATTTGATGAAACTTAAATAATTTTGACATAAATATATATATTCAATGTCAAAATGGTATGTTCGACACGTAGGAAATATGTTACACATATAAAAATCTTGATAAAGTTAGTTGATTACTTAAGCCTACGTTGTAATCCTCTTTCCTTATCCCAATTTTATTTTATTTTTCTTATAAAAATAATACATGTTACATGTTTTAACTTGAAAGAGTCATATTCTTAGTTGTACCCTAATTTTAAAGCAAGGGATAGAACATTTTTTTCAATAACATTAAGTAAGGCACTAGGTACATTCAATGATTCCTTTTCTCCTTGCTAAGGCATTGCATCTATAAAATTATTTGATCTTTCTCCAATTCTTTTATCTATTAACATGGCATGTTCAAGCCAAGTTAGGTGGCAAAGTTTATTGTCCACCCCAGATTTTAGGAGTCGCCAAAGCATTCCATTATTGAAAGCTCAAAACGCGAAAAACACCAAACTATATGAGAAAAAATCCAAAATAGGAAGTATCAAGAGCAGACAGAGGTCCTTGATCGCGCATTGTGGTTCGATGATCAATCCTGATTTTGGGAAAGGGTCATTTTCATCATCCAACACAATTAGAAAGTTGTACTCAAGTATAAACAACGAGGATATAAACCAACTGGCCTTGATAATATCTGAAGATTGTTTATTTGATGATTTCTCATTCCCTCAATCATTTCAAGGGAAAAAGGTTTGCCCTTTTTTGTGTGTGTTTCTTCTATTGATGACATAAATTACAATTTTAATTTTAATGACGAAGTCAAGAATTTCGCTAAAGGTGTTAAATATATATATATATAGAAATTGGTTTTGACCTACCTCAACATACACTAATAAAATTTGAGTGTGTTTAATAGAAGAGATGAATCTACAACTTTGGTTTGTGAATTTTGGATTATATATATAAATAGTGTATTTTTTTAAAAAAACTATAAAAATAAAAGTTGGGAGTAGGGGAAGGGGATTAAAATGTTGGGAATTTAATCCTCACCTATTAGGTAGGAGTAAAGATAGGTGAGGAGTCAAGATAGCCTATCAACTGAGCTTCTAAGTTTCTATGGTATATATTTTGTATATTTGGGTTAGCGCTAATTAAGTTTGGTTAATGGGCCAAAAATGAAAGAAGCCCGATTATTTATACATATTAAGTGAATTTCTTAATAAAGATAATTATAGTGGACGGCCATTCGGCCAAAGAAATCACCAAAAAAAAAATGGTCATTCGTTGTATATGCGTGTATAGTTAGTGTATATTTCATACATAGTCCAACTATAGTAAGTTCTGAGCGTATCATAATGTATATTCAGTGTATTGCTCATGTATAAGTAATCTATATTGTATAATGAATGTAATTTTTTTTATGATTTTTGGCAAGTTATATTGTATAGTCATTGTACATTTTCTATGATTTTTTGCTATTTTTCATCTAAATAAAATTTGACTATACTTGTTGTATACTGATTAGTTTATTATATATATTTGAAATTTATCCCTTCTTAATATTACTTTAAAGTTTCAACGAAAGCTATTGAGTTTTGCTAGAACACTAACTAGAATTGTAGACCCTAATTTCCTATTGATCGCCCTTCAGTCTATGTGGCTCCGCCATTGTTTAATCCGTTTATTCATCCCCTTTTGCAAATTTATGCAGGAGGCTTTAAAATCTCTAGAACAACTAACCACAAGCATGGGCCAAAATACAGAGTTCAGCATAGACAATATTTATGAAGGTGTTGATCTTACAGCAATAGTAAATTGGCATTTAGGTAATCACTACATTTTAACACATTACTCAACATCAAAACAGAAATTTAGCAGCAACACATTTTTCTTTTAGCGTTATTGCATCCAGAGTCGCTAAAGCTTCCAGCAGCATTTATATAGAATGTTGATTATAAATAATCATATTATATTATTGCTGCTAAATAATTGTTTCAAAATCCTTTATTTCGTATAAAGTGAACTCGACTTTGCATTTTTTTTAAACTCTCATTTCTAAAAATTCCCAAATTGCAGAGTGGAAGAAGAAAGAAGTTCCATTTAGTAGAAGTTGCAGCTACTATGAATTATCAAGAGATGGAGAAAAATTACTCATTAAGTAAAATATTAATCCTCACATTTTTAATTTGACTAATAATCCTCTTATACTTTATCAACACAAAAATATATACTAAACAACATATAATATATGCAGGAATGCTCAAATTATTACAGAATCATCTATGACACCAAAAATTTTGGTATGTCTATCACCACTTTTGCCATATATGTCTAAATTCAGAGACGATCCAAGGATTTTCGTTTCTGAGTTCTAAACAATACTTTATTTTGCACACTACGTTCTGAATAGATTATTTGTACATATTAAAATAACTTTTTTAACACGTACCTTTTCTTGTCCTGACCAAAAATCAGGCGTTGTTCAATTTGGTAACTTCAGTAACCGATTATATCCGTGACGTCGCCACAAGTATGTCAATTTCTTCAACCTTTTTTTTGGGGGGAAATTTTATAATTGAATAAATTTGAAATTTTGATTTTTTTATTTTTTTGGTTCTTTGTAGGATTTGTAAAGAGCCACCAAGTTGCATATCAAGTGTTACTAAATAGTTACAAGTTTGTTGTGCAACCATTCATAAGTCCAATTCTTGCATGGTACAAAAAATTGTGGGCATTAGGATTGACCTTTCTTGGATTCACCACCAAGTTAGTGCAGTTCATTATAAAGTATTTCAGACAGTAAGAAGAGGAATTTCCATTTTATGCACTCACATATCAATATATTATATGTAGATATGCTATCATTAAAGTAACGCATTGTATAATTTAATAAAGTATTAAAGTTTTGGGCCTCAAGGTTAAATATTTATTTTATGGGTTTAATTTCGATAATTTGAAAACCTATGTTCTTTTTTAAGTTTGATGGAGACTTATTGAAACAGTATCCGGTAAAACTTGAAAAGATACTTAACAGGTTATATAAAGATCTGGTCCCTAAATCAGATACGACGCTCTTTATTTTCTACCACATCTATGAGAAGAAACATTAAGAGCAGTATCAAGATTTAGAAGATCTTATCTTCTTAAATCAAGATTCTTGCAATGAAATTAGATCCCTGTATAATGATTTACTTGTGATCTTCGTATGAATTTCTTTAAAGTTTTATTTGCTTAGGGGTAAATCATAATTGTATCGAGATGTACAATTTTATTTTTTTTGTCACTAAAATAAAGTATGTCAAATTTGTTTTTCTTTCTAAATTGAAGAAAGGATGAGTAAAAATTAGTCAATCTTATTATGTTTTTGAATTTGCTTATTCAAGGATACAAAAATTTATCTGTCGATGTTTGATTTAAAACAACTTATGTGTCGATGATCGATTAAATTCAAAGTTATATGTTGTTAAAAAGGTCATAAAGATTTTTGTGCATATAAAGCATGATACTATTATGAGAAAATAAAGGCCAAACACATATGTAACCCTTTAAACTTGACCCTAAATTTCATTTTGACACATTAACTATGGCTTGTTCCAATAGACATTTTAATCATTACAGGTGTACCATTTAAACACAATTAAGTGATGTGGCAAGATGTGTGCATCACACTTTCTCTAAGAGAGTGAAAGCAAAAAGAGTATTTTTTTTTTTAAAATCCAATTTTATTTCTTCTTTGATTTTTTTACCATCCTCAATACCATTATTTTTCATTCATGAGATAGGAATCTTTGTTGATTAAGAGATTTAAAATTTTATTTAGCGATTAAATATTCACACAATAATTATTTAATTGGGGCAAATACATACATAACCCTCCTAACTTGCTCTTAACTTTTATTTTGGCATTCTATCTTGGTTGTTCCATTTTAGGCATTCAACTCTATTTTTTATGTGCCATTTAAATTAAAAAAAATATTAATTTTATAATTTTTAAATTTTTTATATACGCTCTTCAACTGAATTTTACATTTTGAAAATCGACGTTCGTATGTTAGTTTTTGCAAAAATAAAAAATAAAAAATTGATGGATGAATATAGACTTTTTTAAAAAAATAATAACTTCTTTCTGAGAATTTCTTTGTATTTTTGTGTGAATAATAACCGTTAAAAGTGCGTCAATTTTCTTTCTTACAAAAATCAATAACAACCCAATGAAAGTCTATCAATTTTGACATTTCTTTAATAGCGTTATTAGAAATAAACAAGAGTTTTTTTTACTTGTACTGAAGATGAGTTCTTTTTACCCGTATTGAGTTGAACGAAAAATTCGAAAGCTAGTATTTGAGTTAAATCCAAATAGCTTGAATATGAAAAAAAAAACATATGGTGTTATTTAATTCTATTGATTGTTTAAGAAAGAAAATCAACACAATTTCCTTGGTTATTTATCAAGAAAATATATAGAGAAACTCGAAAAATATTTTTTTAGAAAAAATTAGCCGTTAATTTTTTTAAAAGATATTTTTTTAAAAAAATGGACAAACGTCGATTATAAAATGAAAAAGTCAAAATAAAGAGTATAAATAAAAATAAAAAAATTATAAAATTAGTATTTGTATTTAAATGGTACACAAAAATTAGATTTGAAGGGTAAAATGAAACAAAAGGTAAGATAGAGTGTCAAAATGAAAAATGAGGCAAGTTAGAGGGATTGTTTATTTATTTTTAATTGGGAAAAGGCATAAATTCCCTCCTAAACTTGTTCTGAGTTGCACATTTAAACTATCAAGACGACCCATTACACAAACTACTTAAAAATAAATTTATTTAATCCTTAGAAGTGTAACACCACTCTCACAGTATGTGGTGTATTATACTTGCTACCATGTCAGCGCAACGTCAGCCCCATCTTAGGAGTTATAATTTTTTATATCTTTTTTTCTTTTCTTTAATAATTAATTTCCTAATGAATTATTAAAATTCTGTAATAATTGCATCTTCTTCACTAAAATTGTAAAGAAGATTAACAAAAAAAAAAGTTGCAAAGAATAAACTTTCAGCAATGGCGCCCAAGGAGTGCTTGAATTCCGGAGCTGATTTACAGAGTGAATTTTTCGTTCCAAAATGTACCACAAGAAGTTCTTCAATTTCTTTCACTGATTGGCCATGGAAACAAAGCTTCAGTACCCTTGTTTCTTTCCACAAAGGCGCCTAAGGAGTGCGCGAAAGTCGGAGTTGATTTGTGGAGTGAAAGAATTTTTTCGTTTCAAAATGTACCACAAAAAGTTGCTTCAATTTCTTCCATTTATTGGCCACGGAAACAAAGCTTCAGTACCCTTGTTTCTTTCAGCAATGGCGCCCAAGGAATTCTCAAAATCCAGAGTTGATTTGTGGAGCGAAAGAATTTTTTCATTTCAAAATGTACCACAAGAAGGTTGCTTCAGTTTCTTTCATTGATTGACCATGAAAACAAAGATACAGTACCCTTATTTCTTTCAACAATGGCGCCCAAGGAATGACCATGAAAACAAAGATTCAGTACCCTTATTTCTTTCAGCAATGGAACCCAAGGAATGCTCGAAATCAAGAGCTGATTTATGGAGTGAAAAAACTTTTAAATGTACCACATGAATTTTTTTGTTCCAAAGTTTCTTCCACTGTTCTGGGTGGTGGGGTGTGAAGAAGATAAGATGTGGGGAGGGGGTGTAAGAGGTATTTTAATTATTTTTTTTTACTTAAAAAAGCATCGATTTTTATTTTTTATTTTTTATTTTGCCACGTCAGTTGTAAGGGTTAAATAAATTCACTTTTAAATAGTAAAGGTGTGTAATAGGTTGTCATAATAGTTTAAGACTGACTTTTCAGAACAAGTTCTAAGGGGGGGGGGGGGGGGGGGAGGGTTATGCCTTTTCCCATTTTTAATTAGTTTTTGTGTCATGTCATGACATGTGGAGCACACTCTCCATGTTGTTGATTCTTCGGACAAAAGTGTCAAAACGAAATACAAAAATTGGAGTTGAAGAACTAAAATGGAACAAGGTTGAGTTGGAATGCCAAAATGAAATTTAAGGGCCTACATATGTAATTGGCCGAAAATATATGATACGTACGTTGTATATGTCACATGTATATCATTGGATGGCATGACCGTATATCTTGTATATATTCTATGTCTGTCATGTACCCTAGTAATATATACATGGCATATACGTGTGCCATGCGGTATATACAAGTGACAATGGCAAATCTAATATGAAGAGGGTAGCACTTCGTCCACCTTCAATACCAACAAGGAAATAAAAAATATATATAGAGAGAGAGAGAACAAGAAATATTTAGATGATGGTTTGATTAATTGTGTAAAATGTGAGAATGAGAATCATCCAATCTTCGAAGCGGTAAACTAATCTCCAATTTATTTCTCCTACCTAGAGATATGTTTTCTGAATATTTTGACCAATAAACATTGGAAAATGTTTCCCAACTGTTCCAAACAAGAATATGACAAAGAAATTTCACTCTTACAATGGTTAATCTGGATATGCAAAATACAAGAGCAATATGCATTGTATGAGGAAACAAGAGAAACAGCAGCTCTCCAAATTTCACCTCAACTTCCTGGCAAGAAGCTGAATGGCTTTTAAAGACAGAAATCTACCCAAAGAGGAATTCCTTGCTTCCCAGTTCTGACTATTATTGTGCTGAAGACCAATCCTTTCTCCAAAAAGATTATTTCAGATGAAAGCCGGATGAAGGACTTCTACAAGGTCAAGTAAAATGGAATCCATGAAAGTCCGTGGGCCAAGGTACATTTGGATAGAACAAACTTGCAGGATACACCAACACATTACTTTGTCAAATCATTTGTCGCCTTTGTGTTTCACAGCTAAATGAAGAGGCTTCCCCACTGTGACGCTCGAAATATGTGAACACATTATAAACAGGAAATAAAGTTGTATCATCCTTGATACTGTTAGAATCAACTCATCCTGAAAATGCAAAGGAATTTAGAATAAGGATTGTGATTATGGTTTTAGTTTCAGAAACACTGAAATCAAAATTGGGCTTGTGATTATAATGAAACTATCAGCAAGATGTCAATATCATTAATGTAAATTTATTATAATGCAACTGCACAAGCATTATTGGAGAAACTTGGAGAAAAGAAAATGGATACCTCTAATTCATCGGCGTCTTTGTTTTGAGTAGCTTGGGGATCCAATACTTTGAGATCCTCTACCGGGAGAATCCATTGATCCTCTAAAAGAAGCGTAAGCTGCTTTTGCTGAATCTGGGACAGTATCCGGAGGAATTGACTCTACAAAGCATGCCGTATTGATCCGAGTCCTCTCAAGTTCAGATTGAAGTAGGTCAGAGCTATACTGCTGTGCAAGAGCCTGTGAAATCGGGAACAGTCCAAAGGCATGTAAGAGAAGGCAGTGAAACACTTTAATGACGATGTCTAAATAGATAATTTGGTGCAAGGCAAATATCATAGCCAACAGAAAGTTTGTTGGCTGGACTGAACCTTGTGAGTTGTGATAAACAATATTCTGTTAAGAGAATTTATGTCTTAACAATGTCTAAGGCAGATTGCACAGAAAAAAATACATGACAAAAAATCCAAAAAGAGAAGTCAATAGAGAAAGTATTTCATACAATCAGATCATCAGGTGATATGGCCCCTCCTTGCTGCCTTTCATCCTGAACTACATCATCATTTCCACGTGTTGAGCGACGACCATGACTTGGAGTTTCAATAGTCTCTGGGACACTCTCAGTTGCTTTCTCTAAAAGGACTCCTTGTAAAGTTTTCAGAGACTCCCTTGCTTCATGTGTAAAATATGTGGTCAATATGGTCTCAAAATAATCAAGCTGCAGGATTAAGAGAGACAGACTATCAGAGTCAATGCCAAGCAGTTAGTCATGAGAGAGCATGACCTATCCATTTCAGTTCCCTGTTTTCTTCTATCACTTTCAGTACTCCATAAAAATATTTAGAGAAACAAATGCAAGAACATTGAATTTAAATCCCCCTCTCAACCTTTTTGTTTTAAGTATATTTCTTCTACTACTTGTTGCAACAAGAATAAAAGCTTAAGCAATACAAAAGCACTCAACATAACAAAAGCTTAAAAAAAAAATTTTATTTGCACCATCCAAACAGAAGATTTCTAACAGCAAAAAGTGATTCCAGGAAGCACTAACAATATGACTGACCTCAAGCATAAGCTGACAAAAGCCATTCACGTCTAGTACTGCAAACTCTGTTTCTTGGTTTTCATGGAAAAGGCTTAAAAAAGTGTCTATTAGGCCTTCAACAAGAATACCAAGCGTCTTATCCAACAGAGGCTTACAACCAGCATAGATCTGTAAGAAAAAAAACCAGAATCAGAAAATTAGACTAAGCAATGTGGGAGAGAATAAAATAAGACAATCACTATGTAAAGATAGAGTTTGAGATTTAGAACTTTTTAAACAATGCACCAGATAAATCAATTAAAATACTCCTCTACATAAGACATGAAGGAGCAACAATGTCCCCAGAAATGCATTGGAGAATTTACCTCTGCATGGACAGCAACTAAAGTGTGTAGTAAATCCACAGCAGCATCTCGTACTCCCTGCAACGCATAGAGAATCATGCTATCATTCCAAGTGGAAAACATTACTGTCATAGAAGGGCAAAATGAGAAGACTTCTCGCCTTAACTGCTGGTGCAGCTCCCCATTGTACACCACTCTCCAACAAATAGTTTACAGCAGCTGTTCTGAACAAATTTCTCTGACAAAATATTTCCAAAAATAGAATATTTACGAATTCTCCAATCAGGAACAAGGCAAAGATTAAGAGCAATCCTTTATTCTTTTATTAAAATCTACTCCACCAATATCAAGCACAAAGTATCAATATCTTCTCGTTTGAATTTTTCAGGTTACACCTCCCAATTATTGAGGATCAAGTCATCAGGGGTCTGTGGGGGGTTAATATAGTCAGAGACGCTATCTGGTCAGCTCGGTGTTCCTTGAGGATACTGGTAGAGTTATTAACATCTTTCATGGTTTAGGGAAAAAAAGAAGTAAAAGGACAACATGACAATTAAGGAGAATACTCAAATGCAAACTGACACTTTTTTTAATGACATAGGTAGCGTAAACCTTTTATAGTAACAAAGCAAGTATGTTCTTAAGTCATTTGTATCAAAAGGCACAGGTATCTCTGATTATAACTAACAAATTGTGCATTTAGCATAGTGCTTTGTGCACCATTCATATACTTGGAATTTTGACAGACATGTACCTTAAATCTACTTCGGAAAATTTCTTTAAGAATTCTCGGGAACCATAACAAATGGAAACCATAATGAAACAAAACAGAAGATATCCATTACAGATGAATACCTTTGCCAAAGTGTACTGCTCAAGAACATTTTCTTCAAGCCCAGAGAAAGATGTAATGAGATCTTGCATATCACCATCCTCTTCATCCTTGCGCCTAGAGTAGCACAGCACTTCAGTATCAGTATTAGCCAAGGTGAAAAACGTAGGAAACGCCACGTATCTTCTACGCCTTTCTACATCACACCTTTGAGGTGTGGCCCTTCCTCAGAACTTGCATAAACGGAGGATGCTTTGTGCACTGGGCTACCCCTTCCCCCTATCTTCTATGGCTTTATTAAGTACAAAACGAGAGATAAAGTAAACAAAAAAATGTAGAAGTGAAGGTACATATATAATACGTAATCCAAGTAAAAAAATAACTATGAATACAAATAATTCTATGGATACAGAGAATCTGGAGTGCAAGTTCAGGGACGTGATCCGTGAGAAAAGGTGGAATTAAAGATCGACACACACATCTTACCTAGGAGAGGAAGTTTCAAGTATCTTGGGTCTATAATTCAAGAAAACCAGGAGATTGACGATGATGTCGCACATTGTATTGGAGCAGTGGTGGATGAAATGGAGGCCCCCGATCGAGGTGTTGTGTGATAAGAATGTGTCATCAAGTCATAAAGGTAAGCTCGCTAGACCCGCATTGTCATATTGGATAGAGAATTGGCCAGTAAGAACACACAAATTCAGAATATGAAGGTAGCGGAGATGAGGATGCTCAAATAGATGTATGGACATACTAGGAGAGATAAGATTACGAATGGAGTTATACAGGTTAAGGTCGAAATGACCTCCGTGGCGATCAAGATGAGGAAAGTAAGGTTGGAATGGTTCGGATGTGAAGACGAGGTGCATGAATGCACCAGTAAGGAGATGTGAGAGGTTGGCTATAGCAGGTTTAAAAGAGAGAGAGATAGGTTGAAGAAGAACTGAGGGTGGGTATTAGACTAAGCATGACACATCTTCAACTTACTAAGAACATAGCCCTAGATAGAAAGGTATGAAGATTGAGAATTAAGATAGAGGGGTAATAGGTTAAAGAAGATTTTGTACTTTTATGTGGGAGAGAAAAGGGCTAGTCTCCTCTTCTCATCTTCTCCTTATTTAATAGTACTATATAGTATCCGCGTAGTATCTTATTTTTTAATTTTACTACTAGCTCTTTTTTACCTCTCCCTAGAGCTCCCACCTTTTTTGGCCCCTTGATTACAAAAACTCGACCTCCGAGTTGGGGGTAGCGAGTATTTATCATTTGAGCAATCCCCTTTCTTTGTGTATTGCTATTTTGTAGATGCTATTTCCTTTCGATCCTGTTTTAATTTCACTTCTTTTGAGCTGAAAAACTATTAGAAACAGTCTCTCTTCCCCACAAAAAATAGAAATAAGGTTTGTGTTCATCCTATCCTTCTCAATCCTTACTTGTGGGACTACTCTAGGTATGTTGTTGTAGTACTAATAATTCTCTAGATCAATGGATTGAAAAACTTAATAAATTGGAAAACCATGTCAATCGATTTCAATAATCATTTAAATTTATAATAAAGATTTTCCAATACAGATTATGGACTTGTTAAGATTACTTGGTGTCTAATTTCCTATTAATAACCACTAAAATAATCCTACAATCAGTATAGTACTTTATCATTTCCTTTTATTGTTTAGTGTTGTTCTATTTATGAAAGAGCCCAAGAACATAGAGGTACATGCAGCACCTGTGCTAAAGTATCGCTTAAGCAAGATATAGTGCCTAGACTGCATTGCACCGATCCTCAAGAATGAAGTGCATCTCAGGTGGGCCTTTAAAGACACTAGATAGTAAATTTTAATGTTAGGTAGCTCGACAGAATTTATGCTCTCAAACTCTGTAAAATTCAGATGATTGCCAAAAAGAACTATTCAAGTGAACATTTTAGGTCCTGATGGCAAATCACTACTACTTTGTTTAGAGACAGCTTTCAAATTCCTGGGCAAAGAAAAAGTTTTCCAACTAAAAAGTTAGGAGATAAGCCCTTAAAAAAGACATTTAGTTTCATGGTTATCTTATAAAAAGTATTTCTATAAGATAACAGAAGAGGCTCAGAAAACAAACGAACTCCTATTGCCCATCGATTGCCAACTCTTTAGGCAATCAACCTGGACGTATTCTGCAACACATTGATATAATGAAGTACTACCATCAATCCTGCCAACCCTTATTGAGTGGATTGTTCCCAATGTATCTGACATTATATTCGACAGAAGAAAGCATACAAAGTAGACAAGCCATACAGTACTAGAGAGCTATTTGTGCTTCTTAACTTGATTTAAAAGCTATAAAGTACTCAAGAGCTAGTTTTGTACCTCGACTGCTGCCAAGTTTGTCTGTACTTGCTGTACAGTTCATGAGAAAGTTCATCTTTGAGAAATCCAATATTACTTAAAACCATCAGCAACTGCCGATGTGGATTAACAATACTTCCTGGAAGAGGATCCAATGGTTTTTCTTCTGGTTCAGCATGTCCATGTTGAAAATGTGAACTCTCTCTATCATATTCGCTCAGAAGCTGATTGCCAGTGTGGCCCAGCTGGCCTAATTAGAGTGTAAAATTTTGTATTATATTCCAACATCTATCAGCTACTGAAATGCAAAGGTATCAACTGCTTTACATACCGGCAAAATTAAGCAAACAGTTCAAAAAGGCAAGTCTGATAGATTCCTGAAGTTCTTGAAGCAGCAAGAATATGTCCTCTAACTTCATAGCCTCATTCCTCACAGACTGGATCATTCTGGAAAGAACAAAAATACAGAAATGAGTGTGCAATAATTGACCATTTGTTCGTACATTTTGCAAAATTCATTCCACGTAAAGATTTCAAGTCTGTTCCTTAAGGACTATATTACAGTGGCCAAACAACTCAAGAAGACAAGAGGCACTACATCTTCACTAACAAGAAATTATAAATCTGCTTAATATAGAGCCAAAAAGGGTCTTTTGTGTATAATCTTGCATAATCTTGAATGTTATCAGTTTCGGTACGTAGACCAAATAATATAATGCAAGCAAAAGTTCCTAAATTCATAAAGATATAGAAAACATATAAGTCATCATGTTTGCATATCCGTCATTTGAGTCTCCAATAATTTTATATCGGATTTGGCCTACGGACGAATATGCAAAGCAATAGCTATGAGACTTTGCAATATCATGTTAAGAATAGCTAGGATTCCAGAAGAAGATGCCAATCAAAATTGTTTCGCTTATAAAACATTCAAGGAGGAGTTGGCATAAAAATGAATGGTATCAAAAAGCATAACTCGTTACAGTAAGTCAATAAGTATCACCAAAACACAGTACAATTCAAATCAAATAAAATCCCCCTTTCTCAGAATTTAGACACGAGTGTGTGTCAATAGCACTGAGGAAACATGACAGCCTATTTTTAACATATATATTTCTTCACGAGCCTACGTAAAGTTGAATATCTCTTGAGAGCTTCACAAACACATATATTTGGATGCATGTATTCTAATTAAAATAAAACGCCTAAATTAAATGACTTCCTAACAAACATTAAAGGCAATTTAACACGTGTTTTGCATATTGAAAAGAAGCCAGCTAGGGAAAAACCTTCAGCTTACCGCAGTGTGTGGCAGCAGGATTAGCTCACATGTAAAGTTATGTGTAAATGCACAAACAGCATTTTGCGATATCTATAACTTACGTATTGATCTGATCCATTGCAAATGTGATAATTGATCGGAAAGTCAGAGGCAAGGAAGAAATTGTATATGGAGATCTGTTCCTTTCTAAGATAGATACTGGGATCCAGGTCTCATCTTGTGTTATCTTCTCAGTTGTAGTACGCATCCAAGAACAGAGCCTCAATACATGAATTTTTCTGACCTCAGACTGAAGTGTGCGCAATGCCGTAACTGTTAATCACCGGAAAAAACACTTGGAAACGTTTCACAGACAATAGCATACGTCAACTTGGAGAAATTAACTTACCAGCAACTGGAGGTGCTGATTCTTTGGCTTCAAAAGCGCGGGATGCTTTAGATATCTCTTTTATGGCATCACTCATGTATGGACAAAGAATATTTGATTCTTCAAGATCTCGAAATGTGTTCTGAACCTGTGAATAATTTCAACATTCTATGATATGCATTAGGAAGAAGCATGATACATAGTAAATCACCAAAAACTTATCAGATCTACTAGCAAAAGTTCTAAATCGATTTCAAATCCATTGTCAGCTAACACAGACTAGTAGCATGTTGACCAAGCTTCCACGAAGCTAAAATGTTTTTGTTTCCTTCCAAGAAGTGCTTATTTTAGAAAATTGAGCCGTTTGGTCAAACGTCTAGGGGGGAATAAGTGCTTTGAGTAATTGCAGAAGTTGTTTTTCAAAGCTGAAAAAAAAACATAAATTACTGCTCTATTATTGGCAAGTGTTTTTCAAATTGATTAGCCAAACACGAATTGCTACTCTCCAAAAGTACTTCTTCGAGATACACTTATGACAAAAAGCACTTTGCAAAATAAGCAGATTTGAAAAGTTTGACCAAACATATTATACAAGACATGAGTGTGTATGACGAAATAGAAAACATTAGATATAAAAAGCTAGCACCATCAAGATAGAGAAAAGGTAAAACTCAGTCTCGAACCATGAATGTCTATTTTCTAAGAAGTTCTGACATAAGATAGCGAGATCAACGAGAGATGAAGAGTATATTTCACTCAAGTTTTCAATACAAGACACAAGGACAACTGTGCAAATGTTTATATGACCAAACAGACAGAAGCCTTAGCTGCATATGATTGGGTCTTTAAAAATAGAAGGATGTCATGATGAATATGAGGGTTAAAAACTGAACGCTCTAGATAGTATACGCTGTAAAAACAAGGAAATGGCCAAAAGAAAGCACAGTAACCTGCCTAACCAAGCTATTCAATGTTATATCATAGGGTAAAAAATGTCAAATGACCGAGGAGAGCATGTTGGTTTCAGTATATTAAAAAAAAGGAGACATTCAAAAATGTGTATACTACTGCAGTATTAGACTTACCATCCATAGATTGAAATTTGGGAAAGAACTACAGGGCATAAATTTAGGGACATTACAAGGGTGATAGAGACAAGTGTAGCTTGTGCCTAGTACTACAATAGAGTTTGAAGAATTTATAAGAAAAGGAAGAAAGATATTCACAGAGAAAACATACAATAGAGTGCCAAAAAATTACTTCAATAATAGGTTCTGGGTATGAATGGAATCCATATCAAATACGTATATAAATTCCAGAAAAGATAACTATGTCTAACTAGTCACAAATTAGAGAACAATGAGAAAGAGAAAGGTTCTTCACGTGAAAAGAATCCATTTCAAACTGTAAATTCAATCAAAGATTAATTTGGATGGAAGATCCCAAATATGAAAATAATGAGAGAGGACATACAAAGTAATGGTTGGACCAGCTAAGTTGGGGCGGAGTGTTCTCCAGTCAAGAACTACCACATTTAGAAGATGAAGGTGGTGGAGATGAGGATATTGTGATGGATGTGTGGGTTTACTATAAGAGGTAGGACTAAAATAAGGATATTCAAGACGGGCATGGCGCAATTGCAGCTTTACGAGGACACGACCTCAGATGGGAAGTCCTCGACCTCAAATAGGAAGTTGTAGAGGGCATGATTAGGACAGAAAGTTAGTAGGTAGTTGTGCGTCCGTACAGGTATATAGAAGTGCATTGTCTTGTTGCCCTTAGTAGTAGTCATAGGACTACTCTTGCAGTTTCTTGTTCTTCAATTTTTGGTGTCATCTGTAGTTTCATGTAGTTCGATCTAATATTATTTTGTTGTAGCACTGTTTTGCTACTATTGATTGTTTTGTTACTATCTATTGTCTCTTGTACTTCTATTACATCTTTTTCTAGTCTATTTTTGTCTTGGGCCGAGGGTCTATCGAAAATAACCTCTCTACCTCACACCTAAAGTAGAGGTAAAAACAACAACATACTTAGTGAAATCTCATAAGTGGGGTCTGGGGAGGGTAGAGTGTACACAAACCTTACCACTACCTCTTGGAGATAGAAGGCCATTTCTGAAAGACCCTCGGCTCAAATATATCAGTCCCAAGTAAAAGAAGAAAAAACAATAGATATAGTATACCGGTTAAAATGTAGAGCAATATAAATTGTATAAGAGAAAAGAAAACCAACAGTAATAAAACAATGTGATAATCGAAAAGCAACAACAGCACAACTATAATGGCATGACTAGTCCTATGATAAACCTTAAACCTTCACAAGGCAAGACAACATTCTACCCCCACTAGCCTTCTACTCCTTTTTATCTATGGTCATGTCCTCGCTAATATGAAGTTGCACCATATCCTAAAGTAGAGGTAAGGTCTGGATAAACTCTATTCTTCCTAGACCCTACTTTGTGAGAATACATAGAGTATGTTGTTGTTGAGATACAAAGACTGTGGATGTAATCCAAGGATTTACCTTGAGACTTTGCTTGTTTATCCTAGATGAGCTAATTAATAGTTTTTGGAATGAGGTTCTAAGGTGTATGATATTATTTTAATTGACAAAACGAGTAAGGAAGCAAAACAAAAGCACCCTAGAGATCATGGGTTTTAGAAAAGTAGAAGCAAGACATAATTTACAGATTGCAACATCTATAACGAAATGAAGAAAGATTAAATGGAATTATTGGAGCCCAAACGCCACTTCAGATATCTAGACTCAATCTTCTAGGAGAATGGAAATGACAGATGACAAAGTAACATGTAGAACTAAAATAGGAAATTTGACTAGTGTGGGAGGTCAACTTCTACGCAGTAGGGAGATGCCTAAAAAGAGTAAAGCAAATTCTAGAGCAGTGCCAACACCAGCAATATACATGGTAGTGAATGCCAGGCATCTAAGACCAAATTATCCACAATATCAGTGTTGTAAAAATGCAGTATTTTGAGATAGAAACAAAATCACAGAAGATTAGAAATAACCACATTAAGTAGAGAGCACAAGTAGCACATATAGAGTAAAAAAAGAAGAAATTTGGGATGGTTTAGCCATAATGCCATATGTACCCTAAACCTCCAAATGCACTGGTTTGTGTGTGAGACTATATGAAGATTGAATGTGTTAAAAGGGACGAAATAGATCTATAATCACATGGATGAAAGTTCTCAGAAAACCCACAATCTCCCGAAATCAATGAAGATTTAACTAAGAATATAAAAAAATATAGGCATACCAACTAGTTGGGACTAATAATTAGCTATTGTTGTTGTCACATTTGCATTAGATATGATATATGTCAGAAGAAATGGTTAGAACCTTGTACCACTTCATCTATAAGTGAGGGATTTAGCGATCATCTAATTTTAAAGAACTCTTAATTTACAGTAAATGAATATTTAGCAGTATTAGAACTAAATGGGACAAAGTAGAAAGGGATGGATATAGAGATTCCCATAAGATATGTGCTACATCCACAAAAGGAAATAAGAAAAGAGCTTAAGTTGTCTATAAACCTGTGGCATAAACATGAGATTTTATTTCTGGAATCATCATCAGATTTTATATTCTGCGGGAAAGTAATTTCTTATGACATGACTGTTTTTATCTTTCAATGAAGTCTAAGCTAGTCCATTTTAATCTGGATTGTGATAGCCAATTCTCTTCTGAATTAGGCAGAGGTTAAATTGGTTGTTTCGCAACTATAATACTGTTGTCTCAATACAAAGTGATACAAAAGATGAAAGAAAAGACCCATTTTAGCTGGCTTAACAATTGAGAACTAAGTTCCTCAGAAACAACAACTTACTCTATCAACAGCCAGAAAAGTTTAAAAACCTAGGTGCATAGACGTCCAGTAGTACAGCCGAGACAGTAACAGGTTCTCTGCCAATGTGGGGATGGAGCGACAGAATTTCTTTTTGAGAATTCAAGAGAAGGCTACGGCGAGACGAGCCGTTTATCATTACTATAGGTGTCAAGTGGAAGTGCAGTGATGTATGCAGTTGAGGCATCCTAATAGACTGGTAGACTTGAACCTTGATCAATTCGCAAACTAACCTACTGCAATTTACATTCCTACCATCAAGAGGAAGCACTTACCTCGGATCCATAAGCTGATAAAGTACTCTGCAACATCCCAGCAACTTCATCAAGAGAATGACTAGAGTACTTCCCGTCTCCTGCTTTTTCTTCAGTTCTCTTTGCAGAGACAGTAACATTTGAATCAGCAGACACTTGGGAAGCCTATTTACAAGAAAAGAACCATTAAAATTCAAAGAGCTAGAAAGTGGAAGCAAACAACAAATTTTAATAGAAAAGACTACAAAATTGATGCGCATCCCCAAAAATGGGAGAAGCAACAAATTTCTCTAGTAAACGGAAAAGAAATGGTAATTGCTAGATCAATTTCCAGTAATAGACCACTTAACGTTACCAAACATTACAAAAAGAATGGAAGAGAAACTATAATTAAAGGGAATAAGATAGATGGCTGTCACAGATAGACAACCAAAATTTCATGCAGCAATGGCGTGGCAGATTTTAGCTATCTAATCGTAGATGCTTGTTTTCATAGTGAAAAGAAACCCAGCAATTGAGGTTCAGAAGTGTGCTATTTCCAAAGTAATGACATTGAAAAATAAATGGGTAATGTTGAAATTTCCTGTCTACAGCGCTGTTTTGCATTAATAGAATGCTCAGGAGATGCAAATTAATTCTTATATGCTAAATCAACTTCACAAAACATGTGAGGCCCGGACAAGAATCACTTATGATGAACTGTAGCAAAAATCAAGGACCTTTATTTGTGTACAGACTGAGTTACATAATGCATTGGATTATATTTTACAACCCCCGTTGGTATACTTAATAGTATATGGGACTTAAACCTTTTTCTGAAAGCAATAAAATTTCATAGCATTATGCTTTGACTGGCCAGTGTTAATGACCATCATTCAGATGCTTATCCTTTTCTCGAACCTCCAAGTAAAAAGATTTTTAAAAATAACAATATCTATCTTGAAATGCCCACAAAATCTAAACTTAGAAAATTTACATCATAAGACCGTTTAGACTTTTCAATCTTTAGACGTTTTGCATATTCTGTAGAATCAGCAACCTTTTTGAAGAATTCTCCTAGAAACTTACAAATCAACCCATCTGATTAAAGTTGTACAAGATGAAAGCCCAAGAAATATTTCTATACTTAACTAATTTCAAACTTACATCAGAAAAGTTTTACATGTTCCACGACTTCATTATGTGTAAGCAAACTAGTCAGAGGAAAGTGGTCCAAATTTGCCACCAGACGCTAGTAATGGATTCCGAAAAACAAATTTAAAGGGGAAACAAAACAAGATCGAATACATATGGCAAGTACTAATTTACCAAGTTTATTCCACAAGTGCATCAGAGCCTCAAATATACTCCACAGAAGCTACCATGTCACTGACTTAGTACAATGGTAGATGACAGCGGATATCTTAATCTTATTTTAGAATATATGGATTAACCTGATGAATGATGTGAAAAGGGTAAGAGAGTTTCATTACCTTTGCAAATTTCCCACTGAACACTGAAACAGAAACTTTCCAGAAGGCAGGTACGTGATGGATAACAACAGCAGTCAACCTACGTATATATTTTCCTCTAAAAGCATCACCTTGTTCACCGGTCATTGCTAATGCTTCTGAATCACCAGGAAGATTTGTATTTCCAAGAGATGCAGAGTAATCAATGTCTGACTGACCATCATTTAAAACATATAATGAGGATCATTAATAAGTAGTTAAATTGATAATCAACGGCTTCCTGATAACAGGTAGTCATGCTTACGGAATGGTTCAGATTTTGCTGAATTTGCCTCCATTTTGCATCATATAAAGCTCTGGCTCTCATTTCATTCTGTAAATTCTCCATTCTAGCTTTATGATCTAAAGAACATTTCTCAAGCAAGCCTCGAATTCTGTGGTTCTGAAAAATAGCAGAGTTACAACCAAAGTTTTTTCCGTCAGAATCAAATGCCATCCGTAAAGCTAGATAACATTTACCACATCCATAAAGAGAGACACTGCTGTCTTAAAGGGGAAAATAAAATGCCAATCATTCTTAGGAAGAGAAGAAGTTTCTTTCACAACATACCCTGCATTTTCCTATTCTATGAGAATTAAGCAATGAAAAGACAGATTTCTCAAACATGACAAGCATAGAAGTTCAGAGGACATAGACGGAGAACAAATGTAAAAGTACCAATGTTACAATATGTCTTTCTATTGAATAGTTACAACAATGATAACCTTGGAACAGTACAAGATCAGTTTGTTAGCATTAAAACATTGAGAAGATAAGAGTTTTTAAGGGACTCACTATCTTCTTTGTTTATCCCAATAGCTGGTTTTTAATCAGCGCTAAAGACAATGTTTTAAACTGCTTAAATATTAGTTATTGGCATACAATAACTTAAAGAACTGTCCAAAAATAATGTCTTTTTAAAATATAGTCAGTCATTTGTAGAACTAAATTGACAACAAACAACTGACTTAAAATATCTTACTAGGTTTTAAACTATATTAAATGCAATTGGTGGGATTAATAAGATAATCTCTGGAAAACTAGTGCTGAACAAATTAAGGGTCTTTTCACCGTAAGATCCTTCTATCATATTACTAATAAGAAATGGGAATAAGGTCACAACAGACAGTCAACATGTCAGCTTCAGTTGTGTGCTTTCCCTCATATTGAGTTGCTTGGCTAACTGGTTAAACAGTGACATTTCATGTGCAAGGTCGTGGGATCAAACCTAAACAATATCACTTTTTAATTCAATCCATTTATTCATTTGTAATCTTTTGGATATTTCATATTATGAAAATATTATTTATTAATTAATTACGTAATTATGTATGTATTGCTTATTCATATTTTAGTTATTCCATCTTGACATGCTTGCTTCAATTGCTTAATCATATTTCTTTTTTTCTTTTTTTTATTTGCACCGGGTGTCCGAGTCTCTTTGAGCCCCGACTAATCCCGGGGATGCACAGGCCCTCGGCAAGGAGTTTCCCGCAAGTGCACCAGGGCTTGATCATGTTTCTTTAGCTGCTTCAACTATAAATTTACAATATTACCCCTAATGAATCATTTTTCAGCTGCTTCAACTATGATTTTACTACATCACCCCGATCAATTATTTTTAGTAAGTTTCATCCAAAATATTTTATTTGTGATAATCTTCTAAATCTTTTTGATGGTGTTGTCAACTTTCCATTAGCTCCAGCACTCAAAAACTTCCCTGATAGTGTTAGGGATTACCCATCTAAGACCAAAAAGGTTAAGGAACATGTGCCATAAGTATGCAGCAGCTGGACACTACAGAAAAAGATGGCTGGGAGTTTCTGTTTCCTTGTTGCACATGTGGCATCTATTCACAATCTAAAGCTTCCTCCTTTTAAGGTTGTCCTGAGTTAGAATGGCTTCATGCATTGCTGTCCAGGTAAAGCAAACAATTTTGGTGGAAGTTTGACCTTCCAGATTAGCTTCCAAAGGCTAGTTGTCAGTGATAGCATTCAGGTCCATTGCTATCTTGTAGGCTGCCTTCACCGTGAACTTTCCTCCATCAGTATGTCCCCATCTGAACTGGTCTGATGCAATGTCATTTCCTATGAACCCATTGAGAGCTTGTAATAGTTTGAGGAAATCCTCTATTTCCCAATCTTGGAGGTTCCTTCGGAAAGTTAGATTCCATAATTCCCATGACAGTAACGTTGCACTGTTGCATCTGGCTCCCAGGCTATTTGAAACAACGCAGGGAAATCATCCTTTAGAATGTTGTTCCCCAGCCATCTGTCCTTCCAAAACTTGACATGCTGACCATTTCCAACAATCAAATGATGATTTTGTGAGAATTCATCCCAAAGCCTGCTTATGCACTTCCAAACTCCTACTCCATGTGGGCCTATTGCTTGTTTAGTACTCCAGTTGTCTTGGCTTCCATGCTTTTCCCTTACCACTTCCTTCCAAAGACTTTGGTCTTCCTGTGTATATCTCCACAACTATTTCATTAGCAGACATTTATTGTGCTTCGCCAGATCCTTTATGCCCAGCCCACCTTGGTGCTTTGGCAACATCACCTTATCCCATTTGACTAAATGGAATTTGTGCTCAGCAACGTTCCCTTCTCACAAAATGTTCCTCCTGATTTGATTCATTTTCTCCAAAGTCTTGCTTGGTAAGGGAAATAGTGACATGGAGTAGGTTGGAATGCTGCCAAGCACACTGTTAATTAATGTTATCCTGCCACTTATTGAGAGATATTGCATTTGCCAGGATGCGAGCTTCTTCTCAAACTTTTCCAAGACTCCACTCCATATGGAGGATGATTTAAATTTTTCCCCAAGTGGGAGGCCTAAGTAGGTGGTTGGGAAGGATCCAATATTGCAGCCTAGGATCTCTGCCAGTTCCTCCATATTGTTCACTGAATTAACAGGATACATGACACTTTTGAGCACGTTAATGTGAAGACCTGAAAGAGCTTCAAAAATTAACAGAGTTAGGTTCAAAAAAAGCACTTGAATCCGGTCTGCTCCGCAGAAAATCAAAGTGTCATCTGCATAAAGCAGATGAGAGATATTCACTGGATTAACTCTTCCCACATCAAAACCACTTATCCGTTGCATTTGTTTGGCCTTGTCTAGCATTCTACTCAACCCTTCCATTGATAAAATAAAGAGGAAAGGAGAGAGTGGATCTCCCTGCCTTAATCCTCTATGAGGAGAGAAAAAACTAGCTGGGCTTCTATTGATGAGAATGGAATATTTCACCATTGAGATATTGAACTTGATCCATTTAATCCATTTTTCACTAAAACCCATTTGTCTGAGTATGGAAATGAGATAGGACCAGTTCAACTGGTCAAAAGCTTTCTCTACATCCAATTTGCATAATATACCAGCATCCCCTTGTTTTAACTGCCAGTTTAGTGCTTTATTTGCAATCAGAGATGTATCTGTGATTTGCCTTCCTTTAATAAAGGCGTTCTGATGATTTGAGACTAGCTTCTCCATAACCTTCTTCAATCTTTCTGCCAAAACTTTAGCTACAATTTTGTAAACACTTCCAATAAGACTGATTGGCCTGTAATCTTTAAGTTCCATTGCCCCTTTCTTTTTAGGGATAAGGGCAACGAAGGAAGCATTGCAAGATCTCACCATCCAGCAATGTTCATGATAGTAATTCATGGCTGCATAAAATCTGGCTTGATGAAATCCCAAGACTTCTGGAAGAATGCCATTGTATACCCATGCGGACCAGGTGCTTTGTCAGGAGCGCTGGAGTCAATGGCTGCTTTGATTTCCTCCTCCTTGAAGGGTTGCTCTAACTCAACGTTCTTTTCTTCTGTAATGGTAGTGATACCTTCAAAATTGACAGATGGTCTCCAAATTTCAGGTTGTGTACAATTTCTCAAAGAAGTCTAAAGTCTCCTTTTTAATTTGCTCCTTATCTTCTATGATTACATTGTCCACCATAAGTCTGTCCATGCATGTGTTTCTCCTGTTTGAGTTAGCAATCTTGTGAAAGAATTTTGTGTTCTTATCTCCTCTTAGCCAAAGGCATCTTGATTTCTGTCTCCATGATATCTCTTCTGCTTTGGCTAACTGTTGGATTTCAATCCTCAGGCTGATTATTTGGTTGGCTTCTGAGAGACTCATCTGCTTGCCTTCGGTGGATTGCTCAAGGACCATAAGATCTTTCAAGGCTTTGGATTTCCTAGTTTCCACCTTACCAAACTCCATTTTGTTCCAATTGATAATATCCTTTTTGAGGCTACTGAGCTTCTGCATTAGTATGAAATCTGCCCTGCCATTGAAGCTATAACTTTCCCACCAATTCTTCAGTTTTTCTGTAAATCCTTCAAATTCTAGCCACATGTTTTCGAATTTGAAATATGAAGGAGTGGCGTCCCAATCCCCATTCTCTAGAAGTATTGGTCTATGATCAGAGATTACCTTCGGCAATGTTGGTTGTCTCACGGCTTTGAATGTGTCATTCCATTCATGTGAGATTAGGAATCTATCAATCCTGGAAGCCTGCAAACTATTTCCCCCTCTTGACCAAGTGTACTGGGCACCTTGTAGAGGAAGATCAATAATGTCCAGGTCCTGAATCATATCTAACAGATCTAGCATAGCCCTTGATCTTCTATACAATTCAGCCTCTCACTTTCAAATCTACATACATTAAGGTCACCTCCTATGATCCAGTGTCCTTCCCACAATCCTTTCACCCCTGCAATTTCACTCCACATCGTTGGTGTGTGGCCCATACACACCTGTGAAGCACCATATAAAGGTTTCCTGAGTGCTTTCAAGCATGGTGGAGATGGAATGGATTCCTTGATGAAAATCTATTTTGTTCCATCTTCTCTTGTCCCAAATCATGACTTTGGTACCACTTGCTTTTAACTCCACCAATTCAGCCCACCTGTTTCCCCATATTTGCCTTATTATACTAGTAGAGCAGTCCTCCATTTTGGTTTCTTGCAAACACAAGATATCCACCCTCCACTTTTGAATAAGAGACTTTATTGTGCTCCTTTTCCCACTCTCACTCAACCCCTGCATGTTCCAGCTCAATACTTTTAGCTTCATACAGAAGCTAAGTTGCATTGCCTATCCATACTCCAACTGTGTTTTTGTTTAATCCTATCATAGTTGATCCCACATTCCAGCCTTTTCATTTCCTCTTCACCTCTGTTTTTCTGTTTGAATTAAAAAATTCACTTTTCTATAGCTCTTGAATACGAAATTCTCCCCATTAGTTTATATCAAATGTTATCATCTTGGTCCATTTTTTTTAAGTGTTGACCTTGAGAATCTACTAAAATTAGAGCTCTAAAAACCAACAACTAAACAGCATTGAGGGGGATGGGGGGAGGTAGCACTGAGGGTTCAAACCTAACACCTTCCAGCAAAGGGTATAGGATCTTATGGGGCAGAGCATCACCCCCCCCCCCTTTAAACTACCCTAAGCATAATACTTAATATGTAACAAAAAGGATGATATCAGATTTAGATGCTTCACCTGTATATTCAAGTAGTGCCATACAGGATCTGATTCCGGTTCCAACTCCAACAAGAGCCTCACTATATTTTCAAGCTACAAGAAGCATTAAGAAATCTCACATAAGTAAAAAAGTGAAGTTTGAATTCTCAAAAAAATTTAAAAAAAAAACTAATACATGAGTAAAATTGTCAGCATTTTAAAAGGCTGAACCCAGCGCCAAGGTATGTAGAGTGAAGCCAAATGGAGATTTAGACTACAACTGAATCAATTTTATAAGAAAATTAATCAGTTGCAAGAATAATGGTAAGATGAAAGTGTTTGGTATACCAAACACTTGAATGAATACTGAGATCTGACTCATCCTAACACAAGCAAGACACCAACAACAACAATAATATATCCAGTGTGATCCGACAAGTGGGGAACACAAGCAAGAAAATGAATATAGAATTACTAAATCTTCCATCAGGTATGAGTGAAGTATGCTACAATTTTCATTGACTTCCCTCATGTACTAAATCTTCCACCGGAAACAACCTCTCCATCTTCATGAGCTAGTGGTAAGGTATGCATACACTCTATCCTCCCCAGACCTCACTTGTGAGATTTCAATGGATACGTTGTTGTTGTTGTCCCTTATGTACTGCAAAGATAGATCGCATGCCCCACAATATCAACAGATCGCTAGAAGTGTTTTACATCTAAATAACACTCTTGGTTGAGAAGCAAAATAATACATTCAATTATGGATAGACATCAAAAACCTTTAGTAGTAACTGAACTAGGATGAAAAGGAAGCTGACATGTCAAAAAGGAGCAGTAGACGCCACATATTACGTTGTGATGGCAATCAACATCATCCAGCATTGTTCCATTGCATTAATTCTTAATAGTCTCTTCTTGTATAGTTAAGGACGCTTATAAATGGATTCTCATTCAATGTAAAAACAGCATACCTATGGACTCAGAATTGACATTTGATAGATAATAATGATCCATGTAGAGTGCTTTAACAGATAAGATGGCAGGTTAGGTAAATGAACTGAGTTTACTTTGTTGCATTTTATGATTATTAAGCTTAAGCAACCTTTCCATGAGATTGAGGCGTCATCTCTAAGAAGGACCTACTTTCCTCTTCATTCTTCCCCCTTTTGTCTTCCTTCACTGCAACAATTTCATATATTTTAAAATTAAAAAAAAACTGGTGATGTTGTATTCTTCAATAGTAAGGACATGCTGGCAACCTCAGGGGATAATTACAAACTAGGAGAAAATACTACAAGGACCTAAAAGATCTACCATCTGTTCAACTTCATCTATACATTCCTCTTTACACCAAAATAAAAAGGGATATAATACAATTCTGTTGAACTTCATGAATGGAACTAAACCTATCCTCAGAACATCTCTAATTCCTCTCTTTCCACACTGTCCACCATATGCATGCTGGGATTACTTTCCACGATTTTTTTGGGCTCTTGATCCCACCCCTCCTAATCCAACCGAACAAAGGATAAGCTCGTCCTAAAATTAATTCCGGGATTAGTTATCCCTTATCCCTCTAACCAAACGAGCCCTTAGAGAACCCACATTCCACCATTATGTCATCCTGCACTTTCCATATATATTATCTCTCAAAAAAATACATTCAAGTCAGTGAAATAACTAAAGGATGCCTTACGTTTGTCTGGTCAATATTAGGATCTTCCAGAGACTTGTAAAGCATGCCTTCAAACTCTTGCATAACTTTTTCAACCTCCCCAACAACACGCTTCAAAATTCCTACCTGAAGAGGACACAGAAAACAATTTGTGACCAGAACAAAAGCAAAACCTTTGAATAATGATGACAAAAATAACAAGAAAGGCAGAATCAATATGTAAAGAAGTAGAAAAACTAAACAAAAAAACTTAAGTAGTAATCAGAAAGATAACCTCAAGCATCATAAAAGTTAAGCGCACATTTTTACTACTAAATCAAACTAAGGACATCAAAAGTATGGAACTCGATCAAGTACCCTTTTACCATGTTAATTCCTACCCAAAGAATCAACATTTCAAGGAGCATAAACAACCTGCACTAGTCAGGAATAAGAGAGGCCTCAAAGCATTTCTTTTAAATAAGCATGGAGTCATTAAACAAGACAATTAGGACGTACTATTCATGTACATTGAGGTGAAGACAGATAGGTTAAGCAAAGAAAAGATGGTAATTCCTAGTATAGAACACCCGCATTAGCCAAAATGTATGTCGTAGGAAGGGCCTTGCTGAAATTTACAAAGAAACTCTAAATAGTTCTTGTAATTAAGATTTTGCTACCCAAATTACTAGAGTTAAACATTGACCACATCCATATACTAGCCTGGAGTACAATATGCTATTATAAGCACAACGTATCGTTAATTAATTGATTACTAAGACCGGGAAACATAAAGCGTCACACACGAAGAGACGTGTACATGTGTAGCTGCAATAAACTTTGGCATATTCTTATGTAAGTGTACTTATTTGCAGGACTTAGATCAATTTAACAGTTTCAAACACAAAGCAAAATCTATTACTGGCAAGTGTAAAAGTCAAAAATAACTAATTAAGTCTTCCATACATGAGAAGGCAGCACAATTGAATTTGCTTTCCTGTACTCCCTGACTGCCAGGTCATATTCACCCTTACTAATGCTTTCACGAATGGTACTGGGTAAGTTAAACAAAGTTCGGAACCTCTGAAGTATTCCTTGAACAGATCTTATCTTCTCAGCTTGAGCCTACACGGAAATGCTTCTATTTTGTTACATGCGTACAACAAAAGAAGAGTCAAAAAAAATCCACAGTTACAATAATCAACTTTATTAAATGAATTGAACTAAAAAAATACAGCATCACGGCCTATCTACCTGTCTTTCAAATAGTGACTCAAAAGCACGGTTAGCAATTGAATTGGTTCCTTGCATACAATCATATAAGTTTTTAGTTCCAGAACCTTCAGGATCTTCCTCAATGCGTCTCAACTTCGATTCAATATCTATAGCAAAAGCATCAAATCCAATTGGATCTTCCAATGATAATTCAAAGTAAGATGGAATTCATCTGAAACAAGATCTGAAGCTAACCATCAATCGTAGTTTTGCAAGATACAAAGCAATCAAAATTCTCTTTGACCAATTGTTTTTTCTGTTGCATACGTCCTTTAAGATCAGTCTTCAAAGAAACAGAACCTGACTCTAAGTCTGCTGCACTAGTATCTTGGTGGATTCGAGATAGAAACAATTTTGAGTCAAACTTCTCAGAAAAATAATTCAACCTATCTGCAAAATTGACGCAATTTCTTATTAAAAAAACCAATTGATCAGAATCAAACATAACTTGCCTGAGATTCAGAAACTATAGAAGGAAATCCTAGTCCTACTAGAAATGAAAACAGGAAAAAAGTAGTCAATCAAAAGGTCCATTAAAAGAACTAATTTAAAGTATTTAATAGCAATAATAGGGAACATGAAAAAGAAGAGTAGAATCAGAAGTAGCAACAGAAGAGGGCTAGCATAAAAGAAGAAGGAAAATTCATTGTCTGAAGAAGAAAAAGAGGACCAAAGAAGTAAATCAAAAGTAAAGCAACCTCTTCTTTCTCTTCCTTTTTTCCCCTCATTTGAAGTCGGATCCTAAGGAGATGGTAGCTTCTAGAGTAGATCACTTGGCACTTTACAATCTGAAGAACATCACTTATATCATGAAGTGATAACTCCTGACTTCACATCACTCTGTCTTTTTAAGTGACAAAGCCATGGTATTTAGCAGTGCCGAGTATCCCTGAAGTAAAGCAACAGGACAAACCGTAGCTTGGTTTGTGGAGTACTAGCAGGATAAGGAGAGTAAAATAGTATTCCTAGAACAAAATTACCAGTTTCGGAAAAAAAATTAGTATTCCTAGAACTTGTACATTACAAATCTTATAAATTTGGTAATGTACAAATTTTAGACATAATCACATCTCATGATCACAACCATCAAACTAAACAACGCATTCAGATTGTGAACTACTCTAGAATAATTTAGATCAGTCTTCAATTTCACCAAGTATGTTCAATAAATTTAATTTTTTTTTTTTTTTTTTTTTGGCTAAATCAATTACAGGATATTTCATCACAATTCACAAGGGATCTCTACTTGTTTTGTTTCAACCATCAACCCAAGTAATCAAAACAAAACTCATTTCAAGGTAAGGGTATAAGTCTATAAGATGGGAATTCACATGACGGCAACAGCTTAACAGTCCAGAACTATCTCCATTAAGATGTTCCAAACCACATATGATCTGGAGAAGAAACTATTACCAAGGGATTTCCACCATTAATTACCAATTGTTAGGCTAGTCTAGTAATCTAATACCTATTTCGTACATGTACAAAGTGCACTACAGCAGCATCCCTATGCTTTTTCGTCGAGTATTTTCCTTGTAGGATAGTAGAAGATCATTCTCAAGGTATCCACCACATGAGGAATGAAATGTCTTTGTCTTAATCTGCTTAGGAGCCCAAACATTCACATGCCTTACCATGTGAACTTGAGATCCTGCTATATCTAGCTACAAGAACTACAAAGGGAGCACAGCTATAGGCTAAAGGATAACGCAATAAAACAAGTTCACCCAACTGTTCTAAGAGTAAGTGCCCACACTTGAATTCAGAAGCATCCAATAGTTGTAGGCACATAAAGTGCTATGTCATCCACTGTACAAAGATTATTATGAACAAAATTGTTGTCAACTTGTCATGTAGATTCATCTCAAGATCTCTATTGCATGGCACGTCCAATTGGGATGTTAATTGAAAAAGGTTGATGACAAGGTATTTTCTGAGGGAATAGTAATGAATAAGGAGGGGCAAGGAATCCCTAATACAATAAAGTAATTTGGTGACAGAATTATGTACCGCGCAATTTGGGGTCTAAATCTCCTTTAGATGGGGAACTTGTTGAGTGCTCACTGATCATCCTTAATGTTCTGTTGTCAACTATCCTGTCAGTACAAAGCAGCCTCCCAGTTAGCACAACACTACCAGTGAACAATTTAAAATGCATAAATAAAGCAAGATAATAATAAGTACCCCAATCTTAGAGGATCTATGCATTCCATGCCGCGAGGGAAAGACTGCAAACTCTGAAGTGCTTTCTTTGCCATTGCCATCTTTTCCTCCTCAGCCTTGATTTGAATGGCTGGAATTGCTCTAGCCTCCCTCATATCCCGAACATGACGTCTTAGCTGAAAACATTTTGATCTTTAGGTTCAGTATTCATTCGAGAATGCTTTAAACACTACTAGCCAAACAAAAACTTCTGCACACATTCTGATTTACAACGATAAAGAAGACATTTATCCACTTCCACATGGAATGTAACTTAAAATTTATATAGAGGACCTTACAAAATAAAACTGACTCCTTTAAGTGAACACACCCAAATGTATGTGATACAAAGAGTAATACCTATAAGTAAATAAGGAACTTTAGCGCTAACAAGGACATACCAATAAAGCGAAGTCCCTTTTGTTATTTTTTATTTATTTATTTAGTTTTTTTATGAGTAATAAGAAATTTCATTGTTGGCGTCGAGAAGATGCAAAATAGTACAAAATTTGGGAAGATGACAAAAGCTTCATTAACTCAATTACAAAACAGACTATACTAGTACCAGAGAGCTAACAAAGTTCGAAAAAAAATCTCAGGGAAATCTATGGGTGAAAGACTATGCCAACTATAAAGATACAAAAGACATCTAGCCTTAAGGGAGTAATTTAGAGTTGATAAACCTGCAAAACATCTGTTGTTTTTTCCAATACTTCTCCAAAGCACTTGCTTCAACTAATACTTAGAAAGTGTTGTTAATCTTTAATATGCAAAAATAATGCCAAAATAATACCATCATACCAATACCATATCCAACGCCTTGACTTGTTATCATAAATTCCTACTTTACATGGAACCACTTGTAAATTGTAAATATATTAGGCAAAAGAAATCATAGATTTTGAAGCTCAAACTTGAAACTTGAAAATTTGAGTATTTTGAAGTTGTGTTTGGACTTGCATTTTACTTAATTGGAGAAATTTTTCTACTTCCCCTCAAAGTTGAACTCAGAAAAATAATATTGATCATAAAATTTCCAAATTCAACATCAATTTTCAAGAATTTGATATACATCTTTCACTCCAAATTACGCATGCATATTACTATTTGTTACTTTGAAACAAAAACTAATTTTTTTCAAATTTCACAATGAAGCATGGCTAAATGACCACTTAAAAAACAATAAGAAAAATTAAGTTTTGTGAATGGGAGACAGTTTTTGGGAAATCAAAAATATTTATGAAATTTCATAGTTAAACAGATATTTGAAACTCCGAAAAATGCTAGTTTAGATACCTCATCTTCATCAACGTGTTTCCAGCGATCAGGTTCACCACCTTGCCACAGTTCATCATCATCCTTCCCATCTCCTCTTGGAGCCCTTTTTCTCGAGGGACCTTTAGTATCCTTCTTAGAGGATGCGTTATCCTCTTCCCCAGAGGAAATGCTGAGAATCTCCAAGTCCGAATCATATTCATCGACCTCCGACGCTCCCTTCCTGTGCTTCGGATTCACTTTTCTGTCCGGCGTTGCAGCAGCTCCTCTATTTGGGTTCTGCTTGGGCGGCGGCTTCTTTCCCGTTGATTGCTCCTGCAATGCCATTTGTAAGAGATTATCTTCATCACTATCACTTGACATTTTCCCTCAATTTCTGTTTTTGTTGAGAATTGTTGGGATGAATTCGCTAATGGTGAGTGATTCTTCTCATGAGTTGCCATGTTGAGACGAGTATAAAAGAAATATGCAGCTTTTTTTCTTGATCCTCTTTTTTAGAACGAAGGAAAGACTGTTTCCTACGAGTATCTACTTTGAAATTGTTTTTAAATTTTCGGATCAATTATTAGTTTTATTATTTTAATATTTTATTACTTATTTATATGAATTTGACATAAAATATAAATTAAATTATTTTATAAATTAAACATAATATATATGTTTGAAAATCAAAATATATTCTTTAGGCTGTCATGAATTAAACACCCCAAAAGAAATTCATTATAGTTATTTATACATGTTTACGGTTTATGATTTTGTATTCCAAAAATCATGATTTTATTATTTATTGAGAAAGTGCTCTTGCAAGTTACTAATTTGTTAGACATTTATAGAAATACTATTAAACATTATATATAAATAATATTTCACATTAAATAAATATAATATTCATGTAAATATTATTAGTTTGATGCAATAGTTTAGTCTATTGTGCAATAACAAAGATGAAAACATCAATCAATTGCTTATAATATAAATATGTTTATAGTTTTTTAATACATAAAATAATAATTTAGAGTTGAACAATTTAAAGTTAAATAATTAATTGACTAAAGTTTATGTAACAAAAGATTCCTAAATATAGAAGGAATAGTTTAATATTTCCAATATAATTTTACTATTTTTTTCTTTTTAAATTAGTTATTTTACATATTTTTATCAACAAAATATTTGATAGTCAAAATTTTTATTAATTATTTACATTGAATAGTCCTAAATCAAGAGTGAATTCCAAATATAAAGAAATTCTAATTCAAAAGTGAATCTTGAAACTAAATAAATAAAAAATTAAATAATAAATTTTAAAAAATAGTGAAATAACGATTTTGTCTAAAGAAGAGTATTTTAATGATGGGCAAAAAGTTCAAATAATATTTCTAAGGGTCTTCATCCTTTTAATATAATACTTGATTTTTGGTTTCAAAAATCATATTAATATATAATAAACCTTAAATAATTTAGTTCAAAGTTTTAAAATATTGTCATTTAATTAAAAACTTATAATTTGAAAAGAAAATTTACTATATCTCTAATGTCATGGCTATATATATAAAAAAGAGTCCTAATTGATTAAAAAGTGGCTTTCTTTATTTTATGAGCCATCGTAATCTATTTTGATAATTTAAACAAAGATAAATATATCCTTGACCAAATGTGATCCCTTGCTCTCATGTTTGAGTGTTTGCTCGTTACTTATACATGAGTGAGAAGCTCACTCTCGACTGAATTCGAAACAAAGGGTAGAATATAATATTTTTTGCTTAAATTTTTTATATATCAATTGTAACTTTGTAATACATATAGCAGTAATTTTAGTTGTTATAAGAATTTTTTTGCTAAAATTTTAAAATTAATTTTACCTTGAAATATTAATATGAAGATTTGATAATTTGAAAAAGAAAATAATGGATTGATATGTCACTATAAAAACATGTTATTTTCATATTAAAAAAGTTGAAGGATGATATTTTATTCTATATTATATAACATATAATTCTCAATTACCATAAATAAAAGGTTTTTTTTTTTAAGGTTTTAGGTTGAGTTGTTCAACTGAGTGAGCAAATTGGGCTAAATTTCTACTTTTATTAATTAGTGCATCCTAACCCATTTTATCTGTTTTTCTTTTTTCCCTACATTTTTTTTTCTCTTTTTCCTAATGGTCTTATACAGTATTTAAACTTAATTTTTCTAAATCAATTATTATTTTTATTATTTCCAAAAAAAATAAAAAAAATTATAGCTTTGTATTTTAAAAACTAAAAAATATATAAAAAACATATATAAATTTTATTTTTTATTATATTTTAATTTTAGACCATTAATCATATTGAGTTGCTCCTGATTACGATGAATGAGCTTTTTCATATTTTGAAATATAAAATGTTTGTAACCCACACCAAAGAGTAGGGTTGTTCATGGTTATGGTTAAAAAACTAAATCAAACTAATTAAAAATTTGATATTTGATTTGATTTGATTTTTTAATTTTGAAAACTGATACTATTTGTTTTGGTTTTTCTAAAAAAAAAATACAAAACTAACCAAATTGAACCAAATAATTATATATATAAATTTTATAATTATTTATATAGTATTAAATAATATATAAATTTTTTTTTGGATTTTAATTAACTTAAATCTTTAATTTTATCATTTATATTTGAAAATTCTCTTATTAGTGTTTTGGTATATAATTTTATTTTACTCCTTCCTGGAATTGTTATTTGATTGTTGAGCTTGGTTTTTCTTTTTTTATAAAGATTTGATTTTTGGTGTATAATGACTTTAGTACTGCTTAACTAAATCACTTTGTCAAATAACTTTCGTATTGCGTAACTAAATCACTTTATTTGTGTAATAATAACTCTAGTACTATTGCTTAATTGAATCCACAGTAGCTTTCTCTGGATTGTTCATGTATTAGATGTGTATGTCTATTAAGATGTGTATATGTCACGACCCGAAAATGGACATGATGACACTTGCTCAAACCCACCAGAACAAGTCAGCCTAAACCCAACAAGAGATTGACATGACGTGCAGAAGTACTAAACAAAAAAATCTTTTCATTCTTAATAGGTGATAGTGTTATTGTTATTGTTTATTATTATTATTATTATTATTATTATTATTATTATTATTATTATTATTATTATTATTATTATTATTATTATTATTATTATATTATATATGTATCCATGTAAATGGTTAGTTGGAAAGAAAGTGAAATAGAAAAAGAAATATTGGTAAGTTACAGTAATGAATTGATATATTGCAATATAGGTGGCGGCAGTGGAAAAAAAATTATGTAGACATATGTTTATAGGTAGTGGCAGTAACATGTTCCTGTAGGTGGCGCATTAACTTTATTTTTTTTTTGTTAGGCCATGTCATCCCCGCTTCAGCATTTTCAACAAACTTTCAAACTTCCATCAACGATTTCTCTCTCGATTTTGGTCCGATTTGAGCAATTCAAAAGGCTAAATTGTGTATTTTTCCAAGAGGAACACCATGGGAGTTTCAGAAATTAATTTTGACGTGCCGTTCAAGGTAAATTTTGCTGTTTTTCGGCTGGTTTGGATGTTCTTTTTTGGAGATTTTAAATATGAGATTTCTACCTCATTTTAGCTCCGTGTTTTAAACGGTTTTCGCCATTGAATTCCTTATTACTGGGAGAACATTTTCATGTATAAATTTTCAAATTTTTGATGATTTTTTCCGATGATGAAATTTTTGGACCATTTTGCTCTTTTCACCGAATTAATTGATTTTAGTGTCATTGGATTCATTATGTGATTGTGATGTTATACTTGAATAGATTTTAGTGATTTGGAGTATCGTAGAGAGGGAAAAGCTTCGTAATTGACATGATTCGAGACTTTATATAAGGCAAGTGGGTTTCTAATCTTTTGTTAAATATGTTGAACCTTGTATGCTCTAATGTATATAGAATTGAATATTTTGGGATAGAGATGGGTTAATGTAGGCTTTGATCGAAATATTTTGAATTGGGTAATTATTCCTATGGTGATATTTGACTTGTGAATTAATTGTTGAAATGTATTTTAGGGGAAATAATGAATTATTTGATATTGATATTGAATTGGTACTTATTTTGAGATGTGACTGTTGTTGAGGTTGTGATGGTATTGAGATATTAAGGATATTGCAACATTTATTGTATTGGGTAATACCCTTATTCTTGTAATTTTTCTATGTGTGATTCATGAAATATTTTAATATTATAGAAAATGAGGCAATTAAATATAAACATGAGTTGGTGTGGTGTCGTGACACTTGAATTGAAAATGTGGCTAAGTGATGAGAATTTTATTTTTTTGAGATATATTGTTGTGGTTGGTGATTATGAGTTGATTTGTTTGTGGACTTCATCTCATGTTCATTCATTCTATGTCACACATAATTTGCATTGGTACTAGATATTGATATGAGTGAGATGGTAAAGAAAAGAAAAAGAAAAAGAAATTGGGGCCGAGGTCTTTACCGGTCGAGATGTGATGTCAAGGTTTTTGCCGGCGATATTGTGATGCCGAGGCCTTTGCCGGCGATATTGTGATGCCGAGATCTTTGCCGGTGATATTGTGATACTGAGATCTTTGCTATTGATATTGTGATGCCAAGGTCATTGCCGGCAATTATTGCATAAGCATTGCATCTCATCCTTGCATATTGATGTTGTGATGTCGAGGTCATTGCCGACAATTATTACATAAGCATTGCATCTCATCCTTGCATATTATTATGTGGCACGGTGTTATTCATGTGATTGATTATGTTATCACTTGGGAGTTATGGCTTGTGATCTGACAATTGTGATATACTGAAAAACTATCTTTATGGTGTATTATGTGTTGTTGGGCTGGGACTTTTCTGAGTGCAGGTTTGTAGTTCGGCGGTATGTGGTTGGGTATGAAGGAGTTACTTGGTTCTTCATTGTTTTACTCTAGGTTAGTTCCATTTGCTAAGTACCGCGAAGTTTTGGTACTCACCCCCTTGCTATATTTTTGTAGGTTGCGAGTCCGGTCCCTCTAGTTAGAATTTAATTTTCTCTTTGCAGGATCGAGCTTTCGGATTATCCTTAAGGTAGCTGCTTATGTCACCGGTGGACCTTCAAGGAATCCATTATTATGTTATGTTTTATTTGAGGACTAAACATTTGAGACATTTATTTTATTCGAGTACTATGTATTTAGAGGCTTGTACATGTGACACCAGTTCTGGGATGGTTGTAGTTTGTTCTTCCTATGATTATTGGTCATATTAGGCTATTTTATCTTCCGCTATTATTGTTATGTTTGGATCAATAGGTATTGGGCTGACTCGCCTTGGTGGGTTAGGTGAGTGCCATCACGTCCATTTTCGGGCCGTGACAATATACCCTCAACAAACTTATTGCTTTCAAACTGAAAAAAAAAATCAAACCGACAATATATATATATATATATATATATATATATATATATATATATATATAACAAGAAATATTAAGATGATGGTTTGATTAATTGTGTAAAATGTCAAGTCAACTAAAGTAAAAAATTGATGTTTAATTAAATAAGCAATTCTTCTTGCTCTTATTACACAAATCTTTTTTCCCCCTTTCAAGTCCTAGCCTTGATCAAAGGTGAAGACATAGGAGAATGAGAATCATCCAATCTTCTAAGCGGTAAACCAATCTCCAATTTATTTCTCCCACCTTGTATTTCTCTTTGAGTCTATAGTTCGTTATCTTCTACTATCGATCTTCTCTCTTTGCTTGAGTTACATGATATCGACCTAAGAGATCCTAAATCAGGTGCGATAGGAAGGGATTTCTCTA
Source organism: Solanum rostratum (assembly GCA_029948455.1). Lineage (NCBI taxonomy): Eukaryota > Viridiplantae > Streptophyta > Magnoliopsida > Solanales > Solanaceae > Solanum > Solanum rostratum. The sequence continues at coordinate 6,261,643 of CM057051.1, forward strand.
TTTCTTCTTCAATATTTTTATCAATCCCCTTGTGTTGAACCACAAAATTGTTGATCCTTGTTAAAGCAACCCTCATAGTTTCATCATCCATATTAGCAAAACAAACTCTAAACCAACCAGGTTCTGAACAATGAAAAGAACAACTTGGTGAAACATTAAGTTTAACATCATTAATAATCATTCTCCATAGTTCAATTTCACTTTCAAATGTATTTTCCTCAAGTAGACTTCTCAAATCCATCCAACAAAAGAGGCCAGCGTTACTCTTCAACGTCTTAATTCCCATTTTTCCTAGTCCCTCAGTGAAATTCCCATGCCTTTTCCTTAACCTTTCACGACTCTCGACAACGAATTTCTCGACGAACGTATCGTCCGACAACATGTTGGCTATCAAACGCTGCGTTTGCGTCGATACGAGCCCGAAACTCGACATTTTCCGAGCACATTTCGTTACAACATCGTTGTAGGAGTAAATTATTCCGACCCTAAATCCGGGAAATCCCAAATCCTTCGATAGACTATAGACGATGTGGATTAAATCGCGATCACATTCAACGTCTTCTTCCATTATTATTTCGGAAATGCTGATGAAATTTGGGTCGTTGAAGACGGTGGCAGCGTAAATCTCGTCGCATACGAGGTGGATATTTTTCTGGTTGATGAACCTTATTGTGTGTTTTAATGTTTGCTTGTCTAGAATTGTGCCCAAGGGATTTGATGGATTGTTTAAAAGCAAGCCTTTTATTGTGATATTGGATTCTTGAGCTTTATTGTATGCATCTTCTAAGGCTTTTCTTGTGAACTTGAAATTGTTGGAGCTTTCACAAATGATAGGAAAAAGTTGTACACCAGTTCTCCACCTCAAATCTCTATCAAATCTGCAAATTAAAATTTTTTAAAATACTTTAGTAATTTAATGAAGGAGAAACTTGGAGTAACTAGTAAAGTTGTTGTCATGTGATCTGGAAGTCACAGGTTCAAATCTTAGAAACAGTCTCTGGTAGAAATGCAAGATGCAAGGTAAAGTTATGTACAATAAATCTTGTGCTCAGACCCTTCGCGGACCCTGTGCATAGTGGAAGCTTGGGCTTGCACTTTTACTTTAATAATTTAATAATTTTTGGTCTATTTGTTAAAGAAAAAAAAGTTGGGAGAATCTTCTTTTTAATCCTTGTGCTGAAAGACAAAATAGACAACTATGAATTTTATTGACTTACTCCTAATTTGTCAGGGTATTTGACTGAAGACAAATTAAAAAAAAAAAAACTTGTACATAAAATTAAGTATGTTTAAAGTATCAAAATGCTTAAAGTATCAAAAGTACCCTTAATTAGTAGTTAATCTAGTAATACTATTCATTAATTAATACTTACAAACAAATATTAATTCTAGATAAAGAATATTGTCAATTGAGAATTTTAATAGTTCAATTGGTTGATTATTTAAACTTTCGATGAAGATCGATTTTCAACCTTGTAAATTGTAGTCCCATCTTATTTCCCTTCCCTTACCCCTAATTTTCTTAAAAAAGAATATTGTCAATATTTTATAATATTAGAAAGAAAAAGAAATCAAACAAATTAGGATGGAGAAAATATTATCTTTTACAATATGATAATTTCCAATATTAATTCATAGTTATACATATATATATATATATATATATATATATATATATATGCTTTTTTCCTTTACATTTTTGTGTTTTACTTTTACAGTTCTAAAATTAGGGTTTGAAATGAATAAATGAAATATAATAGACCAATACCATTTAGGCATTTACCATACTCATAATTATTTGACACACACCATAACGATCGATATGATTTGGACATGTTCAACTTACATATAGTTTCTAAGGAGGTTCAATTTTATGTCCCCTATCGTTTATGTAATTTATTTTGTTTTGTATCTTAATACACAAAATACGAAGTAATATCAAATCGCAATAGAAAAAAATAATGTTTAATTAATTACCCAGGATAATATGGAGTAGGAACAAGAAAAGCCTCTCCAGGATCAGCTAAGCAGAAGGCCAGTAATTCATGAGCCCCAGTTGCCCCTCCACTCATTACTATGCGTTCGGCCTCAAATTTTATTTTTTCTCCTCTCACTTTCTCCATGAACCTTGCAACCGCCTGCACATAATTGAAATTTTTTTTTTAGAAATTTTTTTTAGGTATTTCTTTTGTTATATTTTATGTGTTTTAGTAAAATGACGAAGTCAAAAATTTTATGAAGGCTATTCAAGATTTATTATATAAAAATAAATAATAATTTTTAATTGGTATATCTCGTACAATTTTTTATATACATAATATAATTTTTTTGACAAAGAATGTCCAATTAGCTAACCTGACATATATGCGAGTGTGACTATGGCACTATCATAGTTAGATAGAATATGAACATTTAAGAAAGTAAGGGAAAAAAAGACTTTTAAACTATGTGGTTGCAAGTTGAAGATGTATACAATGTATTGAAAGGACACTTGAATGTTATGGATCTAAAATATGTTACGTGGGATATTAATAATAAAGTATTAGAGATAGAACGTGGTTATTTGGTGCACAAAGATTCCATGCCATGCTGCATATGATATAAACTATTTATCCTAATACAAGCATTAGTGGTTGCTTCCACAACTCGAACCTGTGACTTATAAATCACATCAACACAACTATATTGTTACTCAAAGGGGTTATATTAGATATATAAACAAAAAAACTATCATACCTTTTAAAAACGACTCGAAAAATAAAAATAATAGATAAATTAAAATGGAGGGAGCAATAATTTATGTTTAAGTGGTTCATATACATTTCGAAATTCTGGCAAACCATGATAGTCTTGATAAATTGCAATTTCCTTGAATTCTTCACATCCTCCAGATGTGCAAATAGAGGCTTTTTGATTGTTCACCACCCATTCTTCAATTAAATCAAAGCAAAGCTACAACAACATTAAATAACAAAAACATAAATTCCAATATTTGACTAGACAAAGTTCTTTTTTTTCAAAAACGAAGAAAAACTTTGAGAATTGATTTCACTTACTTTTAATAAAAGAAAACTGAAATAAAAAAGAAATATGACTTTCTGTGATAATATCTTTAGTCCCCCCCACCCCCCACCCCCCACACACATAAAAAAAAAAAGTCAACCCTAAGTGTATGTTGGATTGACTTATTTTTAAGTGCTTTTTGACTTTAATTTTAAATACTTTTTAATTTTTAGAGGTGTTTGGCAAAGACATAAAGTGCTTTAATTTTAAGCACCTTAGTTTAGCCAAATGCAACAACAACAACATACCCAGTGGAATCCTACAAGTGGGGTCTAGGGAGGGTAAAATGTACACAGATTTTACCACTACCTCATAGAGATAGAGAGGTTGTTTCTAGAAGACCCTCATCTTAAAAAAATCATCCCCAAATGCAGAAAATACTAGATATGAAATGAATAGTGGAGTGGACAACAAATAAAAATTTATAAAGACAATAAAAATAGATGAAGAAAACAACACAATATATAATAACACAACTACCTAATTTTAAAAAAGCCTATCCAAACACCCTAACTTTTACACTTACAAATCAAAAGTTTATTTTGGAGCTTGTTGTGATTTTAATAAGTAGTAGTATAACATTTCTACTCCTACAAGAACATGTCATTTAAAAGTTTAAACTTTAAAGTGAAAAAGGTTCTAATTTATAGAAAGATAACCTTACAAAAAATACATAGTAATTAATATATGGAACTATAAATGGAGAAAAAGGGACAATTAACTAAATATGTTGATAATTTAATTAAAATATTGATAATATTGTTACCTGATTTTCTGCAAGTCCCATCTGAATAACCCCATTAACATTATGTATTGGATGGAAAGGATCAATCTCATAGGCCTTCCATCCATCAAAATAAGCTGAGTTTTCTCCATGTCCATCATTAGTTGCTACCTTAGAAAGCAACTCATTGTTGATGTTTGAAATGAACCCCATTTAATTATTAATTCTCTAGAGTTCTATTATGGATATATGTGTCCTATAAATTGTAGGGGTGTCCTATTTATAGTTGTTCAAATCTCTGTTTTTTTTCCCAAGTGGTAAAGAAGTTTCCATGTAGTAAAGTACCTAACCATTCCAAAAAAACTATTTTGAGATGTTGTGGGCGGCTAATTACTTATGTGTTAATAGCGCACTACTTATGGACTGGATTTGGCCCCCATCCTTCTCTAATCTCACTATAATTTAATTTAATTCCTACCAAATACAAGTACAATTCACTCTTAAGTGTATATCATACTTCTTCGTCCTCTGTTATTCCATTTTACGTGGCACTCTATGACTTGACATAGTGTTTAAGGAAAAAAAATACTTTTAAAAGTTGCGGTCTAAAATAAATCTTAGATATTTGTGCGGCTAAGAATCATTTCATTAAGAGTGACAGGAGAATCTTAAAGTTAAATTGTTTTAATTGGAGTAAAGTGATATTACTTTTAGGACGAATTAGAAAAGAAAGGGTGTCACATAAAACGAGACAGAGGGAGTATATATTAGATGTTTATTGTTATTTATTTAATACTCGGGGAGAGTTTTATAATTATTACTCTCTGTATACTAAAGGCTACTTCGTACCTAAGAAACTTGAACTCAAGACCTCTGGTTATGAATGAAAAATTACACTCCGCCACAACTATTGTTGGCACTATATATCAACCCTAATAATTATAAAATCTAAATGTTGATAAATAAATAATACTTAATAATACAGGTAAAAACAGATACAAAATAGTATATCATCTTTTAACTTTTCAAATCGAACAATTAAAGTGGACATTTATTTTAATATCATCCTGAACAAACAAAAATGAATGACGAAAGGAAAATATACCTTCTCGGGAAATAAGAAAATTAGCAATATGTAATTAAGCAACTTCTAAACAGATCATGCAATGCAAGATCTGAATTTAATCGAGACTTCAATGTGAATTTCGAACTATCGAGGGTGAAAAAAAAAAAGAAAAATTGTTGGTAGTAGTTATTATCTTCTTCATTACACACATTTGATGTGTTTTGCTTAAAACATATATTACCTTTGAATTGAAGACATGCTCAAATATAGGAAAGAAGAATTTCAGTAATTGATTTTTGCATACTTAGGGTTATACACTTAAAAGTGTACATAATATTTGCTCAACAAATATACTTTAATATATTATAGCAAAATTAGTTTATTTTTCCAATTAATAATCAGGAGCGGAGATAAAGTATCAACTACAAATTTGGCTTTTTATTCTACTTACAAATTTATTAGGCACGTACAAATTGTATATTCAAATTCTCTATTCCGATCCTTCCATTTTTTGTTAGTTGTTATTTTTATGTTTTTTTATAGTTAATTCGATTAATTTTTAAAACTAAATTATTACATTACATTTATTTAATATTTTAAAATAAGAATCACAAAAACTATACAAAAGTACTATCAGTTTCAATCTTTTTAGTATCAATATGATGAAAAAAAGTATCCTAAAATGCTAGTCAAATTTTATATCATTTGATTCTTAAAAAAAAAAAATTATGATAACTAAAAAAAGAATGGAGCAAATACTTCCTCCGTCCAATAATAGTTATTCACGATTGACTTGACATAGAGAATAAGAAGCACCAAGTGCTAAGGATAATTTTACCAAATCACCCTTCGAATATGATAAATGTAATATCTTGAAAAATGTAATAGAAAAATGACTATAATTAATGAAAAGGGTAAATTAGGAATTAAGTGTAAAATTGTCCATTGATTTCATGAAATGGACAAATATTATTGGACATCTATTTTAGTATAGTGAACAAGTAAAAATGGTGGGAGGGAGTACTCCCTTCGTCCATCTTTACTTGTCCATTATATTATTTTTGGATGTCCAACAATACTTGTCTACTTTATGAAATCAAGAAATAATTTTACACTTAATTCCTAATTTACCCTTATTAAATCAAGAAATAATTTTACACTTAATTTCTAATTTACCCTTATTATTAATGACAGTCATTTTCCTATTATATTTTTCAGGACGTTGAATTTATTACATTCAAAGGTGATTTGATAAAATTACTCTAGTATTTACTGCTTCTTAATCTTTGTGCCAAGTCCATGGAGGACAAGTAAAAGTTGACGGTAGAAGTACTCCCTCAGTCCATTTTTACTTGTCTACTATACTATTTTGGGATGTCCAACACTATTTATTCACTTTATGAAATCAAAAAATAATTTCATACTTAATTTCTAATATACTCTTATAATTAATTATAGTAATTTTCTAAGAAGTATATGTTTTTGGACGGAGAAACGCTGTTTTCCTAAATAAGGAAAGAATTTTGTATTATTGTGGACTGATTCTCACTTAGGTCTACTTAAATTTAATTTGTCGTCAACGTGAACTAACGTCAACGCGCTTAACATTAAACAAGAGTACTCACTCTTTTTAATTTGCGTGGACCTTCCTCAAAATTGAAAAATAAAAATATTAGCTTTTTTTTTTGAAAAAAAAATGGGGATAGGGAAAGGAGAAATCGAAAGGGGATTATAATGTGAGAAATGAGATCCTCATCAACGAGGCAAAAATTCAGGTAGTCAATCAACTGAACTATTAAGATTAAAAAAAAAAAATAGTTGTGTTCTATGAGATGGAAAATAAATTGATTTTTTTTATGTCTGTTTGATAAATAGATAAAAAATATTAAGAAAAATTAAGTAATTAGATAAATAATCTTACCATATATTTGCTAAATTTCAATATACTTTGAAATAATTACATAATCTCTCGCTCTTTCACCTCCTCTTTGTTTGCCCGTTCTTTCCCTCTTTTTTTCTCCTTTTTTCTGTTATGTAATTGATATCAAATAGTTATTGAAGGTTCATTCGTCAAACATTTTCTTATGTATTTTTACACAGATAAATTAAATACGTTACAAATTTGATATTAAATATATGTATTTATACATAAATACACTAGATATATCACCTATATACTAAGATTCATCAGTGTCCTTCCAATATTAATTCTAATTATGCACGAAGATGATATATTAATATATTTTTACGTTGAACAAATAAAAGTGACATTGAATATTTGGGGGCTACTTTTGTAAAAGTACTCTTGACAAAAAAGGAAATAAAAATATGTAAAGACTTTCTAATTTACTTTACCACAATTAAAAAAAAAATATTTGAGGATTTCACATGCATGAATTTAGAAAGGGTCTGTTGTATTTGTGTAAGCTAAAAAAAATTGAACTATTATCTTTAGTCATTTTTTTATTATTAGAAAAAATTATGCAGATAAGTAAACATATAATAGTTAATTAGTTAATATAGTTATAGTTTGAATTAATCGTGGTTCGCGATAAACATTTGGCTGAAATAACAGTTTGAGTCTTGTATAATTTGTGCGATTTATACAAACATTGTGCGTGAATAAAATCGTATAGCAAAATGTGTAAACACTTTGAATTATATAGCGAATTATACAACTGCTTTGCACGAATTGTATAGCGAAATTTACAAACGTTATACAAAAATAGTGAATTTACAAATGTATACGAATGCTACGCGAATTATATAAATGTTGCTATAACTATAGTTACGAAATGTAATTATTCCTCAAATCATTTACAAGACGTAATACTAATTACTCCTTCCTTTTAAAATATATGGAACAAATTGATAAAATAAGGATTTCTAGTCGTAGAAAAACTCCTAAATCTTCCTTATTTGGTAGATTTCTACTTCTTTATTATCTGAATTAAAAAAAATATCATGCAGTCCGAAAATTCTAATTTATCATGGGTTCTGATTAGTAATATTTCTCTATATAAAACTTTTATAAATAAACAATTTATCAAAATTACTTTTAAAGTGAATTATTTTTCTTTTTATAAATTTATTATTAAATTTAATAAAACTAGTTTAATTAAATCACGTACATTTAAGAGGTTATAATTGTTTAGTTAGTAATGAAGACAATATATATTGTTTAATTAATTTGCACACGCTTATAAGCTGTTATGATGGCCCTTCACTACCAAATCTTTGGCGTGTTGGCGTTATAAAGAGATGGAGTGTCAAAAATTTATTCTCTAGACCTCACCATTCATTATTTATGGGACCTAAAATCTTAGCTAGCTTCATTTGAGCATTTACACTAGACATCGACGATCGTGTCAGTGCGGATCCAATATTTGTTATTTTTGTATCGTAATTTATGTGATATGAATAGATTTTAGAAAGTCAATTAAATTTTAATATGATTTTTAGATATTTTAAATTATTAATTATTGTGAAGTATAGTACTTTTTTTTTACATAATTTTTAAATAAAATATGTTATTCCACTTGTCCCAATTTACGTGGCACTAATAAAATTTCGAAACTCAATTCGTTTATGTCTTTTACTCTTAATTTTTTTTAATTATTATAATCTATATTACGTTTACACCATTTTTACATAACATATGTTATCCATCAATCCTTATTTATGTGGCACTTATTCGAGTGTTAATTGAATTTTTTGTGTGTTTTAAAAATGCTTTAAGTTGTTAATTCTCATGATCTATAGTATTTTTTTTAATTTAATTTTCATATATAAATATATTACTAATGTTAGTTATTTAGATTTATGGTTATGTTTACGTAGTTTTCTAATTGAATAATACATGTTATTTCTTTTTTCCCCTTTTATGTGATGTCGATAGATTAATTTCAATAATCAATTGAATTTTTTATTTTCTTTTAAAAAAAAAAATCAAACAGCTGAAGCAAGTACGTCAATGGACAAATGTCTGCTCAAGCAAACAGCTGAAGCAGACATGTCATCCAACAGCTGTTTGTTTCAACTGTTTTTTAGCCTCTTCTATATATTAGAAATACTAGTTACAGGAGGTTGTGGGAACACAGATCTAATATATGTTTTTTTTGTTGTGATACTAATAAAAAAAATTATAAGTTTTAAAAAAAATCGTTAATTATTGTAATATATAATACATTTTATGTCATTTTTGAATAATATATTGCTTACTTTGTTCTAATTTATATCGTATGTGTAAAATTTTAGCGTCAATAATTATTAATTATTGTGATTTATAGTATCTTTTACATAAACTTCATATAATGTACGTCGCTTTCTAGCCCAATATATATATTGTCATTGATAAAATTTCAAGAATTATTTAAATTTTTCATATGTCTTTTAAATTTGTTAGTTGGTAATTATTGTGATCTATAGTACCTTTTACATCATTTATGATTACATAAAATTTTAAATTGTTAATTAAAGTGATTTATGATTATTTTTTTAATATATAACATATCCAAAAAAATAAATTAAAATAAAAAAATATAAAAATGAATAAAAGTAAACACATCAACAATCAGCCGCCTGCTTCAAGCAGCTGATTTTCATACAGAAAATTTAGTGAGAACTTATTTACCATCATGTGTTTTTTCAGCAGACGGGCTAGATAAAAAATAAATGAAACATATATAAAAACCTATGTTTTTAATATAATTAATGAAAAAAATTATATTTTATAATATAAAGTTTTTGTTGATTTGCGATAGGAAAAACCTATGTTTTTAATAGTGTGAGTGCATTCGAAATAATATATTATACATACATAAAAATAAATTTAATCATACATAATAATACAAATTTTTTTATCGAAAAAGTGCGAATGAATCCCCTTAATCCTACTTGACTCCAATCTAATAAATGATAGTTAAAGAAAATAATCTTTTAAAAATAAAGTATCACGTCACAACTTAAAATCTGATTAGTTAGTCAAAGAGATTTGGTTTCTAGAAACTTAATTATAAAAATTAAACATAAATTAAAGTACTTATATAGCACACAAGTGTTAGTGAATATTTTCAAACGTCTAAAGCAAAAGGTATTGTTACATAAATTTATGACATAATCAAAACTTTGTATTAAAATAAAATAAAATAAACTCAATAGAACAAAGGGATGAGAAGTGGAACTCAGAGAAAAGGGATAAAATTAAAAGAATTAGATATTTTTTTCAACAATTTGAATAAAAATTGTTCTTTCTTATCCATCTTTCTTTTAGCTAGTTTTTTACTGCGCCTGGATCCCAAATCAACCTGTTTTCTATTTCTATTTCTTTTTTAGGTTCAATAACTTGTCGCGTGACATTCATGTATATATCGACATCGGATCGAGGTTGGTTCATCACATAAAATACTGCATCATGTCTAATAATTAAAAAATTTAAGTCGTGTACATTTACAGAATACAAAAGATTGATTTTTGATAGTGATGATTGTTTATAGTAATAATATAATATAACCTAACCTGTTATAGTAAGTTGCTATTTTTATTAGATTATTAATTATTTAGTGTTTCTCATAAAAATTTACTTGTAACTATTTTTTTACTCTAAAGAATTTAACTATGTAAAATATTTTTATATTATCAAAGCATGCAACTTTTGAATTCTTATGCAAAACTTAGAAAATCTTTTAAATGTGTACTCAATATGTCTAAAAATAAAAGTCAGAAAGAAGAATTATGAATCATATATTTGCAAAAAAGTATTTTGTCCCTTTTTGAAAAATATTTTACCACACCTAATTTACTAGCTAATTAGCTTTTTCTCTTTATCATAATTAAAATGTTTTACTATAAGTAAAATGCTAGTCATCATATTGTTAAAGTTGAGTGATACGTATCTCTTTGTTTATAACTAAAGTTATTGGATTCAAATCTCACAAATAAAGTCGTTTTTGAAAGAGAACAATTTATTCTAAAGTAGACTTTTCAGCATAAATGTCAGATAGGAAATACGAGACTAAAAAAGGAACAATGTTTTAAGCATGCAACTAGGGAGGTTTTGTATTCGAGAAAAATGGAGAAGGTGAATTGAATTTGATGGAAGAAAATCTCAAATAGATTAAATGTACACATATAAATTGGATTTTATTATATTTATTTATTAGTGATCTCTTTGTCAAAGTCAATGTTTTGGATTTTAGCTCCACCGTCTACTTTATCAAATTATTTTTCTTTGGATAATAATGTTTTAGTGAGAGTCAATAACATCACTAATGCAAAAATTAGCCTTAATAACAAAGTAATTATTATTTTCATCTCAAATTATTTATGGTATATTTCTATTTTTATGTCTCTTAAAACACATCAAGTAGAAAAAAATTTAACCATCAACCTTATTTACATATAGGGTGAGTTTGGTACGGAGGAAATATTTAATTTTTCAATATTCAATTGGTCAGTATATTTGAAAAATACTTTTTCGAGAAAAATAAGTTTCATGAGAAAAATAACTTCACTCCAAGTTTATGGTCTCCTCTCCACCCACCCAATCCCTCTGACTTCCCCCCCCTAACCATCCCAACCCCCGCCACCTCCAAATCCCTATTAATTCCCATTCCATTTCCGTCTTCGTATTGTTTTGTTAGATAATATATAAATATTTTGAAATAATATTTTTTTGTTAACCTACCAAACACCAAAAAATAAATTAAGAAATAGCACTACCCTACTTTACAAGAAAATATTTCTACGAAGTTATTTTTCATGGAAAACATTCTCCTTTGTACCAAACACAACCTATAATCTCTTTATTGAATACTTGGCCAACTTGTTTGTGTGTCGCACCTCATAATTGAAATGTTTGTAATATCAAGAACCGTTATTAGTTACTAATAAAGGTAAAAAGGGAAAGGTGAATTAATTTTATCTTAAAGATCTAAAATGACAGATAATTTGAGACTGTGCTTATGTTTTGAAATTACGAGATAGACAGGAGAGCATTTTCTGTGTCTCGATATAAGTATCATCTTAGCAAAAATCACGTCCATTAAGAAATTAATAAATACAAGGTGAAGTTTACTAAACTATTCATGTATAATAAATATCTCTTGAAAATTGAAACTATTAAGAAAATGAACTATAAGGGTACGATATACTCCCTCCGTCCATACCATTTTAGGTTTCACGCCCTTTGAATAATTAGGTAAGTTTACCATATTCCCTTCGTCCCAAATTAGTTGAATCATTGAGACTTTTTTTAATGTTTAAAATAGTTGAATTGTTTAAATTTCAAGATAAATGTTTGAAACTTTTTCCATATTTGTCATTTCATTTATTGAAGTTTTATATTTTTTAGGAGATAAATTACACTACATATTTATGATTTCACAAAGGGTAATAGTGGAAAATATAATGTAAATTTTGTCTTTGAATGTTTTTCTTAATATCTGTGCATTACCTCATAAAGTCAATTAAAATGGGATAGAGGAAGCACTTAATACTTATTTAGTGTTCACTTGAAGTCAAGTTTTCAATAGAATGTTAACAATACTTGTCCAATTTATAAAATCAATGAATAATTCACCGCTTTGTTTCTATTTTGTTCTTTCTATTAAATACTATTCACTTTACAATGTTTAGATGATTTATAATTACTAGAAGTGATATAGTAAAATTATCCCACTATTTATTATTTCTTAATTAATATGTCAAGTCAAATATGAACAAGTAAAGATAGACAGAAGAAATACAAAAATACTTTTTCTTATTTATTAAAATATAACAAGATTTACCAAACATCGCATCATCGTTAAGAAAGTTTGAATTTAAAATTTATGACTATTTGGACACATAAAATTTGAACTTGTATGAATAATGGATGAAATTAGTTGTATACATTGTTAGTGTAGTTATGTCAAAAATTTAAAATGAACTTAATATAATATATATGTGTATAATATATACACATACATACATTTATAAATGAATCATGAGCTAGATCAATGCGTGATTTTTTGGAAACTCAACGATCAACTTTATACAAAATCTATTTGTCTAGTTTTACAACATTCACCTGATTTAATAAAATAGATTTTAAGGATACGTGATATCCACCTCCAAATGAACGCTACAATATGACGACTAAACATTTCTTGAGCACCTAAACTTAGCAATATGCAATATTTGACCTCATATTCTAATGTACTTTCTTGACAGAAGGCTTACGCATTAGAAAAACAAGCAAACACGTGACTTATGAGCATTCATCTAGTATCAAGTAATGTTAAATTATTAGTATTTAATATTTATAAAGGGTAAAATACTAAATCACTATAATCTTAGTAGGTTATCAAATTACCGAATAACCCAATACTAAAAATCAAAATCAAATCAATAACCCGATTTTTTTTAAAAAAAAAATCTTTAAAAATCCATTAATATAATAACCCAATACAATAAACTAATAATATATTTTTTTTAATTTAATTTATAACAGTTTTTGGTCAGAGTCATTTTTTTTTTTTTAAAAAAAAAACGATATAAGTTGATTGACTTTTATTTAAAAGAAATGGAAAAAGAAAAAGATAAGTAACTTAAATAGTTAATTTTACTAAATCGAGTCAATATTTAAGAAATTTATTACAAAAATTACATAAATACACAACTTATGTTTACATAATTTCATATAATCCCGAGTCTTTTAAAAAATTACAAAAATATCTTAAATGATACAAAACTGCAACACTTATTGATACAAATTGCAATCCCCACTTCTCCATGTATCATAGTTAAAATCACTTGATGCTCCTACATTTTCGACATGTATCACTAGTTTCGTTTTTTGTATATAAAAAAAAAAGCTTTTTGGTAATTTTGAAAAAAATTGGTACTAAATGAAATTAACTCCAAAAAGTATGAGGTTCGTGTAAGTTGTTCAAATTTATTCCCTCAATCTTTGAGATAAGATGGGCCTTAATTGGCATGTGGACTTTCTCTGATGATAAAACGAGCCCAACATTTTGATGTAACCCATCTAATGGGCCTATTAAATTTTGGAGGGCCGAGTCATAATTTAAAATTGAAAAAACAACATAATTAGGCAAACATATGATACGTATTTACATTATACAATTATAGTTTGAAAAAATTACAAATTATAGCTATAGTTAGGGTTTTGTTGCTATACTTAGGGTTTTGTTGCTGTTTTCTCTCTCCTCTCTTCCTCTCTCTCTGCAATTTCTTGCATATATACAATTACAGTGTATACCAGCCGCATATATACAATTATTTTAACAGAAATACGTAGTCAATTCAACAGATATACATATACAATTCGCCTCTCTCCACTCTCGCTCGCCTCTCTCCTCTCTCCTCTCTCTTCTCAATCTCGTTTGCCGGATATACAAATATATATGTATATGAATTACACATATTGAATTATTTGATAGATATAAACATACAATTTGACAAATATACATATATTGTTTGCCTCTCTCCTCCCTCTCTCGATCTCGCTCGCCTCTCTCCTCCTCTCCAGGTCACATAGCTGAGGTTATATTGTGTAACTATGTAAAATATAGCTATTTGACCATATTAATTTTCAAGCCTAGGCTATTTTATGAAAGTTCCCCTTTAAAATTCTTTACTTGTATACGATATACACAAAATATCCATTATATACATTGGTTTAATAGACTTTTCGCATATATTTAAATATATACACACACATTTTAGACATTTAAATTTTTCATATTCACTTTTCGTACAATATCCATGCACATTTTTATCAGCACACCTTTTTTATACACTTTATAATTACTTTTTATACGAAAATATAGATATACATTATACACATTTTTATTAGCAAACTTTTCATATACACATCATATACATTCAAAGGTGAAAAATTATTGAGTTGAACTTGCCTAAATCTCCATTTATGCAGCCTTTAGCTGCCAGGCTAACTATAAAAAGTAAGTTGTAATTGAAGAAGAAGAGAAACTATAAAGACAAGAAGAGACGCGAGAGAGAGGCGAGAAAGACGTTTCAAAGAGGATGTTGAGTGATATATTAGGGCTTCATTATAAGTTATCATAATTTTAGACCTAAAGTATATCAAGGGTTTTATATGTTAAAGTTGGATCGTTTAAATTTTTTATTATCGCACAATGTCTTTTTATTAGTTGACGTGATATGCACGTGCAAGACACGTACACTAAAATAGACTCTCCTAAATATAGCGGTCAGTGGGTTATTTTTCTGTGAAGTTTCCAGGGTCCCAAGTGGTCTTGTTCCTCCCACCAGAGCAGGTGCATATTAACTAGTAATATAATATCTCCTATTTCAATTAAAAAAAAAAGTGCCCTTGTTTCTCCCCATTGATTATTTGTCTCAATTTATTATGATTTAGGTAAATTAATTACTTTAAAAGTAAATTTTACTTTATCTTTTTAACTTTTGAGTTAAAGAAAAAATTCATTTTTTGAGTGAGAACGATAATTCCATTAAGGTTAAAAGATAATACCCATAAGTCTTTTGAATTAGACTAACAAATTTCTTTGGCTCAAAGTCAACGAGCAAGGAAAAAAAAACATAATAAGTCGAAAGAACCTGTTTTTAAAGTTATTTTTTTTTTAATTTTGTTTTAGGTGAATAGTAGGTTTATTTTAAATATCTCCTTAAATGCTTGTAAGTTTTGAATTTCACTGTATATTGAATTTGTTTTCTTGAATTTTACAATTGATATCTTCACAAGACGAGGATAAGAATGATATATATTGAGCTGGTAAATGGGTACAGTAGAAAACATATATCATCTAGATGCATGTTGAAGGTAGATATTCAAAAAGCGTATGATTCAGTGGAATAAGTTTTTATTCAACTAGTCCTACGAAACTTGGTTTTGCTGAACGAATAACAAAATGAATTATGACTTGTGTGACAACAGTAAGCTAAAGTTCCAAATCAATGAATTACTATCAACTTAATACTTCATGTTCAGTTGATTGTAAAAAAAATTTGTATATTTTTTCAATAAAGCTAATCGTTCACTTTCACAACAAATGCCAAATTTAAAAATGTTATTACACTTCTTGCTTTGAGCAACCAAATTATAGTTTTAATAAGAATTCAAGATGTTGAACATATCTTACGAGTGCAAGTTAACTTTATGACACAGAATTTTAAGTAGATAAAAATTTAGTTGACAAGATTCAGTCCATTTTTTTTTTGTAATATAATATAATTACTATCAACATTATTATCCTCATGTGATAACTAAACGAAGAAAACGTTAAAAATTGTATATCTTTTTCTTTCCTTAACGTTAAAACTTTTTAAGTATAACTTATACAAATTATATAGTGTAAAGAGATAATTATAATTTTCCCCTACTTTTACATAGTTACATAAATCCCTTAAAAACTTATGGTCTGGCTACTTTAATTACTTTAATATCGTATACTTTAATTACTGATTCTGTTGAGATAAAAAAGGAACAAAATATATAATTCAATTTCAGTTCCATAAATAACGTTACATTAATTAATAATGAAACTTTCCTTCTTAACAACTTCTCCAATTCAAAAATTCAAAAAAATTCTCCTCTCCAATAGGATCAAATACTAATTTTATAAATTAAACTTTTCCATTTGCAACAACTTCTCAAAATTCCAAAAAAATAATAATTCAAAAAAAAAAAAAAGAATTTGTTGGGCTCATCTTTCCAAAATAAACATGCTTCAGCTTATTGTATACCCCATCTTTGTTGTAATTGATATAATAAAAAAGGCACACAACTTGATTTTGTATTAAGTATGATTGTATTTGAGATAAAATAAATAGAAATACAATTTTGTATAAAAAATTGATGTGTTTGATAGAAAATTTTATATACTTCAGCACATCTTGTCCCCCTCTTTGTCTGTTGTACTTGATACAAAAAAAGACACATGACCTGATTTTATATCATTTGAGACAAAATAAATAAAAACACAATATTATATCAACTGATATAGACGATACAATATTTTATATATATCAGCTACAATATTGCCATTGTTGTATTCGATACAGAAAATATCCAAAAAAATAAAAAAATACACATAATCTAGTATTATCATCCACTGTTGTATTTTAATACAAAATTACACAGAATCCAATATTATAGTGCACTATTGTATTTGATACAAAATTATACAAAATCCAATATTATATCATGACCTCACTGTTGAATTTGATATAAAATTACACAGAATTCCAACATTGCATCAATTACTGATTTGCTCTTCCGAATAATCCAACAAAGCATGCAATTCTCTCACTTTTGTCGTGAATTGAACATGGTAAGCTTCAATTTCTGAGTGTTTCTCTTCCACTTTCGATACCAAATAAGCACTTTCGTCAACAAAAACTGTGCGCCCTTTGTAATTGAGAGAATGCCATTGCAGGGTTTCACGAGTAAGACCAAAAACAAGGAAATTACAAGGGGCTTTGCAGCGACGGAGGATAATAGTGATCATCTTCATCTCCACCGCCGACATTCGTGAAGAAACAATAGACGAGTTCACAGAAGTATAGTGAAGAAGCGCGTCGAACACACTTGCCGGCCACGGAGAGTTACTGCCAACTGTGTCCGTTCCGATTTTCGTAGTGGGTACTGCATCCTTAGCTGTGAAGAAAGTAAGTGCAAAAGCGAAAGTGAAAGAAAAGGAACACAAGAAACCAAATGTAAGGAGAAGCAGTAATTGTTCCTGATCCTTATTTGTGAAGAGATGAGTGAAAAACTATAAACTTAGCATTACCAGCCTTTATTCGCTCTCTTTCTGTGTTTCTTTTTCAGATATTTCTTTCTGTGATTTCTTCACACGGAAGTATTTAGATGAAGAAGACAGAGAAATTGGGAAGCCTAGAAGATATATTTTTTAAATTGGGGATTCTAAATTATGTATTTGCCTGAGAAGATTTTAGGAGGAGAAATAATAATTTTTGAAATATTTAAATACGATAGAAAAAAATAGTAAAGAAGGTTAAAAAATAAGTGTAAGTAATTTTTTCACTTTTTAAATGTTTTCAAATTGTTGTTCTAGTTCAAAAAGGATAAAGGTGGCATCATTTCACAAAAACATTCTTACAACCCATTTAATTGGTGAAATGAATAAATGAAAATTATATGAGATATACAGTTTTGTTGTGTGTGAATTGCCATTCTCAATAGTCCACAATAGTGGAAGTGTGGCTACAATTTCCAAGTAGTCCACAATAGTAAGAATGGCTACAATTTACAAAGCTTTGGTAGCCATATAAATATGCTTCATTCTTTACATACACAGATGAACGGAAAGAAAAGAAAATACACTGCAATATATTATTCTCCCTTCTTCTCAGTTTTAAGCTTTTGATTCCCCTTACATATATTCTAGTTAATTCTACATTTATTTTATAACACGTTATCAGCACGAAGCTCTGCCCATTTCAAGCTATTGCAAACAGGTAAAAGGGGTAAGAATTTATTTTATCAAAATGTCTAATATTTCAAAAGTTGAATTTACTGTACTTAATATTTCTGGATCTAATTATTCATCATGGGCACTAGATGCTGAACTACATTTAGAATCAATGGGTCTGGCAGACACCATTAAAGATGAAAATAAGGCATCCAGTCAAAACCGTGCCAAAGCTTTAATATTTCTCCGCCACCATCTTGACGAGGGACTAAAATTACAATATTTGACAATAAAAGATCCCTTGAAATTGTGGAAGAATCTAAAAGATAGATACGACCACCTGAAGTTGGTCGTCCTTCCACAAGCGCGTCATGATTGGTTAAATCTAAGATTATTAGATTTTAAAAATATAACTGAGTATAATTCAGCAATGTTTAGAATTATATCACAGTTAAATTTATGCGGAGAAGAAATAACTGAAACTGACAAGCTTGAAAAAACATACTCCACATTTCCACCCGCGAATATGCTCCTGCAGCAGCAATATCGCAGTATGGGTTTTACAAAATATTCTGAATTACTTTCACACCTTCTTATTGCTGAAAGGCATAATGAATTATTGATGAAAAATCATGATAGTCGGCCCGTTGGTTCTTCGCCACTCCCTGAAGTGAATCAGGCGAATTATAACCAACGAGAAAGAAATTATGGCCCCAGAAGTGGTCGTGGCCGTGGCCGAGGTCAAAGAAAAAATCATGATAGTCGTCTCGCACCGAGGCACGACCAGCAATCTAAAAAGAAGGAAGAAAAGCCAGAAGCTTTTCCAAAGAAAAATTCAGAAAGTATATGTCACAAATGTGGAGGCAAAGGACACTGGTCAAGGACATGCCGGTCATCTAAACGCCTTGTTCAACTATATCAGGCATCATTAAAAAGAGCCGAAAATCCAGAGACAAAATTTTTGTCTGAAAATAATATGGAACATATGTATCTGGATGTAGCGGACTACTTAAATTTTCCAGAAGAAAATTTAAATATTAATGAAACTGTGAACGATGATGAGCATGATAATATATAAAATAATTTTCTTTATTTATATGTGTGCTTATGTTTTTATATCCCGTGAAAATAAAAATAATAATAATTTTTTATCTTGTCTTCCTTATTCTTATATATTTAACTTATGCAAGACTTTTCATTAAATAACACATGAGGTCCAAATAAATATTTACTTTATTATTTTTCTCTTTGAAGAATGGATATGCCTCAAATTTTATTTGGATCAATAATCAATCGCGAAGATATTTGTGTTATTGACAGTGGAACGACTCATGCAATTTTTAAAGACGAGAAATATTTTTCTTCTTTACTTAAAAGAAAGGCAAATGTTACTACAATATCTGGTAGTGCAAAAATAATTGAAGGCTCCGGAAGAGCTACTATTTTTCTGCCTAAGGGGACAAAAATCGTTATAGAAGATGCATTGTTCTCTTCTAAATCCCCAAGAAATCTGCTAAGTTTTAAAGATATCCGCAGAAATGGATATCATGTTGAGACACTAAATGAAATGAATATTGAATACCTTGGTATAACCAAGAGTGTCTCAGGCCAGAAATATATTTTAGAAAAATTACCAACTTTATCGTCTGGCCTATATTATGCAGAAATTAGTGCAATTGAAGCACATTCGATCGTAAACCAGAAGTTTACTGATCCAAAAACTTTTGTGCTATGGCATGATCGAGTAGGTCATCCTGGATCAATAATGATGAGACGAATTCTTGAAAATTCAAGCGGTCATCCATTAAAGAACCTGAAGATTCTTATGAATGACGAATTTTCATGCGCTGCTTGTCATCAAGGCAAATTAATTGCCAGACCATCGACCCTGAAGGTTGGCATTGAATCCCCAAAATTTTTGGAACGTATACATGGGGACATATGTGGACCTATTCACCCACCTAGTGGAGTGTTTAGATATTTTATGGTCCTAATTGATGCATCATCAAGATGGTCTCACGTGTGCCTTTTATCAT
Organism: Solanum rostratum; assembly: GCA_029948455.1. Lineage (NCBI taxonomy): Eukaryota > Viridiplantae > Streptophyta > Magnoliopsida > Solanales > Solanaceae > Solanum > Solanum rostratum. The sequence continues at coordinate 6,281,971 of CM057051.1, forward strand.
CCCGCAACCTGGCATTTGCGAGGCTACTGGCACAAATAATAAGATTAAGGGCGCAATTCCCAGATTATCCAATTAAATCCATTCGTCTGGATAATGCTGGAGAATTTACATCCCAAGCTTTTGATGATTATTGCATATCAATTGGGATAAAAATTGAACATCCGGTAGCTCATGTTCATACTCAAAATGGCCTTGCAGAGTCATTTATTAAGCGCCTACAATTGATAGCTAGACCACTGCTCATGAAATCAAAATTACCCATTGACGTGTGGGGTCATGCTATCTTACATGCAGCAGCACTTGTACGTCTCAGACCGACTAATTATCATAAATATTCTCCATCACAATTGGTATTTGGTCATGAACCAAATATAGCTCATCTACGAATCTTTGGCTGTGCGGTATACGTGCCTGTAGCACCACCGCAACGCACTAAGATGGGCCCTCAACGGAGGTTAGGTATATATGTTGGGTTTGACTCACCCTCCATAATTCGCTACCTCGAACCGTTGACAGGAGATTTATTTACTGCCAGATTTGCAGATTGTCGGTTTGATGAAACAATTTTCCCGCAATTAGGGGGAGAGAAAAAGGAACCTCGGAGAGAAATTGGAGAAATTGCGTGGAAAGTTTCATCACTATCTCATTTTGATCCACGAACACGCACATGTGAACAGGAGGTCCAGAAGATCATCCATTTGCAGACAATAGCAAATCAAATGCCAGATGCATTTACTGATTTGAAACGGATAACTAAGTCACATATCCCTAGAGTGAATGTGCCTATCCGGATCGAAGTCCCAAAGGGACCAGCTACCAGTATCACAGCTTCTGAATCCCAAACACGCTTGAAGCGTGGTAGACCAGTAGGTTCAAAGGATAAAAATCCTAGAAAGAGAAGCATAAAGAATGGCAAAAATGATACTACAAAAGGACTTCCTGAAGAAGATCCAGACTTGAGAAATCCTGATATTCCTGAAGAAATCAGTGAACCCGAGACTCAAGTGAATAAAGAACTTCCAATAAGTTCTATGGACAATGAGATAAGTTTAGATCGATCAAAAATTACGGTGGATAATGTTTTTGCATATAATGTTGCACTTAGCCTCATGCAAGATAGTGAAAGTCTTGAGCCTAAATCTATCGAAGAATGTCGACACAGAGATGATTGGCCAAAATGGAGAGAAGCTATTCAATCTGAATTGAATTCACTCTCTAATCGTGAGGTATTTGGACCTGTAGTCCAAACCCCTGATGGTGTAAGACCAGTTGGCTATAAATGGGTTTTTGTGCGAAAGCGAAATGAGAGAAATGATATTGTAAGATACAAGGCACGCCTTGTTGCACAAGGATTCTCTCAGAAACCCGGTGTCAACTATGAGGAAACATATTCACCTGTTATGGATGGAATAACCTTTCGATATCTCATCAGTTTAGCTGTACATGAAAATCTTGAAATACATCTAATGGATGTAGTTACAGCTTACCTCTATGGTTCACTTGACAGTGAAATTTACATGAAAATCCCAGAAGGATTCAAATTACCCGAAGCATGTACTAAGTCTCGGGAAATGTTCTCGGTCAAATTACAAAGATCATTATATGGTCTGAAACAATCAGGGCGTATGTGGTATAATCGCCTTAGTGAGTACTTGATAAATAAAGGATATATAAATAATGTCATTTGTCCATGTGTTTTCATTAAGAAAACAGGATCGGAATTTGTAATACTCGCTGTTTATGTTGATGACATAAATCTCATTGGAACTCCTGAAGAGGTCCAAAAGGCAATTGAATATTTAAAGAAAGAATTTGAGATGAAAGATCTTGGAAGGACAAAACTTTGTCTGGGTCTGCAAATTGAACATTTAGCAGATGGGATCTTTGTTCATCAATCTGCCTATACTGAGAAAATCTTAAAGCGATTCTATATGGACAAAGCACATCCGTTAAGTACTCCAATGGTTGTTAGATCACTTGAAGTGAATAAAGACCCATTTCGTCCTCCAGAAGAGGATGAAGAACTTCTTGGTCCAGAAGTACCATACCTCAGTGCCATTGGTGCACTCATGTATCTTGCTAACTCAACCAGACCTGATATAACATTTTCTGTTAATGTGCTAGCAAGGTATAGTTCTTCCCCAACGCGAAGGCACTGGAACGGTATCAAGCATATTTTGCGATACCTGAAAGGTACAATTGATATGGGTTTGTTTTATACTAACAAAAGCTGTGCAGACCTTGTTGGTTATGCAGATGCAGGTTATTTATCAGATCCACATAAAGCCCGATCTCAAACAGGCTACCTGTTTGCATATGGAGGAACTGCTATATCATGGCGATCTACAAAGCAGACAGTTGTTGCTACTTCTTCGAATCATGCTGAAATAATTGCAATTCATGAAGCAAGTAGAGAATGTGTGTGGTTGAGATCAATGATACATTTCATCGAAGAAAAATGTGGACTGAAAAATGATATCATGGTACCCACGGTCATATTTGAAGATAATGCTGCATGCATAGCTCAATTAAAGGGTGGCTTCATAAAAGGAGACAGAACGAAGCACATTTCACCGAAATTATTCTTCACACATGATCTTCAGAAGAAAGGTGATATTGATGTACAACAAATTCGTTCGAGTGACAATCTTGCAGATTTATTCACTAAGGCATTGCCAACGTCAACATTTGAAAAGCTAAGATATAAGATTGGAATGCACCGTCTCCAAAGTGTCAAATGAAGTCTTCATTAGGGGGAGTAAAATACGCGCTGTACTCTTTTTTCCTTAACCAAGGTTTTATCCCACTGGGTTTTCCTGGTAAGGTTTTTAATGAGGCAGCTAATGATGCGTATTAAGGTCATCTAGAACTTCCCTTTTACATGGACAATTCAGGGGGAGTGTTGTGTGTGAATTGCCATTCTCAATAGTCCACAATAGTGGAAGTGTGGCTACAATTTCCAAGTAGTCCACAATAGTAAGAATGGCTACAATTTCCAAAGCTTTGGTAGCCATATAAATATGCTTCATTCTTTACATACACAGATGAACGGAAAGAAAAGAAAATACACTGCAATATATTATTCTCCCTTCTTCTCAGTTTTAAGCTTTTGATTCCCCTTACATATATTCTAGTTAATTCTACATTTATTTTATAACAAGTTTAATATTGTACAATAGTATTCACACTTATTTTTTATGAAATTCTTCATAAGAAAGTAATATATCCTGTTAAAAAAAAGTCTTTCGTGCAAATAACTTTGGATAAATAAATCAACTAAAATCATTTTATCTAAACTATCTCATTATCAAATATAATTTTTTTTTATCTCGAAATTATTATATCGTGACGAAAATGTAAGCCAGATATTTTTGTAGCAGTGGATAATGCAACGTGTATTTTTACAACGTGTCAAGTGGATTACGCTGATGACAACCGCACCAGAATATCCCACCGACGCCAAATACCTCAATTCTACTTTACCCATTTTCCCGAAAAGTATAAATACCTACCATTCTTCACCATCCAATTTTTCCTTGCCCTAGAAACTTCCCCTTTTCTCTTCAGCCGCAACGCATTACTCTCACCTATAATCCATTAATTCTCTCTTGTTTCCCCCTGAATCAGCTCAATTTAGCTCTATTTTTGCCTAAAATCTGTTCAATTTGAAGTTTTTTCGACCGAAAATGGTAGTTTATGTGAGGGTTTTGTTTGGCGGAGTACAGTGAGGTCATGGAAGCTTTGAAAGGGCCTGTTTTGGTGGAGGTTGATGTGTCTAAGCTTATGGGATCGGAAAGTTTCAGCGGCGGTGCTCGGAAATTGGAGAGGTCTTCTGTTGCGGTTCCTCCTTCTATTGACAGGATCAGTGGTTCTGTCAGACGAAAAGGTATCCTTTCCCTTTTTGTTAAATTTTTTTCTGGATTTAACTCACATAAGAGATTTTTACACTATTTGTCTGGTAATTGTGGTTTTACCTTATACTCGGTCAGCTACCATCTTTTCTAGGTCGATTGTGTGAAAAAAGGAAAAAGAAAAAACTCTTTTGGGTTGAATATGGCCATTTTTCTCTTTACCAGTAGGAACTGAGAATTTTGTTATTTTTGAGTTTTTTGATAAAAGTTAGCTTTGGTCCTTCTTGTACAGTCTAGGGAGGTTCAGTGTAGCGTAAGATTTTATGGTAGATAGATATTACAAATTACTAATAACCTTAGCATATTGTCTTGAACTAACCAAGAAAGCTAAAGACTGTTAGTTTCAAGTTAAGATGTTGAAGTATCTTGAGATGATTTTTGCAGTTGATATAGCCAAGTCTTTATGGGAAATAATTTTGTGCATATTGATCTTTCATGATCTGAATGATATTTCTAACTTTTAATAGCTGGTCAACTATCTCAAAAAAGAGTCCGGGTACTGTCAAGAAATAAATTATGAAGTAACATAGTGCACAAGTAGGGGTGTCAAATGGGTGAGTTGGTTTGAAATTGGGAATGTTAAAATGGGTTGGGATAGAAATTGGGTTGGGTTATGATTCGCCCAAACTTACTTTGGGCTCAAACGGGTTGGGTTGAAATAGGCTAAAATTCGGGTTGGGTCAACCCGTCCAATTTGATCCACTCAATCTTAATAATTCTAACATATTATTATTTCTTTTTTATAATCACAAGTTGAATTTCAACTTAAAAAGTAAAATGAAAAGTTACAAATTGGTAGATAAATGATAGAAAATATACATTATATCAATGCAAGTGAAGAGTCTTAGAACGGGTTGAAATTGAGGATTAAATTGGGCTCGATTGAGGATTCTTTTGATATGAGTTAAGTCTTGAATGGGTTGGGATTAAACCCAATTAAAATTATCCTGAGCCCAACACATAAAAAATTGGGTGGGTTGGGCGGGTTTATCTACATTTGAGCTTATTTTGACACCCTTATGTATAAGGTTGTGGAAGTTACTAATGTAGTTCATCACATGACAGTTTTGATCTTACCAATGGGAAGGGTGATTTTCTAGTAAAAAGATTGCATATGTGTCCTTAGAACTGTTTATAGTGTTCTAATTCCCGGAAACCATCGAGGCAGGAAGCAAAAATGCAAATGCATGTATCTGTTTTGTATTGGTATTTCTTTTGCAGCACTGAAGCAGGCAAAAGTCCAGACCTGGAAACATGTTAAAGTTATACTGCTAGTTGTTGCATCGTATTTAACTCGTTATTCACAATATGGTTATGTGAGATGTGATTTGTGCTGTTAAAACCTCAGAGCTAGCTCTATGGACTAAGGTGCCCCAGAGTGAATTTGCTGGTCATCCATCCAGACATCATGTTGAGGATGCTTCAGAAGACCACACTGTCGGGAAGACAAATACTATTCTTCCACTGACTCTTGGGCTAGAGGCTACACAGTCAAATCGGAATTTTGGGAAGGTGGGGAGAAATAGTACTTCTAGTTCTAAGAGATCACGGATAATGCAGATGGATGTTCCTGTAAATAAAACTGGTGAAGATGGAAAAGTCATTTCTACTGAGATTTCAACAAATACTACAAATTGCAAAAATGGAGGTAATACCAATTGTGTTTGTATGTCCTTTGACATAGTTATCCAATCTTAACTTCAGTTATGATATGCATTCACAGATGACACTGGAAATGCCTATGGTTCATGTATCTAGGTTTGATTTCAAATATTTCTCCTAATTGATACTATTTTTTGGTCAAAATCTACTCCATTATAGTGCCTGAAATTCCTATGGATCCAAAAACTTGCAACAGAAATCATGTGTCTAGTATTTCCGGTGTGCACCTATTTGGATAGAGCTATTATTCCTTGGTTTTCCTTTTCCATTTTTCCTTCTGTAATGCGTTTTCAGGATTTCCAGTGCCATTTGCAAGTTGAGCTCATGGTTTTAATATTTGTTTCTGATATTCGAATGAGTCAAAAGCTTGCACCTGGAAATCGTGTGTCTAGTATTTTCGGTGTGCACACCTATTTGGATAGAGTTATTATTCATTGGCTTTCCTTTTCTGTTTTCCTTCAGTAATGAGTTTTCAGGATTCACAGTGGCATGGAACAAGTTGACCTCATGGTTTTAATAATTGTTTCTGAAACTCGAATGAGTCAAAAGCTTGCAACAGAAGTCATGTGTCTGGTCTTTACAGTGTGCACCTATTTGGATAGAGCTATTATTCCTCTGCTTTTCCTTTTCTGTTTTCCGTCAGTAATGCATTTTCAGGATTCACAGTGGCATCGAACAAGTTGAGCTCATGGTTATAAAAATTGTTTCTGAACATCACCACATTATGCCTTGTGTTAGTTATGCTTAACTTTAAAGAAATCAACAAATATTAGTTTGAGAAAATAAGATTCCAAAAGTTCCCCTTTCAAGAATTGCACTTCTTTCTGATTAATTTTGTATTAGTTTGAGCAAAAGGCTGTTGGACGTTGCCCCCATGCCATTACCTCATTTCCTTATAGGCTCCCGAAACTTCGTTCTTTACGAAAATGGTACGCTTCTTTCTCTGGGCATTGTATATATTCAAAAACATTGGTGGCAACCTACTCCTACACGATTCAGAGTATATGCCTCTCATTCTCCTTATTCTTGAAGAGCTGTATGGACAAGGTCGCTTTGAAGTCAATACAGGTTGAATCATCTCAACAGACTGTAACACTAATAAAATCCTGTGTAGATAGAATCCAGAATTTCGATGCACCAGGAAAAACTTTCCAAATATATCATCAAATCAGAAAAATATCATGTGAACCTGTAAAGATTGAATAAGGAATCCACCCTGCAATCTTAATTTTCATTGCATTTTTCTTTGGGAGCAGCTTCAATTGTAGATAGCGAATGTGTAGATGTGTTCACCTGCTGAGTTGCTGTATATGCTGTTACCAATTTAGATTATGTTGAAGCTAAAATTTTATCTTCTATGACATTCAAGCTAAATTTCTTTCTGTTTAAGACTAGATATGTGGTTGTTGTGTTGCCGAGGGACTCGCTTCTGATCGTCCTCGGAGCGCATTGCTGATCAATTGGCTACGATATGTTGTTGATTGTATTTATCTGGCTTATAGGAATGTTTGGATCACTAGAACAACTGCAACACTTGTCTAAAGAAGCTTAAAAATGTAATTAGATTATGGCTTGTTCGAATGCTTCACGTGCTAAGAAATATGATTCAGATGATTGTCTAATTTTGCAATGTCACAACCAACCTGATGAAACTTTGGACCAAGTGTAGTACTTATTAAGCAATTTTCCCTCTTCCTTCTATTCAATAAAATACTAAAAGACAGATATTAAAGAAGTGATGGTATCAAATTATAAAGGTAGAGAGATGGGGTCATTATCCACCGAGTTTTGAACCGTGCGCCAACTGATCCTTGGAGATCTCTTGGTTATCTAAAAAGAAATGATCGACGAAGTATTTTGAAGGATATATGTCAGCCTACTTGATCCAAAAAAAAAAATGTCAGCCTCTGATCTCATTGGGGGGCCTCCTGTCTGTACTCTGTTGAAATTTCTCCTGAAGTGCAAGTTTATAGAATATACATCAGAATGTAGATACCACTTAGCGACAATGTCAAATTTGTGACAGGGAGTTGGAATCTTCTACTAACAAGATTAAGCTGATGATGGGCCTGCTTTAATATTTTGTATGGCATTTAATATGTACTGCAAGAGTCTGTTAATGAAATGGTGGTGGAGGTATGCTACAAGTAGTTGGAAAGAGGGAGTGAATGCCAAGTATGAGAGGCAAGACAGTTGGAGTACAAACCAGAACAGTGCCCCTTATGGAGTTGGACCTTGGAAATATATCAACAACTTGAGAGATGAATTCTTCCTAGAGGTGTCCTTTAGAATTGGAAATGGCAAACAGTTAAATTTTGGAAGGATAGGTGGCTTAACAATTAACCTCTCAGCATTGCCCATCCTACCATTATCAGGGTAACCTCTGATCTAGACTCTTTAGTGGCCCAAAACAGAGAAGATGGAATCTGGGCACACCACTTCAAGAGGAACATGCAGGACTGGGAGCTGGATGAGCTCATTGACTTATTCAGAGTTCTAGAAGGAGCTTCAATATCCCCTCATATGCCAGATAGCTTTAAATCGGGTAGCTCTGAAAAATGAACATGTACAGTGAAGGAAGGATATAGTAATTATTATTATCAAATGATACGGTGGATTCCTGGCCTCGGAAACTGATTTTGGAAGACTAAGCTACCACCAAAAATCAAGGGTTTCATCTGGACATTCCTCAGAAATGCTATCCTTACCTTGGACGACATAAATAGTAGGAAGTTTCAGCTTGCGAACGCATGCTTCATGTGCCACAAAAGCTTGGGGTCAGTGAATCATTTGTTTCTGCATTGCCCAGGTGGCAAAAGATCTTTAGAATACGTTCATCTCACTACTAGGTATAAACTGGACTCCTCCCCAGGATATCAAAGAAGCAGCGGAAAGCTGGAGCCTAAAAGAAGTTGACAGCTCTATCAAGAAGACCTGGCAAATGATTCCCGCATGCATTTTTTGGTGTATTTTGAAGGAAAGGAATCTCAGATGTTTTGGTGACATCTCAACTCCTAGCAGTAGCTTGAAATCTTTGTCTTTTTAACCTATTTAGTTGGAGCAATCTATCTCTGTAAATGATATAATTCCCCTTTTAGATTTTATCAGCTCCCTCAATATGGTTTAGAGATCATTTTTGGCTTATATGGTTTAGAGATCCATTTTGGCTTTCTGGTTAGCTCCCTGACTTGGAAAAGGATTTTTTGTTCTCAGGAGTTAACCATGATTTTCTAATGTAACTACTGTGCATCCACTTGATGCCTGATAATATAACATCTTCATTCAAAATAAATAAAATGTACTTGGGTTTGCATGCTGATAACCCTTGAAAGGGCGGGGTTAATAATTTTCTGTTCAGCTTTCATTCATATTGTTCCTATTCTTTTATGTGGTAAAACTGTCTCAGATGTTTATATCTTTATAAGCATCTTTGAATTATCTGTTCTGCAGAGGTCTGTTTCTTAATTGTTCTTAAGTTACTGTTTCAGTTGTGCTGGTGACATGATCTGTTTCTGTAATCTGTTCTTATTTTATTAGAGAGGACTCAAATACTTAAGCAAAGGCAGAATTCTAGTGGCAAGCGAAGTGATAAAAGAAATGGCAAAGTTACCAAAAGTAGTTTCTCTTTGAAGAGCTTGGTTGGCTTCAGTTCAGCTGCTGGAGGAAGAAACTTTCTTGGTATGTGTTGTTTCATCTCTTCCAAAGACCTATCAAAACAAAGAACGCCGTTTTTCCTTTTTAAAAATTTTAGATCACCCCCTGGAAAATAAAAATCGAATTCATTTTTCAACCTTCCCTTTTTTCCACTTTTACATGGCTCCCATCCTTTCTTTTTCCAAGGTTTTGTGCTATGTCAATTGATGATGCACTTTTTTTCCCTTTAGGATGCTTTACACTGCTAACTCGCATCATCTCTTTTCTTCTCGAATTCATATTTTCAGACAAGGTAAATTGTGTAGTAACAATGTGTTTTTGTTCTTGAGAGCTTGTGTATATCTGTAAAATTAAAGGCTTTGCCATGTAACACAAGTTATCCAAATCAGTGCGTGTTCAATCCTTTTCCATCATCGGGAAATCCTTCAATTTAAATGCTAGAGTTTCCTCCGGGAAATTTCACTTTCCAGTTTCGAACCTGGTGAATAGTATTTTCATTGGTCTACTGATTTTTGATGAAGTTTTCACTGTAATATTGACTGAATTGGGATATGGTTGGTTCAATGATTTAAGTACCAAAATGTAAAGCATACATTTGATGCAAATGTACTTGATAATCTTTCTCAACTAAATCTTATTAAATACTTTTTGCAGATGCATGTGTTTACCATGTTTTCTGAAGGAAATATACAGAGCTAAGCAAAATTAGTATGATGAGTGCATGCAAATCACCATGTCAATGAAGACTAAATTACTCCTTCCCCCCCCCCCCCCCCCCAAAAAAAAAATGAAGGCTTAAGTTACTTGTAACTTTAATTTGGAATTAACTGCTAATTTAGCAGTCATTTCTGTGACAAAATATCTCAGCCAAAACCTGGAAGAGTCTCAAAGTCACTGCATTTATGTCAGATGTAATTTTATAGAAGATATTGTGACAACCTAGCCAACTGCGGAAGGCTGCACTTCCGCACTAGCACATCATGTTTTACTTGTTTTATGCGGCTTTTGGACTCGAAATTATCTGGGTAAAACATAACAATCCATCTGAACATGTCCATATGATTGACCTTTATTCAGTAAAGTAACTCATATAAAGTCTGTCCACACTAGCTTTTCTGTACCCTCAGGTTTACTTCTTGATTTCTATGTATGTAGTCATAAAGTATGCTGTCAGTTGTCACTACTTTTTGCTTTACCCTGGAACTTATTCGCTTGATCGGTACATTCTTTGGTTATTCTTGGTGTTAAGTATTTACCAATTTGTTGTCCCATAAATGTTCTGAACAAATAACAAGGGCTATCTGATTCAGGAATGTATGGCTTGAAATCTGATGTCATGGATGTTACAAAAGATGTAGATGATCTACCTTTGAACGAACTACTTGATGGAAGTTATAAGTGTGCACTTTCTCCCAAAGATAAGAGGAACAAGGCTTCAAATTCAAGTGAGAGTCTCATGCAGTTGGTTAGAAATGCGAACTCCATGCTTCGCCACCAGAAGTCTGTACAAATGCAGAACTGTTCTACTGTTGATAGCAAGCTCTCTTACGTCCATTCCAATATCAGCTCTTCGTCACCAAGTCAAAATGGTGGAGACAAGGAAGAGACCAGGACAGATAATCTGTCTACTTCCGATCAGGTGAGTGTTTAAGGTTATTTATTACTGAAACTGAATCTTGACAGTCGACTTGGTCAAGCAAGTCTGCTTTGTGTCCTAAAAGGATTACTTTCTTTGCTCTAGAGGGAATTGTTGAGTTTGAATATAGATGTACAAGGTCAAACCATCTATCTTCGGTATGCATATGGACATCAGTTACTTTACCTTTTAAGTAAAATCTACACATTAGAAACTCTGCGAAGTACTAATAATCACAATAACCCGCAACTAGAATTATCAAAATAATATTTGAGGAAATTGTAGCCAAAGAAAAAAAATGAGTCTTTCGATACCAATGCCACATGAAATGGGACACCATTTTCAGGTTCACAAGGTAAAAAAAGAAAATTTCAGCAATCTCCTTTTTTTAAAAAAAAAAAAATAAATAAATTAATGTCAGTATCTGCAAAAAGCTCATAATCTATGTTATGTTTTTCTTTTCTTCTCAAAGGTACAGGAATACAGTGGCAAGGTGCAATCAGTTGCGATGATGTGTCATTCTCCATCATATACACCAAAGGACATGTTGGAGCGCCTCGCACTCACTCCATCCAAGGATTTGGATTCTTTACTTGTGGATACGGTCAAGCTTCCGTCTTCAAGAAATAGCAGTGATCTTCGACTAAGCAAGTCATCATCTCAGCGAAATGGCTTGCCCCCTTTTCCTTGGTCACATACGTGCTCTGGGCATCCTAAAACTGTTCCTGATTCAGCTAAATTATCTACTAATAAGATGGTTTGTCAAGGTAGATGGGTAAGAGTGGAAAACACTTTGACTCCTCTGAAAGGTTCTACTGGTTTCCTTGAGGAATTGCAATCACTCACTGACATTCACAAACTAGTTCCAACAGGAGTTCAAGTGTCTGGGCCTTCAAAAAAAGAAAATGCTTCAACAAACCGTGATAGTCTCACGACATGTGAAAGAATTTCATCATCAATGGCAACCAGCAACACTTCAGAAGTTCCACCAGGTAAATTTCTCAGGGGCTCGAGTATAGGAGTTCCACATTTTTTGATAATGAATTGTGGTTTTGTACTTTCGGCATTCCACTAGAGGGATTCGGTGTAAATCTCCCGTGTGTTGCATGTTCTCTGGCTCTCTGTTTGGTATTCTTTGAGTTTCTATGTGGAGCTGTAGGCACTAATCAGAAAGTTATTTTATTTCAAAATCTGGCCATCTCAAAGTTCCTAGAATGATTTGTAGTTTATCTACCATTATTGCCGACACGGACTTCATATGATCAATATGTATTCTTGGAGTTTCTACGGAATATCCATCATGTTACATTCTTTAAGTTACTCTATGATTGCTAGGTTTATTTAGGTTGTCGAGCATCATGTTAGAAGTGTAAACTTTTTCAAAAATTATGCTGTATGATATCAAGAAATATCCAGTACGGGACATGCATTGATGCACATTTTCCATTTAGCTTCTAAGAAGTGTTAGATCTTGACAAACTCTATTTCATGCATGTTGTGCTAGACGTTTTTATCCTTATGAAGCTCATATTATATCTGATGATAGTAGCTGAATCTCCAGGGGTATTGGCTGCTGCTGAGACACTTTGCAAGATTGCTACACATTCGTTAAAGCAGAACACTGAGGTAACAACCAAATCGCTGAAGAAACCTTCTCAGAAGGGCATGAGAGCATGTAAATTGACTGAGAAATCTGAAAATCAATTCATAGCACCAAAACCAGTGATGGGATCAAATAATCTGGTTGAAATCGCCGATGGAATGCTTCCATCGAAGAAGCTTCGTCTTTCTGTGAACTTCAAAAAACCTGATAGGAAAGGACCAATACCTTGTTCAACTGAATCAATAAGATCAACTACCGTCAAATCTTTTAGGGAGTCAGAAGGTCTCAGTAACAGCTTTGTAAATAAACCAAATATGATGTCACCATATACAAGGGTGATGGATAAGGCTTGTAGTAGTAACGACCAGAAGCTGAGGAAGTAGCCAACGGAGTGGAGCCAAGGAGATGACAGAAGCTTATGTAGTGGGTCAGACAAGAACCCTTACTGTTGCATTTGTCTATTCCTTCTAACTGCTGTTAGACATGCAAATTATGGTAGGATTTGTATAGCCTGTCACATGGAAGAAATGGATGCTGTAATCTTATGCTGGTTTGGGTTTAGGGTTTAGGTTGGGGTCCATTGTGCTTGTATCATTACCTGTAACATGGAAGCCAGGTACATCGGAGACGATTTCAGTTGCCTCAGTGTACATCATTGATGAGGCGAAATGGTAGAAAAGTTGTCTCTGTAGCCTCTGGTATTCCGGGGACATTCGTTGCGTGTGTAAATGTATACATTATGTAATATTTATGCTCTGGACAGTTTCATACTCATTTTGTGCTCATCTTATTTTATCTCCTCTCCCTGCTTTTCTGTTTTCTCTATCGGTTGATACTGGCAATGGTTACATTCTGGAGACTTATTTCAAAGTGGTTTAGGTAGGTCAGATGGACTAAAAATTCTTGTGTGGTTCGAAAGATAGAAAGTTAATGAGGAGGAAATCGAAAGTAATTTCATTCTCAAGAAGAGGTGGGTGTATGACCACCCTCGAGGAGGACTCTTTCTTTATGCCGTATCAAGACCTATGCTTATGTATACAATTACATTTTGCTTAAAACCCCTATTAGTTTTACCTTCTATTTATCTTTGTATGCTAATTTTATGGAAAAAAATTTGGTTGAAGCTGACAACATATGCTTTTAGAAATTTTAATCATTCAATAGGAGAACTAAATAAATGGGTTTAACAACAATTATTGGCTCATTAACTGAAGTTAAAAAGAAGTGGGATCAAGACTCAACGATTCACTAGATTTAGGAGAACAACAATCATCCATTGTGAGATTTAACCATACTTTCTTTTCCTACTACACTATTGGGAAAAGAATAGCATATGTTTAAACATAAAATAAAGGGTGGATTTCAAAAATGTCATTTTTAGTTTATGAAATTACAAGCCTATACCAAGTTTATTTAAATTACCTAATTTATACCAACTTTTATTAAAAAGTAGGAAAGAGAGTATTTTTTTTTTATGATAAAGTTGATTAAAGTGTGATGTGATATGTGGTTAAGAGGAAGAATAAATTAATGATATTTAAAAGATTTAGAAATTGATGTTTGTGATGGGTTTCTTGTCTAATATTATTTTATTTTTTTATAGTTGACAAAGAAGTATTATGTCCTTCCCAATTGTAGAATACAATTTTCAATTTGTAAACGTAATGTGAACCGTAAAAATGATTGAACTATGAACCAAAATATTTTGTGTTCCCGGAAAAAATTAGTGTTACGTATAATTCATAATGTGAAGGTAGACAAAAATTTACAATATAATAAATTTAATTGTTATTTTTTTTAAAAAAAAAATAAAAAGGGAATTGTAGTGAATTACATGGAATTAAATATTTATTAATATGTTCCTACATATTTGTCTTATTGTACACAATTAAAAAAGGTGATGTTTAAAATTGTGGTATTTTGAAATGTATTTATGGAAGATGTATTGAAAAGAATTTTTGGAAGAAGACCCATCAAATCCATTTAATTGATTTGATGGGATTATGACAACCTCAATCCCCCTATGAAGGGATTGCCCCAAAAATGCGTACGGTAGGGGCCTTTGTCCCCCATTTTTTCCATGATTTTTTTTTACCCAAAGGATAAAGTGGATGGAATGTAATTTTGTGTATTTAATAAGTTATTGACCATGTGCTTATTTCTTGGACACAAAATTTATACCAACTTTTATTAAAAAGTAGGAAAGAGAGTATTTTTTTTATGATAAAGTTGATTAAAGTGTGATGTGATAGGTGGTGAAAAGGAAGAATAAATTGATGATATTTAAAAGATTTAGAAGTTGGTGTAGGAAATGGGTTTCTTGTTTAATTTTTTAATTTTTTTTTAATAATTAACAAAGAAGTAGTATGTTCTTCCCAATTGGAGAATAAAATTTTCAATGTATAAACGTAATGTAAAGCGTAAAATGATTGTACTATGAACAAAAAAATTTGGTGTTCACGAAAAAATTAGTCTTACGTATAATTGATATTGTCATAATAGAAAAAAATTTACAATATAAAAAAATAATTGATAATACAATTTTTTATTAAAAAAAAAATAAGAAGGTAATTGTAGAAAATTTCGTGGAATTAAATATTTATTGAGATGTTCCTACATATTAATAATATAACAATGATAAATATTTTCCATTAGTGAAGAGACCAATTCCAGTTGTTTGGTGTTGTTTGTGGTATACAACATGGGTTCCATATTGGTTTTGTGAAGGATTTATAAAAATTGGTAAGGAGGTTAATTATTCATCCCATTGGACATATACGTGTGGGGTAATTATGCATAGTGCCTGCATAAACGTCACGAAATATCACAAACATTTATTTTATTTTTTTTGGGAGTGAAGATACTAATAGTATTTCTTTGGTATACTTGTGATATTACGAATGGTTTTCATTTAGGTGTAATGGGGATGTTGTGAAATAAATTTAAAATAAAAAACATGTCAGTACGCATAGCTTTAACCTGGGACAGTGAAACATGCAAATTTACACCAAATAACAATTGAAAAAAAAAAACAACTAGAACGAAAAAATGGAAATTTAATATTAAAAATCAATCCACTGGGAAAAAAAAATATACAACATTGTTCACAAAATCTGCGGGGGGGGGGGGGGGGTATATTATGTCCAACAATACAATTAAAAACTACGATTTCCTCCTCGGAACATACTTGGATGCCGGTACTCTTTCACTTTGTCCAACATGCTCAACCTGCCTCCTCGGACCACCAAAACGGCTGACCACCTTCCCCGTCACTTCACTTTCACTTATGGCACCATTCTCATTTTTTTTGGTGCCATAATCTCATAATAAAGTGCCATAATATAATCGACAGAAGGCTGGGTCAAAAGACTTTGATCCGATCTGAACATAATCATACCCATTAGCTATACCAAAATAGCTAACATACCAAAAACCATCCCGTTACCAAATTAGCATACAACCTTACCATCAGCAATACCATATAAAAATACCAAATCTGACAATAATGAATAATACCATAAACTACACCAGAAAAATTACATCTTTCATACCAAAAAACAGTAAAAATGAACAAAACCATACAAACTACCATCATGCATACCAAAACAGCAAACATAACAAAACCATCCAATTACCAAATTATCATACAAACTTACCATCAACAATACCATATAACATACCAAGTGTGACAATAATGAAGAATACCATAAAATGCACCAAAAAATTACATCTTTCATACCAAAAATCAGTAAACATGTACAAAACCATACAAACTACCATCATGCATACCAAAAATAGCAAATATACAAAAAACCATCTCATTACCAAATTAGCATACAACCTTACCATCAGCAATACCGTATAAAAATACCAATTCTGACAATAATGAATAATACCATAAACTACACTAAAAATTTACATCTTTCATACCAAAAATCAGTAAACAAAAACAAAACCATACAAACTACCATCATGCATACCAAAACAGCATACATAACAAAAAACATCCAATTACCAGATTAGCATACAAACTTACCATCAGCAATACCATTATCCCCAAACCGACATCCATAGTTGGACACCATAAAAAATACCAACTCACAGCCATGCCTAAAACCAAAAAAAAATACACCAACATTTGCAATACAAACAAACATTTGCTGCCAAAAAAAAAACAAATTAAATACAAACAAGAGGATATACAGCACATGCTAAAGTCAAAGACCCCCTAATTAGCAGTTGCAAACAAAAAATAAAGGCCATCTAACAGTGAAGGAAAATAACAGTGAAAGAAGAACGACATGGGATGCAAAAAAATTCAAAAAAAAAAGGTTGAGATAAGCTTTACACAAAATGGGAGATGACCATTACTTGAATCTTAAGATTATTGAAAGCAACCCGCAATACAAAATACCAAGAACCCACTGAAAGAACAACAACAAATCCAAAAAATTTCATAACTTTCGAAAATAACCAAAAAAGAAGTTGGAAGGAAGAACAACGACATTGAGTGCAAAAAAAATTAAAAAAAAACGGGTTGAGATAACCTTTACAAAAAATGGGAGATTGACCATTACTAGAACCCGACTCAAAACGAAAACCAAAAAATAAAGTTCAATAAATACATACCTGAAGATGAAGGAATGTTGTGAAGAAGAAGGAGAGAAATTCTTGCTAAACAAATAATAATACAACAAAGAAGAAGATGAAAAATCAATTTTAACATAGTACATTTTGTTTATTAAAAAAAAAAAATTGATGTGGTGCATTTAATAACCTCTGACCGCATTTAATGCTTCATTTAATGAAGTCTGACCCGCATTAAATGCGGGTCTACATCACCTTGTCAAAAATTAAAAAAAAAAAAGGAAAATTCATTATTTTAATTAAAAATTTAGAAATTTGGACTTGGTAAATATGTAAATTAGTTGGTAGAAAAGTAAATAAATTGGTAAATGTAATTTAAGGGGGCAAACTTGTATATTTTCTTAAAAGTTTACTAAAATAAACATGTTTACTAGAAAAAAAGGGAGACATTTTTATCCAATTAAATAACAGTACGAAAATTTTTGGATCAAACTATTAATAAAGGATATTTTATATAATTTTATACAATTTAAGTGCAGTTTTTAACGAAGAATATAAAGGACAAATAGACAAGGAAAAGTATTTTAGCTTTTCTTTTTTCATGAGGGGACGTCTCATTGTAAAATAGAAGAAGACAATAAGATATGCAGTTTCATAACAGCTATCAAATAATAAAAGATACAAATATGTATGAATCACTCTCCACATCTCAGAACAAAACATGAATAGGCTACTAACTTATAGTGTGTTTGATATAATGAATTTTTTTTTTTGAAAAATAAATAAAAATATTACTTATCTTTAGATGCTTGACAGGTAAATTAAATAAAAACTCATGTACTATTATGTAATCTAATAAATATTTAACTTGGAATGAAAGTCATTTTCCTGAGTATAAAAGAATCTATTTGGATAATACAGTTGAAATCACACAATTAATTAAACAAAATTACTTTTTTGAAAAACAATTAATTAAAACTAGAAAAAATGGATGCGTCTGCCGGGAGTCGAACCCGGGTCTATTGCTTGGAAGGCAATTATCCTAACCGTTGGACTACAGACGCTTGTTGTTTACGTTTACTTACCTTTTTATTTATCTAACATAAATAACTAAGAATCTTGAGATCTCTCTAAGTTATCATGAAATAAATAAAAGTACCATTACATAACTTGTGTTACTCATGTAAGACACAAAATAAAGTCTTTCACTGGACCAAACATATGATCATGGTCATTTAATAATTTGTTCAAATTTCAACCTACAACTTCTAGTCCTTTTTTTTTTTTTTTTTGGTATTACAACTTAGAGTCCTTGAAATTCATATATGTACATGGTAGTAATCTCACTGAGAATATGACCTTAAATAGAAAAGAGTGGAGGTTGCATATTAGAGTAGAGAGTTAATAGGTTAGTTGGGGTAGGTCGTTAAATGACTTTGTGATATAGTAGGTTAGTAGGAGTAGTGATGTGAATGTGTTGTCATACTATCATGTGGTTTTCCTTATTAGTCGCTCTTTCTATTCGCTTTCTTTTTCTTTTCTTTTCTCATATCTAGTTTATTCTGCTTATGGGTTTTTGGGACGAGGATTCTCATGAAACAGCCTCTCTACCTTTATGAGGTAGTGGTTAGGTCAGCATACATTTTACCCTCCCCAGACCCCATTTGTGGGATTCCATTGGGTATGTTGTTGTTGTTGTAGTAGTAATTCCACCCTTAAAAAGAGAGATACAAGCTAACTTCTCCTACCAACAAGATGAGAGCAATGTATCATGCATATATGTTCATGTGTGTACAAAGAATTTAAGTTGAACGCTTACACATACATCTAAAATTGACATAAGTTTTCATTTAAACACCTCAACGAAAATACGTTTCAATTGAACACTCAACCTATGAAAAGACTGTCCTATTAGACACTTTTTTGACAAAATAGCAACAACAACAACAAAAAAAAAAAGACTAAAATTAACTGATTACAAGTGGCATTTTGAGTTGATGGAAGTCCATTTAAAAAAGAATATGAATATTTTGTGGGTAAATAGGAAGTAAAAAGAGACAATAAACCTGAAATGTCACTTGTGAATACGAGAAAAAGGTAACACAAAACAGCAACAAGAAAAATTGCTAAGTCTTCATGCATTGAATTCTTGTATTTATTTATAAAGTGATAATTACAGCTCAAAAAGATGAATAGAGCAAAATGTCAAGAATGAAGAAGAGTCATTATTTTTCAAAGATCAATGGAGGCCCCCTAATTCTTTGGTACTCATTCTACAACCATCTGCTATGAACTACTTGCATATGAGTTATTATAATACTGCTGCACCACCAGGACTGATGCTATTGTGGAGAATTCCGGTGAAGTCAACAAACTCCCGATTGGCCCGAGTTCAGGGCAATCAATCCTTTGGCTCAATGCAAGAGGTAGTACACCATTAGGCATTCGACCAACCAGAAACAAACTGCATCGACTGTAATCACGTAGGATAGTGATTGTTTCCGACACATTTCTAACATTCTTCTCTTCGTATTTAATGGAACTGTCATCTGATATACTCGTTCTGAAAGCAGCGAGAAACTCCTCATCAGCAGAGACTAATGTTGCAGCAGGAGTGCCATCTGTATTTATTCTTACTATCTCTTCTGATGAATCTGACTCTACTAGGAATCGAATGACTGTTAACTCGACTCCTGGATGCTCAGCCATACGAGCCCCATAAGCAAGTGCTTCATGATCATCATGGCCCCCAAAAAATAGAACGGTAATAGAAAAGGAAACGTTACTTGCAGATATCTGTGCAGTACCACCAAGTCCACGATCAACAAATATCCCCACTGAACATGAAGCATGTTCAAGAACCCTTCTGTTAACCAAGTGAAAATCAGGTCGAGTTGATTCAAATGAGCCGTCTAGCCTCAAATTCTTGTGATATGGTAAAATTATCATTGCTATATTTTTCTTCTCAGCAGTAATGCAAATATCCTCATGCATGTCAGAGAGTGATGATATTGATGTCATCGGCCGCACAGAGACCTGACTTAGTTGTTGGAAAGCCTCGAATGCCACAACCACCTGGTTAGCTGATCGCTGACCCTTGTTCCAGAAGGGCAAGCCATTATGTCTAGCCTTGTGCACCATTAAGATTGCTGATGATCTCTCCGAGAATTCCATGAGATGCATTGCATATACAGAAAGCCTTTCTCCTCTCTCGGTCCCGCGTGAGGCCTCAAGGAGATTAATGATGGATGGAATATTTCTAGAACTACGGAAGCAGGTTAGTAGTCGCAGTTGAGTATTCGGGTTTTTCCTTTCTATTCTTCTATGTTTATAGTCGCCTTTGCTTAGCATTTTCGCTGGCTTATAAACAGCCAAAACCACGGGTGTGGTGATAAAGGTCGTGAAGAGAGCCATCATAACCATGATAGCAAAAGTCTGATCATTCAATACCTGCATGAGACATAGCATAAACAATTTAAAGTTGAAACAGATTACCTGAATTCACAAAAAAATAAGACGCTAGACGAGCATTACCTTTCGATCTTTACCAATATTAAGGACAATCAGTTCCACTAGTCCCTTACTGTTCATAAGAAATCCCAGAGCTAGAGCCTCATTTTTGGGAATCTTCCAGAGAAGGGAAACTATAAAAGTACCAACAATCTTCCCGAAACAAGCTGTAAATATGACCAGTACTAGCAAACCCCATGATTGTATACCTTGGATTGTAGCAATGTTTGTTTTTAGGCCACTTGAGACAAAGTATAATGGGAGGAAAAGACCAGATACAAGGTCCTCAACTTTTTCAACCAGTACACTTGCAAATGGTCCCTCCTTCGGGAGTAGAACTCCAATCACGAAAGCCCCAAACATTGCGTGAATCCCAATAATATCAGTGACGAATCCAGCTGCAAGTACAGCAGCTAAAGTACCACATATATACAGCTCATCCACAGGTTCGCCTTCGTGGCAACGCTGGGAAATCCACTTAAAAACTGGTGGCACAATAAGACCGGCTCCAATGACAAAAGCACAACCACAGAGAAAAACCCAAAGTGACACGACTGGAGATAGATTATCACCAGATAAGGCGATGGCAAGGGCAAGTAAAATCCAAGCTGCCACATCATTAACTGCTGCCGCAGACATGGCCACTCGCCCAACATCCGTAGTTAAGAGTTTCAGCTCAGCCAAAATTCGTGCCAGAACAGGAAATGCAGTTATGGAAAGCGCTACACCCATGAACACAAGAAATGAGGTAGCATTTACACCTTTAGCTATAGTTTCTCGAAGAATAAATGAAGTTCCAATTCCCAAAGCAAACGGAAAACTAATTCCTGCTACAGCAATGGCAAGGACTTTTTTTCCAACCTGATGCAATGACTTGACATCTAGTTCTAAACCAGCTAGAAATAAAAAGAACAGGAGACCAATGTTTGCAAAAGTGTCTAAGACAGTAATGCTCTTCGGTGGGAATACTGCATGCAAATAGCCTTGACTTCGACCAAGTGCTGATGGTCCCAGCAAGACACCTCCCTGTATATCAGGAATAGAATGTTTAGTTTTCTAAACAGAATGAAGTTCATGATAACCTTTTTTACACTTTCTTGGTTTTGTAGTATTCCTGTAATTCTATAAAAAAGGTGAAATTGTTCTTCCCTCTCCCAATATACGTGCCATGAAGATGAACGAAAAGGAAATTAGAGGATCACATCACGGAAGTTGATCAGTAAAGTCTAATATACTGTAACGAGGAGAAAAACATGTGTTTTTTGATTGAATTATAAATGATAATCCAACCTAGTAGGATTTTCTTTGGTAGTTATGGATCAGTAACAGCAGCATTTTGGAGTCCAAACCACCACCAAGGGAAGGAGGAAAAAGAAGAAATAGGACAGGTAAGTACAGAGAAGTTTGAAAAGGACAAAATAGTTAGAACAGGCAGATAATTTACTTTCAGCTAGGAGATAAACAAAATGGAAAAGAATAATCCAGTAACAAAATGAAGACAATAGGGTAACAACAACATACTCAGTGTAGTCCCACAAAGTGAGTTCTGGGGAAGATAGAGTCTACGTAGACCTTACCCCTACCTCACAGTAGAGAGGTTATTTCGGATAGACCCTCGGCAAATGAAGACAATTAGGCACCATCCAATAAATAACTGGCTTCCGATACACAATTACAGACAATGAACCAAATTTTCTTTGAGATGGTTGCGGGAAAAACAACTTACAATAATCTCAGCAATTACACGTGGTTGTCGTAGCGGCCGCAACAAAAAGGCAAGACCTCTTGTGACAACAAGAACTAAACATATCTGTAGAATAGCCAGTGGAAGTGCAAAATCCAGGGGATTATCACCTTGAAAAATGCCATTAGACGTGGCCTTCATTGGAGATGGACAAAGATGATCCATTACTGGATGCTGCTCCAAACTAGTCCTGCAAAAACAAAACTGTAAAACAAGATGGCTAGTACACTTCCAATTTCAACTCATAATAAACATATCTTAAGGAAAGGATCGACAGGGTAATCTTAAGTAGAATGATGAGGTAAAGAAGATCCAATGTACCTAAGGGGATGTTTAAGTGGTCAAGGAGTTGGAAAAAACCCAGAATCTCTCAAGAGGTGAATCTAGGATTTTAAGTTCATGAGTTCCGTGGCGGACCCAAGATTTTCACTAAGAGGGTTCAAAATCTGAAGAAGTAGACACATAAATTTGCTGGAAAGGGTTGAACATCTACTATATATAACTATGTATAAAAGTATAATTTTCCACCTCCCGACCACAAGGTGGCTCTGCCCTGCCTACGACGACCTCAAGTAAATATACAATAATAATTGAGTTCACAATTGAAATACAATGTTTGAGCAACTGAGTTCAGGTGAACCAGTAGGTATAACACTGGATCCTCCCCTAGTTTAAACCTATCTACCCTAACCTTGGTAGGCAGATTTACCAACCATACACACACCAGATGAGTCGAGATGTCCGCAAATTGACACGAATACGACCGACCGCTACAAATATATGGATACGCTTATTTTAGAATTAGAGAAAGGGCACTACAAATTCAATCAACACCAATCCCAATTCTACTTCGGATGTCGATATTTTTAAGTCGAGGATCTATCAGAAATAACCTCTCTCGTCACCGCCTCACTTTTACTTGTGAGACTACAAGTTGTTTTTTGTTTTTATATCTTGTAATACCATTCAACAAATAATACTCATCCGAAAAAATACTATACAGATCAAAAGATGTACCATTAGAAATTCAGAGGTGGGGCAAAAAAATCATACCTTGTGAATTCTGTATAATTGATAAAACTCCAACAAATGTGATTATTTGAGTATGAAAAATCAACACTAAAATCGAGATTAAGATTTTGTTATAGAAGGAGATGGGGAGGAAGAATTGAAGAAATTGAGAGGGGAAGTTTGGTGTGTGAAACAAAAAAAAAGAAAGTAGCTTTCAGTCCCTAAAAAAGGTTTAGGTAATAAGTCCGAGATTGACTGAAAGTACAACTGATTTGCCACTTGGGGCTAGAGACAAAAAGGGAGACTAAGTAATAATAGCATGAAATTTTGAATTGGATATGAGAAATTTTTGTATTATTTATTTTTTTTTACAAAATATTAAATTTAGTATCGAGAGAATAGTATGAGATAAAGGGTACTTTTGATTTTCTCTTATCTATCGAGAGTTTTGTTCAGCGTCATAAATTAGCTTATCTTGCTGACTGTTATGGATTGATACGACGTATAAGAATAAGATACTCTCTTCGTCTCATTTCATGTGTCATCTTTTAACTTGACATAATATTTTAACTTTTTTCTTTAAATTTATGGTTTAAAATTATTCTTAGATATTTGTGTGATCGAAAATAAAAAAGAAATTTCAAAATTAAATTATTTTCAAGGTAAACATTCTTTCTGTGACAGATCAAAAAGAAAAAGCTGCCACATAAAATAGAAATAAAATATATTAATAATATTTGTATAAAGTTCATATATAGTTATGTTTGTATTAAATATGAAGAGATATCTCTAATGTATTATTTTAAAAAAGAATGATCTACTTTCTTTTTTGGTTTAATATATATACAAAAATATAAAAAACTCACCTTATATATATACAAAACCCCCTCGCCCCTCCCTAGGTCCGCGCTGAATACATCAGATTAATGCATGTATTATTTTTTAGAATACACTTTACCAAACAACCCCTATAAAAATATTTTATTTTCATTTTGTTCATTTTAATAAGAAACTTAAAATTTTCTTTCAATTATCTTTTTTTATTAATAATTACATTGACTATTGATTGTCAAATTTAAAACTTTCATTAATAAAATTAATTTAGTAAATAATTTTTTTAACAAATACTACTCCCTCCGTCTCATATTAGTGGATTATTTTTCTTTTAACACACATATTAAAAAAAATCATAAATTAGAATATAATTTTACTAATTTATCCCTTACAATTTTTTTTTTTGAAAATTTTATAAGTAAATGTGAATACTTTAAAAAAATTAATTGCAAAAGTAAAATAAGAAAACTTTAATTAATTTTTTTTTGATTTAATAAAAAAGATAATTAATATAGGACAATTATTTTTTTAAAAATGATAAACTCATTTGGAACATTTAATTTTTTTAAGGAAAGAGTGAAGTCTTAACATGGGATGTGGAATGAAGAATTAAATTTGTGTCCAACTTATCCAGGAATCTTGCATCAGTATTCGTGAAAGACTCGTTTTTTTCAATCTTTTCAAACTCCGTGCAAAATCAAAGTAACTCATATCAATTGTGACGGAATGAGTACTTCTCTCAGGCCAATGAGAAGACATGGGATTCTTTTTTTTCCTTTGGGTTCCCTTCTATAATTGTTAGAATTTTTTCATCCAAATCTATCACAGCTGTGCAAAGTGTATACAACAATGGACCTGAAATCAATGAGATTAAACATGTATCATTTCATTAATAAAAATGGAAATCAGTATAGGAATATGTGCAGTGCAATATTTTTCATGAACTCAACTTACTACCTGTCATGTAAATAGGATACTTGCCATTGTTCATGTCACCAAGAAGTGCTAAAAAATCACTTTTTGATTCCTTTGATAAAGAAGAGGCTCTTGATTGCCTGCTCAAGGAGTTCTCATCTTGTGCCTTCATTAACCAAAAAGAGTTTTAACTTCAATATACTACGATCTAAAACGTTACCAGATCACTTAAAAGATAACTAGCAGCAATCATCCATAAGAAAAAGAAATATTACATTCTATGATGGATTAAAATGCACTGATAGCTTAGATGACAAAGTTTAACAGTGTACTTGCCTGCTTTACTGGAAGATGCAGATACATGTTGGCATGGAAGAATGGAGTTTCTCCGATCTCACGAACTGAGATTCGATTTCTTGATGCAGTTTCAACGTTCAAAATCCTCCGAGTCCTTGTGTCTATCAAATTATAGCTGTGCCCTACTGAAGCTTCAGATGAACGAATCCTCTGGAATCTCATAATGATGAACATAAAAACGTGTTACCATCTTGTGTTGAGAAAATTGACCTTTCGCCTAACTCAAGACAAAAAAAGTTAATTCATGAGGCAAGGAATATCGATGATACAAGATATAAGGAAACAACATCTTATTCTTTCAATAAATATGGCACCCTCCAAGCCCACACGTAGAACTGAACATTTGGAGCGTGAATAACAGGCTCAAAGAATTGGAACGACTCTAGCTTTGATACCATATAACTCAAAACACAAAAACTAGCTTGTGAGGCGACGACTGACAAGACTATGTACATAACAACAACTCATTCCCTCAACCGACGTTTAACAATGTGAATCAAAAGAAAGAAAAGAAAATTTAGAGCTTACAGCCAGAGCATCCTCAATGCTTCTTGCTTCAAGTAGGTCCCTGGACACAAAATTTCTGCCAATGGCACCACCTACTATTTCTTCCTCACATGGTGGTACTGAGTTCAAAGTAAAAGCCTATAATTCATGATAATTGAAATAACAATAAAATCAGAACAACAGATATTACTGATATTGAGAGAATGAAATGTTGTTAATAACAGTATACCACTCCATGATTATTAAATCCAAAGGCACAACTTGGAAGTTCTCCAGCATATGTGTAAGCAGTGAATGTTGTTCCATTACACAATGTCACCTTAACCAAATAACTGCAATATAAATGAAAACAGAAAAAGGTCATATTTTCTAAAAACACCATATATGAAACAGAACAAGCGCTCAAACATGGCTTCAGCTAGCAAGTAAGTACTTCAACTTTGAGAGTGTACATCTAGACAACTCAATTTAGTTTCAACTGACAATCACACCATTCCCACCGTGTCTCGTGGATGCTCGATGCTAAAGTGATACGTACAATTCGGAGTTGTCTAGATGATTAAGTTGAAGTGTTTAACTAAGTGCAGACAAGTTGAATGTGTAGATGTGCATATTTGAAGTGTTTACTTGATAGTTGAGGCCAAATTTGAGTGACCGTTTATGTATTATGCGAAAAAAAGGAGATAATTTACGTGTGTCCAACAAGAGCAACATTTGCATCCTCATTATGAGCTGCCACAGCCATGGAATCACTAACAACAAGAATATCTGAACAGTCATCATTAGTGTCTTCTTCTTTGGGATATTCCTCTGTCTTTGGAATGAAAGGCAATATTTCTTTCCTAAAGTTCAATAGTAAAATCTGGAGAAACCAAGAGAAAAAGAATATCAGTTTGTTAATTTATCAATCAGCTGTCCTTAAAAGCCTAAATATGGGCACTAAAGTCCTTTCGCGGGTTAATAATATTCTTCCACCCTTAATTAAAACTTTAGAAGTACCAAAAATTCTTAGAAGGAGAAATCAAAATTTAAAAGTATAACGACTCAAAACACACAGCGAAGTCAACAGGACTCAACATTTACCATAACACAACTTTATATATATAGTCTAGGTCGGAGCTACAACTTCGCTTACAGGTTGGCATGATATATTAACTTTGGCTCAAACTCTATATTTATATTTTAGAATCAAATGCAATTTTTTGGTTAGTCGTAAAAGAGTGAGAGACATATCAATATTTAGTATCCTTTCGTCCCATTTAATGTGACTCCATTTTCTTTTACTTTGTTCAAAAAAAAAGTTACCTTATTATTATTAAAAACATTTTAACTTTAAAATTCTCATTTTTTTTAAATGATTTACGACCACACAAATATCTAAGAATTATTTTATATCACAAGTTTCAAAAGTCTTTCCTCTTTCATAAACACAATTTAGAGTCAAACGGTACCACATAAAATGAGACGGAGTGAACAATACTTTAACTTTAAAATATCAATTTTGCATATAATAAAATGATTTATCGCCACACAAATACATATAACTTGTTTAAGACTACACATTTCAAAAATTTCTTTATTTTTTCTTAAACTTCATATCAAAGGAGCGTAAATAAGCTACCAAAAATCCACCTTTTAACCCTATTTTTCTAGAATTCAGAACTCATCAACTCAAAGATGAAGCCTTACACCCCTAGCTTTGTTACTAGGTCCTACATAATGCAAATTCAAATTAGTTAAAATACGGAATATAAAAAAATGGAGAAGGGTAATTAGGAAGTTCACATTTAGAAAGGGGACACCACTTCCTTGAGCAATTCCTTTGAGTTCATTCCAGTAATTGGGGAACTTGTTCTTGTTAGTTTCAGAGAGAGTATGTATGAGAGTCTGGGAATTTGGGAGCTGAGCAAATGGGAGGAGTTGATTTTGAAGAATAAGGTCAGTAGATAACCTGCTGTGTATCAATTTGGAGAATCTCTGGCCTATCAAAAAACCAATTTGGAAAGCATCATCTTCTTCAAAAGGCCCAAATTCATACATTTCTAACTTGTTGAACTCCAAATTTGTGCTTCCCATGGCCACTGTGCGTGTATGTGTAATGGTTTCCGCTGATGGCACCTTATCTTAAACCATTTGCAAACCAAAAATTTCTTATATGGCGTCGAAAAGTTTAAAATATATGGTCTCAAAAGTTTGAATTTATTTGTTATCATTATTAATTATTTTTTTGTTTACTTTTTCTTTTTTTTCTCTTCTGATTTCATATCTAGCTTATTATTTTGCTTGTGGATACTTCTATGAGATAGTAGTAACGTCTACCCTTCACACACCTCACTTGTAGGATTTCACTGGGTATATTATTATTTTCGTAAAACTTTGACTTCATTTTTAAATAACACATGTTCTTTTTGCGATAAAATTTTAAGTATCAATTGAATTTTTTAATATCTTTTTAAAAATATTTTAAGTAATTTATAATAGTATTTTGATAATTTTTAAGAAATGGAAAAATCACAAAAAATGACCAAAATGCCCTTGGCTGCCTGTTTTGGCATTTCAAACTCCCTCTTATGAGAGAGTAAAAAATGAAATTATGTTTGTTATTTTATTTAAGATTATAACACTTTTTATGTGTCAAAAGCCTTTATTTATTTTTATAAAAATTACATCATCTATTAACCACTACCTGTTACATAAAAAAATGAAATTTATGAAGTATTATTATGAATTTGGAAAAAAAAAATATTAGACAAATAATATAACCAAACTACCCCAATATGAGATCATTGAAAATTTATTTGGACTTTTCACTTTATTTATCATCCAAATTATGATAAGAAGGAATCAGTGGTTCTTTAATAAATTATAATTTTCAATCTATTTTTATAAGGTAGTGGTAAAAATTGCGTACATTTTACCCTCTTTAAATTCCACTTGTAAAATTATATTCCACTAAATATATTATTGTTATTAATCTATATTTATAGGATAAAAATGATTGGACTTCAATTCAAGATTACAAAGTAGGGCTATATTATGCCAATCAAGTCTATATAACCAGACATTTTTAAAGTTATTTGGTGTAATTTTCAGCTTAAAAGGTGACTATTTCAGTTACATTTAAAAAATAACTAGATCATCTTGTATATCAATAACAATGGGGTATATGAGGTAAATAATTTTAATTTACGGTGAATCAAGACATTCATTCTCTAATTTCTTCTACATATTTTGCAAGTAATTATTTTCGCAGCTCAAATATGTGACTATACACCTATATACACACACGAACTATCGTATATACGTTATCATATTTATTTTGTGATATTTGGATATATTTTTGGTGAATTAATAGTATACATATACATTCAGATACTATCGGATATACATCTTGAATTATCATGTATACAAATGATAAAGAAAGTATTCAATGTAGCACATAAATATAAAGTTAGAGGATTCTTGATATAAATATATATTATAAAAATATACAAGACATAATATTACACTGTATACACAATAATTTATTAGTTTAACTAAATGATTAATGTGTATCAAGATAATCAAATCACATATATCCCCATCAAAGTTAAATTGAAACCTTTTAATGTTTTTCTTGTATTGCCTTAGAGATGAAAATCATACATAATATAACATGAAATCTACAAATGTGATGCCAAGTAAATATGCCTCAGATGTCATACGTGACAAGCTGGTCCAGCATGCTTAATTGGTTAGATCAATACGTATTTAAACTAACTTGGAAAAAGGTGTTATGGGAGTTCCCACCGATAGGATGGTTCAAATACAACACAGATGGGGCGTCGAAAGGAAATCCAGGATTAAGCTCATATGCATTTTGACTTAGAGATGATAAAGGAGACTTAATTTGGGCAGAAGGTAAGGTTATTGCAGATACATCTAGCACAGTGGCAGAGGTTGAAGCTATATTGGAAGCAACCAACCATTGTAAAAAAGCAGGACAAAGCAAAATAGTTATTCAGAGAGATTCTATACTAGTATGGAAGATATTACAAGGAGAATGGACGATACCATGGTGTATTGCTAACATAATAGCTGAAATTAGAGAGAACATGCAGCAAAAAGAGTACATTTATCAACACATATTAGGGGAAGGGAATCAACTTGCAGATCATATAGCTAATTAAGCATTCAATGAAGGAGACTATATAGTTAAAACATTTAAGGATATGGACACGATTGGTAGGAGAGTAATCAACATTGATAAACATCAGATCCCATATTTACGATTTTCAGTATCTAGAGATAAGGGAGTGCGGAGGCAATAACATAAGATGTTTTTCACTACATCAATATTTACAGCCTTTTTCGACAACAGAAGATGTGAATATGCTATCTAAAGCCTAAAGACAACCAACAAAAATGGAATCGGCAAAATGGATCTCTGGAGAGGGATGGAATCTGAGCACCGGGAAGAAAGCTACATCACTTGTTTGGAGTGGTGGAACAGAGCTTCCCATGCACCTATCACTACACCACCTGGACGAAGCAAACATCCGACTCAAGATTAGAAGAGACAATACACAATAACAATAAAGAAAAGGAGTAAGAAGAAGTAGAAGACAAACCAAACAAAGAGAATCTTTCTTCCAACACCCAACATAGTGTACGGAGGCCCAAGGATCCGAAGAGATCAACTGAAACAAAGACAAACAAGAAGCTTCAGACATTGGAACAAAGACTATAAATGAAAGGTTCACATAGATAAGGAGATTACTTTTGATTTGGGAGAATCTAGAGAAGCTAGGAAAGGGGAAATGTATTTAGGAAATTATACAACACTTATGTGTACTGGAGTCCAGGAAACAGCCTCTCTACCTATGTGGTAGTGGTAAGGTCTGCGTACATCTTACCCTCCCCAGACCCCACTTGTGGGATTTCACTGGGTATGTTGTTGTTGTTGTTATGTGTACTCGAGGTTCATTCTTGGGCTCACCGAAGATGGGCCTCTGGACCTTTTAGTTTTTTGTCTTTTCAGTAATGTGGATTTGGGCAATAGGCCCAAATGAGTTTGTACTTTAATTATTATATATAAAATTTCTATTTTCTTTTTTTTTTCTTAAAAAAGGCTAACATATCCTACGCCAACACTCTTCTTTGAAGTGCCAATGTGTTTGATAAATTCCATCAAGATGCAAAAGTTCAAACCTCAATTGATTCAACGTTTACAGCTTTGCCTGAGGCATATGCATATTGAATTGGTACATCTATTGCTGGTGATTTCGCGTTTGGTTATATTACAAGATTTTCTTTTAGTCTAAATGGGAAATTTTTTGAACCATATAAAAGTACTAGAATAGTGAGAAAAAAAACACTAACTTAAAGGGCATAAAAACTTTAAAATATTCCAAAATATGTATTTTAGCGATGCACCTAAATCATATGATTTGAAATACTAAATCACGATTTCAATTTTTTAATTAGGAAAGTCACATTAATTCCACTAGTATAGGTCCTTATTACTAGCATATGTATTTTAACGAGTTAGATAAATACATGAATTATCCGTTTGAATTTTTTTTAATTGATTGCCTTAATGAAAGGAGTAAATGATGATTACAATAACATATTTTCACCATCTCAAGGGAATCAAACTTATCAAGTTTTCCAAAAATATAAAATTCTAAATGATTCCATTTGAAGAACCAAAAAAAAAAAAAGTTTGTACTTCTTCTTTCTGCACTGAATCTATTTTTATTTCTTTGTATATTTAATTTTTGTTTGCTTGTTACAATGGCCACCATATGCATATTGTTGAGACATTCGAGTTCATGAATTTCATATACTAAAAATACTGCGACCTACAATGAGCTCATTGAAGCAATATCTACGTAGCTAAATATCGATTTAACACGCAAAAGTATGGATAATTAATTTGGAAATTTAAATTAATCAATAAGTTAATATAAAGCGGAAATCAAGAAATGTATCTATGTTTGTTAATTTTATTTTATTACTCTTAAAAATAATAAATTCATCAATATCATTAATAAAAAGGCGAAAGCATGTATATCTTGATTATGTAATTTGATTAACTTTATATTATAGTACTGAAAAATCATTACTGATCTCCAAGTGAATCACTTGACTTGATCACATCGTCAATCATATAACGAAGGATTAATTTAAGAGTAAACAAGTAAGATGGACTGTTGAGTATTATCACAAAAAATAGTTCCAACTTGAGTTGTGTCCAAAATAATACTTCCTCTATTCACTTTCACAGGTCCATGATTTCAAAAATAAATTTTTAACATATTAATTATCAAGTAAAGATGATTTTTTTTTCATGTTTTATCTTTAACATTAATCATTTACTCTTCAAACATTAATCAATAGGAATACTGTACAAAAATTGACATGTCAACTATTGTTATTTTAATGAATATGCCAAATTCAAATGTAACAAATAAAAGTGAACGAAGAAAGTACCATGCTTAGAAATAATTCACTCAATATAAGTGTTTTTTTTTTCAAAATTAAATAAGTTCTTCTACTATCAACTAGAAACAAAAATAACAAAGACTAACTTAGTACTCTCTCCGTCGAACAATAATTATTCACTAATTTAGAGGTACAAGAACGAAAATTAAGCAGTTGATTCCACTAATTTGTATGTCTGTAAAATTACCTATTTGAACCTGATAAAGCTATTACATGGAAATTAAACGAAAATATTGCATCAACAAGTCCACTTGATGAAAATGACAGATCACACTCAATGAAAACAACAAACAATAACATACCCAGTAGAATCTCATAAGTGGGGTCTGAGGAGGGTAGAATGTACACAGACCTTGCTACTGCCTCATAGAGGTAGAGAGGTTGTTTCCTGAGGACCCTCGTCACAACAACCTATAAGCAGAATAAGCTAGATATGGAAAACAGGAAAGGAAGAGAAAGAGAAAGTAAACAGAAAGACCGATTAATAACGAAAAACACATGATAGCAAGTAAAACTAACAATTAAATTATATGAATAGTGTAAACAAATTTTCACACTATCAATATATTTAATATGTTATAGCAGATCATCTGCTTTATTTTTCAATATATCAAATTCACTTTCTATGAGTAGTCATGTGTAATAATCCTGTAAAAATTCTTTTCCCTTATCGAACATGACATTTGCATGATTCCGAATCACATCCCAAGCCTTATTGACATGTCGATAGTCTGTGAGAGGCGCACCAATGGCGAAACGTATCATATATATTCCTCCAACCACTGCATGAGTCATGTGTATGTTACCACATGAATTAATAGACTCTAGAAGTTGAGCATTAAACTTGTTCACTTCATCTTCATCAACAATTTTAAGCTTTTTTTGGAGTGTCAATGGTGAAACCCTAAAACACACCATAGAGAAATTTCTAGGTGCCACAATTTCGAATCTTTCATCCTTAGCTACAAGTTGTTGAAAATGCTTAGCCAGTTTGATATGACTTCTTATGAAATTTCTCAGATTGACTACGCCATAGCTTCGTAGTACAAGCCATAACTTCAACGCTCTGAACCTGCGACTCAAAGAAATTTGCCAGTCTTTGTAATCAACCACTTCCTTGGAGTCTGTGGCTTTGTTTCTCAGGCATTCAGGTTTTGTTGACAAAGCCTTTGTAAGAGAATTTGGATCTTTCACCCAAAGGCAACAAGAATCCAAGGTGGAGAACAACCATTTGTGTGCATTAAGGCTGAAAAAGTAACAAGACATTGATAACAAACGTTTAACTTTTATATACCGATCATAATATAAAGGCTTAACTCATAAACAAACGCGTAAACTTGTCCTCATTTTTCACTTAGACACCTAAACTAAGACAAGTTTAGACACCTCAACTGCTAAGATTTGATCTCATCAAACACTTTTATCCTACTTGGCACTCTTCACAATCCTTTTTAATGTTAATTGTATAGTTTTTTTTTATTTTTCAGCCAAAAATAAATCAGAATTTTGAGAACCTACTTTTATGAAGAAATTTTTTTTTGAACTGCAACTATTTATTTTTGGCTGAAAAAAAAAAGTACCAACATAAAAAAAATTGTGGAGAGTGCCAAGTTGGATAAAAGTGTTTAATGGGATCAAATCTTGGCAGTGGAGGTGTCTATTAGGAACTTGTCTTAGTTTAGGTGTGTAAGTGAAATATGAGGACAAGTTTAGGCGTCTGTTTATGAGTTAAGCTTAATATAAAATAAGATTATCGATCATTGATCTTACCTAAAAGAGTTTGCATTTTCTACACCATCAAGGAGATGTTGAAATTCTGGGCAAATGCATGCACTTCCTGCGTAGGCTGCATCGACATGTACCCAAATTCCATATCCTTTAGCAATTTCACAAAGTGGTTTCAATGGATCAACAGCAGTTGTTGAAGTAGTTCCAATAGTTGCACACATGAATAAGGGTATTAATCCAGCATTTATATCTTGTTGAATTGTTGTATTTAGTGATTTTGGGCATAGAGAAAATTCAGTATCTTTTGTTGTTGTAATAACTCTAAAATTTTCAAGTCTAATCCCAGAAATCTTAACAGCCTTTTCAAAAGAAAAATGAGTTTGATCAGATGCATAAACTACTAGCTTCTCAATGTTCTTTCTTCCAACTTTTTCTAACATTTGCTCTCTTGCAGCAACAATAGTGCACAACATAGCTTCACATGTTGTACCTGCAGGAAATAGTAAACTTTAATGTTGAAAATATGATTATATTGTGTATTTAGTAATATTCGCATTAGTAATGCTGGTATTTAGTTATTCAGAGATTATTTATATTGGTTGATTTTACGTGTTGATAATAACATGTATGACATCAATTTTTTAAAAAAAATATTTATAAAAATACCCTCGACATATATGGTGGAAAGGACGTAGAAATGGTTTTGAGGGATATTATGTCTTTATCATACTAATGCATGTATAAATTCTACATACCTTAATGTCATACTAATTCATAGAATCCATGTATAGTACACCCTCCGTCTCATTTTATGTGTCACCCTTTCCTTTTTAGTCTGTCCCAAAAAGAATGTCACCTTACTAGAATAAGCAACAATGTAACTTTAAAATTATCATTTTATCCTTAATTAAATGGTTTTTAACCACACAAATATGTATAGATGATTTTAAACCACAAGTTTCATAAGTCTTTCTTCTTTTTCTTAAACACCGTGCTACATAAAATGGGACGGAGGGAGTATTAGTTATACATACCTTAATGTCAAATATAATGTATAACTAACGGTCTGAAAAAGTGTATCAAACAAAGTAATAATAATACGCAAAGCTACTAATATAATGCATGCATTATTTTTTCTGATACACTTAACGAGTCACATCACCTTGTATAACACCACCTCCACCACCAGAAAAAAGGTATCTCTTGGGAAGACATATTAATTTCCCAAGCCAATCCATAACAATACTCTCTAGCTCAGTAGCAGCTGGTGATGCTATCCAACTAAAACCAACCACATTAAGACCAGCACTTAACATTTCACCTAGAATCCCAGCAGTGCTTGAAACACAAGGGAAGTAAGCAAAGAAATTTGGACTTTGCCAATGTGTCAACCCTGGAAAAATATCCCTTTGGACATCTTCAAGTATTTTTTCTATTGGTTCAGGTTGATTCGGGGCAGAATTTGGTAATAATTTTTGTAGATAATCAGGTTCTACTTGACTACGAACAGGATATTTTTCGACATTGTGAAAATAGTCAGCTAGAAAATCAACCATCATATGGCCTTGCCTTCTAAACTCCTCAGGGTCTAGAAGTGTACTTCTACTTGGGTTGATGGAGAATTGACTATCAAATTCATGTTCTGGATGTACAGTACCCATGAATTGTTTTAAAATTTGTAAGGAAAAAAAAACAAAATATTTAATTTTCTGTGAATTATGGATGTGAAACTGTAATTGGTGAGCTTATAAATATATAGAGAAATATTATTGGAAAGACAGAGAATCTTATCAAAAGAGATTTGGAGATCCTTGTGCTAGTATGGAATTATTCAGATATTGTCTTTGTAATCATGAGAGTGGACGCAAAAGAAGGAAGTGGGCGTAATATAATACTAATAATCAAATCGTCCCACTTTTACAAGCACTTACCTTGTCTGATACGTAGGTCCATTGGGTCGATCTGATCTAATTCATAATTTAGCAGGGTTAGATTATAATTTTTGAAATTTTTAAAAAATAAAAAAATTATGTGGATAAGTAAATATATATTAGTTAATTAACTAATATAACTACAGTTTGAATTAATTACGGTTCGCGGCAAACGCTTAGTTGTAATTACAGTTTAAGTTTTGTATAATTGGCGCGATTTTTACAAACACTGTACGCGATTATATAAAAGCTGCGCAAGGATCGAATTGTATAGCGAAATATATAAAAGTTGTGCACGGATCAAACTGTATAGCGAAGTATACAAATAATTTGAATTGTATGACGAATTATACAAACGTTGTGCACGAATTGTGTAGCGAAATATACAAATGTTATACAAAAATCGTGAATTGTATGACGAATCTATACTATATTAAAAGTGTGAATGTCCTTAGAAATCTTGTTTGAACTTTTTGCCCTTCATTAAAAGACTCCTCTTTAGACAAAATCGTCTTTTCACTACTTTTTTTAATTTATTATTTTATGTTTTACCTATTTAGTTTGAAGATTTCATTTTTGGATTAGAATTTCTTTATATTTAGAATTCACTTTTACTTTATGACTATTCTATATAAATAATTGTCTAGGTTATGAAGGAAAGAAAAGGAAAAATATTGTTATTTTTCTAATATTTAAGACTTTAAAATTAATTAAAATTTTGACTATCAAATATTTTGTTAAGAAAAATATGTAATCTAACAAATTTAAAAAGAAAAAAAGTCAGTTTTATTACGTTGCAGACATTAAATAATTTCTTTTATATTTAGGAGTCTTTTTCACATTAAATTTTAATCAATTAATTATTTAACTTCTGACTATTCAATTATTTATTTTAGTATTCATAAACTATTAACATATCTATATTATAAGTAATTGATTTAATTTGTCTCATCCTTGTCAGTTCACAATAGATTAAACTATTGCATCAAACTAATAATATTTATTTAATTTTATTTATACGCATATTATATTTGTTTAATAGCAAGTATTATTTATATATAATACGTGCAAAACACGTACACTGAACTAGTTATATAAACATATACAAATGTTGCTACAATTATAATTACGAAATGTAGTTTTCTAAATTATAGTATAATTAAGGTATTTTTCAGTAGCTATTTGCGAAAATTCCTCTTTAAAAATTGGCTTTTTAGCGCTGCTCGAATAAGTCTACTAATTTGTGGAACTTTTGCAATATTGGTTGGGTCGGGCCGTGGATCAAATTAAAAAATAATTAAAAATAAAAATAAAATAGAGTATTAAAAAATAAGAGTCTAAATTCAAAGTTTATTTAATATTTTTAAATATTAAAATTTAGATACAAATTATGTTTTTATATATGTAATAGTAATAATACTATTTATGTAATACTGTCCTGTTGCTATTTATTTAATATTTTAACATTATAACTTAATTTAAAAATTTATATAAAAAAAATATAGTTGTAAAAATGTGTGTTGACCCAACAAGGTCTGCAACCCACATAGTGATGGACTGGACTAACTATTTTTTGGCTCACAAAAAAATAGGTCAGCCCAACCTGACCTGTTAAATTTCAAAGCTTGTATGAGCTAGCTTGAATAGAGTGGGCCAACTCCCTATTGACATATTTGTAACGAAAATAAAGTGTGACGCCCGGTAAAATTATCAAAATGCCCCTAGAGTGAGGGTACGCGCGTAACACATCTTCCGGGGCTCGTATGGCGAATCCGAGACCGAATTCGTGATCAACATGAAAAATGGAGTGGGAAAATGGTCCGAGTCGAATTTTAGGACGACTCGATCGAAAGATAAATTTTTTATCCAAGTCACAAAACAGTGACTGTCCGCGACAGAGGCGCGACGCGCACCTGCCGCGGAGGTACACTTACATATTTTTCCAGATTTTCGACGGGATGAAGAAAACTCGTTTAAAAACACTTTTTCAAAAATGCACAGTGCGCGATAGGTCCGCGTCGCGGACCGTGTATATTCCGAACTGGAAATTTCTAATTTATTTCGAGGGGCATTTCAGTCAATCCCTAACCCCTCCTAAACACTAATACACGGCTAGTAAGGTCGTTTCTACACGAAAAGAGCCTAACAAAACCTATTCTAAGTCCTATTCCAAAATCTAACAAGGCTAGGGCTTAAGGAGAGGAGAGAAAGGCTTGGGGGTGAGAAATACGAGAAGAGATCCTCGACATTACCCGGTTGAACAGTTGCATCACAGGTATGTAAGGCTAAACTGAAACATGGGATTGTTCTCTCATGTGCCCCTTAGAGGTCGTAGTTGAATTGATGATTGAAGAGTCTACATGCATGATTTCTTTGATGGATTTTCCTGAAAATTATATTTGAAATTACATGTTTTCTATGTTGATGATCATCATACTATTTGTTTTATTAAATTGAATACTTTCATGGGATTTGCATAACCCTACATGACTATTTTGAAGAGCATGCATAATGAACTTGAGACTTGAGTCTAGAGCCTTGCATTGGGATTGTTGATTGTGATGATGAGTTGATGAAACTTGATTGTTGTATGAGTCTCTATAAATAAACTCTACCGATGTGTTTATTCACTTGTTTCCTAATGACGGTTATATAATCGTGAGTCATTGAGGAGGTGTTGATGATAGGGTTAAAATCCCTATGAGATGTTGATGATAGGGTTAAAATCCCTATGAGATGTTGATGATAGGGTAGAAGTCCCTATGAGGTAATTGATGAAAGGGGCCAAGGTCCCGGTGCAATATCAGTCGTGGACGGGGAGTGGGTCCCTATGAGACTGGCAGTCGTTGACGGGGAGTGAATCCCTATGAGACTGGTTGAGGTTGATTTTATGAGCACTGAATCGGGAGGAGTATCGAGCACCGAAATGAGCAGGAGTGAGTCCTACTCGAACTCATTAACTACGTCGCCAAACGTAGGAGAGGCTTAAACCATCACATGCATACATATGGTTTCCCTCGAGGTTTAACAGTCCCTGAAAGCAATAGAGGATCTGTTCAGTTGGATTCCATGTCGGGTTTATTGATATGGGATCCAGTGTTCCTTACCTGGCAAGTTTGGGACCACTGTGGCAACATCAGGGTGATTGTTGTACATTCACTGGCTCATAAGTGAGTGTTGTCGGTTAAGAGAAACTCCCGGGAAATTCGTACCTTACTCTGAGTCTAGATGAGATGTGATGAGCGAGGGTGAACTCCTCTGAGATGGTCCATGTGATGAGTTGAAACTTTTGATGAGTCTGAGATAATGATGTGTCACTTGTCCACTCTGTACTCTTTCATAGATGGGAAAGCTGGCGGTTAATGTGATTATGATGTTTATTTTGACTTAATGTTACTTTCCATATTTTCTACCAGTTTCTATTTCATTCAGCTATTTTACATACCAGTACATTCCAAGTACTGAGTTCACTCTGGACTGCATCGTTTTATGATGTAGAGGCAGGTACTAGAGATCATCAACAGGCGCTCCGTTGAAGATCAGAGATCCGAAGTTGATTTGGTGAGCCTCCCCTACTCCGGAGGAACCATTATTTTATTTTAATCATGCTTTAGAGTTAGGATTGGACTATCTTCTTATTTTGCTTTGGGTAGCCATGGGTCTGTCATTGGCACCACATGATTTAGTGATAGAGGCTTCATAGACAGGTGTCGAGTATTGATGTTGAGATTGTGAGCTAGTTCTTTCTACTAGCCTTCGTTATATTATCTTTATTATGTTGAGAACTTTAGATGAATTGTGTCCATTACTTGCATATAATTTTCGCTGATCATTGGAAGTAGGTGATTGAATGATGTGATGAGACTAGGTGGTTCGCTTGGGGGCTAGCAATAGTCTCCGAGTGCCGGCCACGCCAAGGGTACCCTCCCGGGGCGTGACATAAAGCTTCTCCTGAGAGACCCCAACTAACTTTGTGCATTAGTCATAATCAAAGGCTCTGCCTCTCTAGTATCATCTTAATTTATCATATCATATCATATCATATATTATGAAAATATGAGGCAATAAAGGAACCAATTCGTTCAGATACATTAATATATGTACCCACAAGCCCCACCCACCTTAAAACTTCAGAGTAAGCTTAATTTAATTTGTGTAGTCTAAAATAAATCATAAATATTTATATCATTTTATTAAAGATAAGATGAATATGTAAATTTTTTAAGACTGACCGACAAAAATAGTGAATTATAGCTTAGCAACACTACTCACACACCCTTGGACTTTATTGTGTTTGGTGGGGAAATCACATGATGAAAACATGCAGTAATAGCAAAAGGCAATGCACAATTGACACACATTTTTCTTTCTTGTTGGAGGACAGAAAAAGAGACCAATAGCTAAGGCAATGCACAATTGACACATATTTTTTATTTCTCAAGTAGCATAGACAATGACACATGCAAATAAAGAAGGGATACCAAAACAATCCTACACCACTACTACAAATGGTAGAGGAAAGATTGACTCCTAGCCTCACAACACAAGCTACAATTCCTTAGAAAATAATACACAACTAAAATTTTAGCATATTTGAGTGACTTCGGAATTATTTGAGCCATAAAAAGATAAAATTGATATAAATAAATCATATTTTTAGAATTTAACTACAATAGGCATAGTGTAATTTCTTTTTCCATTTTATAAAAAAATTTAAACGACAGATACTAAAGCTGTTAACATTAGATTTTGATATAAAATGAAATTTTTTCTTCCACTTTATAAAATGGAAGAAACTTATTTACTTTATAAAGTGGAGGTTTTTCTTCTAATTTATAAGTGGAACTTTTTCTTCCATCTTATAAAGTGAAACTTTTTCTTCCACTTAATAAAGTGGATACTTTGATCAAATTTTAGGATTTTTGAAGTACTTAAAAAATATTTTGGTTTGTACAAATTTTTAACTTTAAATACTTGAATTTTAATTATATTTGAAATTTGAAACTTGTACGCTAACTTAGAAAAATTCAATTTGAATTTCATGAAATAGAACTTAATTAGAACTTATAATTACAACTCAATTAATTATAACGTGAATTAACTAAAACTTCAAGTCACAAACTTTGAACTTGAAATGTTGTTGCCTTTAGAATTCTTATGGGGATTTTTCATAAATATACACCTAAAAATCATTTTTTCAATTACCCTACCAAGCCCAAAAAATTACAACTAGAATACCAATTTTTATTACAAAAGTAGGAGAGAGAGGATGTTTGTGGTATAATTAATATAGTATTTGATGTGATGTAATGTCTTGGGATTTGGAAGAAAGTAACGAATGTAAAATTTTTTGGTGTTTGATGTGATATATTAGTATTGGGAAATGGAAAAAAAAATGGAGATGATATTATAAAGATTGTGTATTAGTTTCAAAGCTGCGTGGAAACCATACAGAAACCATACATGAAACCATACAGAAACCATTAACCCCTGCTGACCTTCAACCAAATCTGCACAACCCCCAAAAACCAAAAAAAAAAATTATATATATATTCATGGTTTCCTCCTTCCAAAAAAAAGCCTAGCACGATGAAAAACCCATGCAGAAAACCATTAAAACTATTGACCTTCAAGTAAGTATGCACCAAATATATATATATATATATATATATATATATATATATATATATATATATATATATGCATAAAATGGTGCAAGTACCCTACATGAAAAACCATGCAAAACAATGAAAACCATAAAAAAAAATATATGTTTTTTTTTATTAATTAAAAAAACAAAATGTTTATGGTTCTATGTTGATATTACAGTTAGTAACCATAATAAGAACCATAGAGAACACCCGAAAAAATGTGGACCTTAATACCAAATATGCACACAATAATTTTTTATATATAAGGGAAATTAAGAATGTTTAATATTGTTTAAAAATATTATCTATTGTGTACATTTTTAAATAAATAAAAAACTCTTGGCCAAGAAATGGAGAACATTTAATGTAACGTGATAGGAATACTTTTGGTAGGACCTAGTGTTTCCTAGGTTATGATATTATAAACACTGTGTAGTAGTTTCAAAGCTGCCTGAAACCTTACAGAAAATTATACAGAGAACCATACAGAAAACCATACACAAACCATAGACCCCTGTTAACCTTCAACCAAATCTGCACAACCCTCAAAAACCCCCAAAAAAAATGTATATATATATATATATATATGCATACAAAACAAAATTTTTTATGGTTCTATGTTGATATTACACTTATTAACCATAAAAGTAACCATAGAGAACCCCCGAAAAAACCATAGAGTACCCATATGCACACAATTATTTTTTATAAATATAAATATGTATATATTAATTGTGCCTCTTCAAATATTTAATTTATATATATATATATATATATATATATATATATATATATTGTTTTCGACCGACTTTCTTTTTTGGCATTAAGATATACCAACAATTAAACCATGTCGGACCCATTAAATGCACCTGTCCGCTGAGGCCACGTCAGCATTTAATGCTGACGGCCCACCTGCATTTAATAAAAAAAAATAGAATAAAAAGGACATATATATTATGGTAATTTTGGTGCTATT
Source organism: Solanum rostratum (assembly GCA_029948455.1). Lineage (NCBI taxonomy): Eukaryota > Viridiplantae > Streptophyta > Magnoliopsida > Solanales > Solanaceae > Solanum > Solanum rostratum. The sequence continues at coordinate 6,324,674 of CM057051.1, forward strand.
GTTATAAATAAATGGGAATGTGTAAATTTGGTATAAATATTGTATATTCTTGTAATAAATCCATTCTTATTGAGTTGTACTCTTTATATGAACTAATTAAGCTAGCTAGAGTTTTAAAATATTGAATTATAGTATTTAATTATTTGAACATAGGTTGTGAACTTTAGAAATTGTGAATTGTTCATGAATTTATTAATTTAGGTTTGATGAATTGTAGTCTTTAAGAGCTAATTAAGTTTAAACTTTAGAAATCTTGAATTATTGTAGGATTTATGAACTTTGAGTTGTGAACTTTGAATTTGAATTTATTAGAACTTGAACTTTAGGATTTTTTAAATTGAACTTAAATTTTAGAACTTGAATTTTAGGATTTTTAAAATACTCAAAAAATTATTTTGGTTTGTATAAATTCTCATTTGTAGTTATTTCAACTTTAATTATACTTGAAATTTGAAGATTTGTGCTTTAAGTTAGATAAAACCAACGTGAACTTTAGAAATCTTGCACTTTGAAAATCTTGAATCGTTGTAGGATTTATAAACTTTAAGTTATGAATTTTAAAAGATTTGAATTGTAGAACCAAAAATGAATTATTGTAGTCTTTATGAACTAATTAAGGTTGAATATTTTTGTAGATGGATCAACATCTGTGGATGTATGACATGTTTTATGAAATTGGTGGTGCTTTGAAACCAGCTTTTATTGACAGTGTTAGAAGTTTTATTGATCATGCATCGACACTTGATACTTTTTTAAAAATAAATTGGTTAGGTATACTTGCAGTGCATGCATGTAGGTGCTTGAATTTTTTTTTTAGTCCAAATACAGTTATGGAATTTGTATCATAAAAGATTTAAGCCTAAATATTTTGTATGGATTGATCATAGAGAAGTAGATGGATTGAATGGTATATTTTACAATTCATTACCTGTGGATGAATATAATATGCTAGCAGCACATGGACAAATTAAAACTAAACATGATTTGATAAGACTGATAGGCTTGTGAGGATAGTTTTTAGGGATTGAAAACCAGGTTGACTACTACTCTGGTGTTGTCCCTACCCGAGGGAATAAATAATTTTATAATCTATTTTGATGCATCTAGATTTAGATGGGGTTGTAGTGTTGATACATAAAGGTAAGTTATAGTTTATGCTTTCGGAAAACTTAGGCCATTCTCACATCACTCACGCATATGCATTCATGGACGCTGGTTTGTATGAAAATTAAAAAGTGGGTTAGAACCCACATGTGTATGCATATGTTTTGGATGAAAATTATGGTTATGAATAAGAATTGAGTGAGAATCTATGAACACGAGCATGATATAAATTGAACATCATTATGACATGAATTGATAGTACTAAGAACTTGACTTCTACATGAATACGAATTATATGGGTACGTATATGATGTGACATCTTGCATGAGTATGTAAAAGCTAAGTGTGTATTGATGAGGACGGGCACAACTCTCCCTTTACACAATGCATAGATGAGGATAGGTACAACCCTCCCTATGCACATGTATGTATGAGCTAAGTGTGTCTTGATGAGGACGGGCACAACCCTCCCTTTACACAATGCATAGATGAGGATAGGTACAACCTTCCCTATGCATATGTATGTATGAGCTAAGTGTGTATTGATGAGGACGGGCACAACCCTCCCTTTACACAATGCATAGATGAGGAAAGGTACAACCTTCCCTATGCATAGTTATGTCATGAGCTACATGTGTATTGATGAGGATAGTTACAACCCTCCCTTTACACATTTCAAGTAAGGAGTGATTCTTTGAGTGCTAGTATATGTGGGTTATGGTTACTCTATTATATGGTATTTTGTGCAGGTTAACATCATCTTTCTTTCATGTTGCATGCCCGCATACTTAGTACATTCAAACGTACTAACGCATACTCTATGCCTACATGATTTTACCATATAGGGACCGAGCAGTTTGGATACCAGTCACTGGACGAATAGTCCATTCTTGAAGACTTCTTTTGGGGTGAGCCCCGTCTTCCGAGGGTCTGCCATTTATTTCTTATGATTACTATGTATGTTCTTTTATTGAGGGTGAGCCCGGAACTTGTCTTGGCCCCCGTTCCTTGATTAGAGGCAGATGTTGGGCACTTTATAAAACCTTCTCGTTTTGCTTATCTATAAATGAATGGATTCCTAAGATTTGATTTCCGTCATTTAGTTATATGTGCTTAGATACTATTTGAACCAATGATGCAAAAATTTGATACTTTGAGGCTTGTTTAGGGGCCTCGAGTCCCCATCCGTCATGTCACATCTAGGCCCCGACCTCGGATCATGACATGTCCATTCAATCAACAGCGAAAGACTCAACAAGTATGGAATCACTCAACAGGAATATTAAATTAATAACTTAATATAATAACGCCAAAGGCCAACAAATCTATCTAATCCAATCAGAAGACTAGTAAGAAAGAAAACTAGTCAAAAGATAATATCCTAAATCATCAATTATTATCTAGTCTATGGAGGAGTACTGTTTATGTAATGCCAATGACAGGTTTGTGGCTACCTAAAATTAAAATAAATTAGTATACTATAATAGAAAAATAAATAAGAGTGGGATCCTCCGAATGTAGGAGAGGACTCACCAATCAGCTGAATGAGAATCTGATCCTCAACGAAGTGCCTATTGATGAACTCCAGTACTTGTCTCTGCATCATAAAATGATGTAAGCCCAAATGCACGTCAGGTTGTGAAATGTACGAGTATGTAAAATGATAAAATAAAACAGACATCAAGGTAGAATAACATCAATTCAGATACTCAAGTCAAGAAGTTAGCAACTCAATCAGGATGTCAATTTCTAAAGTAAGAATATTGTTTAGACAGAGATCAATCATATACAATTTCAATCCAATCAGAGTACTATCAAGACCTACATGGGAGTTTCTCTTATCCGGCAACGATCACTTATGAGCCAGTGAGCGTACAACAAATCGACGTGTTGTCAGTCTGTTCAACACCTTGCCAAGATAAAGAACAAATCAACTGATCAGAGATCCATTAATCAAATCAAGTCCTATTATTTAAGGATAATTAAAATAGGGAAATATTCGACTTAACAATTCAATCGTCTCATACATATGGCGACTTAGTTATTGAGTTCGGTGGAACTTAGTCTTAATTAATTAGGGGGCAACTCCTATCGAGACTCAATGATTATAAAACAATCAATCCAATCAATGAGTCTTATAAGAACTCTTATCAATTCATCAGTTCTGTCGCAATCAAACCTTTCAGCTTATCAACTATCCAATAAATTTTCAATCACATCTTTCAAGAGTAGTTTAAATAATCATTAAGAGGACTATCAATTTAGACCAATCATTTGAGTTCAGTTTATGAGGGCTCATAGGACCACCAATTTCTATCAACACTATCATCATGCCCACATCACAATACCAATCAATATTCATCATGGCAAGGCTCTAGACTCACCCTCTAGGTTCACTCATGCAATTTTAATCAAGTAATGTCCAAGCTTTATACTTAAAATAGGGGTTCAAATCATTTGTTCAAGAAAATAAGTTTATAGAAATCATCAATTGTACATTATAAGTAAAATAGGTCAAATATTAAGGAAGTTTTCAAAAATAACATAATCATTGGGACATCATTTCTGTCTCAACTCATCCCATCACAATCATGGAGCATATGGAAGGACAATTTCATGTTTTATATTAGCCTGCATACTTGGAATGAAGACAGACAATCAAACTTGCAAGAATCTAACATGAATTCTTTGAACCATAGTCCTTTCTCCTCCTTTTAGCCCTAGATCTTTAGCCAATTTAGCGTAAAAGACTTAGGAATGAGCTTAAGAACCATTTTTAGGTTGAAAATGACCTATATAACTCGTAGGTTAAGTTTAGGAGCGGAGGAAAAAAGTATGGAACGCTCCTCATTACAACTGAAAATTTTAAACTATGGTGAACCTGGTTAGCGTAGCGAACCTGGTCCCTCCAAGTTTATTTCATTACAAAAAATTTTCAATCAAATTTTCAACTCCATCAAAAATAATAAAAGTAGAGTTAAGTGCAGATCCACGACAGGTCTGCGATTCGGAGATGCCGTACACTTTGTTGGAATTTGCAGTTTGCCCTAAAAATTGTCTTTTTCTCTGGTTGGCGTAAAATTTATTTGAGATCACTCTCCCACTCAATTTTTTGTGCTGACCATGATTCCGACCTTGAATTTGTCAAAAGAGTTAAAGATGACGCGTTATACGAGCATTCTACTTTCTAGAGATAATTTGATAATTTAATCGAGTGTAACAAGCGACCTTTTCCAGTCACTTCTATGAGATGGGTCTATAACCCGTAGAATTTTCTATGAGCTATAGAAAGAGTCTCGTAGTCCCAAGTACTGAGATCTCAAGTCTTAGTGTTTTTTCCATGAATGAACAGGATGAACTGTAAAAGTTTCTACGACCATAAAAAGGCTTTCATGCTTCTTAATCTAGCAACCTCGAGTTGAGTCATTGAGCTATTCCATGAACTAAATCTATAACCTGTATTTCAATCCACAATCTATAGATGAGTTTCGTGGTTTTCAAGCCGCAAAAACCAAGTTGTTGTACTTTTTTTTATGACTCATCAAAAGGTGTTTATAGATCCAGAGATCAGAACCTAGAAACTTTACCCAGTTTCCAAGATCACGCTTCTACATTTCGTAGAACCATCTATGGATCATAGATACCCCTTTGTGATTAATTTGGCAACTTTTGTTTGTTCATTTTTCATCCTTTTTCAACCAAAATCTTGACTTTTTAGGACTAAAGTAAGCCACTTATTAGTACCCAATGCACATATCCTCTCATAACACTTGAATTATTTGAAAGCAAGATTGGAGAGGAGAAAAACTAGGGTTTTAAGACATTCATTGATTTCTTTAAAATTCTTCAAAAATCTAATTCTTCCAGGTATGTATGATTAAACATAGCATTGGATTGGATTCCTCCACGCGTCAAATATGTAAATTATATTCTTCCATTTGTGAGCATGAGTTGAGCTGAGCGAATTCCTTAAATACTAAATGGGTTAATTCTTCATTCTTTGAGTTTTACCTAATTATGTATTGAGATATTGTTCTTTCCACAGTTCTAATTCTTGGAATCGTTGTTCATGGTTACATTCATATGGACCCTAGTTGAGTTGATAATCATGATTTTTACTATGCATTATTTGGAGTTGAGATATTGATGGTTTTCACGCATTGAGTAGAGTACGAATTGACATGATTTATATGAATATTTTATTGAGTCTAAATGAGCATGAATTTTTTTTTTAGCATAAATGAGATTTTGAGAAAGAAGTTTTGATGAGATGTGAGTAATTTAAAAATTTAAATAAAAGAGCAAGACAATTTGAGATGAGATTGAGTTTGATAAGAGCTTAATGAGACTAGATGGGATGATTTAAATGTTTTACATAATTGAGCATATCAGCACAATGAATTATTTAGAAATAGTATTTGAGCACCGATTTGGGTAAGAGTAAAAATAACTCAAACTCCATAAATTATGTAGTAAGCGTAGGATAGAATTATACGACATTGAGGTGATTCCTCACCTGTCCCAAAAGAGGACTTTGATTGTGGATCCAATGACGTGACCGTCCATTATCCTTGCAAGGTATAGGATGATTGTTGCAATAACAGTGTAATCATTGTACAATCACTAGCTCATAAGTGATGGTTGTCCGATAGAAACACTCCCTAATAGTAATAAATAATTTGATTTAACTGATATTACATATCACTAAGTCGATTTGTAAAGTATTGTTTATTTCTAAACTTGCATGCTTTGAATTGCATGGCGTTGAGAATCCTTGAGCGTGTTTTCTTTCAGTTATTTTATATATCGTACATTTCATGTGATAACTTTCATGCTGTGTTATTCCTTTCTGATAGTGGTGAGATTTCTTTGCCTTCGGAGGGATCCATTTATTTGAGTTGCTTTTATTTAAGTATTTTCTTTTGAGATAGTCGTGAATTTGTCTCGACACCTTCTCATGAGTAGATAGAGACTTCATAGATAGTGATAGAATGGAGTTTGATGTTTTCTTTCAGAGTCTGTATGTTCTAAAACTTATTCATTTTACTTACCCACTTGAGCAAGTAGAGTCTTCTGCTGATCAAATGAGCCAAGACAAGGATTCAATTGGGACCAACTATAATTTTCGAGTGCCGACTATACCTAGAATCGTAACACTTTGCCACTTGAGTAAATTGTTTCTGAATTTTGCCCATTAATTTTACTATATACTTGCTGGTAATAAACCACGACATTCTTATGGGAATCGAAGCTTGAGGTTGCATCATTGGGACAAGTGTAAGAAAATAAGCAGAGAATTTAAGACACACTAATATGACCAACACAGCACAAATTTATAATTTGAAATTTAAGTTCACAGAATAAGGAAGAAGAAGACCTTAGAACAGTAGATTCATATACTCAAACTTGAAAAAATGGTAGTGTCTTCATGTGCTCTGCATGCTCTTTTCAATCACCTTCGGTCCGATTTTAGCAAATTTCTATTATGTTCTTCAATTTTCGATTTTGAAAAAGTGTGCACCATATACCGAACCAAACTAATTCAGTGCGGTTCAATTTATTCAAGTTCAATTGAGTTTTATTTGGTGTTTTTAAAATGATTTTCTGGTGCGAACGAACGAAAAATAAAATGAGGACAAAATCAAAGTCTAAGACATTTAAAAACTTAAAATCATGTTAAGTGATGATGTGCCCCGATGGGACACTTAGTGTGCTTAAAATACTATATTTGTCTTTGTCAAGAACTTGCACCTCCAACTATTGCTTGAGGAAAACAAGCACGAAGATGAATTATGTTACATGACATAAATCGACAAAAATATGTTTGAATTTCTCTGGAAAAATAATATTTCAAGTTAATTATATGAATTACAAATTTGTTGCTACTTTGACTTAATTCATGAATAATTTGATTACTAACTGATATATATATATATATATATATATATATAATTTTATTTTTTTGTCTGATATATAAATATTTTTTAAAATAAAAGTTCAGTTCTTCCATACACCGAAGAACCAAAATTTTGAATAAGGAATACTGACAGCGAACCAAACTAATTTGGTTCAGTTTGATTTTTTATATTTATGCCCATCCCTAATTTCACCACTGATATCTGTTAATGGGAAAACATGTCATTTAAAAAATTGATTTAAATCCTTTTTAGAAAAAAATCAACTTTCAAATAAAAGTCACCAATTGATTTTAAAAAGTAATTAAGAAAATTTAATTTAAAAGACTAAGTAAGAGGTTTTTATTACTATTTTAAGAAAACATTAACAGCTAACACGTGGTTATTCGATTATTAAAAAACTCTATTTGACTAACTTACGAAAAAAAATCATTTAGAAATAATATAAAAGTATTCAAAACTACTTGTAATAAATTCTAACTTAAGATATGTGAAATAATTTATAAAGAAACAAATATTTACCCAAAATTGACCAAGAAAAGGAAAGAAAACCTAAAAGTTATTTGAAAAAAATACTTTTAAATATTTTAAGTGAGCAAAATTTTCCAAAAAAGCTAACCTTTTTAAAAAAAAGAAAAAAACAACTCAAAGTAAAAACAATATATATATATATATATATTTCTAACAGCTTGTTTGGATGGTGGTTTTTCATGGTATGGTATGGTATGGTTACTAAGAGAACGATGTTTGTTTTGATTGTTTCATTAATTATATGCTTTAGTTTCATGGTTCTGTAACTATGAAAACTCTCACTTTTTGAAAGTACCAATTTGGTGGTATCCCATGGTTTCTTATTTTTTTTTTCCAATTATACCTTTATTTAAATCTAAATAGTTCTAATGTATCCTTTATTCTTTATTAAACTTTACCCTAATATATATATTATTTTTGTATTACTTATTTTTCTCCGCATCAACTTTTGAAACTTTGTTTCGCCTCCCGTTTTTTCTTTCACATTTTAATCTATTTTTTGAGTTTTTTTTTAAGTTTTTAATTTTTTTATTTTCTTACGTTGTTTTTATGGTTTGGAGATATATTAGCTTGTATGTTTCCCTACTTGATTCTATGTATTTTTTTAAAAAAAAAATTAAAAAAATATTGATAAATTTAATATTTATACTAATTAATGACATTTTTGTAAATTTATAAGTTATGATACAATACCATACAGTCAAATCAAACAACAAATTATTATTAAATAGTAGCAACCCATACAGTCTATCCAAACATTGTATGGTATTGTACTGTATGATACCATACCATACAGTACCATACATTATGAAACCATGACAAACCACCATCCAAACAAGTTGTAAAAGTTATTGGCTTAAATACTTTAAATAATTTACATGAGCACTAAGTAAGGCAAGATATCAAATTATTGTAAGAGAGAGCAAATTAACATAAAACGATTCATCTTTTGAAAATTTAATTAAACCAAGTTAGCATTCAAATAAGTAAAATTTATGAAATTACACAATCTTTTTTATTCAAATATTAAATATTCCCAACTTTTTATAAAAATTACTAAAATCTCAATTTTTCTAAAAATTTTATTTATTTTTGATACCTGATTATTCTATTTTTTATTAAAGAATATAATTAGTACAATTTTATAAATTTAGAAGTCTATTTAATGTCAATCACTTTTTAAATTTTAATTTTCCTTTTTTAAATCCATTTTTTTAAATTTTATGTTTTTTGGTATATATCTATATTACAGTTACCATATCAACATTTTAAATATTCCTTTTTCAGTTTTTCAAATTTATTTCTCTCTTGGCGGAACTATTTCTCCGTTCTTACTCCACAAACTCCATCTCCATATCCATCTCCATCTCCATCTCATTATTCTTTGTTTCAATCAACAATGGAACCCATTCCGTCGTTTAGTCTTGGCCTCACTCAAGATGTTGTTGAAAGTGGTGAAGAAGTCGACATTGCCAATGTCGACCACCACAACAGTTATGTTACTTAATTTTTGAGTTTTATTTGAAAATTGATGTGGATACCTAACAAATTAAGTATGATTGCTACTTAAGTATTTGATACCTATTCTGTAAGAGGTCTGAAAGTTGATGTGGATACCTAACAAATTAAGTATGATTGCTACTTAAGTATTTGATACCTATTCTGTAAGGGGTCTGAAAGTTGATGTAATTACTTAACAAATAAAGTAAGCTTGATACTTAAGAAAAAAATCTGTAACTGTGCATCTAACTGGTGATACCTATTTTTTTTAGAGATGATGCAAAGTTTGATACTCCATATATTATGTGATACCTGGTTTATTTTTTGATCCTATGATTCACATGGAAGTATATCTGATTCATATCTCTTTATGATGATCCTATATTTCACAAAGACTCATATTTTGAAATTCAAATATTTTTTAGTAATTCATGATCTCATAAAGTCATATGTGTTAGGAACACTGTTATTTGATTCTGATTCATGCTTACTGATATTTGTGTTTCATGATCTAATACCTGGTTTATTTTTTGATCCTATGATTCAATGTTATTTGTGCTTACTGATATTCATGTTCCACTGTGACGTATCAAATCGAAATATTCATACTTTGCCAAGCCTCCTTTTTTTTCCCCTTCGCAGATCAGATCAATGGTGATCTGATATAGTCTTTTTAAAAAAAAAAATTCAAATTACAATGCCCATAACGTTTTTTTAGGGATTAATTGCATAATTTGTAACTTACAGCCGTAAATCAAGGGATATTGATAGTTGACAGTAAATTCTTTTCCTTATTAAACGTTAGAGCAGTAATTTTCAGTTACAATTATGTAAGTATCAACGCGGCTTCAGCAGGTATCAAATAAATGTCAAAAGTCGGGATTTTTTGTAATTAGATTCGAGATTTTTAGAGATTTTTAAAAATTAGTATGGGATCCCAAAAAATTATACTTCAAATAAATACAATCTTAAATAATAACTCATAAGTTTTGGGTTTAAGCCCAAAACTTAAAATCTGAATATCTGGCCCAACACTTAGTTTCTGTACGCCTGGACTAAGATGTTGGGCCACCTGCACGCCCAATGTCACTGTGTATACAATTATTGTATACTGTTGTATATCGTGTGTAGATTTCCTATTTCCTGTACACTGGTTATATACAGATGTATAGAACCAATTTTGTCCTTCAAAAACCTCATTTCAGCTTCCTAGACATGTGTAGGGGTGATGATTGGGCGGGTTGGGTCAAATTTGAGTGGGTTATAATAGGTCAAGACAATAAACAGACCAAGACCCTACCCAACCCAAATTTGCTTATGTCAAAATGGATTGAGTAATGGGTTATAGAATGGGTTAAGAGCCAAAAGGATCTAGTCTTTTCTCAAGTCCTCTATTGCTTTCAGGGACTTTAACTCAAGAGGGAGCCTCAAATGTAATTGCTCAATCCTTACCTGCGCTTGGCAACGTAGTTAATGAGTGCAAGTTGGATTTACTCTTACTCATTTCGGTGCTTGATACTCCTCCCAAGACTCAATGCTCATAAGACTCCTCATCTCAATCAATCATCTCAATTAGTCTCGTAGAGACTCTCATCATCTCATTAACTCAACTCAATTGGGTCTTTCGGCCTATCATCTCAAGTTATCTCATCAACTCAGTTCTCAACAATAGCTCAAGGCTTAGATTAATCATTAGGAAGAAGTCAATTATACAAAACTCGGAAGTTTAATTATGAATACTCATGGGATCATCAAACTTTATTAGCTCATCATCATACTCACATCACAATCACACTCAACATACTCAAGCCAAGACTCTAGACTCCATCCCTAGGTTCATTCATGCATTCTTTTACAAGGTAACATATAGGGTTTATGAAAATAACTCAAGTAAAACATTCAATCAGTAAATCAAGTTTGTTTTTATAATCAACATACAAAAATATGTCATACATAGAATTTACACGAAAATATTCTAGAAATATATAAGTAGACTCATTATATTCTCAACTCTTTTATTACCATCAATGGGGGCATATGGAAGAACAATTTCATATTTTTGTTTAGTTTTACATACCTGGTGTGAAACTTTGATACTCAATCTCGTAAGACCTCTCCTCAATCTCCTCGAATTCTCGCTCCTCTTCTCTGCTCTTTAGCCCCAGCCTTTTGTTAAAACTTGAAAAAGACTTAGAAATGGGGATTAAAATTCTTTTTATGCTCAAAACGACCCATTTAGACCGTGTTTTAAGTTTAGAAGGGGTTGAGAAAGTCTGAATGCCCCTCACAAAACTGGAAAAAAAAACTTTGCCTCGAGGAGGCTAATCCGCTACACAAACTGTGTACATTTTCGAGGGTTTTTGCTAAAAATTCTCCGATCAAGTTTTCTAATCCTGTAGAAAATATTGGGACCAAGTCTAAGTGTAACTCCGCGGCAGGTCCGCGTCGTACACCTGTCGCGCACTTATTCTGGAAATCATTTTCGCATCGAAAAATTTTCTTTTGATCTGATTGCTCTAAAAATCAACCAAAATCATTTCCCATTCAATTTTTCATGTTGATCGCATTTCCGACCTCGGATTTGCTATCAGAGGTTTGGAAGACGCATTATGCGCACATCTTTTTACGAGGAGCATTTTGGTAATTTTACTAGGTGTTACTACTATGAACTCTTCTGGTTGTTCCATATAGATTTCTTTGTCCAAAATATCCATTTAAGAAGGTTGTTTTGACATTCATTTGATGAATTTCTAGACTATACACCACTACTAATGTTATTAACACTCGAATTGATGTAATTGTAGTTACCCGTGAGTAAGTATTAAAGTAGTCAAGACCTTCACATTGTCTAAATCCTTTAACAATGAGTCTCGCCTTATATTTATCAATAGTGTCATCATATTTAATTTTTCTTTTGAAAATCCATTTTGACCCTAACGGTTTATTTTCAGGAGAAAAGTTAACTAATTTTCATGTATGATTATTCATTATGGATTCTATCTTACTATTGATTACCTCTTTCCAATATTGTGCTTCCAAAGAAGTCATAGTTTCTTTAAAAGTTTGAGGCTCATTTTCTAATAAAAATGTTATGAATTCTGGTCCAAAGAATGTAGAGGTCCTTTAACGTTTGCTACATCTTGAATTTTTCTCATTATGATCATTTTCCTTTGTTTCTTCTCAAGATCATTTAGTTCCTTCATTAGGCAATTCACATTCTCTCTTATACGGGTATATAGTTCCAAAGAATTCAATATTATATATTTCAATTACCATATTAATATGACTGTCAAGATTTTCTGATCTATGGATCAGAAATCGATATGCTTTATTATTCATAGCTGGTATCCCCACAATCATACCTGCAGTGTTACGTAAAAGTATATGCTCCAGGTCTGATCATGGTGATCTTTTGGTTCGAATGTACCTATCATGGTTTGGTTCGGCAAAGCCTATGAACATATAATCAATCGTTTTTGGTTCTATTTTTGTCCATTTAAATTTATGAACTTGGACCTTAGCCAAATAACCTCACACTTGCAAGTATTAAAGTTACGCTTTCTTCCTTTCCACTTTTCATATGGAATAGATTGCGTTTTTCTATAAGATATTCGATTGAGTATTCAACTAGCAGTAAGGATAGTTTCCCCTCACAATTTCTGGGGTAAACTAAAACTAATCAACATGGCATTCATCGTCTCCTTAAGTATTCTATTTTTTCTTTCTGTAATTAGATTGAATTGTGGTAAGAGGTTGTTGTTTGATTAATAATGTCATATTTCAAACATATTTTCTCAAAAGGAAATTCATATTCACTCCTTATCATTGATTTTTTTTGTTAAGTTATCTTTCAACTTCACTTTTGTACTGTTTGAATGCTTCAATTGTCTTGTCTTTACTACTAAGTAAATAAACATGGCAGTATCACATACAATTATCAATAAATATTATGAAATACTTCTTTTTACTATATGATGGTATTGACTTCATGTCACAACTATCTGTATGAATTAAGTCGAAGAGATTTGAATTCCTTTCAACTTACTTATAAGGATGCTTAACATACTGAGATTCTACACAGACTTGATACTTTGACCGTTTGTTTTCAAACTTTGGCAATAGATTCAAATTACTCATTTTTTGCAAGGTTTTATAATTAACATGTCCTAGACATGAATGCCATAGACCATTTAACTCAAGTAAGTAAGAAAAAGCCTGAACTTTTATTACTTTCAATAACCATTGCATTCAGTTTAAAAAGGCCCCAATAAGGTAGTTTTTTTCTACATACATCTCATTTTTACTAATTACAACTTTGTCCGAGACAAGAACACATTTAAATTCATTCTTGATTAAGAGACTAGCAGAAACTAAGTTCTTCCTCATTTTTGGAACATGACAAACTTTGTTTAGAGTCACTACCTTATCGAATGTCATTTTTAAACACACTTTTTCATAGCCTTCAACATTTTATGTGGAAGAATTTATATGTAAATGGTCTCATCAAGTACAACGAGGACATATATTGCAAAGACTTCAATAACTGCACAAATATGTAAAATGGCTACACATTCAAGTCACCACTCCTTAAGACTCCCTACTAAGTTGCATTACGTCAACATGGCACATAGGTTCTACACTTCTTCATTCTTTTTAATCATATTTGCTTGATTCTTTTTCTTATGCTTTTTTGAAGAATAACAATCAATAGCTTTATATCCAACCTTTCTAAAGTTATGACAATTACCATTAAACCTCTTTTTAGGCGGGTAATCTTTTGGTCTAGATGACTTTTTTTTTTTTGACATTTGGCTCATCTTCAACAATATTCGCCCCTGATATTGTTGAATTTGTTTGTGACCTCTTTTATACCATCTTGTTGTCCTTTTCAATTCTCAATTTACGATGGAATATTTAATAGTCATCTCCTTGCGTTTACGCTTTAAGTAATTCTTGAAATCCTTCCAAAGTGGGGGTAACTTCTCAATTGTAGCAGCTACTTGAAAAGTATCATTCACAACCAATCCTACATTAAAGATTGTGTGAGAGTTAAGAACAAACTTAATATGTTCAAACCAGGTATTATATAAGATTATATATTCGACCAAGGAGATCATGGATTATAACCTGCAATTTCTAAACTTGGATAACCACAATTTTACTATCTACCATTTTGTAGTCAAGGAACTTTGCCACGATAATTTTTTTTCATTCCAACATTTTCAGTTTTGTACTTCTTTTCCAAAGCATTCCAAAATTCTTTGGAAGTTTCAAGTTACTGTACACATTATACGAATCATCCTGCAACCCACTCAAAATGTGATTCCTACATAAAAAATCTAAGTACTTCCAAGCTTCAGTTGCTAAGAATCGTTCATCATTCGGAGTTAATATAGACAAAGCAGGAACATTTCTCACCAATGAATCTCTACAAATTTAAGGTGGTCAAGTAGTAGAACATATTTTGTTGTTATTCTTTGAAATCAACATCGGTAAATTTCACAGGTTTTTCAGCCGGTGGAATTATAAGGGCGACAGTTGAACTATTTGAAGGTGCAGTAATTACTGCAACATTCATCATTCCAGCATTGACTTCACTTGGATATTTAGTATGAAGAATACTGACAATAAAGATAGCAATTTGTTATATTCTTCAAATCGTAAACAGAATGAATTTGAGTGATGAAGGTGTTATAACTTCAAATCACTTTCAAACTCAAAAAGAGTAGAAGCACAGAAGGCTTTAATCTCTAAATTAAAACTCAAAAAATAAAAATACAATGAGAAAAAAAATGATTTAAATTCCTTAAGCTTGTTATTTCTATAATATAATAGCAATGCAGAAAAATTATAAAACCAAAATATTTAAGTTCATAGAATTCACTGTGTGTCCTTAAGGAATTTAATTCCTCATTGTACTTGAAGTTGTGCTTTATTTCCTCACAGGACAAAATAGATAAAATATTACAAAAGTAGTGGTACATCAAACTTTTGTAACTTAGCGAATGCAAAAGATCAACAACAATCCACATGCAAACTCAATTTTGTGTAAGAAAATATATGCAGAAGAGGAGGAAAATCAATTTACGAATTAATTAATTAATAACTCAACAAATTAACTCATCATTAATATCAGAAAAAAGAAAATTATTTAATCTATCACATCATTTGTCGAAATCGAAGCCGAGGCCATAGCCGAGCAAGCAATGACGGCAGGGGTCCCCTCTACTCGACTCTTTAAGAGCTAAAGGAATTGTTTCCTAATACAAAGACACAACTTTTCCTCTATTCCTCCAATAAGGGAGAAATGACTCTTCATTTTTCATTTACTTGGTTTTTCCACATTTTCTTATTCTCCTGGTTCTCATTTCTCAATTCATACATTACTTAACTCCAACAGATCTTTCAAAAATAGTCTCTCTATCTCTATAAGGTAATAGTAAAGTATGTGTACACTTTACCCCTCTCTAGATCCCATTTGTGGGATTGTACTTCGAATGTTGTTGTTGTATTTTTCAAACGTTTTTCTTAAGCCAAAGAATTTACCGACGAAAATAATCTATCTCGACAAAGTAGGGTAAGATCCGCATAAACCTTATATACATACCTTCACAACAGGTATTGTTGTTGTTGTTATACATTTTACCTTCCTCCGGCTTTTTTTTATTGGAACATACCCAAAGGCGAAGCAATCTTGTGGTAATTCATAAAATATATTATTTACATATAATTAGAATAATGTTTTTTCACGTCCCTATGTTCCCCCGTGTGGCGATATAGGGGCGAAAAAAAGGAAAGAGAGGGATGAGGTTTCTCTCGCTTTTGGCATAGCGAGCCCCCAGTGGGAGGCTCGCACGACGGGCTATTAGCTCAGTGGTAGAGCACGCCCCTGATAATTGCATCGTTGTGCCTGGGCTGTGAGGGCTCTCAGCCACATGGATAGTTCAATGTGCTCAATATATATTAGATGTCAAACTCTATTTGACTCGTTCGTATATTTACTTTGTAAATTTAATTTTTTTTAAATAAAAATTCTGTCTCTACCGCTGATAATTCACGGCAATTATTGTTACTGTCACCTAAGAAATTTTTTTGTGTTCTGAAGGGTGATTGACAAGACTAAAGAGAACTATTCCAAATTGTGTAAACACAATTGAATGACGTATAGAAGTACTTACTTCATATATTTCCACTTTTGGGCTAATGGAACCAAAAACTTTAAAGAGAACAGTAGTTAGTTTGCCATGGCAGGGAGCTAGCTAAAGGCTAGGGTATTTCCAATTGCATGAACTGAACTGTAACTAAGTACTGAATGGACTTTTCCTTTCCCTTTTATTTTTTTTCCATTTCCATGTGTTGTTATAAGTGAAAGATTGAAAACATGTGCAGAATTGGGAAAAGACTTGAGAATGACAAAGGTCCTGCCACCAGAAGAAAAAATGATCAATTATTTGGTCAGAAGAAAGAATATTACTATTCCCCTCATTTCAATTATTTGTTATATTTTTTCTGTTTAATTTGCTTCTAATGGGACTTGATTTTGAGACGAAGATTTCTTGAAAATAATTTATTTATCTCTACGAGGTAGTTGTAAGTTGTGCGTATATATTTTATCTTCTTCAGATCCAGTTGTTGGAATCCACTGATTATGTGATATTTTTTTCTTTTTTAGTTCGCTCTAAAAAGAATGTCACCTTACTATAATTTAAAAAAATTTAATTTTGAAAATTTTCTTTTACCGTAATGAAATAAATATTAGCCACACAAATATTTAAAAATTATTTTAGACCATAAGTTTGTAGCAACCTGTGCCCTGAAAATCATAAGATTAAATAATATTTTAAATATAATACATAAATATATAATTTAATATGACTTTAGCTAACACCTGTACCTTCCAAAAGAACTCTTAACTTATATAAAATTGAATAAAAATAGACATAGATATCCTACGTGGTCCATTTGTATACACCAAAGTAGAAATGCATGTGTCTGCTGTTCAACTTTATATAAATTTAAATATTTATTATTTGTACTCAAAATTGAATAACATAAATATCAATTAAAGTTAAACCAAAAGTATTCTTTTATCTTTGAAGTAGAAAAAGAAAAGAGTACAATGGACTTGTGGGGCAGTTGTTTAGTAGTCTTCTGGCAAAAGGATAAAGACATCATAATGGATTCCCAATACTATTGAAAAAGGTTAGATGCAGTGAGTCTACATGTTATTCTTTGATTAAGTAAAATGGATGAGATTAACAAAGGAAGAGTAAATTTGAGTTATTTTCGTGATATTAGTTCAGTGTACATGTTTTGCATGTGCGTATCTCATCAATTTAAAGGCAAAGATGAGAAAATTAATATCAATTGTTTATAATGTAAATATTTTAATAATTTTTGAATATATAAAGTAATAATTTAGAGTTGAATAATTAGAAGTTAAATAATTAACTGATTAAAATTTAACGTAACAAAAGATTTCTAAATATTAAAGGAGTATTTTATGTTTCTAATATAATTTTACTGATTTTTTTCTTTTTATATTACTATATTACATACTTTTATTAATAAAATATTTAATAGTCAAAATTTTAGTTGATTATTTATATAAAATAGTCCTAAACCAAAAGCGAATTCTAAATAGAAAATAGAAAGAAATTCTAATTCCAAAGTGAATCTAAAAACTAAATAAATAAAAGATAAAATAATAAATTAAAAAAAATAGTAAAATGACTATTTTGTCTAAAGATGAGTCTTTTAATGAAACACAAAAAGTTCAAACGACATTTCTAAAGATCTTCACGCTTTTAATATAATATAGATATAGATATAGATAGATTAATGTACATGTACAAATTGATAGTACAATTAAAATTATGATAAATAATATTCAGTAAATAAAGAGACAAATATGATCCTCTACACTTTAATTTAAATATCTGAATTAAATTGACATAAGATTTAAGAAATAATGAAAACTTTTGAGGAGATGTATAAATATATCTTTTACTAACATTGATGTGGTTATAAAAACTTTTCAATAAAAGTGAAATATGAAGGGTCAAGAAAATATCTTTCTTATTGGACAAATTAATAAAAAAAATTGTGTCATATAATTAATAAACTCCTTTTATAGCCAGGCAAATTTAATGATATGTACAACAGAGAGAGGTTCAACCATTTAAGATTTTATAAGTTAAGAATTTTTTATTTTTTTTTTAAAAAAAAAACAAAGATGCTAAATTTAGAATCGATTATTTATACATGTTATATGAATTTCTTAATTCAAAATAAAGGTTTTAGCAAAACTTGAAAGTTTTGTTGCTAAATAAAACTCCAGCTCCACTTTCTACGTATAAATCTCAAATTTTATAAGGAAAAATTACGTACTGAGCAAACATATGATATATATTTAACATTATATAATTATAGTTTGAAAAAAATTACAATTTATAGCTATGGTTAGGGTTTTGTTGTTATTTTTCTCTCCTCTCTCTCTCTTTAATTTCTTGCCAGATATACAGTTAGATATGTATATCTGCCGCATATATACAATTATTTTGACGAATATACGTAGCAATTCGATAGATATACATATACAATTCCTCTCTCTCTACTCTCTGCCCTCTCTTGCTCGCCCCTCTCTTCCTTCTCCTAATATATGTATATTAGTTATACATATGCAATTATTTAGAAGATATACAAATATAATTTGACAAATATACATATATAATTCACCTCTCTCCTCCCTCTCTCGATCTCGCTCGCCTCTCTCCTCTCCTCCAGGTCACATAGTCAAGGTTATGTCGTATAATTATGCAAAATATAGTTATGCGACCATATTAAATTTCAAACCTAGACTATTTATGAAAATTCTCCATTTTATAATTATATAAATATTACAACACATTTAAAATAATAATTCTCAAAATTTGGTACTAAATAAAAACACATCACATAAATTAAAACAAAATCCAAAAGTTATCAATCACACTAACCACCACGTATAAAATGCTTTCTTATTATCACAGGTTAATGGAGCTTGTCTCACAAATTTAACTTAAGCCAGTTTAAACATAAAAATTTATTAATAATTTCAAAACTATAATAGCAAAATAATAAAAGCCTTAAAAACTAAACTAATGAAATTTGAATTTTGAATTTTTTTATAATACAAAATTTAAAAATTATTTCTAAAATTAATAATCTCAAATATGTGTATATTTTTGTGGTAATAAAATTTAGAATCTTAAGCACATATAGTCTTAAATATGCATAATATTTGTAGCTTCAAAATGAGGGCGCTCTAATATGATTAATTTGTGAATAAACCAATATAATAGTGACCGATAAATATAATATGAAGTCATATCGATCGATTTATTCTGATTTATATGTCACACGGATATCAAATGGCCGAATAAATTATAGTATTAATAATCCTTTAATAAAAGCCAAAGTGCACAATCAAGTGATGTAATATATATAATTAATATATGCTTCTCCAGAGACTGTGGCCAACAGAGATTTGGGGGTTCAGAGATTCTTGATAGATTTTTTAACTTCATATATATATAAAGAAATTATAGTATATTATTTTCCTCTTAGACTTTGTGCTTGACAGGATAGCATATAGCATGCTTTTTCTAGATAATCCTGGTCATGGGAATGGGATAATACAAGTGAATAGAAAATTACTATATCCAAGTCTAAGAGAAACATTTTCTTTTTGATATAACACACACAAAAAGAAATACACTTTATAGCTAGGTCAGTATTTTCAAAATTTAAAGAAGTAAATACACGAATTAATAAAAAAAGATTTGACATCTACTATATATATACATAAAAAATTATTTTAACCATGTAATGATAGAGGAAGAGATGATAATTATTGCGACAGTGATTATGATAATGGAGGAGGAGGACAACGTTATTGTTGTGGTGATGGTGGAGGAAGAGAGTGAAAAAAGGAAATTGATGGTAGTGGAGAACAGATAGAAGGAGGTGATCGTGATGACAGCAACAACGGAGAAGGAGGCAATGGTGATGGCAACAATAGCAGAGGAAGAGGTGATGGTGATGATGATGGTGGCAACAGAAGGAGGGGAAAGATGGTGGCGGTAGAAAGGGTAGGCATGGGAGGAGTGGGGTGGGCAAATTAGATTTTCTGTGCAAATAATAAAACTTCATGGTTTTAAAATTGATGTCATTAATTTTATAATCTTAAATTTGTTATCTCTACTCACTAATTAAGATTTGAGTCATTTTTCGCTATTTTTGAAAATATTTGGTCACCTTTAATAAAATATTTTCATGCCTGATGCGGGTTGGTCAAGTAAGATCGGTAGGTTTTGAAGTCGACAAACATTTGAAGAGCTAGAAAACATAAAACATTTTGCGAAATCTCATAATAGCTACATACTAAAAAATAAAATAGGAATTAGCTATCTACAAATTTCATAACTACATAAAAAAATTGTCGGTATCCTATTTAGAGACAGGTTACGATAAATTATCACAAAATTTTGTTAGCTATAAGTAATTTAGTGAAAGATTAAAAACAAAATTGCTAGCTAATTCCATTTTTTTTTTTTTTTGCAGTGCATCAAATGGTTTAAAGAGGAAAGTGAAAAGCATGATAAGGCATATATATAATCAAGTTCATATTGTATGCGCATTTTTGAGCTCGATGTGGCATAATTCAAATGATAAATCTGTGCAAGCATAGACTCAAAATAAATAATACGTGTCATGAACTTGAATTGCCATAAAATGACATCAAGGCATGTACTGAGCCTTCAATATGATGATTGATCCCCTCAGTATAGTGGTGGAAAAGATCTCAACGAGGACATTTAGTCCTAAGTGGGTAATATAATGCTCCTGAGGGAGGGCGGTATGATGAGGGCGGGTCAAAAAAGACGGACAAACTTCCAAACTGATAAGATTTTGAAGATAGATGTACATGACAACTTAAAAAAACTCATATTGAAAAAGATCAGAATGACTCAATATAACATAACTTTTCTATACTCAAATTAAAATAGTAACAATACGTCTCATAGATTTGGATAATGACAATAAAATGGAGAAATAAGTAATTTTTAATTCATGAGACATGACTTTTCCCTTTTAAGTATGAATTGTTGTTTTTCCAGCTATAAATTGATGATGACATTGATTTGCTTTCAATGAATTCATGATGAATTAGGCTTTTCTTGTTCAGCTTTTTAGCTATGATAAACATCAAGAAGAGATAGCTCTAGAAAAATATTAGACTTTAACTTTGAAATTTTCGATCTTAAAATATATTATAATATATGAATATCCTGAGAGTGATAAGGGAGATTTGCGTAGATACTTAAGGGAGTTCATCGTCAATTGATAGGTTAAAAATTCGAATCATCTAAAGCATAGATGAAATATTATTAAATATTGATCGTTCTAAAAGATGCATTTGAGAAACACTTAAAATGCAACTAAGTTAAGTATTTATATAATCAAAATTAATTAAAAGCTATTAGTTGGTCATATTCAGTCTATGACTTTTTAACTTATAAACAGTACTTTTAGTTTGACCAATTTTTTTATAATTGTTTTTATCCTTATATTTTTTTTCTAATTTCAAAATATTTATCCCAAATATGTTTTCTAATTTACTCTTCATTTATCTATTGTTCTTGCTTTTTTTTGCACATATACTTTTAGATATATAATTTTAATAAAAATTAAAGGCTATGTAAATCATTTTAATAAAAGAATAATTTATCAACATCTTTTTTGTCAATAGTTTATTATCAATTTTACCATTTTTATCCCAACACATACTGCTTATAATTCATGAAACAATCACAACACTTAAAAATACTTACAACATTTAAAAATGTTAAGCTATTTACAACATATAATTAATAGGAGTATATGTCTATAGTAGTAAAAGAAAAAAGGCAAACCCAGTGGTGCAGTATGCGCAAGATCTGGGGATAGATTCGACCATGAGAATTTATTGTATGTAATATTATTTTGCATTTCTCCCAGAGATTGATTTCAAAATTTGAATCTGTGACCCTCTGATTACATGACAATAATTTTATCAATTATTTCAAATTATGTAGTAGTTGTTGTTGTTTAATAATATGCTTCCACAATCTTTGCATATATTAAAACATTTTATATCTTCCAAAAGTAAAGCATATACAAATAAAACATTGCAATATTTAAACCCTAATAGTACTAGCTAGTCTTATCACTCCCTTTTTCTTAGCTTATATAAAGCCATTCTTCTTTCACCATTTCCCTAATGTTCCTTCCCCATTACCTACCAACACCAAGAATTTCAGTTTCAATACATCATGGAAATTAATTTTTTTTTTTTCATATACTATATGTAGAGAGCTTTCTTTAGTCCACATATAGGGGGCAGTATGGTTCAATTAGCTGCTGACTCATTCACACAAATGCTAAGGTTTTGAGAGATGAAGAAGGATTAAAGGCCTTAGTAACTGAGCGAATGAGTCCGTAGACTGATTGAATCTTAAGCTTCTTCTGCTTGGACTGAAGGGAGCTCCCTCTTTATAGTTAAATGCTCTGCCCTCTAATTTAGTTCCCTATTTGTACACTACATTTTATTTCTAGTTATTTAATTGTTTTTGTATTCTATTTTTTTTTTTAGTATAGTCGTAGTATCTTGACAAAGATAGTCAGAAAAAAAAATACTTCCTATTTTTATATTTATTATCAAGAAAAAGAAAATTTATTTTTAGGGATATTTAAGTTTTTTACACTATCACTAAAGCTTTAGTTTATTTGATTTCTATATTTATCAAATCACCAGTTAGTAGTAATTTTTATCATCGACTGTACCCATGTATTAATCTTATGTATGTTAAGTAAATTAATTGTATAAATATATAGAATTTTTTTTAATATAGTTGGTGCATAAGATATTTAGGGTTTGCAACAGTTACTTGTTTTTGAGTTTTATTGTTTTATTTTCAAGATTACAAATTTTATTCTTCGAATAACCTAGTGATTAGCATAATCTCATTATGTTGACAATATATATTATATATATATATATATTTGCTAAGTCAAAACAGCTCGTTAGATTATTATATTTGCATTTTGTTGCCTAACAAACTTAATGTTGTTTAAGTTTTGATTTTTTTTGTGAGTTTCAGATTAATAGAAGATGGAGTACTGGACTTATCTAAGAGGAGACTCTATGACTACTATAAAAAAATTTCCATTTGATATGCAGTAATCTTATTAGAGTTTGATTAATTTAAATTCGTATTGCGTGAAATCTATTTGGAGAAGTGCTCTTTATTAATGATATATTTTCATACTTAGAACATGAACTCTAATAAATATATATTTGTTTATTCAACCTATCCCCAAGCTTTATGGAGCAAGTGCTTCTCATTTGCATACTAATATGATCTTTGTCTTCTCATTTCCTTTTCCTTGTAATTTTGTGAACACCTAAAAAAGTGATGTTTGAAGACCCTTATTTCTATGAGAAATTAAGACTGCTTTACGTACAGTAGTTGGAAATTAAAGAATCACATACAAAGTATAAGCAAATAAATATGTGACAAGTATTAGGGTTCATTTGGTGTAATGACTTTGTCCGTCATTTTTTAGTTTATTTATAAAAATTACTATTTTACTTTTTTGTCAGTTGTTTTGAATCTACTTGTGTTGTTGGAATTGAGAAATTGTGTTTGAAAAGTAAAAAAGTGAGTTTTGATATTTTTGGAAGCTTAATTTGTTGAAAAAGTAAGTTTTTGTACCATTTGGAATTTTGGGTGTTGGAATGGAAATTTGTCGATTCTATTAGTTTCGTAAAGCCCAATCTGATGTAGGAGAAGTAATAAAATTGAATTTGGAGTCCTTATGTGGATTTTAGGTCGAATGTTGCATAAGTGAATTAAAAATGGGTTAAGTTTGACTTTGGTTAACATACGGGGGATCGGAAGCTCTAATTGAAATTTTGACAGTTTTATTGATTTTGGATGGTGAAACTAACGATAGAAATGATCCGACTGTAATTTTTGGAGTTTTTGAGGTCATTTTGGATATTTGAGTGTTTAACTAGTTTTAATGAGTTTTTTCGAGTTTTGGATTTGAGGAGATCTCAAAATCGAATTTTGATAATTCCATTGAGTTCGGAATATCGTTTTTAATTGGGTCACATGTTTGATTTGTGTATATCAAGTTCGAAATGAATCTCAGGGGTTCGTTCTAAGTTTCAATTGAGCAGGTTTTTGCTGAATCTAGTGTAGCTGCTTTTGCCCTCCACATTCGCGGGATTGGGCCTGTGTTCATGGAAGTTTGTCTCTCTTTTCTCTGTGTTTGCGGATAAGCCCTTTGTGTTTGTAGAAGTTTATTTTCTAGACACTTAGTGTTCACGGAGCTTTGTCTGATTCACTTTCTGTGTTCGCAGGTCTCACTCGTGTGCACGGAGTAGTAAATATCTGAGATAGTTTTAAAATCGTGAATACACTATTTTCCCTTCATTTTTGAAATCCTTGAGCTCCTTGGTGTTATTTGAAGGAGATTTCGTGAGAAACTTTTGGTTAAGTATTTCTATCCTCAAATTTGATAATTTCTATTACTTTTCTCTTAATATTATTTTGAATTTTATGATTTTGGACATTGAAAATTGGGTTTTTCATAGTCGATGTTTTGAAAATCAAACCTAACCAATGAATTTTTTTAATCTATGTGATTCAAATTACGGATCGACTTGATTTTTTAACCATAACTATGAACAACTCTAGACATAATGTAATTACAGTGTAATTATAAGTATGTTGTTTGGTTGCATAGGTATAATTATAATGTTAGATTAAATTAAATTTTAAAAATAAAAGTTAATTATTTAAAATTAAAAATTTATATTAGACGAGTAAGGATATTTATAAATAATATTAGATTAAATATTTAAGAGATATATTATCTTTTAAAAATACGTAAATTAGTAAACATATATGTTCTTAACTAATATTGTAAGAAAAATCAAGTTATATTTTTCAAATTTTTAGTATATGTTAATTAAATTAATCATAAAAATTAAAAATACAAGTTTAATACATACAAACATATAAATGCAACGCTTGACAAAAATATAAATATTATAAATATAATATTATAGCAAAATTATTAAAATATTTGACAAAAAGGCCATCTATCAAATCTAACAAAAAATAAATGGTTTGTCATGTAAAATATCAAGTCATATACTAACAACACAAAATGAAATAAAAAATACAACATAAATTTTAAATTCAAAACAAAAAAATCTAACATAATACTCTTA
Organism: Solanum rostratum; assembly: GCA_029948455.1. Taxonomy (NCBI): domain Eukaryota; kingdom Viridiplantae; phylum Streptophyta; class Magnoliopsida; order Solanales; family Solanaceae; genus Solanum; species Solanum rostratum. The sequence goes on from CM057051.1 coordinate 6,350,051, forward strand.
TTACAATTTCAACATAACGCACATAGATATGAATTAATGAAAAACAAAAATTTATAAATTTATTCAACAATGAATTCAATTTTAATTTAAAAATTTAATACCAATAAAATTACATTAATGAAAAATAAATTAAAGACATAATGACCTAATAGGCTCCTATACTTGGTCCCGTTTGTCACCTACGACCTTATACTTAGAACTTTGCCAACTAAATCCTTGTACCCACTCAAAATCTACATTTTAAATATTTTTTTCTGACTGGGACTGGTGCGTGAGTTTCAAACGACGACACGTAATTTCCACGTCATATAATAATTCCACGTATGAAATGACGTGTGAAAAGCTTTCTCTCTTCCCCCACCTTCTTCCACATATGAAGAAGGCACAGTCAATTTCTCTTCCTTCCCGCACCAGCAATGTTGCTAGAACTTGATGATACAACATACAGTAAAGGAATTAAATCCAAAGCAACAGAGACACCAGAAAGTGATAGTCCCAGTAAAAGACAAAGGAAATCAAGTTCCAAAAAAGGAATTAAGGAGGATGATGGCGAGCAAGAAACTGAGGGTGCTACTGAGAATGAAACTAAGGGAAGTGATGAACCTGCTTTGCCTGATGCAGAGGATCTAGAAGTACAAGATGTAGAGATTGCCTTTAAGAAAAGCTCTCAACAGCCATTAATGGTGGTTTTGGGGATGGAGTAAAAATGCGTCCCAAATCAATATAAAAGTAACTCATAAATACTCCTCTTTTATCTTTGGGTTTAAAAATACCCCTAAGGTTTATTTTTGGGTTTGAATATATCTCACATACGAAGAACTGTCACTGTGAAGAAGAAGAAATTTTAATAAATAAAAAAAATCACGTAATAAAAAAAATAAAAATTCCAAGAAGAAATTATGGCCAACATGAAGAAATTTCAAGGGAAGAAATTTGGAGAGACAAAAACAAGAAGAAGTTGAAGAATTTTGAGAAGAAGAAATAGGGATTTATAATATTTGGGCATTTGAGGAAGAAGATGACTGTTAAAGGGTATTTTAGAAATCCTTCACGCTCCAAAATGGAGTGAATTTCACGCACATGCCCTGGTATACCACTTAGGATGCCAGGTCAGAAAAAAGTATTTAAAATGTAGATTTTGAGTGGGTACAATGGTTTAGTTGGCAAAGTTCTAAGTATAAGGTTCTAGGTGACAAACGGGACCAAGTATAGGGGCCTATTAGGTCATTCTGCCTAAATAAAATAATGTGAAAAAATGTCAAGAAATTACATGAAATAAAGAATCAACAACAACAACATACCTAGTGAAATCCCACAAGTGGGGTTTGGGGAGGGTAAAATGTACGCAGACATTATCATGACCTCATAGAGATGGAGATGTTTTCGGTAGACTCTCAGCTCAAAATTTTCAGGCCCCAAAAGCAGTATATACTAGATATGAAAGAGAAATGAGTAAAGCGGAAAACAAGTGATAATATATAAAATACAATAAAAAAAACAAATATGAGACATACAATAATCAACATAAGGTATAAAGACACAAGTACACGACTACTCCTACAAACTTACTATACCACAAGGCTAGACATCATACTACCAGCCTATTAGGCCTCTACCTTAATGCGCGACCTCCACTTCTTTCTATCTAAGATCATGTTCTTAGTGATATGGAGTTGCGTCATATCCTTTCTAATCACCTCCCCCCCCCCCCCCCTTTAATATTTTCTCGGTATGCCTCTACCTCTCCACGTAGCTCCTAAATTCATCCTCTCGCACATCCTTACAGAAGCATCGACACTTTCTTTCTGGACATACCCAAACCATCGCAGTCTTGCTTCCATCATATTCTCTGCACTTCTTCTTTGCACATGAAATAAAGATCGAGAATAATAAAAATGAAAAATAATGATTATAAATAAAATATATATTTTTAAAATATTAAAATAAAAAATAGAAATAAAAAATAACATTAAAAAAATAAATAAAAAGTAAACAACTTGTAATTTAAAACAACACCAAATTCAACTACCATGGCTTTCCAAACAGGCCCTTATTATATTCAAAAATTTTCTCAACCTTTTCTTCTGTAATACGTAATTTGGATTTTCATGAAAAAAGACCACCTTTTTTATTCCTTAACCATAATGGACTCTCCTGGTTACGGTTCGGGTACCCAATCCGGCTTCTCCTTCGCCTTCAACAACAGTAATTTCTCCGACCGGGTTTTAACGGTCGAGATAATTTCGGGCCCCTAATCCGACAGTGAGGGTTGTAGCACGACTTCCGTTGATTGGGCCCGGAAACGCAAACGCAGGAGAGAAGAAATCACTAAAGAAAATGGTCAGCTCTTTTAAGTTCCACTAATTAGGGTTATGCAAAAATCTTTTTTTAGAATTTAGGGGTTTTTTTTGGTTTTAATAGCGTATACTTTGGTGAAAATTGAACTAATAGTGGCCATTAAGTTTCAAAATTAAAAAAGGTGACAACTTTGAAGTTGTCCCTAATTAAAAATTAGTGTTAATTAAAATAATGAGGGACCAAAAGGAATATTTTTAAAACTTAGCAACTAATTCTTCTTTAAAGAAACTTATATAACTTAAATGAAAAATTAAAACGTATACTTCCCTCCCATTCAAAATCAAATTAAACTCTTCACTTCTTCTTTCCCCTTACCCATTTCTTTTCTTTCATCATCTTCTTCTTCTTCAAGGCGCGAAAAAACTTGAATTTCAGATCAAAGGTCGAGCTCTTCTTTTTCTACGTGTGTTGCTTCTTCATCTTCTTCGTCCCTCCCGTTTTCTCGGTCGTCGTTGGTAAGATTTTGTTAATTTTTTCACTGCTATGCTTTTGTTTTTTGTTGTACAAATGATTATTTAAGTTTAGGAAGATAAAAAAGTATGTATTTTGTTATTGCATACTCTAATTTCAAGTTGGTGTTGTTTGATTTGTTGTTGTACTCTTTGAAGAAGAAAATTTTGAGTATGGGTGTTATTATTTTTGTAGTCATTTTGAGAAATATGTTTAGTTTGTTGGTTGATTTCGGAATTGTTGGTTGATTTTTGTTAAATGTTGGGTTGGTTGGTTGATTTTGGATGTGGGTTTGTGTTGTTGGTGTTCTTTGATTTTTGTTGAAAGTTAAGAGTTGCTTGGGTGATTGAAGGGTATGGGTGTTGTTGTTTGATTTGTTGTTGTTTGATTTGTTGTTGTAGTCATTGCAAGCAAAATGTTGGGTTAGTTTGGTTGATTTTGAGTAGGGTTCACAGCAATTGTTGAAGTATTACAACAACTGCATAACAGGGTATTAGTATTGTTTGTTGTTTGATTTTTGTTGAATGTTGGGTTTGTTGGTTGATTTTGGATGTGGGTTTTGTATTTTTGGTGTTCTTTAATTTTTGTTGAAAGTTGAGTTTGTTGGGTGATTGAAGGGTATCGGTTTTATTGTTGTTTGATTTTTGTTGTTGTAGTCATTGCAAGCAAAATGTTGAGTTGGTTTGGTTGATTTCGAGTAGGGTTCACAACGATTATTAAAGTATTACAACAACTGTGTAATTGGGTATGAGTGTTGTTTGTTGTTTGATTTTTGTAGTACTTTTTGAGAAAATTTTTTGGTCGATTTTGAAATATTGGCAACAACTGTTGAACTAACTAGAACAAATATTGTGGTTGTTGTTTTTGTTTGATTTTGGTTGTTATGTTTTTGTTGGTGTTGTTTGATTTGTTGGACTCTTTGAGGATACACTTTCGTGTATGTGGGTTGTTTGGTTGTACTTTTTTGTGAAAACAGAATACATATTGTTCATGTAAAGAGGTTCTTGAGCATTGATTTTTCTTGTGCTTTTTGAGAGTGATTGAACGAAACTAATAGATAATCTCTATTTTGTGACAGAACTATCTACTTAAATGGCAAGACCAAAAGGAAAAAAATTTAGACCCGACAATGCTCCTTCTAGACGTTCCAGGAGGCTGATTATATCGAAAGATGAAGTAGAGGATGATCAGTCACAACAACAGCTGGCACATCTTATCGAAGAACTCAGTGCTCAAGTTGTTGCTGGTGTCAGTCTAGCAGCTTCTAGACAAAGTTCTTCAGCTGCTACACCCAATCAATCAGCTGCTAGACAAATAACCTCAACTGTTGCACCCAGTTCAACAGGTGTTGGGTAGGAGCAGCAACCAGCAGTATCTACGGAGGAGCAGTAGCTGATGTGATGATGTTATTTAACGGGTGTACTTAATGTTTGGATAATGGGTATTTTTTATGTTTGGATAATAGGAATTTTTAAGGTTTGGACGATGGTCATTTGTTATTTTCTAGACTTTTTGGGGATGTTGATGATGGATAATTATTTTATGAACATATGTATTTTCTTATTTTTTGGCTTTTTTGGAATGTTGTCGATGGATACTTCTCCTTTTATAGAAATATATGTTGTGAAATAACTCAGCAAGTGACCTACTTGCTGGGACAATCTTAACATTTGCTGTGAAAATGACTCAGCAAGCCAGTCTCTTGTTAGGGCTAACCTCATATCTGCTGTGAAATAACTCAGCAAGTGACCTACTTGCTGGGACATTCTTAGCATTTGCTGTGAAAATGACTCAGCAAGCCAGCCTCTTGCTGGGGCTATCCTCACATCTGTTGTGAAATGACACATCAAGTGACCTACTTGCTGGGACAGTCTTAATATTTGCTATGAAAATGACTCAGCAAGCCAGCCTCTTGCTGGGGCTATTCTCATATTTGTTGTGAAATGACACAATAAGTGACCTACTTGCTGGGACAGTCTTAATATTTGCTATGAAAATGACTCAGCAAGCCAGCCTCTTGTTGGGGCTATCCTCATATCTGTTGTGAAATGACTCAACAAGTGACCTACTTGCTGGGACAATCTTAACATTTGCTGTGAATATCCTCATATATGTTGTGAAATGATACAACAAGTGACCTACTTGCCGGGACAGTCATAATATTTGTTGTGAATATGTCTCAGCAAGTCAACAACTGCTTGGAATTATGTAGCAGTTGCTGTAAATATAATAGCAGTTGCTGCAATAAAAGCCTAGCAGTTGTTGTAAAATGCATAACAATTGCTGGACTCTTCTATTGCAAGATATTAGTAGCTATAGAAAGTTGACTATAAGTTGATGGTATCAATCATATCTAGTGATAAATTGAGTTGTGTTAGTCAAATATCAAATTTAAAGCTAAATTCATAAGTGATTTTATACATTGAGGTGGTAATTACACAAGTAATATACAATCTATTGAGTAATTGCATATGTAAGTGATGGTGATTAAGTAAATTGATTATGTGCCAATATGTTTTATAATATATTAGTAGTGATCTTGTACATTGAGGTAGACTCAGTAATGCTCTTATACATTGAGATAATACTTACAGAAGAAATATGATCACAGTTGTAGATCACACTTATTTCAGTTGTTTTTTTCATTAATTAGTCCATTTGATCATGTGTGATGCCCGGTAAAATTATCAAAATACCCCTGCAGTGAGGGTATGCGCGTAACGCATCTTCCGAGGCTCGTATGGCAGATCCGAGACCGGATTCGTGATCAGCATGAAAAATGGAGTGGAAAAATGGTCCAGGTCGAATTTTAGGACGACCTGATCGAAAGATAAATTTTCGATCCAAGTCACAAAACAGTGACTGTCCGTGACAGAGGCGCGATGTGCACCTGTCGCGGAGGGGCACTTGTCTGTTTTTTCACATTTTCGACGGGATGGAGAAAACTCGTTCAAAAACACTTTTCCAAAAATACCATAATCGCAATAGGTCCGCGTCGTGGACCGTGCATTTTTCCGAACTGAAAATTTTTAACTTATTATGAGGGGCATTCCAGTCAATCCCTAAACCCTCCTAAACACTAATACATGGCTAGTTAGGTCGTTTCAATATGAAAAGAGCCTAAACTCCTATTCTAAGTCCTATTTCAAAAATCCAACAAGGCTAGGGCTTAAGAAGAGGAGAGAAGGGCTTGGGGTAAGACATTCGAGAAGAGATCCTCGACGTTACCCAGTTGAATAGCTGTATCACAGGTATGTAAGGCTAAACTAAAACATGAGATTGTTCTCTCATGTGCCCCATAGAGGTCATAGTTGAATTGAGGATTGAAGAGTCTACATGCATGATTTCTTTGATGGATTTTCTTGAAAATTATATTTGAAATTACATGTTTTCTATGTTGATGATCATCATACTATTTGTTTTCTTAAATTGAATACTCTCATGGAATTTGCATAACCATACATGACTAATTTGAAAAGCATGCATACTGCACTTGAGACTTGAGTCTAGAGCCTTGCATTGACATTGTTGTTTGTGATGATGAGTTGATGAAATCTTGATTGCCTTATAAGTCTCTGTAAATGAACTCTACCGATGTGTTATTCACTTGTTTCCTAATGACGGTTATAAAATCTTGGGTCACTGAGGAGATGTTGATGATAGGGTTAAAACCCCTATGAGATGTTGATGATAGGGTGGAAGTCCCTACGAGATAATTGATGAAAGGGCCAAAGTCCCTGTGAAATATCAGTCGTGGACGGGGAGTGAGTCCCTATGAGACTGGGAGTCATTGACGGGGAGTGAATCCCTATGAGACTGGTTGAGGTTGGTTTTATGAGCATTGAGTCGGGAGGAGTATCGAGCACTAAAATGAGTAGGAGTGAGTCCCACTCGAACTCATTAACTACGTCGCCAAACGTAGGAGAGGCTTAAACCATCACATATATATATATGGTTTCCCTCGAGGTTTAACAGTCCCTGAAAGCAATAGAGGATCTGTTTGGTTTGATTCCATATCGGGTATGTTGATATGGTATCCAGTGTTCCTTACCTGGCAAGTTTGGGACCACTGTGGCAACATTAGGGTGATTGTTGTACATTCATTGGCTCATAAGTGAGTGTTGTCGGATAAGAGAAACTCCCGGGAAAATTTGTACCTTACTCCGAGTCTAGATGAGATGAGATGAGGGGGGGTGGACACCCCTGAGATGATCCATGTGATGAGTTGAGACTATTGATGAGTCTGAGATAATGGTGTGTCACTTGTCCACTCTGTACTTTTTCGTAGATGGGCAAGTTGGCGGTTGATGTGATTGTTATATTTATTTTGACTTGATGTTACTTTCCGTATTTTTTACCAGTTTCTGTTTCATTCAGCTATTTTATATACCAGTACATTCCAAGTACTAACGTCCACTCTGGACTGCATCGTTTTATGATGCAGAGGCAGGTACTAGAGATCATCAACAGGCGCTCCGTTGAAGATCAGAGATTCGAAGTTGATTTGGTGAGCCTCCCCTACTCTGGAGGAACCATTACTTTTATTTCATCATGCTTTAGAGTTAGGATTGGACTATTTCCTTATTTTGCTTTGGGTAGCCATGGGTCTGTCATTGGCACCACATGATTAGTGATAGAGGCTTCATAGACAAGGGTCGAGCATTGATGTTGAGATTGTGAGCTAGTTCTTTCTACTAGCCTTCATTATTTTATCTATATTTCTTTGAGACTTTAGATGAGATATGTCCTTTATTTACATATATTTTCCGTTGTTCATTAGAATTTTGTGATTGAATGATGTGATGAGGCTAAGTGGTTCGCTTGGGGACTAGCAATAGTCTCTGAGTGTCGACCACGCCAAGGGTACCCTCCCGGGGCGTGACATCATGGTTATGGATGAATCTAGTGATTTTAGTCCAATTCAACACTAGAAGTAGGTTGATGGTAAATATTTTGTTTGAATTTGTTATAGCAAGTTGGTTAGTTGTTGAACTAGTTATAGCAATTGTTATAAAATATCTCAGCAAGTTATTCAGTTGTTGAATTTATTCTAAGCAATTGCTGTGAATTGTGTAGCAGTTGTTGTAAATGTAGTAGCAGTTGCTGCAACAAAAACCTAGTAGTTGTTGTAAAATGCATAGCTATTGTTGGACTCTACTATTGCAAGATAGTTAGTAATTATAGCAAGTTGCCTATAAGTTGATGGTATTAATCATATCTAGTGATAAATTGAGTTGTGTTAGTCCAATTAAAAGCTAAATGCATAAGTGATCTTATACATTGAGGTGGTAATTGCACAAGTAATATACAATCTATTGAGTAATTGCATATGTAAGTGATGGTGATTAAGTAAATTGATTATTAGTTGGTTGTGTCAATATGTTTTCTAATATATTAGTAGTGATCTTATACATTGGGGTGGAATCAGTAATGATCTTATATATTGAGATAGTACTTACACAAGTAATACGATCACAGTTGTTGATCACACTTATTTCAATTTTTTTCATTAATTGGTCCATTTGATCGTGGTTATGAATAAATATAATGATTTTAGTCCAATTCAACACTAGAAATAAGTCGATGACAAACATTTTGTTTGAATTTGTTATAGCAAGTTGTTGAACTAGTTGTAGCAATTGCTGTAAAATATCTCAGCAAGTTATTCAGTTGTTGAATTATTCTAAGCAATTGCTGGGAATTGTGTAGTAGTTGTTGTAAAGGTAGTAACAGTTGTTGTAAGATGCATAACAATTGTTGGAAAACTCTGTAGCAAATACTATATACGATATAACTATTTTTGTAAATTCTGCAGCATTTGCTATGAGATCAGTAACAATTGCTGAAATATCAGTAACAATTGTTGTAAATGAAGTAACAATTATTGTATAATTGTTGATAGTTTAAAATGCTATTTCTTAGTACCTGAAGCATTCGATGAAAAATGTATTCAAATAACAATAATACTGATAATATTAGATAACAACAAATGTTAATTTTTGCATAAAATTAATGTACAAAATGAAACAAGTTCACAAACACCAACATTTTTGGAATGTCCGTAGCCATGACATCACATTCATCATTCAATATTTCTTCATTTTGATGTGAATTTTGGTTCTCCACCACCCTTTCAACCATGTATACCCGTAGAATGGGTCTTCCTTCATCTTCCAAATAAATCCGTAAACTCACTTGAATTTTTATTCTAAATGGAGCCATTTTCTGTTTTTCACCACAAGAATGCATGTAAGTGATGACGATATCTTTCTACTCACAATTTAATTCACAGCTAGAAATAATTTGATTCACAAAATCCTCATACGCGATATCTCGATTCACAATTATCGCTATCATCTCGATCATTTCTATATCGCGAAGCAACTGCTGAATCTATTTCAGCATCTGCTGCATCGTCGTTGAAAATAGCTCAGCAATGAAGAGTTGCAACAATGGCAGAAATAACAATAAAAACACAAAACTCAGCTGTCGCACCCAGTCCAGCAGCTGCACCCAGTCCAGCAGCTGCTGCATCATCACTGAAAATAGCTCAGCAGTAAAAAATTGCAACAATGGGAAAACAACAATAAAAACACAAAACTCAAATAAATAGCACCACATTCACTTTTATCAGTCATAATAATGATTAAAAGTTACCTTTCAAGTAATTTCCAAAGCTATACGAACAAATGCCCCAAAAATTAATTTTTTTTCCTTCCAAATTTGAATCTCTAATGTTGGGAAAACAGTGACAACAACAAGAACAAGAAAACTAAGAAGAAGAAGAAGAAGAAGAAGCAGCAGCGACCCTGTAGAAGAAAGAACAACAATTTCGCGGGAAAAGAGAGAGAGCAATCGGTGAAGCCGTTGGGATTCTTTGGGGAAATTAAGAGAATTAAGATTTTTTATTTAGTAGGCTAAAGTGTGCAAAAAAAAACTTGGGGACCTTTTTGAAAATGATCAAATATCATTAGCTATTAATTTTAATTTTGTTACCTACACCCAATTCTTAAAATTTGTGTTACTTTTTTTCAATTTTGAAACTTTTTTGTCACCCTTAATTTAATCACCCTATATTTTGTATAAAGAGAGGCTTGATTTTTTATTCTTCTTCGTCTTTATCATGGTTAATGAATGTGAAGAGTGGCGTTTCACATATCATGCTTTACAAGGAGAAGATGCAAAATTGGATTTGATTTTATTTTTTTGTCTTCTCTATTTTTTGTTTTTTAAGTTTTAGTTTGGTACTATCTAGCTATGTTGCTCGCATTTCTCAAAAATATCAACAGGTGCGTGTCGAATCCCTTAAAAGTGGTGCATTTTTTTGGAGAATTTGGAACAGGTGCGACATTGAAACTGAAGAGTCTGGGTAACTTAGCTATCTAGGACCTCTGTGACAACTGGTCTTTCAGATACAGCATAACTAAAATTTGGCATCAGATAATTTGCAAATGTGGTTGCTTGAGCCTTGAGCTACAATAACTAATAGGAGTAAACTTGTTTGCTATCAAAGAGTGATCTTGTAGTTATCCTCTTGTTATTTTTCTGTTTCGGGCGAGTTTGGCTGTAAATGTTATAGTTTTGCATCCGCCACAAAATTAAGCTTGTCCTCTGTTCAAAATCATACGTATCAGAGCAGGTATTTGAGTTTGTTCCCAATCATGTAATGTTTCTCATTTCTTTGCTTATTAGAAAACTTACTCAAGCTCTGTTTTAGCATAATTTCGCACTTATTAATTAATTTCTCCAAATTCCGTTTGTTTTTTCTCTCTAGTTGATGCTGATCTCATAAACTTTCAGATGCAGACGTGCTCATGCAACATTATGATGAGGTTTTGAATCGTACTATGCCGGACACAGAAGATTCCCTTGCTTACAAGAACCAAGATGAAGAAACTGTTGCGATGGCTGAGGCATCTCCATCCAACATTGAGATGACTACAGATCACCCTGGTACTTATGCACTTCCCCACCATGGACCAAATTATCTTATTTCCGTCATTGTACCACTATTTCAAAGGTGTCATTTGTTAAGGATTCGAACTGTTTTAACATAATATCATGATATATGAGAATCTAAGAGGTATTCTGACATGGCTATGACTCTTCTAGGCAATATAAGTGTCATCTTTTCTGTGCATAATCTGAAACCTCAATTTTGTTTTGATGTAATATTAGGCATGTGAAACCTAAGTTCCTTTATCATTTTGGTTTTTTCCCTCTCTGTTCTATTTCCTTTTGAAACAAGCTTACGACATTTTGAAGGTGGTGGTGAAGCTTCTAAGAGCACTGACTCGTCCACAAACTTGCACTCTGCAACTGCGCTTCGAGTTAGAACTATACACATCAGTACTCCTATTTTGGCCGCAAAGACTCCATACTTTTACAAGGTTAGGAGCCTTTAATGTTCTGTTATTGCTTAATCGGGAATTCTTAATTGCTTGTTTTTATTTGTTTTCTTCATAGTTATTCTCCAACGGCATGAGAGAGTCAGAGCAGCGACATGTTACTGTACAAGCCCATGCCTCGGGTTAGTATTAAGATTTTTAGTTGTAGTTTAGTATCTTCTCATTTCATTGTATCCTTTTCGCTATAAAGTTGTCCTCATAGAGTAGTAATATTAACCTGATGATGTCCATGTCAGAATGTGGATACAGTTGTATTGTCTGAGCTTCAATGTGTCTATTATCCATCTCATATTTCATTTGGTCAGGCTAGAAAGCTATTGGAATTGCTTGTAGGTTTTACTATATCGTTTTCTATGTTACTTAACTCCCCAACCCAACCAACCAAAAATAGGTGGGCGGGGGAATAAAAAGCATGGATGCTGTACTCCTATTTAGACAAACTAGCCTCCTCTTGTGCACTTGATTTGGCATTTCAATAACCAGTTTTAGGTGATTAGGATATGCAATCAGAGATGGAAATTCAGTTTTTTGGGCTGTTTGAATTCTTAGAATTTTGAAGGGGATTCTTGTACTCCCTCCTTTCAATTTATCAAATGGTGTTTGATTGACTTGGAGTTTTAGGAAGAAAAACTTTTGACACATTAGTTAAATACATAACATCCCTGAATTACCTTAGTATCTACTGGTCTTGAAAGCCATGTCAATTCTCATCGGACATATCATTAAGGCCGAAGTCAAATAAAAGGCAGCCCGTTGTACAAAATCTTCGCTATGCATGGGGTCTGGAAAAGAGTCAGACTAGAAGGGTCCATTGTATGTAGTCTTACCCTGCATTTCTATTAGAGGTTGTTTCACAGCTCAAACCAGTGATCTCTTGTCACATGGCTAAGTAGAAATGTTAAGAAGTAAAATGTTTTCAAATATAGGAAGGTATCATTCTAAATGTATCCACTACTTTATCTAGATGAATCATTCTAAATATAGAAGAATTTGGACACCAAAACAAGAATCGCGTTTGATACTCCCAGAAGATTTGTGTGAGACATTGATTGTCTACTCATATATTTGCAAGGTTAGTAACATGTTCTGAGCACTACTAGTGGTTTTGCTTTCTAAGCATATTTGAAGAAGAATTCTTACATAGTTACTTTAACTAGTGAACATAGTTTCTTTAATTTGTGATTACAAATTTTCTTCTTTTCGCATCCACCTTTCTTAATCTTTTTCGCAGAAGAAGCTGCCTTCATGGAATCACTAAATTTCATGTATAGCAATACTTTGTCTACAATAAGACCTACTGCTTTGCTTGATGTGCTTATGGCTGCCGACAAATTTGAGGTTGCATCATGCATGAGACACTGCAGTCGTTTACTGCTCAATCTTCCCATGACATGTGAATCAGCTTTGCTATATTTGGATCTCCACGTCTAGTGTTTTAATTGCTGGTGCTGTTCTGCCATTGACAGATGCTGCAAAACAGTTTCTTGCTGCACGTTTCAAGGATATCACCAGGTGACTGCTCTTCCAAAAAGTATTTTTTATCACTTACTCTGGTTGTTTGAAGTTGAAGCTTAATACCGTTTCTTGGAAATGAAATGTGAAGGAAAGCAAGAGGCTTGTCATCAGTTTCAGCTGTCTTCTTTATCAAGAGCTAACTCCTACTTTAGAATGTGCTTTTCCCAAATGCCCACTTCTGGGGTTTTATATACTAGCTGTTTATATCTTCCTATTTGTTACATTACTAATTAGTGAAATAAAGGACCTCCAATCTTGCCTTCCATAAAGGCGTCTAGTATCAGATTTCAGAATGCTTTCAATTTAGCCTAGATATCAGAACTCGTTCACTTTTTGAAATGGTTTCTTGATGGTTTAGGCAATGATTCATCATCTGAACTGTATCCTAGATACCTTGCCAGGTTCCAAGAAGAGGTATTGAACTTGCCTCTTGCAGGAATTGAGGCTGTTCTCTCCAATGACGATCTTCAGGTTTCTTCGGAGGATGCTGTCTATGATTTTGTTTTAAAGTGGGCTCGTACCCGTTACCCAAACGTGGAGGAACGACGTAAACTGTTGGGGACATGTCTTTGTCGCCTCACATTCGTTTTCCGTACATGACATGCAGTAAGTTGAAGAAAGTTCTAACTTGTAATGATTTTGATCCAGAACTGGCTTCCAAGGATGTAATGGAGGCTTTATTTTTCAAAGCTGAAGCACCATACAAGCGCAATGCATTAGACCATCGTTTTGTGGAACGTGCTTACAAGTATAGACCAGTTAAAGTTATTGAGTTTGAACTGCCTCGTCATCAGTGTATCGTTTACCTAGATTTAAAACGGGAAGAGTGCAATAATCTCTTTCCTGCTGGTAGAGTTTACTCACAGGCTTTCCATTTGGGTGGACAGGGTTTTTTCTTATCAGCTCATTGTAATATGGATCAACAGAGTACATTCCATTGCTTTGGGTTGTTCTTAGGCATGCAAGAGAAAGGGTCAGTGCCATTTGCAGTGGACTATGAGTTTGCAGTTTGGACAAAGCTAACCGAGGACTATGTGAGCAAGTATAAGGGGAACTACACATTCACCGGTGGCAAGGCCGTTGGCTACAGGAACCTGGTTGGCATACCTTGGACTTCTTTTATGGCTGATGATAGTGTATACTTCATCAATGGAATTCTCCATCTTCGAGCTGTGCTTGCTATCCAGCAATGAACACTTAGGTTCTAACCTAAAGTCTTTGCTTACAGCCATACTGGACTTTTTGGGTGTCAAGAGGGCTTTAAGATGAAGAGGAATGCCAAGTGTAAGATATTATCCAGCCAAGGGTCTGTCAAAAGGTTTAAATTGTATATATAGGTTCATTGAGGTCTAGTGCCTGTATAGAAATTGTTGTATGGGCTTGTTTTATGTACCCTGCTGCTGTATATACTGAAACTAACAGTCAATAGCTTCATCTGTTCGACATTGTACTGGCTTTTTAACTTGTCAGTTGCTTCGAGTAAATATTAGTTAAAGGAACCATAGTGAGAGTTTGATTGGTGTATGGAATAGATAAGGATATTTCACCTTCTATACAGGATAGCTGATCCCACCATTTTAATACAAAATAGTTTATGTAATTAGGTAATAACCATAACCCTCATTTTATTTTGGAATTGCTACCCTTTAAAAGGATTTAACAAACCACTTATTTTCATTCAGAATAATGTTACCAAGACTGTAAAAGATCAATTAAATTCAGGCGTAACAGAAATGAGCATGCCTCAATCTCAAGTTAATTAGGATCGACTATATGAATCATCATCGTTAATTACTTAGTTTCGGCAACCTTAATTTTTTGATGTACAGACATATCTCCAACAAAATTAAAGACTTGTAACAAACCGATGTAGCTGGACCTAATGTAAGCTTACCAACATGACCGAGGCAAAAAAGAAGGTTGAAGGAAAATTAGAACTGTTGCAAGCCAATGAAGCTCTTTCTCAGCAAGCACAGACATGGTCGCGAAAAGTAATCTAACAGCCATGAAGCAGAAGCAAGACAAGAATTAAGGAGCAGAACATTAGATAGTAACAGCATGAAAAGCCTCCAATCCTACACTGCTACTCATTTATCTTGCATCAAAGCTTCAAAACATACAATGGAGGATTGGAGTTGAAGATGTAGATGATACACAGACGTGCAAAGAGGAACAATAGTCTAGACAGACGGAAGCAAAGGATTGAACTGAAATTCTTTCAGAAAGCACAGACACAATCAAACAAATTCCTGATAGAAGATTGACAGATCTATGTAAGATTCAAATTTTCAAGGGCGCAATCAATTGTATTCAGATCTTCACTAAGGTACTTCCAAGGTTCGTGATTTTCATCATCGAGCATGAAATGGGACATGTAAAGTCTATATCAGAGACCTCTGCAAGGAATAACTTGAGCATCCGAGGTAAGAGAAGGCACTTATTTTAAAGGTCCCATTCATAAGTGAAATTACAACAAGCCTTATGCTGATGAAACCGATTGTAGAAGAACTTTCACATAAGCAAGTGACGCTCTACTCCAAAATTGATAAACATTCACTAAATACATAACTGCACAACCTCTTCGGCAGAAAAGAAAAGTAAAGCAAAATAATTTTGATTGTAATATCAATTTCTCTTCATGGTTAATACTTGAAAACCATCTCAAAAGGCATATAAGGAACTCCTAACACACCATTATTACTCATAACTCATAAAACACCAGAGAGTTTTAAAAATTTCAATTGGTTTAGCCCCCAGTTGGGTAAAACTATAGTCACTGAAAGCAATCTCAAAAATCTTCAAACATTTATAAACTAAATGCAAAGCAGCAATTGTCTCTGAAAATGTCAAAGAACAACCTTAAATATTGTAACAAATATTTTACTTAAATACTATAAAAACCTGGCAGAAATGCAGCTTTGAGTTTGGATCAGACATGACATGCATAGGACAGACAGGAATCATGTTACTTGCACAAATTTTAACAAGATGGAACATATTATCATGTGTTCTTCTCTTTCTTGCCTGTTTATCATATCTAGCTTATTCTACTGATGGGTTTTCGTGACGAGGGTTTCCAGGAAACAGCCTCTCTACCTATGTGGTAGTGGTAAGGTCTGCGTACATCTTACCCTCCCCAGACCCCACTTGTGGGATTTCACTGGGTATGTTGTTGTTGTTGTTGGAATGGGTAGTGGCAATCAAAACTACAGATATTTAAAAAAAGAAAGCAAGAAAGTCTGCAAGTGGCAGTTTGGAAACACTGTTGAGAAAGGATAAAACTAAAATAGCACAAAAGAAGATACAAGTAGAAACAGAAACAGAGAAAAGGGGCGAGGGAAGAAGAGACTCATTAAGATAACGACAAAATTTGAAGATACAAATTTATTTATAAGGCATATAAGATTTCTAAAATTCAGAAGGTTTTGTACGAAATGCCTCTTTGGTGACGATTAAGGCGCTAATGCAAAAGTAACTTTTTTTCTTTTAGCACTTCCTCTTCTCATCCTTCATCCACTTCATCAGTCCAACGGCCAGGCCATCGCCTTCCGCTGCCACTTCTCATATCCATATAGCATCAACCAGGATAAGAGCCCCTAACCACATACTCATTATTGTTTGCCCTTTAAATTTTAAGCATTGTCTCAGCCATAATTTTTAGTGAAGAACTGCAGTAAATCAACCCTTGGCCTCAAGGTTCATTCACCATCATAACCATAGCTCTCTTTCACAGTAAAGTATTATTTACTACTAAGTCAATGGTTTAAATTAACCTACACAACACATAATGCTCTCGAAGCAGAGCATCGAAGACAAACACCAACTACTTGCTATAACATGATCTTCAAACATAAAAATATTAGTTTGGAGAGGGAGAAGCAGTAACAATCCATATGTGAATAAAAAATGCAGGAAATCTGTATGCATCAAAATGTAATGTAGGCAAAGCAACTTCTTTTACTTCAATGAAAGAAGTCATTTGATGGCCAAGGCCTTGCTCTGTAATGTTCAAAGGCATACAACATTATTAACTGAAAAACTAAAGGAAAAAAACTTACCAATCTTTCTTATGCCTAGCAAATAAAAACTCTCAACAGATACATTGGAATTTTAAATGCCTGAATTGCACAAATTTAAAATCAAACAGTTGACAAAGCACAACTAATACCAGAGATTTTGATCATAATCCGCAATTGCTGCAGCAGCGTTACACTCGGGCTTTCCTAGCAAGTTTCGCCCACTCGGTATGGTATGCTCCTGACATGTCAACCCTCTCATAAGTATGTGCCCCAAAATAGTCCCGCTGAGCCTGCACAAGGTTTGCAGGGAGTCTGGAACGCCTGTAGGTGTCGAAATACTGAAGACTAGCAGACATTCCAGGAACACTAATTCCCTTCTGCACAGCAAGTCCCACCACTCTCCTCCAAGCTGCTTGCCTCTGCACCATCTCCCTTGCAAACTCCGGGTCAACCATCAAGTTAGCCAAATGAGGATTCCGCTGATACGCCTTCTTAATTCGATCCAAAAATACTGCCCTGATAATACATCCACCTTTCCAAATCCTTGCCATTTCTCCCAAATTCAAATTCCAACCCTTCTCAGCACTCTTCGCCCTTAGCAAATTCATCCCCTGAGCATAACTACAGATTTTCGAGGCATACAATGCCTGCCTCACATCATCAATCAATCTCTTCTTATCAACACTGCTACCATTTATATCAGAATTTATTTCCTCCTTCAATCCTTCCTTCTTAAAAATCTCTGAGGCTTCTATCCTCTCTTCCTTCAATCCACTCATGTACCTACTGTCTAAGGAAGCAGCAATCGTTGGAGCTGCAATAGACAGCTCCGCCGCCTGCTGCACAGTCCATTTCCCCGTTCCCTTCATTCCCGTCTTATCCAAAATCTTATCAACTAACTCCCCATTCCCGGTTAGTTCATCCTTCACATTGAATATATCCGCTGTAATTTCAATCAAGAAACTCTCCAATTCTCCACGGTTCCATTCAGCAAAAATATCAGCCAATTCAGAATTACTCAACCCACCTGCATTCTTCAACACATCATACGCTTCCGAAATCAACTGCATATCACCATATTCAATTCCATTATGCACCATTTTCACAAAATTCCCCGACCCTCCTTCACCAATATAAGTAACACATGGCCCATCCTCAACTTGAGCCGCAACCTTCTCAAGAATATCCCTAATATTCGTATAAGCCCCATGTGACCCACCAGGCATAAGCGAAGGCCCATTCCTCGCACCTTCTTCTCCACCAGAAACACCCATACCCAAATACAAAAGCCCCTTTGCCGAGGCCTCATTAATCCTCCTTTCAGTATTCTCATACCACTCATTACCTCCATCAATAATCGTATCCCCAGGCTCCATATACTCAGAAAGCGCAGCAATCGTCTGATCAACAGGCGAACCAGCTTTAACAAGAATGATAACAGATCTGGGCCGCTGAATTGAAAGCACAAAATCACGAGGATTATACTGTCCAATCAACGGAAGTTGGCCTTCATTCTGAGCACGATCTAGGGTTTCATCAACTTTGGAAGTGGTTCTGTTGTAAACGGATATGGGGAACCCTTTTTCGGCTATGTTTAAGGCTAAATTCTGACCCATAACAGCAAGACCAGCTAACCCAATCCTAGATAAAGCTTGAGCAGTTGCAGCACCTTCCATGGTGAATGAAAGACGATGATTATGAGGAGAGTGAAGAGAGAGATTCTTGAAAATGGAGTGAAGAAGATGAATAAATAGTGAAATGTTTGGTGGGATAATAAGAGAGTGACGGACTCGTCGAGGGACCGAAAGGGTAGTGGCCAAAACAACCAACGAGAGGTTGACAATTTCCGTTTCAAAATAAGTGTCATTTTATTTTTTATTATTCGTAAATTACAATAACAATATACCCAGTAAAATTCGAAGTTTGTGCGGAGGGTAAGATGTACGCATATCTTACCACTACTTAAGTCACAAAAATCCATTAGACAATTAATCATTCCTTCCTATCTACCTTATTAGCCTGCTACTCTAATTCTCGACCTCCACTCCTTCCCATCTAAGGTCATATCCTTGGTGAGATCGAGTTTCACCATATCATGTCTAATCACCTCCCCCAATACTTCTTTGGTCTACCTCTACCCCTCCGTGTAGCTCCCAAATCTAGCCTCCCACACCTCCTAACAGGGGCATCGAATAATTTATTATTCGTAAATTATTTTTAAAAAATATATAAATAATTGAAAAGTAAATATATATTTTTTAAAAAAATTCTTTTAAATTTTGAATAATTTACTTATTTAAAAGAAAAAGTTTATCAATTTACTAAATATAGAATTTAGTGGGAATGTAGTGTACTAAATAATTCTTTCAAAATTGAACCTATTAAAAACACAAAGAATATGACATATTTATAATTTAAAAGTAAAATTTAAAAAAAATATTTATGGGGACTTACCTTTCGATACCATATTTAGAAAAAATAAATTATAGATGAGCAAATAATTTAATTCTTATATAATTTTTGTATCATTATTCACTCAGTTTAATATCATTATTATTAGTTTATTCGCAACAGCAGTTGAACAGCCAAGCAGGTAGTTCTCCGTCAACATATTTACTTGAGTTGTCTGCTTCCTTTTATATATTATACGGGGTTTATAAAAATATTTCTTAAACTTTTTTATTTAATTTTTTAAGACAGATGATTAATTTAACTGTATCTTACGATATTACTCATAATAAATAATTTCTCAGTTGCTTCAAGTCTTCAACTATGATTTTGCTATATCAACCCTATCAGTTATTTTAAGTTAAATAAATACTGAAATTAAGATTTTCTCTTTAAAATAGATAAATAAAATTAAATAACTATTTTAACATATTTCTGTGATTAGATTTGTGTAAAAAAGGAAGTACTATAGATATACATACAAAAATTTAAAATTACTTAATTATTAAATTTAAAAATTTAATCAATATTAACGAGTTGGGGTAGCCAAGCACGCAGCTCGACATTGACGTGTCTGCTTGAGTTGTCTGCTTCCTCTTGTGCATTATATGGGTCCACAAAAATATTTCGTGGATTTTTTTACTTACTCTTTTTTAAAGCAATTGTTTACTTCAACTATGATTTTATGATATTACCCCTAATAAATAATTTTCCTAGTTGCTTCGACTATGATTTCGCTATATCACTCTGAACAATTATTTTAAGTTAAATAAATACCGAAATTAGGATAAAATAATTTTCTCTTTAAACTGGACAAATATAATTAAATAACTATTTTAATATCTTTGCGTGATTCATTAAATTTAAAATTTAATTAATATTAATAATATTTATTAGATATTAATTTTACACTTAATAAAAAATTTAATAGTATTTAGTTATATCATAAAAAAAATAATTTTTTATAAATAATTATTGAACCATGCATTGCACGAGACCTTCGTAACTAGTTATATTTATAATGCGGAGTTTAGTACTAATAACAAATGTTTTACAAGATTTTTCTTTTTCCCTATATCCAAAAAAATCTCTTAAAATACGACGTCGTTTGCTAATTAGCAACTTGGTGCTCCCGTGGAAAGGTGTATCCAGGTGGAACAAAAGAGGAGAAATATCTTGGTCTTGGTCAAAGAAAAATATTTTTAAAATGGAATAAGTAGAATAGAAAAAGGTTTTGATTTTTTTTTTTAAAAAGATTTTTCATAAAATTAAGTGAATACTTTTTTGAAAAAATCTTAAAAGGACACAATAATGATTTTTAAAATTAAAATTAAATCAATCAAATATAATTAAAAAAATTTAATATCAAACGAGGACAAATTAAATCATTTTTTTCTTTGATATGATTTTTGATTTGATTATGAGCAAATAACTCGTAAATTCTTTTTGTATTATTGTCCGCTCATAAATGAAGAATGTTAGTTTCTTCATTTTCAAACATTTTTGTTGAAAATTTTAGTGAAATCAGATAGTTTTACTTGAACCAATTAAGTAAAATCAAGCTAATTAAGGTAGATACGATCTTTATTAAAAAAAAAAAGTATTACCACTTTTTTCATATCTAAAATGAAATTATAGATATAAAAAAAATTGTGTTATTAAAATATAAGTAAAAAGTTAATGATTTTGCAAATTGCAGCTTAGTATTAATTGGTACCTTCATTATGCCAAAGGACGTTAATAGCAAGTGACCAACAAAAGGACAAAAAGCAGCCAGCCACCCTGTGACTTTATAATTAAATAAAAAAAGTTTGACACTAATTCAAAGCAAAATTCTTTTTACCCTTCTTATGTGGCAATAATCTAAAATTATTAACGTAGTTTCGTAAGTGGAATTTAGAAAGAACGATATCTATTTAGTTTTTTTTACGAGATGGAGAAGTTATTTTTATAAATTTTTATTTGAAACAAATATATAAAATGAAGTATTGAAAGATTAAATTTAGAAGATATGATCTCCTACAGCTAATTATAATTTAAATTTCGAAAGTAACTTTTTGAAAATCTTTTATTTTCTAATTGCGATTTCATGGATTTTATTTTATTAAATTTTTATGATGTTTTGTTGATCTTCTATAAAAAGAATTACCTAAAACAATGTACATAATGGTCATAAAATCGATCCATCTACAAAAACAATATGAGATCAATTTTTTTTTTTTGAAAGTATATGAATATGTCCTTTCTCTTGCCTTACATGAAAATATAGAGCTTTTTTAAAATTATTATTATAGTGTCGGATCAACTTTCATGCAACTTGACTAATTTTATAGGATATTTGTCACCTTTCAGCAGCAGTTATCAGATAACTTTGTCCACCAAGACATGCATCGAAGACCTCGTAATTCTCAACCATTTCATTGACCACTAGATCACACCCTTAAATGCTAAAAGACATAAAGCATTTTGTATAGCGTAATACCATATATAAGAAGTTGATATACACGTAAAGGGATATTTCTTCTTCAATAAATTACCCATAAATAGTGCAAGTAATACAATTTTTTTATTAGCTTCTTAGGTTCAGTAAATAGTACAAGTAATACATTTGATCATGAGGCTAGCTGCTCAACACAACCTTGGAGTCTAGAAGTAGAAGGCGTAGAAATTATTAGATATTTAAAACGAAAAAATTACGAGAATGGACACTTTACGAGTGAGAATTACAAGGATTTTTTTTATTTATCAAAATAACAAATTTTTATCAAACTACACCATCTTTATTTTACTTTTTCATTTTCCAATACCAATCAAATTAACATTAATTAATATCAACAAACACCTTTTGCCTTTTTTGTAATAAAAGATTGATATATTTGTGTAAATAAGAAAAAATTGATAGGGCCATATAATTTAGTATATAAAATTGTATAGTTATGTTTTTCACCCTATCTAAACTCTCTGATCGTGAAATGTTGGATGAAGAGGGTTTTCCTTAAATATTAGCATTTATTTATTTATTGAAATTGGTTAAATATTAGCATTTTGTTATTATATATGTATTTCATAGTAATTCAATCTTTGTGTTTCTTTTAAATATTAGCAACTTATTATAACATTTTATTTTCCATTTTAATACATGTGAGTTCACGTGAAACAATGAAAGAATAATGACCAAGAAATATTTACTATTTAAAAATATTTCACAAAAAATGTAATCATATTCCCGAGAAATAAATCTTTGCTATTCAATGTTAGGTTCAATGTATAATAAGTGAATGGATAATGGTATATTGTATAAAGATTGATGTATTGAAAATTGTGAAAGTTACAACTATGAATGAATTCATTTCATTCACATTCATGCAACTTTTCGTATTTCGATGCAACCTTTTTTCTACTATACATGAATCATTATACCATCTTATTGGTTATAAATATCTGAATCCTTCTTAGATGTTGATGTTCTCAGATGTTGATGGAACTTGAGAACTTAAGAGAAAAACTAAGAAACTTTTGGTAAAAAGGTTTAAGACAAGTTTCAAGAAGAGAAGTGTTGTTTCGAAAAATTCAAGTGTGATTACAAGTCATTGAGTGGTTTGAGGTACCGCTATTTATTTGTCGTGAATCATTTTATCCTTAGAGGATATATTCCATAACCTCGGGTACTTGAAGGGAATAATTTCCTTAAGGAAACTCTGTAAATTCAGAGGACTTGACTCTTCTCTCCTTTCATCTAGTCTAATATTCTTGAAGTTGATTTAACTTCATATTGAATATTACATCAATTATATAAAATTTGTATGACGTTATTTCATTGGAGAAACTAAAATTTATACTACACAATTATCATTATTACTTATAGGAACAACATTCAAAATAGTTTATACTGCAAAGCCAATAAAAAAAATTGTCTTTCTCCCACCTTAAAATATTTGTGTTGTATTTTAGAATGGAATAGACAGAATTAACATTGTTTTGGATAGTTCTCTCATTCGTGGACTAAATGTATTTTTGATTTGTATTTTTAGAAAGGAACACTTTCGATATATAGTGACTAAAAATTGACCGTTTTAAGAATAATGTGTACGAAAATCTTTAACCTATATAAATCAATAGTTAAATCTTATATTAAACAGTGAAGTATAGAGGACACGCCACTCATATTGTTTTATTCTTGTCTCAACCAAACAAACTTGGACCATCCACCAACATACACTTATTGCGGAACATTATAATGGGGAAAAAGGTATTAAAGTTTAGTGCTAGAGTATACAGGATCACTTAACACGAGGTTGTAACTAAGCCCCCAGGGAATTCAGTAGTCAGAAAACTTGGCACTACGTCTTTTAGAAAAGAAAATAGTATACAAGCCTTTGATAAATACCAGTCCAATAGTCAATCTCAGAATCTGAGACAAAAAATAAATATAGATTTAAGTTTTAGCCCTCAGGGAGCAACCCCACCAAATAGACACCTGCGGATCTGCAAGATTTAGGAGAGAAATTAATGGGAATTCTTGAAAACTGTCAAAAAGCAATTATAAAATCTGCAAAAGTAATGGAAGCAGCACGACTTGTTTGATGGACACAATGGCTCATATTACTGGTTTGTGGTGTGTCCAGTCATTTTAAGTCTATCTTCACTTTCATCTATCACTAAGCTCATCTTAATATGTGCTTGCTGCTTAAGAATTATATTAACCCAAAAGGGAATGAATATTGAAGTTTCCGTAACAAAGACTAGAAAGCAACAGACATCCCCACTGCCCCAAAATGCCAAAGTTAAGCCACAAAATCAATAGCAGAGGAGCTTATTGGAGATTCCTAAACCACAAGGTTAGAAGTACAAAAAGCCATTGAATTAGCATGTGATCATCTACATGACATTTAAAATATAACAAGATATGCATGACAATTAATAAAATAGACAGCGGTAACTTGGCAAACGGACCACAATTGTATAAACCTTGGTACAAGAGAAACTAGTGAATACGCAAGACAAGAACACAGAACTGTGAGAGTATAGAGATAAGAACAAAAGCAAGTACCTCGGGTAGTTTTTTACGGAACACAACTTCCAATCTGGCATCAAGAGTGTTCTCACACACAATTTTCCCATCTCGAGAAGCCAGTACCACCCCTCCAGAGCTGTCAGGATAGAGAGAAATTAATTAGAAAGAGGAGCTACTTAGCATTGCAGACAGATATATGAAGCAACTTACCAAGAAGGACCATGTGCATTATGATGAGATGGGGCTGGTGGAAGGTGGATGTGATCAATTATGATCTCAGGTGAGTGGACCATTGCCTTCTCAGCATACTCCTCCTTTGCTGCATCCAGTACATCTTCCACCAGGTTTACATCATCTTTCCGGCAACGCAGTAAGACAGAAGGCTCTTTAAGTCTGAGTAAACTCTACAATCAAAGAGTAGCACCCATCTTATTAAAGAGAAAGAGAGCAGCTTGTAGCAAATGAACGTATATCTTTTATTGATTGTTGTGTTGCTCTTATATAGTCAGTGTATTACATACAAGGTTGAAAATAAATAACAACTTAGAGAAATCTATGTAGTTACAATCCTAAAGATAAGAAGCTGATAAGTACAAATTTAATTTAAAGAGTCCTACAAGTAATAAGAGTCCTAGAAGGAATATATTTGTTAGCCGTTATTACGCCCCCGCAAGTTGGTGTCGGGGTTTACTACGCTCAACTTGGAGAAAAGGTTGCTGAAAAGTGCACGCGGAAGAGGCTTTGTAAGAAGATCTGCAATTTGATCAGCAGCATGTAAATGGGTACTTCAAGCTGTTTGCGCTCAACTTGCTCACGAACAAAATGGAAGTCGATGGCCACATGCTTTATGCGGCTATGGAAAACAGGATTTGCACAAATATAAGTGGTGCTAATATTGTCACAGAGAAATTCTTAGAACTTCGATCCACACCATGTGTTTATTTAGGTTTTTCCAATAAATATTACAACCCTCAGTGTTTTGACCCAGTTAATTCCAAATTATATTTATCCAGGGATGTAACCTTTTTGCAAGACAATTTTCCTTTTCGAAATATTTTTCAAGGTTTAATAATAAAGTTAATGTTTCTTGGGATAATATTTCGATTGAACAACAAGCCAAGGAGGACGGTAATGTAATTTCGCATCCCTCTTATCAACTCCCTCCACCAGTAACTACATTGCCACCGGTCCCTCAACACCCGTAAGCTATCTCCTCCGCTCCAAATGCCATCTCTCCACAATCAGGTAACATTCCTTCTCATGTCTCAACTTCCACATCTTTACCCTCTACACAAGTTCCACAAAAACAGAGAACAAATCCTTCACCAACACTTCAACCATTGCCCTCACGGCCACTTATCACATATCATAGACGAGAAATAACACTCATTCCTAGCCAAACTCTAAATCCTCCAAATTCATCTGCTTCGGCACAAAATCAGCCACATATGGTTTCCTTCTTCCCTTCACCAGCATCTCCTATGCAACCTAACCCACCAACCCAGCCTCGGCGAAACCATCCAGCCACCAAAGTACACCCAATGACTACCAAATCACAGATTCATAGCCTTAAACCTCGTCAGTTTCTCACAACTACTAGACTGTCTCCAAAAATTCCCACCACTCATAAGCAAGCCAAGCTAATTCCCCAATGGAACGTAGCAATGCAAGCCGAATTTGATGTTCTTGTTCGCAACCATACTTGGGATTTGGTTCCATGTGACTCTTCAAAAAACGTGGTAGATTGTAAGTGGTTATTTCGAGTTAAATACAAATCTGATGGTTCTGTTGATAAATATAAGGCACGTTTGGTGACTAAGGGGTTTACACAACGCCCTGGACTTGATTATCATTCCACTTTTAGTCCAGTAGTCAAGCCTGCCACTGTCCGTCTTGTCCTGACCATCTCCACTCAACTTGACTGGCATGTTCATCAGCTGGATGTTGACAATGCTTTTTGCAGGGTCGTCTTACTGAAGAAGTATACATGCAACAACCACCAGGATTTGAAAATTCTGAGAATCCTACCCATGTATGTCGTCTTCAAAAGGCAATTTATGGTCTCGAACAGGCCCCTCGTGCTTGGTACACTTAACTCAAAAATTATCTCCTTACTTGGGGTTTTGTTAAATCACTTTCTGATTCCTCACTCTTCATTATGCATAAAGTTAGATTTACTGTGTATATTTTAGTTTATGTGGATGATATCATGGTGACTGGTAATAACCAGAAATGTGCTCATTATGTCATTGAGGCTCTTTCTCACCGGTTTTCAAATAGGATTTCAAAAGGTCATTTATTTTGTAGATTTGGTGTAGTCATCCTATTGATCAAATAAATAGCTTGTTGACAAGCATAACAACAAAATGTTGAAGGTAAGGATGCTTGGTATAATAAGGTGCGGGTTGTCTCGATGACATGACGAAGTCGGCGTTCAACTAAGGCTTCCCTTTATGGTGTGTATGGGGGAGACACTAAGTGTTCAATTTCATGTGTTTTTAGATAGGAATCTAAGTTTTGAAACTCACCACCACCATCAGTGTAAAAGGATAAAATTTGTGTTAAAATGTTTTTCCAGCATGGGATGTGAACTTTTGAAAATATCCAGAATTTCTGTTTTAGTTTAAAGTGTGAACCACATATATCTTGAAAATTGATCAACAAATAAAACATAGTATCGTTTTTTGTCAATCGATAAAACTGGAGAAGGCCCCCACAAATTACTGTAAAGTAAATTTAATGGTTTGGCACTATTCAGAGAACTTTTAGAAAAAAGCATCCTATGGCTTTTATTAGAATAACATGAATGACAAACAGTATTAGTTTTGGAACCAACTACTGGAATGGAAAAGTCATGCAAAAACTTATTTAGAACTTGACGATTAGGGTGACCTAATTGTCGATGCCATAGGTTGTATGAAACAGCGACGTTGCATTTCAGCAGATCATCAACATCCCCGGTGGCCACTCATACAACCCGTTTTTATTCCATCCGCGAGCCAATGGCGCCCCTGTAGTCAGATCCTTCACAAAGTAAGAGAAAAGAAAAAATTCCATAGAGGAGTTATTATCTTGACAAAACTTAGAAACAAATATTAGATTATTTTTAATAGCTGGAGAGCAAAGAATATGTTAAAGCTAGAATTGTTGATTGATGCATTAAAGTTTACATTACCAGTATGAGAGATTGGAATGGTATTACCATTACCCATGACGATCTCTTCCAAGTCATGGTAGTCTTGCATAGTGGTTAGATTTTGAGTGTCTAAGGCAATATGGTGGGTTGCACCACTGTCAACGATCCATGGAGTTGACTGGTTCTGGAGGTGTGCTGCATAATTGGCACACGCTTGAAGATGATTGTGAGAGTGTGTTCGGCAAACAGGAGCAGTGTGACCTCTACGATCACAGAGTTGGCAATAGAGGTAGTTGCTGGGGGACTGCTTCTGTTGATTGTTGCGCCGAAATGGATTAGGATTTTGTTGATTTTGCGCATTTGCTCGTCAATTATTTTTCTCACTATTGGTGGAGCCCTGACGGGTAGGAATTGAAGAAGTCCCTTGAGCAATGTTGGCAGTGATTGGAACAGAAGGTGTCTTTTTTGCTTCCTCATGCTGAAGAAATATCTCATGATCAAGGAGGTTTTCAAATAGTTCTTCATAGGCAATTGTAGAATCTCGAGCACGGATAGCGGTTGAGAGTTCTCAAAATTCAGATCCGAGGCCTGTGAAAATCTTGACAAGCCGTTCTTCATTGGAAACAAGGGAACCAGCTATGGCAAGTTCATCACAAAGAGACCAAACTTGATGGAGATAGTCTGCAACAGGACAAGAGTCTTTGGGTAGGCGGGCTAGGCGGTCTCTAAGACTAAAAATGCGCATGTGAGATTTATTTACTTAAGCAGTATGCAAGGCATCCCAAGTAGCTTTGGAATTTGAAGCAGAAGCGACTGTACTGCCAATGGTTGCATCCACAGTTGCCAAGATAGCATTTTGTATAAGCTGATCTTGTTGAAACCAGGAAACATAAGCAGGATTGGATACTGTGAGGTTGTTTTCAGAGATGGTTCTCGAAGGAGCTCGGATCGATCCATCAAGATGTCCAAAGAGGTTGTGTCCACGCATAAGCATGGACACCTGAGCCTTCCACAACGAAAAGTTATGGCTACCAGCAAGTTTGATTGGGAGTTGAGTAACTGGATTGAATTGGACAACGGTGTTTGAACCGGAGATGTTGTCAGCATTGACGACACTTGTATTGGAGGCCATTAGGCTTGAGTTGGGTGGGCTGGGCGGAGGGAAAAAAAGGATCAAGCTCGTTAAAGCAATAAGGCTCTGGTACCATAAAGAGAAAGAGAGCAACTTGTAGCAGATGAACGAATATCTTTTATTGATTGCTGTGTTGGCTCTTATATTACATAAATGGCTGAAAATAAATAACAACTTAGAGAAATCTACGTAGTTACAATCCTAAAGATAAGAAGCTGATAAGTACAAATTTAATTTAAAGAGTCCTACAAGTAATAAGAATCCTAGAAGGAATGTATCTGTTAGCCGTTATTACTTATTCCTTAAGAAGCAAGCAACATTTAGTTCAAAAGGCACGTTGACAGTTAAGCCCTTTATGGCCTTAGACAACATAAATTGCGAATAGTTTAGCTGTTAATCATTGTATCACATTTTTGAGATAGAACAAGAATAAGGAACTTATTACAAATTAAAGAAAGATCATATTGCAATGAATATATATGGCACCTCAAGATTCCATGAAAGTAAAACGTCCTTTATTACTTTTTATTTTTGAAGGATCTAAATTGAAGAGGACAAAAGAAACACAAATTCTTTGTAACAACAATCAAATGACTCCTCGGTACCTAGAACTGCAACCACGTCTCCTGTAACCTTAATATTTTAACCAGCACTCTGGACGTAGAGCTTATTTGGATTGGTTTTTGACTTATAATCCAAAGTCATAAGTTGAAATTCTAACTTATGCTTTTGGCTTATTTTTATCATTTTAGCTTAAAATCAAGTACTTATAAGCACTTTTTAAATTTACCCAAACACTCAAAAATTGCTTAAAAGCACTTAAATAAGACAAACTAAACAGGCTCTTAATATGAAATATATTTTTATGTAATCATTTTTTGAGAAATACAGGAGATACCATTGAAACAAAATATTCATATAATCTGGCATAAGACGGTGCAGAAAATATATGTACAACACCATATCTACTGAAGATATTGATGATCATCTGATGAATAGCTTGTCTTTTGTAAAACAATCTTGTTCCCAGTTTTGATAATTTGTTTCAGAAAATCTAGAAGCAAAGAATAAAATCTCATGGAATTATTATTAGTCAAAAGTACCTGAACAATAAGATCACGCAGAAGCTTCTTATAGCTATGGTGGTTGTGGTGATGGCTAACATGTAAGATCTCCTTTGCTGCAGCTTCCTTCATGGAGCTAATCAAGTCATCCTGAGCTTGAAGTACTTTGATCCGAGAAGCATTGAGTTGCATGGAATACTCACTGCAAGAAATGCATAACAAAAGAAAGTCAAAAACTATGTTGGCCGATAAATCTGAAATTCGATTATTTTTTTGAAAAGAAGTTCAATTTTCAGTAATTCAACATGATTTGGCTAACTCCAAAACCGAACATCACAGTGAAATCAAATCTAATTTGACCATGAGGCATATGTTAAAGGAACGAAAGAAAAAAGTCACACATAGCAATATGTTCAAATCCAGCTAGAAATTACTTGGTCCTACATGAATTGCTATTAAACAGAAAGGTATTACTGATGAAAGCAGAAATAGAATCAATGGCAAACATTGAAGCCTAAATATCCAGCAAATGCTAGTAATAATTAATAAAGTGTTGTAAGAAATTCTTTTTCTAATCGATACCCAACACTATGGACCATGGAAAATATAAATGCATGATGATGCAGACTTAATTTTAAGTCACTGCAATTAAAAATCATATTGTTTCAGATGAATACAAATGTTGTCACGCCAAATCAAAAGGTATTTATTATAGTTAAAGTGCAACATCTTTTGAATATCTTCTATAAACCTCATTTTACCTGTTATTCGTCAAGAAATATGAATAAGATGGGGAGGAAGGAGGCAAAGTTGGCTGTTAGGGCAGCAACAACAGCAGTTTTCAAACACTTGTCTGATGAGCTAAGGGACAAAGACGGAGATAAGAAGTCACACAGAACAGCCAAGGAAGAGAGAGGAAGGCCTAAGATATGAAGCAACAAAGTGAAGTGCATCAAAGACATAGTATTAGTGGAGGGCACTCACTACATGGAGGTGACAGACATAATTCCATAAACTTTTGAACAAAGAGAAGGACAGAGATATTGTGCAAGGAGAGTTGAAGCACTCAGAGAGATGGTGAGTTATTGGATTACAGGTCTATAAAGGTTTACGAGCTTAAGGATGTTATTCATAGGATGAGCAAGTGAAAAGCGACTAGCTAGATGAGATTGCGATGGAGCTTTGAAAGAACACAGGCAGGACAGGCTTGGAGTGGCAAACTAGGTTGTTTGATATCATTTTTAGAACATAAAGATGTCCGAAGAATGAAGGGGGAGTACAATGATTTTGTTGTACAAGAACACTTGTGATATTCAGAAATGCAGCAACTATAAAGGTATCAAGTTGCTAAGGCACACTATGAAAGTTAGGAAGAAGGTGATAACGATGAGAGTGAGAGGTGTGTATATTTTTGAAAACCAATTCGAATTCATTCCAGGACAATATACCATATAAATCATTACTCTTGTGAGGAGACTAATGGAACATTACAGGGATAGTAAGAAGGATTCATATATGGTGTTCCTTGTCCTAGAGAAGACTTGCGACAAAGCCCCAAGGGAGGTTCTTTGAGATGCTTGGAGGCTAAAGCCTAGAGGAATACATATGGGTTACACTAAGGCGATTGAGGACATTTAGGATAGAGCAAAGATTAAGGTGAGGACAACAGGAGGAGACTCGAAGCACTTCCCAATCATGATAGAGATGCACCAAGGATTAGCTCTTAGCTCATTTCTTTTCGCACTAGTTATGGATGAACTGACACAACATATTCGAGATGAGGTGCGATGGTGTATGTTTTTTGCAAATGACATAATACTAATTGAAAAGATTCATGGTGGAGATAACACTAGAGTGGAGGTTTGGAGACATACTACTGAGTCTAAAGGGTTCAGGCTAAGTAGGATCAAGACTGAACTTTTCATTGTAAGTTTGTGATACTACGCATAAGGTCGTGTAGAAGTGAGGCTTGATGTTCAGGTCTTCAATTCAAGTATCTAGGGTCATTAGTTCAAGATAATAGGGAGATCGATGATGACATCATACATAGTATTGGTACGGAATGAGTGAAATGGAGGCTCCCCTCCAGAGTCTTGTGATAAGAAGGTATTGTCAAACTTAAACATAAGTTCCATAGAATGATGGTTAGATCAGCAGTGTTGTATGGGATAAACTATGGGTCGGTCAAAACCTCACACATTCGTGAGACGAAAGCTGTGGGGATAAGATGTTGTAGTAGATGTCTGGGCATACTAGGAGAGATAAAATTAGGAATTAACATATCAGGGACAATGTAGGTGTGGCCTCTATGACGGACAAGATGAGGAAAGCCAAACTGAGATGGTTTGAGCATGTGAAGAGGATAAATGTAGATGCCCCCATGAGAAGGTGTGAAAGTGTGGCAATGTTGAGCACCTAAAGAGGTAGAGGCAAGCCGAAGAAGTATTGAGGGGAGGTGATTAGACGAGATTTGATACATCTTGAGTTTAATGAGGCCATGACCTTAGATAGGAGAATTTTGAGTTCGTGGATTAGGTAAAAAGATCTATCGCTTTCTTGCGAGATAGGCTTGGTGGTCGTACATGGACTTTCTTTCTTACCAGTGGTATTAGCACTATTCTCTTAGTTTCTTGTTCTTCTGTTTCGGTTATCACTAGTGCTTTTTGTGTTTCGATTATGCGTTATTTTGTTGTCATTACTACTCTTTCCTCTATATGTTGTGTGTCTCTTGCTCTTCATTTGACATAATTTCCTTGTAGTTACTCTCTCATTTCTGTATCCTTTTTCAAACTGCTTGGATATACCTTACTTTAAGCCAAGGGTCCATCATAAATGACCCCTCTATCTTGACGAGGTAAGGGTAAGGTAATATGTATGTTAAGAAATATGTGGATCCTAACATTAATTTAAGAAAAATTTCAAGCAAAGATAGCAAATTCAGACGGAGTTTTGAACTTGACTCTTCTTCTATAAAGAGCAGCATTTATAAACAAAAGCTTCGAGAAATCTCAAATTTAATCAATCAAAAACCAGAGCAAAATAGAGAAATCACATTTTCTTACGAACGTCCACTTGTTTCTCTTTGCGTTCGTATTCCTGTCTAATCTTCTTCTTCTCCGCTTCCACTAGCTGCAACTTCTCAATGTTGAATTCCTAAACAAAAAAAAAACAAAAAAACAAAACCAATGTATAATACATGAGATAAATCCAACTAAATTCACTTCGAAATTCAAAACTAGAACATGATTTTTATACTTCTTCAGCGGAAACGGAAATCTCATTGGCCTTCTCCTCTGCTTCTTGGTGGATGAATCTGACCATCTGCTGAATCTGCTTGGACACATCTGCGTCGTTCATTTTGAGATCGGGAAGGATCGAACGGTGATATGAAGTGATTTAAGATAAAGCTCTTCTGGGATCTTCGTTCTCCGATGAAATGTGGGAAGTTTCTGGTAGAGCAAAGTCAGAACATTGAAGCTGTAGATAATTGTATTTGTAGTCTTATGCCACTACTTCTTCAGTTACACGTTACTGGTTTTTAGTTCAAATTGTCTCTTAAGAAGAAGAAGAATAAGCCAATTTTGTTCCTTCAAACATAAACTTATTATTTTTAATCCCCTGAATTTGCTAAAATGGAGCACTTTTAATCCAAATTGCTGAAATCAAGTTTTAAAAATATTAAACCAAATATCGAACATTCATCCTAATGAATTATAAACTATGTATATGGATTACGCTAACGAGTGATTTGGATATCATGATTGACATGTGATGCCAAATTCATAATGTTAGGGTTCGAGAGTGAAGGTTAATGTTCATATCTGATTTCTTTGAAAGCTAACATAACAATTTTTGATAAACTATAAAATATTTTGTGAAAATATATTTTCCTTCACTGTGACAAAGTTTTATTTATCAGTTTGATATTCAATATCTATTTGTAATTATTGATTACAAGAATTAAATTTGAAAATATCGAACATTCACCCCGATGAATTGTTAAACTATATATATGAGTAATATTAACGAGTGATTTTTGGATTCCTGATTCACATGTGATGCAAAAGTCATAATGTTAGGGTTGTTTGAGAGCGGAGATTTAACCTT
This sequence comes from Solanum rostratum, assembly GCA_029948455.1. Taxonomy (NCBI): domain Eukaryota; kingdom Viridiplantae; phylum Streptophyta; class Magnoliopsida; order Solanales; family Solanaceae; genus Solanum; species Solanum rostratum. Next base: position 6,383,702 of record CM057051.1, read on the forward strand.
TATATCCGATTTCTCCAAAAGCTAACATATCAAATGTTAGACAAATTATGAATATATTTTTCGAAAAAAAATTACCTTCATTAAGTGATTACTGAATTACCGAACTAGAATTTATCGTACCAAACTTTGAACTTTTGATATTTGATATATATTTTTAATTATTAATTTTATTAAAATTGAATTTTGAATATACTAGACGCTCACCCCTAGCTAATAAATTGTTTACCATCTATATTGATAACATTAACCTGGGATTTGGATGTATTGATTGCCATGTGATGCTAAATTTATAATATTAGGATTTGAGGGTGGAGACCTAACTTTTATATATGATTTCTCTGAAAGCTAATATGTCTAATGTGGGACAAATTATGAACATATCTAATCAAAATATCCTTTTCTTCAATAAATAATTCTTGAACTACCTTATTAAAATTTATTCGGTATGAATTAGTATTTTTTTTTCGAATTATCTTTATAAAATTGAAAACTTTGCTTAATTATTCGGTACAACTATAATTTATATCACAATCTATGACTTTATTAAAAGAAAAAAATATTTTACTTATTTTTAAGGAACTTATCTTTCCATAGAAAATAATTTTTAAAATATATTAAATAATCACACATGAAAAAATTGAGAAAATATGTCTTGGTTTCCTCCGCACCAAACATACCCATAGTCTCAATCTTTTTGTAATAATGGTTAGCTCCCGTTTGGGCATAGATTTTGAAATTGAAATTTGAATTATTTGAATTATAATTTTTGAAACTTAAACTTGTGTCTGGACATGTATTTTATTTGAAAAAAGTTTGAACTTTTCTGAGTGAAAGTGAAATTTTCAAAATTCAAAGACATTTCAAAATTTGATCCAAAAATCTTTTGTCAAGCAAATATTTAAAAAATAAGTTCAAAATCTGATTCAATTTTTTTTTATTATTTGGACACTTATCACTTGATCCCACTTTACCAGACAAATTTGTCAATGACCCGCTTAACTTGATGAATAATTTCATAAATGATCAGTCATCACTCAACTTTTAAAAATATTATATGAAGGTCATCTTTGTTCATTTTAGGAAAATAAAGTCACTCAATTTATGAGAATATCTTACCAAAATTACTTCTATCTTGTAAGACAATAAAATCACCAAACTATTTTGCCTTTTGACCCAAAAATACAAGGCACATATTTAACATGCCATATTCACTCTCATTTGTTTCAATAATATAATTTATTTATCCCATGATCCTAATGAATTGAATTGTATCTAGTCTAATTTGATTTTAATAATTAAAAAATGGCCAAATACATAAACAGAAATCTAAACTTGTCCTCATTTTTCACTTAGATACCTAAACTAAGACAAGTTCCTAATAGGCACCTCAACTGCTCAGATTTGATCCCATTAAACACTTTTATCTTACTTGGCACTCTCCGGTACTATTTTTTAATTTTTCAGCCAAAAATAAATAGTTGCGGTCCAAAAATTTTTTTTTTCACAAAAGTAGGTTCTCAAAATTCTCAGTTATCCAAAAAAAGAATTTTTTTTCCATAAAAGTAGGTTCTCAAAATTCTCCGTTAACCATATGCGAAAAAAAATTATTACAATTTTAAATAAAAATTTTTTGCACATGGTTAATTGAGAATTTTGAGAATCTACTTTTATGAAAAAAAATTTTTTGGACCGCAACTATTTATTTTTGGCTGAAAAATTAAAAAAATCGTACCGGAGAGTGCCAAGTAGGATAAAAGTGTTTAATGGGATCAAATCTGAGCAGTTGAGGTGTCTATTAGGAACTTGTCTTAGTTTAGGTGTTTAAGTGAAAAATGAGGACAAGTTTAGGTGTCTGTTTATGTATTTGGCCTTAAAAAATTGACTTAATGTTTGTTTTGCCCGAAAAATCCATCTAAACCAAACCATGAATATTTCTAATTTCTTTGTTACAAGAGAAAATTTCTTATGTCTATCTTTTCTTTGGGAGTGTTTAACTATAGGCAAAGAAAACCTATTCTATGTTATAGAATGAAAAGATCACTAAAACGCTATTTAATAACACTTTGGTATAATTACTTGGTTGTGCTTAAGTACACCATAGTCTTAAAATGCTATTTAATAACACTTGAGTATAATTACTTGGTTGTACTCAAGTATTAGACTCGAGGCAAATTAGTCTCAGGTTGGAAATGATTATGCATATATTCCAGCAGAATAATAAGATGTTATGGAGGATAAAGATGTTGTAGGGCAAGCATCACTGGTCGTCATATCACAAAATGGTTCTAGATGTACAAAGGCAACATGATCCAAGTCATATGGGGGATAATGATTCTAAGATGGTCCTTATTTGAGAGAGAAAAATCATTGTATGTCTAATAATGATCTAGCCAATTTTTCTATCACGATCTGACTCCTTCTTAGTGTCACTACAATCCCAATAGGCTACAAGTTAGCCTAATGATAGTCCAGGATTTTGGCACGATCCTATACCTATTGCGAAGCTTGCCTCAAAGGCTTAGCTTAAGCATTGCCTCTTGCTTGATTCCATGACCTTAGATTTGACTTGCTAGCATGATCTTGGGATACATCTCATATGTTGAGTCTTCTTCTTGCTCAAGTTGAGGATTGACTACAAAACATATCAGTCCCTTGCTTGGACTTAGTTATCGCCCTCAGACACAGAGTCTTATGCTTAAGCTTAACACTTGCCTTGTGCATAGTATGTGGCTTACGCTTAGCTTGAGTTGGACAACATCCGGTCCTTATCCTCGGTCATGTGCACCTTTTATACTACGTACACCTTTGACTATCTTATAGCATTTCCAAATATAGCTCATATATTGTTTATGCATCTCAAATAGCATAATGTCGCTCCATGAATGCATGTCTAGGGCAACAAATCCTTGATCACATGGATGAACCCAAGCCAAGCTCATAAGTCAATTCACGAGGCTTTGAATAAAGTCCCTCGGTAGCTCAATCAACATAAAGGTATTATTCCATCATAAAGGTAACTCGTTGGTCCTAATCTTTCCAAATATCAACCTTATGCCACTTGTATAGCGCCTAATGTTGGCCCTATGCCAACACTATCTTTAGAGTTCCTCAACTCGTACAAATACCTTAGATACTTCTTAGAGGTACCAAGGTAGGCCCTTGAGTTTCCTCATTAGGCAGTAACACATTTAGGACAGTCCACTATTAATACATTTGGGGAAGGTTGGTAGGTTGTTACAATACATATCCCCTTCCCCTTCTATACACGGTTTAGAGAAATAAACTCCATCACCATCATATATGCTTTTAACAAAGAAACTCATAAGTGAGGAGAAATATTTCTGTTTAAAAATAGTAAATGCGCGTTCTTGATCTCATATGAACTCCAAACTAGGTGTCATTTATCCCTAACAACTCTTCAAACCTCCATGAAATTTCACCCCAGGCTCATGGAATGAGTTATAACCTTCAGAAGCTTAAATTGACTATGACTGTGCCACTACTTCTTGGCTAAGCCAAGACCACAGGTAAACAAACTCCAAATGACACTAAATTTGATAACCATATCTAAGAATTAAGAATATCCTAGTAACGAGACTTTCTTCGGGTTGCCTAGATTTCAACTATTGTCCAAAAACATACAAAATCAATACTCGTGGCATACATATCATTGTCACCTATAGGCTAGATTCTGGACTCCCCTCATGTCATTGATAAATTCTTTGGGCACTCTTAATTAAGACATGCAATAAATTTTTTTAAAATGATTGTTACCTACTCCATTTGCCCTTCTACCAAATACTGATTAGCATGACTAACATAAACACATGACGCCTGCATGATTGACACTTGTACGACCCGCCCGGGGTTCCCTACCTTATGGGATCTAAAACACAAAGAAAGTAGCCTATAACTAAAAAAGTTTGCAAAGCCGTCTGCAACTTTTAAAAGAATTAAGGGATCCAATTGTCACATCTTCGAAGAACTGGGGGTTATAGGTGAAATTTACCTTTTACAGATACGTTACAGATCAAAAGCACTAGGTATAGGGTACAGCATTTTCCTTCTCTGCTATATAAATGGAGTCCTGATTTTACCATAAAATTCTCGCTTCTGAATTCTGAATTGCAGCACCGTAGGAGGATCTCTGAGGTAAAGTTATTCTATTCTCCTCTCTTCTTCAGTTGTGCTTTTATGGTGTTTAATTATCTTCCTGTATGTGTAAATTTGTGCATTTGGAGTTCATCTAGGGTTTTGTTTATGGTAAGTTAGGGATTTGGTCTGCCATGGCATCCAAGCGGATTCTCAAGGAGCTCAAGGATCTCCAGAAAGATCCTCCTACATCCTGCAGCGCTGGTACCTTTTTTCTTCTCCTATTTTTAAGTTTTAACTATTTTTTTTTAATCTTCTACTGCTGTTCTTGCTGGCTTTGTTGCGATTATACGTCTGTTACTTCTTTTCTAGTTTCCTTTTGCTATATCTGAACAGATCCTTTCTATAAAGTATCGTTTTGTTTACTCAGCTTCATGTTTAAATGGTTAACATTTCTAGTTTGGGAAGTGCATAGAGTTAGTGATGTTTTTTATTTTTAACTAGTTTAGTGCATTGCTCGTGAATTCAGCTTTCGGTTAATAAGAGAATCATATAATAATATAAAATATGAATAAACTATGTGTAATAACATACAACAACAGATACTCTGATATGATGTAAGAAAAAAAAATCCAGTGTATTCCTGTAGAGTAAGGTCTGGGTAGGTGAAGTGTATACTGTACACAGACCTTACCTCAATCTCAGAGGTGTGGTAAGGAGATTGTAGAGGGATTGTTTTCGATAGACCTCCGCCTCAGACCAAAACAAACTAAAGAAAGATGTAATGTAAGTACAAGAGACCAAAACAAACTAAAGAAAGATGTAATGGAAGTACAAGAGACAATAGGTAGTAACAAAACAACAAATAGTAGGAGGAAAATACTACAATTAAATAATACTACAATCAAACTACACGAAATGACGAAATAATAGTTGATGTTAAATTCAACATCCATTTAAGTTGAAAAATAAAATTGCATTGATGCAAAAGTTGTATTAAATGTAATGGGTATCTTTGCAACCTGCAAAGAAATAGAATTTAGGTTAAGAATATTGGGGATGAATACATGCTTGAAAGCAGTTTGGTCATTTGGTCATCTTCATCAAGTTGGAAAAAATGAACAAATTGCTAAAAAATAGATTTAAAAGAAACTTTCGACTGCTCAATCGACATAGTTTAGGCAGAGGATCTGAATAAATAATTAAATCTCTTAGTTACATAAAGATTTGTTTTCCTTGTTATAGTGATTGTTCTTTAAATGTTTTTAAAAATATGACTGTTAATCCTAAAAGGAGTTCAAAGTTCTCAAAAGCTTTTTAATGTGATTTTTTCCTGTGCTATATATAACAAAAAAGAAGACTGCTGTAAGTACTTCAGTTTTGACCTAAAACATTTAATAGAGAGTTAATTGGTTAGAATTTAATAACAAATAAAACAACTCCTAAACCTAAAAGGAGTTTTAAAGTGCTTGAAAGTTCCCTAATGTGATTTTTTTCTTCTGGCTTAAAATCATTGGATCTTAAAGGAAGTGTCAAATTCTTATATGATCTTTCCACAAATTCTCCAAATCATTATTTCAGCCAAAATTTTAAATCACATTAAACTCATAACTGATAAAATAGAAGGTCTGATTAAGTGCATTGGTTATATGTTAATGTGATTGAACTCCTAAACCTAAAAGGAGTTGGAAGTACTTGAATCTTGACCTAAAACATTTAATAGAAAATTAATTGGTTGAAATTTAATAACTAAAATGATTCCTAAACCTGAAGGAGTTCAAAGTGCTTGAAAGTTCCTTAATGTGATTTTTCCTTCTGGCTTAAAATCTTATCTTAAAGGAAGTGTCAAATTCTTTTGTAATCTCTCTACAAATTCTCCAGATCTTTGTTTCAGCCAAAATCACAAATCAAATTAAACTCATGACTAGTAAAAGAGGTATTAAGTGTATATATTATTGCCAATGTAATTTTATATGCTGGGATAAGGGATTCAAGAGTTCGGAGTCAAAAGAGCAATAAATTAATTGAAAAATTCCATAAGGGCAACTTAATTTTTTTGGGCACTAACACGATAAAGGCGCAAAGTTTCCTGTCCGTTACCCTCATAGCTTAACGTTCGTCTTTGACGGAAAAGGCGGCTGGCAGATTTTATGTAAGGCACAACCAGCCTTGCACCTTCAATCTTCTTTTTATTTTTTATTTTGTTTTAGAGTAACTTCTTATAATTTGTTTTACTTTTTTTTATGTTTTGTTTTTCTTCTCTTTTCATTTTTCTCTTATTATATAAGAAATATCAATTTTTTTTTTGTGTAATATATATTATAAATTATTATATTTATAGTCATTTTATTTTTTCATTTAAATTATTCAACTTTAATAATTGTCTATAATTTTAAAGTTGAATTATTTTTTATGTAAATAAAAATGAGATTGAACTTTAATAAATGTGAATAAAATTAATGTCCTTCATAATATTTTATTATACTAATACTCATTTACTTTAATTTATTTATCTAATTTAACTGAAAAAATTAAAAATAAATTTAAATATTGTGATTTCAAATTAAAGATTTATCACGTACATGCATAAATACAACCGAAGAAAGTATTCCTCTTCTCACAAAATAATTATGAGCCAACATATGGAATAAACTGGTTCATCCCGTTTGGTTGTATTCCTCTTCTCACCATGTCACAAACAAAGAACTCATCACTTCCCCCGTGTCATGAAAAAAACACTAGTATCACATTCTTTTTTTTTTTTTTTGAAAATTGGTAATGTTGTATTCTTCAGCATTAAGGATATTGCTGGAGACCTTCAAAAGAACAACAACATACCCAGTGGAATTTCACAAGTGGGGTATGGGGAGGGTAGAATGTACGCAGACCTTACCACTACCTCATAGAGGTAGAGAGGCTGTTTTCTGGGAATCCTCATCACAAAAACCCATAAGCAGAATAAACTAGATATCAGGAGACCTTCAAAAGAGGAACAAAACAGAGAGTTGAGGGCGAAACTACTTACAAAGAGCCTAACAGGCCTACAAGCTCTAATTCCTCTATATTTGCTTCTTTACACCAAAAAAAGAAAGATACAATACAATTCTATTTAACTCTATGAATGGAATTGGACTTATCTTCAAAACATCTCTTTTTCCCTCTCTCTAGCATACATGAATGTTTGATTTGTTTTAATCTTGTGTATCTCACTCAAAATTTTCAAACAATTCATATTCTCAAGAACACAAAAAGGACTAAAACAAAAGTGAAATTAGAGCATTTTATTTTGTAACAAAGAAAAATGGCTTCAGAAAAGCAAGAAGAGAAAATCTTAATTAATTTATTATGGACAATATATATTCACGTTGTTGTAGATTGTTTTTAAAAGTTAACTAGTATATATTGGTCAAATCACAATAAATTAATTGACAAAATCAAATAACAAATACTTTCTTTAGTTAAATGTCATAATATGCATGTACATGATATATCTTTAATTTGAAATCACAATATTTAAAAATTTTCTTTATTTTTTTTAGTTATATTAGATAAACAAATTTAAATAAAAAATGTGTATTAGTTATTTTGTTTAAACAATATTACAAAGGGCATTATCTTATTCACATTTGTTAAAGTTCGTAATTTTATTTAAAATAAAAAATAATGTAACTTTAAAATTATACACAATTATTAAAAATGAATAATTTGAATGAAAAAAATAAAATGACTATAAATATAATAATTAATTGTTTATAATATATATTACGTATAAAAAAATTTGATGTTTCTTATATGATAAGAGAAAAATGAAAAGAGAAAAAATAAAATATAAAAAAAAGTAAAACAAATTATAAAAAGTTACTTTAAAAAAAAAAAAAGAAAAATAAATAAAAAGAAGATTGAAGGCGCAAGGCTGCTGGCTGTGCCTTACATCAAATCTGCCAGCCGCCTTTTCCATCAAAGACGAACGTTAAGCTATGAGGGTAAGGCATAGGAAACTCTGCGCCTTTTCTGTTTTAGTGCCAAAAAAAATTAAGTTGCTCTTTTGAAAATTTTCAATTAATTTATTGCTCTTTTGGCTTTGAACTCAGGGATTCAATGTGTTTTTGAAGATAGATTGTGTTTAATGTATTTACATTTATCCCGTTACCTTGGATTGAAGAAGTTATTGATTAGTAGTTCAATTATAAAGGAGATACCTCTATTTTTTTTTTTTGATAATAGTAAAGTTGTATTCATCAGCAATCAAGGGGTGCTGGCAACCTTCAAAAGTATTTACACAGCTAGATCAGTAGAGCAGTGTTAGGAAACACTGCACCTAGAATCATAGAGAAGAAAAAATTCTAAAATCTGGCTAGCCTCTACTGTATGTTCCTCTTTACACCAAAAATAGAAAGTCCCCATGCATATCCATTTGACCTTTTGCAAGGTTTCTGTCTTGTTTTCCATGAGTCTGTTGTTCCTCTCTCTCCATACAACCCACCAGATACAAAAAGGGATCATATTCCACCATTTCTTCTGGGATTTGTTAGCCCCACCTCTGTACCAGCAGCTAATTAAATCAACAGTGTGTTCCGGCATTGCCCAGCTAATACCTGATCCTCTTAAAAACATGGCCCACAACTGGGTAGTGAAACTGCAGTGAAGAAAGAGGTGGTTGTTGGTCTCCATTGCCTCATTGCATAATGAGCACCTGGAGACTATCTGGAATCCTCTTCTTTGTAATTTCTCGTGTGTTAGGCATGCTCTTCTGACAACCAGCCAAGTGAAGCATCTCACTTTGGTTGGTACTCTGGATTTCCATAACTTTTTCCAAGGACCAGACATTACACCCGGGAATTCCTTCACTTTTTCCTTATACAGATTATTGACTGAAAACGTGGCAGCCTGGTTATGCTTCCAGACCATTGCATCATTCCTCGGAGTTGTGCCCCTGAACTCATCTAGAGTCTTCAACATCTCAGCTATTCTTCCGATCTCCCAATCATTCAAAGACCTTCTAAATCTTAGGTTCCATCCCTGCCCAATCCATACCTCCTTCACCAAGGCATCTGGTGCTGAGCTGATGACAAACAGATCTGAAAAGGAGTGCTCCAAAAGTTCTTGGCCAATCCAAAGATCTTTCCAGAATCGAACCCTGGCTCCATTTCCCACTTTGTATTTGATGTGTTGCTGTAACTGGTCCCATAAGTTTCTGATAGTTCTCCACACAGCTACTCCATAAGTATTGGTCACTCTGTTGGAGTACCATGGCCTGTTTTGGCCGTATTTGTTGCAGATGACTTCCTTCCAGAGTGCTTGATCCTCTATGCCAAATCTCCACAACCATTTTGCCAGTAGACACCTATTTTGTAGCCCCAAGTTTTTTATCCCTAGCCCCCCCGAGTTCCTGTCTAGGATTACTGTTTGCCATTTCACAAGACTAATTCCTTTGCCTTCCTTATTTCCAGACCAGAGGAACTCCCTCCTTAACTTGTCAAGTCTTGCTTCCACTCTGGCAGGCATATGGAAGAGCGACATGACATAGGTAGGAAGAGAATTCAGCACAGAGTTTATCAGAATGCTTCTGCCACCCAGGGAAAGATATTGAGACTTCCAGCTTGCCAATCTCTTCTCTGCTTTTTCAATTATATCATCCCAAATCACTGGATCTTTGTGTGTTCTCCCCAGTGGCATACCTAGATAGGTAGTGGGGAGCCTATCTATTCTGCAGCCCAAGACGTTTGCCAGATCCTGAATTGACATAACCTCCTTGATAGGAAAGATACTGCTCTTCCTCCAATTGACTTTCAGGCCAGACACAGCTTCAAACACTATCAATAACATTCTAACAATTCTGATCTCCTCTTCTTTAGCTTCACAGAATATAACAGTATCATCCGCATACAGCAAATGGCAAATCTGTGAGACTTCCCCTGGTGGTTTGCCAATCTTAAATCCTTGCAACCAAGAATTTTGGATGGCTACCCTTATCATGCTGTTCAATCCTTCCATAGCTAATATAAACAAAAAAGGGGACAAGGGGTCTCCTTGTCTGAGACCCCTCTCAGAAGGGAAAAAACCAGCAGGTTCTCCGTTTATCAAAATGGAGAACCTGACAGTTTTTATACAAGTCTCAATCCACCCCCGCCATTTTTCCCCAAATCCCATTTGTCTAAGGATGTTGAGCAGGAACTCCCAATTGACATGGTCATAAGCCTTCTCAATGTCCAGCTTGCACATAATTCCTGGCTCATCCCCTCTGATTCTGGAATCCACACATTCATTAGCAATAAGAGCTGCATCCATGATCTGTCTGCCTTTTACGAATGCCATCTGATGTTTGTTGATGTAAAATTAGGTCTTGGGCCTAACTCACACCCCAAAAGCTAGCTCAAAGGAAGGAGGATTGCCCAAGCCTTATAAAGAGTCCACTCATCTCATTATCCACCAATGTGGGACTTTTGTCATTCCTCAACACCCCACCTCACGCCTAGTAGCATCTAGTGTGTGGACAATTCGGGGGCTCAACATTGGGTGAGATGGGTCCTGCTCTGATACCATGTAAAATTAGGTCTTGGGCCTAACTCACACCCCAAAAGCTAGCTCAAAGGAAGGAGGATTGCCCAAGCCTTATAAAGAGTCCACTCATCTCATTATCCACCAATGTGGGACTTTTGTCATTCCTCAACAGTTGATCAATTTGTTAACCACTTTCTTCAGCCTCTCAGCTAACAACTTAGCTATGATCTTGTACACCCCACCAATCAGACTGATGGGTCTGAAGTCTCTGAGTTCAGCTGCATCTATCTTCTTAGGAATGAGAGCCACAAAAGTGGCATTGAGGCTTTTCTCAAAAGTCTGATGTTCATGAAAATGTTCAATGGTATTCATGATATCTGTCTTCATCATCTCCCAGAAAGATTGATAGAAACTCATTGGGAAACCATCTGGACCCGGCGCCTTGTCACTGGCACACATCTTGATTCCCTCTAAGACCTCTTCTTCTTCAAATCGCCTTTGCAACCACTCCTTCTCTCCTGGGCTAACACTGCCATTATTTTGCAAAATAAGACCAGGCCTCCATTGTTCAGATTCTGTATATAGCTTCTGGTAAAAATCTATTATCTCAGATTTAATTGCATCAGTGTCCGTCACCTCCATGCCACCTACTACCAGTTTCTCGATTGTATTCCATCTTTTGTGGGCTGTGGCCACTCTGTGAAAAAATTTCGTGTTCTTATCACCCTGTTTGAGCCATTGAATTCTTGATCTCTGCCTCCAAGCTATCTCCTCATTTCTGGAAACTTCTTCAAATTCCCTGCCTAGTTGAACCTTCTGCTGTAGTTCATCTTCAGTCAAAGTTCTCTGTTCCATTGCCTGATCCAGGATGGCAATCTGTGCAAGCACCTCTCCCTTCTTTTGCTTCCAGTCGACTTTGTTATCCTTGCCCCATTTTATTAGTTTCCTTTTTAGGAGTATCAGCTTGGTAGCAAGGATATAGGAGGGAGTTCCATTTACAGTGAAGGAATCCCACCAGTCCTGCACCTTTTCTTTGAAGCCTTCAACCTGTAGCCACCACTGTTCAAACTTGAAATAGGTCTTCTTCCAATTTAGCTCCCCACATGTGAGCATTATTGGATTATGGTCTGACTCTAATCTTGGCATAATGACTTGTTTGATTTGAGAATAAAATCCATCCCAGTGATGGGAATATAAGAATCTGTCCAATCTTGAGGCAACCGCTTGATTTTCGCCCCTTCTCCAAGTGTACTGACCACCACAAAGTGGAGGATCAACTAACTCCATTACATTAATCCAGTCTGTGAATTCAGTCATTGCCCGTGTCAACCTTTGCCCGGTAGATCTTTCCGATGGATATCTTGTCACATTGAAGTCCCCGCAAAAGATCCATGGACCTGTGCATCTGTTCCGCAAATTAATTTGATCTCTCCATAACTCCCTTCTTGTCACCTTGTTGCAGTCTGCATAGACTGCACTCAAGTACCAGGTCAGATTCACATTTATGCCCTCGAATCTGCAAGTTAATGCTTGTGCAGCAGCCCCCACCAACTCACCCTTCCACATTCTCCTATCCCACAATACTATTATGCCCCCGCTCCTTCCTTCAGCCTCAAGATGTAATTCCCCCATCCACCTGTTGTACCATAGTTGATTAATCAAATTTGAGTCAGCCCTAGCCAGCTTAGTTTCCACCAGAACATAAACATCGGCTTCCCATTGTTGCAAAAGATTTCTGATAATTCTTCTCTTGTTCTCCCTGTTCACCCCCCGTACATTCCATGACAAGACTTTTAACATGGATGATGTGCAATTGCTACTCTCCCCCTTCTTCTCGGTTCACCATCTTTGAAATTTACATTGAAGGCCAAATTCCTTACCTCCTTGGGAATCGCGTTAGGACCAGAAACTTCCTTTTGTTTCCCAGAATTTTGATTGCCTCGTACCCTCCTCTGGTCAATTTTCAGAAAGAGTTCGAAAGCAGCCTTGTCGCAGCCCTCGAAAGCCGCGCCAAATATCTTGCTAAGTTTGAGAACGTTTGCTTGCACCCATAGAGATGCTTTGTCATCCATGTCTTCAACTGTTATCTCCTCTTCACTGTTCAGGGGTAAAGGCTCTTCAACAAGAGCCAATCGATTGTCTGGTTTTCCTTGTGGAGGAGAATAAAGATCGAGTGCCATGCTGTTTCTTCGCTCATCATCATCTATAAATCTTTGAGTAACCAGTGTCCTCTCTGTGTACTCGTCCTCCTGCTGTATTCTAGCAATTTCCGTCGTGAAAAGAGGTGAAGGATCTTGGGCTTCGTCTAAAAAATCTTTGTAGAGATTTATGGGCTCAGACCGATGATGGAGGCCCTGGGAATAAGATATGAATTCGACAAAAGGCTCTGTGAAAGCAGCCCCTTGCCGAATTGGGCCCAAACAATTGGGCTTGGCCCCATTGCATGTAGCCTGGTTTGAATTTTCCCCTAGATCTGCCACGTGGCTTTTCCAATTTAAATTAAAAGAGGATGAGTAAGTGCTCTTTTCCTTTAAAGTAGTGGGCCCCCCAGCTTTGACCTCTGTACCCAACCGTCCTTTGCCTTTCCTAAACCTCTCATCTCTCTCTGCCGTATTGCTCAAGTTTTGCAGAGATCTTTCCCCAAACATCACCTCCCTGCCATCTCGGATTGAGGACCCTCCCCCCACTTTATTTTTGAATCTAGCCGGAGCTTCGCACCACACCGGAAGTAAAAAAATGTTCTCTCCATCGTCGACCTCCACTTCCGCCGGGATTCTCTCCCTTGGCCCCTTGACCCTGATACGGGCCCAGCGGAGATGGTTCCTTAATGTGGTCTCTTCTTCCGTCTCCAGCCAACCCCCGCACTGATTCCCAATGAGTTTCATGCTCTTATCCGTCCAAAGATGTAAAGGAAGACCTAGGACTCGTACCCAGAACCAACTGAAATTATAGTCATCTTCCACTACCCCTGCCTTGGGATTCCACCAGTCCAGACTGAGATAATGATTTTTCCTTTTCCACTTGCCGGCGACGACATGTTCCGCCTCTTTTCTTGACCGAAATTCGAAGAGGAACTGTACACCGTTCATGTCGTATATATTGATATTATGGATGCCTTTCCATGTTTGGGATGCCCAAGTCCTAATTTCGTTTCGAGTAGGAATTTCATCGGCCTTCGGGAAGCTTCCCACCAGGCACCTACTCAAAGTCTCTTCTTCTCTACCCTGGAGTCCGACCTCTTTGTGAGGGTTATCCCCCCATTTGTTTTTTTGTAATGCCTCCTTGTAACTCTTTCCATCCCTGAGCTTCGAGTTGGCATGACCTCCGAGAAATCCGGCACCAGAACCTTCCCATTTGGCGGCATAATCCTCTATTTTCAGCGAAACATTGCTCCACCCCTCGTTAAACTTATTTTCCGGCAAGGTAATCATTGAGCGCACAAGGCCTTTAACTGTAATAACTGAAACGTATCTACCATATTTATTGTATTTCAAGGAGCAATAAATGTAGGTAGACAAGTCCCTGCACTTCCAAGACTTAAATACATTGCCCGTGATATTGGATGCCTCGCTTAATCTTCTGCATAGCCAGAACAAACCGTCCCTACTCAGAGTCATCCTCCACATATGTCGCCGGGCCCTTTCCACCCATTCAAACCAGTTTCCTCGTGAATTCTCAGCCTCTGAAATATCATAAGATTTGGTCCCAAGTCTAAAGAATAAAATGTCTTCCATGATATAGACGACGGAAGAGAAGAACTAAAAAAAAGAAAGAAAGAAGCGAGATGATCCGAGAAAAACCACCTAAAACACGCCGGAGAAAAGAGTTTCTAAGGGCCGGAAGGGCCCCTAGAAGTTTGCATTGGGATTAGTGCCTGAGAGAATAGCTTTCAGACTGCTTTTCCTTCCTAACTCTTATTTGCATTAGTAACATCATACCTCTATTACATGATTGTTATATATACTCAAAATACTTTGGACTAAATACTCTAAGCAATTAAAGAGTGAAGAAAGTTCAACAAAAGAATATAAACAACAAACAAGTAATCTCCACCACTCATCAACAAAGACACTACTTAAGATAGGATAAGCACAATGTAAAATCAAGTGCTTGGAGAAAAGAAGGAAAGTTCATGGTGGAAGGAGATGACCTAAGGGAATTCGAGAAACCTATTATGGATAATCACTTTGGAGAGATAATCAAAGTCCTAAATATAGTTATTACAATTTTATCGATTATAAAAGTGTTAATTGTGATTATTGAATTTAGCTGATTTTGAAATCTTAAATGTTAGGAAAATAATTAAATGACTATTTTGTCAAGTGTCAACTCTATTTTAAAAAGGTATAAAAGGCGAACAACAATTCATATAGATTGATTGTTAATAACCCTTAAATCTTTTCGACTTAAATATCATACGTGGGGTTCACATCAGGATTCGAACTCATGACATGCACCTATCACACATACCACGTCATACTACTCAGTGAACCAAAGCCTGTTCTTTTGGCACATGATTGCATAAATTCAACTGCTTTCTTGATTTTCTTTTTTCCCTTTTGGCTTTGAAAGGGGAGTGGGAATATCAGATCATACTCTGTTGTGTGCTTTGAGGTGTATGATTTTTATTGGGCTGCAAAGGAGTGTCTTGGTAGAACTTAGCTCATCTCAATATAGCTCCTAACGAGCTGGTTAAAATCAAAGAGAAATCTTGACTTTGATAGCAAGTCATATTGTTACCAGTTCAGCATCCACTTGGAAAATAAAATCACTAAGCATTATTTTAAGGGGAAAAACTACATAAACTATGTGAAATTAGTCATTAAAAGTCTCTTCATTTTTTTTGACAAGGTACAAACTTATATAAAATCACAAAAAAGGCTGTGAAGCCAGTATTAACAGGAGTAATAGAAGGCAAAAAATGCTATTCTAGGAAGATACAATGACAACATACCCAGTACTATTCTAGGAAGTATCTACTGGAAAAAAAGAAAAAACTATGGAATGGAATACAAAGCTTATATTAGTGGAAAAAAGGAAAGAACTATGGAGACTCTAGTACTTGAAGTAGAGTCTCAGGCCCTCATTAATATCTGCAAGCTGTTCTCTGATCCTTATGTTTTGTTAAATCTGCTGCTTGTATTATGAGTTGCTCCAGAAATTCGTTTAAAGGTCTACATGTGGCAAGTTATTTTCTCATTTCTTGCTTATGTTATCTGTATTAGGCCCAGTAGCTGAAGATATGTTTCATTGGCAAGCAACAATTATGGGTCCAGCTGACAGTCCTTATTCTGGTGGAGTGTTTCTTGTTACTATTCATTTTCCACCTGACTATCCATTCAAACCACCAAAGGTATTAACTAGGGATGTGTATTGTTGATGACACTTGATGATCAACTTGTTTGTTCGCTTATTAACATATATTTCTGAAACTTCTCTTGTTTCTTTTATAAAACTGAATTTGCTTATCATTTCTAGGCTTGTAATTTTACTGTATCAACTGGATTGTAACGTCTTTGTTCATTTTATTAACTTTATTAGGTAAGTATAGATATGAAGTGTCAACTCAACTGGTGTCAACTGTTGATTGTGATCCTTTTCATTTCCTATACAAAGTCACAACTCAAATTTGTAAATGGCCTTTGATGAAGTTTGAATTTCTGGATGTTTGACATCTTCATAGGCATTGTAATTGATTTTAGAAACCATGTCATATGGTCCGTTAAATTTAGATCTTGTCAGTTCTTTTCCCCCAAAACCTAAGAGCAGCAATAGCTTATGTTATAAGACTTAAGCAGGCAGAGTACACTGTATTTGAGAAGATGATTGCTCATATGAAAGTACTTGAGTTCAACTTTAGTTCTGTCGCTGGTCCCCTGCCCTGTGATTACAGTTTCAAATGGATATATGTCCCCTGTTTTGCGGACTTAGCTTCGACGATAAGGAAGCCATGGTAAAAGGCCGTGAATTACTAACATTGGCAGAGTGCATTTTGTTAGTGGCATGAAGGTCTAGTACTGAGTCTTGTTGTTATTTGTGAAACTGTTCTACGCCGCTTGCTAAGTTACAAAGGCTAAGAATTCTAGTCTATTGTCAACAAGAGAGTATAGTTTGTCCACTTGTTTATTTTCAACCAAGTGGTACTGTTGCTTGTGTAACTTAACTACAACCTGATCTAAGGTAGGAATAGTACATCATATTGTGCAAATTGAAGAAGGATGGCTTAGATAGATTTCCCTTTCAGTTGAAGCTTGGTGCATTAATAAACCATGAGATCTTGTACTCTGGGTTCTCCTTTCTTTTAGGTGTATTAACAACTTAAGTGCTAGTTTTGCATATTGCTTGCGAATTACATAATGGTTCTCTCTCACATCTTTTTAACCGTGACATGATATGTTTTGAGATCCATTTGCCAAAGCACATGAGTTTGAAGAACTTCTATGTGCAAAATCAATGAGGGATGTGGATGTCACTTCGCCACTGGATGCTGTTCTGCAACCTCTTTACTTCTAATTTTTTTTTTTCCCTGTCAGTAAATTTCTCATCCCCATTTCACGGGATAAATGTGCAGGTAGCTTTCAGGACAAAGGTTTTCCACCCAAACATCAATAGCAATGGAAGTATTTGCCTAGATATTTTGAAGGAACAGTGGAGCCCTGCACTTACTATCTCCAAGGTTAGCTGAATTTCTTGGTATAGGTTACCAGCCTTACCACACATCAATCTTTTTATTTTGGTTATTTACATCTTGAGATTTTTGAGGACTAGTATTTTTCCTGGTTGAATAAAATGTCCTTAAAGGAGAGAATAGCAGAATGGTGCCAAAGTAAATATTGGATCAATTTCTTCTGAAAAAAATATAATGGATCAACCATGTACACCTTGTTTCCGTTTTTTAATTAAATCAGCCTCGAGGAGGATTCCTTTATTACTATATATATGTGTGTGTGTATATATATATACTGTCTTTCCATGTGGTCAAGTTTGTGGAGTACAATCTGGGTTTGACCAATTGATACAAATGCAATAGATTGAAAAGTAAATTTCCCCAAAGCCATTTTTATTGTTTTCCAAGGTTGGTCTTAAAAAATCTACAATGATATTTGCCCCTTCAGTCAAATTGTAATGTTAAGAGTTGAATACCAGAAGCAGCTGGCCTTGTTCCAAAGTAAAACTCCCATATTCTTTGTATTTTGATAATCCAATGGAAGTAGGTGGATTATCCATTGCTTCTTAAATAAGAAGTGAGCTTTATTTCAATTTCCTTCTTCTCTTTCTTTATGTTTTTCTTTCCTTTTATTTCTTCACAATTATGCTTCTTAGCTTTTGTTTCTATTTAATTTTAGGTACTTTTAGTTGAGATTCTCTGGGGAATAATTGTCTGCGGTACCTATGGAAAAATATGTTTTCAAGTAAATCAAGACATCGTCTGTTACTAGTCGAATGGAATAAATAATTTTCTCCAGAATATAAATAAATGTAACTAACTAAATTGTAGTTACTAATAAAAAATAAAAGAATTGGCTGCTCCTTTTAAGAAATGTATGTTTCTGTTTCATTTGAAATCTATATACCTAAAGTGTGCTTTTTCAACAGTACTAATTCTCCAAAAAGAAAAAAAGTGTGTTTTTCGAAAATTCAATTATTTTTGCATAACTATTTAGTAGTTAATGTACTATAATAGTAACTACGCAGTTGTTTGATGCCTATGATATCATAATTCATCAATCAATGAATTAGATTTCAGTTGGGTGTATTATAGGCTCTTAATTAATTTGTCCCTTGCAGGTGTTGCTTTCTATCTGTTCTCTGCTGACAGACCCTAATCCTGATGACCCTTTGGTGCCGGAGATTGCTCATATGTACAAGACGGATAGAAGCAAGTATGAGACAACTGCCCGCAGCTGGACTCAAAAATTTGCCATGGGTTAGTCGCTGTGACTATCTCTGGAGGGGCTCCTTTTCTGCTGTGGTATTTTGTTATGTATTAAGAAATTATGTTCTTGTGCATAATTAAACTCAAAAATTTGTCATGGGTTAGTTGCTGTGACCATCTCTGGAGGGGCTCCTTTTCTGCTGTGGTAATTTATGTTATCTATTATGTTTTAAGAAATTATGTTCTTATGCATAATCAAACTCAAAGGGGAAACAATTTGATTTGCTCTTTGTTTGGTAGAATCTAATAGTGTTGAAACTTATGTTGGGTTCAAAGCATTCCCAAACATTCTGTGAGGGTATTGATGCATACATACCAGTCCTTTGACATGTTTTTAATTAAATATTTTCTTAAGCTTTAAAAAAAAATATTTACAGTGAAAAACGCCTTTCTTTAGAAAAATAAACTTTCTTAGTAAGAGTAGGGAAGCCAAGTTTTATAAGTAATCTTTCAAATTCATTGTTTTTTCTCAACCTCCCAACTCTTTCAACCTACGTCCCTTGACCATCCCACCTTTTGTTACTTTCACTCTCTACTCTCATAATGTTTTTCTAGATTATATATAAATATTTTTGAGATAATATTTTTTTACATACGTACTAGATATTGAAAAATAAGTTAGAAATTCACTTAATTTCATGTAAGAATCTTTCCAATCATTCCGTCTCTCTCTTATTTTCTCCTTTTCACCCATCTACATAAATCTCTCTAATTCAAATTGATATATTATAAAAATATGTTCCATATTTTTTTTATACACTTTCGTTAATATATGATAATAGATATGATAATACCAATTTCAACTCAAAATTGTGATATACTTTATAACATACATTATATGTCTACCAGCATAATGTATCTCAAATAAATGATGCTACACATATTGAATGCATCAATATAGATACATATTCTGTCAGCTATATAATATAATATTAGTATGTATACACATTTATTTTTGTTTTTACAACTTTATGCAATGATTAGTGCAAAATAATAATAATAATAATAATGATGATGTCGACTACGATGATGATACGACGATGACGATGCACCATCCTTTTCAGGAATCATCAATGTACAAATTAAATTGAAATTTCATAAAGATTTGTTCGAGTTTCATTTGGAATTTTGACGATTTGAACAAATTGTTCGCAGAGAAAATGAAGAGATTTCGGAGAAAAAAGAAGTTGAGAGATTTAGTGATAAGATTTTAAAATTTTTTAAACTTAAATGTAAAAGATGATACAAGACTTTATTTGCTTTAATCACTTCTTTTAATGTAAGAAAATTAAAAAGTTAAGCAAAAGCATGATGAAAACTCAAGTATTAAAAAAAGACGCCCACCGTGGGGCTCGAACCCACGACCACAAGGTTAAGAGCCTTGCGCTCTACCAACTGAGCTAGACGGGCTATTTGTTTTAATTTCTTGTGATTTGCTATTTAATATATTTTGGATAGTTGAGCTTTCATCAACTTTAATTTTCTCATATGAAGTGGTTAAAGCAAATAAAGTCTTGTATGATCTTATATTTTTAAGTTCCAAAATTTTCAAAATCTTTTCACTAAATCTCTCAATTTTTTTTCCTCAGAAATTTCTTCATTTTCTCCGGCAAATAATTTATTCAAATAATCAAAATTACGAGTGAAACTCAAACAAATCTTTATGAAGTTTCAATTTTGATTTGTACATTTTAGAATAGACGGTTCCTGAAAAGAATGGTGCATCATCATCATCGTCGTATCATCATCATCGTCATCGTTCAATCATCATCGTCATCATCATAGTCGTCGTCATCCTCCTCCTCATCATCATCGTAGTCGTCGTCGTCATCATCATCGTCACGTCATCATCATCGTTTTGTCATCGTCGTCATCATCATTGTCACGTCATCGTCATCGTTGTCATCGTCATCGTCATTGTCATTATTATTATTATTTTGCACTTGTAAAAACAAAAATAAATGTGTATAGATAAAATAATATGTATACATACTAATATTATATTATATAGCTGAGAGAATATGTATCTATATTGATGCATTCAGTATGTGTAGCATCATTTATTTGAGATACATTATGCTGGTAGACATATAATGTATGTTATAACGTATATCACAATTTTGAGTTGAAATTGGTATGATCATATCCATTATCATATATTAATGAAAGTGTATAAAAAATAATATGGAATATCTTTTTATAATATATCAATTTGAATTAGAGAGATTTATGTAGATGGGTGAAAAGGAGAAAACAATGAGATAAAATAATAGAGAGACGGAATGACAGGAAAGATTCTTATATGAAATTAAGTGAGTTTCTAACTTATTTTCCAAAGTACGTATGTAAAAAAATATGGGGAGTTTTCAAAAATACCAAGTTTTTGGATAAAAATTACATGCCCCTACCGAATCATTGAAAAATACCATATAAAATACCAACTTTATTTACAAATTTAGGAGAGAGAGTGTTTTGAGTGTGATTATTCTGGTGTGTGGTATGATATAATAGTGTTGGAAAATGAAAAAGAGTGTGTTTTTTTTGGTATTTTGATAAATAAATTTTAAAGTGTAATTTTGGGGGTGAAAAAGTTGTTATTTGTGTAAAAATTTCAAAAAATATTATCTAAAAAATATGTATACATAATCTAGAAAAACACTATGAGAGTAGAGAGTGGAAGTGATAGAAGGTGGGATGGTCAAGGGATGTAGGTTGAAGGAGTTGGGAGGTCAAGAGAAAACGATGAATTTAAAGATTACTTATAAAACTTCGTTTTCCTACTTTCACTAGGAAAAAACTTATAAAAGAAAGACGTTTTTCACTAAACACATTGTAAATATATTTTTATAAAGCTTAACAAAATATTTAATTAAAAACATGTCAAACTGTATCTAGGACTAGTATGTATGTAATCAATACCCTCACATGAAAATTAAATTAAATTTACTTGTATTGATCGGTTAGATAGAAAGGAGTGGAGGTCACGAATTAGAGTAACAGACTAATAGGTTAGTAAGGTTATGTATAATTGATACATTTAATAGTTTGTATTTATATAATTGATATAAAATTAAATATATGATTTGAATTTATTGATTTGGGAATAATATTTTGGGGTGATTTGTATTTGTATTATGTTAAATTTTTTGATAAATATTATGATTTGAAATTGTATTTTAGCTTTTATATATGTATTGAAATTGTACAAATAAAAGGTAGAAATACATTTGATGATGATATACAAATACAAACTACAAAATTCACATGTAAATTGAAAAGTGCATAAAATGTGCAAATCAAATGTATACAAATGATAAATGATATACATCTAATGTATATGTATAACGGATGCATAAAATACACAAGAAGTAATTGTATATGATTACTGAAGATATACCTATAAGACCTAAATAAGTATAAAATCTGTAATAAACATTTGATACAACAAATTGTATACAATATATGTGAAATTTGTTGATACAAAAATATATAAAATAAATTATACAAATACCTCAATTTCTTCAATGTCGTCTAGATCCATGGATTTAGATTTAATATCACGATTCGTAATTAGGTGAAACTATAGTTATGCTATATAAATCATTAATAAATATTTGCTTAGTTACATAATATTTTTTAAAAATTAACACTCCATAAGTGTTATTTTCTCTGTCCTATTTTATGTGGCATCCTTTTCTTTTGGTCCGTGCCAAAGATAATTTCACCTTATTCTAATTAAAAATAATTTAACTTTAAAATTCTTTTTTTACCTTTAATGAAATGATTTTTCAATCACACAAATATCTTAGAACGATTTTAGAGCACAAGTTTCAAAAGTCTTCCTTCTCATTTTAAATACCGCATCAAATCAAAGAGTGTTGCATAAAGTAGAACGAAGAAGTTCTTTCTTAACTACTTTGCAAGTAAAGTTCGATTTGCAAGAAAGAAGTTTTTGAATTTCTTTAAACTATTTAAAAGAATAATTTTATTTGTTTACCAAATAAGCATTAATTATATTAAAGCCGTCAATATGGGATAGACCCGTTGGGCCAACTTGGTTTAACCTGTGATTTAGCAAGGCTGAGCTAAGATTTTTGAAACCCATTTACAAAATGAGCTTTTTAGCCCGATCGAATAAGCTTGCTGATTTGCGAAACTTTTGCAATTTAGGTTGGTCGGCTAGTTGGCTGAATTTAAAATAAAAATAAAATAGAGTATTAAAAATAATATGAGTCCAAACTCAAAGGTTCATTTAAAAATTTTAAATATTAAAATTTAGATACATATTATATTTTTATAATATGTAATAGTAATACTAATACTATATAATATTGTCCTGTTACTATTTATTTTAATATTTTTAATCTAATTTAAAATTTTGTAAAAAAATATATTAGTAAAAATATGGATTGACCCGACAAGATTCGCAATCCATGTACTAATGGGTTGGGCTAGCTATTTTTTGGCCCACAAAAAAGTCAACTAGTCCGACGTGCCCTCAAATTTCAAAATATGTATGGACTAGCCCCGATAGGATGAATCAACCTGATGACAACTCTACTTTATACATCACCAATCCTTAAATTTATTGAAATTTACATCATCAAATTTATAACATATTAGAAGTTCCATTGAAACTAAGAAGAAAAAAGGGAAAAATTACATGATGGAGAATAAAATTCTTATCAATATAAAATAAAAATTTAAATAAATAACTAACCGAGTTTAAAATTCTCTATTGAAACAAATCAAAATTTGAATATCTAAATGAAATACCACTAGATATAAACATTTAGTTTACTTTCTCCGTATCCTGACTAATTTTTTAAGATATATTTTTAATTATATTGCTATATAAAAAATTACCATCAATAATATTTTTTTATAATAATTTTTGAATATCTATTTTTTAAAAATATTTTATTTAAAAAATTAAATCAGTACAACTATCCTATCTCCTATTAGAGCATTCTTGCAGAAGAAGAAAATTGCCCACTGTTTTCTGTAAGAAAAACTCACAAACAGTGGGCAAGAGATTCCAGTAATTCAATTCCCAAATACGCTAAACCCTAATTCACAAAATCCTCAAGCAGTATTGTTATGGACGCCCCGTCAAATTCTCAACCCGTTTGTGGGCAAGAAGCACTTGATCTCCTAAATTGCACCATTGAATCCCCTTATGATAAGGAGAAATGCCTACGCTTGCTTGAAGCTTTGCGCCAATGCGTAATCAACAAGGTAATTTTCTATTTTTTCTGGTGTTATTTTGGTTTGATTAAATTAGTTTTTTCCTCCTTACTTGCTTGTTGATTTTTTTGCTTCATTTGAGTTTTGGTTTGTATTTTCCACCTTTGTGTGGTTAGCAACTAGTATACTTTAGGTGGAGGAGCTATAATTAAGAGTTTAGAGCAGAAGTCCTTTTTTTTCCTGAACCAAATGGAGTTGTAAGTGCTGTAGGAGTGGGTTAGAGGCGAATTTAGGATTTCTAGAACATGGGTGCACCACTAAAGATTAAAGAAGAAGAAAAAAAATGTACTGAGTGGGAATTGATTCTCAGTCCTCTAGGTAAATAGCTCAACATTCAATCAAGTGCATCATTTAGCCATTTTATAGCATGGGCGCTAACAGATAATATTATACCAATTCAAAAAGTATTTGTTAAAAAGAAACCTAGTTTTACGGAGAGATCAGGGGTTCACATGGGATGGGGATTAGGGGAGAGTAAGGGGTAGGTTTAAAGAATTGGAGTAACAACCTTTGGACCTATGGTGATGCTGTGAGTTAAAAGCCTTTGGTAGGTAGATTTACCTGATGCTTGCTAGTGGGAAGTAGCAAGTATTTTGTTGACTACTAGACTTAGGCTCAAGCTGATTTAGGACACATCAAAGTCTAGAAATGCAGAGGCTAGTGGATTTCTTGTTTTCCACCATCTTTAGAATGGATAAACTACCTGCTGAGTGAAACAAAATTAATTTTCGTTCTAGAGTCCCGGGGGCTCTTTGCCATATTTTGTGGTGAAACTTCTTGATCGTGGAAAGCATGAGAAAAAAATGAGTAACTAGACTTGTTTGTTCATTGTAAATGTTCAAGAAAACAAAATGAGTTTCGAGGAATTGTTTCATGGGAGTGATGCAATAATTTTGTTTACATGATAGAGCCATGCTGTTTCCAGAGGTGCTCATAATAGATGAGATCGTGGTAGATACACAATTGTTATGAGAAATTTTTATTTTAACAATGGTGTCAGAGTCTGCTTACGATCACTTCGATTATCCCACTAGGTAATTGCCACACCCTGCCTGCAAACTGCCACCAAAACTTAGGCGGATCGGAAGATCTCACCTAGTGGGTTTTGTTCTTTTGCCGAATTATGAGCAACCTTAGAAACTATTTCAATGTTGAGTTCAAATTTCATGTCTAATTGTTATTCTTTGATATCTTTGCTTGCCCTTCAAGATCATTGGAAGGTGAGGAAATGATATAATCATGATTCATGAGAAGCTTATAAGTTTCCCTTGTTTCACTTTTTTATATATGTAAGGAACATAATCAGAGTAAAAAAGAAAAAGAAAGCTAAAAAATTCTTGATCTTGTTATTCTGTTGCATTTTGCAAATAGCAAGTAGATTTGTAACCTTTGATTGCTAATTTACTGATGTCATGTTGATTAGACAATAAATATCTAGGATCTTTTTGGTGGGGCACAGGAAAAATTAGGTGATGCAACTGTTAGGCCTATATTGTTTTTGTAATTAAAACATGTGATTTTAAAGGTAAAGCATAATATCAGACAGCATTGTGTACAAATCTAAGTGGACAATTAGATGAGACAATAGACATACAAATGTTTGAAAACTAGTGCAAAAGGTTGGTCTAATTGCTGAAACCTTGTGCCAGAAGACTGATATAGACATGATAGAGGTTCAATCGCAGCATGATAGAAAGATAAGAAACAGATCACTTCACAAAATCATAAAACTAACTCAATACTATTTTGCATTTTTATTATTTCCTGTTCTCATGTTCTGATTTATTTTTTATTTGAAATAGTCTCTTTTTCTGAAATTTTCGTCAACAAATTGTCATTGTAATCTGTTCCGGTAGATCATGTTTGACAGATGGAGCAGTTGAGCCTGTACTTAAAAAGATACAAGGTTGGGCGGGAGTGCCTACAGAACATTTAGCTCATTATTACTTGTTTTATATGTACTCTAACAACGATATCTCAGTCCTAAACAAGTTGAGGTCGGTTATATGAATCCTTATTGACCATGTTTTCTGATTTGGCTCAAGTTGCGCCATCGTCATACCAAATAAAAATAAAAGTGAAAATAAATTGAATATGTACATATAAATAAAGTAATAGCAAATAACAATATTAAAAGTCTCTATATTTTTATAGATGTATAAATCTGTGTAAAGGTTGAAATACTCATAGAGAAACGATAGTTTCAACTTTGAAGATCAATGTATTTACAAGACTAAAACCTATTCTAAACTAGTATATTTCACCTATATGGAATTTTTTCTTTCGTTGTGCCCAAGTCTTCCACGGCAACTTCTTTCATGTAATTTTAGGTGTACCTCGTCCCCTTTTGATGCCTTCACTCACACTAGTTTCACACCTATAGAGCTATGCATTTATAAGTCGAGACGCATGACATGACTAAACAATCTCACCGACCTTCTGTACCCTCAATTTGTGTTAGTTGCAACTTCCGGCGATTGTGGCCTTTTTGAATCTTATCTATTCTTGTATGATCGCACATCTATCTTAGCATCTTTATCTCTGCAACTATCATCTTGTAGATATGTTAGACTTTAGTGGATGAAAATCCACTATCAAATAGCATTGTCGGTCTTAACTATTTCTTAAAGCTTACCCTCTTTTGTCGACATCCTTCTAGCATTGCCACAACTCTTTTCCAAGTAAGTTGAGGTCAGCTATATGAATGAATCCTTACTGACCATGTTTCTCCGTTTAAGCTTATCAAATATCTAGCTACCACAGCCAACTGCCTTAAAGGCTAAAGCTCTCCTGTTGGTTGGTTTATTTTCCAAAAAAACCACCAATTTGACTTCTTTAGTAGGAGGCTAATTCTTGAAAGAAAAGTATGTGCGAAAGAAAAGTTAAATAATGAACATTTTTTCCTTGCATGAGGCTTTCTGTGATGCATCTAAGCAGAAAACATGCATAAAAAACTTGTAGCAGTCTCTGTTTTCAAATTTAGATGAATTGGTATTTTTCCAACACTCCAACATGTCTTAGCACTCAAAAGATTATATTTCAGCAGGATAATCTACTATTAAGTTTTAGCTTCCTTGCGCGGAATGGTTTTTGATTCATTAATTATTTTCCTTGGTGTTCATTACACTTGGTGTCTTGTTGTGAGTTGGAGCTTTGCATATAATGGCAATTTTCACATTCTTTTACAGAAAGTAAAGAAATTCTCACTTGCTGAACCGAAGATTGGGAAACCAGAAGGGAGCAATGAGAAAAGAAGTTAATCCCATTTGCTCTTGATTCTTCCTAATTCAGTGCAATAGGATTTTACCTCCTTATCGTAACAGAGGATAGAGTGTTTTTTTAACATGTACAATTGTCCTGAATATCTCATTTCTGTTTCGTACATCGTCCATTTTAAGATTTTCTTGATGGCCACGCATTTATCTTTGGAAGACGATGGGTGAACCATAATAGCAGGTGCAGCTACGGCTAATTTTTGGGTGAGAAATGGCCAAAATATAGGTACTGTCCACAGAAGTGGTCAAGGTTCTTTTGGCATGATCCTTGTGGTATGAATTTAGCAGATATAGGTTAATCTGAACTCTGAAGGTTCGAATCAGAAAGGTTAATTATGTCACTATTCTAAAATAACTGTTGTCTTTTTCAGTTATAACTTTGAAATAATGAAAATCCCATATGGTTTTTGAGAAATCAAATAAAATATCATATGTTGGTTGAATATAACATTCAATCATATCAGTTTGCCATGACTTGCAGTCACAGTTTTAAAATGTAATTTTTTCCTGTTCTCTGAAAGGCATAACGATCCGATTGATTTGCGAGTACTCTAATTATGTTCCAAGGGGAAACTTATAAGCTTATCATGAATCAATCAACCATCAATATTGGAAGCCCTACGCTCCCTAGCAAGGGTTTTTCTAAAATCGAATTAAGGATAAAAGAATTACATTCATTCCACCATATATCTACGTCAAGAAGCACTTAATGAGAAAACAATTGCTACACCATAGTTTATCAGATCTCCAACAAACAAACAGGGCCAGATATTGCGACAATTTGGAAGAATGGTGATACTATTTGTAAGTTCAAAGAAATTTAAAACTCAGTCCTTCAATAAGTTATCCCACATAATTAAGCAAATGAATTATTTTCTTCCGCTATTGAAAAAGGAATGAGGGAAATGTTGTTCAAATTGGCTGAAGTATGCTCATATCATTTACAATACAACATTACCATGGGAACTATGTCAAAGAAAATTGGAATTCTCCGTGTCACTACACAAAACATTCAACTCGGCCTCCTGTGCCACGCCCTTTTGAGTGCCACACAACAATGCCAGATTAGATTTGTTGAGATAAGAGATACAATGTCGTCAATTACGAACTCTTAATTCAACATTTAATACAAGACAGGAAGGGGAAAACAAAAAAACAAATAGAAGTCGACAGAATCTGGCTAATCCTCGTCGGATGTAACCCGCTGCTTCTTCCATTTATAAGCAGCTTCCAAAATCTTGAGATTTGTCGTCTGTGTTTCCTCGGGGAAGAGATAGTCTATGTACTCCTCATAACTGCAAAATTTGAAACCAGAAGGGGTCAGCGAACATCCAAAGCAAAAGGGAAACAACCTTAGAATACAAAACAAAGTTATTCCTTGCAGCAATTCGCTAATTCATGACTTCATTACAAAAAAATTGGGGGTGGCAAAACACCTAATCAAGTTACATAAAGGAATGCAGGCTAAAAATAAACTAAGCAATGCCATTGCAAACAGCTTAACCAGGTTTCATTTTTTCTACAGCATAAAACTAACGACGTAGGGACTCAACCAACCACCCAACAAAATTCTGCCCCCAATTTTTTTTTTTTTGCCAGAAACGATAAAATGATAAAAAAGAACATTAGAAATATGCAAATATATAGTAAAAGAACTTACGTTGCTGGACCATCCTCCATGTCTATTTGTCTTCTCTTCTTGAGTTTCTTTGGTAGTTTGGCACGGACTAAATTGACATCCCCAAGCTCACCAAAACCACTTTCCATATTTAGCCATTCTTCCAGAAGCATTGCTCTTTCTTCTTTCAGTTCAGGTGCCGAATTTCTGAAATAAGAAACAGCCCTCTCGAAAACATCTAAATCAAAAAAGGAGAAAAGTTATTATCAACACAAAATTCAAAATTAATGGAGAATCTAATAATCATAGATTTTTCTCACCTCTGGCACGTTGCAAGCAGCTCTTTTTCTGTTCAGTATCTTCCTCAGCCTCTGAATCCATAGCTGAGGCCTCAAACTTTGCATAACTTATCCACACCTTCAAGTGTTTCGTGCGGTTAAGAAGTCTTTCA
Organism: Solanum rostratum; assembly: GCA_029948455.1. Classification (NCBI taxonomy): domain Eukaryota; kingdom Viridiplantae; phylum Streptophyta; class Magnoliopsida; order Solanales; family Solanaceae; genus Solanum; species Solanum rostratum. The sequence goes on from CM057051.1 coordinate 6,412,822, forward strand.
TATAGTGCTCTAGTTCTTTCAAATTCACCCTCAGAGATCTCGAAGTCGATGTAAGCCTATCACAAATGCATAACAGTAGCTCGTTAAATGTATGTAATTGCTACCAAAACTAAATTGCACCAATATCATGATTTGGTTTGCGGTTAAAAAAGGTCTTTCATAAAGTTCTCTAGTTGTTTCAAATTCAGATCTCTGTAAGCCTATCGCAAAAGCATAACAGTAGCTCGTTAAAATGTATGTAATTGCATCTTACCATATACCAAAACTAAATTGCACAAATATCATGCTTTGGTTTCAAATTACCCTTAATCAACAGCTGAAAAATTAAAACCAGAAAACGCTTTCAAATAATAGGGGAGACTTGTTGACATTCTACAAATTAGTTCCCTGAAGATGAATGCTTCTGGAAGCTTCACCGCTATGCAGATTCAGTTTTTCCCACTAAATTGTCTTATTATAGACTTGAAAGCAATGTTAATTACTGACCTGACAGGCGATGACCACACCAACAAATCTGGGTGAGAATACCAATTCTTAAGATAAGGGAGAAGCAAACTAAAGGTGCAAAAATGGTTTTGAGGGATATCCAGAAAGGCGGCCTGAGATTTCAATCATTAAGCAACAAGGAACATCAGGAGGGCAGGACAAATAATGAATCCACAGCACTGAATCCAATTCGTCAAATTTTGTAGGCTGAATTCCTTACAGTATAGAGGCGACTGTTTATTAGTCTCCAAAATGCATAACATAAGAGAACATGATGAGCATTTTCCCAAATGCTTTGTTTTCTTTTCATGCCTTGTGCAGTTCTTATCCCTTTTTTAGTTCCATCCTAAGAAAAGGGTAAACCTATGCTCAGACTAGTTAGTTTTTTCCCTAGTGCAGACATTCCTTCACAAGTACTCTTTTACTTTTTTTATGACCGAAAAACTGTCTGGGGCCTATCCTTGGGACACACTGCAATCTTTGAAACTCAGGGACAATAGGTTTGCCCTTCTCCACTTCAATACCAGGCTTAGCTCTCATGGCACATGGCTCAAATCTGACCTACGTTACAAATCCCTCAAACCTTTATCACTCGAACTAGGCCCTGAGGTCCTTCACAACTATTCTTCTATTAAGAACTTCCTGGAAATCTTCAAATCATATATGTTGCTGCTCCTGTAATTAGGAAGGGTGCACATCCTTGACCGGCTTATTAGTAACATTAAGGATCTAGATGGGTTTGACGTACATACAACACTGTTCAAATGATGCTAAATCTTTTCTTATAATGATTTTGAACATCACTGGTGTGACCTACTAACCTCCAGTTTATAAGCGACTATTGAGACAGTTCCTTTTCTGGGTTCATACCACAGCCAAGTTACTTATCTATGCTGAAAGCAGTCATCTTAATACAATGAGCTATGAGGAAAAGCAAGCACAAAACTGCCTGGAGTCCCAGAAGCAGCACTAAACAAGAACACGAATTGCTAGAAGAAAATTACATTCTAAAATAACCTTTTAACAAAAAACAAGCATATCGGCCAATGGAACAACACAATACCTTCCATAGTAGCTCTGGCATATCCAGTGCAGGTTGGTCGATTGCAAGCTCAAAAATAGCCCTGGCTCTATCTGTTTCATACAAGGACCTCTCTAACTCGGCATATTTGCTCCAAGCATAGCAATTTTCTGGTGACCATTCCAAGTACTTCTCATAAAGCTTTCTGCAACGATCTATGTTTCCAAAATGCAGCTCTATCTCAATGTACTTCTTAAATATCTGTATTATAGTAGGAAAGACATGTATAGGTAAGGTTACATGCAAGGGGATACCAATAACAAATATCAGAAGAGGAATCAATCCACATAAAGATATCTAGGGACTACCTTGTCTTTAGGAGCTCTTCCAATCGCTTCTCCAAGTAGAAGCCGTGCCTCCTTGAGTCTTAATTGCCGAATCTCAAACTGGGCAGCCAACAACCAAATCTTTGCAAATGAGAACTTGTGATGCGGAATCAGCTTAAGACACTCCCTGATGTAATTAAAAAGAAAAAAACTTTTAAGATATGAAATAACTGAATCACCGATATTGTGTAAGCCGAGGGCTAGTGAAAAGATTTCAGATGTATAGACAAGAGACAAATTCTGCTGGCTGTATCCTCGTAATCAAATGTTTTGTCGACAATGTTCATTACACAGATACAAGTAACTGGTCTTGTATAAACGATGTCACATATGCTCATTTTTTATGGTTGGGTTGTTGTTGGGGTGTGTGTGTGTGTGGTGGTGGGTGTCTCAAATTGCTGTAGATAATGAATAAACATAGAAAAAAACAACTAAATGGAACAGAGCTGATATTGATAAGTTGTTTATAAGTTTTTTTTTGTTTTTTTGGTAAAGTAATTTAATGATATTAGAAAGCATCAAGAAGATACAAAGTTACAAAGGTTGTTTACAAGTGCTTTTTGGGGATAAATTAAAGTATTAGTATATTCATTCATAAACAGGGCCCAAACTGCAGTATACGAGGGGTGTCCCAAAATGTAAACAGTCTACAAAACATGATTCTCTACAAGCTCCACCCAGTCATCTATACAACTGGGAACTTTCTGTTTTACACCAAAATAAAATGAGAGATCCGAGGCTACTCCTCAATTGAAGAAGCTCAACTCTACTCCTTCAAAAGCTTTCCTATTTCTCTCTCTCTCTCTCTCTCTCTCCAAACAACTCTACTCCTTCAAAAGCTTTCCACTGCAGATAATCTTTTGCTTTCTAAGATTTTTCAATGTCAAAATCACCCCTCTAGTAGCTAGCCACGACAAAAAACACCTTTCTCAACACACTTGGAACCCATATTGCATTACATGGGAAATCAGACCCCATCCTAATCAAAAGTTTCTTATAAAAGGAATCCACAGAAAACACACCATTATTTGCCACGCCCCACCACCAAGCATTGGGGCTATACACCGGATTGACTTGCGTATAAAGTAAAGTTAGCAATCTTTGAAATTTACCCACTTCCTGACCTTGAAAATTTCTTCTAAATCTCAAGTCCCAAAACATCTCTCCACCTCGTGTCCATCTAATTTGTTGAATTGTCAAGTCTCTTTGATGAGATATTAGGTACAAACTCTGATATTTGTCCCTCAATAAAAAATTCCCCCCACCAGCTATGTCCCCACAAAATACTCGCCTCCCATCTCCGACATTGAATGAGATATTTCCCACAATACTATCATATCCCTTCATGATATTTCCTCCACAAACCACAACTGAAATGCAAAACAATATCTCTAGTTTTTCAACCCTCTTCCGAAACCTCATATCTACTTATAAGTTGGAGTTCTGAACTTAACAATTCGACTACAGAACTCAACAACCATATCATAAGTTAACTTAAAGCATGCAATTAACTGAGGGATATTTATTTTCAAACAAGCCATAGTAGTCTGTAGTCTCGTAATCCCAAGGAACAAACAATCTAGACACACGGGGGCTGAACAGTTTGTAAAAATAGATTACATTTGTCATCACCAGTAACTAGAACCACTATATCACAACATTTAGCCCTCCATCCAGGACAATCAGAATTAAACTGAATAACTGAAACAACCAAATCTTTTCAAATTGAGGACATTTTACGAGGAATCAGTTTGAGGCATTCCCTGACAAAATCCAAAAGGAATACGTAGTAAAGTATCTGAATGACCTTAATTTATGTCACACATCGATAAAGTTAACCAGAAGACAGGGTAAGGAATTAGATATATAGACGCGAGAACTTCTTGTGAACGAAACATGAGAAGATTTCTGGTGGCTTAATGCAAGAAAGAAATCCTAGGAATCAAATGCTTAATATTTACTGCAATGCAAGTTGGTCTCATATTAACTCCTATACAAGAAAAGTTGGTCTCATGTTAACCAGAAATACATCTAGCCTGTGCACAGTATACAACATCAAAAGATGTCTCACAAGCTCAACTGTATTATTCCTCGCGGATACTACACAGCTTCCTTTGATGGTTTTGATCATTTAATACAAGTAATAACCATTTAGTAAGTACTCCAGAAATTAACTGATTCAAAGAACAAATCACACACACAAAAATGTAATTGCTTGCAAATGGCTCACGAAAATACAAAGGCGAGGAAGACAAATAAATGGATGAGAGTCAATACCAATAAGTTATGTTTATAAGGAGGAGTTCTGGCTTTAATAGTCTGACTTATCACTCCTACTGTCATCTCATAATTACCTAAACCATGCAAATTTTTTGATACGTACCTAAACAACTAACATACCCAGTGTGATCTCATATGTGGGGTTTGGGGAGGGTGGTGTGTAAGCAGACAATACCCCTGCCTAGTGAAGAGAAGGAGGTTCAAAAAGACCCTCGGAACTAAAAATATTATATAACTTCATTCATTTCATGGAGACTCACTGATGTCTCTCTCACTTTCTTTCCAGACTCGCTTCTAAAGATACTTCCTACAAACTGCTATGGTGATAATCTTTGCATGAAAAAGGAGCTAATTAAGGAAGGGATAAGCTAGATACAAGGGAAACCACTGTTTGTAAAACTAGATTACATTTGCCATACCAGTATCAAAGACGTAAAGCATAATAAATAATACGGGTTCATCAACAAAATGAACAACATAGTGATATTTCAATTGAGACAACGATATCTTACCTGTAGACATCTCTGGTCCTTTCCATGTCTTCTGCATCAAGCTCTTCATATAATGCATAATTAATCCTAAAAAGAGCAAAGTCGGCCAATAAACATAATTGCACAGTAAGGTATCCAAATTAGAATTCAAACATCACATTCGAAGTAAGTAAAGGTTGTCAAATTTACCATAAGTAAATGTATCGCTGCCAATATCGCTTCTCTTCAGCAGGAGGAACATTTGCAATGGCTCTCTCATAAACCTCTCTAATCCTCTCTTTATTTCCAACGCTCTCTTCCAGCCGAATATAATCAAACCACGAATCATAGTTACGTGGATTCTTCCTTACTTCATCCTCATACTGAAACCTCCTTTTTCCAACTATAGCGTCCTCAATACCTTCTCTATCACCATACTGCTTTTCAAATGCCACAAACTTCCTGTACAAATCCTCAGCTCGCCCTTTCGGTATGTGATCAAGTGCAAACTTATATATGCACCTTGCCCTCTCCGTCTCCTTACACTTCTCCTCAAACTCTGCAAATGCCACAAACAACTGCTCGGCTTCCTCATCCTCTGCCAACTTATCCACAGCCCTCTCATAACAATTCCTCGCCCTCGCTATCTCCCCATTCTTCATCTCAAATTTCGCAAACCTAATCCAAGCACTAACTTTCGGATGACACTGCACAAATCTCTCGAAAATCGCTCTTGCCCTTTCTATTTCATTATACCTCAACTCAAACTTAATATAAGACAACCACCCTTGCTGGTCAGGCATCCAACCCATCCACCTCTCAAAAATCTGTCTCGCACCAGCCACATTGCCCAACATCTCTTCCATATGAATATACTTGTACCATAACTGATCAACCCTAGGCAAAAGAGTAACAGCTCGATCCCATATATTACGAGCATGATTAATAAACTTATTCTTCATCTCCACTTCAGCATACTTCAACCACATGGTATGATCACGGTAATCCACTTCAAGTGCACGTTCCCATATAGAACGAGCACGTTTGAAGTCCTTTTGTGATTCTTCCCATTTAGCATATTTCACCCACACACTCTTGTTCCACCGCACACGGCTAATTAACGCCTCGAATTCCTTTCGCTTGCGAAGACGGTAATCGGCGAGCTCAGTCGGGTCAGTGATTTTCTGCTTAGGTGGTCTGATTTCAGCCTCCTGACGTTCCCTAGCTTCCCGGAGGATTTGCTCCGCGGTGATTTGGATTGGAGCTGGGGTTTTGTTCTTCACCCGCGTAGGTCTAGGAAGCTTTACCTCCGTTTCCTTGCGAGTGAGATAACCGAGACTTGGGTCGGCATCTCTGGAACCCATTGGAAAACGAGAAACTGAAGAATTTGACCACTGAACGAAGTGAATTGAAGCAATTGAACGGAATCCAATTCTAGGGTTCCGGCGAGGTGAGGAATAATTTTTTCGTTCAATCAATATATGAAATAAAGTTGACCCGTTTGACACAATAGATATTTCTAAAATATTTAAATATTGTTTTTTCAGGGAAAACCTTTACAAATATTTTTTTAAAAAATATTAGTGACAAACAATCCAAATTCTTATTATTTTGGAACTTTTAAAAATTGTACCAAACTTTTATATTTTATTTTATAAAAATATGGTAATTTTGGACTGAATTTTCGTTCTAGTTTATTGTGGCTTTGCAAATACTGTTTGTTAAACATTTTTGACAAATAATCTAAATTTTAATTCTTTTATTTTGGGAACTTTAAAAAATTTAAAAATTAGACCAAACTTTTATATTTTATAAAAACACTTATCATTTATAATTTTGCTTGAATTTTAGTCTTTGTTTATTGTCCAAAATTTGCACAGTTATATGTATCAATTATTAGAACATATGGGTATAAATATATTTCTCTAAAAAGTTAAATATTTTTCTCAAGTACTATGGTTAAACGCACGGTGGAACTTCATCAAAAAATGGCTCGCCAATTCATTTGAGAATTATGCCCGACGCTAGCTTATAATTTGTTTGAGTAACTAATATAACTTTTATACCTATAGTATGATGAATATAAAAGACAAATTAAATAAAACAATATTTTTATAAAAAAAACTTTTTAGACAATTTAGCAAGGGGTCGACCTGAGTTCTAAATCAATTCAGTTTTAAAATGAGTTGACCTAAACGAATCAAAATTAGCGCAAACAGTAAAGTATGTGGGTTGTTAATTCATTCAAACATAAACTAATTCGACAAGCTATAATTTTATGGGTTGATTTTGATATTGCTAATAAAGGAGAATTTTCATAAACAACTTAGTCCTAAAATTTAATAGGCCAAATAGCTATATTTTGTAACTTTAGCTATGCCAATTATTTGTATAATTCACTGTTACATTTGTATAATTGACCTATTTTTATATAAATTCAAAATAATGAATTTACGTAAATATAAACATTTGAACTTTAAACAGTTATACAAAAATTACATAAAATTCGAATTAGAGAAACTCAAATCGTAATTAATGCTAACTGTTAGTGGCTGTGCATCTGTGTCACTGTCACTGTACTAAGATCAAGTTGAGATTCAGTCACTCATGCATGATTTTTAGTAAGCCACCAAATAAAATTTCTGTTCTCTTACCTTTGTTTTGAGGCACAATAATAACAATGTTGTTGGTAATGGTACTAAAAATTGCCAGGAAAGTAATGGACCACTTGAAACAAAAGCTCTGTAGCTAACTCTTCTAGGGACTCCACTCGTTAACGACCTACACTGTTTGGAAATATCCATCCACGGGGTCTTTTTGTACTTGACATGTTTGCTGGTTTGGTATAAGAGACTGCAGAGCACAGCAGATAGTTGCACCAGTATCCGGTTTGCCTCAACAATCCTTTGCCAACTACATCGAGAACATCAGATGAGGGATGCGATCACATGGATCTATCTGGTCATATTGGCGTCTTTAATATGTTACTAAGAAGTTGGTTATCTCCATCAAATATGCTGAGAGCAGCAAGATTCATTGTCTCCCCAGCAAAACTGTTCAAATTGTCAAAACTATGGAGCCATTACTCATCTTGCTGCTGATTCTTTTTACTGAGACACCCCACAGTGTTGAAAGGAGGCAGCAGTGCTAGGTCATGGAAAAAAGAACTTATTGACAAACAGATTAATAAACTTTAGAAATGAATAAGTGCATTCAATTCGAAATAGTGATAAATTAACTGCATCGCCAATCTAATAAAAAAATAGACTTCTTATTGCCAGCTCCCAGCCACTTGTGAGTTGCAGTGGCTGATTTTTCTCATCAAAAGCCTCTATTTCTATTGGTTGGCTATGCCATTGACTGCTTCCTTGAGAAGAAAAACGACATGAATTCTTCTTGTATATTAATAAACGACTGATGAAGCATGTAATCATTTGTAGATTGAGTCTCCTAGGATGACAACTTTGTAACAATGCATCCACAAACATTGGGCACTTCTTGTTCTGCCATAGAATATAGACATTCAAAACGTCCACGTGGGAGATATCATGAAAAACGTCAACCTGCAGGGTAGCAACTCTGTGGAGACCTGACAATTACTTCTTCAACAGAGACAACTTCTCATTTCCGCCCTTAACTAGATATTGACAATATTTAGAATAGCATAATATATAAATATGTCATTTAACTTGCTGATATTTATGTCTTCAAACTTAAAATGTGCACAAGTAGGCACTTAAACTTGTATAAAATTGAATAGGTAGACACATGCGTCCTACGCGGCATAATACACATATGACGCTACGTAGTACGCAAATTGGCCACACAGGATGTCACATAGGATGCATATGTTTACTTGTTGAATATTATATAAATTTAAGTGCCAATTTAGAATGGAAAGGTATCACATAAGCCTAATTCTGGACCAGTAGTTTTACATTGTCAAGTCCAATTCTCAGAAGGATCTGCAACTGTCTTTGTGGGTCGGATTTCATGCTATCAATTACAGATTGAATCAAAGACTCTTGAGTTGCAGCGGCTGATTTTTCTCATCAAAAGCCTCTATTTCTATTAGTTGAGAAGAAGAAAGACTTGAATTCTTTGTGTACATTAATAAACGATGCATGAAGCATGTAATCATTTTAACACTTGAGTGTAGATTGAGTCTCCTAGGATGACAACTCCGTAGCAAAGCGTCCACAAACATTGGGCACTCCTCATTCTCCCATAGAATATCGACATTTAAAACATCCACCTGAGGGGTAGCAACTCTGTGGTGCCATTGCAAATCTTTCATGTTGATCATGTTGCAGTTGGGAAAATACAGGATAACTTGAGACCAAGAGGTCGAATTGGACAGAAACTTCCTCAACTTACAAAACCATGCATCATTCAAAGAGTCAAAGCAGTGAAGAACAATTTTTGAGTGCTTCAATTTTCTCGACTCTCTTAAAATTATATGTTGAGGAATTTGATCTCCCGTATACTCAAATGATACCAAATTTGGAGAATCAACCTCCGTTATTCCCTCATAACACTGAATCTTCAAGACCTCTAGGGGTTGAAATCGAGAAATAAGGTGCTGCAGAAATCCATCAGATGTCGACACATACGATAGATTTAAAGATTTCAAATTCTGACATTCAATAACATCCAAGTCATCCAACAAATAACAAGAATAAGATAAGTGTTCAGGAGTTGGTGCTCGAATCTTAAGAGGACAGTCTATTCGTGTCGAAAAAGAAACTAACTTAATAGTGACATGTTGGAAGTCAAGGAGACCATGTAGTGCACGCATTTTGCCACCTAGGACAGCTGTGCTTAAATGATTAAAAACGGGCTAGTTAGAGTGTGTGTTTGTGCATTTTGAAAGTTGGAGTTCCAACTTGTGATTTGAACCCAAGTTAAAAGAGCTAATTTATGTACTGTCCGTTTAAAATATGAGTCAAATTGGATATTTTATCCATTTTTACTTAACTCAAATTCGACTCGACCCGCTTGTTTGCTACTCCTCGTTATTAGAATGTATATTTACCTTTTGGAAAAATAGAATTTTTAATTAAATTTACTAGTTTTTTAGATAGTTAATTAGATTTTAATGTGATGTAGAGATAAATTAGTATTTTTAATTAGAACACTTCCCATTTTAATTTAGTATTTTAATTTGGACATCAGAAGGGTAAAAGAGTCTTTTGCGTTGTCAAGGTAGTTAGTTAATTTAGAGCGTAAGTCGGTTAATGTGAGTGTGGCGCGGTTTGTATAAATTTAAAATGGCATAAACTCATCATCTTCTTCTTCCTTTTCTTTTCTGCAACAAAGAATCAATGGCAGCTAATATACCGTAAGTGATTCTTTTTTTCCTCTTGCGATTCGATTGAATCTTGACCTGGAATTTCATTGCATTCAATAATAACTTTGTGATTTCTTGAATATGCTATACTAATCTTTTCTTCCATTTCCAGGGGAATTGAAATCGTAATCCGTAAAAAATTGATACGCAGAGATGTGAACGCTTGGGGGAGAGGATTGCGCGTGTTGAATGAAGAATCCGAGAGTACTAGTCTGAATCCCCTTCATGCTCTACCTGCTGGCACTATGTTTATAACAGATGAACTAAACGAGGAATGGGAGATGGAACTGGTGAACAGAAATGACGGACAGTACATCACAACTCACTGGTACATGTTTGTCTCCAGACATCAACTTAAAGTAGGCGACACCATCCAAATTTGGAGATCGCAAACTGAGGCCGTCAATAACAGATTCCGGATCACAATCCAGAGAGATGAAAACTCTTCTACGGACAGCAGCAAGTAATAAGGATCATCTTCTTCTTTGTTATATTTGGTGACACTACTGCTTTTACTTTCATAAATGAGATTTGCTTCATATTTCCAATACCAATGAATGACTATATTATGAATGCTATTGTTCTTGGCTAGATTCTAAATAGTCGTTAATGTGAGCAACGTATTAACCTTAAAAAGAAACTTCGAGTTATAAATTTAAATGTTAAATATTTCAAGCGGACAGATAAAAAGTTATTTGTGGTAATGAATTATGTATAAAACTTTAGCATATTATTGTCCAAAAAATGTGTCCGTTGTCAATATGCTTATTGGATTTAATAAATAAAATAATGTCTAATACATTGAGAAAAGAAGGTGCTGAATAAATCCGTCAGATGTCAACACATATGATGATAAATGGGAAGGAGGAACTGGGGAAGTTTGACTCCAAAAATGATGAAGGTGTCTTTGTTGGATACTCTTCAAACAGTAAGTCCTACAGAGTTTTCAACAAAAGAACACTTTGTGTGGAGGAAAGTATGCATGTCATTTTTGATGAATCTGGAAAGCTTGAAAACTTAAGTGAAAAGGAAGACTCAAAGTTGGTAGAAACGAGCATATTAAGGAAACTGTGAGGTTCTAAAGAGGACATTTAGAAGGCAGCAAAATCCTTCCCTTGTTGAAAATTCTGTGAAGAAATATTTGTATAAAAGGCCAGGTCCCAACTCTGGAAATGGTCACAGAAAATTGCCTTCTTGGACTAAAAAAGTATTTGATTATGCCACTATCTGCTTTCTGGGAACTCAGACTGAAATGGGTTTCCAAGTCTAATGAATGAGTCCTGTGCAGGAACAGTCTGGAGGAAACAGTCAGTGTTAGTTCATGGACAATGTTAGCTCCAAGCATATGATTGGAAAGACTGAAAACTTCCTCTTTTTGAAAGGGTTGTAAGGTGGTAGTGTATCCTTTGGTAATAGGAAGAACAGGTATATTCTGGGGATTGGAAGAACAGGAAAGTCACTTGAAAACTCTATTGAAGATGTGTATTATATCAATGGGTTGAAGTATAGTCTTCTAAGTGTCTTAAATCTATGCTAAAGGCAATAAAGTGAGGTTCCTGTCTAATAAGCACCTTGTCACTAATTTGTCAACTAAGTGATACTCACTGCCAAAAGATGCAAAAATATGTATGTGGTTGATCTCAATACTGCTCATTGTGACAATTTAACCAGTCTCAAGGCTCAGAATGAGATAAGTGATTTGTGGCATAGAAGACTGGGTCATGTTAGCTCTTCTTTGCTGAATAAATTGGTTACTGGAGACTTGGTCCGTGGACTTCCAAGGATCAAATTTTGTGACAACAAGGTTTGTGATGCTTGTGTCAAAGGGAAACAAACCAGAAACTCCTTCAAATCAAAAAAGGAAATTAGTACCTTGAGACCACTAGAGCTCATTCATACTAACCTTTGTGGACCAGTGAAGGTGCAAATTAGGGGAGGTAAAAGGTACATTCTGATTGTGGTTGATGATTACTCTAGATTTACCTGGACCAAATTTTTTAGAACAAAAGATAAAGTAGCTGATGTACTCATAGCTCTTATCAAAATGATTCAAAATTAAATTGGCAGCAAGATTGCAAGGATCAGGTCAGATCATGGTAAAAAATTTGAACATTCCAAGATTGATGGATTTTGCACTGAAGAAGGCATTCATCATAACTTCTCAGTACCAAGAACAACACCCCAAAATGGGGTGGTAGAAAGGAAACATCGAACTTTGTGGAGACTGGTAAAACAATGTTGTTAAGAGTCTGAGTTGGCTAAAAACTTCTCGGCAGTAGTTTTCAACACAGCATGTCATGTCATCACCAGGTGTTTGGTCCATGAAAAATAAAACTCCCTATGAACTCTTGTTTGGTCGAAAGCCCAACATAAGTTATTTAAGGGCCTTTGGATGCAAGTGCTATGTGCTGATAAATGGGAAGGAGGAACTGGGTAAGTTTGACTCCAAAAGTTATAAAGGTGTCTTTGTTGGATACTCTTCAAACAGTAAGTCCTATAGAGTTTTCAACAAAAGAACACTTTGTGTGGAGGAAAGTGTGCATGTCATTTTTGATGAATCTGAAAAGCTTGAAAACTTAAGTGAAAAGGAAGACTCAGAGTTGGAAGAATTGCTTTAAATACAAAAAGACATTTTGATGAAGCTTCTACAGGTCAACACGATAATGAGGAAAGGAAAGATGACACAAGCCACTGCCTGAGAGACCTGGTTCATCCTCCAGGTCATCTGCAGATGCTGAAGATAGGAGACTACACCAACAAAGTCATAGGGGACTTGCTGATGAAGGAAGTCCAGATGCAGCGATGGATCAAAGTCAGCAAACAGGAAGCACTACAACAAAACACATATATAACTACAAAACAAGTCATAGCTAAATAGAAAATATTCTGTGGCTAACCACTTTAGCCACAATTTTTTCTTTCGTAGCTAGAAGTGGCGTGGCCAAAAGTTAGCTACATACTTTACATGGCCTGTGGCTAAGAAAATTAACTTATAGCTACAAAAGAAAATGTGTTGTAGCTATGATGGTAAGAAAAATTTGCTACGAAATATATACTTGTAGCAAATAATTACACTCTTTTGCCATAACAAATAAAATATATAGTAATTTTTATATTGTAGCCACAATGTATTTTGTTGTGGCAGAAAACTTTGTTTGCCATGAAAATTTAAACTTTGTGGCTATATTACATTTGAATCTCGTAGCAATACTACTACTAGTATTATTGTACGAGATAGAAAATATATTGTAGTCTTTTTTTTTTTTAACCATTTTGGGTCCAAAAAAAGGCAACCACGCGTTGAAAAATCGTGTAGTGCACGTTTTTTGCCACCTAGGATAGCTGTGCTTAAATGATTAAAGACGAGCTAATTTAAACCCAAGTTAAAAGGGCTAATTTATGTATTGTCCGTTTCAAATATGAGTCAAATTGAATATTTTATCCATTTTTACTTAACTCAAATTCGACTCGAACCGCTCGTTTGCTACTCCTCGTTATTAGAATGTATATTTACCTTTTGGAAAAATAGAATTTTTAATTAAATTTACTAGTTTTTTAGATAGTTAATTAGATTTTAATGTGATGTAGAGATAAATTAGTATTTTTAATTAGAACACTTCCCTTTTTAATTTAGTATTTTAATTTGGACATCAGAAGGGTAAAAGAGTCTTTGCGTTGTCAAGGTAGTTAGTTAATTCAGTTGAATCTTGACGTGGAATTTCATTGCATTCAATAATAACTTTGTGATTTCTTGAGTATGCTATACTAATCTTTTCTTCCATTTCCAGGGGAATTGAAATCGTAATCCGTAAAAAATTGATACACAGAGATGTGAACGCTTGGGGGAGAGGATTGCGCGTGTTGAATGAAGAATCCGAGAGTACTAGTCTGAATCCCCTTCATGCTCTACCTGCTGGCTCTGTGTTTATAACAGATGAACTAAACGAGGAATGGGAGATGGAACTGGTGAACAGAAATGACGGACAGTACATCACTACTCACTGGTACATGTTTGTTTCCAGACATCAACTTAAAGTAGGCGACACCATCCAAATTTGGAGATCCCAAACTGAGGCCGCCAATAACAGATTCCGGATCACAATCCAGAGAGATGAAAACTCTTCTACGGACAGCAGCTAGTAATAAGGATCATCTTCTTCTTTGTTATATTCGGTAACACTACTGCTTTTACTTTCATAAATGAGATTCGCTTCATATTTCCAAGACCAATTAGGACTTCATGTCTGGAATGTAATAGCGACATGTCAGAAGTCAATGCTGAATGATGGAGACCATACAGAGTCACTTTTTTGTTTCTACGTTGGCAACATTGAGTTCCCTTTTAAACGGTGAAACTTCTTCTTTAATGCACATCTGTAGGTAAAGTAGACTATGTCTAGCAAACTTTCACAATTCTTGGAGCTTTGACGTTTCTGTAGTCTCTATCTGGTTGTTCCAGATATGACACTGTTGTAAAAGCTTCAGCTTGAAAAGTTGAGCAAAGTGTTTACCTTCTTCTGATGTTTTGTTTGACAGAGAATAAAAATCTGTAGCATATCAACATGCCTCAAGGAAGAAAGATGCATACTAATCAGCAGAGTTTACATTAACTGCATAAGTTTTGAATTGAATAAGTGCATCTAATTTGAAAAAGTGATAAATTAACTGCATCCCCAATCTAATAAAAAATAGACTTTCTTCCTCTCCATGAAGGTGCTTATTGCCAGCTCCCGGCCACTTGTGAGTTGCAGCGGCTGATTTTTCTCATCAAAAGCCTCTATTTCTGTTAGTTGAGAAGAAGAAAGACTTGAATTCTTTGTGTACATTAATAAACGATGCATGAAGCATGTAATCATTTCATTACTTGAGTGTAGATTGAGTCTCCTAGGATGACAACTCCGTAACAAAGCGTCCACAAACACTGGGCACTCCTCATTCTGCCATAGAATATCGACATTTAAAACATCCACCTGAGGGTAAGCAGCAAAGACATCCACTCGGGGGGTAGCAACTCTGTGGTGCCATTGCAAATCTTTCATGTTGATCATATTGCAGTTGGGAAAATAAAGGATAACTTGAGACCAAGAGGTCGAATTGGATAGAAACTTCCTCAACTTACAAAACCATGCATCATTTAAAGAGTCAAAGCAGTGAAGAACAATTTTTGAGTGCTTCAATTTTCTCGACTCTCTTAAAATTATAAGTTGAGGAATTTGATCTCCCGTATACTCAAATGATACCAAATTTGGAGAATCAACCTCCATTATTCCCTCATAACACTGAATCTTCAAGACCTCTAGGTGTTGGAATCGAGAAATAAGGTGCTGCAGAAATCCATTCGATGTTGACACATACGATAGATTTAAGGATTTCAAATTCTGACATTCTATAACATCCAATTCATCCAACCTATAACAAGAATAAGATAAGTGTTCAAGAGTTGGTGCTCGAATCTTAAGAGGAGACAGTCTATTCGTGTCGAAATAGAAACTGACTTAATTTTTTGAAGATTCAACAACTCAATCTTTTCTAACCCCGAACAATACTCAAAGATGAAAGTGACAATCAAGGGATAGCTATTAAGCAAAGTCTGAAACATATTTTCGTCTAAATCGACCCAACTTAGAGAAAGCTTTCTCAAAGAATAGCAAATTGGTGCCACTACACCACTAGATAACGAAAGAGGCATGAGAGTACAGCCCTCGAGAACCAATTCTCTTAAAGATTTTACTTCCAAAATAGTCAAAACAGGCAATGAAACTGTACCTTCAGATACTGATAAGTTAAACATTTCTATAGGGATTTTTCTGTCCCTATATCTCTCCATGATAGTATCCACTATTTTTACATTGCCTGGATTAACTCGGAATTCCAAGTTGGGATGAGTCAACCAAGCTCGCAACCAAGTTTTCGAGAGAATGCTCATCTGGGCTGCTTCTTTAAAAGGAAGAAAACAGAGTATTTTTCCAATGAGACTATCAGACAATGCGTCCATTGTCGTCACAGAATTGTGCATACTAATCAGCTCTTCATCTGGCTTCTGCAATTTCCACCCAACTTCTTGCATTGTGACCGAGTCTGGATTTTCACCAAGAGATTGAAAATATGAAAAAATTTAACAGGCAAAAGAGAAGAAAGATTCAGCATCTACTATTTTAACTAGATATAAACTGTATAATTTTTTCGCCCTAAAATAAAAAGCCCTAAATATATTAGGAATCCTAAATCTAAAGGGTACCTTTGGCAAATAAATTACACGCCTCAACTTTGATTTAAAAAAAAACAAACTCTCCGTAAACTTTGAACAAAAATCGGTATAGAGAAGAAAAGAATACTTAACTCAAATTTGATCGAAAGGCTGAGTGAGAAACAATATCTCAATGTTTAATCTATATATATACTATACTAAGGCTTAGAAATACATAAAATTATCTTTTTATCCTATTTTTAAAACTATCCAACAAAACAATACTTATCCAATTTATAAAATCAAGATATAATTTTACACTTACTTTTTAATTTATTCTTATCATTAATTATATTTATTTTTCCATTACATATTTCAAAATATTATAATAATTATATTCAAAGAGTGATTTGGTAAAATTACCCTATCATTTACTACTTCTTAATCATCTATGTGCCAAGTCAACAGGGGATAAGTAAAGTTGGACAGGGGAATATTTTATTATTATTTTAATAATATTAAATGTAATAAAAATTAAATGGAGATTTTCTTATTACAGTGAAATCCCTACACAAAGAATCTTTTCTCGACCAAAAATAAATGTTTTAGTTAAATCCCTACACAAAAAATCTTTTTTCAACTAAAATAGACTTCATCTGAAAAAAATAGCCAAAAACAAAATTCTAATAATAATTACCAAAAAGTTTTTTAAAAACTAATTTCGTTACATGGCTCAGGAAGGATGAATACTAATCAATAGGTTTACAGTCCTTAAGCTTAACTAATTCTGTCAATATGCACACTTTTCCTTCTCGTACTTCTTAATTATTATTCGGACCGTAGTCTGGAGGGCTTCCTTTCGGCGTGCGACGCGGGAAGGGCTTCTCCGTCTGGCCCTTTTTTACCCTCTGGGAGAGAAGCATAACCGCACATTCCTGAGCCCGAGGTTGCGCCCATTCCGCACGCTGTTCTGATTCCGAAATTAGAATACCCTCTCGTTCCTGATATCCAAGGAGTGCGGAACTTCAACACCAACTGTCCTTCTATTTTATCGGGAGGAACGAGCCCAGGCATCTATCACTCTTTTTGGGGACCCTAGAGAAGCAGTTCCTCTTGGAAAAAAGGGTCGAGGCCGGATTAGTGCGGGAGGGCTTTCCCTCCAGATAGTTCTGGCTCGGAGGTCAGAAATCCGCAACCTCCTCTTTAACCACCCTACTAGGGGTGGAGCGGCTCTCTCTAAGAATACCTTAAATAGGTATTTGGCCCAGGTCGAGCGGGTGGGCACGCAACAGAGCATGCCCTATCTTAGGGTGCATCGTGCTGCCCGCTATTGGGGAGGGCGGGGTTGATAGATTTATATATTTCTGTTACATGATAGCTTTGGTAAGTCTCAACGTAGACTATACGTTCATTCTACAAGTCGTATAATCTCAATAATTCATGTTACGCAGAAGACGATCCAAAAATAATTGTTGTAATTAACATGCCCGTGCCTTGGCTTAGCTAGTACCAATAGCTGAAGCCAATATAAGGGCATGATAGACTGAGTTGTTAGCTATTTTACTTTTCAAAACACAACAAAAAGTAGAAGTGATTGTATTTTGTCCTTTGTCACCAAATGCCTTGTCTAGGGCATTAGACAACTTTCAGATCTTGTTTATTGGTTCTCAGTCATTAGCAATAATCCAAAGACAATTGAATTTCAACTCACAAAACAAATTTTCAACTCTAATGATACTAATGTTCATTAAGCCCAGAAAAACAAAGAGGAAGATACTCTAGCATGACATGATAAAAGAAAAACACAATTTATTGACATACAGATTAACTGCATTCAATGTTTGAGTGTAGATTGAGTCTTCTAGGATGACAACTCCGTAGCAAAGCCTCCACAAACATTGGGCACTTCTCATTCTGCCATAGAACATCGACACTTAAAATGTCCACCTGGGGGATATCAACAAAAACGTCCACCTGCGAGGTAGCAACTCTCTGGTGCTGTTGCAAATCTTTCATGTCGATAATGCATGAGGGAAAATAAAGTGAAATTTGAAACCAAGAGATCGAATTAGATAGAAACTTCCTAAACTTACAAATCCATGCATTATCCAAATAGTCGTAGCAACAAATTAAAGAACAATTTTTGATTGCGTCAATTTTCTTGAGTCTCTTGCAATTATAAGATGAGGAATTTTATGTCCCGTATACTCAAATGATACCAAATTTGGAGAAATAATCTCCATTATTCCATCATAACACTGAATTTTCAAGACCTCTAGGATTTGAGATTGAGAAAGAAGGTGCTGCAGAAATCCGTCAGATGTCAACACATATGTTAGATCTAAAGATTTCAGATTCTTGGCATTCAACACATCTGATTCATCCAATGAATGACGACGATAAGATGAGGATTAAAGAGTTGGTGCTCGGATTTTAAGAAGACAGTCACTTAATGTCATAAACAGAAACTGACTTGATTTTTTGAAAATTCAACAACTAAAGCTTTTTTAAGCCCCAACAATACTCAAAGGTGAAACTAACCATCAAGGGACAACTATTAAGTAGAGCTTGAAGACTGTTTTCGTCTAGACGGTGACAATGACGACTTAGAGAAAGCTTTCTCAAAGAGAAGCAAAAGCAATTTGGGACACCAACACCAATAGATAATAACAAATTAGATGTGTGATCATTATCCCGAAAAACCAATTCTCTTAAGTTTTTGCTGCTGTCAAGACTGTGAAAATAGGCAATGAAAATGTACCTACTTTAATGTCGAGATCTTTTACACCATTCTGAATTGCAATATCAATCCACTTATCAATTGAAGAAGTGAACCTGTCCACCGATCCTGATAGCTTAAACTTTTCTATAGGAATTTTTCCCGTCCCGATATCTTTCCATGATAGTATCCACGATTTTTTGATTGCCATGATCAACTAAGAATCCCAAGTTGGGATGAGTCCTCCAGGCTGGCAACCAAGTTTTCGAGAGAATGCTCATTTGGGTTGCTTCTGTAAAAAAAGAAAGCAGAATATTTTTCCAATAAGACAATTAGACAATGCGTCCATTGTCGTCATAGAATTGTCCATACTAATCAGACGAAGTCAGGATTTACGCTAAGAGATTCAATATATGATGAAAAACTAAATGCAGCACCAAAAGCCAGAAGAATCTATGTATAAACAATATAGTTGCTGTCAAAAACTCATTGGCCCTGGCTGTGATTCTTCAATTTATAGGTTAGTTTTCTTCCGTAAAATAAAAAGAGACCCTATGAGCCGTCTGATTAGGGCTGGGCATTCGGTCTGTTTGGTTCAGTTTGTAAAATTCAATTTGGTTTTTCAGTTTTCGATTTAAGAAAAATATAAACCGAAACTGAACTGAAATAAATTCGATTCAGTTTGGTTTTTGCAATTTCGGTTCGGTTTAATTTTTCTATTTGAATATTATTTCTGACTCTTTTGTTTTTGATAAAAAGTAATTGATTACATACAAGAAAACATTACTACAACTCTATAAAGATAAGCTACTCTATATTAGTAACCAATTAATGAGGCCATTATTTAAAAATGTGAACAGTTACATGTATCGAATTACTATTGGAAGTGCCATAACCTATAAATCAAAAGTCTACCATTTGATTCTTTCATTCCTTGACATATATGTTTCAGGTTAGCAATTAGGATTTAGGGACTTTATTTTCCACTAAAGTAAAGTAATATTATTTGGAATTGAAATTGGGCCTTCAATAAGTATATGTTGCCTGATTGGGCTTGGGAAATTGCCAATTCATGTTGGGCCTATACTATACATATTATAATTTATAAGTTATACCACATGTAGTAATTCGATTTTTAGGTTAACCGAAATAAAAAAAATTAAAACCGTTAACCAAATCGAATTATCATTATTTTAAAATTTAAAACGAAACCGACTAAATAAACTGATTAACCAAAACTGAAATTTAAAAAAATCGGTTCGGTCAGTTTCTTCGATTCGAACCAAATAATGCCAAGCCCTACGTCTGATAGCTGGTAGAAGACCAATTTAATATATGAATAAAATTATGTAACTAGACAAACATTTGATTTGTATTATACCATTGTAGTTTGAAAAATTACAATTTATAGTTATAGTTAGAATTTTATTGTTATTTTTTCTCTCCTTTCTTCCTCTCTCTCACCTCTCTCCCATTTCTATGCAATCTCTTGCCAGATATACAAATAAATATGTATATCAGTTGTATATATACAATTATTCAATATATATATATACAAATATATATATACAATTCATTTTTCTCCACTCTCTATCCACTCTCACTTGCCTCTCTCCTCCCTCTCTCGATCTCGCTTGCCAGATATACAAATGTACTAGTATATTAGTTACACATATATAATTATTTGACAGATATACACATACAATTTGACAAATATACATATACAATTCGCCTCTCTAGATGTCACTCGCGTCTCTCCTTTCTCTCTCCATCTTGTTTGCCTCTCTTCTATAATATGTAGCTATAAATCATAATTTAGCGAGCTATAATGTAAAGACCTAGATATTTATCTCAATGGCATTACCTTGATGTCCAAAATTTTCCCTAGGAAAACTGTCAGGCATCACTCCATGGAGGAGCCTACATGGCTCGTGTAAAGCCACACGATCCGTGTGGCCTCTCGTGGAGTGACAGTCGACCACTTTACGGAGGAGCCTACACCGTCCGTGTGCTGCCACACGGTCCGTATGACCTCCCGTGGAGTGACACTTGATCAGTTCCTCATAGGGGCAAACTTGGGACAGGTATACGGGCCTACACACGGTCCGTGTGGGTCCACACGGTCCGTGTGACCATCCATTGGGTTTACTGTGTGGAGTGTTACCTGTACGCGGACCAAGTCACAGCCCGCGGGACACCAGACGGTCTGTGTACTTGTCCGTATGATGTTGCTTGTCCTGGGCTATGGCACTATTCACGGCCCATGTAATGCCACACGGACTGTGTGGCCCAGACGGACCAAATTCAGGTCCGTTTCATTAATGTCATTTTTGAAATATTGGGTTGTTTTAAATGTGAATTTGGTCTTTTCCAGCCCTCCTAAGCCTCTATATCACCTGAAATCCCCCAACTTTCAGCCATTTTCCTCATTCTCCTCTCACTCTCTCTCTAAGTTTTCTCCTATAAGTTCTCCAACTTCTCTCTAGGATCCTCCAAGTCAAGACTTGCAATTTGGAGTCCATTTTCTCCTCAAGTTCATCTTCAAGTCAGGAATGTGGGGTTGATTCTTGGTTCCTTTCAACCAAGAAGACCCAAAATTCTTTTAACTTATGTCATGAAGTTTTAGTCACCTAAAGTGTAAATTTTTACTATTTAATCTTGTTAGCTTGGGTCAATGCATGGGCTGCACATTATTCCGAATTTAAAGTTTTGTTAAGCTCTAGTATGATGAATCACTTTGAATTATGCAAATCTTGAACATGCATGTCTCTTAAAGATGATATTATACATGGGTGATCTATACTACTATTTTCATATGAATTTTTATTGTGAATTTCCTAGACTTCATATTATATTGCTAATTTTAGAATTTACTCTATATTACCCATGCCATACCTACACCATGCCTTGCATTGCACTCATGATCATCGGTCTACATGGAAATTTTGAAGTGGGATAGACCTAACTATGTCTTGTGATATGATTTTGGTAAAATTATGGGTTATGACAAAATGTGATCACATATATGTCTTGTGTTTTGGCTCTTTGAGCATCTTGGGAGCTTGCACCATTTTGTACACGTAGATGAGCTATTCCTTGCATTAGAATCTTGGTCTTGATCTTGTAATTTTGGCATTTGAGTCTATACGTACATTGAACATTTTGAAATGGACACTTGACACTCTTGAAGGCACTTACATATATATATATATATATATGTATGTATGTATATACGTATTCTAGTGGGATGTGTTGACTTAGCACCGGTGGATTGGGGGTCCTCCCCCTTTCTTTGAACTATGTGCCAACATTGGGATGGATGATATTAATCTATCTTGCTTATGCTATGACATGTCTTGATATGATTCTTGTAAATCCTTTCGAAAAGCGTGGTTGTAAGGAAGGTGACCATCCACCGAAAAGCGTGGTCGCAAGGTATGATGTATATTACCCTTGGCAAGTAATCTTCTCCCTACCAATGAGAGGTCCCAACTGGTCCAGTTCATGTAATTACTTGCATGGATTTGGTTTATCGGTTATCGTCCATCCCCGTTATATAGGTGCATTATCGCATTGCACGCATCATGGCATCTTGTATACTAAATTCCATTGCTTATATGATCCTTGTATATTATGTGCCCTTGTCGTCTAACATTGTTATGCAGGTTCGGTATGTCATATGCATTATATGTTCGCATACTTAGTACATTCAAACGTACTAACGCATACTCTATGCCTACATGATTTTACAATGTAAGGATCGAGCAGTTTGAGCACCAGCCACCGGACGAATAGTCAGTTTCTTGAAGACTTGTTTTGCGGTGAACCCCGTCTTCCGAGGGCAAGCTAGTCATTTCTTATGTTTATTATGTATGTTCTTTTGTTAAAGTGAACCCGGAACTTGTCTTGGCCCCCGTTCCTTGACTAGAGGCAAATGTTGGGCACTCTGTAAATCTTTTACTTATCTATAAATGAATAGATTTCTAATCCATTATTCTGTTACATGTGTTTAGCTACCTTTGAACCCGTTATGTGGATTCAGACAATTGAGGCTTGTTTGGGGACTCTCGGGTCTCCATTCGCCGTGTCACATCTAGGCCCTGAACCCAGGTCGTGACAAAAGATGTATCAGAGCCCTAGGTTTATAATGGTCCTCGGAGCCCAACATGCCGCGTTGAGTAGAGTCCTATTCATGGGTGTGAAGTACACCATACCTATGGGTGGGAGGCTACGGAGACATATTAGGAAATTCCTCACTTCTTCATGTCTTGTATCGTGCTGTGACTGATTTATGCAATTCCCTTACTTACCGATGTCGTTAATCCATGTCAGCAGATGCCTCGAGGAAGACCCCCTCTACCTAGGCTGGCTCCAACTGATGAAGATCAGGCCCCTCACGAGCCGATGGAGGAGCCTATCTCTAACGGTGAATTCTACAGCACTTTTGCCATGCTTGCACAGGTGGTGACTGCTCAGGCAAGGCAAGCTAACTTGCCATGGGACCCTACACTTGCATCCCTTGTGAGGGATTTCACCCGGATGAATCCCCCGGAGTTCTACGGGTCAAGGGCTGATGAGGATGCTCAGGAGTTCATTGATGAGCTCTCAAAGATACTGAATATTATGGGCGTCTCTTCTGAGGAAAAAGTTGGACTGACTGCTTACCAGCTGAAGGATGTAGCCCAGGTGTGTGTATACTTAGTGGGCTTTGGAGAGGGTCTGTGGTGGTGATGTTAAATGGGGAGAGTTCAAATCTGCCTTGATCGCTTCTACCTACTTGAGCTGAGAGAGGTCAGAATGACCGAGTTTATTAACCTTAAGCAGGGGAGTATGAGTGTGAGGGATTATGCCCTCAAGTTCATCAAGCTTTCCAAATATGCTCCGTCCCTGATGGCGGATCCCCGAGCAAAGATGCACAAATTTATTTTGGGTATTTCTGACTTGCTTGTAAAAGAATGTCGTACTGCTATGCTGATTGGGGACATGGATATTGCCAGACTCATGGTGTATGTTGAGCAGATCGAAGGGGAGAAACTCAAAGAGAGAAGGGCACACGATCCCAAGAGAGCCCGCTTTGACGCTAGGTTCTCTGGTTCTAGAAATGTTGGTTTTGGTCGCTTTCAGCAGGGCCAAGGTTTGGGAGCTCGGGTGGCCAATGCTTGGGCACCCCCTCCTGGGGTACCGGTGGGTGGCGGACCAGGATATCCTATGTGTGACAAGTGTGGGAGACCCCACACAGGTGCCTGCTGGAGGGATTTGGGGCTTTGCTTTGGGTGCGGGAGTAAGGATCATAAAGTTGCTGATTGCCCGAGGAATGCGCGCAGAGGACAAGGTCAGGTAGCCAAAGGCGGACAGGGTCAACAAAGGGGTCCCCAAGGTACCGCCTCAAAGAACAACAAGTTCTATGCACTCCATGCCCGCCAGGATGTCGTGGAGGCTCCAAATGTCGTGACTGGTATGTTGAAAGTCTTTGATTTTGATGCTTATGTTTTGCTTGACCCAGGTGCAAATTTGTCTTTTGTGACTCCACTGTTGGCATTTAAGTTCGGCTTGAGCCCCCAGATTTTAAGAGAGCCTTTCTCGGTCTACACCCCTGTGGGTAAATCTGTTGTTGCTCATAGAGTCTATCACGGATGTCCTGTTGCTGTGTTGCATAAAATTTTTCCATGTGATCTTGTGGAGCTTGAGATGTTTGATTTTGATGTGATTCTCAGAATGGATTGGCTGCATGCATCTTATGCTTCCATAGATTGTAGAACCCGGAAAGTCCAGTTCCAACCTCCAGGTGAGCCAGTTCTTGAATGGAAGGGTAGTGACTCCTCTGTTAAAGGTCGGTTGATTCCCTACCTCAAGGCGCAGAAAATGATTTCTAAGGGGTGCTTCTATCATATTGTGAGGGTCAAGGATACAGATTCTGGAGTGCCTACTCTCAAGTCAGTTCCTGTGGTGAATGAATAGTTGGATGTGTTTCTCGAAGACTTGCTGGGCATTCTTCCGGACAGAGAGATAGACTTCAGCATAGATCTCCTTCCAGACACTCAGCCTATCTCTGTTTCTCCATATCGGATGACACCATCAGAATTGAAAGAGTTAAAGGAGCAGTTAAAGGACCTACTGGAGAAGGGTTTTATTCGGCCCAACACATCACCGTGGGGTGCTCCCGTGTTATTTGTGAGAAAGAAGGACGACTCTCTCCGTATGTGTATTGACTACAAACAGCTAAATAAAGTGACTGTTAAGAACAAGTACCTGTTCCCCAAGATTGATGACTTGTTTGATCAACTTCAAGGTGCCACTCACTTCTCAAAAATTGATTTCCGTTCCGGGTATCATCAGTTGAAGGTTAGGGAATGTGATATCCCCAAAACAGCTTCTCGAATGAGGTATTGGCACTTCGAGTTCGTGGTGATGTCATTTGGCCTAATTAATGCTCCGACCATATTTATGGACTTGATGAACTGAGTATTTAAGCCATTCCTAGACAGTTTCGTGGTGGTCTCCATTGACGACATTCTCATTTACTCCCAAAGTGAACAGGAGCACGGGAATCACTTTAGGATGGCCCTCCAAACTCTAAGGGAAAAGAAATTGTATGCCAAGTTTAGCAAGTGTGAATTCTGGTTGGGCGAAGTGGCCTTCCTCGATCATGTGGTGTTTGGAGACGGTATCAAGGTGGATCCGAGGAAAATAGAGGTCGTGAGAAATTGGCCTAGACCGTTGACTCCTTCGGATATCCATAGTTTCCTTGGGTTGGCCGGGTACTACAGAAGGTTCGTGGAAGGATTCTCATCTATTTCCTCTCCATTGACCAAGTTGACCCAGAAACAGGTTAAATTTATATAATCGGATGAATGCGAGAGAACTTTTCAAACTTTGAAGGACCGGCTTACGTCGGCTCCCGTCTTGACCTTGCCAAATGGTTCAGAGGGGTTCGTAGTGTATTGTGATGCCTCACGAATCGGACTGGGTTGTGTGCTTATGTAGAATGGTAAGGTGATAGCGTATGCATCAAGACAGCTGAAGGTGCATGAACGTAACTACCCCACATATGACCTTGAATTGGCAGCAGTAGTCATTGCTTTGAAGATTTGGAGACATTATTTGTACGGGGTTCATGTTGATGTGTTCACCGATCACAAGCGTTTGCAATATGTTTTCACCCAGAGGGATCTTAATCTAAGGCAAAGGAGGTGGTTGGAACTTCTGAAGGATTATGATATAAGTGTTCTATATCATCCGGGCAAGGCCAATATTGTGGCCGACGCTCTCAACAGGTTGTCTATGGGGAGTGTGGCGCATGTTGAGAGTGGAAAGAAGGGATTGGTGAGGGATGTTCACCGGTTGGCTAGGTTGGGTGTCAGGTTGACTAATTCCAACAAGAGAGGTGTTCGGGTTCAGAATGGGGCAAAATCTTCTGTGGTGAACAAGGTAAGAGCTAAGCAAGATCTAGACCCATCGTTACTTGAGTTGAAGAAGTTGGTTGCTGTAAAGGAGATCGAGGTATTCTCCCAAGAGGGAGATGGTGTACTCCGGTACCAAGACCGGCTTTCTGTTCTTGATGTGGATGACCTTAGAAGAGTGATTATGAGTGAGGCTCACAACTCTCGTTACTCTATTCACCCGGGGTCTACCAAGATGTACCGGGATCTGAAGGAGGTGTATTAGTGGCATGGTATGAAGAGGGATATTGCTAAGTTCGTGTCTGAATGCCTGAGTTGTCAGCAAGTGAAGATGGAACACCAAAGGCTCGGTGGTCTGGTGCAGGACATAGAGATTCCCACATGGAAATGCGAGGATGTGAACATGGACTTTGTGGTTGGGTTGCATCGGACCCGAAGGCAATTCGACTCTATCTGGGTGGTTGTGGATCGGATGACGAAGTCGGCTCATTTTCTACAGGGTTAGGCTACTTTTAATGCCGAGGACTATGCGAGGTTGTATATTCAGGAGTTGGTGAGGTTGCATGGTGTGCCTAGGTCCATCATATCAGATCGTGGTGCTCAATTCACTTCCCACTTTTGGAGGTCTTTTCTGAAGGGCCTTGGGACTAAGATTAAGTTGAGCTCCGGTTTTCACCCTCAAACTGATGGCCAAGCGGAGAGGACTATTCAAACCTTGAGGATATGTTGAGGGCATATGTGTTGGAGTTTAAAGGGAATTGGGATAACCATCTTCCACTCATCGAGTTTTCTTACAATAATAGCTTCCATGCTAGCATTGGTATGGCATCGTTTGAAGCGTTGTATAGGAGAAGGTGTAGGTCGCCAATGGGGTGGTTTGAGTTGGGAGAGATGACTATAGTTGCCCTGGATTTGGTATTGGATGCGATGGAGAAGGTAAAGGTGATTAGGGAAAGATTGAAAGCGGCCCAAAGTCGCCAAAAGTCCTATTTAGATATTAGAAGAAGGGACCTTGAATTTCGTGTCGGGGATTGGGTGTATATGAAAATTTCTCCTATGAAGGGTGTGATGCATTTCGGTAAGAAGGGCAAGCTAAGCCCCCGGTGTGTTGGTCCTTACGAGATTGTTGAGTGGATTGGAGGTGTGGCGTACAAGTTGGAGTTACCTCCGGATTTGAATTCCATTCATCCGGTCTTCCATGTATCTCTGTTGAGGAAGTTGATTGGTGATCCTAGCACCATTCTTCCTTTAGAAGGAATTGAGGTCGAAGAAAATTTGTCTTACAAGGAAGTATCGGTGACAATCTTGGATAGGCAAGTAAAACGACTTCCTAACAAGGATGTGGCTTCGGTAAAGGTACTTTGGAGAAACCAACAAATGGAGAGTGCTACTTGGGAGGCAGAGCTAGACACGATGAAACGATCATCTTTTCCAATCTACTCAAGCCTAAGGTACTAGGAATCTTTCTTGTCTATTGGTACCCTTCTTGTCCTTTTGAGTATCATGACATTACATGCATATGTGGGCACTAAAAGATCTTTTTCTTTCCTACAAGTGTTTCGAGTGATTTAAATATAATCTTGATATGAGCTTGAGGGTCTTGAACTATAGTTCTTGCATGATGATTTTGAGTACAAAGCCTTTTTACTTTGATTTGCATTGTGCATTGTATCTTGTGTCGGATGTGTCTTGCCCTAACTCTAACCTTTCGAGCCTTGTTTTTGCACATTCGGGGACGAATGTTCTCAAAGGGAAGATGATGTAAAGACCCAAATATTTATCTCAATGGCATTACCTTGATGTCTAAAATTTTCTCCAGGAAAACTGCCAGGCATCACTCTACGGAGGAGCCTACACGGCCCGTGTGAAGCCACACGGTCCGTGTGGCCTCCCGTGGAGTGACAGTGGACCACTTCACGGAGGAGCCTACACCGTCTGTGTGCTTCCACACGGTACGTATGGCCTCCCGTGGAGTGACACTTGATCAGTTCCCCGTAGGGGCAAACTTGGAACAGGTATACGGGCCTCCACACGGTCCGACCATCCATTGGGTTTACTGTGTGGAGAGTTACCTGTACACGGACCAAGTCACAGCCCGTGGGACACCAGACGGTCCGTGTACTTGTCCGTGTGGTATTGCTTGTCCTGGGCCACGACATTATTCACGGCCCGTGTGATGCCATACGGACCATGTAGTGAACCGTGTGGCCCAAACAGACTAAATTCAGGTCCGTTTCATTAATGTCATTTCTGAAATATTGGGTTGTTTTAAACGTGAATTTGGTCTTTTCCACCCCTCGTAAGCCTCTATATCACCTGAAATCCCCCAACTTTCAGCCATTTTCCTCATTCTCCTCTCACTCTCTCTCTAAATTTTCTCCTACAAGTTCTCCAACTTCTCTCTAGGATCCTCCAAGTCAAGACTTGCAATTTGGAGTCCATTTTCTCCTCAAATTCATCTTCAAGTCAGGAATGTGGGGTTGATTCTTGGTTCCTTTCAACCAAGAAGACCCAAAATTCTTTTAACTTATGTCATGAAGTTTTAGTCACCTAAAGTGTAAGTTTTTACTATTTAATCTTGTTAGCTTGGGTCAATGCATGGTCTGTACATTATTCCAAATTTAAAGTTTTGTTAAGCTCTAGTATGATGAATCACTTTGAATTATGCAAATCTTGAACATGCATGTCTCTTAAAGATGATATTATGCATGGGTGATCTATACTACTATTTTTATATGAATTTTTATTGTGAATTTCCTAGACTTCATATTATATTGCTAATTTCAGAATTTACTCTATATTACCCATGCTATACCTACATCATGCCTTGAATTGCACTCATGATCATCGGTCTACATGGAAATTTTGAAGTGGGATAGACCCAACTATGTCTTGTGATATGATTTTGGTAAAATTATGGGTTATGACAAAATGTGATCATATATATGTCTTGTGTTTTGGCTCTTTGAGCATCTTGGGAGCTTGCACCATCTTGTACACGTAGATGAGCTATTCCTTGCATTAGAATATTGGTCTTGATCTTGTAATTTTGGCATTTGAGTCTATACGTACATTGAACATTTTGAAATGACACTCTTGAAAGCACTTGCATATATATATATATACACACACACACGTATTCTAGTGGGATGTGGTGACTTAGCACCGATGGATTGGGGGTCCTTCCCCTTTTCTTGAAATATGTGCCAACATAGGGACAAATGACATTCATCTATCTTGCTTATGCTATGACATGTCTTGATATGATTCTAGTAAATCCTTCCGAAAAGCGTGGTCGTAAGAAAGGTGACCATCCATCGAAAAGTGTGGTCGTAAGGTGTAATGTATATTACCCTTGACAAGTACTCTTTTTCCTACCGGTGGGAAGTCCCAATCGATCCAGTTTATGTAATAGCTCGTATGGATTTGGTTTGTCGGTTATAGTCCATCCCCGTTATATAGGTACATTATCGCATTGCACGCATCATGGCATCTTGTATACTGAATTCCATTGCTTATATGATCTTTGTATATTATCTACCCTTTTCGTCTAACATTGTTATGCAGGTTCGGTATGTCATATGCATTACATGCCCGCATACTTAGTACATTCAAACGTACTAACGCATGCTTTATGCCTACATGATTTTAACATGTAGGGACCGAGCAGTTTGAGCACTAGCCACTGGAGGAATAGTTCGTTTGTTGAAGACTTGTTTTACAGTGAGCCCCGTCTTCCGAGGGCGAGCTAGTCATTTCTTATGTTTATTATGTATATTCTTTTGTTGAGGGTGAGCCCGGAACTTGTCCTCGCCCCCGTTCCTTGACTAGAGGCAAATGTTGGGCACTCTGTAAATCTTTTACTTATCGATAAATGAATGAATTTATGAGCTTCAATTTCCGTTATTCAGTTACATGTGTTTAGATACCTTTGAACCCATTATGTGGATTCGGACAATTGAGGCTTGTTTGGGGACTCTCGGGTCCCCATTCGCCGTGTCACATCTAGGCCCTGACCTTGGGTCGTGACATATAACTATTTTTTGCCTTATTATATTTTAAATGTTTGCTCTTTTTGAAAAATCACCTATCTTTAATTATAGATATCGGGACCCCCAATAAAGGGTTTACATAATTTATCCTCTTTCTTTTTTAACTTTTCAATAGGCAAATAAATTGTGTGATAATTCTTGTATAAATTTTATGAATCCCATATTGTATAAGGTTAATTTTTTTTATACCAACTATTTCCTAAATTACTAAAAATTCATATTTATTAGGCGTGTTGATACCTTAAAATTCATTTAATACATGTCGGAAAAAAGGAAATAAGTCAATCAGTTACGTTAAAAAAGGGGCTGAACTAAAAAATTAAATTCAATCACCCATTAATTAGGATATAAGGTAATTTCAGTTGCTATGTATGCGTAACATAAATAATTTCAAAAGTTCAAAAACCCCTGGAAAACCCTTGCAAGAAAACGCAAAACTGAAGATAGAAATCAGGTTTTATCGGCGACTTGGAATAGACGTCATGAACACATGGATGTCGACCAGTACTCGAAGGTAATTCTCCTGGAAAGCACTTATTCGTGCCTATGCTTATAATGAAGACCTTATTCAAAGTATCTTGATATTTATCAACTTGTTTTATGAGGGTCATGAGTTTTCTAGTAAATTTACTTACCCATTTGCGAAGCTTCTGCCAAGATTAAAGCTTTTGGATTCGGGACGGGACTTCATGGGATGATAGTTAAAGGGAGGTTGGTCTTGATATGTTTGTTCTTAATTCTTTGATTCACTTTTATGTTGATTGTGGATGTTTGGATGCGGCATACTTGGTTTTTGAGAATATGCAGACAATATATTGCATTTGAATCTCGTAGCAATACTACTACCAGTATTATTGCTACGAGATAGAAAATATATTGTAGTCTATTTTTTTTAAATCATTTTGGGTCCAAAAAAAGGCAACCACGTGTTGAAAAATCGTGTAGTGCACGTTTTTTGCCACCTAGGAGAGTTGTGCTTAAGTGATTAAAGACGGGCTAGTTAGAGTATATTTTTTGTGCATTTTGAAAGTTGAAGTTCCAACTTGTGATTTGAACCCAAGTTAAAAGGGCTAATTTATGTATTGTCCGTTTAAAATATGAGTCAAATTGAATATTTTATCCATTTTTACTTAACTCAAATTCGACTCGACCCGCTCGTTTGCTACTCCTCGTTATTAGAATGTATATTTACCTTTTGGAAAAATAGAATTTTTAATTAAATTTACTATTTATTTAGATAGTTCTAATGTGATGCAGAGATAAATTAGTATTTTTAATTAGAACACTTCCCTTTTTAATTTAGTATTTTAATTTGGACATCAGAAGGGTAAAAGAGTCTTTGCGTTGTCAAGGTAGTTAGTTAATTTAGAGCGTAAGTCGGTTAATGTGAGTGTGGCGCGGTTTGTATAAATTTAAAATGGCATAAACTCATCATCTTCTTCTTCCTTTTCTTTTCTGCAACAAAGAATCAATGGCAGCTAATATACCGTAAGTGATTCTTTTTTTCCTCTTGCGATTCAGTTGAATCTTGACCTGGAATTTCATTGCATTCAATAATAACTTTGTGATTTCTTGAGTATGCTATACTAATCTTTTCTTCCATTTCCAGGGGAATTGAAATCGTAATCCGTAAAAAATTGATACACAGAGATGTGAACGCTTGGGGGAGAGGATTGCGCGTGTTGAATGAAGAATCCGAGAGTACTAGTCTGAATCCCCTTCATGCTCTACCTGCTGGCACTGTGTTTATAACAGATGAACTAAACGAGGAATGGGAGATGGAACTGGTGAACAGAAATGACGGACAGTACATCACAACTCACTGGTACATGTTTGTCTCCAGACATCAACTTAAAGTAGGCGACACCATCCAAATTTGGAGATCGCAAACTGAGGCCGTCAATAACAGATTCCGGATCACAATCCAGAGAGATGAAAACTCTTCTACGGACAG
Source organism: Solanum rostratum (assembly GCA_029948455.1). Taxonomy (NCBI): domain Eukaryota; kingdom Viridiplantae; phylum Streptophyta; class Magnoliopsida; order Solanales; family Solanaceae; genus Solanum; species Solanum rostratum. The sequence goes on from CM057051.1 coordinate 6,445,127, forward strand.
CAGCTAGTAATAAGGATCATCTTCTTCTTTGTTATATTCGGTAACACTACTGCTTTTACTTTCATAAATGAGATTCGCGTCATATTTCCAATACCAATTAGGACTTCGAATGTATAGATCCCTTGTCTGGAATGTAATAGCGACATGTCGGAAGTCACTTTTTTGTTTCTACGTTGGCAACATTGAATTCCCTTTTAAATGGTGAAACTTCTTCTTTAATGCACATCTGTAGGTAAAGTAGACTATGTCTAGCAAACTTTCACAATTCTTGGAGCTTTGACGTTTCTGTAGTCTCTATCTGGTTGTTCAAGATATGACACTGTTGTAGAAGCTTCAGCTTGAAAAGTTGAGCAAAGTGTTTACCTTCTTCTGATGTTTTGTTTGACAGAGAATAGAAATCTGTAGCATATCAACATGCCTCAAGAAGTGGGAAGTTGGAGAGATTTGTAAATTTCTGTCACATGAAAGTTTTAGTAAATCTCAACGCAGACTATATATATGCTCATTCTATAAGTAATCTCAATAATTCATGTGTTACACAGAAGACATGAAAGCGCATCCAAAAATAATTGTTGTAATTAGCATGCCTGTGCCTTCGCTTAGCTAGTAGCAACAGCTGAAGCCAATATAAGGGCATGATAGACCGAGTGGTCAGCAATTTTACTCCCCAAAGTACAGCAACAAGGAGAAGTGATTGTATTTCTTCCTTTGTTCCCCATAGCAATTGGGATCAAAGAGCATTTAGCTATTATGCCTATTTAGAATGGAGAAGTATCACATAAGCCTATTTAGAATGGAGAAGGTATCCAAGCAGCTAATATTGGTTTGCATACCTCAATACCAAGCGTTAGCTAGTTTTTTCTATTGCTTGGCACGTTCAGCAGATTCTTGGATCTGTTGGTCATGCTCTCTAAGTATTCTATCCACATCAATTGGTCATCTGATTCTGCAGGAGACAATTGTTTAAGTTGGTTCTTCTCTACCTCGGAGTTATTGCCTTCCCCTTGCGCCATTATTTCCTCGTCAGACACCACCCATTGAGCATCTTTTAGGATCCATGTCTTGTGCTCTTCTAGTAAGCCCTGCATATTAGTTGATTTGACAGGTAAAGGAGTAGACATTTGATCGTTTCCAACAGTCTCATGGCTGGTAGATGTTGATGGACATAAAGAATGGTTCTTCTTTCCCTTAAGAGTCATGGTCATTCCAATTAGCTATTGATCCCTTCTTTAGCCTTGCATGTGTAACAGCTTTGGGATCATGGTCAAGTCCGGATTCTCACAAGGATCTATAGTTATCTTTGTGTGTCGGATTCCATGCTATCAATTACAGTCTGAATCAAAATCTCCGATACTAGGTTGATTCTATGCTACTACAAACTAAAACAAGAAATCTTCCTTGTCGCATTATATACTATAGAGAGACTCTTCCCATCTGATTTCATTAGCTTAGATGGGAAACGGCGAATTCCTCTTTCTGCACCAATAATGTTGAAATGAATCAATTACACACAAATAAAATTGACAAGGTACAATAAAGAAAATAAATTTATTCATTGTACCTAACCAAATGAATACAATACAATGTATAAAGAAAATGGTGGGTAACTTCCAGCAGCAACAAGTATAAATTTTCTAGACTGGGAGTAACCAAATGACATTCTAGCGAAATGACATTCTAGCGCATAATGATAAAAGAAAAAAAAAGAATTTATTCTGGCAAACAGATAAGTAAACTTTAGAATTGAATAAGTGCATCTAATATGAAATAGTGATAAATTAACTGCTTTGCCAATCTAATAAAAAATAGACATTCTTCCTCTCCATAAGGGTGCTTATTGCCAGCTCCGCGGCACTTGTGAGTTGCAGCCGCTGATTTTTCTCATCAAAAGCCTCTATTTCTATTAGTTGAGAAGAAGAAAGACTTGAATTCTTTGTGTACATCAATAAACGATGCATGAAGCATGTAATCATTTCATTACTTGAGTGTAGATTGAGTCTCCTAGGATGACAACTCCGTAACAAAGCGTCCACAAACATTGGGCACTCCTCATTCTGCCATAGAATATCGACATTTAAAACATCCACCTGAGGGGTAGCAGCAAAGACATCCACTCGGGGGTTAGCAACTCTGTGGTGCCATTGCAAATCTTTCATGTTGATCATATTGCAGTTGGGAAAATAAAGGATAACTTGAGACCAAGAGGTCGAATTGGATAGAAACTTCCTCAACTTACAAAACCATGCATTATTTAAAGAGTCAAAGCAGTGAAGAACAATTTTTGAGTGCTTCAATTTTCTCGACTCTCTTAAAATTATAAGTTGAGGAATTTGATCTCCCGTATACCCAAATGATACCAAATTTGGAGAATCAACCTCCATTATTCCCTCATAACACTGAATCTTCAAGACCTCTAGGTGTTGAAATCGAGAAATAAGGTGCTGCAGAAATCCATCAGATGTCGACACATACGATAGATTTAAGGATTTCAAATTCTGACATTCAATAACATCCAATTCATCCAACAAATAACAAGAATAAGATAAGTGTTCAAGAGTTGGTGCTCGAATCTTAAGAGGACAGTCTATTCGTGTCGAAATAGAAACTGACTTAATTTTTTGAAGATTCAACAACTCAATCTTTTCTAACCCCGAACAATAGTCAAAGATGAAACTGACAATCAAGGGACAGCTATTAAGCAAAGTCTGAAACATGTTTTCGTCTAAGTCGACCAAACTTAGAGAAAGCTTTCTCAAAGAATAGCAAATCTGTGCCACAACACCACTAGATAACGAAAGAGTACAACCCTCGAGAACCAATTCTCTTAAAGATTTTACTTCCAAAATAGTCAAAATAGGCAATGAAACTGTACCTTCAGATACTGATAACTTAAACATTTCTATAGGGATTCTTCTGTCCCTATATCTCTCCATGATGGTATCCACTATTTTTACATTGCCTGGATTAACTCGGAATTCCAAGTTGGGATGAGTCAACCAAGCTCGCAACCAAGTTTTCGAGAGAATGCTCATCTGGGCTGCTTCTTTAAAAGGAAGAAAACAGAGTATTTTTCCAATGAGACAATCAGACAATGCGTCCATTGTCGTCACAGAATTATGCATACTAATCAGCTCTTCATCTGGCTTCTGCAATTTCCACCCAACTCCTTGCATTGTGACCGAGTCTGGATTTAACAGGCAAAGAGAAGTTAGATTCAACATCTACTAGTTAAATATAAACTGTATAATTCTTTTGCCCTAAACCAGAAAGCCCTAAATATATTATGAATCCTAATTCTAAAGGGTATCTTTGGCAAATAAATTACACGCCTCAACTTTGATTAAAAAAACGAACTCTCCGTAAACTTAAATCCCATGGATTTATGTGTTGGGATTATCTTTACTATATTAAAGCTTAGAAATACACAAAATTGTCTTTTTATCAATACCCAATAATATTTATAAATCAAGAGATAATTTTACTTTATTTCTTAATTTTATCCCTATCATTAATTATATTCATTTTTATTGCATTTTTTAAAATATTATAATAATTATATTCAAAGGGTGAGTAAAGTTGGACACGGGAGTATTTTATTATTATTTTAATAATATTAAATGTAATAAAAATTAAATGGAGATTTTCTTATTACAATGAAATCCCTACACAAAGAATCTTTTCTCAATGAAAAATAAATGTTATAGTTAAATCCCTACCCAAAAAATCTTTTTTCAACTAAAATAGACTTCATCTAAAAAGAAAATAGCCAAAAAAATCGAATAATAATTACCAAAAAGATTTTTAAAAAAATAGCCAAAAAAAAAACTTTCAAATAATAATTACCAAAAAGTTTTTTCTTTTTTCTAAACTAGAATTAAGTTGTATATATTTGAACTTTTTAAGCAAGAAGAGTATTTGTATCGTTATGCCAAACATTCTTGGGACACTCAACTTTTTGGTATACTTACCAATACTACAATTCACCCAGTTAATTTACAAAATAGAAATGTATTAACATCCCTCAAGGAAAAAGGATGAATACTAATCAATAGGTTTATAATCCTTAAGCTTAACTAATTCTGTCAATATCCACTAGGAGGGCGGGGTTGATAGATCTATAAATTTGTGTTACATGATAGCTTTGGTAAGTCTCAACGTAGACTGTATGTTCATTCTACAAGTCGTATGATCTTAATAATTCATGTTGCGCAGAAGACATAAAAGCTTATCCAAAAATAATTGTTGTAATTAGCATGCCCGTGCCTTGGCTTAGCTAGTACCAATAGCTGAAGCCAATATAAGGGCATGATAGACTGGGTGGTTATCTATTTTACTTTCCAAAATACAACAAAAAGTAGAAATGATTGTATTTTGTCCTTCGTCACCAAATGCCCTGTCCAGGGCATTAAACAACTTTCAGGTCTTGTTTATTGGTTCTCAGTCACTAGCAATAATCCAAATATGTTAGCTTCTATCATGAAGCTCTAGTAATAAGGAAACTCTGGGGATGAAAATGAGGAGCAGAAAGTGAAAGGAAAGCTGAGAGCTTAGTAGCAGGACCTGCCATCCTTTTTACGCAACGGAGCAGAATCTGAAGCATTCGAGTAGCTCGGAAGACTCCGGATCTGTCTAGATTGTTCTAGCACTGTGTAGTCTTCTCTAGAACCATGTGGAGGATTCTAGAGAAAGGACTAAGTTGTAAAAAGGGAAGACTTACTTGTACATATGGAGGACTTGTAGTGTAAATATTATTTACACCTTGGCCCTTTAGGAGTAGTATAAATAGAGGGGGCCCATTTCATTTGCAAACCATCCAAGAATCAAGTGTAAGCATTCTTCCAAAGTTATAAAAGCTTTCTTTCTCAAGTTCTCTTTCTCTCTTTTAAGTCTTCTTATCTAGCGTTTCCTTAGCGGTCTTAGTTGCGAGGCTTATTAGTATTTGCAAGATCGTGAAAGATTCGTGAGCAAATTGACTAGTGCCACATGGAAGTCTTAGCGAGAGTTCTAAGTCTGTGATAACGTGGTATCAGAGCAAGGTTTCACTAAGGGATCATGGCAAGTGGAGGAGATTTTGACGCCGCTAACGTCAGGACGATGTTGGTAAGAAGTCATGAAAGGGCAAGAAGAACTCTAAGAAGGACGAAATGCTGCTCGAACCAGTACCAAGCGATGTCATTACCACCCACTCACTCTCCGCTAGAGAGGTTAGTGACGATGAACGTGGTGAGGAGCCCGTGAACGTCACACCTAGCATAGAGTGGATTACAAGGGAAGAGGTTGCCCATCAAGCGGTGGAATTCCTTGGCAAGCGCTTGAACGAGTTCGACAGTAAGTTCAAGACCTTGGAGGAATTCACCCTTGACGAGAATGACAACATCCGGAAGGACTTGGATGGACAGAAGGCAGCTGAGTAGAAGCGAAAGAAGCACTTACTTCCTTGGAATGTCGGGTTGCTGCCTTGGAGAGTAGGTTCATGGACATGAACTCTAGGGTGAAGGCACTTGAGGAGGCCCCCGAGGAAAGGCAGTATGCTACGCCGGCCGTTGAAAGGGAGGCCAGGATCGAGGCTCCCAAGCCACCCGTCTTTAAGGGCGTCCGAGACGCTCAAGAGGTGGAGAACTTCTTGTGGCACTTGGAGAACTACTTCAAGTGCAACAAGGTGAAGAGCAACGAGACGAGGATCAACACGACCGTGCTACACTTAACGGAGATGGCCATACTATGGTGGAAGCGTAAGGAGGTCGATATCAGGAGGGGGCTATGCACAATAAGCACATGGGAGCAGTTCAAGACAGAGTTCAAGAAGGCCTTCTTCCCGAACAACGCCGTCTATAAGGCCAAGCGTAAGTTCAGGGAACTAAAGCAGACTGACAGCATAAGGGCATACATAAAAGAGTTCACAACTCTCACCCTTCAGATTCCCAACCTTATGGAGGAGGACATGATGTTTCACTTTATGGACGGCTTATATAATTGGGCCAGGACCGAGCTGAAATGGAGATAGATGTCCACCGTAGACGAAGCCATCACACGCCGAAGCCCCGACGGACTTTAAGCAGGCAAGGCCAAGGAGTTGAAGGGTGGCCATGCCAAAGGTGGGAGAGATCGCGGCAAGGGCAAGGAGCCACACCCACCTAGAAACCAAGATTGGGCAGACAACAGAAGGCCTGAACGTCAGGGATATGCCGAGAAGAAAGAGAAGTCGTCCAAGGGAAGTGGCTGCTACATTTGAGGAGGCCCACACGGGTATGCTATGTGTCCCCAGATGAAAAACCTTGGTGCCATCCTGCGGGAACACAAGGAGAAGGAGACACAAGACCAAGGATAGAGTTCGGGCACCACCCAAGTGGGCATGATCGGGTTATGTGCCACCACCGCCAAGCCATCTGGTAAGCAGGAGGCTTACCCAACGCAGTACATGGACATGACCGTGAATGAGAAGCCGATATGTGCCATGGTAGACACGAGTGCGGAGGCTAATATCATGATGCAGACAGCGGCAACAAGATTGGGGTTGAACTACAGTCCAAGCAACACTCACCTCAAGACGGTTAACACCCCACCGACTCCTGTGTGTGGAGTAGCTCAAGGGGTAAACGTCACCCTTGGGAAATGGCAAGGCAAGACTAACTTTTTCATTGCTCCCTTGGATATTTTTCGATATCATCTTCGGGAAAGAATTCTTTAGGCAATGCCACACTATGATTTACCCCTACCTCCAATGCATGCTTGTTATGGAGAGGGAAGGGTCATGCATGGTGCCCTTGATAGAGTTGCCAAAGGCGGAAGGCGTTTCCCAATTGTCAGCCATGCGGATAGTGAAGGGGGTGAAGAAGGGGGAACTGACATACCTAACTACCATCATGAGTACGGGCGAAGAAGATGGTGCTAAGAAAGCCTTGCCACCGTGCATCGAGGAAGTGTTGGAAGACAACCAGGACTTGATGCTAGAAGAGCTGCCGAAACACTTGCCTCCTCGGCGGGAGGTTGATCATAAGATAGAGCTGGAGCCAAGAACCAGACCATCCACCTACCCACCTTATCACATGGTACCACCCGAGTTAGAGGAGCTGAGGAAGCAGTTGAAGGAGCTCCTCGAAGCTGGCCACATCAGACCCTCCAAAGCACTATATGGCACACCAGTGTTGTTCCAGAAGAAGAAGGACGGATCATTGCACCTTTGTATAGACTATCGGGCGTTGAACAAGGTGACAGTGAAGAACAAGTATCCCATCCCGCTCATTGCAGACTTGTTCAACCGACTTGGACATGCTAAAACTTCACCAAGGTGGATACCCGGAAGGGGTATTACCAAGTACGGATTGCAGAAGGGGATGAGCTAAAAACGACGTGTGTGACAAGGTATGGATCCTATGAGTGGGTGGTGATGCCTTTCAGCCTAACCAACACACCCGCTACCTTTCGCACACTGATGAACAAGATCTTCCACCCCTACCTGGATGACTTTGTGGTAGTGTACTTAGACGATATTCTCATCTACAACAATACCTTGGAAGAGCACATACAGGACTTGAAAAGAGTATTCCAAGTCTTACGGGAGAACGAACTCTACATAAAGCGAGAGAAGTGCGAATTCGCCCGACACGAGGTGCACTTCTTGGGTCACACCATTAGTCAGGGCTAGCTGAGAATGGATGAAGCCAAGGTTCGAGCCATAAAAGAGTGAGAGACTCCCACGAAGGTGACAGAGCTAAGGTCGTTCCTTGGGCTTGTGAATTATTACCGATGATTTATCAGTGGCTACTTTGCAAAGGCCGCTCCACTCACCGAATTGCTGAAGAAAAATAAGCCGTGGGTTTGGAGCAAGGAATGCCGATAGGTGTTCGAGGGGCTAAAAGCTGCCAGATCAGAAGAGTCGGTCCTTGCATTGCCCGACTTTTCCAAAACATTCGAGGTGCATACAGATGCCTCAGACTACGCCATAGGGGGTATGCTGATGCAGGACAGACACCCTATCACCTTCGAGAGACAGAAGCTGAACGAGATGGAACGACGATACACAGTACAGGAGAAGGAAATAACCGCCATAGTGCATTGCCTACGCACCTGGAGGCATTACCTATTGGGGTCCAAGTTTGTGGTCAAAACTGGCAGTGTTGCCACTAGCTATTTCCAATCACAGAAGAAGCTCACGTCCAAACAGGCTAGATGGCAGGACTTCCTAGCTGAGTTTGACTACAAGCTAGAATATAAGCTGGGCAAAGGCAATGTCGTGGCAGACGCTTTGAGTCGAAAAGCTGAGCTGGCCGCCATCACTACGCCCAGTTAACATTTGAGAGGCTATCAAGGAAGGCTTGCTGCACGATCCAAAAAGCAAAGAGACTCGTGGAGTTGGCGTCTCAGGGCAAGACGCGACGCTTATGGATGGAGGATGGCCTCTTGCTCACCGCTGGACGGAGAATTTATGTGCCAAAGCATCGGAACGTCAGGCGGCAGATCATGAGGGAAAGCCACGACATATTATGGGTCGGACATCCTGCGCAGCGACGGACGAGAGCTCTCATCGAGGCTATATACTATTGGCCACGAATGCGGGATGATATAGAGTGCTACGTGTAGACTTATCTTATGTTCCAGCAAGACAAGACAGAACAACGTCAACCTAGAGGACTTTTGGAGCTGCTACCAGTTGTCGAACGTCCATGAGAAAGCATCACCATAGACTTCATCAGTTGCCTCCCAAAGTCCGGTGGATATGGGATGATCATGGTTGTGGTGGACCGATTTTCCAAATATGCCAACTTTATGCCCGCCACAACCGATGCACAGCCAAGGAGGCCGCCCAATTATTTTTCAAAAATGTAGTGAAGTACTGGGGGCTGCCGAGGCATATCATAAGCGATCGGAACCCGCGATTCACTGGAAACTTCTTGAGGGAACTGTTCGGGATACTTGGCAAACCACTGTACTTCTCCACTAGTTTCCACCCTCGGATGGATGGCCAGACAGAGAGGGTCAACGCCTTGCTGGAATGCTATCTCAGGCATTTCGTGAGCTCTCACCAAAGAGATTGGGCAAAGTTGCTTGATGTAGCCCAATTCTCATATAACCTGCAGAGGAGTGAAGCCACTGGTAGGTCGCCATTCGAGTTGGCCACGAGCTAATAACCCTAAACTCCACATTCGTTATCGGCCGCATTTGAGGGCAAGAGTTTGGGGGCATGTCATTTGGCCCAGGGCTTTTGAGAAGCATCTGGATACCGCTAAGTCCTATTTGGGTAAAGCGACCAAGAAAATGAAAAAGTTCACCGACCAAAAGTGCCGCCCCACGGGCTACAAGGTGGGAGACTTGGTCTTGGTAAAGTTCAATTCAAGATAGTTCAAAGCTCTGCGAGGCGTACACCAAAACCTAGTTCGGAAGTACGAGGACCCATTCAAGATCGTTGCTAAGGTAAGGAAGATCTCTTACCAACTGGAGCTTCCACCAGCATTTAAATTACATCCATTATTCCATGCCAGCATCCTCAAACCATACCATGAAGACAAAGAGGAGCCAAGTCGAGGACAGTCAAAGAGGGCACCTATTATAGTTACCACCTCGCACGATCGAGATATAGAGGCCATTGTGGATTAATAAACCAAGACGAAGAGGGGACAACCTGCTATTGCTATGTTCCTCGTACACTGGAAGGGTCAAGCACCAGAGGAAGCCACATGGGAGAGATATGAAGACCTGTGGCAGTTTAGGAACAAAGTACGAGAGTTCTTGCAGCAACAACAGCAGTGCGCCGCGATCGTCGCCACATCAGGTGGGGGAGAGTGTCAGGACCCACCACCTTTTTTACACAACGGAGTAGAATCTGGAGCATTCGGGTAGCTCAGAAGACTCCGGATCTGCATAGATTGTTCTAGCACTCTGTAGTCTTCTCTAGAACCATGTGGAGGATTCTAGAGGAAGGACTAAGTTGTAAATAGGGAGGACTTACTTGTAAATATGGAGGACTTATAGTGTAAATATTATTTACACCTTGGCCCTTTAGGAGTAGTATAAATAAAGGGGACCATTTTCATTTGCAAACCATCCAAGAATCAAGTGTAAGCATTCTTCCAAAGTTATGAAAGCTTTCTTTCTCAAATTCTCTTTCTCTCTTTTAATTATTCTTATCTAGCGTTCCCTTAGCAGTCTTAGTTGCGAGGCTTACTAGTATTTTCAAGATCGTGAGAAAATTGACTAGTGCCGCACAGAAGTCTTAGCAAGAGTTTTAAGTCCGTGACATTAGTCTCTCTTATTTTCTGAAAAGGAGGTCAGACACATATATATATAGTTACATTGACATGTGTCAATGTAACTAATTCTTAACCACCTCTTAACTACTTCTTAACTTCATTATCCACTCTAACTAATTAGGATTTACGTTAGTTACATTTATCAGCTTGCCTTTAGTTTACTCAACACACACCCTCAAGCTGATGGCTTGAAGAGGTTCTTCAGTCCAAGCTTACTTAGTAGATATTCATGTGTTGCTCTTCCCAATCCTTTTGTGAGTATATCAGCTAATTGTTCCTTGGTTGGTACATGATTGGTTTTAAGCAGTCCTTGGCTAATCTTCTCCCTTACAAAGTGGCAATTAATGTTAATGTGTTTTTTTCTTTCATGAAAGATGGGATTTGCAGCAAATTGAATTGCAGCTTTGCTGTCACACATTAGATCAATGGGTTGTCTAACTTGCACTCCAGTTCCTTAAGTAGTCTTGTGAGCCAAATGATCTCTGTTGTACAGAAAGCCATGCTTCTGAACTCTGCCTTAGCTGAACTTCTTGATATAGTATCTTGTTTCTTTGGTTTCCGAGACACTAAGGCTCCACCAAACTTCACAATGTACTCAGTCACAGATCTTATAGTCTCCATACATGCCCCCAGTCAAAAATCACAATAGGCTTCTAGTTGATGAGTGTTACTGGCAGGCATGAATAATCCTACACCAGATGTCCCTTTTACATACGTTAAAACTCTTAGTGTTGCATCCATATGTGATCTCTTGGGATTGTACATAAACTGGCTTAGCATCAGGACCACAAAAGCTATATTTGATCTGGTCATAGTTAGATACAACAACCTTCCCATTAGTCTCTGATAGGTTGAAGGGTCATTGATTGTTTCATCTTCACTTGCTTTTTTTCTTGGAAAATATTTGTCATACTCAACTAATGTAAGTTTCTGGTTTACTTCAATAGGTGTTGTAGCAGGCTTTGCTCCACTTAGTCCAGCTTCAGATACCAATTCTACATTATATTTCCTTTGGCACATCACTATTCTTTCTTATGACCTAGCCACTTTAATGCCTAGGAAGAATTTCAACTCTCAAAGATCCTTCATTTTGAACTGTAGTTGCGGGTCTTTCCTTGTCTATTTTATAAGTTCTTGATTGCTTCCAGTAATAAGTAAATCATTTACATATACCAGAATAATCACTCTCTCTTTACTAACTGATTTTGTGAAGAGTGAGTAATCATAATGGCTTTGACTAAACCCTATCTGCAATAGAGCATCTGTGAGTTTCTTGTTCCATTGCCTAGGGCCTACTTTAGGCCATATAATGACTTGTTAAGTTTGCAGACCTTCTGAGTTTCCCCTTGTCTAGCAAACCCTTCAGGTATGGATATGTAGACTTATTCAAGGAGGTCACCATTTAGGAAGGCATTATGCACATCTATTTGATAAATGGGCCAGTGGCAGGATGCAGCAACTGCAACCAATGTTCTTACAATCACCATCTTAGCAACAGGTGAAAATGTTTCAGAGTAGTCTAGGCCAGCTTTTTGGCTATACCCTTTGGCTACCAATCTGGCCTTATACCTCTCAACTGCCCCTGAAGCTTAATACTTCACTTTGTACGCCCACTTACACCCAATAGGTGTTTTACCAGCTGGAAGATCACCTATTGACCAAGTGTTATTATCTTCAAGAGCATTAATCTTAGATTGCATGGCTTGAACCTAGAGTTGATCTTGAGAATCTTGATGGAATGAGGTCAGTTCTGAAATGGAAGAGTAAGCACCTAAAGCTTGTTGATAGGAAGGGGTAAGGTAGGAGTAGGTAACATAGGAAGACACAAGATATGAACACGAAGTGGAGGGAGTGACAAAGTCATGCATCCATATAGGGGGATGTTTAACTCTAGAGGATCTTCTAGGAATTACAAGATTTTGATCAGTTTCTGTGGGTAAGTGAACTGGATCAGGTGAGGTAGGGGGAGATGGGACAGTAAAATCCCTTGAGTAGTATCAGGGGAAGATTTGTAGAAGTGAATTGTGGAAGAGTCTGAGATGGAGAGATCAAATACTGGAAACAAAGGAGGCCCAAAGGATTTGATATGTAGAAAAGGGAACATTGATTCTATGAACAATACATTTCTATTTGTAAAGAAAGACTTAGAATGTATATCGTAAAGAATATAGCCCTTTTGTGTTAATGAGTATCCCATGAACACACTAGGAATAGCTCTGGGGGAAAACTTGTCTGAAGTGTTTGTATTTGAAGCATAGGCTAGGCTACCAAATACTCTAAGATGAGTGAGTGAATGTTGATGCTTGAATAGAAGTTCAAATGGAGAAATGAAGTTAAGAACTTTAGATGGAGTTCTATTGATGAGATATACTGCAGTGGTAACACACTCACCCCAAAATTTCAAGGGTATGCCAGCTTGGAACTTAAGTGCTCTAGCTACTTGTAGGATAGTCCTGTGTTTTCTCTCTACTACCCCATTTTGTTGAGGAGTATAGAGACAGGAAGTCTGATGTAGAATTCCTAAGTTAGACATAAGATGTTGAAAATCATTGCTGAGAAATTCACTGCCAATGTCTGTTCTGAGGATTTTGACAGAGGTAGCAAAGTAGTTGTTTGTTCTTGCTAGGAAGTTTTTGAGTACAACTAGCACTTCATATTTGGACTGAATAAGAAACAACCAAGTGAATCTAGTAAAATCATGTGACAAAGAATCTCTTATTATTGTAAGTAGGAATCCTATAAGGACCATAGATGTCACAATGCAGTAATTAAAAAACAGATTTAGAACTAGAATTACTCATAGGAAAAGAAAGTATGGTGTGTTTTGGAAGAGGACAAACAGTGCACTTGTGGTCTTCAGGAACACGATGTTGAAGAGTTGTGTGTCTTCTAATGATTTCTAGAGGGGCATGTCCCAATCTTCTATGCCAAAGTGTGGTAGATGTAGATGCTTCTTTAGCTGTGTTACCAGCTTTATTCATCATGCAGTGAAAAGCTTGAGTAGTGGATGTGTTTCCTCTGAGAATGTATAGCCCTTGCTCTTCCTTACCAATCCCTTTCACTAATCCAGTACAAAGATTCAGGAATATACAGAAGTCAGGAAAGAAGTTCACTGAACACTGCAATTCCTTAGTCAGTTTAGAGACTGACAATAGATTACACTTAAACTTTGGAAGGAACAAAACATTAGACACTAGTTGATCTTTCAAAACACGTGATTTGCAGTATGAGTAACCTTGGCTTCATCACCTGTGGGTAGATGAACATAGTTGTTTTCATGCTCTGGAAGTCTTTTATAGTCATGTATCAATTCAGATCTTGATGTCATATGATTAGTAGCTCCTGAGTCTACTATTTATTTAGAATGAACTGTGTTAGTCTTTAGATAAGCCATAGTGCCTGCATTTATTTTAGGAGTGTGATTGTGTCCCTCATTACCTTTGTTTAGCAACTGAATAATCTATTGATATTGCTCCTGAGTGAAATAAGGAGGTAGTTGGTATATAGTTTGCAGACTTGGATTGTAGTTACCACGACAGTCTTCTACAAGGTTTGCATACCGAACTCCTCCTTTCTTCTTGTTCCTGGGACAGTCTAGTGGATAACCAATAATTTTGTAGCAGTTGTCTTTTGTGTGACCATTATATCCACAATGCTCAATACCACAACCAGTTTCTTCTGAGTTTTGTAGTTGTTAGTAGATGTAGATCTGTTGTCGTAGTTGCCATTTGAACTGCAGCCTCCTACTGAGCTATTGTTACCTAAGATTACATTGCCTTTACTTGAAGTAACCTGAGATTCAACACTTACTCCTTTGCCTTTGTAGTTTGAGCTGGATCCTCCTTTTTGACTAAAGAATACAACTCCTTCCAGTGTGTCACTAACCATAGATGTTACATTAGCTATGAACCTTTGGATTTCATGATCAATCACCATGGAATAGGCTTTGTTCAGTGTAGGAATAGGAGACATCATAAGAATCTAACTTCTACACTGAGCATAAGTCTCATTTAGTCCCATAAGAAATTGCAACAGTCTTTGATATCCATGATGTTGAGCATAACTTCTGCATTCAGTGCAATTGCATCCAGGGCAGGGCATAAACGCATCAAACTCATCCCATAAATTTCGCAATTTTGAGAAATATTCAGCTACAGACATAGTTCCCTGTGCTAAAGTTGCGATCTCTCTGTGCAGAAAGAAAATTCTTAACCCATTCACAGTGTCAAACCTTTGCTACAAATCTAACCACACCTTATGTGCATTCGACGCATATATAATACTACTTAGTAGATCCTTTCCAACAAAATCCATGATCCAAGATAGTACTACTGCATTCACCTTCTCCCATTGTTCATGCAAAGCGGGATCGAACTTGTCCTTGGTATGTGTTTCATCAACAAGCTCTAATTTGCTCTTTCCTAATAGACCTATAGTCATAGATCTACTCCATAGAGCATAGTTTTCAGATCCAACTAATTGAATTGAAATTAATGAGCTACCTGGTGTATCCGTTGGGTAGAGATACAAAGGGTGATTGTGATCTATCTCAATTTGACTGGAATTCCTTGACGCCGACGAGCTTGGTGCCATATGAAAATTGTAACACCCCAACTTTATTTTAACTAAAATTGAGCCATCTTTCATATGATATACGATCTAAACTGAGCATATATGTGAAAGTTAACTCCTTAGAGTGGGAATAGAATTAAAGATGATAAAAGGATCTGTTATATCAAGTCAAGTCCAAAGAATTTCTATCGACGAAGTTTTCGTATGAGTTGATAGAAGGGTCAGCTTCAAATGACCATATCTCCTAAAATATAATGAGTTAGGTGACCCATAATATATCAAATTAAAGATCTTTGAATTAGCTTTCCAACGCATCTTATTTCTCCTTAATCAGATTTCGGAGTAGAAAGTTATGACTATTTTACTGAGGAACTGCAGAGCTATCTGAAGAGCCGCTACAGCTCCGCATCGCGGACATATCGCGAACCCTTTCTAGATAAGCCAAATGACGTCCTTTTATTTTATTTTGAGGGTACTTTTATCCTAAAACCTTTCGGGGTCTATTTAAGGTCCCAAAACGCATAAAACGTCAGTTTTCATAATTAAAACCCTCTCCTTCACTCCTAAATATAAACACTCAAGAATCATCAAGAAACTCATCAAGTTAAAGATTAACTTTCAAGATTTATCATCAAGGTGAGTTATTCTTCATAAGCATTAAGCTACCCAGCCTAAATTTCTTTATCTATTCATGGATCCCTAATATAATCTTAAATCATAACCTAGGGTTTCAAGAAAGCGAATTCAAGAATCCCAAGAAAGGATTTCTTGATTCTTCTCTTCATGAATTAGGGTTCTTCATCAATAACTCAAAACATTCTAAGTCACGAATTTAATAATCAAAGAAAATTCCTTCAACCGATGTCCTTCCAAGTTCTTTCACTTTAAAAGAACTACCAAGATCAAGGATTTCCTCCAAGAAAATGAGGATTCATCAAATTTCGAGGGTAATATCAACTTTCTAGGTATGTAAGACTAAACTAAAAGTATGAGATTATTCTCTCATGTGCCCCATAGAGGTCATAGATGAGTTGATGGTTGAAGAATCTATATGCATGAATACTTGAGAGTTTTCATTGGAAAATTGATTTGAAATTACATGTTTTCTATGTTAATGATCATCATACTATTTGTTTTTTTGAAGTTAACATTTTTCATGAGATTTTGTATAACCTTACATGATTATTTGAAAAGCATGCATAATGAACTTAGAGGGATGAGTCTAGAGCCTTGACGATGATGATGTCTGTGATGTTGTGATTGTGTTTCAAATTGATGAGAGTCTTGATGATGATGTTGATGAGAATGATGTACATGAGTCTTACAACTTGAAACTTTATTCTAGAAAGTGTGTTTCAAGTCCATGATGTTGATGTTGATGTTGATGAGATGAGTTGATGTGGATGTTGAGGTACTATGTCCCTATGGGACTAATGATGATGTATTATATCCCTATGGGACTGATGATAATGTATTATGTCCCTATGGGACTGATGATGATGATGTTTTATGAGCATGCCAAGTTCTGGGAGGAGTATTGAGCACCGAAATGGGTGAAAGTGAGTCCCACTTAAACCCATTAACTACGTGGCCCGTGGCCCGCGTAGGAAGAGAGGATTGCACCGTGATGCGGATGGCTCCTTTCTTGTCCTAATAGAGGACTGAGGTTTTTTATTTGTGGATCCACTGAGGTTGATGTCCTTTACATCGGGCAGGGTACTGTTCTATCATCACTGACTCATAGATGATGGTTGTTGGTTAGAGAAACTCCCAGTGAGGTCTTACTTGTTAGTACTCTGATGTTGATGTGATGGTATGAGTCGAGTTCCCTTGAGTTGAGTCGAGTTTTCCTTGAGTTGAGTTGAGTCGAGTTTCCTTGAGTTGAGTTGAGTCGAGTCGAGTAGAGTTTTCTTGAGGTGAGTCTGATGTATTGATGAGATGTTGATGGGTCATTTATCTACTCTTTATTCCTTTTTTAGATAGACATTTGACATTCTGATGGAGTATGATGTTGAGTTGATGTTATGCCTATATTATTTTACCTGTTTCTATTTCACTCAGCTATTTTACATACCAGTACATTCCACGTACTGATGTCCCCTTCTGGGACTGCATCGTTTCATGATGCAGAGGCAGGTGTTAAAAATCATCGACAGGTGCTTCGTTGAGAATCTATTCGCATTAAGATGATCGGTGATACCTCCTTGTTTTAGGAGGATTTTCATATTATTATCATCTAGCTTGAGTAGTACTTTATTTTCCTTGAGTTGGGTAATAATGGCCTGTCATGGTACCATCTAGATGTTTGAGTTAGAGGCTTCATAGACATTGAGTAGAGGATGTTATGTATTACTTTTCCAACTCTTCTTTATTGGAAATTAATTTTATATAAAGACTTGATTACTTTAATTACATTATAGTCTTTTCCTTGAGGATGTTTCTTCCGCTGTTGAGTATGAGGTGACGATGAGGCCAAGTGGTTCGCTAGGGGACTAGCAATAGTCTCTGAGTGCCGGCCACGCCAAGGGTACCCTCTCGGGGCGTGACAAACTTGGTATCAGAGCATAGAGTTCAAGTGTCCTAGGTAGTCTATGAAGCCATTTCTAGTAGAGTCCTTATTTCTGGTGTGAAACGCGCCACATCCATAATAGGGAGGCTATTTGACATTAGGAAAAGTTTTCTTTCTTTCATAATCTGAATCGTGCGATAGAGCTATTTCCTAAGAAATCTATGATGATTCGTGCATTGCTCTAAACCTTTCGACTATGCCTCGTCCATGATGTGATAGAGATAGTAATGTTCAACTCTTACAGATAAGACCCTCTGAGATATAGTAATAAGAATGGTAGAGAGACTGCACCTAGCTTAAGAGAAGCCGACTGGTGTGTGAAGTTATTTGACTAGAAAGAGTGCACTATTACTCATATGAATTGTGCATTTGAGTTAGCTCTAGATTTGGTCTTGATATGTTTGTTCTTAATTCTTTGAGTCATTTTTATGTTGATTGTGAATCTTTGGATGCGGCATACTTGGTTTTTGAGAATATGCAGACAAGTGATGTTTCTTGGAATACAATGATATAATTGATACCTGACATAAGTTTTATATTTTTTTTGTCTAGTAGATACATGATACTTAAAATTTGGTGCATGATCTGGGTAGTTGATACTTGATTAAGGATTTTTGTGTTTTTTAGAGTGATACTCATCGCTGGAATAGGAGTTTTAGGTACTAGATACTTTAAGGAGCGCTTGTGCTTATCAAACTACTAATAATTGATTCATGACATATATTTTATATCTTTTTGTCTAGTAGATACTTGATACTTAAAATTAGGTGCTTGATCTGGGTAGTTGATAATTGATTAAGGATTTTCATGTTTTTTAGAATGACACTCATCGTTAGAATCGAAGCTTTAGGTACTTGATACTTTGAGAAGAAGTGCTTGTGCTTATCAAACTACTGATAATTGATACCTGACATAAGTTCTATGGTTTTTTGTCTAGTAGATACTTGATACATAAAATTAAATTAGGTGCTTGATCTGGATTGTTGATACTTGATTAAAGATTTTCCTATTTTTTTTAGAATAATACTCATCGTTGGAATCGGAATGGAGACTGGTAGATGAAAAATGGAAGACACTAGGTTTTGGCAGAGAAATTGGAGACTTTTCAATTTCGTCCCCTTTTTGTTTAGTTTGAAAATAATGATAAAAAATTTGAAATTAAAATTAATCGTGAAAAGATTGTTTATATAACTAAAAAATAGGAAGATTATGTAGATATTGATTAGAATACTTAAAATTAGGAGATAATTTAGGATAAATTAAGGATGATAGAGAAATAATAGTCTATGTATCTACAAGTTGGAAAGAGAGAGTAGAAATAAGGGATTTTTGTAATTTTTTAAAACGGTAGTGATTATTAGAACATATGGTTAAATATGTTGTGTAGTTTTGTAACTTGCACCATTAATGTATGCGTTTTTTTTTTGTCTTATATTTTATTTTATCATTTTTAATAGACATGATACATAACTTGATCCTAAATTTAATTTTAAATTTTAATTTTGATATTTAACTTTTACAAATACAAGAAAACACTTTAACTATTCAATACTTCAACTTCTTCTTTATTTCAATATAAAATGTTATTGCTCAATTCGCCAAATCAAAAGCAATTCTAGAATTTCATTTTAAAATCACCAAAATTATGTCAGTGTATTCCACAAATGCTTTTGCAACAATTGATCCATCAACAATGTAATGCACAATTGATTTTATGTTCGATTATAAAGTCTGGAATAACTTATCACATAATTAATATAAATATTGAGAGAAATTATTTCTACTTGTCGATAGAATAATACTTGTTTCGTTCACTTTTAGTTATTCACGCCTTTGATTTTTCTTTCTAAAAGAATAAACATTTTTTATATATTATCTTTCAAACACAGACTACTCAATGAGATAATCGACAATTAGTAAGATATATAAATGTTTTTTTTTTTGCACTTTAATTACGAAAGTTAATTATAATATTTTATAATGTAAAAAGATATTTTAATTTTAGTATTTTAGTTATTGTGCTTTAAAACTAACTTAAATATACTTAGTTAAATGTTGTAAATATAGATTTTCATAGTATAGGGTCTATCCTTAATCAAGTTATAATATGAGTTTTAGTGTAACTATCCCAGTTAAAAACTACTAATTTTATCCTATGTTATTATTTTTGTATCAACAACCTATTAATTTCATATTCAACTAAAATGAATGACTATATTATGAATGTTATTGTCCTTGGCTAGATTCTAAATAGTCGGTCATGTGAGTAACGTATTAATCTCAAAAGGAAACTTTGAGTAACGAATTTAAATGTCAAATATTCCAAGCGGGCAGATAAAAAGTTATTTGTGGTAATGAATTATGTATAAAACTTTAGCATTTTATGGTCCATAAAATGTGTCCGTTGTCAATATGCTTGTTGGATTTAATGAATAAAATAATGTCTAATACGTTGAGAAAAAAAGTTGCTGAAGAAATCCGTCAGATGTCATCACATATGATGATAAATGGGAAGGAGGAACTGGGTAAGTTTGACTCCAAAAGTTATAAAGGTGTCTTTGTTGGATACTCTTCAAACAGTAAGTCCTATAGAGTTTTCAACAAAAGAACACTTTGTGTGGAGGAAAGTGTGCATGTCATTTTTGATGAATCTGAAAAGCTTGAAAACTTAAGTGAAAAGGAAGACTCAGAGTTGGAAGAATTGCTTTAAATACAAAAAGACATTTTGATATATGATCCCGCAGAAGCCTCTACGGGTCAACACGGGAAATGAGGAAAGGAAAGATGACACAAGCCACTGCCTGAGAGACCTGGTTCATCCTCCAGGTCATCTGCAGATGCTGAAGATAGGAGACTACACCAACAAAGTCATAGGGGACTTGCTGATGAAGGAAGTCCAGATGCATCAAAGTCGACTCCACCCGCTCGTTATTAGAATGAATATTTACCTTTTGGAAAAATAGAATTTTTAATTAAATTTACTATTTATTTAGATAGTTCTAATGTGATGCAGAGATAAATTAGTATTTTTAATTAGAACACTTCCCTTTTTAATTTAGTATTTTAATTTGGACATCAGAAGGGTAAAAGAGTCTTTGCGTTGTCAAGGTAGTTAGTTAATTTAGAGCGTAAGTCGGTTAATGTGAGTGTGGCGCGGTTTGTATAAATTTAAAATGGCATAAACTCATCATCTTCTTCTTCCTTTTCTTTTCTGCAACAAAGAATCAATGGCAGCTAATATACCGTAAGTGATTCTCTTTTTCCTCTTTTGATTCAATTGAATCTTGACCTGGAATTTCATTGCATTCAATAATAACTTTGTGATTTCTTGAGTATGCTATACTAATCTTTTCTTCCATTTCCAGGGGAATTGAGATCGTAATCCGTAAAAAATTGATACACAGAGATGTGAACGCTTGGGGGAGAGGATTGCGCGTGTTGAATGAAGAATCCGAGAGTACTAGTCTGAATCCCCTTCATGCTCTACCTGCTGGCACTGTGTTTATAACAGATGAACTAAACGAGGAATGGGAGATGGAACTGGTGAACAGAAATGACGGACAGTACATCACTACTCACTGGTACATGTTTGTT
The DNA here is from genome assembly GCA_029948455.1 of Solanum rostratum. Lineage (NCBI taxonomy): Eukaryota > Viridiplantae > Streptophyta > Magnoliopsida > Solanales > Solanaceae > Solanum > Solanum rostratum. The sequence continues at coordinate 6,466,109 of CM057051.1, forward strand.
TCCAGACATCAACTTAAAGTAGGCGACACCATCCAAATTTGGAGATCGCAAACTGAGGCCGTCAATAACAGATTCCGGATCACAATCCAGAGAGATGAAAACTCTTCTACGGACAGCAGCTAGTAATAAGGATCATCTTCTTCTTTGTTATATTCGGTAACACTACTGCTTTTACTTTCATAAATGAGATTCGCTTCATATTTCCAAGACCAATTAGGACTTCGAATGTATAGATCCCTTGTCTGGAATGTAATAGCGACATGTCGGAAGTCAATGCTGAATGATGGAGACCATACAGAGTCACTTTTTTGTTTCTACGTTGGCAACATTGAATTCCCTTTTAAATGGTGAAACTTCTTCTTTAATGCACATCTGTATGTCTAGCAAACTTTCACAATTCTTGGAGCTTTGACGTTTCTGTAGTCTCTATCTGGTTGTTCCAGATATGACACTGTTGTAAAACCTTCAGCTTGAAAAGTTGAGCAAAGTGTTTACCTTCTTCTGATGTTTTGTTTGACAGAGAATAGAAATCTGTAGCATATCAACATGCCTCAAGGAGTGGGAAGTTGGAGAGATTTGTAAATTTCTGTCACATGAAAGTTTTAGTAAATCTCAACGTAGACTATATATATGCTCATTCTATAAGTCATCTCAGAAGACATGAAAGCGCATCCAAAAATAATTGTTGTAATTAGCATGCCTGTGCCTTCGCTTAGCAAGTAGCAATAGCTGAAGCCAATATAAGGGCATGATAGACTGAGCGGTCAGCAATTTTACTCCCCAAAGTACAGCAACAAGAAGTGATTGTATTTCTTCCTTTGTTCCCCATAGCAACTGGGATCAAAGAGCATTTAGCTATTATGCCTATTTAGAATGGAGAAGGTATCGCATAAGCCTATTTAGAATGGAGAAGGTATCCAAGCAGCTAATATTGGTTTGCATACCTCAATACCAAGCTTTAGCTAGTTTTTCTATTGCTTGGCACGTTCAATTGGTTTTGATGCAGATGGAAGTGGACCAAAATATTGGTTGTCTTCCAGGAACTCAAGGTCATCTGATTCTGCAGGAGACAATTGTTTAAGTTGGTTCTTCTCTACCTCGGAGTTATTGCCTTCCCCTTGGCCATTTCTTCCTCGTCAGACACCACCCATTGAGCATCTTTTAGGATCCATGTCTTGTGCTCTTCTAGTAAGCCCTGCATATTAGTTGATTTGACAGGTAAAAGAGTAGAAATTTGATCGTTTCCAACAGTCTCATGGCTGGTAGATGTTGGACATAAAGAATGGTTCTTCTTTCCCTTAAGAGTCATGGTCATTCCAATTAGCTGTTGATCCCTTCTTTAGCCTTGCATGTGTAACAGCTTTGGGGTCATGGTCAAGTCCGGATTCTCACAAGGATCTACAGTTATCTTTGTGTGTCGGATTCCATGCTATCAATTACAGTCTGAATCAAAAACTCCGATACTAGGTTGATTCTATGCTACTACAAACTAAAACAAGAAATCTTCCTTGTCGCGTTACATACTATAGAGAGACTCTTCCCATCTGATTTCATTAGCTTAGATGGAAACGGGGAATTCCTCTTTCTGCACCAATAATGTTGAAATGAATCAATTACACAAATAAAATTGACAAGGTACAATAAAGAAAAGAAATTTGTTCATTGAACCTAACCAAATGAATACAATACAATTTATAAAGAAAATGGTGGTAACTTCCAGCAGCAACAAGTATAAATTTTCTAGACTGGGAGTAACAAATGACATTCTAGCACATAACAAATGACATTCTAGCGCATAATGATAAAAGAAAAAAAAAGAATTTATACTGGCAAACAGATAAATTAACTTTAGAATTGAATAAGTGCATCTAATTTGAAATAGTGATAAACTAACTGCATCACCAATCTAATAAAAAATAGACTTTCTTCCTCTCCATGAGGGTGCTTATTGCCAGCTCCCCGCCACTTGTGAGTTGCAGCGGCTGATTTTTCTCATCAAAAGCCTCTATTTCTATTAGTTGAGAAGGAGAAAGACTTGAATTCTTTGTGTACATTAACAAACGATGCATGAAGCACGTAATCATTTTAATACTTGAGTGTAGATTGAGTCTCCTAGGATGACAACTCCGTAGCAAAGCGTCCACAAACATTGGGCACTCCTCATTCTCCCATAGAATATCGACATTTAAAACATCCACCTGGGGGGTAGCAATTCTGTGGTGCCATTGCAAATCTTTCATGTTGATCATATTGCAGTTGGGAAAATAAAGGGAAACTTGAGACCAGGAGGTCGAATTGGATAGAAACTTCCTCAACTTACAAAACCATGCATCATTTAAAGAGTCAAAGCAGTGAAGAACAATTTTTGAGTGCTTCAATTTTCTCGACTCTCTTAAAATTATAAGTTGAGGAATTTGATCTCCCGTATACTCCAATGATACCAAATTTGGATAATCAACCTCCATTATTCCCTCATAACACTGAATCTTCAAGACCTCTAGGGGTTGAAATCGAGAAATAAGGTGCTGCAAAAATCCATCAGATGTCGACACATACGATAGATTTAAGGATGTCAAATTCTGAAATTCAATAACATCCAATTCATCCAACAAATAACAAGAATAAGATAAGTGTTCAAGAGTTGGTGCTCGAATCTTAAGAGGACAGTCTATTCGTGTCAAAATAGAAACTGACTAAATTTTTGAAGATTCAACACCTCAATCTTTTCTAACCCCGAGCAATACTCAAAGATGAAACTGACAATCAAGGGACAGCTATTAAGCAAAGTCTAAAACATATTTTCTTCTAAATCGACCAAACTTAGAGAAAGCTTTCTCAAAGAATTGCAAATTGGTGCCACAACACCACTAGATAACGAAAGAGGCATGAGAGTACAGCCCTCGAGAACCTAGAGGATATCAACAAAAACGTCCACCTGCGAGGTAGCAACTCTCTGGTGTTGTGGCAAATCTTTCATGTTGATAATGCATGACGGAAAATAAAGGGAACTTTGAGACCAAGAGATCGAATTGGATAGAAACTTTCTAAACTTACAAATCCGTACATTATCCAAATAGTCGTAGCACCGAAGAACAATTTTTGATTGCTTTAATTTTCTTGAGTCCCTTGCAATTATAAGTTGAGGAATTTTATGTCCTCGTATACTCAAATGATACCAAATTTGGAGAATTAATCTCCATTATTCCATCATAACACTGAATTTTCAAGACCTCTAGGAATTGAAATTGAGAAAGAAGGTGCTGCAAAAATACGTCAGATGTCAACACATACGTTAGATCTAAAGATTTCAGATTCTGGCATTCAACAACATCCGATTCATCCAATGAATGACGATGATAAAATGAGTGTTCAAGAGTTGGTGCTCAGATTTTAAGAGGACAGTCAGTGTCGAAACAGAAACTGACTTGATTTTTTGAAAATTCAACAACTCAAGCCTTTTTAACCCCCAACAATACTCAAAGGTGAAACTAACCATCAAGGGACAGCTATTAAGTAGAGCTTGAAGACTGTTTTCGTTTAGACGGTGACAATGACGACTTAGAGAAAGCTTTCTCAAAGAGAAGCAAAAGCAATTTGGGACACCAACACCACTAGATAATAACAAATGAGACGTGTGATCATAATCCCGAAGAACCAATTCTCTTAAAGATTTTGCTGCTGCCAAGATTGTGAAAATAGGCAATGAAAATGTACCTACTTTAATGTCGAGATCTTTTACACCATTCTGAATTGCAATATCAATCCACTTAACAATCGAAGAAGTGAAACGGTCCACAGATCCTGATAGCTTAAACTTTTCTATGGGAATTTTCCCGTCCCGATATCTCTCCATGATAGTATCCACAATTTTTTGATTGCCACGATCAACTAAGAATTCCAAGTTGGGATGAGTCCTCCAGGCTCGCAACCAAGTTTTCAAGAGAAGACAATCAGAAGAAACCAGAGTATCTTTCCAATAAGTCAATCAGACAATGCGACCATTGTCGTCTTAGAATTATCCATACTAATTAGACGGAGTCAGGATTTACGCTAAGAGATTCAATACATGATGAAAAACTAAACGCAGCACCAAAAGCTGGAAGAATCTATGTATAAATAATATAGTTGCTGTAAAAAACTCATTGGCCCTGGCTGTGATTCTTCAATTTATAAGTTAGTTTTCTTCAACAACAACAACAACAACATACCCAGTGGGATCCCACAAGTGGGGTCTGGAGAGGGCAGAATGTATGCAAACCTTACCACTACCTCATGAAAGTAGAGAAGCTTCCTGATAGATTAGTTTTCTTTAGTAAAATAAAAAAGACACCCTATGGGCCGTCTGATTGCTGGTTGAAGATCAATTTAATATATGAATAAAATTATGTAACTAGGCAAGCATTTGATATGCATTTGTATTATATCATTGTAGTTTGAAAAAATTACAATTTATAGCTGTAGATTTTATTATTATTTTCTCTGTCCTTTCTTCCTTTCTCTCATCTCTCTCCCCTTTCTATGCAATCTCTTACCAGATATACAAATACATATGTATATCAATTACATATATACAATTATTTAACATATACATACAAATATACATATACAATTCGTTTTTCTCCGCTCTCTATCCACTCTTGCTTGCCTCTCTCCTTCCTCTCCCGATCTTGCTTGCCAGATATATAAATGTACAAGTATATCAGTTACACATATATAATTATTTGACAGATATACACATACAATTTGACAAATTTACATATACAATTCACCTCTCTAGATCTCACTCGCGTCTCTCCTTTCTCTCTCCATCTTGCTTGTCTCTCTCCTATGATATGTAGCTATAAATCATAATTTTAGCAAACTATAATTATTTTTTACCTTATTAAATTTTAAATATTTGCTCTTTTTGAAAAATCACCTATCTTTAATTATAGATATCAGGACCCCAATAAAGGGTTTACATAATTTATCCGCCTTCTTTTTTAACTTTTCAATAGGCAAATAAATTGTGTGATAATTCTTGTATAAATTTTATAAATCTCATACTGTATAAAGTTAATTCCTTTTTATACAACTATTTTCTAAATTACTAAAAATCTCATATTTATTAGGCGCGTTGATACATTAAAATTCATTTGATACATGTCTGGAAAAAAAATAAGTCAATTAGTTACGCTAAAAAAGGGGGCTGAACTGAAAAATTAAATTCAATCACCCATTAATTAGGGTATAAAGTAATTTCAGTTGCTATGTATGCGCAACATAAATAATTTCAAAATTTCAAAAATCTCTGGAAAATCCTTGCAAGAAAACATAAAACTAAAGATGGAAATCAAGTTTTATTGGCGACTTGGGACACGTGATGAACGCATGAATGTTGACCAGTACTCGAAGGTAATTCTCCTGAAACACACTTATTCGTGCCTATGCTTCTAATGAAGACCCTATTCAAAGTATCTTGATATCTGTCAACATGTTTTATGAGGTGAGTTTCCTAGTAAATTTACTTACCCATTTGCGCTCAAAGCTTTTGCCAGGATTAAAGCTTTTGGATTCGGGACGTGACTTCATGGGATGGTAGTTAAAGGGAGGTTGGTCTTGATATCTTTGTTCTTAATTCTTTGATTCATTTTTATGCTGATTGTGGATGTTTGGATGCGGCATACTTATTTTTTGAGAATATGCAGACAGGAGATGTTTCATGGAATACAATAATATAATTGATACCTGACATAAGTTTCATATTTTTTTGTTTAATAGGTACTTGATACTTAAGATTAGGTACATGATCTGGGTAGTGGATACTTGATTAAGGATTTTCGTATTTTTTAGAGTGATACTCATCGTTGGAATAGGAGTTTTAGGTACTTGATACTTTAAGAAGGAGCACTTGTGCTTATCAAACTACTAATAATTGATTCCTGACATAAATTTTATATTTTTTGTCTAGTAGATACTTGATACTTAAAATTAGGTGCTTGATCTGGGTAGTTGATACTTGATTAAGGATTTTCATATTTTTTAGAATGACACTCATCGTTAAAATCAAAGCTTTAGGTACTTGATACTTTGAGAAGAAGCACTTGTGCTTATCAAACTACTGATAATTGATACCTGACAAAGTTTCATATTTTTTTGTCTAGTAGATACTTGATACATAAAATTAGGTGCTTGATCTGGATAGTTGATACTTGATTAAGATTTCCTATTTTTTAGAATTATACTCATCGTTGAAATCAGAATGGAGACTGCTATGAAAAAGTAGATGAAAAATGGAAGATACTAGGTTTTGGCAGAGAAATAGGAGACTTTTTAATTTCTTTCCTTTTTGTCTAGTTTGAAAATAATGATAAAAAATTTGAAATTAAAATTAATCGTGAAAAGATTAATTAGATAACTGAAAAATAGGAAGATTATGTAGATATTGATTAGAATACTTTAAACTAGGATATAATTTAGGATAAATCAAGGATGAGAGAGAAATAATAGTCTATGTATCTAGAAGTTGAAGAGAGAGTAGAAATAAGGGATTTTTGTAATTTTTTAGAATGGGTAGAGATTATTAGAAAATATGATAAAATAAGTTGTGTAATTTTTCCATAATTCTTTGAGTAATTTGTAACTTGCATCATTAATGTATGCGTTTTTTTTTTAGCTTATATTTTATTTTATCATTTTAATAGACATGATACATAACTTGATCCTAAATTTAATTTTAAATTTTAACTTTGATATTTAACTTTTATAAATACAAAGAAATAATTTAACTATCCAATACTTCGACTTCTTCTCCATTTCAATATAAAATGTTATTGCTCAATTCTCAAAGTCAAAAGCAAATCTAGAATTTCATTTTAAAATCACCAAAATTATGTCAGTGTATTCCACAAATGCTTTTGCAACAATTGATCCATCAACAATCTGATGCACAATTAATTTTTTGTTTGATTATAAAGTCTGAAAAAACTTATCACGAAATTAATAATTAATATTGAAAGAAATTATTTTTATTTGTCGATATAATAATACTTGTTCCGTTCTCTTTTAGTTGTTCACGCCTTTGATTTTTCTTTCGAAAAGAATAAACATTTTTTAAATATTATCTTTCAAACACAAACTACTCAATGAGATAATCGACTATTAGTAAGATATATAAATGTTTTTTGCACTTTAATTACGAAAGTTAATTATAATATTTTATTATGTAAAAAGATATTTTAATTTTAGTTTTTAGTTATTGTGCTCTAAAACTAACTTAAATATACTTAGTTAAATGTTGTAAATATAGATTTTCATAGTATAGGTGTTAAATTTGCACACCCTACGGATTTGCCTAATCATTGGAACAGGTTTGCCGATGTGTTTCAATGACACAGAAATTAATTGGAACACAACAATTTTACGTGGAAACACCCGGCTCACAAAAGGTGAAAAAACCACGACGTGTATCTATACAGGATTTACTCCCAACTTCACTAAATCAATATGAGCCTTCAACAAATGATTACAAACTCTAGTAATCTAAACTTCAACTAAACTCTCCTAGCCTATTTGCTACACATAAACCTCCCAAGTCTTATGTTCCCAGAGTCTTCGAGTTGCCCTCAACTTGAAGACTAAAATCTGTTCTCAGTTTATAGATGTTGAGAGATTACACAGTTGTTCAAATATCAGAAAAAGAGAAACAAAAATCCCGTTAACTATGACCTAACAACTTCGCTAGTTTGCTCGTTATATGCTTGCTGTGTTTCTCTGTTTTTCTTTCTTTTTCTCTCGATCCCTTATGCTGTCATGTCCTCTAACTTTATAGTAATTAGTTCGAGTTTTATTTTCTCTAGACCTCTTTTAATGATAACCATCAGTAGAGTCCTTTTTCGCATAAAACTCCTTCTTCACATAGAACTCCTCTTTTTAAGCACCCTGTTGAGTTAGAGTTGTATTTCAATCTGAATCCTTCTTCTTGCCAACTGTTGCTTTATGGACCTTATCTCCAGCACCTTTTATCCACTTCGGATCGTGTGATGCATGTGCAGTTTGCCATGGACACAGTATGCTGAAAGAACCTGGTAGACCAGCCTGTTTCATTCTCATTTGTCAGTCATCAAAACTGTACTGCTTCAACAAATTCCCCCTTTTTGACGATGACAAACTTTCTGAGTATTAGGACTGTCACTGTCCATATTTTATTTTTGCTGCAGCTATAATAAGAAAACCTCAAGAATGAACCAGGTTAAAACAAGGGTTATAAACATTGCATAACTCATAACTTCCCCCTTTTGACATCATCAAAAAACTGGTAACTACGCAAACTTAAGGAGAATAATCACATCAAAAACATAAACGCATCTCCTGTAACAAGAGAAAGAACAAGGAGGTGTATTAAGATTGCAGAATTACATACAACTCTGAGACAAGAACATATAGAACCAGAAGGATCACCATACATAACAAAAACTATGCAAACTACTGCAGAAACAGATAATCAAACAAGGGTACCCATAAAGGAAGGAAAAGACATATAGGATAGGACGAACATAGGAGGGATTCATGGGATGAGCTTAGTAAGCTTGTGGACAATATCAGCGTGAGTAGCCCTCTCTCTCGTTAGTGTGTCCTCAAGGTCAGATATTCTGGAGTTTTTAGTTATTGTGCTTTAAAACTAACTTGTATATACTTAGTTAAAATGGTTCATAAAATGTGTCCGTTGTCAATATGCTTGTTGGATTTAATAAATAAAATAATGTCTAATGCGTTGAGAAAAAAGGTACTGAAGAGATCCGTCAGGTGTCAACACATATGATGATAAATGGGAAGGAGGAATTGGGTAAGTTTGACTCCAAAAATGATGAAGGTGTCTTTGTTGGATACTCTTCAAACAGTAAGTCCTACAGAGTTTTCAACAAAAGAACACTTTGTGTGGAGGAAAGTATGCATGTCATTTTTTGATGAATCTAGAAAGCTTGAAAACTTATGTGAAAAGGAAGACTCAGAGTTGGAAGAATTGCTTTAAATACAAAAAGACATTTTGATGAATGATCCCACGGAAGCCTCTACAGAAGTTAGCTATATACTTTACGGGCATGTGGCTAAGAAAATTAATTTATAGCTAAAAAAAAAATGTGTTGTAGCTATGATGGTAAGAAAAATTTTCTACGAAATATATACTTGTAGCAAATAATTTCACTCTTTTGCCATAATAAATAAAATATATAGCAATTTTTATATTGTAGCCACAAAGTATTTTGTTGTGGCAGAAAACTTTGTTTGCCATGAAAATTTAAACTTTGTGGCTATATTACATTTGAATCTCGTAGCAATAATACGAGATAGAAAGTATATTGTAGTCTTTTTTTTTTTAACCATTTTGGGTCCAAAAAAGGCAACCACGCGTTGAAATGATTAAAAGTGCACGAGTTTTGCCACCTAGGATAGCTGTGCTTAAATGATTAAAAACGGGCTAGTTAGAGTGTGTGTTTGTGCATTTTGAAAGTTGGAGTTCCAACTTGTGATTTGAACCTAAGTTAAAGGGCTAATTTATGTATTGTCTCTTTAAAATAGGGGACTTGCTGATGAAGGAAGTCCAGATGCATCAGAGTCGACTCGACCCGCTCGTTTGCTACTCCTCGTTATTATTAGAATGTATATTTACCTTTTGGAAAAATAGAATTTTTAATTAAATTTACTATTTCATTAGATAGTTCTAATGTGATGCAGAGATAAATTAGTATTTTTAATTAGAACACTTCCCTTTTTAATTTAGTATTTTAATTTGGACATCAGAAGGGTAAAAGGGTCTTTGCGTTGTCAAGGTAGTTAGTTAATTTAGAGCGTAAGTCGGTTAATGTGAGTGTGGCGCGGTTTGTATAAATTTAAAATGGCATAAACTCATCATCTTCTTCTTCCTTTTCTTTTCTGCAACAAAGAATCAATGGCAGCTAATATACCGTAAGTGATTCTCTTTTTCCTCTTGCGATTCAGTTGAATCTTGAAGTGGAATTTCATTGCATTCAATAATAACTTTGTGATTTCTTGAGTATGCTATACTAATCTTTTCTTCCATTTCCAGGGGAATTGAAATCGTAATCCGTAAAAAATTGAAAAACAGGGATGTGAACGCTTGGGGGAGAGGATTGCGCGTGTTGAATGAAGAATCCGAGAGTACTAGTCTGAATCCCCTTCATGCTCTACCTGCTGGCACTGTGTTTATAACAGATGAACTAAACGAGGAATGGGAGATGGAACTGGTGAACAGAAATGACGGACAGTACATCACTACTCACTGGTACATGTTTGTTTCCAGACATCAACTTAAAGTAGGCGACACCATCCAAATTTGGAGATCGCAAACTGAGGCCGTCAATAACAGATTCCGGATCACAATCCAGAGAGATGAAAACTCTTCTACGGACAGCAGCTAGTAATAAGGATCATCTTCTTCTTTGTTATATTCGGTGACACTACTGCTTTTACTTTCATAAATGAGATTCGCTTCATATTTCCAATACCAATTAGGACTTCGAATGTATAGATCCCTTGTCTGGAATGTAATAGCGACATGTCGGAAGTCACTTTTTTGTTTCTACGTTGGCAACATTGAATTCCCTTTTAAATGGTGAAACTTCTTCTTTAATGCACATCTGTAGGTAAAGTAGACTATGTCTAGCAAACTTTCACAATTCTTGGAGCTTTGACGTTTCTGTAGTCTCTATCTGGTTGTTCAAGATATGACACTGTTGTAAAAGCTTCAGCTTGAAAAGTTGAGCAAAGTGTTTACCTTCTTCTGATGTTTTGTTTGACAGAGAATAGAAATCTGTAGCATATCAACATGCCTCAAGAAGTGGGAAGTTGGAGAGATTTGTAAATTTCTGTCACATGAAAGTTTTAGTAAATCTCAACGTAGACTATATATATGCTCATTCTATAAGTAATCTCAATAATTAATGTGTTACACAGAAGACATGAAAGCGCATCCAAAAATAATTGTTGTAATTAGCATGCCTGTGCCTTCGCTTAGCTAGTAGCAATAGCTGAAGCCAATATAAGGGCATGATAGACCGAGTGGTCAGCAATTTTACTCCCCAAAGTACAGCAACAAGGAGAAGTGATTGTATTTCTTCCTTTGTTCCCCATAGCAATTGGGATCAAAGAGCATTTAGCTATTATGCCTATTTAGAATGGAGAAGTATCGCATAAGCCTATTTAGAATGGAGAAGGTATCCAAGCAGCTAATATTGGTTTGCATACCTCAATACCAAGCTTTAGCTAGTTTTTCTATTGCTTGGCACGTTCAATTGGTTTTGATGCAGATGGAAGTGGACCAAAATATTGGTTGTCTTCCAGGAACTCAAGGTCATCTGATTCTGCAGGAGACAATTGTTTAAGTTGGTTCTTCTCTACCTCGGAGTTATTGCCTTCCCCTTGGCCATTTCTTCCTCGTCAGACACCACCCATTGAGCATCTTTTAGGATCCATGTCTTGTGCTCTTCTAGTAAGCCCTGCATATTAGTTGATTTGACAGGTAAAAGAGTAGAAATTTGATCGTTTCCAACAGTCTCATGGCTGGTAGATGTTGGACATAAAGAATGGTTCTTCTTTCCCTTAAGAGTCATGGTCATTCCAATTAGCTGTTGATCCCTTCTTTAGCCTTGCATGTGTAACAGCTTTGGGGTCATGGTCAAGTCCGGATTCTCACAAGGATCTACAGTTATCTTTGTGTGTCGGATTCCATGCTATCAATTACAGTCTGAATCAAAAACTCCGATACTAGGTTGATTCTATGCTACTACAAACTAAAACAAGAAATCTTCCTTGTCGCGTTACATACTATAGAGAGACTCTTCCCATCTGATTTCATTAGCTTAGATGGAAACGGGGAATTCCTCTTTCTGCACCAATAATGTTGAAATGAATCAATTACACAAATAAAATTGACAAGGTACAATAAAGAAAAGAAATTTGTTCATTGAACCTAACCAAATGAATACAATACAATTTATAAAGAAAATGGTGATAACTTCCAGCAGCAACAAGTATAAATTTTCTAGACTGGGAGTAACAAATGACATTCTAGCACATAACAAATGACATTCTAGCGCATAATGATAAAAGAAAAAAAAAGAATTTATACAGGCAAACAGATAAATTAACTTTAGAATTGAATAAGTGCATCTAATTTGAAATAGTGATAAACTAACTGCATCACCAATCTAATAAAAAATAGACTTTCTTCCTCTCCATGAGGGTGCTTATTGCCAGCTCCCCGCCACTTGTGAGTTGCAGCGGCTGATTTTTCTCATCAAAAGCCTCTATTTCTATTAGTTGAGAAGAAGAAAGACTTGAATTCTTCGTGTACATTGACAAACGATGCATGAAGCATGTAATCATTTTAATACTTGAGTGTAGATTGAGTCTCCTAGGATGACAACTCCGTAACAAAGCATCCACAAACATTGGGCACTCCTCATTCTGCCATAGAATATCGACATTTAAAACATCCACATGGGGGGTAGCAATTCTGTGGTGCCATTGCAAATCTTTCATGTTGATCATATTGCAGTTGGGAAAATAAAGGGAAACTTGAGACCAGGAGGTCGAATTGGATAGAAACTTCCTCAACTTACAAAACCATGCATCATTTAAAGAGTCAAAGCAGTGAAGAACAATTTTTGAGTGCTTCAATTTTCTCGACTCTCTTAAAATTATAAGTTGAGGAATTTGATCTCCCGTATACTCAAATGATACCAAATTTGGATAATCAACCTCCATTATTCCCTCATAACACTGAATCTTCAAGACCTCTAGGGGTTGAAATCGAGAAATAAGGTGCTGCAAAAATCCATCAGATGTCGACACATACGATAGATTTAAGGATGTCAAATTCTGACATTCAATAACATCCAATTCATCCAACAAATAACAAGAATAAGATAAGTGTTCAAGAGTTGGTGCTCGAATCTTAAGAGGACAGTCTATTCGTGTCGAATAGAAACTGACTAAATTTTTTGAAGATTCAACACCTCAATCTTTTCTAACCCCGAGCAATACTCAAAGATGAAACTGACAATCAAGGGACAGCTATTAAGCAAAGTCTAAAACATATTTTCTTCTAAATCGACCAAACTTAGAGAAAGCTTTCTCAAAGAATTGCAAATTGGTGCCACAACACCACTAGATAACGAAAGAGGCATGAGAGTACAGCCCTCGAGAACCTAGAGGATATCAACAAAAACGTCCACCTGCGAGGTAGCAACTCTCTGGTGTTGTTGCAAATCTTTCATGTTGATAATGCATGACGGAAAATAAAGGGAACTTTGAGACCAAGAGATCGAATTGGATAGAAACTTCCTAAACTTACAAATCCGTACATTATCCAAATAGTCGTAGCACCGAAGAACAATTTTTGATTGCTTTAATTTTCTTGAGTCCCTTGCAATTATAAGTTGAGGAATTTTATGTCCTCGTATACTCAAATGATACCAAATTTGGAGAATTAATCTCCATTATTCCATCATAACACTGAATTTTCAAGACCTCTACGAATTGAAATTGAGAAAGAAGGTACTGCAAAAATCCGTCAGATGTCAACACATACGTTAGATCTAAAGATTTCAGATTCTGGCATTCAACAACATCCGATTCATCCAATGAATGACGATGATAAAATGAGTGTTCAAGAGTTGGTGCTCAGATTTTAAGAGGACAGTCAGTGTCGAAACAGAAACTGACTTGATTTTTTGAAAATTCAACAACTCAAGCCTTTTTAACCCCCAACAATACTCAAAGGTGAAACTAACCATCAAGGGACAGCTATTAAGTAGAGCTTGAAGACTGTTTTCGTTTAGACGGTGACAATGACGACTTAGAGAAAGCTTTCATAAAGAGAAGCAAAAGCAATTTGGGACACCAACACCACTAGATAATAACAAATGAGATGTGTGATCATAATCCCGAAGAACCAATACTCTTAAAGATTTTGCTGCTGCCAAGATTGTGAAAATAGGCAATGAAAATGTACCTACTTTAATGTCGAGATCTTTTACACCATTCTGAATTGCAATATCAATCCACTTAACAATCGAAGAAGTGAAACTGTCCACAGATCCTGATAGCTTAAACTTTTCTATGGGAATTTTCCCGTCCCGATATCTCTCCATGATAGTATCCACGATTTTTTGATTGCCACGATCAACTAAGAATTCCAAGTTGGGATGAGTCCTCCAGGCTCGCAACCAAGTTTTCAAGAGAAGACAATCAGAAGAAACCAGAGTATTTTTCCAATAAGTCAATCAGACAATGCGACCATTGTCGTCTTAGAATTATCCATACTAATTAGACGGAGTCAGGATTTACGCTAAGAGATTCAATACATGATGAAAAACTAAACGCAGTACCAAAAGCTGGAAGAATCTATGTATAAATAATATAGTTGCTGTAAAGAACTCATTGGCCCTGGCTGTGATTCTTCAATTTATAAGTTAGTTTTCTTCAACAACAACAACAACAACATACCCAGTGGGATCCCACAAGTGGGGTCTGGAGAGGGCAGAATGTATGCAAACCTTACCACTACCTCATGAAAGTAGAGAGGCTTCCTGATAGATTAGTTTTCTTTCGTAAAATAAAAAAGACACCCTATGGGCCGTCTGATTGCTGGTTGAAGATCAATTTAATATATGAATAAAATTATGTAACTAGGCAAGCATTTGATATGCATTTGTATTATATCATTTTAGTTTGAAAAAATTACAATTTATATTTATAGATTTTATTATTACTTTCTCTGTCCTTTCTTCCTTTCTCTCATCTCTCTCCCCTTTCTATGCAATCTCTTACCAGATATACAAATATATATGTATATCAATTACATATATACAATTATTTAACATATACATACAAATATACATATACAATTCGTTTTTCTCCGCTCTCTATCCACACTCGCTTGCCTCTCTCCTTCCTCTGCCGATCTTGCTTGCCAGATATATAAATGTACAAGTATATCAGTTACACATATATAATTATTTGACAGATATACACATACAATTTGACAAATTTACATATACAATTCACCTCTCTAGATCTCACTCGCGTCTCTCCTTTCTCTCTCCATCTTGCTTGCCTCTCTCCTATGATATGTAGCTATAAATCATAATTTTAGCAAACCATAATTATTTTTTACCTTATTAAATTTTAAATATTTGCTCTTTTTGAAAAATCACCTATCTTTAATTATAGATATCAGGACCCCAATAAAGGGTTTACAAAATTTATCCGCCTTCTTTTTTAACTTTTCAATAGGCAAATAAATTGTGTGATAATTCTTGTATAAATTTTATAAATCTCATACTGTATAAAGTTAATTCCTTTTTATACAACTATTTTCTAAATTACTAAAAATCTCATATTTATTAGGCGCGTTGATACATTAAAATTCATTTGATACATGTCTGAAAAAAAAATAAGTCAATTAGTTACGCTAAAAAAGGGGGCTGAACTGAAAAATTAAATTCAATCACCCATTAATTAGGGTATAAAGTAATTTCAGTTGCTATGTATGCGCAACATAAATAATTTCAAAATTTCAAAAATCTCTGGAAAATCCTTGCAAGAAAACATAAAACTAAAGATGGAAATCAGGTTTTATTGGCGACTTGGGACACGTGATGAACGCATGAATGTCGACCAGTACTCGAAGGTAATTCTCCTGGAACACACTTATTCGTGCCTATGCTTCTAGTGAAGACCCTATTCAAAGTATCTTGATATTTGTCAACATGCTTTATGAGGGTCGTGAGTTTCCTAGTAAATTTACTTACCCATTTGCGCTCAAAGCTTTTGCCAGGATTAAAGCTTTTGGATTCGGGACGTGACTTCATGGGATGGTAGCTAAAGGGAGGTTGGTCTTGATATCTTTGTTCTTAATTCTTTAATTCATTTTTATGCTGATTGTGGATATTTGGATGCTGCATACTTGTTTTTTGAGAATATGCAGACAAGAGATGTTTCATGGAATACAATAATATAATTGATACCTGACATAAGTTTTATATTTTTTTGTTTAATAGGTACTTGATACTTAAAATTAGGTGCATGATCTGGGTAGTGGATACTTGATTAAGGATTTTCGTATTTTTTAGAGTGATACTCATCGTTGGAATAGGAGTTTTAGGTACTTGATACTTTAAGAAGGAGCGCTTGTGCTTATCAAACTACTAATAATTGATTCCTGACATAAATTTTATATTTTTTGTCTAGTAGATACTTGATACTTAAAATTAGGTGCTTGATCTGGGTAGTTGATACTTGATTAAGAATTTTCATGTTTTTTAGAATGACACTCATCGTTAAAATCGAAGCTTTAGGTACTTGATACTTTGAGAAGAAGCATTTGTGCTTATCAAACTACTGATAATTGATACCTGACAAAGTTTCATGTTTTTTTGTCTAGTAGATACTTGATACATAAAATTAGGTGCTTGATCTGGATAGTTGATACTTGATTAAGATTTCCTATTTTTTAGAATTATACTCATCGTTGAAATCAGAATGGAGACTTCTATGAAAAGGTAGATGAAAAATGGAAGATACTAGGTTTTGGCAGAGAAATATGAGACTTTTTAATTTCTTCCCTTTTTGTTTAGTTTGAAAATAATGATAAAAAATTTGAAATTAAAATTAATCGTGAAAAGATTAATTAGATAACTGAAAAATAGGAAGATTATGTAGATATTGATTAGAATACTTTAAATTAGGATATAATTTAGGATAAATCAAGGATGAGAGAGAAATAATAGTCTATGTATCTAGAAGTTGAAGAGAGAGTAGAAATAGGGGATTTTTGTAATTTTTTAGAATGGGTAGAGATTATTAGAAAATATGATAAAATAAGTTGTGTAATTTTTCCATAATTCTTTGAGTAATTTGTAACTTGCATCATTAATGTATGCGTTTTTTTTTTACTTATATTTTATTTTATCATTTTAATAGACATGATACATAACTTGATCCAAAATTTAATTTTAAATTTTAACTTTGATATTTAACTTTTACAAATACAAAGAAATAATTTAACTATCCAATACTTCGACTTCTTCTCCATTTCAATATAAAATGTTATTGCTCAATTCTCAAAGTCAAAAGCAAATCTAGAATTTCATTTTAAAATCACCAAAATTATGTCGGTGTATTCCACAAATGCTTTTGCAACAATTGATCCATCAACAATCTGATGCACAATTAATTTTTTGTTTGATTATAAAGTCTGAAATAACTTATCACGAAATTAATAATTAATATTGAGAGAAATTATTCCTATTTGTCGATATAATAATACTTGTTCCGTTCTCTTTTAGTTGTTCACGCCTTTGATTTTTCTTTCGAAAAGAATAAACATTTTTTAAATATTATCTTTCAAACACAAATTACTCAATGAGATAATCGACTATTAGTAAGATATATAAATGTTTTTTGCACTTTAATTACGAAAGTTAATTATAATATTTTATCATGTAAAAAGATATTTTAATTTTAGTTTTTAGTTATTGTGCTCTAAAACTAACTTAAATATACTTAGTTAAATGTTGTAAATATAGATTTTCATAGTATAGGTGTTAAATTTGCACACCCTACGGATTTGCCTAATCATTGGAACAGGTTTGTCGACGTGTTTCAATGATACAGAAATTAATTGAAACACAGCAATTTTACGTGGAAACACCCGGCTCACAAAAGGTGAAAAAACCACTACCTGTATCTCTACCGGATTTACTCCCAACTTCACTAAATCAATATGAGCCTTCAACAAATGATTACAAACTCTAGTAATCTAAACTTCAACTAAACTCTCCTAGCCTATTTGCTACACATAAACCTCCCAAGTCTTATGTTCCCAGAGTCTTCGAGTTGCCCTCAACTTGAAGACTAAAATCTGTTCTCAGTTTATAGATGTTGAGAGATTACACAGTTGTTCAAATATCAGAAAAAGAGAAACAAAAATCTCGTAAACTATGACCTAACAACTTCGCTAGTTTGCTCGTTGTATGCTTACCGTGTTTCTCTGTTTTTCTTTCTTTTTCTCTCGATCCCTTATGTTGTCATGTCCTCTAACTTTATAGTAATCAGTTCGAGTTTTATTTGCTCCAGACCTCTTTTAATGATAACCACCAGTAGAGTCCTTTTTCGCATAAAACTCCTTCTTCACATAGAACTCCTCTTTTTAAGCACCCTGTTGAGTTAGAGTTGTATTTCAATCTGAATCCTTCTTCTTGCCAACTGTTGCTTTATGGACCTTATCTCCAGCACCTTTTATCCACTTCGGATCGTGTGATGCATGTGCAGTTTGCCATGGACACAGTATGCTGAAAGAACCTGGTAGACCAACCTGTTTCATTCTCATTTGTCAGTCATCAAAACTGTACTGCTTCAACAAATTCCCCCTTTTTGACGATGACAAACTTTCTGAGTATTGGGACTGTCACTGTCCATATTTTATTTTTGCTGCAGCTATAATAAGAAAACCTCAAGAATGAACCAGGTTAAAACAAGGGTTATAAACGTTGCATAACTCATAACTTCCCCCTTTTGACATCATCAAAAAACTGGTAACTACGCAAACTTAAGGAGAATAATCACATCAAAAACATAAACGCATCTCCTGTAACAAGAGAAAGAACAAGGAGGTGTATTAAGATTGCAGAATTACATACAACTCTGAGACAAGAACATATAGAACCAGAAGGATCACCATACATAACAAAACTATGCAAACTACTGCAGAAACAGATAATCAAACAAGGGTACCCATAAAGGAAGGAAAAGACATATAGGATAGGACGAACATAGGAGGGATTCATGGGATGAGCTTAGTAAGCTTGTGGACAATATCTGCGTGAGTAGCCCTCTCTCTCGTTAGTGTGTCCTCAAGGTCAGATATTCTGGAGTTTTTAGTTATTGTGCTTTAAAACTAACTTATATATACTTAGTTAAAATGGTTCATAAAATGTGTCAACACATATGATGATAAATGGGAAGGAGGAATTGGGTAAGTTTGACTCCAAAAATGATGAAGGTGTCTTTGTTGGATACTCTTCAAACAGTAAGTCCTGCAGAGTTTTCAACAAAAGAACACTTTGTGTGGAGGAAAGTATGCATGTCATTTTTTGATGAATCCAGAAAGCTTGAAAACTTATGTGAAAAGGAAGACTCAGAGTTGGAAGAATTGCTTTAAATACAAAAAGACATTTTGATGAATGATCCCACAGAAGCCTCTACAGAAGTTAGTTATATACTTTACGTGGCATGTGGTTAAGAAAATTAATTTATAGCTACAAAAAAAAAATGTGTTGTAGCTATGATGGTAAGAAAAATTTGCTACGAAATATATACTTGTAGCAAATAATTTCACTCTTTTGCCATAACAAATAAAATATATAGCAATTTTTATATTGTAGCCACAAAGTATTTTGTTGTGGCAGAAAACTTTGTTTGCCGTGAAAATTTAAACTTTGTGGCTATATTACATTTGAATCTCGTAGCAATAATACGAGATAGAAAAAATATTGTAGTCTTTTTTTTTTACCATTTTGGGTCCAAAAAAAGGCAACCACGCGTTGAAATGATTAAAAGTGCACGAGTTTTGCCACCTAGGATAGTTGTGCTTAAATGATTAAAAACGGGCTAGTTAGAGTGTGTGTTTGTGCATTTTGAAAGTTGGAGTTCCAACTTGTGATTTGAACCTAAGTTAAAGGGCTAATTTATGTATTGTCCCTTTAAAATATGAGTCAAATTGGATATTTTATTCATTTTTACTAAACTCATATTTGATCGACTCAAAGCTCATTATTAGAATGTATATTTACCTTTTTGAAAAATAGAATTTTTAATTAAATTTACTATTTCTTTAGATAGTTCTAATGTGATGCAGAGATAAATTAGTATTTTTAATTAGAACACTTCCCTTTTTAATTTAGTATTTTAATTTGGACATCAGAAGGGTAAAAGAGTCTTTGCGTCGTCAAGGTAGTTAGTTAATTTAGAGCGTAAGTCGGTTAATGTGAGTGTGGCGCGGTTTGTATAAATTTAAAATGGCATAAACTCATCATCTTCTTCTTCCTTTTCTTTTCTGCAACAAAGAATCAATGGCAGCTAATATACCGTAAGTGATTCTTTTTTTCCTCTTGCGATTCAGTTGAATCTTGACCTGGAATTTCATTGCATTCAATAATAACTTTGTGATTTCTTGAGTATGCTATACTAATCTTTTCTTCCATTTCCAGGGGAATTGAAATCGTAATCCGTAAAAAATTGATACACAGAGATGTGAACGCTTGGGGGAGAGGATTGCGCGTGTTGAATGAAGAATCCGAGAGTACTAGTCTGAATCCCCTTCATGCTCTACCTGCTGGCTCTGTGTTTATAACAGATGAACTAAACGAGGAATGGGAGATGGAACTGGTGAACAGAAATGACGGACAGTACATCACTACTCACTGGTACATGTTTGTTTCCAGACATCAACTAAAAATAGGCGACACCATCCAAATTTGGAGATCGCAAACTGAGGCCGTCAATAACAGATTCCGGATCACAATCCAGAGAGATGAAAACTCTTCTACGGACAGCAGCTAGTAATAAGGATCATCTTCTTCTTTGTTATATTCGGTAACACTACTGCTTCTACTTTCATAAATGAGATTCGCGTCATATTTCCAATACCAATTAGGACTTCGAATGTATAGATCCCTTGTCTGGAATGTAATAGCGACATGTCGGAAGTCACTTTTTTGTTTCTATGTTGGCAACATTGAATTCCCTTTTAAATGGTGAAACTTCTTCTTTAATGCACATCTATAGGTAAAGTAGACTATGTCTAGCAAACTTTCACAATTCTTGGAGCTTTGACGTTTCTGTAGTCTCTATCTGGTTGTTCAAGATATGACACTGTTGTAAAAGCTTCAGCTTGAAAAGTTGAGCAAAGTGTTTACCTTCTTCTGATGTTTTGTTTGATAGAGAATAGAAATCTGTAGCATATCAACATGCCTCAAGGAGTGGGAAGTTGGAGAGATTTGTAAATTTCTGTCACATGAAAGTTTTAGTAAATCTCAACGCAGACTATATATATGCTCATTCTATAAGTCATCTCAGAAGACATGAAAGCGCATCCAAAAATAATTGTTGTAATTAGCATGCCTGTGCCTTCGCTTAGCTAGTAGCAATAGCTGAAGCCAATATAAGGGCATGATAGACTGAGTGGTCAGCAATTTTACTCCCCAAAGTACAGCAACAAGAAGTGATTGTATTTCTTCCTTTGTTCCCCATAGCAATTGGGATCAAAGAGCATTTAGCTATTATGCCTATTTAGAATGGAGAAGGCCTGATTTTGGACCAGTAGTTTTATACAATGTCAAGTCCAGATTCTCACAAGGATCTACAGTTATCTTTGTGTGTCGGATTTCATGCTATCAATTACAGTCTGAATCAAAAACTCTGATACTAGGTTGATTCTATGCTACTACAAACTAAAACAAGAAATCTTCCTTGTCGCATAACATACTATAGAGACTCTTCCCATCTGATTTCATTAGCTTAGATGGAAACGGGGAATTCTTCTTTCTGCACCAATAATGTTGAAATGAATCAATTACACACAAATAAAATTGACAAGGTACAATAAAGAAAAGAAATCTGTTCATTGTACCTAACCAAATGCATACAATACAATTTATAAAGAAAACGGTGGGTAACTTCCAGCAGCAACAAGTATAAAGCTAAATGCACGTGAAGGGTGGGGATTGTTTTTACCGAGACACCCCACGGTGTTGAAAGGAAAGATACAGGTTGAGTGCTAGGGATAAATTTCTTTGCTGGGAGTAACAAATGACATTCTAGCGCATAATGATGATAAAAGGAAAAAAAAAAGAATTATAGTGGGAAACAGATAAATAAACTGTTGAAGAGAATGAAGAATGCTGAATCATATGGATATAAAACCATGTGATAGTTAGTGGAGTTAATTAGTAACTAATTCTGTTAGGAAAATAACTAACTCTGTTAAGTATGTTTATAAGTTGGTTAGAGGAGTTAAACATGTATATATAGGACATATGTACAGATATTTTCTTGCATGTTGAAATAAACAGTTTCTTCTCCCATTTCACTGTTCCTTCTTCTTCTTCCCTTATTCCTTTCAATTGATCTTCCATAATCACAGATCAATAGATCTGAGATTTCTTCATAAACTGTAGAATTGAATTAGTGCATCTAATTTGAAATAGTGATAAACTAAGTGCATCACCAATCTAATAAAAAATAGACTTTCTTCCTCTCCATGAGGGTGCTTATTGCCAGCTCCCCGCCACTTGTGAGTTGCAGCGGCTGATTTTTCTCATCAAAAGCCTCTATTTCTATTAGTTGAGAAGAAGAAAGACTTGAATTCTTCGTGTACATTGATAAACGATGCATGAAGCATGTAATCATTTTAATACTTGAGTGTAGATTGAGTCTCCTAGGATGACAACTCCGTAACAAAGCATCCACAAACATTGGGCACTCCTCATTCTGCCATAGAATATCGACATTTAAAACATCCACCTGAGGGGTTGCAGCAAAGACATCCACCAGGGGGTTAGCAACTCTGTGGTGCCATTGCAAATTTTTCATTTTGATCATATTGCAGTTGGGGAAATAAAGGATAACTTGAGACCAAGAGGTCGAATTGGATAGAAACTTCCTCAACTTACAAAACCATGCATCATATAAAGAGTCAAAGCAGTGAAGAACAATTTTTGAGTGCTTCAATTTTCTCGACTCTCTTAAAATTATAAGTTCAGGAATTTGATCTCCCGTATACTCAAATGATACCAAATTTGGAGAATCAACCTCCGTTATTCCCTCATGACACTGAATCTTCAAGACCTCTAGGGATTGAAATCGAGAAATAAGGTGCTGCAGAAATCCATCAGATGTCGACACATAGGATAGATTTAAAGATTTCAAATTCTGACATTCAATAACATCCAATTCTTCCAACATATAACAAGAATAAGATAAGTGTTCGAGAGTTGGTGCTCGAATCTTAAGAGGACAGTCTATTCGTGTCGAAATAGAAACTGACTTAATTTTTTGAAGATTCAACAACTCAATCTTTTCTAACCCCGAACAATAGTCAAAGATGAAAGTGACAATCAAGGGATAGCTATTAAGCAAAGTCTGAAACATATTTTCGTCTAAATCGACCCAACTTAGAGAAAGCTTTCTCAAAGAATAGCAAATTGGTGCCACTACACCACTAGATAACGAAAGAGGCATGAGAGTACAGCCCTCGAGAACCAATTCTCTTAAAGATTTTACTTCCAAAATAGTCAAAACAGGCAATGAAACTGTACCTTCAGATACTGATAAGTTAAACATTTCTATAGGGATTTTTCTGTCCCTATATCTCTCCATGATAGTATCCACTATTTTTACATTGCCTGGATTAACTCGGAATTCCAAGTTGGGATGAGTCAACCAAGCTCGCAACCAAGTTTTCGAGAGAATGCTCATCTGGGCTGCTTCTTTAAAAGGAAGAAAACAGAGTATTTTTCCAATGAGACAATCAGACAACGCGTCCATTGTCGTCACAGAATTGTGCATACTAATCACCTCTTCATCTGGCTTCTGCAATCACAGAGTCAGGATTGAAAATATGAAAAAATTTAACAGGAAAAAATAGAAAGCCCTAAATATAATAGGAATCCTAATTCTAAAGGGTACCTTTGGCAAATAAATCACACGCCTCAACTTTGATTAAAAAACAAACTCTACGTAAACTTTGAACAAAATTTTGTATACAGAAGAAGGCTTAACTCAAATTTGACCAAAAAGCTGATTGACAAATGATATCTCACACTTCGAGCCCAGAAGAATTCTTTTGATAATGATTATGGCAATTGTATTCTTTTTTGCACTTTAATTACGAAATATAAGATATCTCATAGTTCGAGCCCAGTAAGATATATAAATGTTTTTTGCACTTTAATTACGAAAATTATTTATAATATTTTATCATGTAAAAAGATATTTTAATTTTATTTTTTAGTTATTGTGCTTTAGAACTAACTTAAATATACTTAGTTAAATGTTGTAAATATAGATTTTCATAGTATAGGGTCTATCCTTGTTATAATATGAGTTTTAGTGCAACTATCCTAGTTAAAAACTACTAATTTTATCCTATGTTATTATTTTTGTATGGGGATTTTTCACAAATATACTAAAAAAATTTAATATTTACATGGCTCTACCAACTTTTTAAAAATTACAACTAGAATACCAAGTTTATTTACAAAACTAGGAGAGAGAGTGTTTGAGTGTAATTAATGTAGTATGTGATGTGATATAATAGTGTTGGGAATTGGAAAAAAAGTGAATGAAAATTTGTTTAGTGTTTGATCTAATATAATAGTGTTGGAAAATGAAAAAATAAAGAAACAAGATAATGTTAGTCCAATGTGTAATAGCTGCTGAGTTGCGTGAAAACCATGGAGAACACCATAAAACTGTGGACCTTCGACCAAATGTGCACAGATAATATATATATAAATATATATATATATATATATATATATATATATATATTTATGTATAAAATCATGCGACTACCATATGAGAATAAAAAACCCGGAAAAACGTTTTTTTTTTTTTTACGTTTTTATATATTAATATGAAATTTATGGTAGTATATTGATATTACAGTTATTTGAAAACTTTGTTGGATGCGTTGCTAATATTCATGGTTTGCTCCGTCAAAAACCATCTATAACACCATAAAAACTGGGTTCCTGGACACCGTATGAACATATATATAAAATATTGAAAAATAATAATATTTGGTAGTGTGTCAAAAAAATTATCAATTGTGTCCATTTTTAAATAAAATTTCCTTGACCTCAAAATGGAGAACAATTAATATGATGTGATTGGAATTGTTTTGGAAGGACCTAGTTTTCCTAGGTTATTATTAGGTTAATGTACTTTACACACATGTGGAAAGGGGTCATCATGGTGAGTTGGTACTATTTGGAGGGAAACTTTTGTAAATAATAATTTTTGGCCATGTAAAATTCCTTGTTGGTAACCTTAAGGGTTTGACCGATTGTTGTGAAGAAGGAATTTTTGTGGCCACTGTGTAATAGTTGCTAAGCTGTGTGAAAAACCATGAAGAACGTCATAAAAACTGTGGATCTTCGACCAAATGTGCACAAATAATATATATACATATATATATATATATATATATATATATATATATATATATATATATATATGTATAAAATGATGCGACGACCATATTAAAATAAAAAATCCGGAAAAAGTATTTTTTTATTTTTTACGTTTTTATAGATTAATATGAAATTTATGGTATTGAAGTATGTAATGTAATTTGGTGTGAAAAAACTTTGAATGGTGTTTTGGGAGAATATTTATTTTTTGGTATTAAGAGTACGTAAAATAAATTGGTGTAAAAAAAATTAAAAATAATTCGAGGCAATTTGATGTTAGATATACAGGAAGTCGGCAAAATTTTAATGGAAAAAAAATTAAAAATAATGTTTGGTAGTGTGTCAAAAATAATTTCAACCGTGTCCATTTTTTAATTGACTTTTTCTTTACCTCAAAATGTAGTGCAATAAATGAGATTTGATTGGAAATCATTTGATTGGTGTAGTGGGTGATGTGATATGACAATGTTGGGATATGTGAGAAAAAGGAAATTAAATTAAAGACAGCCCACTAATGTTAATTCGACGTGAACAACCATCTGGAACACCATAAGTTGTGGTTCACGACCCGTCATATATATATATATATATATATATATATATATATATATATATATATATATATATAGATATATAAATGATGAGAAAAAACGCCGAAAAAAAAGAAACACGAAGGCATTTAAAAATGTATTTTAAATTTTTTCATATGTTATAGATTATTCGTGAAAGATTAAAGTGTGTAAAATAATTTAGTGAGCACAAAATAAAATTTAAAAATAATTCGAGGAAAATCTATATAATATAAACAAGAAGATCCAAAAAAAAGATAATGAGAAATAATAGTATTTGGTAGTGTATAAAAAATATTTTAATTTGTGTCCATTTTTTAAAGTAGTGCATTTAATGTGATTTGATGGGAAACTCTTTTCAACAACCTACATATCCTAGGTTATTATTAAGTTGGTGTACTTCACGGACATATGAAAAGTGTCATAATAGTGATATTGTACTAGTTGGAGGGAAATGGTTTGAGTGTCATAATAGTGTTGTTTGATTTCAGTGGTGTGTATGTGTGTTTTGTTTTTTGGAAAATTCATGATATACCATGTTGGTACTTTGGTTTCTGGTATTTTTAAGTGGCTAACTCGCTCAGTTGTTTGGTGTTTTATCTGGTTGTGTTCATGATTTATTGATGTTTATGTAACTTTCCTAAAAGGTAAGGGAATTTGGAAAAACAAAAAGCACGTCAGGTGGTTTGTGTAAAATTAGTTCTAAAATGGTATAACAACCTTGTGGTGTATCTGTTATTTGTTTTTTGGTAAAATCCTTGGGATGAATGTTACTTGTTTAAATTTGGGTATATGATTTGGTTATGTAAATACAGGTACTAAATGTTTTATGCAAAATTCATGGTATACCATGCTGGTACTTTGGTTTCTGGTATTTTTAAGTGGTTAACTCGGCCAGTTGTTTGGTGTTTGGTTTGGTGTTTCATTTGGTTTTATTCATGGTTTATTGATGTTTATGCAACTTCTTAAAAAAGTTGAATTGCTGGTATGTAGTTAAAATTCATGGTTTTACTTGAATTTACATATATTTTAAAAAGGGGAAAGGGAATTTGGAAACGAACATTTTATGGTATGTAGTTAAAATTATGAATTTAACAAATCTTGCTTGTTGCACATAATAGTAATTCAACATAATCCATGAGTTGATTAAATGTTAATTAGGGGTGTTACCAAAATGACACCAGAATAAATGTGCATGAAAAAAATATTTTAATCGCGTGATAACAATTACCGCAAGGGGATAAAGAATTAACAAAAAATATCTGAAACAAAAATTACACTAAAAAATGACACACTGATGTACAAAAATTTTTTTTGTCCAACTTTACATTAAAACTATGACTTCCTCCTAGGAACATACTTAGACACCGAGATTATTTTGCTTTCACCTACGTGCACAGCTTGCCTCGTTGGACCACCAAACCTACTGACGATCCCTTTTCAAAGTTGAAAGCCTTGAGCTTTTCCTAGTGGGTGTAACGTCCATGATTCAATGGTATACACTACAATTCTTTGAAAAAATAAAACCAAAATAAATATAAAATAGGGCTTAAAAAAAAGGACCATCTAGCATGGGTATCACCAAGATAGAAACATTGGAACAAACAAAAAAGGATTCGGGGGTGGGGGGTGTGGCAGGGGAAGATATTACAACAAACCTTCTTTCGGAAATTACGAAAAACTTTGAAAAAACACCATTTCAAACATCGGCACAAGGAAAGACATTCACACATTGACACCCCCAAAAGAAAACTAAAATCAGCCCCCCCCCCCCCCCCTCCCAAAAAAAAAAGGACATAGGACCTACCAATAAGTATGAAATTTCACAATTTCAAACAATAAACATTAAAAATCACAAAAAAGGGGGTCCTAACCCATTTCACACACAACACAACAATCAGTATACAACCCAACAAACATAGTCGATAATCCACTTAACAATATGTATATCATATAACCATTAAACATCATAAAGATTAGAAAAAATCAAATTTCAGTTATTTTCGAGCAAAAATTGCAAAAAAGAATATTTCAAAACATTGGCACAAGGATAGAGATTCACACATTGACACCCCCAAAAACCCTAAAAACAGCCCCCCCCCCCCCAAAAAAAAAAAAAACAACATACGGTCTACCAATAAGTATGAAATTTCATGATTTCAAACAATAAACATTAAAAATCACAAAAAAAAAAAAAAATTGAACCTACCCATCTCGGACCCCCATAACCGCAACCAATATACAAACCAAACAAAAAAGAAAGTTGATAATCCACTTAACAATATGTATATCATGTAACCATTACAAACCATAAAAATTAGAAAAAACCAAAAAAATTAAGAACATACCTGAGATATGGTCGCGGGAGAAAAAAGAAAAAAATGCCGGAAGAAACAATGAAAAATAGCATTACATGGTGTTTGAGGGAGTTTATTAGTAGACATGGGGGACGCGCCGGCTGATTTGACCGGCGCGTCAGTCGAGACTGACAAGCCGTCCACTCGCAATTAATGCCGCCCCGTCATTTATTTTAAAAAAAAATGTATATTTTGGTAATTTTGTTGCTATTCTTGTAAATAAAATGGAATGTGTAAATTTGGCACAAAAATTGTATATTTGTGTAAATAATCCTTTTTGTATCAACAACCTATTAATTTCATATTCAACCAAAATGAACAACTATATTATGAATGCTATTGTCCTTGGCTAGATTTTAAATAGTCGTTAACGTGAGTAACGTATTAACCTTAAAAAGAAACTTCGAGTAACGAATTTAAATGTCAAAATATTCCAAGCAGGCAGATAAAAGGTTATTTGTGGTAATGAATTATGTATACAACTTTAGCATATTATGGTCCATAAAATGTGTCCGTTGTCAATATCCTTGTTGGATTTAATAAATAAAATAATGTCTAATACGTTGCAGTGAAATATGTTTATTTTAGTTTCGAAAATTTTTAATATGTATAATATGAATTGATTTGAATAATGGCTTAGTTACAAATTTTTAATATGTATAATATGAATTGATTTGAATAATGGCTTAGTTAAGTCCAATATTTAATTAAATTTAATTTATATATTACAAATAATGGATGAAATTTTATTAAAGGGTCATAATGATGATTGAGGACTAATAGCCATAGAATATCATGGTAGAAAAAATAACTGAAATTTCCCCTTAGCTTCAAGGTACTACAGATGTTAAGAAAACAAATGCAAATGGCTATTCATCTGTTTTCTCACAGTTTTTCAGGTATTAAGAATTTGCACTTTTTTTTTCTTCTTTTTGTTCTGCATTTTCTAGTTGTAATGGATAAAGAAAGACAAATTTTGGATATTCCTAATGATTTGTACATCCATTAATTCAGATGCTAATTACATTAGATCTGCTTGCTTTTGTACGTGTCAAAAACAAACTCTCTATCTTCACAAGGTATTAAGGGATAAGGTTGCATACACATCATGCACCCTCCTCAAACGTACCCTACTCGTGGGATTATATTACGTATGATTGTTGCATTTAATTTGAATGTGCATTGATGATTGATTGATGAGTTTTTCTTCATAAACAGGAAAACTTTTTTATTTTATTTTTTTAAAATGAGGACTTTGTGGATGCTTTTTCCATGTATATCACAAGTTTGGACCATGCAAATTTGATTAAACAAATCATTTAGGGATTTGAAATGAAATCCTTGTTCAATAATTATCTTCTATGTTATTAAAACACCGTCTGGTGCACAAAGCATCCCCTTAAGCAAGATTCGGAGAAGGGCTTCATCTCAAGAGGTGTAATATAGAGAACATGTTATCAGCTCCCGGATTTGAATTTTGGTCTTCCTATTAGCACATTCAAGATTATTTTGATAACCTTCGGAAATTGTTCAGTTTAGTTTGTATCTTTATGCTTATTCTGGTGAAAAGTGATTAGAGGGGGACGCGTTGTAGAGCCAACGTGTCCCATCGAATCCAATAGTTTTCATGCAGAGCACAAATATGTGAAAATTTACTAAAATTTTCAACAATTCTAAGTTTTGAACCATGAGTGGTTCAGTGATAAGAATACAAATTGACTTATCGAATTTAGATTTTGGATCCGTCTCTATCATTGATGTTATCTGTTGATAGTTATTTCAGAACAAGGTCATTTTAAGCCAGATCAAGCATTGCATGAACAGAGTTTCATTAGATGCTAAGAATGTTCCTGTATTGATATCAGGACAGTTTAATCTGTTTCTGAATGTACATATTTAAATGGCTTTGTTCATGGGCTATTGCAGATCCTGGATGTCCTTTGTCTCAGATGGATCAGCCATTTTGACGATAGCAGTCGATCTTAAGTGGTACTTCCCTTTGAAATAATGGAAGCAGCAATGGCGAAACAACGTTGGAAGGGTTCCATGAAGGCTTTTCAGAGTCATATGGATCCTGAAAAAGAAGAACAATTAAAACGCATAAAAACAGGTAATTAATCCACTTGAAAACAGCCTCAGTCCTTACAATGTTATGAGGGGTTGTTGTTTAGCTTATTAGGGGCAAACTGAGTGCAAGTTGGTTTTTTCCCTATCGGGGAATTTTGTAGCTCACGGAATAGCCATACTTTAGGCAGTAAGTTGTTCATTTTGTGAAGTATCAAATCGGATAACGTGCATTTTCTGTTTTCCTTGATTAACAGAAACCTCAGAGTTCTAACTTAGTTTTTGTCAGGATTAGATTTGGTGGTAGTCTGGAGCACCATCTCTGTCGTAGTATTAGGCTTATTCATATAGTTTCTTGCTTTTGTTATTTGTTAGACCATATATTGTTTATTATGTTTAGGTGATCGTACTATTTTGTTGATTGTTACTGTTCCTTGGTTTTATGCTTGGCGCTTCTTTCCCATTAGTTGCAATGTTTTCTTCACTATGGTTTTTCCTTTTCATTACTACTTTGATTTGCTTTACATAGCCTAGGGTCTTTCGGAAACAACCTCTCTACCTCCACGAGGTAGCGGTAAGGTCAGCATACACTTTACCTCCCCAAACCCCCCTTCGTGAGATTTGACTGGGTATGTTGTTGTTGTTGTTAGACTCCTAACTCAAAGAGTTTGTTCTTTATTGCAGAGATTGAAACCAAGGTAAAACGGATTAGGAAGCTGAGCAAGAGTATGAATAAAGGAAGTAGAGATGGGAACTTAAGGAGAAGATCAGAACTTATCCAACTTGTTGATGATCTCCACAAACAATACCAGACCCTCTATGCTATGTATGAAAATCTCAAAGGAGAAGTAAAATATAACCTTTATGCCAAAATCGGGGACGATGCTGCATCTTCATCTTCTTCACTTTCAGATTGCGAAGCATATCATTCCCCGTGGCAGTATGCTGGTGAAGGCAGCTCATACTTTTCGAACACTGCAAGTGTTGAAAATGCAAATCTCGACTTGGACTCATCACCCGATTCACCTATATCTTCTGGTCAGGAACCAGAGTCTCGAGATACTTTGAAGGACTTGAGAAATGAAGGCAACGGGATTGAAAATAGCATGACAGACAAGTTGATGGATGAATCTGCCTGGTTAAAGGAGAAAATAACAGAAAAAGAAGAAGATCTCTTGTCTCTTACCAAGAAATTCGAGGTTCATGAGAACGAAAGGTTGGCTGAGATAAAGAGATTAGAGGATCAAATTGGTATGATGAAGCTTGAGCTCGAAACCTCATGTGTACAGAAGAAAGAACTCACGGAGCAGATTACGTGCAAGTCAAATGAAATTAAACAACTGGAAGCAGCATTTCAAGAGAAAGAAGATCAATTTTCTAATCTTCTTACAAGATTTGAGGGAAATCAGACAAAATCAAAGTCGGAAAATGATGATCTAATGGCACGGGCAAAGTCTCTGCAGCAAGAGTTAGACTCTTTACATACTGAAAGGAATGAACAGCTCAAGTCCTTAAACGATCAAAAATCCGAGTTGGAGCTGTCGTTGGGAAAGAAGTACCATGAGGCAACTGTTGAAGTTAAGGATTTAACTGAAAAGATTAAGCTTCTGCAGCAAGAGTTAGAAGCCACGAGTCATCGTAAATCAGAAGCAGAGTTGTCACTCAAAGAAAAAAATGAAGAACTGTCTGAATGTTATCTCCAGATTGAAAATCTAAAAGAGAAACTAACAAGCGCCACTTCAGTTGAGAAGGAGACAGTAAAAGAGAATGAAGGCTTACAAGTAAAGGTAAAAGACTTAAAATTGGAGGTAGACTCAGTCTGCAGCCAAAAGAGTGAATTGGAAAAGCAAATAAGGGATATAAACCGTGAAGCTTATCGTTCACAGATAGAAAAAGAGGAGCTAACCGATAAGATGAAAGAGTTGGAAAACATTCTATTAGAGAAGAAACAGGAGCTCTCAACTCTTCAAAGGAATCATGAGGCCTACGTGGATGATATGTCCAATCAGAATGCATCTATGGCAACACAAATTAATACTCTTCAGCAGCAGCTACAAACCAGGGAAACTGAAAAAGTTTTATTGCGGTCGCAGCTTGAGAAAAATAAACACGAGTCTTCCCATAGCCTCACTCAGATGGAAAAGAAGAACATCGAATTGACCACGAAGATCACAGATAAGGAGAAGTCCATAAGAGAAAATGAAGATATTACAAAGAAGTTGAACGAGGAAAATAGACAAATGAAAATCAGGTTAGAAGATTACAAATTGAATTTGCAAATTGCTGAAAAAAAAATTGAAGAAATGACTGCAGAACTGCGCAAGCAGTTTGAAGACGGTTTGATAATCTTGAGCAGGAGGATCCGTGTGGCAGAACAACTGCACCTTGAGAATAAGGAGTGGTATCAGAAAACAAGAGACTCGTACGAGAAAGAAAATAATGATCTGAAAGAGAAAAATGCTAGGTTACAAGTTGGGATTAAATGCATTAAGGATATAACACTTACAGCAAACGATACGTTGGCTTCACTAGATACAGTGGCTCTAAAATTTGAGGAGTGCACTGGTCATTTCTTTAATCGAATGTCCAAGGTTTCTTGTGAGCTGAAATTTGTGAAAGACTGGATTATGAGGAAAAACAAAGCAGTAGTACATGCACAAGATGATCTAGATTGCTTACTTGCGCAGTTGGATGACAAGGAAGCTGAGATATTAGTGTATAGAGAGAAGGTTTGGAAATCAGACAATAAGATTAGAGAATTAGAGAAAATGATCAAGGAGAAAGATGACGCGATGTTAGCTCTCAAGGAGGAAAAGAGGGAAGCCATTCGACAACTATGTATCTGGATTGATTACCATCGAAGTCGTTCTGCTTATTACCAAAAATCACTTTCTGTCTTTGGCAGTAAAAAGAATCTTTAGGATTCTTCTTCAGTTCATATCATCAATTTCTCTAGGCATATACATATATATAGTTGTTCATCTGACGAAAAATCATGATCAGGTGGAACAACTTCGACGTGTATAGTGTAAGTTGTTTTGATTTCTCTTTTGTTATTATAACAAGCAATATTAGGCACTTGTGAATCATCATATTTAGACAATTCTGCAGGCTTGACAACTTCTCATATGTCATGGTTGTCCCTTGTGCATGTGGATATGTGATATGATCAAATTTGTTATTAGTCAATATATACATTTCCTATACAATCATTTTTTACTCTGTGTCACAAAATGTATGGCACTTTGTATTCTCAGAATTAGAAATTTAATCTAATCTGATTGACTTCATAAACTAGCATTGATTATCTGTTAATCTAAAGTGAATCGAGATTAGTCGGGGTCCTAAAGTAGGTACCGGAAATCAGGTGGGAAATCAAGAAGAATTATACATATCAGATTAATGCGTGTATAAGTACAGGAATAGGACAGTATTGGAATACTGAATTAAGTGCCAGGAAAAGGAACACAATACTCCATCTGTTCCTTTTTAATTATCATGCATACTAAAAATACATGATAAATATGAAAGAATTTATAAAAGATATTTCCTTCATTTCAAAAAGAATGATCTACTTTCTATTTTAATCTATTTAAAAAAAATGACCTCTTTCCTTTTTTGACGATATTTTAATTTCAACTTTTCACGTGACATGTTTAAGGCCACAAGATTAAATGGCATTTTGGTACGTTTAACATAATTTAGTTTACAACCACGAAATCAAAAAGTTTTTCTCATTTTCTTAAATTTCGTGTCAAATCAAACTAAGGCTGGCACAGGGACCGGTATCGGCACGACCGGACCGGTAATTACTGGACCAGTACCGGAAATAAATGGGGGAATTTTTCTGGCACCGGACCGATACAGTACTGGTAGTACCGGAAATTTTCCATCTTACCTTACCAGTCCAGTGCATATCGAAACGGGCCGGACCGTAGCGGTAATTCCGAAAATATTTTTTTTCAGGTAAATAATTGGTTAATTTAATTAAATGTTTAAACATTGAAGTTTCATTTTTAAAGGTTACATTGAAGTTTAATATTTAAAGATTAAATTGAAGTTCAAAATTTTAAAGGTTTATATTAGATATAGTATCATTATATAACTTTTTTAAAGTTTAAATTGAAGTTTAATTTTTAAAGGTCTTAAAAGTTCAAAGTTTTAAAGTTATAAGTTATAACTTATATAAAATTTAATGTTTTAAGTTTAAATTTTAAAAACTTTGACTTTAAAAGTTTAAATTTTAAATTTTTTAAATATAAAATTTAAATTTTAAAGTTTAAATTATTGAATGTTTCATTTTATATTTTAAAGTTAATAAAGATTTGAGAAATAAGGAGACAAATATATTAAAAAAAAAATTCAAAACTTAAAGTAAAGGTAAATTCAAGATAATAACTTTAAAAAACAAATAAGGTGAGTAACATATAATTTTATTATGTTACTTTAAAATTTAAATTGTACAGATATTATAAAAGAACATAATTTACGCAGCCACCTTCTAGGAAGGGTTCTGTTTCAACTAGATCTTATTTATTGTAATATACTAATATCTCATACCACTTTGAAAATCTTGCCTAAGTGTTTCTAACATTTCTAATGTTACATTTTCTGGAATCGGCTCTTGAGCTTGTTCCTCCATAAAATCCATATCGTCTTCACTTGATCTCGATAAAATATTATCTATATCGGCTTCAAATTGAGACGACAAAGTTGGACGTCCTAAATTCCTCTGCTCCGCATTTATCCATTCTCTGAATAAAACTGAAACTTCCGAGCTACCTGCTGCTAGTGAATGTCTATGGTCTCCAAATTGGAATCTTGCCGCACAAAGCGCCCGAAGCCATCAACGATACTTGAATAGCTAGGATATTATGTGATTGATTATCTTCATCGTATTTCTAAATTTGCATATATACTACCTACCATTCGAGATACACCGACTTTTTTGTAAGCCGAGTTAAATAAACAAGCAGTTAAATAAA
Organism: Solanum rostratum; assembly: GCA_029948455.1. Lineage (NCBI taxonomy): Eukaryota > Viridiplantae > Streptophyta > Magnoliopsida > Solanales > Solanaceae > Solanum > Solanum rostratum. The sequence continues at coordinate 6,501,343 of CM057051.1, forward strand.
TTTGAGGATTGCGAAAAAGTATTTTTATTAATTTTTCAATCATTTTTTTAACCAGTTTTGTAAATTTTGGATTATTTTTAAATTGCAACAACAGAAATATTAGGTAAAACAAAACAAACAGTAGGATAATAAAGACCGAAAATTTGTTTAGTAGCTAAATAAAAAAACTTTTAAAAATTCAATTAAATCTGTAATATCATTCCAATCATTTTTATCAAGTTGGTAAGTCATATCAGCATTATGGGCATTCCAAACCATTGTAACAGATCTCGTATATTCATAAACTACTTTAAGCATTTCATATAACGAATACCACATAGTACATACTGTCTTGGGAATTTTTCTAACAGGCATATTGCATTCAATACATCGACTTTCAAATTCTTTACGTCTAGCCTTTAGCTTACATTTAAAAATAAAATGGCATGCAATTTCTACTTTATTACAACCATTTTCAAATAATGAAACACTATCTATAACAATTAAATTATAAATATGAGCAGCACATTTAATATGAAAACCATTTTTCGTAAATAGAAGTAAGAACAAATTTTAAATAATCAACAACATGTTTATTATTAGAAGCGTTATCTAAAATTACATTGATTATTTTACTAGAAATGCCAAAAATTGTAAAACATAAAAAATTGGTTGTGCAATATAAGAACCACTTTTACGCATTTCACAACTTTTATATCCTAAAATTCTTTTTTGCATACTCCAATTTTCATCAATCCAATGCCCGGTAATTGTAAAATAATAATTACCGGTTATACTACGACCCATATCGAAAGTAATTGTAATCTACAAGTATTATAAGCAAATAAACAACGAAGATATTGGATATATCGTGCTTGATAATCAAAAATAGCTTTTTTAATTGTATTTCTTGTAAAATCATCAAAAGATAGGTTATAAACAATTTGAATATAGTGAATAAAATCAGGATTTTCAGCAAAACTAAAAGGCAAACCAGTAACAACAATCATTTTTGCAAGTTCGTCTAATTCCTGTTGTCTACTATAAGAGCGATGTGTACAAGGTTCGGAAACATTAGAAGAGTTTAATTGCGACTGCACCATATTTGAACCTCCTACTCCTACGGATTCTTCGGGAATGGGAGTTCCATATGTTTTAGCATCCGCAATGGTTTGAGCATGAAAAAAAATTCTAATTTACAACAATGCATTAAATAATTTTTCAAATGAACCATCCCACCCCCACCCTTTCCCGAAGTTTTATGGTTTAAAATATGCTTACATTTATTACAAATTGCTTTTGTTTTATCTTCGTTTTGTGTTAAAAATTGTCAAAGAACTGATTTGTTTACACGTTCCGTTTAGGCCTACTAGATGCCGATGGATGTACAAGGGAAGCGGGAGAGGGGGGGGGGGGGTAGTAGCAGTATATGAGGATTGTGTTTCATCATCATCAAAAACATCACCGTCTTCATTAATTTCATTATCATTTCTTGTAAATCTTCATTAAAACCAAGTCTTCGTTCAAGAAATTCGTGATCTAATTTAATATTAGAATCAATATTAAAACAAGTTTTGTCAACGTGTTTAAAATCTTCCGTATCAAATTTAGGTGGTGGTTGTCTTGTAGATTTAGACGAACTATCACCGGAGAAGAAATTTATAAGTTAGGACGGATATACCAAACATCTGTGTAAAAACAGATGTAGAAGCCGAAGTTGATGAAAATTGAAGCTTGAATATGCTCTAAATTGATCCACCAAAATTTGCTCCAAATTCTAATTAGCCCACAAAATTGACAAAATAATTAACTAATGAATACTAATTGAGAGAGTAAATAATAAATATTTATAATTAATTTGAGAGTAGTATACTAGTATAATACAATTATAAATTTATAATAGTAGAGAGAAATGATAAATGAGAAAGGTGAGAAAGGTGAGAAAGTTGAGAAATTTCAAGAATATTGAGAGAATTTGATTGAAAATAATATAAAAGATTTGGAGGTATTTATAGTTGAAAAATTAGAGGTATTTTTGAAAAAAGAAAAATGAAAAATAAAGTTGGAGAGAGCCTTTGGATGGCTCTTTAGAAGAATGTCGTTCTGCCAAGGTAATCGTTGGGTGGGCCCCACCCCCCAATGGTCCAATCTTTTTTTAATAATTTTTTTTTATCTAAACTGGTAATATCAGTTCGGAACTGGTATTTATCGGCAAAGAACCCCGTTATCGTCTCGTTACCCCCTTAACCGGCAAATACCGGTGCGGTAGCAGTCCGATACCGGAACCGGGACGGAACCAGGTCCGTTGCCAGTCTTAAGTCAAACTAGCTCATTCTTTTTTAAACGGAGGCAATATATTAGTCAAACAACACTCTTAATTAATTTTTTTGTTTGATATGACAAATAAAAAGAAAGGGAGGGAGTACTTTATTCTGTTTTGCTCGAGATTTGCAACCTTATAATTTATTGACATGCATTAAAACCTGCAGATTTTACAAGCAACCAATTTAGTCAACTTACATTGAGGTCTTCTAGATGTGCTAAAATCATGTGCACTTTTTTCTGTGTTAGATCTCAAAAGAGAGAGTACTAATAAACAACATAAAAAAAGAAATGAATCTCATTATCCAAAATCATGGTAATTTTTTCTTGCTTCAGAAAAGGAATTGAAGTTGTTGACATTAAACTGTCATGGCAAAAGATCAAACTAGAATTTCCAGTTTTCGATTATGTTGCTGTATTCTTGGTTTACTCTTTGCCCTGTCATCCATTCCTCTACTCTACTGGTCTTGTTTCTTTGGCTATAGCTATTACTATATCCAAACGACAGAGAACAACGAAAACAAACCAATCGATCTCCTTAGATTATCAAAAGCTTGGAACCATCTTGACTTTTCATCACAACCACCTCAAAGACTACTTAAAATTGCTCTGTTTGTCAAGAAATGGCCAGATGAAAAGCATGCTGGAGGACTTGAACGACATGCCTTGACGCTCCATCTTGCCTTAGCCAAACGAGGCCACGAGCTTCATATATTCACGGCTTCATCCTCCAACTCGTCATTTCCATTATATCCACATTTTCACATCTCGAGGCCTACTGCTGCTGGATATCTTGACCAAGCTGTTGTTTGGAAGCAATTTCAAGCAGAAAACGCGACAAAAAGGCCTTTCGATGTGATTCATACAGAGAGTGTAGGCCTCAGGCACACTAGATCGAAAAACCTGAAAAATCTTGCAGTTAGCTGGCATGGAATTGCCTATGAAACTATACATTCTGATATCATACAGGAGATTCTCCGAAATAGTACTGATGATCCTGTAAAGTCACCTGCTTTGTCTGAAAGAGTGGAGAAGGTTATTGAAGAGGTAAAGTTTTTCCCGAATTACGCTCACCATGTTGCTACGAGTGATCATGCTGGAGATGTACTTAAAAGGATCTATATGATCCCTGAAGAACGTGTTCATATCATACTAAACGGTGTCAATGAGGAGATATTCAAGCCTGATGTTTCAAAGGGCAATGCTTTTAGGTCCAAACTTGGAATCCCAGAATCAAAGTCCCTAATTTTGGGGTTAGCCGGGAGGTTGGTTAAAGATAAAGGACACCCTTTAATGTTTGAAGCCTTACAACAAATTTTCAATGAGAACTCAACATTCAGGGACAATGTCATTGTACTTGTTGCTGGAAATGGTCCATGGGCTACTCGATACAAAGGCCTCGGATCGAATAATGTGATGGTTTTGGGACCATTAGAACAGGATCAACTAGCAGGATTCTACAATGCAATAGATGTATTCATAAATCCAACATTAAGAGCTCAAGGTTTGGATCACACACTATTGGAAGCCATCCTAACAGGTAAACCATTGATTGCGACGAAACTTGCCAGCATTACTGGATCAATCATCATCAGCCAAGAAATGGGATATACATATGCACCTACAGTAGCTGAACTGAAGAAAGTTTTGTATAAGATTTGGGAGGATGGAAGGGAAATTCTGCAGAAGAAAGGAAGATTTGCTAGAGAGAGGGGTTTGAAGCTGTTTACTGCTACTAAAATGGCTGCAGCATATGAAAGGCTTTTTCTTTGTATTTCAGGTGATGATAAGGAAGCAAACAACTATTGTATTTACCAACCTCAGTTAAATTGACAAAATTTTATGTCCGGACATATGATATGATGTGGTCTTAGCTAGGATCAAGCGTCAAATGTTTGCCATCATGTCAAAAAGTATAGCTTATGCAACATGTTGCTTTTGGGAATCGAACACTTACAGTCGTGCCAAAAAGTACAGCTGATGGCAAGAACATGATTTTATTTCTTAAATAGGTTTACCAAGCGAGCGTCATGTTCATTCTGCCACCCCAGCCCCTTGTGGGCCTTACCATAGCCATGATGTGGCATTATCCAACAGTCTCTAAACTATATTGATAGAGAGCAACATTATTTAGTATTAAGATGTAGAATCTTTAACATTAAAATATTTGTAATAGATGAATTATTTGAGAAGAGAAAACATAAAGAGTTGTATTTTTACACTCAATTGTTTTATAATATAACCTCATAATTGTAAGGTTGTAGTAATATACACTGTATAAATTACAGGAGATAGTATACCAAGTATAAACCATGTATATATACATATATATACCACAGTTATATTGCATCGTTAATGTAGCAATAATGGTATAATAATGGAACAAGTCCATTATATATTTACTTGAAACTTTTGGCATTTTGCATATTTAAGTGTATACCCTGAATTGCTTATGAGTTTTTGTGACGAGGGTTCCCAAGAAACAGCCTTTCTACCTCTATCAGGTAGTGGTAAGGGTCTGTGTACATTCTACCCTCCCCAGACCCTACTTGTGGGATTCCACTGGATACGTTGTTGTTGTTGTTGTAATTGTATACCCTGAATTAGTACTGCTATAATGTATATCATGTAGGTTTATATATATATTTTAGGGGTGGCAAAATTAAACCTAACCCGCTTAATCCGTCCAACCCATTGAAGTTTGGATTGGTTTTATAGCTCAACCCATCTTAACCAAACTCATTTAAAATTGAGTTGATATGCAACTTGAATTGACTCAAGAAAGATTTTGTCAAAAGTATTTTTATCACTTTTTTTTTTAATTTAATATGTTTATATAGCCAAAAGAAAGAAAAATATAATTTAATTAAGTTCTAAAATATTGGAAAAAAAATAAAATAAGTAAAACTTAGTAAAAGTTGGGTCGGGTTGGGTCTTGACCTACTGTATGATCCATTACTCAATCCGTTTTGACCCAACCCATTTTGACCCAAACAAATTTGGATTGGGTTGGGTCTTGACCCATTACAACTTGGTCAAATTTGACTCAACTCGCTCAATTGACACCCCTTAAATTTTTATCTTTTAACAAAAAAATACGGGTAATTTCAAATATATACAATAAATTAATTAATTTACAACGAATAATCATATTTTATTTACGAAAAAAATCTAAATTTATAGAAAGTATACAGTGATTATATAACATAACTTGCCAAAAGGCATAAAAAGTATACACTTACTATACAATATAGATTATTTATACATAAGTTATACACTAAATATATATTATAATACACTCAAAACTGAACATAGTTTGACTACACATGAAATATATACTGACTATACATGCCTATATAGTGTATGACCATTCTTTTGGTAATTACTTTTTCCAAATGATCATCTACCATAATTATACCAAAAACAAATATACATTTTATTTTGAAAGTATTGTTGGTATATAATATTAAATGTATAATTGTGTTATATATATTTATATTTAAGTATAATTACTTTCTATATCTATTTGCTATACTTTCTTTGATTTGTATTATTTGTTGCTTTTAACTTGGATACGTTCACGAAATTATCATTAATTAAATAATAACAATCTAAAATATGATTTCTTGATTATATAAGCATAAATTTCAAAAGAAAATTCCTTTTTCGTTATGTAAAAACCAACTTATTTTATATCAACTCTAAAGCGAAAATACCATATAATATGGATCGAGGAAGTAATAATTAATAAAATCCTTTATTCTTGAAATAAATCAGAAGTAATGATAATTATTCAAATAATCCTTAATTAGTGATCTACAACTTAAAATTTCAAAGAAAGACTAAATTAGGTATTACATTTATGTACTTATATTTATGTTGTTTGCCCATATGATATTTGTGATAAAATAGGAAATTTAAATATCATTTTGCCCGTTATTTATTCAATTTAGGTAATAAAAAAAATAATTATTCCAAAATGGAAAAATCTTTACAAACTTTACTTAAATTTTAGATCTTTACATTAATACAATCAACGTAATTATTGGTAAGTTGAATTCATTTTAGTCTATAATAGGTAATAATATTAATCTTCTTCTATTTTAATATTTCAAGTAATATGAATTTACCATATAATTGAATTAAATACAGATAGGAATTTTATTTATAACTACTATAAATAGAAGTGCAAAAGTTGGGAAAAATCAATTGTGTAAAAGTTCATAAATTGAAAATGAAGCAATCTTTAGCAACATGTTTCATCGTTATTGCTTTTCTTTTTATCTCATTAGGTATATATAGATATTCTTTTCCTAAGGTTTTATTTTTCCGTAGTTTATTGTGTTTAGATGACTGTATCTTGTCGTTATTGTTGCAACTTCTTGCATATATGCTTCACGTTATTTCTTCTTAGCTGCTATTCTATATCTATTAAATTACTTTTCCTTCTTTTATCTGGATCTGATATATTTGAGCTAAACGTCTTTTGAAAACATGTTCTCTCTATCTCCGTAAGATAGTGGTAAGGTCTCTGTACATTCTACCTCCACAAACCCCATTTATGAGATTTCACTGTGTTTTTTGTTGTTGTTTATTGTTTTACTATTAGCAGGAATATTTTTCTTTTAGTTATTGCTTTGATTTGCTTGAGTCGAGGTTTAGTTAAATACAGTCTTTCCACCATGTAGAGGTATGATAAAACATGCGTACACTTTATCCTTCCTAAATTCCAATTTTGTGAGATTTTATGGGATTTTTTTTGTTGTTGTTGTTGTAATATAGTTTTTATTTTCATCACTTGTTTAATCAGTAAAATCATAAATTTTTAATTCTACAAATATTTTCTATGAGTCTTACAAGATGGATGTAAGGAAATAGGTTCTTATTTCTACCTTTATAAGGATAGAGAAATAGCTTTCGACAGATTCTTGACTCATGTCAAATATATTTATGTGTCGATTTATTTAAATCGGTATTTATGATGATTTTTTAACCCCCCCTTTTTTTTTTTCAGAAAATGGAATGATTTTAGGTCAAGTTGTTAATGTTTGTCAAAGACTAGTACTTGGAATTGAGTGTCCTGTGGAATCACAATCAAGAATATGCCTAACAGAGTGCACCAAAATATCCAGAGGCCATAACCCTTATGATCATTATTGTTTACAAGGGAATGATTCAACTTATTGCTATTGTGAATGGATAGCAGATTTTTGCGATTAAAGGGGTCGTTTGGCAGGAGGCATTAAATGATCGTTTCGTAGAATATAATTGGTGTTTCTTCAACCAATACTAGGAATAGTTTTTGAAAATGTAGTCGTGTTTATGCTATTTTCATTTTGCTAATAAGAGATACTATACTACATATTACTTGTTCTTTGTCAAATTTTGATTTGATACACCTATTAAAAGATATTGATTGGTATGATGAATTTATCATTTTATTTCTAGAATTGATAGGGTTCCAAACATATTTATTCGCTATATTTTTTAAGAACATTAAATCTATATTAATAAATTAAGGATATAAATAGAAAAAAAATTATCTTTAAAAATATTTGAAAAATAAACATGGATAGAGAGAGTAATAATTATTTGAATCTTTTTGCTCCGTTATGATTTTTTTCAGTATAAATAGACCAAAAGAGGGAACAAAAAAATAGAAATAAGAATCATACTCTCTTTGTACGACACTATTTTCTTTTTGATTTCTGTTATAAAAAGAATAATTTTAAATCACAAATTTCAAAAGTCATAAGATGTAGCACCTTATGTAATATTCAGGTTGGAAATAGAAGTCTTCTCCATTCCATTTAATTTGACAAAAAAAATCATGACAATTTCTGAGAAAATCACACAAAATCTCTTGAAAGATGAACGCATAAAATAATTATTCAACATATGCTCAGACAATTAAAAGGAGACTATTCCTTTCGTTGGGACTTTCTGATAAGCAACAATAAAATACTAATAATAAAACATTGACCAATATTTTAAGATGTATTTTTTCATCATATTAATATGAGAAAGATTGCAACTTATAGTATTTTTTGTATAGTTTTCAATTATCTAAATTGTAGATATTAAATGTTAAATTTAGCAATTTTAATTTAGTTTTGAAGTTTTATCAAATTGACCTCGAAAAGTAACAAATATAACATTAAAGGGTGAAAAATTAGATTTTATGCATCTATTTTTATCTATAACAGTCAAATACTGTTTAGTTAATTATTTTTATAAATATCTCAAAATCAACAATACTGTTAAAAAAAATTTGACTGTATACATAGATTTTAAAAATATCAAAGCTATTTCTAATCAAAACAAAAGATATAACCTATCAATTTTTGACCCTGTGAATGGATTGATTTTGAATTTTTAATTGGAAAAGATAAGTAATAGTAGGACTACCATTTTATTTATGGCTTCTTTTTTATTGTCTATACGTATACATGTATCCCTTTTTGTTACTTCTTCAACTAAAATTTCCCCTTTCGAAAAGATTATTTCAAATTAATCGAACTTCAATATATATGATTAAGAAAACGAAGAACTCGGAAAAGAGAAAGATTATAATAGTGGGACATTTGAATTGGGCGCGCAAAAGCGAGGGAAAAGAGAGATATATAGAGAGTAACAAACCAAAGACAGCTATAGCTGTTCTGTTTCTGTCAATCACCATAACCGTCTCTCAAGAAAGAAAGAGAGCTCTGTTCTCCATGGCTCCCAAGAGAAGGGTAAAGAAGGAGACAGCCGCCATTACTACTCGAACTTCTCCTCGCTTTGCTAAACCCAAATCGGATTCTGATTCTGATACTCAACCACCACCCGTCAATGTCTCTTCTGGCAGAGGCAAAGCAAAATTGGATTCTGATCCTAAGCCGTCCAAGTCTAAGAAGGAGAAAGGAAACACTTCTGGTGGTGGTGGTGGTGGTGGAGAAGGTTCTTCGATGGGTTCCAAGAAGAAGGCAGATACAGAGTCTCCCGTCATTGGGTCTAATGTGCCCACTGATGGTGGCGGCGGAGAATCTTCTTCTGTGGCTTCTAAGGGAAAGGCAAATGTGGAGTTCGCCGCCGCTGTTACTCGAAGCTCTACTCGACAACGCGGCAAAGATAAAGTGGATTCTAATGTGCCTCCTGATTCTTCTTCCGCGACCCCCACCCCCACTAGAATTTCCCATCGCCGTGGCAAAGGAATCGCTCAAAATCCCAAAACACCACCAAAGAAAATGGCAAATGTGGAGTCCAGTAGGGAAGGCAACCGGAAAGTGGGGTCAGAATTGCCTTCTGCAGATACTCCTTCATCTGAAGCAGCCAAGAGAAGGGCAAATAGGGAGCCCGCCTCCACTTCCGGCAGAGTTAACCCAGTAGAAGGTAATTCCGCACGCCTGTTCAAGCCAGTGAAATTAAGCGCCAGTGAGGTCAATGCCGCTCTTGCTCAGGCGCGGGCCAAGGAAAGGACAGATGAGGTCGCTTCCGGTGCCAATCCCAAATCACGCAAATCCAGAGCGTCCACTTCCGGTTCGACTGGCCGGGGCAAAGCCAAAATTGATTCTGAACGGACTCTAACTGCTGACCCACAACCTCCAAAATACAAGAAGGCTAAACCCAGAGCGTCCACTTCCGGTTCGACTGGCCGGGGCAGAGCCGAAATTGATTCTGAAGAGACTCCATCTGCTGACCCACAACCTCCAAAATCCAAGAAGGCTAAATCCAGAGCGTCCAATTCCCGTTCGACTTGCCGGGGCAGAGCCGAAATTGATTCTGAAGAGACTCCATCTGCTGACCCACAACCTCCAAAATCCAGGAAGGCTAAACCCACTGCGGCCACTTCCGTCACGACTCGCCGGGGCAAAGCGAAAGTGGATTCTGACCCAACCCCACCGGCTGACCCAGAACCACCAAAATCCAAGAAGGGTAAAGGCACAGCGTCCACTTCCAACCGGGGCAAAGCCAAAGTGGGTTCTGACCCGACTCCACCAAAACGGACTACTAGGGGGAATCCTGCAGTTTCAGCAACGCCCAGGAGAAAGAGAACTGTGGAGCCTTCCACCAGAGTGCTTCGGAGTGCAACGAAGAAGTGAAGGTCATTTTCTGGGAAATGACTCAATTGAATCATTCATTAGTTTTGGCTTCATCATGGAATTTTTTGTTCATGGATAGTGGCGACTGAGAAATGCTTTGATTTCATCAGCTTTGCAAATAGGTTCTATAGCCATTCTTTTGTCTTCTGTTCTAGCAACAGTAAAATGCATATTCAGTGATCACCAGCTTATACATATCGGAATCACAGAAATAGTATATGAAAAAAGGAATGAAAGTTTAGATTTGATTCAATTTCATGTTCAGATTTTTGACTCTGTCTAAAATCATTTTCATTGATGCCGAAACTTAAAACAAATAAGACTCTTCCTCATTGATTAAAGTTCAAAGTGAATGTGACTTACATTAATCATTTGTTACACGTTTTCTAAGTGCTTATCCAACAAATACATGATGGTATTTTTGCTATACATTTAGTCACTACACTTAGCTTCTATGTGTTGTTTTCTCTGTTCTCATTTATGTGACATTTTTCAAATTTTGAGATTTGAATAGGTTTATCTTTTATTATGAAATTCTTAAATACTTTAATAAATTGTCAATTATTGTGATTTATAATCATATAGTTTACAAATATATAAATTTTATTTTGAAAGATTTAAAGATTCAATGTGCAAATTTTCAATCAAACTTAAATTGTTTGACTCTAGAAAAATAAAAAATACCACATAAATTAAGATAAAGAGAGTAGGACATATTGAGAACTTGATCCAAAAAAATTAAGGTAATGTTCCGTGACTTCGTACATGTTTTGTCGTTTCACTTGAGTTTATAATAGAGATTCATGAGGATAAATAGAAGTTAATTAATTCGATAGAAATCGGTAGTTCTTTTATGTAAAATTTTTATTTTTATTTTGAAAATTTATTTAATAAGTATTTTTTTTAATTCATTTAGAAATTTCAAGCTTGTGTGTAAATGTACAAGTAAGGAATAATATCGTTCACTTAACTCACTAGATAGGTAGGGGTGTAAAATTAAAAAATCGATAAATCACACTAAATCAATAATTTTATGAAAAAAAATTAATTAATGATTTAATTTAACTTGATTTGATTTTAAAAAATGATCATAATTAATTTAATTTAATTTTTACTTAAAAAATTATCAAATCAAATCGAATCGAATCGAATCAAATCAGCATTACATGCATACAATTTTAAAAATATTTTATATAAAAAAATAAAAAATAATTATAAAAATATGCCCTCGAATTTGGCTTCACAATACTAACCTCCCTTATGGTATGATACTACCATTACCTTCCTTATTTTGATTTATTTATAAAAAAAATTCTTTTGGTTTTGTTATTATTGTTCCTTTTCCTCTCTTTATTGTTCCACCAACTCCCTTAACCATATGAGCAATTTAATTTCTATAGTTAAACATTCTAACATGAATCGAGGTGATTCGCGTAAATATAATCACACTTTTTCTTATCTTCATCTCAATCATATTTTTTTCTTAATAATGCTACTGAGGACATGATATTAACCATACCCCTCATTTATATTTTTTGTAGTGGCCATTTTGCTGCCGTCTATAAGTAGGTGTTGAATATCTGATCGCTCAATTTATAGCAATTAATTATCAAAATTATTTATTTATTTTTAAAATTATTGAACTTTGTCTAGTTTGTTATTTTAAAATATAACTTTTGATATCTAGGTAAGCGTAAATGAAAAAGAAAATAAATATAAAAATTATTTATAGTATGTTCCTTGCGGCCATTTCAGTTATTTAAAAAAAATAATTAAAATTTAGATCTCTAGTGATACACTGATACTCTACCTGGAGTATAACTACCAAGAAGTGGTGACAGTTATTAACAGAATTATATATACAACAACAACAACATACCCAGTGAAATCCCACAAGTGGGGTCTGGAGAGGGTAAGATGTACGCAGACCTTACCACTACCACACAGGTAGTAATGAATTTGGATAACATTAGTCTCTTTCGTAATACTATATTGTGGTAATAATCTTTTCGTTTTAATTTGTTGCTCTAATTTTAATTTGATAGAGTTTAATTAAAAAAATAAAAAATTCAAATATGGTGCTTTCAAATTAAAAACATGTAAGGTACATAAATTGATTAATAAAATCAAATAACAAATATTTCTTTTATTAAATTTCAACATAATATGTTTAAGATAACAAAATAAAAAGGAATTCTGATGCATGCATGTATGTGACATATCTTTGTAATGTTTCTTATATGATCGGAGAAAAATAAAAAGAGAAAAAAATAAAACATAAGAAAAATCAAAGTAAAAAAACTGATAAGAAGTTTACTTTATATATATATATATATTCAATTCAAAGCATTAATAAGTGCCACTGGCCTAGGACGACCAGTGGCACTTTTGTAAATATGGCCTGTGGCGGGGGCTATTCGGAAAGGGCCGTTGCAATGGCATTCGCATAAATAGTTTGTATTTTGGGCCCATTAAGTTCTGCTTTATTTCTTTCCTTTAAACGGGATTGCTGTGTCTGATTTTCCTCTTTATGCTTCCTTCTTGGTCTCTCAGAGAAGACGCGAACTGAGCCATTGTTGACGCTTCGGAGTTTTCTCAGTTAGGTATGGCTTCTTTCTTACGCTGAATTTGTTGCTTCGTTGCGCATTGCGTCGCCTCTTGGAGGCAATTTCCTTTCCTGTTCGCGGTTCTTGCGACGGAATTCGCGGTGCTTAGTCCATTTTAAGCGAAGATCTTTGCATGCATGTCCAAGTTTTCTCTGTGTCCGTGGTTCGACTATTCCTTTCTGTTTTTGGGGTTTCTGTTACTGAATTCCGACTTTGAGATTTTGGGAAAGCCTTAAAATGCGGTGCTTGTTCCCTCCCGCCGGCCGATTTTAACATGCATGTTTACAATTCCGCCATGGGTCTTTGTATTTTCGGCTGGTCTGCCCTGAATTCTGGGTTGAGGGCTTTCTTAAGGATTTAATAGGTGTTAATTTTTGGAACCTGCGCAAAAAATTAAGTATGTGTGTTGGATTTCCGAGCCTATGTTGTTCATTTCTCGCTTATTTCGATTTCTCTCTTGTTAGTGTGTAGTTTATTTCCTTCTGCAGCTGATATCTTAGCTGCCATATTTTCGGGCTGACTTGAGGTTTGCCTCTGTGCGTGTTGCATTTTGCTTTCTCAGTGTGTGCCTTTGGTTTGCCTGTACCACTGACTCAACTTATGTGTGTTTGTTGATCTTTTTCTGCCGTTAATATTTTGTGGCTTTTGCGCCTGTTACTTGCTGGAAATCCAATATCCAATATTTATAACTGAACATGAGAGAATTTAGTTTTATTGAGTTTATATTTTGAATCCTATTATCCTTGTTCTGATCTAATTTGTTTTAATTTTTTGCAATGAAGTTTAAAGGTTTCTCCCATAAAACAAACATACTCGACTTTCGTATGCTTGTCTAATACCTATTTTCGTGATTTTCTTTGGCAGCAACAAAAAAGAAGAATTTTCCACAAATGCAGCATGTGGAATTGAAGAAATAAGAAAACAATGCAGCGAAACATATTATCAAACACCTTGCATGCGGAATTAAACTTCAAAATTGATCGCAAACAGGATCTATAAGAACCTTGAAGCCGGAGGTTCTTCCTTTCCTCCACTCATACCAGTAGTAGTTGCATTTTTCTATGCTTCAGTTATCACATTAATTTGTTATTATAATAACTCCTTCTTGAATTTTTCGAAAACAAACTTCTCTATCTCCTCGAGGTAGTGTAAAGTATGCATGAACTCTACCCTACTGAGACCCCGCTTATGGGACTACACTGGTTTTGTAGTTGTAGGCTCTTACTTTTGGATATTAACCAACCTTTTGTTAATTGCAAGTGGATGTTGGTGCATGTATCTGTGTATATGTGTGAAATTTTATATTGATGTTAGTGTCCCTTTTTAAAAATATATAAATAAATTGTGGGTTCTTGTGTACTTGGTCCTGTTATTGAATCTTAACAAGTTGTCATGTGCATATATGGTTTGATTGATCAGGTTTCTGCTTCTACATTAAGCAGCATTGGTGCTGAAAACAATATTAGGTGTATTGGATGCAATGTTGAAGAAAGTAATATCATGGTTGTTGATTTTATCGATGGTTGCTTCCTTATAGGTTGTTGATGGCTATATTGACTGTAATTGTGATGATATTGATGCATTTTGGAGCATGGATACAATTTTATTTGTCCAAACAGCCGATGATCTCGGTATAGCAGTGGCCTATTTTTCCATCCCAATTGAGATCATGTACTTCGTTAGCTGTTCTAGCTTTCCGTTCCAATGGGTGCTCTTTCAATTCGGAGCATTCATTGTACTCTGTCGGTTAACGCATTTTCTCACCTTCTTGACTCAGTTTGGCCAGCTCACACTTCACATTGTGCTTGCCCTTACTGTTTGCAAACTACTCACTGCATTAGTCTCGATACTCACTGCTATATCACTTATGAATCTCATCCCGTTGCTGCTTAAAGCCAAGACAAGGGAATTTATGCTGAAAAAAAAAAGAATCGGGATCTTCATCGAGAAGTTGGAAAAATAAAGCAAAAAGAGGAAGCTGGAATGCAAACATATAGTCTGGATAAGTAGGACTACGTGGGTGCGTTTATATCTGGAAAATTGAAAATCCCATCTTCAATGTCATCATCAGGTTTACTTTTCGCTGCCAATGAGCCTCTTCCAAAGAGGCGACACTAAACAATTGATTTTTCACTTTACCGCAAATCCTTTTTTAATTTCTTTGTTCAGATATTTGTCATTCAAGCTAATAATTATTAGCTTTGGACTAAATATACATATGCGTATTTCGTCTTTGTGCAGTTTTGGGAAATGGCTTATCAACAGCATGTATTGTCAACATGGGAGCTCAAGTGACATCTGTTATCTGTGTTGAGGTATGGTGACTTTATTTCTACCTTCTATATGGTTGGGAAGCTACAGTTAAGCCCCTTTTCTGCACAGCTTTATTTATGGCACTCCAGTATTAGAAACGGGATCGAGGGTAAGGATTCTACGTAACTTTGATACCGGCTTACTATACGGGTTTTTCCTTGTGTGTTTGCGAAGTGGGTGGTGGTTATAAGTGGGCATAAATCATAATAACATTCCAAAAGTACTTCATGTTACTAAGGCGTCAAAGGCTCACAGTAATGGTAACACTCCTCTTTGTTTCTTTAATAAATTTTCCAAAGTGTGGTTGCAACCTGCTAAGAGAAGCCATGCATCATGATTAGTACATCCTTACCATCATTGCTATTGATGCACACCCAGGTATAGCAAAATTCTCATTACCCATAGTCTCAATACTAGGTTACGATTAAAAAGAAAAATGGGATTCTGCGAGTGTTATTCTATCATTGCCACGATATCTTCAACTGAAATCATTACTTCACTGTGATTGCTGCTTCTGCCTGAATCCTGTCACCTGAGCAACAATATCAGGGCAAACACCTGTTGTCTCTTTGTCTCCCAAATGCTCTGCCAATGCCTCGAAGAAAAGGCCCTTGCGCCTTCCCAAGGTCAGACGTGGCGTTGGAAGCAAGGGACAGAAGATTCAAAATCTTACTAATCACTTTAAAGTGAATGTAAACAACGTGGATGGACACTTCTTTCACTACAATGTCTGTTTGTGGACCTCCCTACACTTAGGCGTTTTCTTTTCTTA
Organism: Solanum rostratum; assembly: GCA_029948455.1. Taxonomy (NCBI): domain Eukaryota; kingdom Viridiplantae; phylum Streptophyta; class Magnoliopsida; order Solanales; family Solanaceae; genus Solanum; species Solanum rostratum. Next base: position 6,517,416 of record CM057051.1, read on the forward strand.
GTTCTTTATATTTATAATTCCTTGCCTTTTGACTCTTACCCTTTTACAGGTGGCCCTATGTTATGCAGATGGTCGACCAGCCGATGCAAAGGGAATTGGAAGGAAGGTCTTGGACAGAGTGCATGAGATTTATGACACAGAATTAGCTGGAAAGGAATTTTCCTATGATGGTGAAAAAAGCTTGTTTACTATTGGAGCATTCCCGCGGAATAAACTGGAGTTTGCTGTTGTCCTGGGTTGCCTCAGACAAAAGCCAGCTAATTAGGTAGAGATAAGCATAAGAGCGATCTGATTATCTAAAAAGGTTGGATGCAGTTTGACTCTTGAGAAGTGAAACGTATAACGTGACAGGTAAAAGTAAACAGAGGGAGCATCATCTGTGGAACCTGCGACTTTTTTAATCCGTTTATGGTTATACCCACATGATTAAACTTCAAACTGGTAAAATGCAGGTATTATTTGATTTTATTGCCACGGCACTTGCATAATTTGTAGCTACAGAAGGTGATATTCTCATCTTCCACCCGGTAGACAAAGGGAGTTAGGCTTTACCTTCTCTTTCCCAGTGAAACAGTTGTCAATTGCATCAGGAACACTTATAAGATGGACGAAGGGCTTCTCCATAGAAGATGTGGTTAGTCATACAAAGCTTCTGTTTTTCTCTTCTGGTTGATCATGCCAACAATGAACCGTAGATTTAGTCCATTCATTTCAATGTACGGTTTTGCAGTGATGATGATTTAATGCATACAACTTTGTACATGCAAAGTTGATGATTATTCCATCTATCTCGCTCGGAATCTTCAAAAATGTTGTTGGGTGCATGTCGTATCCTTTAAAATTAGTACATTTTGAAGAACCCGACACAAGTGTGACAACCTTATTCGAGAGCCCAAGCAACATATATTTTATTGCTTTTTCACGGAGTTGATTTAAAATATGTTATGGAATATCCTCTTCCAATGTTATGTTGTATTTCAATGATGAACTATTCCTCATAGAATCTAACATGGTCGGCATTGATGAGGATTTGATGAATACGACTTTTTATATGCAAAGTTGATCATTGTTTCGTTGCTTTTTCACCGACTTGATTTAAACTACGTTATAATAATTTCTTTTCCAACATTCTGGTACTTCAATTCTGAACTACTCATGGAATCTAACATAGGTTGGCCAAGATGTGGTTGGAGAATTAACAAAAGCAATGGAAAAGGTCGGCCTTGACGTGCGTGTGGCTGCTTTAGTAAGTTTACTCCCAATAAAATTCTGTATAATGAAAGTGAGCTGATGATGTTCATGTACTCCCTCCATTTCAGTTTCTGCGTCTTACTTTCTTTTTTAGTCCGTTTCAAACAGAATGTCTCTTTCCTTTTTCTAACAACTCTTTAATTTTAAGCTAATTAGGACATTCTATATATCTTTGATTTAAGATCAGAAGATTCAAAATTATTCTTAACTTTCGTAAACAGGATGTCAAGTCAACCATACAAATAAATTGAAGCGGAGGGAGTCTAAAGTTTTTGTATGGCCGATCTTTCTGTTTTTTAATCTTAAGCAATTCCTGAACCTGAATTTCTTAGTTGACTTGGTTGTCCAGGTCAATGATACTGTTGGAACGTTAGCAGGAGGTTGGTACAATAATCCTGATGTCATTGCTGCAGTGATATTGGGTACTGGAACCAACGCAGCATATGTTGAGCGGGCACATGCGATTCCCAAATGGCATGGTCTGTTGCCCAAATCGGGAGAGATGGTAGATGCTTGTGACATTTCATAAGGGAGAGGGTGGGGAAACTATAATGACCCACTCTTTAAGATTAACTGGATTCATATGTTCTTTTACATAGCATGAAAGTACATTTACGTGTTGTAGCCGCTTCTCACCCATACCTTTCCTGTGCTTGGAACATTTGTGACAACTCTGGTCTGCCTGTTAGGAGGCAATGGCGTTAGCTGCAATGTTGTGTGGTCTTCTCAGTCATGAACAGTAGTACATACGAACAATCTTTTTTAGTTGTGGATCTGTACATATGGTTTCGTATGAAGTATAGTATTACAGGTGAGTCCCCACTCTACGTAACACAATACATTAATTCTTTTCACTCTGTCTAGACATAGTTTTAAGATTATTCATTCTCCGAGTAACGGTATTGAAACAACGATTTAGGAAAAAGAAGAAAAAGTTCCTTTTAACATTTTAGATTTCTCTCTGCCCTTCTTTGTCCGTTCACTGCTGCGTCTGTCTGAGCCTGCAATAAGAACAACTCCGTAGCAATATCTGGCAGATTTAGCCATTTGGGGAGATCTAAAGATGTAGTGCCTGCTCTACTGTGTTGTTGTTGTAGATGATTGTTATATTTTATGAGCTTGCAATTCAAAGATTAGGCTCTTCATACTGAATAAACTGATGGGAGACTCTTCCTTCATTCAGGTTATGCACTCAATACCTCCAGGTGGTGCTTGAAAGCCTCTGCCTTGTGTTATTACTGAAGAAAGGAAAATTAAGTAACAGGTGCATATTCTATTACTCAATTACACAGAAAAATTCTGCGCTTCCTAATGTTTCTAAGTTTTTCCTTCAAAACGACCAAACTCGGCGTCACTAGACTGCTGTTAATTTGGGCATTCTCTTCCTGCACATCAGCTTACTATCCTGAGGCATGCACTTAAACCACACCCACAATACTTCTTTGTGCTTGTGGTAACCTCTTTGCTGTCATGCTCATCCACAGGTACAAAGTACGCGCACTTGGAATCTAAGGCCGGCAAAAATGCAGGCACGGGATAAACGCGGGACGCAGCAGCCCTCCAACATGCAACCTGTGCCATCTCCAGAACACAGCTCCTACCTACATTGCCCATAACTTCCCGGAATACTGTACTGTCATATTCGAAGGAAGCCTTACTAATACTAATATATCTAATGTTCGCTTGTGTGCTTTATTCCTCCCCCTGTTGACTCCCACCCCCAAGCCTGATTAGACACGTACCCTACCATCAACCCCCCGCCCGTGCTTCGCACGGGCACCGGCCTCTAGTATATATATAAGAGGTAAGGTGCGCGGTGACTCGCACCTTATCTCAACTTTTGACTGCCGCCTTTTCCATTTTCCGTGTCAAACAATAATTGTTAAGTGCAGGAGGTACGTCTTTACTGTATTAGTATAAAAAACTAATTACCAATTTGAAATTTTCTAATAAATTTGTTGCCTTTATTTTTGCTCCAAACTCAACTTTGAATATCGTGGAAAGTGAGTTAGATCTTCCGCAAACAACGTCAAATTCTTCATTGCTATGACGCCTTACTAGCTTCTTGTAGTACATGAGAAAAACGGAATATTGGTATGCTTTGATCTGAACACGGACTTGATAATCTTCTCAAAAGACAGAAAATTTCGAGCTTTTTTTGACATAAGAAAAGATTAAGAATATTGCGATGATGATGAAGAAGAAGAAATTAGAACAACGTAATTGTTATTGGATAGATGTGGCATCGACATAGTTCCCGAAGCTATCGCCTTATCAAGTTGTCGCTCAAATGACTTCAACTTGAACGAATCGTAGAGTGAGCTTTCGCAATCCCATAATAGACTTTCTCAACACAACTATTTGATGATAATTGTGTTTTTCAAACCCGAAATTTGTTAAATTTAAGTTTTTTTCCACATTGTAGTTGCGTAGAGCCAGGAATATCACAAAGAGGGCTCAAAATCTAAAAAAGTAATCATATGAACTAGTCAAAGGGGGTTTGACATCTGTTAACACCTAATTTTTGATTAAACTTAGCTTATTTATTTTTTAATATTTAAATATTTAGTTTTGAGTCTAAATTAGATATTTTTATCTTATTTAGAATAATTTGAAAACAACAAAAATAGAGTCATATTTTAATGTTAGTTTTGTTCTAAAAAAGAGAAAATTTATAAAATATATGTTTTTTTAATTCTGATTCTAATAAACAATCTAGTATTGTTATTACTTTCTTAATTATATTTTAGTTTTAACTAGTTAAAACGTTCTATATCTTATTAATTTTAAATAGTTTTGTAATATATATTTTTTTTCGCTTTTTCTTTTGTTTCTCTTCTTTCAAAATAAAAACAAGACAAAAGAAAATAAATAATCCTAAAACTACCCATTAATTCTAACTCCTCCCCCACTCACTTAAACTACCCCCACAATACTCCCACAAAAAACTCCTTACTCCCTCATATTTTAAGGAGAAACACACGACAACACAAAAGAAAAAAAAAATTCATCCATCTTCTTTTCTTTCTTCACATGCATTTTTTCTTCACACATCTTATCACATTTAGGAAAAACCCAGCAAAAAATTTGCACAAGAAACATACAGAAAAAAACCCTAAAAAAAATAATTAGAGAAAAACAAAAGTTGAGTTCAAGATTTGCTTTCGAGATTTCGGATTTGTGGTCCTAGATGTGGTCTTTTCTTCTTGTGAATTAATTTTCACAAAAGGTATCCCCTGAATTTCATCATATGACTTTATTTCATGATTATATAATACTTGATTCAAATATTACGAAGTTATTCAAATTCTATGCATGTTTAACTTTTATGTTATGATATTGAAATATGTTTAAACTTTTTATACTGTTACATTTAAAATAACATTTGGTATAACATGTGGTTATATGTTACATGCTTAAACATTTAATTTTTTTTTAAACTTATTCTTGATTAAAATCCAAAAAATATCCATGTTCTAAGAGATATAATTAATTGACATTTAAATGAAGTTTAATTATAATGAATTAAATTTATTTTTTTTTCTAGAAAATAAAAATGAAACCAGAAATAAAATATTAAATAAATAATTTTTTTTGGATCTTGTATTTAGGAGTATGATTAGGTGGATAAAAAATGATAGGCAAATATTAGGACTCAAACTTTATTAAATAAACTTTCTTTTGAAAACTATAAAGTGAAAAATAATAATTAGTGGCAAGGTTGGAAAGCGCTGCTACCAACACACCACACTAATAAAATAAGCAATTTCAGACGAGTTCAAAATAAATTAAAGATGGCGGATAAACGGCCTTTTTGAAAACATATAAATACAATATATTCAAAATAAACTAAGCCATAAACTAGTCAATAAAGCGACCGTGCTAGAACCACGGGACTCGAGGGGTGCATAACACCTTCCTCTCGGTCAACAGAATTCCTTACCCGATCTTTGTTTCGCAGACCAAAAAATAAAGAGTCATTTCCTTTTGATTAGGGATAAAAAATTAGGTGACTTGGAACACAAAAACTCAATTCCAAGTGGCGATTCTGAATAAATAAAATAATCCCTTTTCAAAATGTCACTTTAATTGAAAAAACTCTATTGTTCAAAACCCACGCGGGGGAAAATAGGGGTGTGACAACATCTACGATATACATACTAAAATTTCTTTTAATCATGTATAACTAGTATAATTTTTCATCGAAGGGGATTCAAATAAACCTCCTGACAAAATGTAGCTCTGCCCTTGATGCGAGGATTATTCTTATTTATTCATTTATTTAAGTAATGCATGGGAAGTAATAAAAAAGAGGAAGTTTCCTATGTTTTGTGTAATTGATATTTATATATTCGTCGCGTAATCTATTGACCAAAATCGACCAGCTCGGGGTTGGGTAATTAATAATTCATGTATTTTTTTAATTGATAAAGCAAATGCCACATGTTGATTTATAAGGTAAATTAAATACTACGATTCGGTCGGTTATTTTTAAAATCTATGTGATGCAATTTGGTTAATTTACAATATTACTTTTTGTAAAAGTGTCATGTATCATGGGTAAATATTAAAATTCGATCGATACATACATAATTCCGTAGGATTTTGATGAAAACTAGAAAAATTTTCAGTATTTCAGTGAGAATCTAATTCTCATATGTAATTTTTCTATGAACTGATTTTGGAAAAAAAAATACACATTCTATGACATAAAATTTTCGCTGATTCGCGGTTAAAAAACTTCTGTTTTTAATTGTATGTTGTTTGAGAAAAAAAAAAGTGAGATGTTGCACCAACCATCAAATGATTTATGTTAAACTATCCTGTTATATAATTTAATGATGATTAAAACTAAACTAACATTTCTCACAAATGCTAATTGAAAAAAGCAGCCATGAAAGATCTAACTGCCAAATCTTCATGGACACACATATTACTTTAATGTTTTATGATACTCCCCTCCCATTATATGTGAACATGATATATAATTGATTTGACATATTATTTGAGCCAACAATTAATTAGTCTATTAAATATAACTTCTTGCAATTAATTCACTAATACTAAAGAAGGAACATAAGCCAAAGAGTCCTCATAAATGATGATTCAAACAAGATTTGACATTTTTGAATCAGGAAATATCCGGTTTCCATTTGGGCCTCACAATCACTAGCCAATATGCTTTTCTTAATTCATGGTTCGAAATTCTAGTGTCACCTAGAGGAACCATGCCAAAACAGTTCTATTTACTAGCAACAACATAATGGAGATAATCACTCTATATAAATTAATCTGGATCTAATTCAAATCCCTTAGCACTTACGGTTACATAAGAAAGAATCGATTCTTTCTAATGGATAGATCCGACCATAACTGAAATATGGAAGATCAAATGACTTAACAGTTCCCTCACTGGGATTCATCCGGTTGAAGTAAGAAGATTCAGATCATCAGAACTACTTCAATATATCTTTTCTCATTTGATTTGGCGTCGAGTCTGAATTGATTTGAAACAATTATTAATCTATGGTTACAGTTTGAAGTTTGAGTAACTGGAAACCGTTTCAAGTTGATCGAAAATTGGTTGATTTGACTAATAATTAGCTGAAAATTCCTAAAACACCTAACAGTTGACTGTTACCAATATGTGTTTGTAAGCCTCTGAATTCCCAAAGTTGGAGAGCTTTCGACCGGTTTTGTACCTATACTCCATTCCTAGTTAAAAGAACCTATTCGATAACAGGGTCCAATATTCAATTTGAGGAGAAAGTGGTACCGTACTGGCTTGAAAGCGGCTTTTCTTACTCCCTAGCTGACTATAGGCATGACTACAGAAGAGAAGGAATTCCTACCAGACCTGAGAGTAGGGGTGGGCATAATTCGGTTCAAATCGAAAAAACGACCGAACTAATTTTTTTTTTAATTTTGGTTTCGGTTTTTCGGTTAATTCGGTCGGTTTCGGTTTGAAATTTTAAAAAATTAATAATTCGGTTCGGTTTTCGATTTTAAAATATATTTTTTCGGTTAACCGAAAAACCGAATTAATTTATACCATTATAATATAAATTATAATTTATATACAAATTATCTTTTATGGCCCAAAGACCAAAGCCCCAAACCCAAACCATGGCCCAATCTCAAACCTTATTATCAAATCCATATATCAACCCAAAATTAAATGTCCAGCCCAAATTTAAAATCAGATTATTAATCCCAAATTCCCAATTCTCATGTGATTATTTTTATTTGAGTCTTTGACTATTTGAGATTTTGACTTTTTCATTTTCATTAATTATTTTACTAACTGAAAAAGAAATACACAATTACACAACTCTAAGTTTCCAACTCTCCAAGTTCCAACTCCAAGAGCTAGCAGCTAGGGTTCATCTTATTTTTCTAGAGTTGAAGTAGTATTTTCTTGTATGTAATCAATTAATTTTCAACGGAAAAAAAATAGTCAGAAATAATATTCAAACCGAAAAATTAAACCGAAATTACAAAAACCGAACTGAACCGAATTTATTTCAGTTCAGTTTCGGTTTATATTTTTCTTAAATCGAAAACCGAAAAACCAAACCGAATTAACCAAACCGAACCGAACCGACCGAACGCCCACCCCTGCCTGAGAGAGGTGATTCTCTAATAAAGGAAAGAAAAGAATTACTATTTATATCAAGAGAGAGGCTTGCTAACCTTCAGCCATAGTGACTAGTGACGAAAGAAGTTGCTTAGGGACCTACAGAGCTAGTGACCAAAACGGAGTCAATTCATATTAAAACCAGAAGAGGGAATTCAATGTCAATCGCCATCTCCTTGGCACACGTGACGGTTATCACCTCTACTACGTCCTCCTTAACGTCCCTTGTTATCTCGTGCGGAAGAATACACTTAGCAGTTGAAAACACAAGGTAAGGATGACTGTCAGTAGGCTAAGTGAGAGTACTAAAAATTCAATAGTTGTTTGGTTGGTGCAGTGCATATCAAGAACGATCCGAGACTATCAGATGTAAATAAGGAGATTGGAAGGCAATAAAGTATAATTTCATCACATTACCAGTCATTTTAACATACAAGCTTTTGTTTTAATATTTCAAATTGTATAAACAAGCCTATAACATATCACTTAAATTATAAACATGTAGACCACTTCATAGTTTCTATACTTAAGCAGTTGGATAAGAAGCCTCCATAGCAATTCCGCAGAGTCCTTCCTCAGTATCAACATTTCGTTGCATTCTAATGTAACCATTCTCACCCCAACTAGTTCCCCACGAGTTCTTGACTAACCAATACTTCGTCCCATCGCTAGTTTCACCATATCCAACTGCTGTAACACCATGATCTAACTCAGTTCCACATTTACCATTAAAAACACCGCTTGAATAGAACTGAAAATCTGATCCACTAGCATCAATTGCGACAGATACAGGTTGGTTAGCTACAGCCTTTAGTAGAGCAGATTCACTGTTAGCTGGAACATCTTCATAACCAGTAATCGTTGCAGCATGACTTGATTCCTTGCTGGTTTTGCAAGTGCCATCCGTTCCCTTGTATGGATAATTGGATTCAGTAGTAAGCCCATGATTCTTGATGATAAACTTAAATGCATCATCCATGAGACCTCCTTCACATCCCATATCGGAACTCGTGTCACAGTCCACGAGTTCCTGCTCGGATAAAGAAATCAACTTACCTGTTTTGATCTTGTTGATTCCTTCTGTGGCAGCAACAGCAGAAAATGCCCAGCAACATCCTACAATATTATAATAAGGTCGATTAGTCTTTAGTACATTGCAGATTCACTACTATAAATCGCTATTTTCACATTGAAATTTCCAAATGAAAAATGTTTAGCGGCTATCCCCACAAGTTAAAGGTCAAAGTTAAAATCTGAAGCCAAGTTAAGGATCCAATATATATGTATTACGTCTTTAACTTACCACACTGCCCTTGATCCTTAATTCCAGTAACAGCACCCTTTTTTCTCCAATCCATAGTAGCTGGAGCAGTTACATTTTCATATTTGAATGATGTGATTTTAGGGAATTTCTTTTGAGAAGGCACTCTATACCCATTCCGAGTGGCTCTGAATTCATCATTCGTCAAATCAGCAAATTCATTGATGTCCAACTTGTAAGGCTTGATTCCAGCCTTGTTGACGGAATCAATGTACTCAGTATTGTCCTTAAATATTTTGAATCTTTTTGCCTTCTCTACGTCATCTTTGTACACACGCCCAAAGCGTGCCATCCACTGCTCGTGTTTCTGGACCATTGAGGAGGCTTCATACAAGCCGCGAGATGTGGCTTGTGAAGCCTGCATTACCAAAACTAGTAGAGCAGCAAAAGCAAACTTCCAATTGAATTCCAAGGCCATTTTCTTTTTTCTTTTTTGGTACTTGAATGTTTCTAATGATACTGATATTTTAGTGTTTGAATGGTGGTGAGGAATGTTTGTAATGATACTGATATTTTAGTGTTTGAATGGTGGTGAGGAATGTAAGAAGGTATTATTTATACTAGTGAACATGTTCTGTAGATATGATGAATTCCGTAAACGCTGCTCTGTTCTCCTATGATCCTAATAAGCCTCTCATTTGTAACTTTGTGATATGTTTATTTTCTTCCCATTATCTTGGAATATATAGAAATGGAGTACTATGTTGTTTTATTTGCAAATCACAATAGCTTCTCTTTTGGCCCTTAGCTGTGACAGGGAAGAGAACAAAATTAGTTGAATAAATTTAGTGTTATGTTTATTATATTGTTTGTATATAATTAAATATTAAACTTTGTTAGAGGTGAAACATTGATTTTGACGAATGATACAAACTAGACTTTGTTGAACAAGTTGAGATCAAGGATTGATGAATGTTGTTTTTATACACTCAAACATGCTCTAATTTCTGCATCTGTGTTGGACATGCCTAATTATCCTTGCTTTTTGTAATTGAAACTAATGCGAGTGGAAAGAGAATTGGTATTATGTTAATGCAACAGTGTCATCCCATTGCTTATATCAGAAAGGCCTCGGCTTCAAAACATCAAGCCATGTTTGTGTATGACATGAAGTTATTGGCTCTTATATTTGCTGTTACAAAGTGATCTCGTTACTTGTTTGGGAGCACTTTGTTGTTAGAATTGATCAAAAAAAAAAGTTAAACCATTTATTAGATCGACAGATACACACTGGTTTTCAAGTTGCAGAAATTTCTAAACTCATGGCTTTTGATTTCTCCACTGAGTATAAAAAAGGGTTTAAGAACAAGGTTGTTGATGCCTTATCTAGAATGTCTGATGCTAAAATCCTGGATATATCCATTTTGTCTCCACATGATGTTAAAATTAAAGAGAGTTGGATACAAGATCCTAAGTTGCAAGAATTATTCCAAGATTGTAGATTCAACCTTTTAAGCACTATACTTGGTGTCATGAACAACTAAGATGGAAGGATAGGCTGGTGGTGGGCAATGATCGACAATTGAAAAGGAAGATCATGGAATTATGGCATAATACCCCTCAAGAAGGTCATTCAGGGATAGACGCTACTACTTGGAGATTGCAGTCACTATTTTATTGGAAGTCCCTTTTGCAGGATGTTAGATCTTTTCTACAGCAATGTGACATTTGCCAAGGTGTTTGCTTCAAACCATATAGTACCTTGTCTTATTTGTAAATATGGTCTTGATGGTCATCGAACCCAGGAGGAAAATTTTTGTACACTTCCTCTTGTAAGTACCCAATTAGGAAGGTGCTTTTCATATCCATCTGATACAATTTGAATTCCATGTGAGCAACGAAGGCAATTAACATCCTGATGGCATCTATCCTCGCTACTGGTTCAAAGGTTTCATCATACTCAATCCCTTCCTCTTGATTGTAGCCTTGAACTACCAATCTTGCTTTGTTTCTGATTACGACCCCTTGTTTATCCAACTTATTCTGGAATACCTACTTGGTGCCTTTGATGGTTTGATTTTGAGGGGGAGGAACCAGGTGCCACACTTTGCTGCGTTCAAATTGATTGAGCTCTTCTTGCATGGAAAGTATCCACTCATCATCCTATAAGGCTTCTTTGATGTTCTTGGGCTCAATTAAGGATATATAGGTTGAGAAGCCACATATGTTCCTGAGCTGGGATATGGTAACTATGCCAGAATCCAAAGGAGTCAGCAGATTATGCATTGAATAAGAAATTATGCTTCTAATTGTGGCCTTGATCATCAGTAGCAGTAGCACCCGCTGACTGTGATTAGGGTCCTGCTTTATCCAGTGGACTTTTCTTATCAACTTTTCAACATTTTTACACTCTTCCCCACTGGATGTCTGAGTTTGGTTAGGCAGTTGATGTTGAGGTGAACCAGGTTTATCACTATCAGTATCATCATCATCCGTTGTTCTGTCGTGGTGCATCATTCTAAGGTCTTTCACCCATTCCTGCAAAACTCCCAGCTATAGATTTGGCTTCATCAAATATACTTCTACCAACATGCAGACGAGCCGTAAATTAATGTACGAGTGGCAGAAGAGGTTTCGTGCCCTGAGAGTCAGAATATAAAGACTTTCTGAAGTTCATCAGAAGAAACCCCCTTTACAGGTCGTAAATCATTTTACGAGTCGTAAAGGGGTGTCGTAAAGGAGAAGTTCAATTTTCCAACAACAATGTACGAGACCCCGATTACGGCCGTGAACTTCAATACGGGTCGTAAAGTGTTGTCGTAGAGTGTGCTGGCCAGTTCTCCTAAGTTGTTTAGGATTTGAATTTTAATTATTATGAATAGGTCTTTTAGGTTATTTTTCATAAGTTCTCGCCAGTTCATGTAAGTTTAGCTTAGTTTTAGGTTAGTGCTTAGAGAACTCAACATTCTTAGAGAGAAAATTATGAGAGAGTCTTTGAAAACACTTGTGGTTTAATTCAATCTTCAAGCTTGTGATTTTCATTGACATTGGATTTGGTTGTTCTTAATTTTGTTGTATAAGTGTTTAATTATGTCTTCTAAATTCATAATATCTTCATCTACACAAAGCATGAGTAGCTAAATCCACAATCAGGGTTGTGGGAACCGTGAAGCACTAACAAAGTACAATCGGATAATTCACGATTCTTGGAAGGTGTATATGCATGTATTAATTAACTCTCTTCGTTTTGCATATTTTCTGATGGTGGCCAACATTATAACCCACCTAGTGTTACTGACTGGACCAAGGTAGTAATGAATAGGAAAAGAGATTAATTAACAAGATTCAGTTGATGTGTTCTCATCTAATCAACCAAACTGGACCAAGGGGAGGTTGTACTGGGACTTATAGGTAATGGTTAGTAATGCACACTATGGAGATTGGCCAAGTCGCATAGTGAAATTCACTTCTCACCTTTGACCAAAAGGCTTGGTGAACTTAAATTACTGTCCTGCATATTATACACTAGACAAGAATTATGTTATCTGGTGATATTGAGTTGGGAAATCATGGGGAACTCAATACACTAGTTGCTCTCCTTTATTGATCTTTCTCTCGTGATAGTTAGTTAGTTTATTTTTCTCATTGATTTTTGCAACCCCCTTCCCTCCCTTGGGGAATTCAGTTGATTAACTACTCTTGCATTTGGTGAATTTCTCTTGAGTATACGTATTCCCTTTGGGTTCGACCCTAACCTTGGTTAGATTCTATTTCTTGACTGTGATCGCTTTATCCTCTAAAAACGAGGTGTAACTTGGGTGACATCAAGAGGGTCTGCCCCCCCCCCCCCCCCACCCACAAAAAAAGCATTGTGTTACATTTTTTTGTATGTATAATAAGAGGTGTCAAGCTAAGAAGGAAGAAAGGTGAAAGAAAAAGAAAAAGAGTAGTGTAAGTTATGAGCTCTTGGGAACTGAGCCATGACAGTCATATCCACAAATATACCTTACATGCCTTTAGCCTACATTGCAACCAAATAAAAAACCTACGTGATTCTTTGAGTTAGATTCCAACTATGTTGATTTTACTCGTTAAGGGCAAGCCTATAGGAACTAGAAGCAACATGAGACATCTTTTGGGAGAGGGAGAGTTAATTTTGTACCCATTTCCAATCTCTTAGCTAGGTTGTTGTAGTGTGCACATGGGTAGTTCTTCTGGTGAGGGCACATGATTGTCCAAGGGTGTTAACTGGAGTAGCTATTAACAGAAATTCTGCTTGAGTCTACATTATATCATGAGTGCAAGGTGTGATGTGACACTGCTAAGAAGATTGAGAAATGCTTGACCTAGTTCAGAGAACTCATTCGTAGGATGTACCTTTTACATGTTGCCTAGGGGTCACATGCATATGTCTGGATTTGTCCGAGGACGGACAAAGCTCTAAGTGCGAGGTGGTGATCTTAGGCGTATTTATACGCCAAACTAGCTAAAATTACTCATATATAGAGCCTAGTCAGAGGATAAATCTATAGAGTTTAGGTGTCTTTAGTGTACTTCAGCATATTTTGCGGGTCAAGTGCGCTTATTGGTTGTGTTTTTGCAGGTTTTTGAACAGATTATGATCCAGAGTTTGGGGAGGAACACAACTGCAGAACTAAGTGAAGAAATCAATCAACTCAGCAAAGGTGCAAAAGTGCGCGTCGCGGACCTTGGGAAAAAGTTATGCAAGTTTAAATCTTGGAGAAAAAGGCGCGAAGCAGGAAAATGGCTAAAAGTCCACGTCTTGGACTTGTACAAAACATGAAAAATTGGCCCATTCAGCATAAATGCAGGAATACAGTAAAAGCAGTTCAGTCCGTGTCACGAACTTTGAAGAGGCAAGGGAAAAAGCGAGATACGGGATTTTTTAGTTATATTCAGTTTAGAACACAGGTTTATCTGGTTTTTACGGAGACCAAGGAGATACGACTGAGAACTTCATTCTAGGGTTACTTTGGTTTATTTTTACCTTTGATTTTCCATTGTTTAATGTTGATTAGCTTTTTGTTGATTTGTAAGACAATTATGAGTGGGTAATCTTCCCATATTCTGGGATTGTAGCCATAGACAATGTTCTAGTACTTGATTTATGCATGTTATGAAAGGGATTCCACTAGATTATTCCTATATTACTTTTATTTATACTTCATAGCCTGATCAACCATAGAGTAAATTAGTTGTTCATTCTGGATTCGAGAGACGTTGGAATGAATAGAACACAGCAATATAGGGAGCTTGTTCAACTAGGAAACTAGGTTGATTCGTGTATGGGAGACCCGTGACAACTACCTATATACCTAACTTGATTCAAATACAAGAAGATAACATTAAATCATCCTCATTGATCATGTCTATCCCCGCTCAACGATGTAGTTAGGTTGTCATAAAGGTAGGCTGATAGAGACGTGTAACCCTGCTTAGGTATTTTTAATTATGTGAATCAATAATCAGGAAATCACATAAATAATCAGGAAATCCAGACACAATTGCAAGTATTGAGTCTAGAATGTGTGTCAAAAAGGTTACAATCCCGAAATCGTACTTAATTTGATAATTCACTACAAACCAGCTAACCATAGTAGTTATAATCAGTTATTTCAATTTTCAACTCAACCTTTCATCATTTTCTACGAGAACACACTTAACGTAATAACTTCAGATTGATAATTGAACTCTAGTTTAAATCTCATGGGTTCGACATTCGGCTCCTAATAAGGCCCACTATATTACTTATTAAGACCACGTACACTTGCGTGCATTGGGGAGCAATACATATCTTGAATGCTTTCTTCTTCCAACATTCGAAATAGTTCATACTGCTTTTTCAACTTGTCGATCTTAGCCTTCTTTTCTTGACTGGGTCCTTCATGTGTTGTCTGCAAGGTGTCCTAGATTGCTTTTGCATCTGGACAAGCTAAAATTCTATTGTACTCGTCAGGGCCTATTCCACAGATCTTCTTGCCTTGACATTGTCTTGAATGGCTAGATTGTCATTTGTGTCCCATTCCATTTGTTCCTTGGGGACTCGAGTGTTTGGCTCAGTACCATTCTTCATAGGAATAGTAAGTCCATCAAGTATGACATTCCAGAGATCTGGACTTTCGCCAATGAGATAGTTCATCATTCTATTTTTCCACCAACTAAAGCAGCTATCGTTGAATAGTGGTGGCCTTGTCACTACTTAACTAGCTCTAGCTTCACACACTCACTTGATCAAGAATGATCAACACTAAAATTGCTGGAAGCAAACCCACTCCCTACACACAGATTTCTCAACAAAGTCCTCACTTACAATTATTGTCACTCAACAATGATTTTAAGGAGATCAGATCAGAATATCAAAGAAAACCTAACTCTAGATCTTCTTTGCTTGCTTACATGTTGATTGCCTTTGCTGCTAGTACGTATTCACTTCAAATGCAAAAGCTACTCTTCTAGGGTTTTGTATTTGCATTTTATACTGCCTCCTAGAAGAGTCCTGATAGAAGAATCCTTCGTGACTGGCACCTCTAGTTTGATCTCGTAAGAGTCTTGTTTCAACTCTTATAAGATCCTCCTTGATGAATGAGTCCATTCCCTTTACGTCTCTTTACATACTTTGCTTCACCCGGTGCTATGTTCTGAACCTGGTTTTGTTTATCATCATCAAAACTCTGAAGATTATGTGAAAGTCTAACAGATATGAACTAGCTTGAGTGCAATTGAAATCAAATTGGAATGTTCAATGGTTAGCACACTTTTCACTAGTTGTTAAGTTCAAATAAATCAGATAAATTCAAAAAGAAGAGGAGATAATAGTAGGGCTGCATATCAGTCAATTCGGTTCAGTTTTGAAATTTATCAGTTCGACTTATCAATTATCGATTTGTCGATATGCTAAACCGTTATAGAACCATTAAGATATTGACTTGATTGTTGGTTTACCAGTTATTGATTGTTACCGGTTCGTTTATCGGTTTAACCGTTAAGATTTGACAAAAAAAATCTTTATTGGAAATTACTTTGAAACAAGGTGACAAATCAAATGCACCATGCACATGAGTTGACAAATTGCATTTTGCTCAACAGCAAATACTATCATATTGTAGAATAACTGAGAGTTCGAGATAGTAAAACTAAAAGTATGAAACTATCAAGGACTTTATATATATCATAAAGTATAAGTATAATTGTTTAATTTCTTATTGGATTATCAATTAACCATTTAAGAAAAACCTAAAACCGTTAAGAACCACCGATAACCCAATAATTAAAAAAATTAAACTATCACCGAAATTGATAAAACCAATACCCGTGATAAACCAATACCTTTTTTCCGGTTCGGATAATCGGTTTCGATTCGATTTTGAAAAGCCATAGACAATAGAGATATACATTTGCATTGAACTAGTTTTCATATATCCTGCACTTGTGAAAAATAAATATAGAACATCTTGAGCTTTGTGTCTAGCCTATCTAAACTTTTGAGAGTACTTAAACCATATTGTGAAAGGGTTGCAATACCCTCATCACTTTCTTTTGTAAAATAGTGAGAGAATATGTAGACAATCTAAATCGTTGGTGGTGAACGATTAGAAAATTATCATTATAGTTGTTGGTGTTACTGTGTTTAAGACCATACTTATCTGATCGTGTGAAAATCACTCGTTGATTACAACAGAGAAAAATTAGTGTATAACAGTGAAATCCCTCGCGTGTCAAGGAGACTAGTAGGCCACTAGTTTGGGTCGAACCACGATAAATCCTTGTGTGTTTCTCTACGTTACTATCTTGGTTTGTTTAGTCTACTAAATGTAACTTCTTGCAATTAATTCATGAATACTAAAGTGGGAACATAAGCCAAAGAGTCCTGATACATGATGATTCAAACAAGATTCGACATTTTTAAATTAGGAAATGCTCAATTTCCATTTGGGGCCTCGCAATCACAAGCCAATATGCCTTTCTTCATTTATTGTTCAAAATTCTAGGTGTCCTAGGTGTAGAGGAACCACGCCAAAAACAGTTCTATTTACTAGAACAACATAATAAAGGCGGTCACTCTATATAAATTAATCCATATCTAATTCAAATCTCATGGCATTTATGATTACATAAGAAAGAATCGATTATTTATAATAGATAGATCCGACCAAAACTGAAATATGGAACTCAAAGGGATCAAATGACTTGATAGTTCCCTCTCTAGGACGCAACCAGTTGAAGTTAAGTAAGAAGATTATCAGATCATCAGAACTACCTCGATATATTATTTTTCATTTAATTTAGCCTTGAGTCTGAATTGATTTGAAACAGTTATTACTCAGTGGTTGCAGTTTGAAGTTTGAGTAACTGGAAACCACTTCAAGTTGATCGAAAATTGTTTGAGCTGACTAATAATTAGCTGAAAATTCCTAAAACACCTAATAGTTGACTACAACCAATGTGTTTGTAAGACTCTGAATTCCCAAAATGATAACAACTCTGTTATAAGCTTATCAGTCAAAAACACAACATAAAAATTCAATAGTTGTTTGGTTGTTGCAGTGCATATCAAGAACCGGAAGAAACGATCCGAGACTATCAGATGTAAATAAAGAGAATGAAGGCAATAAAGTATAATTTCATCACATTACCAGTCATTTTACATACAAGCTTTAGTTTTAATATTTCAAATTGTATAAACAAGCCTATAACATACCACTTAAATTATGAACATGTAGACCACTTCATAATTTCTACACTTAAGCAGTTGGATAAGAAGCTTCCATAGCAATTCCGCAGAGTCCTTCCTCAGTATCAACATTTCGTTGCATTCTAATGTAACCATTCTCGCCCCAACTAGTTCCCCATGAGTTCTTGACTAACCAATACTTTGTCCCGTCGCTAGTTTCACCATATCCAACTGCTGTAACACCATGATCTAACTCCGTTCCACATTTACCATTAAAAACACCGCTTGAATAGAACTGAAAATCGGATCCACTAGCATCAATCGCGACAGATACAGGTTGGTTAGCTACAGCCTTTAGTAGAGCAGACTCACTGTTAGCTGGAACATCTTCGTAACCAGTAATCTTTGCAGCATGACTTGATTCCTTGCTGGTTTTGCAGGTGCCATCCGTTCCCTCGTATGGGTAATTGGATTCAGTAGTAAGCCCATGATTCTTGATGATAAACTTAAATGCATCATCCATGAGACCTCCTTCACATCCCATATCGGAACTCGTGTCACAGTCCACGAGTTCCTGCTCGGATAAAGAGATCAACTTACCTGTTTTGATCTTGTTGATTCCTTCTGTGGCAGCAACAGCAGAAAACGCCCAGCAACATCCTACAATATTATAATAAGGTTGATTAGTCTATAGTACATTGCAGATTCACTACTATAAAATCGCTATTTTCACATTGAAATTTCCAAACGAAAAATGTTTAGCGGCTATCCCCACAAGTTAAAAGGTCAAAGTTAAAGTCTGAAGCCAAGTTAAGGATTCAATATATGTATTACGTCTTTAACTTACCACACTGCCCTTGATCCTTAATTCCAGTAACAGCACCCTTTTTTCTCCAATCCATAGTAGCTGGAGCAGTTACATTTTCATATTTGAATGATGTGATTTTAGGGAATTTCTTTTGAGAAGGCACTCTATATCCATTCCGAGTGGCTCTGAATTCATCATTCGTCAAATCAGCAAATTCATTGATGTCCAACTTGTAAGGCTTGATTCCAGCCTTGTTGACGGAATCAATGTACTCAGTATTGTCCTTAAATATTCTGAATCTTTTTTCCTTCTCTACATCATCTTTGTACACACGCCCAAAGCGTGCCATCCACTGCTCATGTTTCTGGACCATTGAGGCTTCATACAAACCACGAGATGTGGCTTGTGAAGCCTGCATTACCAATACTAGTAGAGCAGCAAAAGCAAACTTCCAATTGAATTCAAAGGCCATCTTCTTTTTTTTGGTACCTGAATGTTTCTAGTGATACTGATATTATAGTGTTTGAATGGTGGTGAGGAATGTAAGAAGGTATTATTTATACTAGTGAACATGTTCTGTAGATATGATGAATTCCGTAAACGCTGCTCTGTTCTCCTATGATCCTAATAAGCCTCTCATTTGTAACTTTGTGATTTGTTTATTTTCTTCCCATAATCTTGGAATGGAGTACTATGGTGTTTTATTTGCAAATCACAATAGCTTCTCTTTTGGCCCTTAGTTATGACAGAGAAAGTTTGTTATGGAGAATTCTTTTATATATTAGACGTTTCCTTCTAAAGATTATACGAATCAGTTGGCTAATAATATGGACATTAAGTTGTTTAAATGGAAACGAACCCCATTATTTAAGAAATTTATATACTAATAAAATATATTCCCTAAAATGAGTTCTTCAAAGAACACCATATTAACTTGTTTCGAGTTTCAAATAGGATTCAAAAATTCGAAATCAGATATTTAATTTAATCCAAACAATTATTTTTAGTCAATTTTTATTAATAAATCAAGTTTGTTGATTATACATTTTTTTTAAATTAAAATGTTATGTTTGAATATACGATCGAAATACAATTCTCTGTGTTCATTATTGTGGAGTTCAATTTGAATTTGTAATCTCTAAACGTATATGTGAGGTTCGTATTAGTGATTTTCGTAGAAATATATTTTTGAAGTTACATAATTTTATGGTGATTTTATATTTGTATATTTAATTTGAATATATATAAAAGTTCAGTTATTTTTACAAAAAATACTATCAATATACAAAAGATATATATATGTAATTTATGTATGTACGTACGTATAAGGATCTGTTAACTTGTATATAATGTCAACATATTTTTATATTTTTTGTGCCGATTGTATATTTTGTATATTAATTTATTATATAGATATATAAAATTGGCTTCGGGAATAATACACATGTATATACAAATACATATGTTTATAGAAATGCCAAAATTATACACAAATACACATGTACATGCAAATTCCATATAAAATTATTTGTATATGTATATGAGTTAAGGATTTATATATATCAGTAATTTTTATTTTTTTGTGTGTGTGTATCGACAATTATACAAATTAGTATATAAAATATGAGACTTTGTATATAAATATTGAATGCTACATTTGTATAATAATTTTTATGTGAGATTATGTAGATGCATTAATATATATAGACGAGTATATACAAGTAAATTATTATATAAAATAATTGTATAAAAGTATAGATTATACAAATTGAATTTGTCAAAAGTACAAAATGTATAAATTCCAGAACTCAGCACTTTTAACCTTTTCTCCTATCCTAAAAACACATTCTAGATGCTATAACTAAACTAAAAAAAAACTCAACTTCACAATCAAAATTCTAAAATTAGGGCTTGAGTATTTGTATAAGCAGGTTTTTGAATGAAATTTTATATTCTTTTATCCTTATACAACCTCAATTTGTGGCAAATACATTAAGCATAATAATGCTCTATGAGTACAGTTTTCCTAATTACACTTCATAATTATAGTAAAATTTAGAATTTTCGTATATTAGACATATTCTTTCAAAGATTATACAAATTATTCTTAAAACAGAATGCCTAAAATTGCATACATTAAGTTGGTTAAATAGAAATGAATCCCATGATTTGTGGAATTCGTATATCTCTCCTAAAATGAGTTGTTAACATCATACTAACTTTCAAATATTGTGATTTCAAATTAAAACTGCTAGATATTATCTAGACTACTTCATCTACTGGAATGAATCCTTGTTTAGATGCTCTGGTTACGTAGTACTCTGTTTGTTTAAAATACCAAGCACGCTACCTCCACAAAGAGGTGTATTTGACCACAGAATTTCATTGATCGAATTTGCTAATCGAGTCTGTAAAAGGCCTTACAAATATCCTGCTTTCAGAAAGATATTATTGAGAAACTTGTCCAAGAAATGATGGAAGAAGGGGTAATGCAAAATAACACTAGCACTTATGCTTCCCCTGTGGTGTAAGTAGGAAAAAAAGATGGCTTTGTGTGGATCCCTATTCCTATGATTGAAGACTTGCTTGATGAATTAGAGGGTGCTTTGTTGTTTTTCAATTAGATTTAAGGGTAGGGTATTATTAATTCAGAACAGGCAAGAATGATACTTATAAAACTGTTTTTAAGCCTCATAAAGGTCGCTATAAGTTTTTAGTAATGACTTTTGGCTTATCTAACGCCCCTTCTTCTTTTCAAGGATTGATGAATGTTGTTTTTAAACCTCAATTGAGAAAAAAACAGTTCTTTTGTTCTTTGACGATATACTTATATGTAGTAAGAGACATTGAACGATCATGTTGCACTTGTTAAGGTTGTATTTGAATCAATGAAGCAATATCAGTTGTATGCAAAAAGGTACAAGTGTGCTTTTGGGATGGATAAGGTCGAATATTTAGGCCATTACTAAGTGTTGTAGGGGTTTCAACTGATCCAAAGAAGATCAGTGTTGTGCAACAATGGCCACTTCTAAGTAATATCAAACAATTAAGGGGGTTTTTTAGGTCTTGCTGGATATTTTAGGAGGTCCATTCACAACTTTGGTGCTATTTGTAGACTACTACATGACCTGATGAAAAAAGGATTGGTCTGAACAGACTAATACAACATTTCATACACTCAAACATGCTCTAATTTCTGCATCTGTGTTGGACATGCCTAATTATCCTTGCTTTTTGTAATTGAAACTGATGCCAGTGGAAAGGGAATTGGTGTTATGTTAATTCAACAGGGTCATCCCATTGCTTATATCAGCAAGGCCTCGGCTTCAAAAACATCAAGCCATGTTTGTGTATGACATGAAGTTATTGGCTCTTATATTTGTTGTTACAAAGTAGTCTCATTACTTGTTGGGGAGCACTTTGTTGTTAGAATTGATCAAGAAAAAGTTAAAACGCTTATTAGATCGACAGATACACACTGGTTTTCAAGTTGCAGGAATTTCTAAACTATGGCTTTTGATTTCTCTACTGAGTATAAAAAAGGGTTTAAGAACGAGGTTGTTGATGCCTTATCTAGAATGTCTGATCCTAAACTCCTGGATATATCCATTTTGTCTCCACATGATGTTCTATATGATCAAATTAAAGAGAGTTGGATACAAGATCCTAAGTTGCAAGAAATTATTCCAAGATTGCAGATTCAACCTTTTAAGCATTATACTTGGTGTCATGAACAACTAAGATGGAAGGATAGGCTAGTGGTGGGAAATGATCGATAATTGAAAAGGAAGATCATGGAATTATGGCATAATACCCCTCAAGAAGGTCATTCAGGGATAGACGCTACTACTTGGAGATTGCAGTCACTATTTTATTGGCAGTCCCTTTTGCAGGATGTTAGATCTTTTCTACAGCAATGTGACATTTGCCAAGGTGCTTGCTTCAAACCATATAGTGCCTTGTCTAATTTGTGATATGGTCTTGATGGTCATGATCCTCAACCCAGGAGGCTACTTTATATAGACTTTCTCTAGTAAGTACCCAATTAGGAAGGTGTTTTTCATATCCATCTGATACAATTTGAATTCCATGTGAGCTATGAAGGCAATTAACATCCTGATGGCCTCTATCCTCGCTACTGGTTCAAAGGTTTCATCATAGTCAATTCCTTCCTCTTGATTGTAGCCTTGAACTACCAATCTTGCTTTGTTTCTGATTATGATCCCTTGTTTATCCAACTTATTCTGGAATACCTACTTAGTGCCTTTGATGGTTCGATTTTGAGCGGGTGGAACCCGGTGCCATACTTTGCTGCGTTCAAATTTATTGAGCTCTTCTTGCTTGGAAACTATCCACTCATCATCCTGCAAGGCCTCTTTGATGTTCTTAGGATCAATTAAGGATATATAGGCTGAGAAGCCACATATGTTCCTGAGTTGGGATATGGTAACTATGCCAGAATCCAAAATCCAAAGGAGTCAGCAGATTATGCATTGAATAAGAAATTATACTTCTAATTGTGGCCTTGATCATCGGTAGCAGTAGCACTCGCTGACTATGATGAGGGTCCTGCTTTATCCAGTGAACTTTTCTTATCGACTTTTCAGCATTTCTAAACTCTTCTCTACTGGATGTCTGAGTTTGGTTAGGCAGTTGATGTTAAGGTGAACCAGGTTTATCACTATCAGTATCATCATCATCCATTGTTCTGTCGTGGTGCATCATCCAAGCTCTTTCACCCATTCCTGCAAAACTTCCCTGGCTATAGAGTTGGCTTCATCAAATATACTTCTAGGAACATGCAGACGAGCCGTAAACTAATGTATGAGTCGTAGAAGAGGTTTCATGCCCGGAGGGTCAGAAAATAAAGACTTTCTGAAATTCATCAGACAAAACCCCCTTTACGGGTCTTAAACCCTTTTACGAGTCGTAAAGGGGTGTTGTAAATGAGAAGTCCAGTTTTCCAGTAACAATGTACAAGACCCCGATTACAGGCTGTGAACTTCAATATGGGCCGTAAAGTGTTGTCGTAGAGTGTGCCGGCCAGTTCTCCTAAGTTGTTTAGGATTTAAATTTTGATTATTATAAATAGGTCTTTTAGGTTATTTTTCATAAGTTCTCACTAGTTCACGTAAGCTTAGCTTAGTTTTAGGTTAGTGCTCAGAGAACTCAATATTCTTAGGGAGAAAATTGTGAGAGAGTCTTTGAAAACACTTGTGGTTTAATTCAATCTTCAAGCTTGTGATTTTCATTGATATTGGATTTGGTTGTTTTTAATTCAGTTGTGTAAGTGTTTAATTATGTCTTCTAAATTCATAATATCTTCATCTACACAAAGCTTGAGTAGCTAAATCCACAACTAGGGTTGTGGGAACCATGAAGAACTAACAAAGTAAAATCGGATAATTCACGATTCTTGAAAGGTGTATATGCATGTATTAATTAACTCTCTTCATTTTGCAATGATGGCCAACATTAGAATCCGCTTAGTGTTACTGACTGGACCAAGGTAGTAATGAATAGGAAAAGAGATTAATTAACAGGATTCAATTGATGTGTTCTCATCTAATCAACCAAACTGGGCCAAGGGGAGGTTGTACAGGGACTTATAGGTAATGGTTAGTAATGCACACTATGGAGATGGGCCAAGTCGCATAGTGAAATTCACCTCTCACATTTGACCAAAAGACTTGGTGAACTTAAATTAATGTCTTGCATGCTATGCACTAGACAAGAATTAGGTTATCCGGTGATACTGAGTTGGGAAATCATGGGGAACACAATACCCTAGTTGCTCTCCTTTATTGATCTTTCTCTCGTGATAGTTAGTTAGTTTATTTTTCTCATTGATTTTTGCAAACACCCCCCCCCCCCCCGCTTTGGGGAATTGATTTGATTAACTACTCTTGCATGTTGGGGAATTTGTCTTGAGCCTACGTATTCCCTGTGGGTTCGATCCCAACCTTAGTTAGGTTCTATTTCTTGACAGCAACTGTTTATCCTCTAAAAATGAGGTGTAACTTGGGTGACATCAAGAGGGTTTGCCCCCCCCCCCCCAAAAAAAAAGCATTGTATTACATTTTTTCTTATATGTATAATAAGGGGTGTCAATCTAAGAAAAAAGAAAGGTGAAAGAAAAAAAAGAGTAGTGTAAGCTATAAGCGCTTGGGAATTGAGCCATGACAATCATATCCATAAATATACCCGACCTGCTTTTAGCCTACATTACAACCAAATAAAGACCTATGTGATCCTTTGAGTTAGTAACTATCTATGTTGAGTTTACATATTAAGGGCAAGCCTATAGGAACTAGAAGCAACATGAGATATCTTTTGGGAGAGCGAGAGTTAATTTTGTACCCATTTCCAATCTCTTAGCTAGGTTGTTATGGTGTGCACATGGGTAGTTCTTCTGGTAAGGGCACATGATTGTCCAAGGGTGATAACTGGAGTAGCTATTAACAGAAATTCTACTTGAGTTTGCATTATATCATGAGTGCAAGGTGTAATGTGACGCTGCTAAGAAGATTGAGAAATGCTTGACCTGGTTCAGAGAACTCATTCGTCGGATGTACCCTTTACATGTTACCTAGGGGTCACATGCATGTGTCTGGATTTGTCTGAGGACGGACAAAGCTCTAAGTGTAAGGTGATGATCTTAGGCGTATTTATACGCAAAACTAGCCAAAATTACCCATATATAGAGCCTGGTTAGAGGATATATCTATAGAGTTTAGGTGTCTTTAGTGTACTTCAACATATTTTGCCAATCTTGGGTCAAGTGCGCTTGGTTGTTGTGTTTTTGCAGGTTTTTGAACAGATTATACAAGTCTGGACTCACATCCGGAGTTTAGGGAGGAACACAACTGCAGAACTAACGAAGAAATCAATCAGCTTAGCAAAGGTGCAAAAGTGTGCGTCGCAGACCTTGGGAAAAAGTTATGCAAGCTAAAATCTAGGAGATGAAGGCGCGAAGCAGGAAAATAGCTAAAGTTCACGTCTTGGACTTGTACAAAAAATGAGAAATTGGCCTAGTCAGCATTAAATGAAGGAATACAGTAAAAGCAGTCCAATCCGCATCGCGGACTTTGAAGACGCAAGAGCAAAAGCGAGATACGGGATTTTTAAGTTATATTCGGTTTAGAGCACAGGTTTCATATCTGGTTTTTACGGAGACCAAGGAGATACGACTGAGAACTTCTTTCTAGGGTTACTTTGGTTTCACTATGAGTGGCTAATCTTCTCATATTCTGCGATTGTAGCCATAAACAATGTTCTAGTACTTGATTTTGCATGTTATGAAAGGGTTTCCACTAGATTATTCCTATATTGCTTTTATCTATACTTCATAACCTGATCAACCATGGGGTAAATTAGTTGTTCATTCTGGATGCGAGAGATGTTGGAATGAATAGAACACAGTAATATAGGGAGCTTGTTCAACTAGAAAATTAGGTTGATTCGTGTATGGGAGACCCCTGACCTTATTGATCATGTCTATCCCCGCTCAATGATGTAATTAGGTTGTCATAAAGATAGGCTAGTAGAGACGTGTAACCCTGCTTAGGTATTTTCAACCTGGTGAATCAATAATCAGGAAACCCAAACATAACTGCAAGTATTGAGTCCAGAATGTATGTCAAAAAGGTTACAATCCTGGATTTGTACTTAATCGGATAATTCACTACAAACCAGCTGACCATAGTAGTTATAATCAGTTATTTCAATTTTCAACTCAACCTTTTCATCATTTTCTACGAGAACACACTTAACGTAACAACTTCTGATTGATAATTGAACTCTAGTTTAAATCCTTTGGGTTTGACATTTGGCTCCTAGTAAGGCCCACTATATAACTTGTTAAGACCACGTACGCCTGCTTGCACTGGGGAACAACACATATCTTGAATGCTTTCTTCTTCCAACATTCGAAATAGTTCATACTGTTTTTTCAACTTGTCGATCTTAGCCTTCTTTTCTTGACTGGGTCCTTCATGTGTTGTCTGCAAGGTGTCCTAGATTGCTTTTGCATCTGGACAAGCTAAAATTCTATTGTACTCGTCAGGGCCTATTCCACAGATCTTCTTGCCTTGACATTGTCTCTAATGGCTAGATTGTCATTTGTGTCCCATTCCATTTGTTCCTTGGGGACTCGAGTGTTTGGCTCAGTACCATTCTTCATAGGAATAGTAGGTCCATCAAGTATGACATTCCAGAGATCTGGACTTTCGCCAATGAGATAGTTCATCATTCTATTTTTCCACCAACTAAAGCAGCTATCGTTGAATAGTGGTGGCCTTGTCACTACTTAACTAGCTCTAGCTTCACACACTCACTTGATCAAGAATGATCAACACTAAAATTGCTGGAAGCAAACCCACTCCCTACACACAGATTTCTCAACAAAGTCCTCACTTACAATTATTGTCACTCAACAATGATTTTAAGGAGATCAGATCAGAACATCAAAGAAAACCTAACTCTAGATCTTCTTTGCTTGCTTACATGTTGATTGCCTTTGCTGCTAGTACGTATTCACTTCAAATGCAAAAGCTACTCTTCTAGGGTTTTGTATTTGCATTTTATACTGCCTCCTAGAAGAGTCCTGATAGAAGAATCCTTCGTGAATGGCACCTCTAGTTTGATCTCGTAAGAGTCTTGTTTCAACTCTTATAAGATCCTCCTTGATGAATGAGTCCATTCCCTTTACGTCTCTTTACATACTTTGCTTCACCCGGTGCTATGTTCTGAACCTGGTTTTGTTTATCATCATCAAAACTGCTGAAGATTATGTGAAAGTCTAACAGATATGAACTAGCTTGAGTGCAATTGAAATCAAATTGGAATGTTCAATGGTTAGCACACTTTTCACTAGTTGTTAAGTTCAAATAAATCAGATAAATTCAAAAAGAAGAGGAGATAATAGTAGGGCTGCATATCAGTCGATTCGGTTCAGTTTTGAAATTTATCAGTTCGACTTATCAATTATCGATTTGTCGATATGCTAAACCGTTATAGAACCATTAAGATATTGACTTGATTGTTGGTTTATCAATTATTGATTGTTACCGGTTCGTTTATCGGTTTAACCGTGAAGATTTGACAAAAAAAATCTTTATTGGAAATTACTTTGAAACAAGGTGACAAATCAAATGCACCATACACATGAGTTGACAAATTGCATTTTGCTCAACAGCAAATACTATCATATTGTAGAATAACTGAGAGCTCGAGATAGTAAAACTAAAAGTATGAAACTATCAAGGACTTTATATATATATATATCAAATAGTATAAATATAATTATTTAATTTATTATTGGGTTATCGATTAACCCTTTAAGAAAAAACCGTTAAGAAACACCGATAACTCAATAATTAAAAAAATTAACCTATTACCGAAACTGATAAACAAATACCCATTGTCGATAAACCAATAACTTTTTTTTCCGGTTCGGGTAATCGATTTCGATTGGATTTTGAAAGCCCTAGACAATAGAGATATATGATTGCATTGAACTAGATTTCACATATCCTACACTTGTGAAAAACAAATATAGAACATCTTGAGCTTTGTGTCTAGCCTATCTAAACTTTTTAGAGTACTTGGATAGTACTTAAACCATATTGTGTATAGGGGTTGCAATACCCTCATCACTTTCTTTTGTAAAATAGTAAGAAAATATGTAGACAATCTGAATCGTTGGTTGTGAACGATTAGAAGATTATCATTATAGTCG
Source organism: Solanum rostratum (assembly GCA_029948455.1). NCBI lineage: Eukaryota > Viridiplantae > Streptophyta > Magnoliopsida > Solanales > Solanaceae > Solanum > Solanum rostratum. The sequence continues at coordinate 6,545,804 of CM057051.1, forward strand.
TTGGTGTTACTGTGCTTAAAACCATACTTATCTGATCGTGTGAAAAGCACTTGTTGATTACAACAGAGAAAACTTAGTGTATAACAGTGAAATCCCTCGCGTGTCAAGGAGACTAGTAGACCACTGGTTTGGGTCGAACCACGATAAATCCTTGTGTGTTTCTCTACATTACTATCTTGGTTTATTTAGTCTACTAAATGTAACTTCTTGCAATTGATTCATGAATATTAAAGTGGGAACATAAGCCAAAGAGTCCTGATAAATGATGATTCAAACAAGATTCGACATTTTTGAATTAGGAAATGCTCAATTTTCATTTGCCTCGCAATCACAAGCCAATATGCCTTTCTTCATTTATCGTTCGAAATTCTAGGTGTCTTAGGTGTAGCGGAACCAAGCCAAAAACAGTTTTATTTACTAGAACAATATAATGGAGGCAGTCACTCTATATAAATTAATCCATATCTAGTTCAAATCCCATAGCATTTATGGTTACATAAGAAATAATAGATTCTTTTTAATAGATTGATCCGACCACAACTGAAATATGGAATTCAAAGGGATCAAATGACTTGATAGTTCCCTCACTAGGACGCAACCAGTTGAAGTTGAGTAAGAAGATTATTAGATCATCAGAACTACTTCGATATATCTTTTTTCATTTAATTTAGCCTTGAGTCTGAATTGATCTGAAACAGTTATTAATCAGTGGGTGCAGTTTGAAGTTTGAGTAATAGCTTGTTTGGATGGTGGTTTGTCATAGTCTTATAATGTATGGTACTGTATGGTATGGTATAGTATCATACAGTACAATACCATATAATGTTTGGATAGACTGTATGGGTTGCTATTAAATTTGCTGTTTGATTTGACTGTATGGTATTGTATCGTAACTTATAAATTTACAAAAATGTCCTTAATTAGTATAAATATTAAATTTATTAATATTTTTTAAATATTTTTTAAAAAAAATAAATACATAGAATCAAGTAGGGAAACATACAAGCTAATTTATCTCCAAACCATACAAACAACGTAAGAAAATAAAAAAAAGTAAGAACTTAAAAAAAAAACTCAAAAAAAAAACGTGAAAGAAAAAACGGGAGACGAAAAAAAGTTTCAAAAATTGATACGGAGAAAAATAAGTAATACAAAAATAATATATATATTAGGGTAAAGTTTAAAAAAAAATTAAAGGATAAATTAGAACTATTTAGATTTAAATAAGGGTATAACTGGAAAAAAAAAATAAGGAAACCATGGGATACCACCAAATTGGTGGTTTAAAAAAGTGAGGGGTTTCATGGTTACAGAACCATGAAACTAAAGCATACCATACCATATAATTAATGAAACAATCAAAACAAACATCGTTCTCTTAGTAACCATACCATACTATACCATCCAAACAAGCTGTAACTGGAAACAATTTCAAGTTGATTGAAAATTGTTTGAGCTGACTAATAATTAGCTGAAAATCCTAAAACACCTAACAGTTGACTGTTACCAATATGTGTTTGTATGACTCTGAATTCCCAAAATGATGATAACTCTGTTATAAGCTTATCAGTCGAAAACACAACATAAGAATTCAATAGTTGTTTGGTTGTTGCAGTGCATATCAAGAACCAGAAGAAACGATCCGAGACTATCGGATGTAAATAAAGAGATTGGAAGGCAATGAAGTATAATTTCATCACATTACTAGTCATTTTACATACAAGCTTTTGTTTTAATATTTCAAATTGTATAAACAAGCCCATAACATACCACTTAAATTATGAACATGCTGACCACTTCATAGTTTCTGTAATTAAGCAGTTGGATAAGAAGCCTCCATAGCAATTCCGCAGAGTCCTTCCTCAGTATCAACATTTCGTTGCATTCTAATGTAACCATTCTCGCCCCAACTAGTTCCCCATGAGTTCTTGACTAACCAATACTTCGTCCCATCGCTGGTTTCACCATATCCAACTGCTGTAACACCATGATCTAACTCAGTTCCACATTTACCATTAAAAACACCGCTTGAATAGAACTGAAAATCTGATCCACTAGCGTCAATCGCGACAGATACAGGTTGGTTAGCTACAGCCTTTAGTAAAGCAGACTCGCTGTTAGCTGGAACATCTTCGTAACCAGTAATCTTTGCAGCATGACTTGATTCCTTGCTGGTTTTGCAAGTGCCATCCGTTCCCTCGTATGGGTAATTGGATTCAGTAGTAAGCCCATGATTCTTGATGATAAACTTAAATGCATCATCCATGAGACCTCCTTCACATCCCATATCGGAACTCGTGTCACAGTCCACGAGTTCCTGCTCGGATAAAGAAATCAACTTACCTGTTTTGATCTTGTTGATTCCTTCTGTGGCAGCAACGGCAGAAAATGCCCAGCAACATCCTACAATATTATAATAAGGTCGATTAGTCTTCAGTACATTGCAGATTCACTACTATGAAAACGCTATTTTCACATTGAAATTTCCAAATGAAAAGTGTTTAGCGGCTATCCCCACAAGTTAAAGGTCAAAGTTAAAATCTGAAGCCAAGTTTAGGATCCAATATATGTATTACGTCTTTAACTTACCACACTGCCCTTGATCCTTAATTCCAGTAACAGCACCCTTTTTTCTCCAATCCATAGTAGCTGGAGCAGTTACATTTTCATATTTGAATGATGTGATTTTAGGGAATTTCTTTTGAGAAGGCACTCTATACCCATTCCGAGTGGCTCTGAATTCATCATTCGTCAAATCAGCAAATTCATTGATGTCCAACTTGTAAGGCTTGATTCCAGCCTTGTTGACGGAATCAATGTACTCTGTATTGTCCTTAAATATTCTGAATCTTTTTTCCTTCTCTACATCATCTTTGTACACACGCCCAAAGCGTGCCATCCACTGCTCGTGTTTCTGGACCATTGAGGCTTCATACAAACCGCGAGATGTGGCTTGTGAAGCCTGCATTACCAAAACTAGTAGAGCAGCAAAAGCAAACTTCCAATTGAACTCCAAGGCCATGTTTCTAGTGATACTGATATTTTAGTGTTTGAATGGTGGTGAGGAATGTAAGAAGGTATTATTTATAGTAGTGAACATGTTCATTTAACATTTTGTAATGATGAATTATGTAGATTCCGTAAACGCTGCTCTGTTCTCCTATGATCCTAATAAGCCTCTCATTTGTTAGTTTGTGATTTGTTTATTTTGTTCCCATAATCTTGGAATATATAGAAATGGAGTACTATGGTGTTTTATTTGCAAAGCTTCTCTTTTGGCCCTTAGTTGTGACAGGGAACAGAACAAAAAAATAGTGTTGTGTTATTATATTGTTTGTATATAATTAAATATTAAACTTTGTTAGAGGTGAAACATTAATTTTGACGAATGATACAAACTAGACTTTGTTTAACAAGTTTGAGATCAAATATGTGAACCACGGATCATGATTAAAGGTAGTATTTTATGTTATAGTTGTTGACAGTAGTGATTTACCACAAGTGGCGGCGGTTGATATTAATAGTGAGATGATTAGTGAATGTAATAATATTTGGTGGTGATGATTGCAAGCGATGACTAATGGTGATGATAATTTATTTTTATGATAGACGAACTGGTGGTTGTGTCTGGTTGAGGACGGTAGGTGGTGGTGATAGTTGTGGGTGGTGGATGACTGTAGATGAAGTAGCGGTGAACTGTCATCTTTGCAAAAATTCTTAAATTGACATCTTACTAATATTAAGATTTTGTTATAGATCTTCATTATTCAGACTTATCCAAATCCATTAAAAGATTGTAAAATAAGCAAAACAAACGCACTTAACAATTAAGATCTAAATGATTAAGATTCGCATTCTTAATCATTAAGTACAAACAAAGGAGGCCTTAGTATCCAAAGACTATTCAAAATAATGAAAGATCATGGCATTCACTTGAAATTAATTGAAAATAATAAGTAAATTCTATTTTTATTAATTTGTTAAAAGTTATATTATTATGCCCATATATCATGTAGTTTATTTGTTCTTTAATTTATTATTTTTAGTATATTATTGAGTAGAAATACCAATATAATTTTAAATTTTTGATATTATTGGTAAAATTTTGTCCCGTACATTCAATTTTGCTCCGAAATTGTTATTTGATAGTGAGTGATCATGTTCCTCTTAAAGTAAACATTTTATGCTATTTTTTAAAACAAAATTTAAACTTACACATGACAATTAGTTCTTTTACCTACATTTATCATCAATTAATGCAATTCACACGTGCAAAACATGTACACTAAACTAGCATGTTCTGACACAAAATGTCGCGCGAAGAGTGAAAAAGACACAACAACAAACAAGGAACTTTTTTCTTGTACAAGTACAAAAACAAAAACCCAAAAAAGGGATAGTAAGAGTGCAGGGAATACTATTAGCACACCAGCTTCTAGATGATACAAGTGTATAGCGCCTATGATTCTTATGAAAACAAAAGCTCATCCAGTAGCAAATATTTACAACCAAGGCTCAATATTTTGCACTGCACAGAATCAGTGCTGGTTCTTCACAATGAGAAATAGCCATTGCAAGAATAATCTGAGGTGACCTTCAGATGATTAGAAGGAAGCATCAATATAAAAAATACATGCACACTCATCTGAGATCGAGGAGGGCAAGCAAGCATAATACCCATCGCTCTACTCACCTTCTAATCAAAATCCATGTATGCTCCAGCAGCAAAGTTGTATATACCCACGCTGCTGCATTTGCAAAAACTGTGAAGCTATATTCTATCAATAGGCTCGGTATGGCCCTGCACTGCCAAACGCTCTGACACATCAGCTAGCGATTTGAGGTTACACCGGATGAGGGCCTCCACAAAGAAGCATGTTTCGTCCTTAGTATTCCCATCTGGTATGTCTACTACAAATGACTCGACTACAATTGTTCCAGGCCTCCCGTCAATGACGTCAGGATGAACAGTGATAATCGATGAGTAGTTCTGCCATGTTTTCAAGGAAAAAAGGAAATCAATTGCTAACAAGTTCAATACAAAGATATCTTGTAATACTTGTGTTTCCCAACAAAAAACATCTATTCCAGAAAATGATGCAACAACACACTAACATAATTTTATTACAGAGTGTGTAAGGAAAGCTGGCGCACATTAATAACATGGAAGCACAATATTATCTTGGTGAGCTATATGTATTGGGTAAAGAAGCAGAAAAAGATAGAAAGAAAGGAGTTTATTGTGAGCCTTTCGCATAGGGAAGTTATTTTGTTGATTCTTACAATTTATACTCTAAGCAGGTCCTTTTACTTTTGCATCATTTGATTAATCAGATGTTTGGATAACATAATAAGAGATGGGGTAGAGGGGAGGAGTTGCACAATCTTGTTTTGTAAAATGGTCCAAGCATCCCATGCCACATTTTCACTGAATTTATGTCGGTTCTTCGATATGAAACAACAGAAACCACTCTTCTCATGGAGGAAAAGGTATCCTTGCAATTCACTTCTTAGTTCTCCACCAAAGAGCAACCATGGAACAGATCAATATGCTAACTATCTGATCTGAGCAGTTAATACCTGAGCAATCAGTCCAACAACTACAACTGCTACCACCTTAACCCAAAACTAGTCATTGATGGCTCTAAGAATTTCGGTATTCATTCCACTCCATCTGAAACTTCCTTTTTTCTGGAAGTAAAAAAACTTGAAACAACTCCATATAGATTCCCTTCATTCCAATAATCAGTATTATGTATTTTAAGAAAAAAAGTAAAGGTATATAAAAGATTCTCTATATTTTCTAGTGGTATACAAAGGAACTAAACAAACCAAAAGATTCCTGACAAACACCAGACCTAATGAGTGTACATGCACATGATAAGACAATGGAAAGAAAAGGAGCATACACAAAGCTCAACAAATTGTTTTTTTCCACACGGTAAGGTAAATTTCATTATAAATTGTATAATGCACTGGGAAGTAGGAAAGGGCAAAAGATTATAGCATTACATCTTCACCCCCTTAAGGAATAAAAAATCAAGAAGTATGAACTTCATCGTCATCCAACTACTATCACACCAGAAGCTCAGTAAATTGAGTTAAGATGTGAGGTAGATTATTTGGACCAGCATTAGCCTCTCCCAGAGGGAAGTTACCTAACCATTCTTCCAAATTCATGTTCTTAGCAGGTTATTCTGTTTTCCATCATTCCAGTTAACAAATATTAGCATGTCACACTCATAGGATCGGAAGTTGTGAAATCTTGTACAGCTAAAAGGATCCCTACTTCCAATGCTAAACCCTCATGGCAGGTCTGCATCAATGACTCTTCAAGAAACAAAATCACAGAAACCTCTCTTGTAATGCAGAAAACTTGACCAGCCATTCACTTCTCCATTTCCTAAGGAACAGTAAATGAAGAACAGCATATTTGATGAATGGAACAGTTCAACATGCTCAGCGCCTGAGCCATTAAAGTTCCACAACACAAACCACATGGGATCGAACATGAAAAATATTACAACTTCTTCTATTCCAGTTTATGCGACACTCTTGTCTCTTTAGTTTGTGTAAAAAGATGGACATCCCATTTTTAATGCTATTGACATGACTTATTTGGAACCCACTTGATATTAAAGCTGATATATTTTATCAAGCAGGAGATGAAGGGAAATGTGGAACTCTAACCATCTCCCATTTAATTGTTGCTAGTACTTTGATATACTTAGTTTATGTGTCAAAAGTTTTCATACTGATACAGCCAAACACCATCATGTAAAATGCGATAGGAGGCATACCATTTATTAGCCACTTTTCTAAGACTCGTTGTTGCTAAAGAAAAAGTAATTAGAATAGTATGGAACACATCATGCAAGCAGTATGATATTCAAACGCAATTACCTAAGTATTAGCTGAGTAGCCAATTCTAAGGCAATAAATGAAGATGGTTCAGATATGTTTCCCAGAAAACTAAATTATTAAGGCCGTACATGACAAGCAGACAAGGTGCGAGTAAAACTCAAGTTACTTACATCTAAACCTCAACAGACATTCTTTAGGCTCAAGCTTGAATTTCTCCACTGAATAGAAACTTCATTTGTAACTTTAAGACATCTCATGTAACTTCTGTTTCTAAACTTCATTGTTTGTGCTTTTCTCACCCCTGCTTTAAAATCAACCTCTCTTGCGCACACACACCGCAAAGACATTCGAATTAAGCAAAGGTGAGATCAATGAATGCTAAACACTTCAAGTTTCCCATTCAAATGCTGTCTGCACACATTTATAAAATAGTATAGCCTTGTGAATCTCATCCCACAACAGATGCTTAACTCACAACGAGTCTTTGATATTTATCAACTCTATCAGAATGAATGCTGAAATTAACCTCGCTTGATCTGTATATTGTGATAGATAGTGTTTGGGTTTCAGAAACAACTTCTCTACCTCCATGAGGTAGGGGTAAGGTCTACATATGCTTAACCCTCCCCAAACCCCGCATATGGGATCACACTGGGCATGTTATTGTTGTTGTTAGTGTTCTGGTTGAAGAAGCAGATCAGAAAAAATAAAATTAGAGGTGAGAAGGAAGAAGAGGATGACCCGTTCAAACAGGGACAAGCTAAAACTCATGTGCCAAAGACTCCTCATTTGATATTTTAGAGAAGTACTCACTAATCATCATAGTTGAAATGTTGAATGGTGGTAACATCATCTCAATTTGGAGTGACTGAGTGAAACTAGCAAAGATTCAAGTACGTATAAATCTTTTTCAATGAAAAGCCTGTCCCTCACAAAAACAGAAAAGGAGAAAGACCATATAGTTGTAAGTGTTACTGAAGTTATATGCAGATGCAAGAAGGCTAGTGGAAATCATGGTTTCATACCTTTAAAAATACACTAGAATCCTATATTCCTTTTTCACAGAATAAATTCAACTTCACCTACTATATATCATAAGATACAAAAAAAACCTGATCTTACAACTTAGCCCACATATATGATCCATCAAATGCATCAATACCAATGTATTTTCTATGAGAAAGTAAAAGATGCATACCCTAAGCCTGTGATCTCCACCAACAATCTTTACACCAAAGATATGCTCCTCATCATCTAGAAGCTCTAACCTCTCCTTGCTGGTGGTAGCTGGAAGACCTGACCTAACATTCACTTCTCTCACACTCCCGATTTCAAGGTCCCCTTGCACAACGCACCTGCTGACGAATGGTTTGTACCTTTGTGGTTGATCAAACCTTCTCACCAATGACCACACCTATAAAATATACCAAAACAGTAAGAGCTCCGTAAGAACATATATGTTACAGTCAGTCTCACATCCAATAATTGGTTATACATGAAATCAAATACATAATGCAATTTGGTTTACCAAAGCCAAACCATGTGAACATTCTAGATGATGAAACAATTAATACTGCCCTACACATTCTTTTTAATAATCGCAGTGTCTTTGCCAGCTTGTGCGCACTTGGCTAGTTCAACCAAGTATCAAGCAGCTACCTCCCACCAGTAGAGGTACCGAGTAACTCTATCCACCAAAGGCTTAGACGGATGGAAGAACCACCTAGTATTTTTGTCTCCGCAAGGAATTGAACCAAAGACCTCATGATTCTCGACATACTTCATTAATCACTTAGTCAACACCCTTGGGTGAAACAATTAACACTATCTTACACATAAAAATAAGTTTTCTTATTTACCTCAAATTTCAAAACAGCAGCAACAAACATTTATATCAGCAAAATCACACAATTCAACCAATTTATTTTAAAGAAGGATAAAATCCCAAATCTTGTTTTTCTACAATGTAACCAACCTGAGATGAAAAAAAGATAATACATCCCACAAAGCCTATGTAACAAGTTGATCGCATATAGATCTGAGAAAACATGAACGATCAAGTACAAAATGGATTAATCTTACAAGATTAACAGGAGCTCTGATGCGTTTAACAAGTGAAGAACTACACTGATTGTCCTTTAGAACATGCCTATGGTGTCTCCTAATGTACTCATCTTCCATATTGTTCATCATCTCCAACCAAAAAAAGAGAAGAAGAATTCAATGGTGGGGTTTTGAGAATAGGCAAGTGTGAATCAGAAGACTCCAAAAGACATCGCCTATTGGAACTTCCGATGGCTGAATGGTCCAAAATTGCTCCATTTTTTATGAAAAAAATACAGAGCAAGTGGACATTTGGGGGTCCCTTTTACTTTACTACTCTCACGTAGGGATAGCAATGGGCAAGTGCGGGCGGGTTAGACTCAATCCGTAAATTTTTTAAAATCGTTCTATTATATTTCGTAAGATGACTTTTTTTTATTTTTAACTTTCTCGTCTCGCTTAAATTTTAAAGTTTTTTTTTTTGTTAATTAACGTCTCAATAACTAATTAACTATTTTTAGTTGACATTTTAACAATTGATTCTTAATTGTTACTTAAAAGTTTTTCATCAACATTCTAACAACTAACAATTTACCGGACATGTCTAGTTTAAATTTTAGAAAAAAATAAAATTAAAGTCAATGTTTAATATAAAAAGTTTATATCTTTAATTTTTACTAGTTACAAAAATTTAATTTCTTTGAATTCCTATTTAGTTTTTTAAACCCACAACTCGCCCCGCCGCGTATTAGTTTTAAAAATAGCTACTTCAACCTGCGCCCGCACCCACATAGCTCAAAACTCACACCGTAACCCCGCCGCCCTACCCCATTGCCGTCCCTACTCTCACACAATTGAGGATAGAAGATTTTTAATAATGGGTAGGGAGTGTCAATGGACGATTCAGTCGGTAATTTTTTAAAAATTATACTATCCCAACTTTTATAAAACCAAAATTAAAATTTCTTGCTTAATGAAGTTCGAATGAATCCCTGACCCTTACTAGCATCGCTTGTTGATCTGATCAAAGTTGATTTGATACACTTCTTATAGAACTATATTAATAATAATGATATATTCACGACAATTCGCACAGTCAAATCAGTAACTCTTAGAGCTAGAACTAGATGACCATGAGCTCAAGCAAATCAAATTAATAGTATAATACTATTAAAAATGAATAGTGGTACATAACAAGAAGAATAAAGTAATAAATTAATTACTTTTTAGTGTTGTGAATAAATTAAAAATAAATATTAATTTTTATTAATACAATGAATAAGTAAAAATGAACGGAAAGGATGGTTGGTGTAAACTAAAATAGAAATATTTTTGAGAAGAGAGAGATTGTTCAAAATTGGCAAATGAAAGGGTAGATGAAAAGGATAAAGCATATTATTGGATAATGTTTTTTAATTTAATTCAAACGAATATTCGGATCCACATGCCATAGATTCTCAACTATTACAATGCTCAACACAAAAATAAAACGGAAATATTTTTTAAAAAAATTTATTTATTTTTATTTATCATTATTTCACTTATAAATGTCAAACTATATAAACTTTGACCAACGTGTTAAGATATACTTTTTATCATATTAATATGAGACCAATCATCAAAATTTTAGATTTTAAATATTAAATTTAGTTATTTAAATTTAGCTTTGAAGTTTAGTCAAGTTGACCTTGAGAAATGAAATAGTGACAAGTAAAAGTGAACAGATAATATTGATTTTTTTTATCCATGTGGTCCAACATTAAATCAAAATAATATGAAACCAATCCATTCCTGTTCAGGTCCTTCAATGCTTCATATTTTACGATTGAATTAATTTTTTTAAAAGGGAAGTGCTTCGTTTGAAGCTGTAATTTTTAGTTAAAAATAATACAAACAAACTCTTAATTTATTCTAAATTTTAATTCAACTCCAAGTTTTCATCCTTTAACAATGATGGGTTCTTAGAAAGTCACTCCACAAACAGGAGTAAATAATTGTGTAATTTTTAGGGATCCCATACTGTTTTTAAAAAATCTCTAAAAATCCCGAATCTTTACCTAATTACAAAAAATCCCGACTTTTGACATTTATTTGATACCTTCTGAAGACGCTTGATACTTACAAAATTGTAACTGAAAATTAATGTTGTAACGTTAAATATGGAAAAGAAATTACTGCCAACTAGCAGTATCCCTTGAATTAAGGCTGTAAGTTACAAATTATTCAATTAATCCCTAAAAAAATGTTTTGGGAGTTGTAATTTGAATTTTAAAAAAAATGACTAGATCAGATCAATTTGATCTGTGAAGGAAAAAAAATAAAAAAAGAGAGGCATCAAGGAAGTATGTTTTTAGAAGTCTACTAGGAGGCGAGCCATGATACCTGAAGTCTTCTACATTCCCAGTACACTTAAGGCCAATAATGAGAGCAAATTCTCTGATTCAGAAACACTTAACATTTCCCTTAGAATGTCGGACATGCACAATGCCCATGTCTTTGTGTTTAACTTCATTCAACATAATACACTTTATACTTTGCCCTCGGAATTTACATGGAGGAATGTCAAGGAAGTGTCCAAAGATGGTTTCATGAAACTTGGCAACAACCTCGTTGCCAATAGAAAACTTAATATCATCAACAAAGTTGCTATTATACGAAGATCCAAACTTCAAAGGGTGTTTAGGGATGGTTTTTATCACATAACTCATACCCCTAAAACACAAATATCAGTAAGCATGAATCAGAACCAAATAACACAAATATCAGTAAGCATGAATCAAAATCAAACTTTGCATCATATCTAAAAACAATAGGTATCCCCAGTTAGATGCACTATTAGGATCATATGGAATTTTTTCTTGAGTATCAAGCTTAGTTTATTTGTTAGGTATCCACATCAACTTTCAAACCCCATGTAGAATAGGCCTCAAACACTTAAGTAGCAATCATATTTAATTTGTTAGGTATCCACATCAACTTTCAGACCCCCTTACAGAATAGGTATCAATTACTTAAGTAGCAATTCTACTTAATTTGTTATGTATCCACGTTAACCAACCAGTGCAAAAAATCAAGAAATCAATTAGTTGAGGTATCAAGCTAACTTAATTTGTTAGGTATCTACATCAACTTTCAAATCCCTAACATAACAGTTATCAAATACTTAATTAGCAATAATACTAAAGTTGTTAGGTATCCACATCAACTGTGAAAGAAGAATACTCAAACAATTATGTAACATTTTGACCACCCAACCAGTGAAATAACAAAGAAATCAATTAGTTGAGATATTTCGCCGGCCTCGTCGCCGGAACTATTGTGCTCGACTTCTTCACCACTTTCAACAACATCTTGAGTGAGGCCAAGACTAAAAGACGGAATAGATTCCATTGTTGATTCAAACAAGGAATAATGAGATGAAAATGGAGATGGAGATGGAGATGGAGATGGAGCAGTTGATAGAAGAAACGTTCAGGAGAGATAAGTTGAAAAAAATTGAAAAAGGAAAATTTAAATGTTTAAAAGGTAACTGTAATATAGATAAATATCAAAAAATAAAAATTTTAAAAACAATGGATTTAAAAAAGGAAAAATTACCTTGTAAAAGGTGATTGACAATAAATAGACTTCTATATTTATAAAATTGTACTAATTATATTCTTTAATAAAAAATATAATAATGAGGTATCAAAAATAAATGAAATTTTTAGAAAAGTTGGGATTTTAGTAATTTTTATAAAAAGTTGGGAAAAATTGATATTTGGATAAAAAAGGTTGGGATTTTCATAAATTATACTAAATAATTTGGATGTGTGGGCTGTTTATGGGCTGATCTAATATATATGTGGACCAATAAATTAATATCACTTATTTAAGGTATAATACATAAATTATTTTAATTTTTAATTTTTATATCGTATAAGTAGATATTTTAACTATCTAACACTTTAACTTCAAAGTGGACAAGTGCCTACTTGTTGAAGTGTCACAGTTAAAATATTTTTTTTGTTGAAGTATTGGATAATTAAAGTGAATACTTGTGCACTATGAAAGTTAAACGTCAAAGTTAAAATTATGATGGTTCATCTTCCTTTATGGAGACGATATACAAAGCCTAGTTTTATTAATATCATCACTAATATTATTGAGGGGGCTTCATCCACAGTTTGAGGTCGTGACTATGTATCATCCCTTATAGATTCTGATTTTGTTGACATTACTACTATTGGAGGCTTCATTCGTATTTCGAGGTGTGAAATCTATACTATCCCTTATAGAGCTCATAATCATTGATGCTTTTGAGAGATTTTACTTGGTCCTACCTTGTTTCATTATTTTTAGCATAGCCTTTTGTGTACCTGTCGAACTTATGGAGGTCTGTTTGGATTTTTATGTTAATCTGCATATCAGTGTACCTTCCGGTCTTGTGAGGGCTCAGTTGGGTTTAGTTAGTTGTCTTAATTCTTATTTATCCCTTTTTGCACCTATGTGGATTCCATTATTACTTTTTGTTCTTGACCTCTATCTGTATTATATTCTAGTATTTCATATTACTTTTATTTTTCTTGCTTAGTTGGTCTACTAGGTACCTGTGTTTTGGCACTCATACCACACTATACACTCATTACTTGTTATTCTGGGTTACAGGTTAGCTTACCTACTAACGAATTATAGTAGGTGTTATATTCATGACTTGAGAAATCGATTCATGATACAAACACTATGTTAAACGTCCACCAAAAAGAATCAAACAATACAGGAGACAATAGAAATGTTGAAGTGCGATTAATGGATATTATGCGGTTTCATGGAAAAGGTGGCCTTATTGTTCAAGGAATGGAGTTTAGGCCAAAATGAAGAAATTAAAGATCGTCTATCATAGCTCCTTTTATCCTCTTTATATAAACAGTGATATTTTATACTTTACTTTAAGTTGTAGAAATGTTTCAACAAGTTTTTTCTTTGGTCTATAATGTGAATAGTGCAATGTTTCCGACCTAAAATCACGTGGTAGGAAGTTGTTTCGAAAGATTTAAATGCTATCGAAATTAATATTGAGCGTATAGTACTAGTAAAATAACTGAAAAAGGTTCATCATGTTTTAACATTGACATCCAGATACTTATCAAGTTTGGTAAAATCTTATTCACATATGACGTTTACACCAAATTGACTAATTTATCATTGTTAAATCATAAATTAGTCATCATAAACTAGTCAAGTATTTATCGTATAAAATCACGGTGAATGGAGATGTTATAAAGACACATGATAGACCTAAAATCACAAGGAAATTTGAATAAGTTTGACTCTTTTATTTATTTAATCTACAAATAAATAAAAATTGCATCTAGTCAAATTTATAATAAACATAATTACATGCTTATCTGTACTTATGACTATAACTGATAGTATATATTCCTAAAATCTCTCTCCTTTTGATTATTTAAATCATATATAAGACTTGGAAAAAAAAAGTTTGGTTCTACTTATCAGATCTAAACTTTAATAAAAATTTTGACATTAATTTTTCTAAGTCCATTGCTCCAATGAATTGTTTTACTAGCTACTAGAAGGCTGCATATTCGAAATTATTTCAAAAAGAAGTCCGGTGGATGTAGTAAGAGCAACTATTTTATCAACAGATTCAAATTTGTTGCAGAATCAGATGAAATTTGGAAAAAGATTTTTGTCTTCTGATTATAAAGAAATAATTGATAGATCTGAGTTTCCTCATGTTTGCAACACCAAAATGGAGCTATTTTTTACCTTTTGTGATTCTCCTATTCTCCTTGATGGAAGCAAACTGGTAAAATCTCATTTTGATTTGATTATTTATTTTATAACAGTAGAATCTGAGTTAATCTGTGTGTATGTATCAAAATTATTTATTAGGTACCCGCTACCTTTCACCGAAAGTGAATCAAAGATTAATAAGATTTATGGATTCTATTTCAAAAGGTTCTTAACATTGAACCAATTATATATATTTTGAAAGTTGTGGGTTCATATCTACTATTTTTGTATATTCTGCAATTTGTGAAAGTACTTTTTTTTTACTCCTCCTCCTAAGAGTTTTCGCCCTTTCTTGTTCTCTTGATGACTTGAACCCACAAATTTAGTGATAATGTAAAGGGTGCTTACCATGCTAACAACGTCCTCTTGTTGATATGGAAGTATACTCTACATGTTAAAAAAAATATGAACTCTATATCGACTTCTACCTCTTAACAACACAGGTAACAATTAGTGGTGTAGTTAGAATTTAGAAATTCATATAAGGAAATTAAAAAGGATAATAGGTAGCACACCTAGTATTTGAATTTCATAATCTAAAGCAATCATAGAACCTCCTCTGCTACTAAATTAGAATTTTGGATTTAACCGTTAACATATAATTTTAAAAAATTATTTTTACCTATATGTGTCAGTGTAATTTTGAGCAAATGGATTCAATCAAAAAATTTGACGTCATTTAGCTCTGCTCGTATATTAGGGAACTCTGCAACTCAAGCGTGTGTGCTAAAAAATCATTTAGTATTTATATCTTTACTGAAATTTATAATTTAATCGCTCATCATTCTCAATCCAATTCATTGATCACTTACTATATTTTTCTTGATTTTTTTGTACTTTCTGATATTGCCACTAAAAGATCAAACAAATCATGTTTTATTGTGTTTCACTCTCCAAAATTTAGATTATTTATAAAATTGAACAACGTGCCGTTGGATGGTTGTTAGCTATCATATTGTTATTTTAAATAAATATTTGTTTTGATTTATTAGATTATAAATACAATACAATACAATTTGAATAATTGCTAAAAAAAAATCTTCTGCAGAGTTTTTTTCCTTGATAAGCATAGGAGGAAGAAGTGTTTTATGATACCACCAAGAGAGCTTGTAGTTTGGGGGAATGATCATGCACACTTTTGGAAATGGAACGGACACCCCAATTCCAAGTTTATCTTTTTTAGTTTTATTAGTTTGATCGGCAACTTCATCGCTCTTTAATTTTTAGTAAATGTTTTAGAAAATGTACTCGTTCTTTGTCTCTTTTTGTCCATTTATTTCAAAAATTATCTAATTATTTGCTTGGTTATTATAAAGATTGTCTCTTTATTTTTATTGATTAAAAGAATTCATTTTTAGTTAGAACTCTCAATATACATGACATAAATTCTAATTAAAAATGAATTTCTTTAATTAATAAAAATAAAGAGACAATCTTTATAATAACCAAGCAAATAATTAGACAATTTTTGAAATAAATGGACAAAAAGAGAGAAAAAATGAGTATATTTTTTAAAACATTTACTAAAAATTAAAAAGCGATGAAATTGCAGATCAAATTAATAAAACTAAAAGAGATAAACTTGGAATTAGGGTTCTTGTTCCATTTCCAAAAGTGTGCATGATCATTCCCCCAAACTATAAGCTCTCTTGGGGTATCATAAAACACTTCTTCCCCCTGTGCTTATTAAGGGAAAAAATTCTGGAGAAGAAAAATCTTAGCAATTATTCAAAATGTATTGTATTGTATTTATGATCTAACAAATCAAAACAAATATTATATTTAGAATAATAATAGGATAGCTAACAACCATCCAAAAGCACATTGTTAAATTTTATAAATAATCTAAATTTGGAAAGTGAAACACAATAAAACATGATTTGTTTGATTTTTTTTAGTGGCATTTACTAAGAAAAATATCAAAAAGTACAAAAAATCAATAAAGATATAGTCGGTGATCAATGAAATGGATTGCGGATGATGAGAGATTAAATTATAAATTTCAGCAAAGATATAAATACGAAATGATTTTTTAGCACACGCTTGAATTGCAGAGTTCCCTGATATATGAGCAGAGCTAAATGACCTCAACTTTTTTTATTAAATCCCTTTGCTCAAAACTACACTGACGCATATAAGGTAAAAATAATTTTTTATTTAATTATATATGAACGATTAAATCCAAAATTCTAATTTAGTAGCAGAGGAGGTTCAATGATTGCTTAAGGTTATGAATTCAAATACTAGATGTGCTGCCTATTATCCTTTTTTATATCCTTATATGAATTTCTAAATTTCAACTCCACCACTAATTGATACCTGTGTTGGTGAGAGATAGAAGCCGATATAGAGTTCATATCTTTTTTTATATGTATACTTTCATATCAACTAGAGGAAGTTATTAGGATGGTAAACACTGCTTATATCAACACTAAGTTTGTAGGTTCAAGTCACCAAGAGAACAAAAAAGGTGAGGACTCTTTGGAAGGGGGTAAAAAAAACTACTTTCGCGAATTGTAGAACATGATTTTTTGTCCGCAAAATCATAATAAATGCAAAAATAGTAGATATGGACCCACAACTTTAAAAATATAATTGGAACCTTTTCAAAATAGAATCCATAAATCTTATTAATCTCGGATTCATTTCTGGCGAAAGATAGAGGGAACCTAATAAATAATTTTGGTACATACACACAAAATGACTTAGATACCAATGTTAGAAAACAAAAATCATAAAAGTAATCAAATCAAAATGGGATTTTTACCAGTTCGCCTCCGTCAAATAGAACGAGAGAATCACAAGAACCAAAAAATAGCTCCTTTTTGGTGTTGCAAACAGGAAAAATGCTAAATCTATCAATTATTTCTTCATAATCACAGAGCAAATATTTTCTCCAAATTTCATCTGATTTTGCAACAAATTTGAATCCTATTGATAAAATTGTTGCTCTTACTACACCCGTTGGGGTTGTTTTTGAAATACTTTCATATGCAGCCTTCTGGCAGCCCTTCAAAATAATTCATTGGTGCAATTTCATGCCAAAATTTTGTACTAAGAAATGGAACCAAAGATATTTTTGTTCCAAGTCTTATATGTGATTCAGAAGGGAAGAGATTTTAGAAATCTATATTGTTAGTTAGAGTCATAAGTACAGATAAGCCCATAATTATGTTTGTTTTGTTGTAAATTTGACTAGAAGACCAATATTATATAAAATAAAATAAGAAGTACGAGAAATAAAGTTCTCAAATAACTTGTATTATTCATAGAAATTTTTTAATTTTATTGTGCCTTACTTTTCTAGGTTTATTTGTATAATAATATAAACATTGCACTTTTCACATGACAGACCAAGGAAAAAACTTGTTGAAACATTTCTACAAATTGATACAATCTGATCCATTACCAGAGAGCAATCGTGACCCCGACGGATCATCCCTTTTTCCAAAGCAAAGTATAAAAATAATATCACTGTTTATATAAAGAAAATAAGATAAGCTTATCTTTCTTCATTTTAGCGTAAACTTGAACAATAAAGCCCCCTTTTCCATGAAACCGCATAATCACACTTCAACATCTCCATTGTCTCTTGTATCGTTGAAAAAGTCCCAACTCTATTTTCATCTATCCATTGATCCCTTTTGTGGACGTTTCACGTGGTGTTTGTGTCATGATTCAATTTCTCGAGTTATGAATATGACATTTAATATGATTTTTCGATAGCTAAGCCAACATGTAACCCGAAATAGCAAGGAATGGGTGTAAAGGGTAGAAACTAAATGGAAGCAACTAGATAAATCCGATACAAACCAAGAATATATATATATATATATATATATATATATATATATATATATAATAGATCCCTCTAAGAGTGGCAAACGAGCAGCTCGAGTCGGATATGAGTCGATAAAATATGAATTAAGTAAAAATGAATAAATACTCAACTTGACTCATATTTTAAATGGATATAAATGAGTTACCCAATGGATAATATGAGTAAATATGGATACCCATATTATAGTGAAGATCATGTTAAAAATTTCAAAAACAAATCCTTTTAGTCATTCTCACCCTTACCCCCCACCTCACCCTCGAGGGGCCCCTACACAAAATAAAATGTAAAAGAAAATTTATTTTTCTAAAAAAAAAAAATTTACCCCCACCCAAGCTCCCTGCTCCCCTCCCCCCCCAACCCAAAAATGTAATTTTTTTTCACAACCCCACCCTTACCTCCAAATAAGGGTGTACAAAAATCGAACCGACGATAAAAATATTATTGATTTATTGTTATTAGGTTGTTAGGTTATCAGAATCTTAATGATTTTGAAAAAAAAAATTATTAGGTTTATCGGTTTTAAGTTCTTAATGGTTCCATTTTCAATTTACCCTATAAGAATAATAATGAGAATTTGCAGTAATAAAAGTAGATGGAGTACGAAAGAGTAAGACTAAAAACTAAATACTAAAATAGGTAACTAATCACTTTAGTACAGTAAATAACCCAATAATTTTTTTTCAAAACCATTAAAAATCTGATAACCTAATAACCCAATAACAATAAACCAATAACGTTTTTACCGGTTCGATCTTTGCAAACACTAATTGGACATAGGGGTGGGGTTGTAAAACAATTATATTTTTTTAAAAAAAATTACATTTTTTTTGGGTAGGGTAAGGGGGTGAGAAGACACTCGAGGGGTGGGGGCGAGAGGTAAAAAAAAATTAAGATTTTTTTTTTGAAGAAAATATATTAATTTTGTTTTACTTTTTGGGGGGTGGGGGGGGGGGGCAAGGAGCTTGGGTGGGGGGTAAAAAATTTAATTTTTCTTCATAAAAAAATTTAATTTTTCTTTTACATTTTATTTTGTGTATTTACATTTTATTTTGTATAGGGGGCCCTCAAGGTTAAGGGGGGTCAAGGTGGAGGGATAGGGAATGACTAAAAGGATTTGTTTTTTAAACTTTTAACATGATCTCTATTATAATATGGATATCTATATCTACTCATATTATTCATAGGGTAACTCATTTTTATCCATTTAAAATATGAGTCAAGTTGGGTATTTTATTCATTTTTTCTTAACTTTGATTGACCCATATCTGACTCAACCCACTCGTTCACCGCTCCTAATTGCAACACAATTGTGATTGACTTTGGATTTCCCAGGCCCGACTTTCTAACCATTGATGTGGGCATCAACTCTGTGCTGGCTCCTAAATCACACAGACCCCTTGGATATATACACTTCCCAATTGTGATTTGAACTATGAAACTCCCAGGGTCCTTTGACTTGGTGGGCAGCTTGTTCTGAATTTTTGAGCTACACTCTTTGGTGAGTGTAACGATCTCGTATTCGGCTAGCCTACTCTTGTTTGCCACAATGTCTTTCACACATAAGGAGTAAGTTAATGTGTACCTGTTTGAGTAAATGAATGAACTTACTGAAACATTCATCCTCCTTTTTTCTTTTTAAACTTTTGCAGGAATGGAGGAGGTGATTTAGCTTTGGTTTTTGTGCTCTCTTCCGGCGAACTTGGTCTTGCCCCGCTACTTGCGGTTTGTCTTTGTGACTTTCTTTTTCAGGGATAACTCCTCTAGCTGCAACTCACTTCTGGGGGATAACTCTTCTAGCTGCAACTCACTTCTGGTCCCTACAGCATTGACTTGCCTAGTTCCTTGAGGACATGAATTTCGACCACTACCGAATTGCCCAAAGTGATTTTCTAAGTTGTGAGTGGTCAGTTGATTGTTTCTTAAATCCACCGAAGTCTTATCCACACTTGTACTCGCTCTAGCATGTTCTATCAAGATTTTCTTCAACATTTTGTCAGTACTCATGTTCCCTTGCTGGAGATTCTGGTTATTTTCTTAGGTTTGTTGTTGATATTGCTGCTTATTACCCTGAGGACAGTATTGATTCTCGTTTCAACTTTGATCGCCTCCCCATGAGAAATTAGGATGTTTTCTTCAACATGGATTGTATGTGTTCCCAGAGTTTTGGTTTCCTCCACCTTTTTGAGCATTTCCCACGAAGTTCACAGAGTTTGGATTTTCCTTACAGTATTCAGTTGCATGCTCATGCTACCACACACTTCACACCTCTCTTTTGTTGTTGTAGCACCACATTTACTGGAGCTTGTTGTTACCCTAATGCCAGATTGATAAAAGTGTTCATCATATTCTGCTTTGCAGCGATTTGTATTACTGCATCCACTTCTAGCATCCTCATAGTCTTCTTTACCACAGTTCTCATGCTGCCTCCATTCTACTTGGGTTTCTCTTGCGAAACTCGATTTGGCAGTGTTGTTTCTCATCATAAGTCTCTTTCAGGGCCTATCCCCATGCAGCAGAATTTTATTGTTCGGTTCAAGACCCTCAATGAAGGTATGGGTCAACACTTTTTAGCTTGGTGCTGATGCAGGTAGCTTAGCAACAAAGATTTGAATCTGTCCGAAGCTTGGTATAGATTATCTCTCGCTTTTGTTTGAAGCTCAAAATCTCAGCTGCACTGTTTTCTCTGATCGAAAGATCTGATCAGGACTTTTCAGGCAAGATCATCCCATGATGTGATGGAGTGTGCTACCTCTGAATTTAACCATTTGCTTCCGCTGACAGAGAGAAGAGAAACAAAGTGAGTCACACGTTATCAGGAGATACCCCAATTGGCATGTATACGTCACTGATTTCAAAAAAAATTCAAATATGCACTTGGAAGTCTTTGTGGGAGAGACTGGAAAATTGTCCAGTGGTATGCAATAGTTGCGCCATGTTGTGTTTTAGCTCAAATCTACCTCCAGTTGCCAGTTTTCAAATGCTGGAAGTAACATTGGTTGTGAGTGGGATTGCCACATCACAAACTGCCCTTTCATTACCAGATGTGCTTCTTGCTCGCGATCTATTTGAGGAACAGGGTACTGCAGAGCTGCTTGCCTCCTTTGATAATGTAAGAATTGTTCAGGCTCCGCTAATGGCTCCATGAGTTCTCTGTTTCTCCCAGTGTAGTAGTTTGAATCACCTACAAGTAATAGATAAGATCAAGCTGTCAACACTTGCACAAATAATATAGCACTATAAAACTTAAATACATACTGCTACCTCCGTCTCATTTTAGTTGACATATTGCGCTTTTTGAAAGTCAATTTGACTATTTTTTAAAATTGATATAGATCAAATTAATTTGATATTTTTTTTAAAAAAAATTACATACTCAAAAACTATAAGAAAAGTATTATTGATTGCAAATTTTTTCATATCAATATGATGAAAATATATATATAAAAATGGTAGTCAAAGCCTACCTAGTTTGACTCTAAAAATGAAAATTATAACAACTAAAATAGGACGAAGGGAGTAATTCTAAAATCCCTGACAACGGCACTAAAACTTTTAACATGATCTCTACTATAATATGAGTATCTATAATCTGCTTTCTATAGCGCAAACCTAAGTTAATCAGCCAATGATTACAAACACCATTATGATACTTATTTAAATAAAAAAATTAAAAATTAAATAGTTCATACAGTAAGTATCAACCATGCTGCTTTTTTTTAATGGACTAAAAGCAAAAAGTGTGAATATATTAAAGGGATAATTTCACATATATACAATAAACTAATTAATTTTACAACAAATATAACCCTCTTTTGTTTACATAAAAAATAGCCCAAAATCGTAGAAAATATACATGACTATACAATATAACTTGCCAAAAATCATAAAAAGTATACTGTACAATGTAGATTATTTATACATGCGTTATACAGTGACCATACGTTATGATACACTCAAAAACTGATTATAACCTGATTATACATTAAATATACACTGACTATACATGTCTATGACTATTTCTTTGGTAATTATTTTGGCCGAAACAAGAAGATTCAGCTAATTTTATTATGTGCTCTGTATCTGAGATTTTATTTTATTTTTCAAATTGGAGCTTTTCACTTGACAAGAAAACGGGGAAGAAATGTTATATGTTAATGTTATCAGCAGGAGAACTTAGGGGAAGTTGATACTCCATGGTATTGGGGATGGATTTCTCATCCTGACTCCAGGTTCTATTTTCCTCGGTTCATTTCCTGGATTATTGGTCTATTCTTTGCTTATGAAAAACAAGTTCAAGTTATACACATCGTTGGCCTAGGCGGAGCGACAAAGCCAAAGGTGGAAGGAGGTTCATGTGCACCCCGTTCATAATAAAAGTGCATACAAAAGGTCATTTCTTTTTATGTATGTTTACTAAATGTTGAATCCCCTAAGCTTCATCCACTGACTTATACTCATTAAATATGTATATTGAGACAATACATATTATATTGCAAATTCCCAGAAGAGGCTCGTCTCAAGGTTGTAAGTTGGCATTATATACCAGGCACACTAATGTTGTCAAAAAGAACCAAATACTTTGAGTGTTCAAATTGGTAAGGGATATGAGGGGACTAGAAATTGTTTTGTTAGATTTGTAAACGCCCAAGGATTGAGCTAGTATAGTGAGAAAGTCAAAAAATAAGTTCAGAGATGCAAACATCCACCAAAAAGAGTGAACGGATGGATAGATATAGAATTGAGGAATTTTTCCAATGAAACAAGAGATCATGTTGAAGCTAGATTGATGGAGATTACATGATTTCATGAAAAAAGGCCATCTTATTGTTCAAGGAATGGAGTTTAGACCAGCTAAAATATATAGATTATGTTATGCTCTTGATAATTTATGGCTATTATATAATGAAGATACTAAAAAGAGATGACAAAATTTTAATGTGTATCTAAATTGGCCTGCCCAAAGGAGAAGCTTCTAAGGGCCTCTAGGGCTGCCATGAGCAAGCACATAATAAGAGTTATCTAATTAGATCTTACAGGTTTGTAAACTCCACAAAATCAATTGATTTCTACCAGATAGAATATTCAAGTAAATCCTAAACTTTGTGTTTCTTTAGAAACAATTAATTTAATGAGATTCAATTCAACTCACCCAACAGATTGGCAAAAGCTTCAGTAAAGCTCTCCCTTCAGATTTGAACATCGAACAGATTCACATTGGTGTGAAGATCTGATCTGTTTGTGCACTCCATAATTTTGCAGGTTATGGGTAAAAGATACTCGGAAAACATTTACAACTCTACGAAATATGCGCATTCAATGCTACGTACAAGTAATCTGTAAATGTTTGCCCAGTACTTTGGCCTCATAAACTCCATTATCAACCTTTTGAAACACCGGCGAGAAAAATGCCATAGCTTCTAGGGTTGTAGTGCAGCTGGTTAAACTTATAGCCTATCTTGTAAGTATCTGGGCTCTAGCCTCGATGGACATTTTTTTTGGGCCAAGTACACAAATGGCTAAAGATTAAATATTTGATGTTGGGCCGAAGGGTGTTTGTTATTTATGAAATTTGTTTTTTTTTTTTTTGAAAATTATTATTTAATTAGTATTCATTTTATATCATTTTTTGGGGTTAATTTACTTGCTTGAGAAAAATAATTCAAATATTTGCATGTAGAGCTTGATAACTTAGATATTCACATCTAAAAGGACAGCTTTGTAAAAATCAAATAATAGACAATTTTATCTGATGTTTAGTATGATATGCGAAGGTAAAAGCTCAATCATCTTTTATTTAGATACATGTATAAATTGGTTAAGATTTTAATTATATATGTCTGAATTTTTTCATGTATCTTTGCGCCTCAGTGATACATAATTGGAATACATGTGAAACATGTTGAAATCTCGAACATGTATATGTAAACAAAAGATACTAATTTTGTTCTTCGAATTTTAGCAAATACACACTTAAATATACTCTAAATAAGCTCAAATTTGAAATATTAATTTCATATAATAAAGAACAAAGCACATTCACCAATTTATCAAAAACATAAAAAATTTAATAGATTTGTCACACCCCCGAAGGGTACCCTTGGCGTGACTCAGAGACTATTGCTAATCCCCGAGCGAACCATTTGGCCTCATTGTCACCTCATATTCAACAGTGGAAGAAACATCTTCAAGGAAAAGACCTTAATGTAATTAAAGTAATCAAGTCTTTATATAAAATGTTAATTTCCAACAAAGAATAGTTGGAAAAAATAATACATAACATCATCTACTTAATGTCTATGAAGTCTCTAACTCAAACATCTATATGGTACCATGACAGGCCATGGTTACCCAACTCGAGGAAAATAAAGTACTACTCAAGCTAGATGATAATAATATGGATATCCTCCGAAAATAAGGAGGTCTCACCGATCAGCTGAATGCAAATAGATCCTCAACAAAGCGTCTGTCGATGATCTCTAATACCTGCCTCTGCATCATAAAACGATGCAGTCCTAGAAGGGGACATCAGTACGTGGAATATACTAGTATGTAAAATAGCTGAGTGAAACAGAAACAGGTAGAATAATATAGGCATAACATCAACTCAATATCATATTCAATCAGAATGTCAAATGTTTATCTAAAGAAAGAATAAAAAGTAGACAATTGACCCATCAACATCTCATCAATACATTATGAATACATCAAACTCTAGAATAATATAGGAATAACATCAACTCAACATCTTTTGATCGGATCGAAAAATTATCTTTTGACCTGGTCGCTCTAAAAATCGACCGAGATCATTTTCCCACTCAAATTTTCATGCTGATCACAAATTCGGCCTCGGATTTGCCATACGAGCATTGAAAGATGTGTTATGCGCAAACTCCACCTCTAGGAGTATTTTGATAAATTTATCGGGCATTACATCATCTCTCCCTTAGCTCTCAAGGTCATTACTCTATGTTTGCAAACCAATTTCCTCTACTAGGCTATAAACATATACCTCCACACAGTCAGGGAATCACTATCCACAAGAATATCTTAAACTCTTCCATTATGCTATAGTCGCATAATTATAACTAGCCACTCAGACTCTTTTCAACGCTATCACTCTTAGCTCCTTCCAGTCTCTATAGAAATCTCTCTATATTTTCTATTCTTATGGCGTATATAACAACTTCCCACAACTCTCACAATCTAACCTCCTCTTTTGCCTACTAGCGCTCAACTTCTGTGCTTCCATAAATTTAATTGCATAAGAATTAGTCTACCATGAAAACTCGTCATCATCTATTCATGAAAAAACTAAAATTAATCTGTTGTATTCCCAACTTTTAAAAAATTCAGCCGGGTCTATCTGGTGTATTTTGATTTATTAGGCTTTGAGTATTTGTAGCCGGGTCTTCTCTTTTTTTCCTAGTTATTATTGTTGTGAAACTCCACAAGAAAACCATAACCAAACTTGCACAGTTAGCAACCTGGATTTTAGAATTGGTGGTCATAAATAAAAGCCAGCATGTGCATAGTGGTTGCAATTCAAAGCAATCGCACGAGAAATGAATTGAAAACAAGATACATTTGAGTTTCCTGTAAGTAGCATCAGTTGGAGGCAACTCATCTTTAACCAGAGTCTTCTGTCAGTCATCACATATCAAGCTGTTTTTTATTAAACTGGAAATCAGAATTTCAGCATAATGGGTCTACACTTTTTTCTTTGCTATATGGACTTGTTTTTACTCTTTTAAATTGGTTTTTATTGTTAGTCAGTTATACGATTATGATAATATATATAATTTGTCATCTTCTGATCTTCATATCTTTGAGTCTCGCTTATTTTTGTGATACTACTCTCCAGGTGTGTGTAGCATATTAGAATTAAAAATGTGTTGGAGTTATAAACTAGTAACGAATGTTAATCCTATTTAGTTAAGGAAGAAACCACACTCAAATTCACCACCATCTACCCTCTGTTGCAGCAAGATCAGAGAGCAAAAGCCTTGCCTCTGCAATTATCTGAAGCACCCAAATTTTAGGAACTATCTCTACTCTCCTGGTGTTCCCTATCCCAGGTATTAAATACTATCTTTGAAGAATTATTGCATGTCTTTTTAGGTGTTGTATGTGGAAAGTGAAAATAATATGTTTGGTGCACTCTATATCTTGAGAGTCACTATGTGTGGCGTGTTGTGGTCTACACTAGTTGTTTTAGTTATTATGTGTCTTGCCATAACCTACTTTAGATTTTATTTAAGAATTTTGAATTAATTGACCCCAAAAGGAAAACTCTATCTTATTTGCTACCTTATTTTTATTATGTGTGATCTGTTTGATGATTTGATTGATATATATAGGATTTTAATGGATAACGAGGATAAAAATTGGATGAACTGCCTAAGATGGACCGATGAGTATATTCATGGAGTGAATGATTTCCTTGATAAGGCATTTGAACGAGCTTCTCAAGGAAATGAGATATTATGCCCTTGTAAAAATTGCATGAATCACTATTGGCATTATAGAAATGTGGTCGATGATCACTTAGTTGCTGATGGATTTGTTGCTGATTACACTAAATGGGTTTTTCACGGTGAAGGATCTTCCTCGAGAAATACACCTCAACAAATCAATAATGATGAATGTTCTAATTTGCATGATGATATTGATGGACTAATTCATGATACATTCATAAATGTAGCGGTGGAGTTAGGGGATGCAAAAGGAGTAAGAGAGGGACTATCAGAAGATGCAAAGAATTTTTTGAAATTGTTGGAGGAATGAAAACAAGAACTATATCCGAGTTGTGAAAATTTCACTAAATTGAGTTTCATTATTCGGTTATACTTGTTTAAATCCTTGCATGGGTTGAGCAATGTAGCATTTTCAGACTTGCTAGTGTTGATAAAAGAGGCATTTCCCTTTGCGCAGATACCAGAGTCTTTTAATAGGGCTAGAAATCTGATTAAAAAATTGGGTCTTCATTATGAAAAAAATATGCATGCCCTAATGATTACATGCTATTCTGGAAGGATAATGAAAAAGTTGACAATTGCTCTATTTGTGGGTGTTCTAGATGGAAGAGTGTTGATGGTGCCTTAACAAATAAAAGCCCTAAAATTCCTGCAAAGGTTTTAAGGTACTTCCCTTTAAAGCCTAGGCTTCAGAGATTATTCATGTGTCGTGAAACTGCTGTTGCAATGAGATGGCATGATAATGAACGACTGAATGATGGAAATTTAAGGCATCCTGCTGATGGGGAAGCATGGAAGAGTTTTGACCATGTACACCCACTCTTCTCTAACGATCCTCGCAATGTTCGATTGGGACTCTCAAGTGACGGTTTCAATCCATTTCTAACCATGAGTATTTGTCATAGCACGTGGCCTGTTATATTGATGAATTATAATTTATCATCATGGATTTGCATGAAGCCAGAGTATATCATGTTGTCTATGATTATTCCAGGTCCAACATCTCCAGGAAATGATATAGATGTGTACCTACAACCACTGATTGAAGAATTGAAGGAATTATGGGAACTTGGGTTAGAAACATATGATGTTGTGACCAAGAAAACATTCCAAATGCGGGCAGCCTTAATGTGGATAGTTAGTGACTTTCCTGCATTAGCAATGCTTTCGGGATGGAGCACTAAGGTTGACATGTCCTACTTGTAATTATGACACATGCTCTCAGTATCTCAAACATAGTCGTAAAATTTGTTACTTGGGTCATCAAAGATTTTTGCCTCATGATCATCAATTGCAAAAAGATAAAAAGTCATCTAATGGTAAAAAGGAATATAGACCCATACCTACTACTTTGTCAAGTATCGAAGTGCTTGAAGAGCTTAATGGATTCAACAATACTTTTGGAAAGGGGCGAAAAAAGGCCTCGAGATAATAATGGTCCATAGAAAAAAAGATCAATCTTTTTTGAATTACCATACTGGGTACATAACAAATTGAGGCATAATCTTGATGTGATGCACATAGAAAAGAATATATGTGATAGTTTGCTTGGAACTTTATTGGAGATAGATGGAAAGTCAAAGGATCATATTTCTTCTCGATATGACTTACAAGAAATGGGAATACGTACGAAGCTACATCCAATAGAAGATGATGATGGAAATGTAAGTTTTGGTTAATCTTCTTTTTTTATGAATCCCAAAAAGAAAAAATTATTTTGCAGCGTCTTCAAAAAGGCCAAATTACCTAAAGGATGTGCCTCAAATATTTCAAATCGTGTGCATGTGAAGGAGATGAAGATATGTGGGTACAAGAGTCATGATGCTCATTTTATGATGCATCACCTACTTCAGATTGCTGTTAGGAAAGTCCTGCCTAAAAATATTGCATTGATATTAATTAGGTTAGGAAATTTCCTTAAAGCCATATGTAGTAAGGTATAAGGCAAAGAGATCTTGTAAAACTTGAGTCTGAAATTGGTGAAATATTATCCAACCTTGAGATGATTTATCATCCATCTTTTTTTGTATATAATGGTACATTTAAATGTTCATTTAGTGAATGAGATTAGGCTTGGGGGGCCGACTCATCTTCGTGGTATGTATTCCATTGAGAGAGAGCTATGTGACTTGAAGGGGCTTGTTCGTAATCGGTATTGTCCAGAAGCATCAATGGTAGAAGGTTTTGTAAGTGGAGAACGGTTGACTTTTTCTTCGAGATACTTACATGATGGTGTGAAGACAAGATTTAGTAGATATCAAATTGAGGATGAGGATTCTGATCAAAATCGTTCACCTATATTTTCTAGGATCGGTCATCCAGTTGGACGTGAGAAGAGAAAGGATTGTACTTTTTTGATGGATTCACAATTACGTTATGAGGCACATCGATGCTCTTTTCAATACGGGACATGCCCAAGTGGAAAAATTTATCGAGTAAGATAAATTATAGAATAATTATATATATTTTAAGCATTATCCATTTTATAAATGTCTAATAATTAAATTTTGTCATATGCGTCATTGTAGGGAACATAAGACTTTGGTGGGTAATCATACGATCTAATGCATGGGCAAGAGCAAGGAGCCACAATCGTGAATTCAGCAATTGGTTTGAAGAAAAAATTCAAAATATTGAAGTACCTCATCATATAAGAGGGTTATCTAAAGGGCCTAATGTGGTAGCCAAGAGATATACTGTATACTTTATTAATGGATATCATTTTCATACAAAAAATCGCGATGCTCCACTTAAGACTCAAAATAGTGGAGTGACTTTATCAGCGACAACTGATAGTTTTGCGAGTGTTAGGGACCAAAATCCCATCGATGGAGAGGTTGTTTATTATGGAGTTATTCAAGATATCATAGAGATTGATTATTATGGTTGTTTTAGTGTTGTATTATTTAGTTGTGATTGGTTTCAGAATGAAGTTGATGAGTATGGGTTGACCCAGGTATACTGCAACAAGTTATGTAGTAAAGATGATCCTTTTGTGTTGGCATCACAGGTTTATCAAATTTTTTATGTCGCGGATCCAGTTGAGGAAGATGTTTATTATGCAAGAAATAAAGTGCCAGTTGATTTATATGATCTTGAGGAAGAGAATTTTCCTAACATAAGAGACACATTTTGGAGGGAGTCTAATGATGACATTGGTCCTTCAGCTAGATTTGATGAGGGTGACTTTAGATGCTCAAGAGAAGATGTGGCCATTGATGTTGTTGATCTTCCATATAATGAACAACATTCAGAAGACATAGTTGTGGAAACATCGGAAGAGGAGGATGCGCTTGATGGTACTGATTGGGATTGGATGGAGGAAGACGATTAGTCAAGGATGTTCTGAAGTTCCTTTAAATATATGCACATTGTCGTTTTGAGTTTAATTTTGTGAGTGGGGATAGCCTGTTACATACATATTTTATATTCATGCTTTTTCATATCTTATCAATTATTTCATTTGTATTTTTAATCTAAAATTCTACATTTTTTTGCAGGATTTTTAAAATCTAATTGAAGAAAGACATTGAATCACTGAAGCATCACAGCTTCACTGGTAAAATTCTAATTTTTCTTCCATTTTTGTTTTGATAATTGTAATGCCTCTTCATATCAATAGAACCAACAAAGAACTCCTAAGTGTTCCTGAAAGTGCCCGGTAACAAAAATGTATAAAATTTGCATTTAAATTCACATGGTACACTTGATAGATGAAGATGAGGGAAGTTGGAGAAATGATCTAGAATTGATATCTCATGTGTATTTGGAAGAATATATATACGTCTACATATCTTTTGGCTCAAAACTGTTTAATGAAATGCCTAGTCCATTTGTTGTGCTCATTTATTCAGTCTGGTGAAATGTAGCAATCTGTTAGTTATTGACATTTGTTGTGCTGCAGTTCCACTGAAAAAAAAGACTTAGAGGGAGAGATCGACATAGTTGGCGTGTTTCTGGTCAATTACGACTGGGATTTGAACTTGTCTTTCTTTGGATAGAGATAGGACTAATTAATGTAGCTTAATATTATTGTTTGTGCCTGCAATGCTCATTGGAGTTCATACTTATCTTGTTTGAAACAATTTTCTGATGATCTAGTTTCTGTTAAGGATCACATTCTTGACGTATTTAATGGGGTTACTGCACTGGGGCTAGTTCAACTCATGGCATATCAGCAGTTGAATTCTTTTTCATGATCGCATGCCATTGACACTGTAAGTCTTGTTGCACTTGTGCATCATGAAGTTGTTCGAAATGCTGCTAGCTATATTGACTATAGTTTCATTTCTGAAAACTTGTTTGACGAAAAATTAGTTAAGTGCAATGAAAAGTTGTTCGAAATGCTGCTAGCTATGTTGCACTTGTTTGACTAAAGCTACTGACTATTTTCATCATATTAAAGAGGTTTCATCTTGTGGCTTCTTGTAAGGTCACTTAATTTACCTTAAGACCAGGAGGAAATATAATTTGCCTTTTTTACCTAAGTTGACATATTTTTCCTTTAGAAATGATTATGCCCTTGTATTACCTAGTTTCTTTTACTCCTTATTACTTCTATCCTTTACCTTTTTCAATTCTATATTTATATTGGGTGATTGAGGATAACAGACTCACTTGATCCATCACAGTTCTATCAAATACAATCACAATTATATCTCAGTCTCAAGCAAGTTGAGACAGTCTCATGAGCAGCACAATCCCTACAGTTTGATAAATAAAGCTATACTAGAGGGGCATGTGACTACTCATCATTCAAAAGAACCACACATCTATCTCCAACTCACAATATTGGTAGGATTAACAAGTCATTGATTTGTCATTTTCTGTCTACTTTAACAACATGATCATTAAGTGATCAGTTCTCCAGGACGTTGGCAGCTTTTTTCTCCTTGTTTACCCTGTCCCATGTTTATTGAACGACAAGAAAAGGAGAGTAAGTTATTATCCAATAGGAAATATATGAATGTTCAATACTAGAGTACTATTCAAAACACAATTTTATAGTATTCTGAAATGTCATAAAGGCAAGATGAAGGGGGAGAGAGTACAACCTTCTTTTAATTTAGAGTCTTTTGCCTTCTGTCATTTAGAGTCTTTTATTTTAGAGTCTTTGATTTGTCATTTTCTGTCTACTTTAAGTACAAGTATAAATTGTATTAAACAAATTAAAATCATGAAGTTCAATTCTATTTGGAGTCTTCTGCCTATATTATAATAGTTTACTTGCTAGGAGTTAACTATTTTTTCACTTTATAGTTTCATATGAGGTTTAATTCTTATTTCATTTTT
The DNA here is from genome assembly GCA_029948455.1 of Solanum rostratum. Classification (NCBI taxonomy): domain Eukaryota; kingdom Viridiplantae; phylum Streptophyta; class Magnoliopsida; order Solanales; family Solanaceae; genus Solanum; species Solanum rostratum. The sequence continues at coordinate 6,578,114 of CM057051.1, forward strand.
ACAGACAGTGAGTTAATCATTATGAGTCAAGAAGAGTGTTCAAGAAGAAGCATGAGAATTAGCAACAAAAAGTATGTTCTAGCTGGATCACTTGTATCTTTGCGAAACAAAAAGATATCAAGTCACCAGCAAAAACATATCTCAAACAACGTTCTCGATGTTCACAACCTCAATTTAAATGAAAATCATGACAAGCTCAAGCGGAACTTAGACTACATTCGGGCTGGATCTCAAATACAACACATGTCTATGAATTCTACTTCTTCTGAGGCACAAACAACCTCCACTATTCCCCCATCACAAGCAGTACATGAACAAATGCACAAAGAGTCGGTATATCCCACTACTCCTGCATCGCAAGCAATTTAGGAACAAATACAACAAGATCATGTACAGAATTCTACCAATCTTGATGAAAATGGCCAATCTGAGGAGCAAGGCAAGTGTATTTAAAATTAAGTTCTTATTATTAAAGAAATTTTCTATGTAACTATAAAATATATTGATCATATTATTGTAGGTCATTCCACAAATAAAAGAAAAAGAGGTGGTACGCAAATGTCAGTTGTACATGGACGTAGCGAGTGCAAACTGATCATGCTAAATGAGTTGCACCGGTCTATTGTTCCTACTGAAGCGGTAGTAAAGGAGTTGGGTAGCTTCCTTGGCACATTGGCAAGGAATGGGACATTTTGTCCTCTTAATATACTTAACTGGAAAAATTTAAAGACGCACAATGATATGTGGAACTATATCAAAGTTAGAAGTTCTCAATGTTTTTAATGTTAGCTGAAACTATTTTTTATTTTTTGCACTAACCCAATTGCACAATTTGTAGGAAAAATATGGTTTAGGGGTTCAACTTTTTGTTGAGGTTGTGGGTTCAATTGCCCTGTACCTTATATTTTGTTGTTTTTTCAAAGATTTCTCTCTCCCCCCTTTTTTCACTTGTAATTGAATATTTCCATTTGCTCTTTTTAATATTTTAATTTGCTCTTTTTCGAAGATCTCAGTACTAGTTTAAAATATTTTATATTATCAATTATTGTGATTTATAGTACTTTTCATGTAGTTTAGAAATATATAAATTTCATCTCAAAAAATTAAAGATTTCATGCGCAAATACAAAATCAAATGTAAATTATGTGACTCTCGAATAAAAAAAAGTATCACGTAAATTGAAACAAAGAAAATATCACCTAATCCAAATGTATTATTATTGAAATGTCCTAAAATCATTCATTGTATATAAGCAAAATTAATTTATGCCCATTATAATTTATATGTGATGGACAACATAAAATATTCTTGAAAAAGTCTTTTTTAAGGGAAGGTAATATTTTCTAATTTTTGAGCGAGGTATTCAAACCACGGACGACCCCACAATTTCCTGCTTCCCATAGTAATCAAACTGGGATTTAATTGTAAGAAATTTGAAGGATACCATTATTTGGTTTATTAAGCTTGTTTGCAGAAGAAAATAAAATGAGTGTTAAGAATTTTGGGATCATGATTGCCCTCGTGAAACGATTCGATCCAATTTTAATTCAATCCGTGAGTTATAAAAAATATCTAATATTCTCGAAAAGTCGAAAACTAAGTTTTAGCAGAGCCTGCTAGGCTTGCTTCTCAGGAGGATTTGATAAATTGAAGTTGGCCTTAGGTGCTCTAGAATTTATAAATATCTTTTCAACCCACTTTGCCTCAATTCTATGTAAACTGTCCTTCACCCCACCCCCTAAAGTAGTAAAGTAAAGAAGCGCTCTTTGGGGTTAAAAATAAGGTGATATAGTTTAATGATAACTGTTGGACGGTTATTGTCCGACTACAAGAGAACAATTTAAGGAGGAGTGGTAGTCTCCCAATGTGAGTGGGAAAGGGAAGTTACAACTATCTTTTTTTTAAATCTTACGTATTAGTAAAAGAAAATTGAGAAAATAAAAAAAAAAGATTTCGGATACATACATCAATCTACATAAGATATTTAGTTTGTGGACAACAATCTCTATTCCTAGTAAAACGGAAGTAGATTTGGGGCAAATTTTGCTGGTGGCAACAATAATGATTGCGACTTAACAAAAAGATAAGATTTGTTATTCTTGCCCCGTTGATTCTCCTTATAGCGAGTTTATTGATATTTTGAAGTTTTTGGTAGAACCTAATTATTCAATACTTTTGTCACTACTGAAGCAAAAAAGTGTTACTAAATTTTACCCATCAAATTATCAGGGTTTTTTTTCCTTAATGAAATCAATTTTTAAATGGTGGCATCAAAAGATTGTATTTATGCAAACAAGTGATCATTCAAGTAAATAATCCTTGTCACTTTTACTTGTTTGATGTTGATTTGAGATACCTTTTAAGGCGCAACAAATAGAATAACAAATTTACTACTATATTATTCTTTGAATATAATAAATTTAATGCTTTGAGAAATGTTTATAACTAATAATAAAAATAACTTGAAATTTTCTTTTCTTTTTATATCACTTAATTTTTAAACTGAACAAGTAAAAATGGACGAACGGAATATTAAAATGGAATTGACAACATAGATCATATGGAGCACGTTACAAATTCAACTTATGGACAAAGCCTCATGAGTGTGATATTGCAATAATTTGTTAGTACAACTAATGAAATTTGCATTAATTGCTAAGGTTTATTCATGAAAAACTTCATCATGTGAATGCCCCTCTGTTATCTTCATATTACCATTTGCATACATACAAAGACAAGTCAGTATGGACAATATTAATTTTGTCTAAACAAATAAACCTCACGTGCATACTTCCCTTCACATCCTGCAATGATGTTGGGGCGGATTCAGATAGGAGCAAGAGGGATCGACGAAAAATTATATTATATATAAAAAATTAAAATTTTTTTTTATGTATATATAGATTACGTAATACATGTTGAATCTTTTTGGACTATATATTTTTATTTTTTTATATTATTTAATTTTCTTGATGAAAATTCTGATTTTGTCGCAACGAGATGATGTTTCATTGGTTGATATATTCTCTTACTAGCATGTGGTATAATATAGGTGCTAAAGCACGCATTGCTTCTTGTGATAAATACGATTATTTATCTATAAAATTTAATAATTTATTAAAATATATTAACTCAACATCCACTTTATATAGCAATTTTCAACTAAAAATAATTGAGCATACATAATACAAAATTCTTGTTTCCACCACTGGTTTTTCTTATATTTTGTACTATAACACTAGGTTATAGATTTAGCTGAAACTTGATTATTATTATTTTTAAAATTATGTTGAAAATTAGTTTTTAGAATATAAAGTTGTTTTGACATGAATTTTACTTTGAAAAGATTTAAAGTTTTTGTGGGTGAAGTGAAATTTTACTTAAAAACTTGTGTGAGCCAGGTTTTGAAACTTGATTTTTATATTTTTTATTTTTGGAAAATTGATCTTGATTTAAAAGTCCAATCTCGATTCGGGTATTTGGTATCGAATTAGGAGTCGAGTTAGGTCTTGAGTCAGGTATCGATGTCAAGTCCTTTGTTAGATTTTTTGAGGTCAAATCTCAAATTGTTCGCCGAGGTTGTGTCCCATTTGAGTGCCAATATTGGGATTGGATAGTAATTTGAATGTTAGATCTTGGGTTAAGAATTGGGGTCAAATCTCGAGTCGAGTATCATGATCGGATCTCATATCTCAGATCGATCATCGAGTATGTATCTCGGTTTTGGGTATTAGGTCCCACCTTGAGTATCCAGATTGGATCATGCTCGAAAGCTAAGTTCTGATTCGGATGTCAGATTTTGAGTCAAAAGCCAAAGTCTGATCCTGATTTGAAAGTCCGGTCTTGGATCAAGAGTCAGGATCGAAACTTTGGTTGGATATTAGGGTCGAATTCCACATCGAGTGGAAGAGTCACATCCTGCATCGAGTGTCATGGTCGAGTCTTGATTAGGAAGTCAAATCCTTATTTAAAAATTAAATATCAGATTGGAAGTCGGAGTTGGATCTCAATTCAAAAGTTGCATTTAGGTTGAGAGTTGGGGTTGAATTTCGATTTGAAAAATCGCAAGGATCTTAAATCAGGAGTTGGGTTCAGATCCCGCAACAAATATCGAGGATGGGTCTTGATTCAAAAGTCGAGTCTCAATTGGAATTCGGATCCCAACTCGAGTGTTGCGTCTCAAATCGGAATTCGAGATCAGGTCCAGGTGCGCATATCAAGATCGAACTTCAAATCCTGTTATACCCTGGAATATCTGCTTATAATTGTCATGCTCAAACTGGGAAAGCTCCCTTTGATACAACTACCTTGACATGATTGTTAGAAGAAGCTTGGCTAATCTTCACCTTATACTCAACATCCGCAAACTACATTCAAAGACCATTTAAATAGCAAAAGCCAAAACTTATTATTGGGGTTATGTCCCCATTTTTGTGTTAGATTAGGATCCCGGTTGATCTTTGGATCAAAAACTACCTCTTTTTAAAAACAAAATATTTTCTACTTTCTAATAAAAACTTAAAAAAATTGAAAAATATTTTTCATTTATCAAGGAAATACTAAAAAATATATTCACATATTTTTTACTCAACAATCAAATATGAAAAAATACGTTAGAAATCATTTTGTTTTTCAAAATAATATTTTTTAGGAAAACAATTTCATGAAAAATATTTTTCTTTCATACATTTACTCATATAATTTCTTAATTTGTGATCGTGATTTTATTTTTTGATGCTTTCTGAAAATTGATTAAGACTTGATAGTCATATTTATCATCACCGATTTAAACATTGTTAGGTAAATTAATAAAGTGCAAAAAATATCTAAGAACTCCATTCTTCAAGGTTTTAACATTTTGTAATTTAATTTGTTAGAACTTTTGACAAATTGTTGGTTGAGGTTCATTAAGGATTTTATTTTGAAATTATGGTTATAATTTGAAGCTACTCGATGAAGATTCAACCCATTTTGAATGAAAGTGTAACTGGAAGGGTATATTTGGACCTAAAGTACACTTGAAGGATATATATGGACCTAAAGTATAACTGAAGAGGTATATTTAGATTTAAAATATAAGAACAAATATATTTAAATTATTTCCAATAGTACAAGAATATAATTGATCGTTTGCCGTTTTATTAATTATATTATTTAATAAGCAACTATTTACGTTGATTTTTCTCTTTAGCATTTAATATTGGGGGTGAAAGATAGCATTGCACCTATAATTATACTTCTTTTATGACAATAGGTTAACAAATTTTTATATAAATTTGTATAATTTGTATAACAATGTAAAAAAAATGTATAAACACCTCTTCATGCCTTTTACAAAAAATTTATAAAATATGATATTCATTATTTGAAAAAGATAACAATCCAACCAATGATAATAATCAAGATAATATTTAAAATGAAATCTCCACATTTACTAGTCCTTCTCACCCTCAACTAATATTTGCACTTATTATTATTATTTATATATCTCAAAGTAGGAGGATAAAAAATGCAAGAATAATGACAAAAATTAGATAAAGTTGTCTTATGAATATATTAGTAAGGAATTTCTATCCTATCAACTTTAAGCATGATTATCAAAAAAATAATTCATATATATATATATATATATAAATATATATTAAAAAATCGCTACAATATGAAAATATGATAACGTAAAGTATATATAAATATCATCATATCGATAAAAAATAATTTATAACAAAAATACTTTTAAAATAAACACCCAATTTTTTTTTAATATTTGATTGGTCAAAATGTTTTGAAAAATATTTTCTTTAGAAAAATAAGTTTCTTTAAGTGACATTTCAAGTTTATCGTCTTTTCCCCACTCACCGATCCAACTCCACCTCAAAAAACATTTTCCTTTCGTATAGAAAACACCCCAAGTATGTATTCGAGAATAATTTTCCAGTCAAAGAGAGCAAGTCAAAAGTGTTTCAAGTTTCTTTAAGTGACATTTCAAGTTCATTGTGTCCTCCCCATCCAGCGATCCAACTCCACCTCAAAAAAACATTTTCCTTTCGTATAGAAAATACCCCAAGTATGTACTCGAGAATAATTTTCCAGTCGAAGAGAGCTAGTCAAAAGTGTTTCAAGTGGAAAAACACGACACTTGCATAGTTAATAACATAATAAATCTAAGCAAATCACTAAGATTCGAATACATTATTTATTTATTTATGTCTTTCATTAATTTCTCCATGGTTTCATAAAAGCCAATATGAAACCACTAGTACTTTAATGTGAGTGCTCAATTATCAAAAAGTTGGTGCAACCATTAAAATAACAAGGTGAAGAAGAAGTGAAGTGGTCTTTGTAAGTATCCTTGTGTATGAAAAGGAAAAAGTGAATCCTCTTAATTATTTGTTTGTGTATACACATGTATTATTTAATGGACTATATTAAAGTCCATGTTTAGTTTAAACTAGGTGATAATTTAATTTTATAAACAAAACAAAAAGAGAAACGAAAAGGCAAAACTACAATAGATTTGTATTTAAGGATGTATCGACCTAATGATTAATGAAGTGAGTTACCGAGTTTAAATTTCAGTAGAGACAAACAACACTAGGTGATCTTTTCTCATCTATTTTAACTTTAGTGGATAGAATAGTTACCTCATATCTGATTGGAGGCAGCATGTATTCCATGAAATTAATCGAAATGCTGAAACACTATGGTTACAAAAAATAAAATAATCTTTTTGTTGTAATTCATTTGTCCTACATTCTTTTATAATCCGTTCAAAATAAGATATACTTTGTGGCAACTTTTTAACTTGAACTTTTCACCTATCATATTTAAGCTAGCATTTGACCCCAAATTTTCAAATATTCTTGACAAGTTTTGATGAAGTTTCACTATATGCTTGACCCAAATTTTCTCAAGAATATTTGACTATTTCAAAAACTCTTATTTATACATGTACGTTCTAAAAATTATTAAAATACTCATAAGTTTGTATATTATCATTCTATAATGAACATGTTCCGTTAATAAAAAAAATCTTATAACATGATTGATAACAATCAAAAATAACAAAATAACAATATGAGCAAGATCAATACATTAATCGCATATTCAAACTTATCACCAATTTAATTGAAACTATTATCCATTAAAAGCTTAGTGCTCTTTTTCTTTTTCAAATTTGTTACTCAAATTAAGGTTCAAACTTTTTCTGAGGAAGTAGACAAATACTAATTGGAATAAATGAATTACAGATGTTTTTCTATAAAAAATAAAATTTTTAGGTAATTTTCAAATATTTAAAACTTTTCAAATACTATCCCACAGTTTCTTATACTAGTTTTTTCCCCCCTGATATTTGACTAAAAATTCTTCAAATATATTTCACAAGTTTTATGATCAAACAACATGTAAGAATATACTTGATTTAAGTATATTTTAATATATTTAATATATCTTTAAATTAATATCACAAAATTTAAATTTTATATCAAATCGAAACCGAACAATTGAATAGAGAGGAAGTAATAAAAAACTACAAGGTTATTGTTACCGTAACGATAATCGAAATTAGGAAGCATAAACGCCGTGAGCGTCACAAAAACGGCGTCATCCGGCGATCCCGGGGCATTGTCTTTTGGACTTATTCCTGACGTGTCCTTTCATGCTTTTTAAAATAAAAAAGAAAAATTAAATTAACATCTCAATCTTTCTCTAATTATTCTTATTTTTTTCTGTAGAAGCCGTTAATTGCGGTTGGCACGAGTGGAACAAAAAAAATGATTATAAATATGAAACAACAGTGTTTGGACCCCTTTTATTGACTGATGGGTCTCATATTTCTTTTTATTAATCGTTCATTCAGTATTTGATATCTGTATTGGAGCTTGACTATTTTAAAATTTTATTGTGTAGGATCCATTATGGAGAAGTCGTTCCTGTCAAAAAAAAATTCTTATTCAGGACTTGAACTCGAGACCTCTAATTAAGGAAGGAATAGTCTCATCCATTGCACCATATTTGGTGATACGATAGGATGTCATATTTCATTTGTTAGGAACATGCAATGTCAATGAGAATGAGGAAAACATGATGATTTGTTACTACCCAAAACTCCATAATTTGTGGTCTGTCGGTGTTTATTTTTTACAAAATAACAGAGCCTTAAATGAAGGGAAGAAGTGTTGTTTGTCGGGATGTCGATTTTAAGAATCACTCTATTTGTCATCATCCTTAACATTATTTGTCTCTTATCAACTCCCCCACATGTTAGGCTACTTCCCTTTTCTTCTTTAACTATTATTTTTTCCCTTGCTTGTCCAATTTATATATGTGTTAATTGTCTCGAATTTACTTGTTATTATGTTTTTTTGGTTAGTAATCGTTCTTTCTGTTCACTTTCTCTTTCTCTTCCTCTTCCTTTCCTGTTTTCATATCTAGCTTATTCTGCTTATGGGTTTTTGTGACGAGGTTCCCAGGAAACAACCTCTCTACCTCTATGAGATAGTGGTAAGGTCTGCGTACATTCTACCTTTCCCAGACGCCACTTGTGGAATTCCACTGGGTATGTTGTTGTTTGTCCAATTTATAAAATCAATGAATAATTTATTATTTTATATTTATTTTATTCATGTTGTTAATATTTAAATATTTAGATGACTTATATTGAATAAGAGTAATTTGATAAAATTACGTTTATCATTTACTATTTTTATAATTTCTATACCAAGTCATATTGGACAACCATTGTTGAACAGAGAAAAAAAAGTATCATTATTCCCTTCGTCTCAATCTTAGTTTCACCTTAGTAAATCATTGTTACTTAATTCGCGTTTCTTTTTAATTAGACTAAAGATTGACTCAGTGATTTAGGAATTTTCAAATTCACATTGAGGATCTAAATACAAACTTCTACACTATATGCCTTTAATTTTTCAAATTTGCTTAGTCAAAAATCTGAGTCCACTGTTATTTGCGAGGTTGGTTTATTTATGGGAAAAATGTTTGTAGGTAGAAATGAAAATTTCCTTCGAGCAGAGGTCGTCCTATATAATACTTCATTTGTTCTCAATTTATATAGCACAATTCACATTTCGAAAGTTAAACAGTTTATTTTTATCGTGAATTCAAGCATGGAATTTTGAAATTTTTTTAAACTAAATTTATATATTTGAAAACTACGTACAATAATTGACAATTTAAAATGTTTTTAAAATATATTATAAATTGTGATATAAAATAAACATATTTGAATCTCAAAATTCAAAAAGTACCACATAAATTGAGATGGAGGAAGTAGTTTCTTGCCATTGTTACCTAAGCATCCAAGTTTTAATGGAGCCTCATGCAAATAACATTTCTCAGATATTAACTATTACTCCCTTCGTTCACTATTACTTGTTATCATTTTACTTAACGAGGTTTAACTATATGAATTTCAACTTACATTGTAAGTTATATTTTTTCATCATATTAATATGAGAAAAATTGCAACTTATTACATTTTTCGTATAATTTCAACTATCTAAATTTTATATTTCAAATATTAAATTTAGTTACATTAATTTAGCTTTAAAATTTAGTTAAGTTGACCTCGAAAAACGAAATAATGACAAGTAAAAATGAACAGAGAGAGTAATTGAGTAGTCAAAAGTCGTCTGTGAAAATAAATCTCCCTTAATTGACAAATGTACAATTTCTAGTCTTTTATACTAAGTAATAAAATTTACTCTCTCTGTCTCATTTTAATTAAATTTATAAGATAATGAACACATATGAAGAAAAACATCCAAAGACAAAATTTACACCCTATTTCCATTATTGCCTTTTATAAAATTATAAATATGTAGTGTTATTTATCTCCTAGAAAATATAAAAGTTCAATAAATAAAAGGACAAATATGGAAAAAGTTTCAAACATTCACTTTGAACTTTAAACCATTCAAATATTTTGAATGTTGAAAAAATCCTCAAAAATTCAATTAATTTGGGACGAAGAATTTACAGTAGCCCGGCAAATAAACTGTGTCCACGTAAAGATTACATTGATTCTTTAGCCTTTTTAAGTTTTGGCCGTATTATAAATTTAACCTTTCGTTTGCCACATGGCCACGTTGGCCAAATGTAAAATAAATTGAATAGTGACACAACAGACACTTTCCTGCAACTCTTTTTGACAGCAAACTCTTTTTCCTCCATTTAACTTTGTACACATTCTCTGTCTATACATGTAAAATAATAAGTACAATATAATTATTCATCAATTACTTTTAACTAACTTCTCATACATCCGTTAAAAAAAAATACTCCGTACCATTTTATGTAGCATTTTTTGATTTGATATAATGTTTAAGAAATTTTTAAAAAAATTTATGGTCTAAAATTATTCTGTGACTGAGAATCATTTCATTAAGGGTAAAAAGAAAATTTTAAAGGTAAATTGTGTTCCAATTAGAGTAAAGTGATTTTTTTTTAGAACGTACAAAAAAGAAAATGATATCATGTAAAATGGGACAGAGGAGTATTAAATTGATTACATTACTATATTATTTTTTAAATATAATAAATTTTAGTAATATTTTGAAATATATTTGAAAATTACTATAATTAATAACAAGAGTAAATTAAGAATCGTATGATGGATTAGCTCTTATTTTTTTAAATTGGACTGCTACTTTTTTTGTGCAATACAACAATAGCCAAGTAAAAGTGGACAGAAAAATAATTTTTTTGTCTTATTTTTATTTGTTCAATTTAAAAATCAAGCGATAATTTAGCATTTAATATTTATTTTATTCTTATTAGTTATTACTATTCATTTCTGATCAATATTTAGATAACTTATATTCTATCTCTCCCAATTTTATATGACACACTCTACTTTTAGTTGACTAAAAAAAAGAGAGATATTTTTATATCTAATAACAATTTAACTTTAAAATACTTATTTGACTGTCTATTACTTATTTTAAATCACAAAAATAAAAAAAAAATCTTTTTTTTAAATTTCATGTCAAATCAAATTACATCATATAAAGTAAAACAAATAAAATAATAATTATCAACGAGATAAATAAATTATTATTTTATTTATTATTTCTTAAGAAACGTGCACATAAACAAGTCAACATAGATGAAGGAGTAAAGCGATTGCTTCCTCCGTTCCTAAATACTTGTAGTTTTTTTTTTTTATATTCCTTAAGAAAACATCAAATAAAAGATGATTCATTTTAATTGTCCTTATTTAAATTTAAAAAAAAAAACAACTAACTATATGTTGATATTATAGAAGGGGTAATTATATTGGATGGTCATTCGATTAAAGGTAATTATTAAATAAATGATCACTCATTGTATAAGTATGTCGAATTAATATATATTTCGTGTATAATCAAGCTATATTTATTTTCAAATGTATCATAATGTATATTATAAATAATTTATATTGTATAATCAATATATACTTTTCATAACTTTTGACAAACTATATTGTATAGTCATTCTAAAAATGACTATATTTATTATAAATTAATTAATTTATTATATATATTTAAAATTAATTTAAATAATAAATGTTTATTATATCTAGCTTATTCTGCTTATGGGTTTTTGTGACGAAGGTTCCAAGGAAACAACCTCTTTACCGCTATGAGATAGTGGTCACTCGTGGGATTTCACTTATTGTTGTAGTAGTAAAAAGTTGAAAAAAAAATTGAGCGCCGATACTTGTTGGCAGAAAGCGACGAACAAAAGCACATGCCACTGTCTCTTACTCCCAACCATTTTCCTCCTTCCTCTTCCCAGTATGAATTTCATTCATTTTTAAGTACATGAAATGTGCATTATTTGTCCACACTGTCCATTTTCTAAAATTTTGGCACCTTCTTCTTCCCTTCTCCATATATACTGCTTCAATTTCTTCACTTCTTCTCCCCATTCCTCACCCTTTCTTCTCTACCTCTGCTTAGTTCTGAAATTGGCTATTTTTGTAAGCATTTATAGGAACAGTTAGTAAAAATATCTATGATGGAAGGTTCTTTGATGCTCTGTTACATTGCTAGTTCTCTTCTTGTGCTATTTCCTAATTTGGCATTTGGTAGCCATAATTATGGTGACGCACTTAGCAAGAGCTTTCTGTTTTACGAAGCTCAGAGATCTGGTTACCTTCCTCATTATCAGAGAGTTAAATGGAGGGGTAATTCTGGTCTTATGGATGGAAAGGCTAGCGGCGTAAGTTGTTCTCATTCGCTGTAACAACATTTCAATATTATCTGTTGACATCGATATATATATATACAAAAAGGCTAAAGAATGTACTTGGTTTAATGTGTTGCAGGTCGATTTAGTAGGAGGGTACTATGATGCAGGGGATAATGTGAAATTTGGGCTGCCAATGGCATTTACTGTTACTATGATGTCATGGAGCATCATTGAGTATGGAAGGCAAATGAGTGAAAGTGGAGAGCTTATTAATGCTATGGATGCTGTTAAGTGGGGTACTGATTATCTACTTAAAGCTCACCCTGAACCATATGTCCTATATGGAGAGGTAATTGATTCTTGCCTGTTATAACATGAAAGAAAGCTTATCATTGTATATCGTTATGATGATATGATGGTGTAAAAAATTCTCGTTCAGTAATAAATCAACGAAGTTGCTAAGATTCCAGTACAACTTGTATCAAATTTGGTGTGTGTACCAAATGTCATTTTCAAAGGAATAAAACTCATGTTATAAACTAAGATTATAGAAGTGTATAGATATTAGTTGCGACAATTTGAAATGCTTTTGACTTATATGATTGTTATTATTATTAGTTGATGTAATATGTTAAATAATGTATAGGTTGGAGATGGTAACACAGACCATTACTGTTGGCAAAGACCAGAGGACATGACAACTTCAAGAGCTGCTTACAGGATCGACCCAAGTCGCCCTGGATCTGATCTCGCTGGGGAGACAGCAGCTGCAATGGCTGCTGCCTCCATCGTATTTCGGAAAACCAACCCTGCCTATGCCAAGGAGCTTCTAACTCATGCCTATCAGGTCAGCGCGATTTTTACATGAAGTTACTATTTGACTTTAAAAGAGTAACATAAAGTAAGAATGCAACAATACTTAACATATTGTGTACTATCAAATCACTTAAAAGATAAGTCATTCGTAATTGTCTGGTGAAATTAGAAACTTGAAAGTAAGACACAAAGAGTAACGTAAAAAAATGAAATATAAAATCCCCACAAAGATTAGTCCACATCCTGCTTATTATTCTGGTTGTACATCACATTATTTGTCTCTGCATTTCCATAACAAGTGGCTTGCTGTTATTTTCAGTTATTCGAGTTTGCGGACAAGTACAGAGGTAAATATGATAGCAGCATTACTGTGGCCCAGAAGTACTACCGATCTGTCAGTGGGTATGCGGTATGTGATTATTTCATGAAGAAATACTATCAACCTATCGTTAAATTGTACTCATCTTGTCATTTTCACAACATCTAATCAAGAAAATTTTGATTTTAACAGGACGAATTACTGTGGGCCGCTGCCTGGCTGTACAAGGCATCAAACAAGCAATATTACTTGAACTACCTAGGGGAAAATGGGGATGCACTTGGTGGAACTGGTTGGTCCATGACCGAATTTGGCTGGGACGTCAAGTATGCTGGTGTTCAGACTCTTGCTGCTAAGGTCAATCCCCTAGAAACCTATTGTTATGCTGTAATCTTCTTGAACAAGACTCCTAGGTGCCATGACATATACCTGGCTAACCAATATTTATTTGAGTTTTTGTTAGTCATTTTCCTATTTAATAAGCTGCAAATTGTTCAAGACCAACACGCCTATGGTCAATTCTTAATAAGAATCAAAATTCCTGTAAGGCTTGTAAGCATAAGATGATTTGCTAGTCTAGAGGCGGAGCCAAGAATTAAAGCTTATAGATTCATGATTCTAGTCCTTTTATGTTACAACATTCTAACTTAATAATTTGTAGATATTCAATGAAGGGAAAAATAGAGTTTGGACTATCAGAAGATGACATGATATTCTTTTACTAGACAAATCATTAACCTATGTGAATTTAATTGCAGTTCCTAATGCAAGGAAATGCTGGTAACCATGCCCCTGTCTTTGAGAAGTACCAGGAAAAGGCTGAGAACTTTATGTGTGCATGTCTTGGTAAGGGTAACCAAAACATCCACAAGAGTCCAGGAGGTCTCATTTTCAGGCAGAGATGGAACAACATGCAATTTGTAACAAGTGCTTCATTCCTTGCAACTGTCTACTCTGACTATTTGGCATCTGCTAAAAAACCCCTCAGGTGTTCATCTGGCCCTGTACCACCCACCGAGCTCCTGGCATTTGCTAAGTCACAGGTAAATTATTACTATGTGTCTTAATTTGACTAGACACGAAGTTTAGGAGTAAGGAATATGTTTGGATCTTGTGATGTTAAGTGTCTGGTGAGACGTTGGAGTTAAAGAGTTACTAAATATACAAAGTGAAACTCTTTCGAAACAAACTAAAAAGTACGTAAGACACATAAATTGAAATGGAGGGACTAATAACTATTAGCCATAAGTAAAATATTTCATAATTTGCATATAATGGTGAATATTGAAAACCTTGTTTGAGGAATATTTCAAGTGAAATGACTATTTTCACTCGCTGAACATATAACTTTATCAAGTATAACTCATCTCCAAATACAATGACACATACATGCATTGGTTAATAAACTTCTCAAGCATGTTTTATCGTTTTAGGTTGACTACATTCTTGGAGATAATCCAAGAGCCACAAGTTACATGGTGGGATATGGAAACAATTACCCGAGAAAAGTCCACCACAGAGGTTCCTCTATCGTCTCTGTAAAGGTTGATCCTACCTTTGTTAGCTGCCGTGGAGGTTATGCTACCTGGTATAACAGAAAGGCGAATGATCCCAATCTACTAACTGGAGCCATTGTTGGGGGACCTGATGCCTATGACAACTTTGCTGACCAAAGAGACAACTATGAGCAAACTGAACCAGCTACCTATAATAATGCCCCCTTGATTGGTGTGTTAGCAAGACTTCATGGTGGTCAAAGTGAATATAGTCAGCTCCTTCCAGGTATTGTTAGTTTTAACTC
Source organism: Solanum rostratum (assembly GCA_029948455.1). Lineage (NCBI taxonomy): Eukaryota > Viridiplantae > Streptophyta > Magnoliopsida > Solanales > Solanaceae > Solanum > Solanum rostratum. The sequence continues at coordinate 6,593,242 of CM057051.1, forward strand.
CTTCTCTAGTAACTCACAAAAGTTTAATGGGTTGAGATATGACCCGTTTGTTGATTTAACCCAAAGAATTGAATCCAGAACAGCCTATTAAACGGATCAAAATAGTGTAACATCACAGGCAGATTTGGAATTTATGAATTATGTAAATTTGGATAAACATAAGCTAATAATTTAAGAGTATACATTAGTTTTTACCTCTTCTCTTTCAAATAGTGAAATGAAAAGGAAGGAGTTGGGGTCATGTTGATTGGATTATGATCCGTTATTATGATCCATCTTGATCCAAACTAGTCTAGCCCAAGCAAACTTTGGGCGAGTTGGGTCATGATATGTTTATCAGTTAACCTATTTCAATTAACCTGCTCAAACGTGACCCAACCTTTCCAATTGCTACCTGTGATTCTAAGTGAGGGTTTTTTTTAATCTGTTGCTAACAAAGAGTTTTTCGTTGCTACTTACAGTTGCTGTCCCTCAGCCAAAACCAGATCCAGAGCAAAAAGTAACTTCAGCCCCAGGTACTGTTTAACTATTTCTTCTTGTGACAATTATAATTACTTGTGTAAATAAATGGCATAAGATATAAACACAAAACTTGACCTCTATTAACAAGTAAATACTCTAACTTTGAGTATGCACATCTAAATACCTCAATTCGTCTCTACAGTGTTAGTTGAACACTCCAACTAACCAAATAATCATCTAGACACATCAAAATTTTTGTTTCATGTCAGTGTGGGGCGTCCACAAGACACGGTGGAATGAATTAGAATGCTTAGTTACTAGTTGAGATCATGTTGAGGTGTCTATGCACTCTCAAAGTTAGAGTGCTTACTTGCCAGCTAAGGCCAAGTTTGAGTGTCTGTTGCCTAAAAAAGTTGTAGCTATAAATTTTTTCAGAGAGAAATCTAAATTGGAATAACATAATATTTGCAGCTTCTGACATTGCTATTGAGCAAAGTGCAACAACTTCATGGATTCAAGAGGGGAAAACTTACTACAGATACTCAGCAATAGTAACTAACAAGTCTTCTAAGACATTAAAGAACTTGAAGCTCTCGGTATCCCAGCTCTATGGTTCTCTTTGGGGTCTTTCAAAGTATGGTGACTCCTACATGTTTCCTGCCTGGATTAACTCGTTACCAGCTGGAAAAAGCCTCGAGTTTGTGTACATCCACCCTGCTAATTCTCCTGCAGTGGTCTCCGTATCAAGCTACACTCTTGTCTAAAACGCGAGATTTTGCACTTCTCTTGGGTTTAAACATAAGATTGTGCAGCTTGTTTGTAATTTTTCAACTTCTGGTTGCTTTGTAGTTTGAGTTATTAGTGCTTTAGCTGATGAAGTAAAGCGGATATCCGATGGAAGAAAGGAGTGACGAGACAAATTAAAACAAGTGCTCATCCTCTTTCTTCTCCACTTCATTTGATGCATAGTGTATTTGAAAGAAAGTTGCTTCTTCACAGATCAGTTCATATATGAAAGTCTTCATTTCCTTTGTAATTTTATAAGATTTTATCCTCTGATTGTTGCATTGCAAAACGTTGCAATGGTGTAATCTTTACTACATTATTACCTACTATGCACATATATTTTGTCCAAATATTGGTTCAACAAATAGTTACATTAGCATTAATGTGTACCATATTTTAAGTAAGAATACACAATTAACATCTCTCTTAACGTAGATTTTCAAGACTTGTCCGTGCTGGAATTATTATTGAGAGACCAAAAGCCCTGTCCCTCTATATTGAAGCTTGTTAGTATCCTATCGCATCTAAAAGCTTTAGCTTTAGAGGTAGTAGAATTTCATTTAAATGGTCTAATATACTTCTCAACTCTGGGATTTAGAATTGACATACCCCTCGTTACAAAAGTGGCTCATTAGCATAAATGACCCAAATATACCCCTATATTTGTGTAATGGTAAGGATATATGAGAACCACTTTTGTAACAAGAGATATATCATGTCTAAATCGCAAAGTTAAGTTAAGAGATATATCAGACCCTTCTCCCTAGTATATGGGCCTCACTTTCAACTAAATGTGCTTGTATATTATGTGTATAAAAATCACAACATTTTTGATAAATGTTATAACATGAACTAGTTTCGAAAAAAGTAACAAGGTTAATTGTAAGAATCTAAAATTTGAACTCATCAAATTAAAATCCTGGATCAATCTCTCGAGTTGTTTAGGCTTGCCAAATCACGACGGAATGACCACGCCTACAGCATCTATTAAGCACAAATTGCCCCACAAAGTTTAGCCATCACGGCATTTGATATATCAAAAAAGAGATTTAGATCCCCATATGTTGTATCGTTAAACCACCAAAATCGAGCTAGCACCTCCAAATTATTGTTCCAAAAGAACACGCAAATGATCAATGAAGTTAGTTAAGAACATATTTTAGCACTTTAGTATAGTTGATGATAAATAAACAGACATCAATTGAAACACGTGTAAAATGCTTTTTTTTTTTAAAAAAAAAATCAACTTTATGGACAACCAAAATAAGTAAAAGAGAAATTATTTCTTTGAAAATCAGTAACCTGCTGCAATTTGTCAATTAATTGCATTGGCATTTTGCCATGAACATAGAATCAACTCTTATTCTTATTCACCATTTGACCAGAGGCCTCTTCATAAGATAATAGAACACCCAAAATTAGATGCAAAATACAAAAAATAACAAATATTACACTCTCTTCTCAGCCGTGGAGTCAAGATTTTCACTAAGAGGATTCAAAATGTGAAGAAGTAGATATACGAACTAGTCAAGGGGGGTTTAACATTTACTCTCTATATAAAAAAAATTATTTTAGCCATATACAAATAGTAGTATAATTTTTCGCCGAACGAGGTTGGGTAGCTCCGGCCCTGTCTCTTACCACCTCCGTCTCATGTTATATGGATATCTTTATATAAATATTTGTCCCATATTATATAGGCACTTACTAAATTAGGATAATATTAATTAGTGTATTTATGATTTTTTCTAACTTAATTTAATGTACATTGATATAAAATAAAGGATAAAATGGTAAAGTTCACTAATACATTAATGATTTCTCAATAACCATATAAAATAAAAAGTATCCATATAATATGAGACGAAGAGAGTAACACAACAAAAACAACTAATAATTCCAGACAAACTGCACAGTAACAGATGCAACATCCAACAATATATCGATTAAAATTATTGACAATTTCATTATCCTTGTAACATATATTCCTTCCGTCTTATTTTATGTCATTCTTTATTTTTTAATCTCCAAAAATAATATTATCTTACTAAAATTAGAAACAATTTAACTTTAACATCTTTCTTTTGTTCTTAATGAGATAATTTTCAATTACACTAGATCATTTTAGATCGACCGGCAAATTTTAAAAATCTTACTTATTTTTTCCTTATTATACGATGCAAAATCAAACAATGACACGTAAAAGTCACAGAGAGAATCTTTTTATATCAAGGTCCACTTATCAACACTCAACCATATAGATTATACAATGTCAATCTTACTTTGGTAATAACTTTTTATTTTTTATTAATTACCCAAAAAGTCCACTTATCATTTCCCTGTCTGTATCATTAAGCAAGATTATACTTTGCCCTAATTTTAATTGACCTGCAAATCAACCTTTTTCCATCTCTACGTTAAAGACTTTTTTCAGTAATAATTCTCAATTAATTAGTATAAAAAGAAACAATATTTGGAAAAACAGAGCAAAAATGGAATCAGTTAACAAAAAATGGTTCATTTTAGCTCTATTACTCACCTCTTTATTCACAATTTCCATTCTCAATCCAACTTCATTATTTCTCCAAGTTACATCAGTAGAAGGTTCATCAGTATCATTCGTCGAATCGAAGCTGCATACATCTCCAGTTCGTTCCAATTCAACAGTACCGCGATTGGCGTATTTGATATCTGGTTCGGTTGGTGATGGGGAGAGGATGAAGCGGACGTTGAAGGCGTTGTACCATCCGTTAAATGAGTACGTGCTGCATTTGGATCTGGAGACTTCGGATGAGGAGAGAAATGAGCTTGTGAAATTTGTGAAGGAGGAGACTCTGTTTGTGAATGTGAAGGTAATTGAGAGATCAAATTTGGTAACTTATAGAGGTCCTACAATGGTGAGCAATACACTTCATGCTGCTGCTATTTTGGTGAAGGAAGGAGGTGAATGGGATTGGTTTATCAATTTGAGTGCTTCTGATTATCCTTTAGTAACACAAGACGGTATCGCTCCACTTCCCCCTTTTTTTTTTTATTGTTACAGTGCTTCGTCTCATTTTACGTGGCATTTAATTTTTTTTAAAAAAAATTGTAGTGTAAAACATTCTTAGATATTAAAATTATTTTCAATTAGGGTAAGGTGACATTCTTTTTGGGACGGATCAAAAAAGAAAGTGTGTCACAGGGACAAGACAGAAGGAGTATAAAAATATATTTGTTCCGTTTAAAACAGAATTATCTGATTTGCCTTGGTAGAAAATTTAAGAAAATAAAAATGACTTTTCAATTTTGTGATTCTAAATTAAAGTTATGTCAAGTGTATCAAAATGTTCTTTAATCTTGTATCCTTAAATATACCACGTAGATAATTAAAATTAACATATTATAGAAAAAAGAATCATTCTTTTAAAACAGACTAAAAGGAAAAAAGGTATTTCTTACTTTCTTTTTTAGTTTGTGTAAAAAAGAACGATTTTTTTCTTTTTTTGACAATATTTTAATCCAACTTTCCACCTAACATATTTAAGATCTCAAGATTAAAGGGTATTTTAGTACGTTTGACATAACTTTAATTTACAACCATAAAATCAGAAATTTTTTTTTATTTTTTTTTAAATTTATATCAAATCAAACTAAGTCTTTTTTTTTTCAAACTGAGAAAGTAATTTTTTTTAAACAGATGAGTATCATGTAACATAATATGAAAGATCCATTTAAGAAAAACTCTGATGTTATAATAAAATTAAAATATTGTGGTTAAAAAGATGTGGGTGCCTGAGTTAATTGAATAAGATGGTCACTATATCTAAAAGAACAAAAAAAGGAAAAAAAAGATGCACAATTGAAACTATTGTGTATCATATTAACAAATAAGTTTGGTCGAATAGTATATGGTGATAAAAAAAGCAAGTTTGGTGCACTAAAGTTTTCGCTATCTGCAGGAGAAAAGTTTAATTACAAGAATTTATTATACGCAGCCTTATCCAAATAAATTTATCTTTTATGTATTCACTTGCTGACTTTTAGCTTATTAATCTGTTTTTTTATTGACAGATTTGCTTCACAGTTTATGGAGTATTCCAAGATATCTTAACTTTATTGAGCATACAAGTGATCTTGATTGGAAAGAGTATGTGGATAATTAACTTACTTTCCATTTAATCAACCAATTGCTAATTAAATAATTGTATTTAATCAAATGTCTATTTATTTATTTATTAATGTAGGGAATATAGAGCCAAGCCTCTAATAATTGATCCAGGGTTGTACAGCTTGAACAAATCAGATGTCTTCTTTGTTGAACCACAAAGAAGTGTCCCAACAGCATTTAAATTATTCACAGGTCACAATTTATAATTCTGACACCGATATAAGTTTATATTTATCGATTATTCTTTAACATTATCATATACCAAACGCAAAACTTCCTCCTATTTTTTAAGATTTAGAATTTATAAACTCAAAATTTTAGATTCATTCGTACAGGATCCGCGTGGATGATGCTCTCACGGCCCTTTGTGGAGTACTTATTGGCCGGATGGGACGGCCTCCCGCGGACACTGTTAATGTACTATACCAATTTCCTGTCTTCACCTGAAGGATATTTCCATACTGTCATATGCAATGTCCAAGAATTTATGAACACCACGGTGAACCATGACCTTCATTATATAGCCTGGGACAATCCTCCGAAGCAACATCCACACCATCTCACGGTGGATGATTATCGGGAAATGGTCGATAGCAATGTCCCGTTTGCTAGAAAATTCAGGAAGAACGAACCGGTACTTGACAAGATTGATTCTGAGCTGTTGGGGCGTAAGCCTGATGGTTTTGTTCCGGGTAGTTGGCTTGAGGATAATAATGGAACCAATATAACTCGGTTGCGACCCGGTCCAGGTGCTGAAAGACTAACAAGTTTGATATCTGGTTTCTTGTCTGATAAAGATTTTGACAAAAAACACTGTCTCTAGACGTATCCATTAAAACCAAATAGCTTTTTGAGATAATAACTATTACTGTAAAATCGATCTCTTAGGTGTATGTGTAATCGTATTGAATAATGGATTGAACAAATTGTGCTAGCTAACGCCCCCTAACTCATATGCTCAGAAGAATTCATTCTGAAATGATCTCTGCAGCTGGAAATTCTTGGAGATCATATCCACTTATATTATTATATATAGATTATATTTAGGTCGGATAAAAAAATAGATGAGCGATCGCTTTAAATGATTTTAGATAAATGTTAGGATTGAAAATTCAAATAGTAGAATTTAGTCAAGTAATATTATAATGACAATAGTAAGTTGATAATAGAAAGTGAAAGAAATAAAAGAAGACAATAATTTAATATCGTTCGGTTAATGTGACCAAAGCAATTTCACTATATCAATAAGAATATAGAATTTGACCAAGTACTCTAATAAATGCCAAATTCCCCTCGAAATTAACTACACAAGATCACTCCAAAGAAAGGGTTCACACAAGTGTTTCCCAAGCATTCGCTCTCTTGCAAAATTACTCTAAAGGAAAGACAAAAAAAAAATAATAAAGGGTATTTTTTGGTATGAAGGAAAATATTTTAAGGAAAATATTTTTCAATTTTCTTATGTTTACTTGGTTTAAATATTTTGGAAAAATATTTTCTAAATCAACTTATTTTTCTCAAATTTAACGGGGTGTTGAAGAGTCTCACATCAGATGAAACCATTTTTTTAATACTTATAACACCCTATAACACTCTATATATATATATATCTGATTAAGTATGAGTTAGTACTTATCATTCAGTTATGACATTTGTTAACCTTGCATCTCCATTTTTATTTTAACTAATGCATTTAACGTAATCATTATCTAAAAATATATCTTTCATTATATGATAAATTGGCCGATTTTTTTATTGAAAACTATGTCTTCGAGCATTGCCAACTGATAAAACTTACGAAAAGTTAAGTATGACACACCACAAATTAAAAATAAATAACTTAAGATGTTCATCTCTGACTAGCTCTTTCATCTCTAACGAGCTCTTCCTCACCCTAACATTTTTTTTTATTGTTTTAATTACATTATCATTCAACACATGAGAAATATATGATGTAAAATTAATGGGCCAATAAATTAATATATGATTTTTAAAATAAATTAAAACTAATGATACGAGTTCTTTGTATTCTCATTCAAACATGAGCTGTTATAAGTAATTATTTGAAAAATGTCAAGTAAACTGAAATTATAGCTCCTAAATTCAGGGTGTGTTTGGTTTGGAGGAAAATGTTTTCTAGGGGTCGGGGGTGTTGGGTGGAGTAAAATAAAATTGGTTAAAAAAATTAAAATTTTCAAAATGTGAAATCTTTTTCAAAAATAAATTTTTAATTTTATTTTATTTAAAAAATAATATTTTTTTGGAGGGAGATCGTGGTACGGATGAGATAAAAGAATTAATTTGAAATTGGATAAGAGTTTTGGAAAATGTTTTCCTTAATTTTTGGAAGGAAGTCATTTTCCTTAAATTTGAGGAAAATGAATTGATTTGGCAAACATTTTTCAGAATATTTAAGCCAATCAAATATGAGAAAATAAAAAAATATTTTCTTTCGTATCAAACACACTCTTAATTCGAAAAAAATTTGTGGAGAGAGAGGAGACCTAAAAAGGCAACCTTAAATGGTAAATATGGATTAGATAAATATCATACCATATAAGTCCTTCAAAGTGTAAGATTATGTGTTGATAAAATATATTTGACAGGTTATTATACTATTTGACATTTCAAAACCTGAAAAATAATACAAAAAGCAATTGAAATCTCAACAAAAATAAAAATCTAGGTGATCCTTTTTTAATCTGGCCTAACTTTAAAATTATTTGTGATTGTTGGTGATGAAAAACAATAGATATTTTGTCAAATTAATCAAAATACGAGCAAATTAATTCGAAAATCAAATATTGAAATGTAATTGAAAAATAATTATAGTTACATGTCGAAAAGTTAAAAAGTCAGATGTTTAAATGTATTAGTTGGCATTTACCTATTTTACCATGATAATTATTGTTTTTCTGTATATTTTTTTTCACTTTATGTTGAAAATTAGCATTTGCCAGAAATTTTCAAATTTGAAAAATACCCAAAATCTTATTTACATTTTCATTATACTTTTCTTATGTATTACTCAAAATTTTAAATGAAAATGATTATATTTAGCCATATATTGATATTTTTAGGAAAAATACATTCAAGTAATCAAATATTTTTCACAAAAATTATAATCAAATACAATTTAACTTCTAAAGTTTTAAATAAAAAAAAAAGTGAGCTATAAAGGCGCATAGCTCACTTTTTTTCGTGCGCCCAGGGAGCACAAACAGATGTACAAGATGATCCATTCACACTATTGGTGGAAATGTATGAAGAGGGATGGTCTGAAACTTTCAATTACAAAGTGGGAAAAATGTCTCTCACAATGGGTAGGCTTACTATATTTATTAAATCTGACTCTTCTATGGAAAAATCAATTTAAATATAATGATATCATAACCGTAAGAAAACGAGATAACTATATTTGTAATACTATGTAATAGCTCGTATATGATGTCTAATTTATGACACTATGTAATTATTTATATTAAGATATTCCTCTTGTGGATCAAATTTGATTGTTTGTTTTAGGTATATTAGTGAAGTTAAGTGATTTTGCTAATTTTAAAAAATTGAGAATCATATTTTTAAAAAAATGACATTTAAATTCTAAATATTTACTATCTTACTCTATTCATTTTTCACTTATCACTATTATACTTCACATCTATTAAGAAAATAATTATTGATATAGAGAATCTATCATATTATATCTATTAGTTGATCTTTTGTATTAGCTTTTGAAAAATAGTATTTAATGATAAGGATAAAACAAAAAAAAAAGATTTATTTTTGATACCTCAAAAATAACAAGTAAAAATGAAAATCTATTTTACTGACAAATAAAAGTGAACAAAGAGAATGTCTTTTACAAAATATCACAAGATATTCTCTTAAAAGTTAGATAGTACCCCACGTTTAAACTACTTCCTAAAGACTAGGACAAACAAAAGAAATATGCTTTTTATTTTACTAAAAAGAACAATAATAAAACTAATAAATACTCCCTCTATTTCAAAATGAATGAATTGTTTTGGGGGATTTTTGAGTTTTGAAAATAATTGAATTATGCACTTTTCAAGCGGATTTTTTTTTATTTTGTCCTTCATTAAATTAAATGAGCGTTTGGAGTTTGAAAAGGATAAAAATGAAAAAACATAATTAAATTTTATATTTATTTCTTTTTCTTAATATGTATTATATAATCGAATAATTCATTTATATTTGAAATAGAGAAAGTAATATTTAATTTTCATGATCAAATATTAATTTATAATTCATATTGTGAATACAGAGAACATTTTCGTTAAAGAAGAGACAAAGGAGTAAAGCAACATTTGGTCCAAGACCCGACCCGACTTGGAAACATAGTCCTGGATTAGTCAAAGGAGGATAATATGAGGACAAATTCCCTATTTGATCCGACTAAACTATATTACATTAATTAGTCAAGTAAATAATATTATATATTAAAAATATATGTCATTTATATATTTTTTTAAAAATAAAATTTTATTATCAAAGTGAGATTTTCAGCACAATAAAATCAGCAGACTTAGACATATATCCCAAGTTTTGCATTTCGACACCTATTCCTATCTATTACTATACATCATGACACAAAATTCAAGGATACATATTCATTTGTTGCAATTTACTTTCTATTCTAAAATGTTGAACTCCACTTCCATATATATCTCTTGCGATGCTTTTAATAATGCTCTCATCCTTCTCTTGACACATAAGACATAACAGATTTGACACAATTCCCCATTTACTCAGTCTCACTTTTGTTGATAGCCTTCTATGTAGTACTATAAACAATATGAACAACCACTTGGGTGCTCCATAATTTGCCCAGACCAGCTTATGCCATTCCACTTTTTCTTTGATTCCTTGCATCTCCTTGTATGTCATATATCTCTTACTAAGATTTATATTATGTATATTTACTGACTATTATTTTAGTGGACAAATAATTTTGTTAATTTCTCATAATAAAGATTGATTTAAAGGATCATTTTTTTCGTTCGACTTTTAATATTTGTACTGAAATTTGATTAATTTAAATTCGTATATTGAAAGTCCATTTTTAAGACAATGCTCCCAATATATTTTTTTCATATTCAAAATTTGAATTTAAAATTTATAATAAAAAATCAATAAATCCCAATTATTCTATCACAAGATTATTGGTGATTTAAAGAACCACTTTGGCAAACTATCATGGAATGAATTAATTACATTAACATTCCTAATATAATGCTCTATTGGTGCAATCTACTATTTCAATTGTAACATCTCTTTATTTGGTTGGTTAAAAAAAATATTTTTAGTTTTAATTTTTCACACAATATGTTTATGATTACAAAATTAAAGAATGTTATGATATAATTGACACACCTAAAATTCAAAACTTTTTTTTATTTTCTTAAATTTCGTAAAAGTAAAATAGGAAATATTAACTTATATGAGAGAGAGAAATATAAAATAAAAAAAATTGAAAAGCTTGTTTAAAATTAGAAATATTAGAACTTACTCCTACACAACAAAGTAGGAGTAATTATAGTTTTTTTATAAAAATACTGATTCTTTAAGTATCAAAATTAAAAGGATAATGATAAAAGTTTGAAATTTTTGTAATTTTTATAAAAGATAGAGAATATTAAAGATTTCGATAAATAAAGTTGTGTAGTTTTATAATTTAAGCAATAAATTATAACAATGTTTAGTCTTCTTTTAATGGTGGGACCAAAACATCATATTATTAACTATTAGTTGTCCAATCATATAATATGCTTTCTCTTGTATGTCTGTCTCTATTATGTCAAACCACTTTTCTCCTCCTTCCCTTCTCTCTGCAATAGCTTGGTCTCATCAAATTTCAATACCAACAGGTACAGCTACTTTTCTATTCCTTCTAGAACAATAATCAATACTGTTTTCTTTGAAGTAAATTTGGGTGTTTTCCTTTTTCCTTCTTGCAGTGAAAAAGTAAGATCAAAATTTTGAGTTTTGAAGCTTTTTTGGGCTTTTATATTACAGATAATTAACTATATATAAGTAAAGACTTGATCTTTTTGAGCTTTGGTGGAGGTTTATACTACTTTGTGTTTTCTGCAAGGTCATTTCAAGTTTGTGCCTTTTTTATTTTCATTCACTATAAGATTCTTTTCCTTTTTCCTGGTAAAATCTGGCATGAATTTATTGATATGTGTATGTTTTCGATTTTTATAATTTATGGGTACGTGCTAGCTCCCACTCTGTCCATTAAGGCTGGGATAGAAGAGAAGAAATTGCATAGTGCTTTTGCTTCTGCCTTAGTTTGAATCTGAGACCTTATGATTCTCAGCCAACTTTATTGACCACCAGGACTATTTAGGGAGTCGGGAGGGTTTTCGCCCATTTAAACACAAGACTAAGATGTTTAGGAGTTCAAAATTCACGTTGAGGTTTCAAGTTCGAATTCCTTGAACTACATCTTTATCTTTTGAAACCCCTTAGTGAAAATTCTAGATTTGCAACTGCTAGGCCACATCCTCGGGTGCACGTTGTTTCTGGATTGTGGAGGAGGTTTAACACCTCTTACTAGTAAGGGCTGCTTGTTATATTGCGGCAATGTGCTAGTGAATATAACAAGCAAATTCAAATTACTAATGACAGATGGAGGTTGAGGATAAACGTGTTGGATACGTCTGTCCTTTTCTCCTTTTCTGTGGACATAAAATGATGGAAATCCTATGATTATTAAGAATGGAAAAATTCCCCTACTCCACTTAAGGAAATTTATTATCAGTCTTGCATACTATTATTCTGTATTCATAGGACATACTAGTCATAGATTCAGGCTGCTTTTGGAAACTTCAATAGGACTCTTGATTTTAGATGCAACTTTTTCTACTCTTGGAGTTTTGATTTTGGATAACGAGGTTGAGGTCCATTCATGTATTCCATTCTAGAAGCAGCTTTGTCTACACAGAAAATAAATGATCTTAGTTTAAGTGTTTCAAGATGATAAAATACCTTTTTTTCGTTTGGGAAGCAGTCCTATTTAATGCAGAATGTGATGTCAAAATAGGTATTCTTGACTTGTCATACATAATTTCTTTGAAATGACATTGAAAATCTTGATGTTGCACAAATCTCATCATGTTAGCCTGGTGGGAGGGATAGAATATGTAGGAACCTAGGGTAACACATAAACTTGAAACCATATGGAAAAAGGGTTTGCAAAAGGGAAGAAAGAGGTAAGATAGGAAAATATAAGGCGAAACCAGTTAATGATTTGAGCCATAGATCTCAATATACTGCATATGACATGATATTTTGATCCATAAATTTGCAGATGAGATGTGTGCTTCTGCCTCCTTGGGCTGGAGATGAATAAAACTCATCATAGAGTGTGAAGATGCATGCTATAGTAAAAGGCAGAAGTACCTAGCTCATGAAGTGCACAAAAATGCTTCGGGGCAATATTGAGACCAAATGGCATGACTAGCCATGATTACAACTTTTAAACTTCATCACTATATCTCTGATCTGGTTTTAATTAAGTTGATAGCCCTTTTCAGAATCCATCTTTAAAATTTTAACGAACCTTCCATTCTTCCCGAATTTTCCTCTATTGCTGAGGTTGGAAATCATTGTTTTGCTATTTCTTAACGAATGGTTTGACTACCAACATATACTTGAGCTTCCACCTTTTGGAGTCGACTAAGTGCTTGTGTGGCGTAATATCCAAGATATGCTGTGGTTATCAAATTCCAAAGTGATTTTCCTCCTATTTTGTCGGTCGTTGTTTGGGAAAGAAATCTTCCTCCTTGCAATGCCCTTTTAACAATAACATCGATTTTCTCTTGTCAAAGCTTCATGTGGCACCAAGCCGAGCTTAAAAGCGTTTTACCCAATATATGATGTGAAAATCTCGATAGATTGCTGTCTAAGAAAGAATTATACATGACAGTGGTTACAAAATGGTATTAAGAACTTAAGATCTGTGGCATCTCCATTGTTGTGGCAATAGCTCACCTTACCTGCTCATTTGATATCCATATAGAGTAAATTCTTGTTGATCCACTTCTGCTGATCATTGCCATGGACTTGAAATGCTTCACTCTTTTATGCACATGTATTTGCTCATGCATCCTCATCTAGGGAAGAGAAGAAAAGGTAATTCACGTGGGATTAAGGAAAGACAAGCAGAGAGTAATTGACAAGAAAACCTTGTGGGTGAGATTGAGAAAACCTTGTGGGTGAGATTGTTGTAGATTGTTCTGAATTGTTTCGAAGGGTGTCAAAGGAAGCTGCTATGGAATTTGACTATGGAGGATGTTCATATTTGCAAAAACTCATTTTTCCTTAGATGTCATTAGTGACATAAAACATAAAGAAATAGGAAATCGGCCATAAGCTCTCCAATCGAGTGGTAAAGATAAAGAGAAAGGTCGAACAACACTGCTTTCCAGACATGATTGAGAAAGAGGGTTAATAGTTGTGTGAATAAGTTATCCTATCAGGAACAATAAGCTTACACCTTGCTTAGGAGTGGCAAACGAGCAGGTCGAGTCGGATATGAGTCGATCAAATATGAGTTAAGTAAAATGGATAAAATACCCAACTTGACTCATATTTTAAATGAGTGAAAATGAGTTACTTAATGGATAATATGGGTAAATATGATACGGTAGGGATCATGTTAAAAGTTTCAAAAATAAATCCTTTTATTAATTTTACCATAAATCGAACCGATAAAAATGTTATTGGTTTATTGTTATTGGTTATTAGGTTATCGGGTTTTTAATGGTTTCGAAAAAAAATTATTGAGTTATCGGTTTGATATTGATTTTTACTATTGGGTTATTGGATAACCGATAACCCAATAAGATTATAATAATTTTCTATTTTATCCCTTCATAAATATTAAATATTAGTAATTTAATAGTAATATGACTCTGTAACAGTACTTTACCTATTTTAATCTTTACCGTACTTAAGTGATTAGTTACCCACTTTAGTATTTAGTCTTTAGTCTTTGCTCTTTCGTACTCCATCTGCTTTTATTAATGCAAATTCTCATTATCATTCTTATCAGGTAAATCGAAAATCGAACCGTTAAAAACTTAAAATCGATAAACCGAAAATCAATAAAAATTATTTTATTGGTTTGTTATTAGTTTAGCATATTTAAAAATCGAAAGTCGATAAATCGAACCAATAATGTATAAAACCGAACCGAAGCACATCCCTACACTCAAATGTTAAAAAAATTAATTTTTTCCCCTCCCAATAAAAAGTTAATTTAATTTTTAGAAAATTCAAAAAAATTTACTTAGCCGCACCTACCCCAACTTCTTCAAATAAAAAATTCATTTACATTTTGAATGAGTCTCTTTTACCAATATTACTTATTAAATTACTCCATTTTTAAATGAGTAAATATGAGCTTTATCCATTTTTTATCCATCTTAAATGGGTTGGGTCCAACCCATTTTAAAATGGGTAAATCTGGATAGATACCCGAATAACTTACCCATTTTGCCGCTCCTAGCCTTGCTTATGATAGGTAATTTGCCCCTTCTGGCTTTTTATCTTCTAAAAGATTGGTTAAGGTACTTTACAAGTCACACATTTAAGATTTGAGTTTTGAAGTCCATTAAAAGTAATCTCATTGTGATATAAGGACTGTCATTCTTCTAAGTTTTTAAAAGGTAATTGGCAATAATCATAATATAGTTTTTTTTCCTCACTGTGAGGTTGGAATCTGTGAGTTGGGAATGCTGATTATACTTTGTAATGCTGGTTTCACTTAATTCTAGCTTTATGTTTGCCGGCAGACATAAACATCATGGGTGATGGTCCTCGAGGAATAGAGGTGTTTGAAGATCATTTTCAAGCTTCAACATCTGGTGAAGACTCCTTGCAGAGCCCAGCTATGTCTAAATATAAAGGAAGTAATGATTCTTTAAGGTATATCTTCTAAAGGACATTTGAGGTAAAGAGGAGTTACGCGTTTTTAAGGAATTCACTCTTTTAATTTGATTTATTTGGCTTCTCCTGTATTAGAATAGATCCATTAGTAGATCGTGGACTAGAAGAAAACTAAAAGGGGCTGCTTCAATGTTGAATATGTTTAGCCTCAACAAGCTACCTTGGATGTCTGGCGCAGATGGTCAAGAAAAGGTACATGTTAGTTACAGTTGTCCGCTAACTGTTTAGCTTGCTATTTCCTACTTAATTGTTCTGAAGGTCATCATTGTCTTTGGGTTTGGGAAGGGAGAGATTACAGATATTATCACATCTTTCAGGTAGTGTTAACTGCTGCAGAAGTAGAATCTCTTCGGTCAGAACTCGGTGCTTTGGAAGAAAGAGAAGCTCATTGCAAAGCTCAGTAAGATTTGATACCCCCATTGTGGGCTCGCTTGTGCCTTATGCAACCTATTCTGTTTTTCCTTATATAACTGTGCATAAGTTCCTTCTCCTTTGATAGTATTGTGCTTTTGATTTCTTAGTGAAACTGAGAAGGGGCTCCCAGGCATTTAGCAAGTTGGTTTGGTTATAGTAATTTCTAGTTCATATGGTTACATTAGTTTATCATCTCTATGTTCAATCCCTAATGCTTGTGAGGCTTCTCATCGGTCATCATACACGATCACTGTGAATGTCATTTTGAGAATTAAAAAGGGTAAGTACTCATCTCTATTTTAAGTGTATCATCAGTGATCTCCGAACAAATTCACAGATTTATATCTCTTCAATTTTAACAAAAGTGACCCCAAGGATTTGAGGCCAAAGCATGCTTTGGTTCAACGGTAAAGGTAGTACGGCATGAGATTAGCAGTAGGTTCATGTCACGAGTTCAAATTCTGCTGGTGAACTAAGTTGGGTAAATGGAGAAGGGTAGAGGGACGCCATTATCCACTGAGTTTTGAAGCTAGAAACAGCATATTTCTCGGTTATTGAAATCAATAGAATAGGGCCAAAATTATTTGCACCAATTTTTATTTTATTTAATTTTCCTTATTTAAATTGCGAAAAAAGCATGGAATATTGTTGCAGTTTTCACTTTACTTTCAAACGAAGCATTTGTTTAAAGGTAGAGAGATGATGAACATCTGATGGCAAAATCCCTTATTGGAAGACTATCTTATGCAAATAGTCATGTTCTTGATTTTGTTATTCTTATCACCTAATAGTGGACAAAAGGTTATATAAACGGTTGAGAGTGGACCAAGTCTCAATTTGAAGAAAAATGAGAGATCTTCTTTAGTGACAAATGTGAAGTACTGTTCAAGGATCACCCACTAGTCCTACAGAACATAGCAACTAAACTGTTACAGAGAGGAAAAGAGCCTTCACTGAGAGTAATTCTTCTAGCTATTCCTAGATTATACTCGCAAGTACTCCGGAAATAACATTTTCAATGCTTAAAGGTGATTGGTTTGTCAAAAGAGTATTGTCTTTTGATACTTTATCAAAAAAAAAAAAAAGAAAAAAGAAAAAAGAAAAAGAAAGAGTATTGTATTTTGATTTTCATTGTTTTTTTCTCTTCACAGATTAGAACACATTGATGAAGTCATACGGGCTGCACGACTTTCGGGATATTTGGACATGAGAATGGTATTAATACGCCAGCAGCTGTCATCATCTTAACATTGTTTGGATTTCAGGAAAAACTTCACTGGATTAACATATTTTTTTCCACAATTTTTATTCTGTTCTTTTCCCAATAGAGATGGGCAACATTACCCGGAGAACCTCTTCCAGTTGATGACACTGATGTTGATGACTGGCTTCCTAGATTTTTTGTCCTTCAGGGATCGTGTATCTTCTGGTATTCGTCATGCACCGGTAACTTTTTCAATAGTTAAAGTTATTACTGGAATGCCTTTTGGGATACTCTCCAACTATGTAGAAATATGTCATTCCAAGCTTTTTGGTGTACTATCAGACTATTTTTTTTTTGCCTAGCCCCTCTATCAGACAACTTTGAATGGTACATTATAATAAGCCAGAGGTCCTCATAAAAATTTATGCTGATTTTATTTGTATTTAGTATTTACTACAATCTAATAGACCACCTAGAGTTACTTGGTATCTCCTAGATGTTTTTTCTGAGTCAAGATTTACTGGTTTGAGATAGTAGGAACTAGAGATTGCAATTTTCGGTGTGTAACTAAATCCTTACCCTTCGCAACCTCAAATCATCCAACTTAACCCACACTAAAACATTTTGCTAAATAGACCTAAATGGAGAGTGTAGCAAAAACAACACAAAAAATGGTAGAAGGCAGTATATGGCTGGGGATGGTGAAAAGAAATGAAAGAAGAATGGTAGACTAGACAAACCTGCATTTTGGAGGGATCCATTTAAATGACTAATGCTTAGAAGAACAGTGTTGGACTCTCTACCAACAAATGTGATGTCACTATTTCCTATGTCTGTTAAGGAGGAAAGAAAGTTGGATAAACCTGGGAAAGATTTTCTATGGTAGGACAGCAAGGACATGAAAGCTTATCACTTGTTGAGATGGAGCACTGTTACAACAACCAAGGTGAAGGGACTGAATGGGATTGAGAAATGTGAGGTTGCTGAATAAGACCTTGCTTGTAGAAATGGTAATGAAAGTTTGAACTCCAAAGAGGAAGCATTGACGAGGAGAGTAATCACAGAAAAATATCGTAGGAGGTAAATGGTGTATAAAGCTGGTTACAAGGACTCATGGGGCTAGAACTTGGGGGCAAATTATGGCACTAAAGCATAGGTTTGTGAAAATATTGGTACGAATTTGTTGATGGCAGGAACGACTTTTTCTAACACGACAATTAAATATAGCATTCTCTCTCTTTTTTTTGTTGATTTACAGTAATATGAAATATAGCATTCTCCTTTGAAAGAGTGAAGATATATAAGAGAGAATAAGATGTTGAAATTTTGGTGATAATATAAGAATATGAAAGAGTGGAAAGGGTGGTTAGATTGCTAAAAGAAGTGGAAATGTTTGCTGGAACCACTTCAGAACCTGACAAACTAAGATGGAGACACAATATAGAAGGAATTTTCTCCGTCAAAAATCTAAATAAGAGGGAGAACAGTGTTATGCAGGAGGAAGAGGTAAGGATGTGGAAGAACGTTTGGGAAAATATCGCTCCTACCAAGGTGAAATGCTTCACTTGGCTAATAGTAAAGAAGGCATGCCTGACTCATGAAGTATTACAAAAGAAGGGGAGAGTAGTGGTGACTAGATGCTTCTTGTGCGATGAAACTGGGGAAATAAATAATCATCTGTTCCTAAACTGTTAATTCACCACTCAAGTGAGGAATCTGTTTTTCAGCTTCAAAAAGACAGTATGGACAATGCCAGAGCATACAAATGATCTGATGAACTGTTGGATTAGAAGAGGAGGAAGTAAAAGTCACAAAAAATGGTGGAGGATAATGACAAGAACAGAGAAAACACAAGAGAAACTAATAAATGATTGTCTCAATTCATTGATCCAAATACATAAGAATACATCAGTATTTATACACGAGAAAATATCCTATCCTTAATGTAAATCCTACAAATTAATGTGCATAATATTTTACAACTAATGCTACACAATACTCTACACTAAATGTAGATCATACAGGATATCCTATGATCTTTCCATTATGCTAACATCCTCCCTCAAATTGATGCTGGTATCAAAAAGCACCAATTTGCCTACTAGAAAGAGATGGTGTTGTCGTGCCATTGACTTGGTAGACACATAAGCTATTTGAAGATCACTAGATACATGTGGAAGGGTAATAACTCTTTCATCGACAGATTCTCTACTAGAATGACAGTCCATTTCAATATGCGTTCTTTCATAATAAACCAGTTTTGTAGCAATCTGAATGGCGCTTGTGTTGTCAGCGTGAAGAGGAGTGAGTAGATTGAGGAAATCCAATTTTTGTGAATAAACCACGAAGATATTGCTCGATATTCAAACTCTGTTGAGGATTTTGAAACACGATCTTGCTTCTTGCTCATCTAAGATATCAAGGAATCTCCTAGAAATGTGCATCAACTTGTGACAGAACGACGAGTATCGGGACAACCAGCCTAATGAGAATCACTAAATGCATTAAGCTGAATAGGAGAACCGCTAGGAAAGAATAATATACGAGTAGATGTTCCTAAGAGATATCGAATGATACGATGAACAACCACCAAATGTAGATGACGAGGAGCCTGCATGAATTGGCTAACTTGTTGAAACTACAAAAGTGATATCAGGTCGAGTAATAGTAAGATAATTTAGGCTCCCAACTATTTGTCGATACAAAGTTGGATCCAGAAGATCTCCTTCATCATGATGATACTTCACGTTCAATTCCAATGGAGTATCTACGGAAGAAGATTCTTGAAGACCAGCCAAAGCAATCAAGTCTTGAGTATATTTGTGCTGGTTTAAGAACACACCTAATGAATTACAATGAACTTCCATACCCAAAAAATATGTAAGAGTACCAAGATCTTTCATATGAAAGAATCCTTAAGCTGCTGCTGGAGGTTAGAAATTAATGAAGAATCAGTTCTTGTGATAATAATGTCATCTACATATATCAAAAGAAG
The DNA here is from genome assembly GCA_029948455.1 of Solanum rostratum. NCBI lineage: Eukaryota > Viridiplantae > Streptophyta > Magnoliopsida > Solanales > Solanaceae > Solanum > Solanum rostratum. Next base: position 6,613,234 of record CM057051.1, read on the forward strand.
AACACAACCGGTAGATGTTTTCCAAGAAACAAAGATGAGTCATATTTACTCTGTTCAAAAGAGAACTGAAGCAAAGTAGATCAAAACTTGTCAAACCAAGCTCGGGGAACTTGTTTTAATCCATATAAAGACTGCATCAACTTGCAAACATCTGATGTAGGTGATGAAAACAACCAAGTGGAGCTTTCATATAAATATCTTCTTTGAGATCACCATGGAGAAAAGCATTTTTTACATCCATTTGATGAAGTGGCCAATTTTGTGATGTAGCAATGGCAATAATTGTTCGCACCTAGTCATTTTTGCTACTGGTGCCAAAGTCTCCTCATAGTCCACACCATACTCCTGTTTGTTACCGAGGACCACCAATCGAGCTTTATACCAATCAAGAGTTCCATCAGAGTGAAGTTTAACTGAATCAACCCATTTACATCCGATTGGACGAACATTTGAAGGACAAGAAACAATGTCCAATGTGTTATTTTATTTAAGTTCCAAAAGTTCTTCCTCATTGCTTTCTGCCAACATTCAAGCTTGGAGGCTTGTGCGTAACCTGTTGGCAATAGAGATGGTGGATAATGTAGAGGAGACACCATACCATTTAAGAGTACGAGATACTCTGGTAGATCGCCGAAGAGGCTCAAGAGGAGCAGGAAGAATATCAGATTCTGGTTGAAGAGCAGTCTCAGGTGTCGGATCAATTTCGGGATGAGATAAAGCTGGACGACGTCGTTTATACACAATTCCAGGTTTGAATCGCTTAGAGACAAATCTTCAAAAGTAGGAAGAAGAGAAATAGAAGATGACTCAAACTGAGTAGGAAAGAAATATTGATTCTCAAAGAAAACGACATTTCTAGAAACATGAAATTTGTTAGAACTTGGATCATAGCAAATAAAACCTTTTTGTTAAGTACTATAACCCATGAAAGCACATTTAGTAGATTGAACTGAAAGTTTATTGCGTTGAGAAGGAGGAAGATGCACAAAACAAACACAATCAAATGTATGAAAATTATCGTAGCTTAGATTTTGATGATAAAGACAATAATATGGAGAGTCAAGGTTTTACACTTTAGATGGCAGCCTATTAATTAAATAGACAGCAGTAGACAAAGCTTCAACCCAATATTTCAATTAAATATGAGTTACATCCAAAAGACGACGATTTTTACGCTAAGTAACTCCATTTTGTTGTGGGGTGTATGGGCAAGAGCGTTGTGAAACAATTCCTTTCTGAAGCAAGAAACTATTGAATTCATTAGACATATATTCTCCACCAGAATCAGATCTTAATATTTTGATGCAGGTAGAAAATTGACTCTCAATGCAAGTAAAAAATGTCCTGAATATGGAAAAGACATCAGATTTGGAACGAAGAAAATTCATCCATGTAAACCGCCTATAATCATTTATGAATGTCACAGAGTACTTGAAATGAGCATGAGAAACAATTGGTGAAATACCCCAAACATCACTATGAATGACATCAAAATACTATGTGGCACGACTTTCGAAATTAGGAAAAGGGAGAGTTTTACTTTTACCTAATTTACATGTAGAACAATCAAAGGGAGTTGCTGAAAACTAATTTTTATTTCTCAATAAACCAGAATTGATAGATGAGACAACACAATAGAATTTGGATGTCGTAGACGCTTATGCCAAACTCAGTCTTACTAGCTGTAGAAGTACAATCAAAAGAGAGAACACGGGGAATGGAAAAGCATATAGGAAACAATCTTCCAACTTTAGGCCCCTTGGCTATTATCGTCCCTAACACCTGATCCTTGTTAATTGGTAAATTACTACCATTGACCATCTGGACTTGTGATGGACCGTGATACTCACGAATATTTCTAGCATACTCGTTGAGTTGGTCATATGATTAGAAGCGCCAGAATCAACCAGCCAAAAATTAGATGTAATATCATTACCTTGTAGTCCCAAAGCTGAAAAGGCTGACACAATCATTTGTTGTACCATTTTCAGGGTGAGAACTTGTTTAGTCGCTCTGGTTGAAAATGAGTTATCAAAAGTTGAGCCATTTATCTCAGCTTGAAAAACGTTCATCCTACGATTTTGAGGACGTGTGGGAGACTCTTTGATAAATTGCCCACGTTGTTTACAATAATTGCAAAACTTTTTACCACAATTGCTAGCAATATGACCATATTCCTTGCAACAGTAGCACTGAGTCTCGCTCATATCCTTGCTCTTTCCTTTACCTTGAGTAGCAAATGCAACAGTGATATCGTTTTCTTTTTTGAAAGCGTTTTGTGTGACAAGACGCTGCTCTTCACGAAGTAATTCTCTGAAACAAACATCTAAAGAAGGAGACTGTTCACAGTTCATCAGGCTAGAGCAAACACTTTCAAAGTCGGAGCGTAATTTTATAAAAAATTGATCTCACTTGCTTTGCTCATGAATTGCCTGAATCACTGAGAGAGATTCAGTAGGTATTTTGGCATACAATATCTGTAAATTCAGCCCATAAGTTCCTAAATCCAGAAAAATAATCCTGAACAGAAAGATCTTCTTGAGAGTAATTAGCAATTTCATGCTCTAGTTGAAAGCGTCTTGCGCTATTATCTTGATTGTAAGCCTTTTGTAAATAATCCCACATGGCCTTTGCAGTTTTGTATGGCCTAAGATTAAGAACAATGAGAGGATCGATTGACCCTAAAATCCATGTCATCACCCGAGCATCTTTGACCTTCCACTGACCTAATTTTGTAGGATCAGTTGGTGCAGTGTTGCTGATACTTAAGAATCTTTGACTTTTTTTCTCCACTGACCTAAGAATCTCTGACTTTTTTTTTTCCGCAAAGGGGAAACTTCAACTCACAAAATATAGCAATTTACAACATTCATAATTCAACAATGTCTCAAACAGAGTACTTACAGCTTCAAATTCCAGAAATGATATACTCAATTCTCACTAGACTAATACGAGACATAGAGAAAATAGTAAATTTCCCAAAAAGATACACGTACCATAATTAGGTTAGGCAAATATTTATTTCCGGCTATCATAATTGAGAATTTCATCACGAGTAACAGATCTCGAATGCTGCACTATAGACCGTCCGATCGAATTGATCCAATCCTCCTTCTCCTTCTCTGAATCAACGATGAAGTACATAGTATCGGACCGAGTTGAAAGCTCAAAAACGAATTGTTTATTGAGAACATCTCCAATTCCTCTTTTCTTCTCTCTCTCTCCTGCGATCTCATCAGCCATGGCCAGTCTAGGTATTAGCATAATGGAAAGATCATAGGATATCCCGTATGATCTACATATAGTGTAGGATATTGCGTAGCACTAGTTGTAGAATATTGTGTAGCATTAGTTATAAAATATATGCAAGAGACATTCTAGATGCTACATTTAGTGTAGAATATTATGTAGCATTAGTTGTAGAATATATGCACATTAATTTGTAGGATTTACATTAAGGATAGAATATTTTCTCTTGTGTATAAATACTAATGTATTCTTATGTATTTGGATCAATGAATTGAGACAATCATTCTGTGGTTTCTCTTGCGTTTTCTCTATTCTTGACATGGCGTCAGAGCCTTCTTCTTTTATTTGATTCATAGAGTCTTGGATCTGTAGTAACTTTCGTAAATTTTTTAGAAGTTTTTGTTTTCGTTATTGTTAATCAACAATTAGTCCTAAACATTTAGGGCTCTTGGTCTTTGATTTTTCTACCCATTTTTTCGTATCATTGGTTTTTGGATTTTGCTCTTAAAAAATATGACTTCACATCACTTTGAGTCATTCAATGTTCGTTTCACCGGAGAAAATATTATATCCTTAATGTAAATCCTACAAATTAATGTGCATAATATTCTACAACTAATGCTACACAATATTCTACACTACATGTAGCATCTAGAATATCTCTTGAATATATTCTACAACTAATGCCACACAATATTCTACATTAAATGTAGACCATACAGGATATCCTATGATCTTTCCATTATACTTTTTTTTGATAAAACGTAAAGTTGTATTCTTCAGCAAATTGGGATGCTGGCAACCTTTATAATATATACATTACTGACCCAACAGGATAATATTAACACCTGTCGTTTCCAGTTTCACAAAAGAGACAAAAATTCTAAGATCTGACTATCCTCCCCTTTCCCCTCTTCTGTACACCAAAAATATAAAGTCTTCATGCACAGCCATTTGATCTTTTGTAGAGGTTCTATAGAATTTTCCATGCATCTGTTGTTCCTTTCCTTCCAAACAGTCCACCAAATACATGAAGGGATCATGTTCCACCATGTCTTTTGAGACTTGTTTGCCCCTCTCCTACCCCAGCACTTAAGTAAATCAACAGTGTGCTCCGGCATTATCCAGCTAGTGCCTGTCCTTCCAAGGAAAATAGCCCACAACTGAGAAGTGAAGCTGCAGTGTAAGAAAAGGTGATTGTTGGTTTCCATTGCCTCATTGCATAAAAAACACCTAGATACTATCTGGAAGCCTCTTCTCTGAAGTTTCTCATGCGTTAGGCATGCCCTTCTAACCACCAACCAAGTGAAACATCTTATCTTAGTTGGTGCTTTGGTCTTCCATAACTTTTTCCAGGGTCCAGCCAGTGCACCAGGGAATTTCTTCACTTTTTCCTTATACATACCATTAACTGAGATATTGTCAGTCTGGTTATGCTTCCAAACCATTTTATCCGCCAAGTGACTTGTGCCCTTGAATTCCTCCAAAATTTTCACCAACTCAGCTGCTCTCCCTATCTCCCAGTCATTTAAGGACCTTCTGAAATTCAAGTTCCAGCCTTGATCATTCCAGGTCTCTTTCACCAATGCATTAGGGGTTGAGCTGATAACATACAGATCTGCAAAGGCAGCCTCCAAAGACTCCTGGCCAATCCAATGATCTTTCCAAAATAGAATCCTATCCCCACACCCCACTTTGTATCTGTTACACTGATGCATAAAGCTCCACAGATTCCTGATAGTTCTCCATACTGCTACTCCTTATGTGTTGTTTGCCCTGTTGGAAACCCATAGGCTGTTCTGGCCATATTTGTTACAGATGACCTCCTTCCAGAGTGCTTGGTCCTCTTTACCATACCTCCACAACCATTTTGATAATAAACATTTGTTCTGTAACCCCAAGTTTCTGATCCCTAATCCTCCTGAGTCCCTATTCAAGATCACTGTTTGCCACTTTATCAGGTGAATCCCTTTTCCTTCCCTGTTTCCACACCAAAGAAATTCTCTTCTCACCTTGTCAAGTCTTGTCTCCACTCTATTTGGCATAGGGAATAGAGACATGATATAAGTAGGAAGAGAGTCTAACACAGAGTTTATAAGAGTACTTCTGCCTCCTAGGGAAAGATATTGAGCCTTCCAGCTTGCTAATTTCTTCTCAGTTTTTTCAATCACACTATCCCAGATCACTGTGTCTCTGTAGGCTCTTCCGAGTGGCATACCAAGGTATGTAGTTGGTAGTTTATCAATGTTGCACCCCAAAATGTTTGCCAAAGTCTGAATCTGTGTTACCTCCTTGATAGGGAAGATACTACTCTTCCCCCAATTGATCCTCAGACCAGAGACTGCTTCAAATACAATCAGTAATATTCTAACAATTTGGATTTCCTCTTCTTTAGCCTCACAGAAAATGATGGTGTCATCAGCATATAATAGGTGGCTAATCTGTGACACTGCCCCCGGTGGTTTACCAATCCTAAACCCTTTCAACCATGACTTTTGGATGGCCACCCTCATCATACTGTCCATGCCTTCCATAGCCAAAATGAACAGGAAAGGTGACAAGGGGTCTCCTTGTCTGAGTCCTCTCTCAGATGGGAAAAAACCAGCAGGTTCTCCATTTATCAGAATGGAGAACCTGACAGTTTTAATACAAGTTTCCATCCATCTTAACCACCTCTCCCCGAATCCCATTTGTCTTAGGATGTTCAGCAAGTAAGCCCAGTTGACATGGTCATAAGCCTTCTCGATGTCTAGCTTACACATAATCCCTGGTTCATCCCCTCTGATTCTGGAATCTACACATTCATTAGCAATGAGAGCAGCATCTATGATCTGTCTACCTTTTAAGAATGCCATCTGATGCTTGTTGATCAATTTGTTTATCACTTTCTTCATCCTTTCAGCTAATAACTTTGCAATTATCTTGTACACCCCACTTATCAAGCTTATAGGCCTAAAGTCCTTGAGTTCAGTTGCATCTGTCTTCTTGGGAATAAGAGCCACAAAAGTGGCATTAAGACTTCTTTCAAAATTCTGATGTTCATGAAAATGCTTAATGGTATTCATGATATCTGACTTTAACATCACCCAGAAGGATTGGTAAAAACTCATTGGGAAACCGTCAGGACCAGGAGCCTTGTCACTGGCACACAACTTGACTGCTTCTAGTACCTCTTCTTCCTCGAAATGCCTTTGTAACCAATCCCCCTCCTCTGGACTAACCCTGGCAGTGTCTTGCAAGATGAGACCAGGCCTCCAGTGTTCTGTCTCTTTGTACAGCTTCTGGTAAAAATTTGTAATCTCAGATTTAATTTCACCATTGTCTGTCATCTCCCTGCCATCAACTACCAATTTCTCAATTGTGTTCCATCTTTTATGGGCTGTGGCCACTCTATGAAAAAATTTCGTATTCTGATCACCTTGTTTGAGCCATTGAATTCTTGATCTTTGTCTCCAGGCTATCTCCTCATTCCTGGAGACTTCGTCAAAATCCCTGCCTAGTTGTATCTTCTGAAATAGCTCATCCTCAGTCAAAGCTCTCTGTTCTTGCAGCTGATCCAAGACAGCAATCTGTGAGAGCATCTCCTCCTTCTTCAGCTTCCAGTTGACTCTGTTTTCCTTGCCCCATTGAATTAGCTTTCCTTTCAAGAGCTTCAGTTTGGCTGATAGTTTGTATGAAGAAGTTCCATTAACTGAGAAGGAACCCCACCATTCTTGCACCTTCTCTTTGAATCCTTCAACCTGCATCCACCATTGCTCGAATTTGAAATATGACTTCTTCCAGTTTAGTTCACCACATGTCAGCATCAATGGATTATGATCAGACACCATTCTTGGCAGTAGGTCCTGTTTGATTTGGGAGAAGAGCTCATCCCAATGATGGGAATAGAGAAATCTATCCAACCTGGAGGCTGTCAAGTGTTGTTCACCCCTTCTCCAAGTGTATTGCCCACCCCGAAGTGGGGGGTCAACTAACTCCATTTCATTGATCCAGTCTGTGAATTCAGACATTGCTCCTGTCAACCTTTGGCCATTAAATCTTTCCGACGGGTATCTTGTCACATTAAAGTCCCCACATAATAGCCACGGGCCTGTACACCTGCCCTTAAGGTTGATTAAGTCTCTCCATAACTCTCTTCTACTGATTTTGCTACAATCTGCATAGATAGCACTAAGGTACCGGTCAAGATTTGTGCTTACTCCCTCAAATCTACAGGTTATAGCTTGTGAAGCAGCCCCCACTGCCTCCCCCTTCCATTTTCTCCTATCCCATAGCACCACAATGCCCCCACTACTACCTGCTGCCTCAAGATGTATTTCCCCCATCCATCTGTTAAACCACAATTGCTTGATCAAAGTTTCATCATTTCGTGCCAATTTTGTTTCCACCAGCACATAGACATCTGCATCCCATTGTTGTAGGAGGCTTCTGATTATCCTCCTTTTATTCACATTGTTCACCCCCCTTACATTCCAAGATACGACTTTTATCATTGATTACCAGCCGTAGTTGCCCTCCCCCTTCTTCTTGGCTCGCCTTCTTTGAAATTCACGTTGAAAGTCAGATTCCTCACTTCCTTAGGAATCACAGTGGGAGAAAAATCTTTCTTTTGTTTCCCCCCGATGTGTTTACAGCGTTCCCTTCTTTGATCAATTTTAAAAAAAAGATCAAAAGCAGTCTTGTCACATCCTTCGAATGCCGCACCAAATAATTTGCTGAGTTTAAGAACATTCGCTTGCACCCACAACGACGCCTTGTCATCCATTTCCTCCTCCAAGAAGACGTCTTCACTGTTTAGGGGTATGGGTTCATGCACAACAACCAGTTGGTTGTCTATGGTTTCACGAGCAGAAAAAGAATGCTCGATCTCTGTACTACAGCTTCTCTCGTTGCCGTGAGGTGCTTCGCCGTCCCAAGTTAACTCTGGGGACCCTCCCGTCTGTTGCATGCCTCTGATTTCTTTTGAGGAGGCGGACGGAATTTCCTGAACTACACTTAGCAATTCTTCGCTAAAAGATAAGTTCTCTGTAGGCCTTATAGGGCCCGCAACGTACGATATGGATTCCACAAAGGGCTCAGTGAAAACGGGCCTTTTTTGGCTTGGGCCCAAAAAATTGGGCTTCGGGTTTGAGCTGTCCCCATTCACAGCCACGTGTCCTTCTCCACCTAAATAAAAGGAGGTCACGTGTTTATCCTTATCCAATGGATTAAAAGTGTCTTTTTGGTATTCCTTCTGTACACCAGCTTTCCTTCCTTTTAAAGTTATTGCCCACTGGTATAAAAGTTTCACCCTCTTTGTCCTCTGGATAAAGTTTTCCTTTCCCTTTCCTTATTCTTTCATTTCTTTCTGCCATGGTGTCTTCTCTCAAAGTAGCCCCTTCCCCATTTAGCCAACTGCTGACACCTCGATCCAAACGCTTTACCCCCTCTTTTCTTTTAAATCTCGCCGGCGCTTCACACCACACCGGAAGCAAGAACGTGTATTCGCCATCGTCGATCTCCACCTCCGTCGGAATCATCTCTCTCGGCCCCTTAACTTTGATGCGAGCCCAGCGAAGGTGATTTTTGAGGATGGTTTCCTCTTCCGTCTCTAGCCAGCCCCCACACTGGTCACCAATATGCTTCAATATCTCCGACGACCACAAATGTAGGGGGAGGCCTAGGACCCTAACCCAGAACCAGTCGAATTTACATTGTTCTCCTACTGCACCTGCTTTAGAGGACCACCACTCCAATCTGATAGAGTTGCCTTTTAATTTCCAACTCCCCATCAATATGTGTTCTGCTTCTCCCACTGACTGGAACTCGAACAAGAATTGCGTCTCGTTCATGTCATAGACATTCACTGCATGAATTCCTTTCCACATATGCTCAGCCCATCTCCTTATGTCATTACGGGTCGGGGTTTCGACTAACCCCGGGAAGCTACCTACCAGGCACCTGCCCAGGTTGCCCCCTGCTTTGTGTGAAGCCCCATTCTGGACCATGCTCTCCCATTTGCTCTTTTGGAGGGCTTCCTTGTAGCTCTTTCCATCCTTTAGACCCGGTATACCACTGCTTCCTCGAGGCCCGATGGTAGACTCTTCCATCCTGACACTATAATCTTCAATCTTTCTCGATAGTTCGCCCCATCCTTCATTAAACGAATTCTCCGGCAATATAATGACTGATCTATCGAACCCTTTTACTGTGACTATAGAGATGTACCTACCATATTTATTGTTTTTCAGAGAGCAATAAATAAAGGTAGACGCATCCTTGCATTTCCACATCTTAAAGACATTTCCCTTGATGCCAGTAGCATCTCTCAATCTCCTACCTAGCCAGACCAGTCCGACCTTACTCAAGACCATTCGCCTTATATGCCTTCTAGCTCTTTCCACCCACTCGAACCACCTACCTCCCAGCTTATCGGACTTTGAAATATCATACGTCTTGGCCCCCGATCTAAAAAATAAAGCGTTTTCCATGGATTGTGAACTGAAACGGAATAATATAGAAAAAACGAAAACAAATTCCGGCCAAAAGACACCGGAATTTGTGTTTCCTGAGGACCGTAAGGGTCCCTAGGCTTTTACCTCGGGAATAGAGTCAGAGAGCATTTGTCTAGATATATTGGTGTGTTTTCCATTATACTAACAGATACTACTCTCATGTGTATGGTGGACTGTTTGGAATGAGAAAAATGGAAGGTGTTTTGAAGACAAGATCAGGTCCATTCATGATGTGAACTGCCTAGTAACCTTTTTGGTGTAAACAGAACTGTATAGAGGAAGTAGAGGAGTTAGTTGATTTGATAGGTACTCTGTAAGGATTAGATTGCATCTCACCTCTCTGTAACATGTTTCTGATGGTGGCCAGCATTCCTAATGCTTAAGAATACAACAGTACTGATTCTTTTAAGAAAAAGAATATAAGAGTCAATTATTATAGACAATAGGTGTGACATACAATCCACATCTTATACTTAGAAGATGTTGAATTAACATTCAGCTAACACTTAAAAGGATTCTATCATTCTAACAGTCCCTCAAAATCAATGAGGGGAACAAACTTGCAATACCTATTTAAAAAACAGAATAAAAACTAAAGACTCTCGAAAAACCTAGGGAGAATCTTGTCAGACAATCAAGTTGGTGCCAGAAAAATGGTTAAAAGAGGTGTGTTGCTGCCAAAGCAATCATAAAAAAGATAGGCATGGGATCAGCAGGATGATCACCAAAGAGGTGTGGGAGTTGCTGAAAAGAGACATGACGCAGTCAGAATTGTTGTGGTAGGGAAACATGATAATTCCAGAACGGTCACTGAAATATAGGCATGGTGCCACCAGAATGATTACCCCAAAAAAAGATGTGGTATTGCAAGATTGATTTCCAGAAAAAGTGTGGTGCAACCAAAGCAGCCGCTGAACAGAGGAATGACGCCTCTGGGTACTGGTCATTGGTGATGAGAGGTGCTGTTCACTGAAAAGAGAAGAGAAGAAATTAGTCAAAGCAGGTGATCACCTGTTTATTGATTGAAGCTGCTCGAGTCTAAAATATAATTGAGAGAAGGAGATATATTGAAGATATAGAATGCTGGTATACAAGAGACACCTATTTTTAGGTGTGATAAAAATATCCACATCTTATATTTGTCAAGATTTTTGCTAAATGCCTCTCAAAGTGAGAGTCTTTTCATTATATAGAGAGTATACACATTACACATCCCTAAAGATCCGTCTTCCTATCCCTAAAGATCAGCTATTCTATCTCTCTAAGTCTGCCATTTAAATCCCTCCAGATCTTTTATTCTATCATAATATTTACCTATATGATTACTACGACAAATCTCTATAATTACACTTATTTACAACATTAATGTATACAATCACCATTAATTCATGATTTGTGAGCTGGTCATCATGCTAACAATATTTTCGATGAGAGACTATTTCATTGCAACACTTGAGACATTTCTAAGATTCTGACAAAATGGCATGTCCATATTTAGTCAATCTGATCCTGATCACTGATTTGAAATTGGCCATTGCCGGAGCATAGTGTATAAGAGAAAACTAGAACAAATGGGAGATGAAGAGGATGGAAGAAAGGCACCAAACCTTGGAGTCGTTTCAAGAACTTTCTACTTCTAGTGCAGCAGACATTCTGATTTGAAACAATGCAGGACAAGTGGATATCTACTTGCTATAACTCACTGATAGCAGTGAAAACTAGAGCCATACCTGCTCTTGGGGAACCAATATGGAAAACTAGAACACTATAGAAAGTAGACTGCTTCTTTTGGTTGCTGGCATGTATAACATGTTTGACACAACAGAATCTCCAAAGAAGAGAAATTCACCTCTGCAGCATACGTCATTTATTTTGGAGACGAAGCTGAAAGCAGTAATGACTTTTTCTGACATTGCTGTATCACCTATGGCATTTATTATTGAGCATTTTGGGGCTAAAATGGGTAATGTCTAGGGACACCTATTGGCAGATAAGATTCTGAAATAGAAGTGTTGTAAAGATACCAATGGAACATGTTAAAAATGGATGTTGGTGAAACACAATCTCAAAAGCTAAATCATGAGTTGAAGATTGTTCGTAATAATATAATGATACAATAACTAACTTTTTCAACCAGTGTGTGACATTCTAACATTTGTCCCTCCCCTCTCCCCCACTTGCTGTACGGTTGGACATTTGAAGCATGGGCAATATAGCATGACAGACAGTATTGGGTAAACCAACAATAATAATGAGTCCGACTATGATGCCATGTTAAGAAAATGGACATTGGTCCTAACTCAACCTCAAAGCTACCAATGAAAAGCACCACCAATATAAAAGTTTGTGTTGACATACAGACAAATATCTCCTGGCCTAAGAAGAATCTGAGATGCCAGTGTTTCTCTTTGTGAGATAATATATGTTTCTCTATTATGAGATGCCCATATTTCCTCTACATGAGATTTATGACCTTGTGAGATGAGGATATAAGGATACAACAACGTATTCCTTTGACCAATATGGATATTCTAACAAAACAAAATACCAGTTTGTATGTGGTGGACATTTTGGAGGAAAAGGGACTCCTAATGCCTCAAGGGCAACGAACTCCATCTTGAAAATTAAGTTGAATTGCATAGTTTTTATTTTTATTTTGATGTATATCTACTTGATGTTGAAGACTTGGTGGATAATTTAGATTCCATGTACAACTAGAAGGGAATGTACTTTGGTTTTTCAGATGTACATATCACAGCACCAGCTTACTGCTATATGTCATTAATAGAAATCCTTTATTTAATGGTAAAAGGAATCTAAAGCCTAAGATTAGGGAAGCAAAGCCAGGTAAAATAATACGAAATTACACCATTAAGGGGGTCAAAGTAATCATACATTAAAGTTTGTGGGTTGCTGTGGAAGTATAGTTTGATTCAAACCCAAAGAAATCCTTTTGTTTTCTAGAAGTGTTTTCTTCTGTTTCATTGAGAACAAATGTGCTTTCACCTAAAAAAGAACTTTGTTTCAAAAAGCTAAAGGGTTCTTGAAAAATCCTTTGGGGGCCAAGCATGGCTTAAATTTCCTTTCCTTGGCCTTTACCTCTGCTACTGCAGATACAGCAGGGGAAAGCACCTGTGGTTGGGGTAGCAATTACCTTACCTATTCGGAATAGTTCAATGTTGAAATATCCCACCTTATATTGTCATCTGCTGTTTCTTGATGATCTGATATGTGTTCCTGTTATCGTCTCTTGATTTAATGGCTTAGCTTTGTTTTCATCAACTTTATTCCAAAATACTTCCAAAGTTTAGCTGCAGTCTGTATTGTATATCCTTTTGGTTTTGCTTTCTAAATTATTTTTGATTATGTCCTATTCTATTTTGATAAATTTGAATATTCTGTTGTTTCCTGATGCAACAAATATGCTATTTGTTGAATAATTTTGAGTAACATGCTTGCAGATCTGAGTCCCCAAGATTCAACCCTTCTATCTGATGTAGTTGAAGTTGGAACCTTACCTTGCCTGATTCGAGAAAATGAGGAAAAACGATATTGCTTTTATATCTCAACTTGTTATGGACTGAAATATGAATGCTCTAGTATTTGTAAGATAAAGGTATTGTTTCTGGATCCTTTGTTGCAAGTAACTATTCTGATCTGTCTTGAATTTGTTGGGCTTGATGAGTAAGTTTAAGTTCCCGAATTGGTCCAGTTAGGAAGAGCATTTCTAAATGGAACCTGCTAGTTTACATGCTTTAATACACTTCTCTTGGGATGTTAACTTTGTTTCAACACACCTAGTGCCTTTCGGGTAGTATTGAAAGTATTACATGATTACTCATATTTTAGTATCTTCCTATAGTGATAGGTTTTTGCGAGTTCAAGTCATTTCTGAACTGGACAATTGTGTTACATATGCAAGGATCAGTATGTTTGATAAACATTCTCTTGTAATCTGCTGAACTCATACGTGGTTATGAAAACTTTACATATTAGATAAGAAGCATTTAAGGACTAATCTTAAATAAGTAGCATTCTCTGGCGTCAGAATAGCTGCATATTAGCACAAATTTGTAAAGTATTCCACTGGTGTCCTTCGTTTGTCCCCATCTCGAAGAATGTGGAGAACTCTTATCTGAAGTATATATGCAAACATAGCTAACTCCCTTTCATCTTCCATTTGCATGCTTTATGTGTTGCTATCCTTTTCTTTTGCAGGTTGATTCGTGGTTGGAAGCATTAAGGAGTGATTGCAAGCTGTGATCTGACTGAACAACTATTAATGAGTCGATTAGGAATTGACATGATCTGCTATTATCAGTAACATCATTAAATAAGCCAGATTCGGAAGCAGAAACATATATATATCAGTTTTCCAAAACATCCGCTTGCAACATTCTAGTGTTTAGCCAGTGCATTCTGTACATAGTCTAGCATACAGCCATTGTACAGCGTTGACGTTAACATTGATAAATTAGTTTCAGCATATGCCAAGAATTGTGCTGATCTTGTCATGTACGACTTTAAGCTTGGTATCTACGAAAAGAAAGAAAGCTTGCTTGGCTCACCATGGCAAAGCATTCTCATAGGATATGAGTTCAGTACTTAACCTGTGGAGAGAAATGAATGAAAGAAATATGTTCTAATGCAAATATATGTTGTGAAGGTAACCTTTTCATGGCTATTTCTTGATTTCTTCATTCTTTTGAGATGTTATTTGATCAGAAATAGGAGGCTTCTAATGATGCATGTTGATGAGCATATTGGTTGATGTTATTGTTACAAGGTTATATGACCCATTCAGCAGGGGCGGACCCACATTTGGGTGCATGTGCACTCGTTAACTTCGAAATAACTTATGCGCATATATATATATATATATATATATATATATACCTAAGTACATACATATATTTAATGGTCCAAAATATTCTTTTTCTAAATAAATATATTATTTATTTTTTTGAACCGCATTCCTTTTCTAATAATATCTTTTTATTAGCAAATGTTTACCCTACTTCAATTTATTTTTTTTTAAAACTCCATTTTTTAAAAATTATTATCCAAATGAATGAATTGTATTATCGATTAAAAAGACAAATGAAATTATTCTATTTTAATTGATAAAATCAAATTAAGATTTTTTTTTATTTTCTACATTTTTATTAGTTGAAGTGATTTAAAAAGAAAGAAAACAAGAAAAGATTCATTAGAAGTAATATATTAATTAAGAACATGATGTGTTTAAAATAGAATGTTACTTTTACTCGTCCATTTTAGCGTATTAAAAAAAAAAAAGAAATATATTTCATATTTTGTCCTTAATACTAATTACTTATTTCAAATCATTTTTCAAGTTCATTAAGACTATAGACCAATAAACATGCACATCATTAGTTGATTGTTCCGCTCCTGTATCTTCCTAAAGGAAAAAAGATCTCTGAGTTTCCTGAGTCTGAAAGAGAGTACTTGAGTTCTCCCAATAACTAAAAAGTGTAGCATGTCTGAATCCAACTGGGGTTCGCATTGGTAGAGGAATTGGATGGGAAAAAAGAGGGATTTTAGTTGTAAGATATCTAATGAAATCGTCGCTGGAATTGAGATCTTATTCAAAGAGAAAGATCTCAAATATCTGGAGTTTCTTTTTGTATATTATATGGATGATCCAATCTGCAAGGACCATGATTGGGAACTGTTTGATCGTCTTTCTAAGAGAAAGAGTCGAAATAGAATCAACTTGTAATTATTATTTCTCAAGAGGTATGAAAAGCCTCTTATCACCAAATAAAAATGAACAAATGGAGTGCAATGTAAATGAGTTCTGGGAAAGGTATCTCTGTCATTTTGGTATAGTAATTCCAATATTATTATCTAACATAAAATATATCATAAATAACCCTCAATCCCATATATGAAATAAAATTTATTCCGAGATAGTTAATTCTTATCCTAAAACCAAACGATTAGGGATGTGCATCGATCGATTCGATTTGGTTTATCAGTCGATTCAGCTTTTGCACAGCTCCTTAAGTTGCTTTTGAGCATATTAATTTTACGTTGATAATAAAAACGGTGTTAGCTATTAACACGATGGGGGTGTAGCTCATATGGTAGAGCGCTCGCTTCGCATGCGAGAGGCACGGGGTTCGATTCCCCGCACCTCCACTTTTTCTTTCTCTTTTTATCCTAACCTCTTCTTCCTTATCTTCATCTCCTACAAAATATACTCACCATTACTGTTTTCCTCCTCACAACTCCAAACACACATGACTCTCTCCTTGTTTTCTCCTTCCTTTCATCGTTTCCATTTCCCCCCAAATTACCACTTCCTCTTCTCTTCTTCTGCTTTACATTTATCCAGAAACCTCACTTTTTCTTACTGTTCTTCCTCGAAGACCTTTAAATTTAAGCCTAAAGCTTCGTTGAGTGAAGCTGAGGGTGAGAAAAAGGTGTCGGAGTTGTTGGATGATGGGTTGATTAGTTCGGTTTCTGCTGTGAAAGATGCGAGTGAGGTATTGGACGTGATAGCTGAAAAGACTGGGAGAAGTGGTGGAGTTGTGAGCTCTTCTGATTGTTGTTTGATTATATCTGCTGCACTTGATCGGAGCAATGCTGACTTGGCAATCTCCGTCTTTGATGCTATGCGTTCTACTTTTGATCATGGTACATGAAATTCTCTCTGTCTGCTTTAGGATCAATCAATTCAAATGTGGAAGGTACTAAAGAGAAGATATTATTAGCTTTGAGATTGCTACGTGGATAGTTTGAAATGAAAGAGTTGCCAAAAAAAAAAAACCCAGAGAAATGGATTAAACATGAAAGTAAGACAAATGAATTGAAACGGAGAGAGTATTGGATTTTGTTGTTTTGTCTTTTTCCTCTTTTGCAGGTTTTTTGGGGGGAGAGGGGTTGAGTGGTTTTGAAAGGAAGGCGAATGCTTTATGGTTCTTCCCGAAGAGTTGAGGAGATATGGAGTAATACACTATTTTTTGTGTTGTTTGATGTCTAAAAGTGGAAGAAGTTTGCTTTCATGGGGTTGAAATTTGTCCATTATTTCCATCTGAAGTTAGAAATTTAATGACTAAATGTCCATTTACGCTATCATATTGAAGGAAAACGATTATTCTTAATGAAGTGATTCCATAATACATGTTCGTGTTGAAGCATCTATTATGATAAATATAAAAGCAACATTTGTGTTAGTGACTTGTGAATTTGATGAAAGCTTTTTCAATCTCATTGAAAGGTATTCCATCCGTTTCAAGATGTTTGACACCATTCAGTTTATATACTTATAACTATTCAACTTTCAAGACTTTAAGTTGATTAAATAATTTAAATTTTATACTATAATGTGAATTTTTTTGTAGCGAACCAGCTGTTCAAACTATACATCCTTCCATCACCCCACCCACCCACCCCTTATAGGGGTGGTATCACTGCTTTGAGCAACCTCCTTAGGTAATATATTTAAGCTTTCAGATATGAGAAATTAGAAATTCAGAAAAGATGTGGAACCAGTCATCACGAGTTTTTATGATATGCAGTACTGCTCTCACTATTATTCTGTTGTATCTTGTGACAAGTTTTCATAGATATCCCCCAATATTGATGCACTTGACTTGCCCATATTTAAGGGACAACTGTTATAGAGAGAGGCCCATCCTATGATAGATGGAGGTGGTCAAGGCCAGATGTTACTACATATACCTTGTTAGTTCGAGGACTTGCAACATTGTTGAGGGTTTCAGATGCCCTCAAAGTCATTGCCAATGTTTGCCGAGTGAGTGTTTCTCCTAATGAAGAGGTCAGTATTTCTTCACTCATCCCAACTTGCTTTTCTATTACTCTGCTCTAAGTATCTTGATGTGTTAGAGTTGTACACTTCTCTATATGAGCGCCAATTCCACTATAAGAATTTGCTGGGGCGGATTAAATTTATTACTGACTATAAGTAGTTTATTTTGGATCTGTAGTGTAATTACTTTCAGACCTTATAGAACACTTCGGGAATTTTGGATGAGCAAATGCCACGAATGGCCTATGTATTTGTAAGTTTGTTGATAGCAAAAATATGCTAATACAAGAACAGTATGGATCATTTAACTTAAGACTCTACCCTAGACAATGTAAATATATGTATCATCATTCTATATTGTTAACTTTGTTTACTTAATCAAGATATGAGTCTGAATTTATAATTTCTTTTTCGTTATTTGTAGTTCTGCTATATTAACAGCAACCTGGACGATATCTTCCCTGAAAAAACAATAGGATCATTGGTTGTACAATAGTCGATTCAAAGAGTTGATCTGAAATCTTGAACATGTTTAAGTTATTATTATATTTTTAACCACTTGTCCTTTAAAGTGTGACGTGGTACTTTTCTACCACAACTCATGTATGTGCAACTGGCTGAAGGAAACATACATGTGCCTTTTTCTCTTTATTTATCTCAATTTTCTGGTGAATTATGTTCCGATTTCAGTTCTTAATTTAAATGGAAGTGCCCTATGTTCAAATATCTGCCGCACTAGACAATCTCATGTACTGTTTAAGTGTAAATGATTTGTCCTTTAAGGTCTGTGGTATGACATTGATGCAGTCGGGAGCAAATTCAAGCCATTTAGTATGATAAAGTTTCCCCTAGAAATCCCAGCACTTAACTCTAATATAGGCTAATCTTCTCCCAATAGGGAAAAGGATGTTGCTGCAATCTCACTGATATATTCAGTATCTGGTATTGGTAATTTTGTCATCATTACTTTACATATCGAAATGTGTGATGGTATGAGAAGACTTGTGAAGATTCTCTTTTGAAATAATTTGAACGTGGGTGCTTTTACTTGGCTTTCGTATTGTTGTTTGATTGCACATAAAGGAACATGCAGCTTGGTTTCTGGGCAGGTTCTCTTCGGCAAAGTTGTTCGATGTCCAAGTTGCATGATTGCTGTTACTGTTGCTCAGCCACAAGATGGTATCCAGGTATGCACAAAATTATTTATTGCATCAGTTCTTTTACAGTAAAATGATGTTAGTGGTGATTTGAGCTGCTTAGGATCAACCAACCAGATCCACTGAGGATAGAGCCTCGCTTGCTGTTGGTTGGCCTATTGGTTTTCTGTTTTTAACCTTTTTCTGTACAGTGTGAACACATAATGGCTGAAAAAAAGTGTTCTTTTTAAAGGACTACACTTTTCTGGCCAAGATAAAGTGCGCTTGTTAAAGGACTACACTTATTTTCCATTTCCTGCCCAAGATAAAGAGATGATGTCTTGAGGAGTTGAGGTGGTTTAAGAAGGCAATTTAACAGTAGTCTGTTTCTTATTATGATGATGATTAGTTTTTCATTGCTATTGAGAACAGATGATCCTCTCTCATACAATTTATACAAGGCATTGTTGATCAACCTGATCAGTTACTACTGTATGGATTATTTATAAAAACTCCATCAGTCTTATGGAATACTAAACGACCTCAACTTTGCGATAGTTTCTGCGCTTTTAACTTCAGTGTGCTTCTTGTATTTTATTTCTACTACATGACTTAAGAAAACCCACTTCTGCAGGTTGTATCCTGTTCAAAATGCCGTTACCAGTATGAGCTCGTTTCAGGCAATATTGTTAGTATAGAATCAGAAGAAATTAGGTTGGTTTTCTTTAACGACTGTGTGATCCAGTTGTCTTTTTGATTGAAGTGGTTTTACTTTGTTAAATCCTCAATCCAGTACTAATCATTTCAAACATTTCACCAAAAAAAAAAAAA
Source organism: Solanum rostratum (assembly GCA_029948455.1). Taxonomy (NCBI): domain Eukaryota; kingdom Viridiplantae; phylum Streptophyta; class Magnoliopsida; order Solanales; family Solanaceae; genus Solanum; species Solanum rostratum. Next base: position 6,632,742 of record CM057051.1, read on the forward strand.
AAAAACACAAGCAGCATTCAGACATGAGACAGCTGTTCAGATGCTGTTTTTTTTTCAATGCGTAGGTCAAACGTATTAATAAAATTTACTCTTGTTCCGATGTTTGTCATGAAAACTTTCAATGCGTAGGTCAAACGTTTTAATAAAATTTACTCTTGTTCCGATGTTTGTCATGAAAACTGTGTCAGTGTATGGTGTTGATCCTGGGACATTCACTTTTTCTAAGGTTCTCCTCCTGCCGAACGCAGCATGGACATTCCTGCATGGAGAAGAGGACTAAGATTCCTGCCGATAAAGCAAAACATTCCAGCTGCTGTTCATTCGATTGTGGTACATTTCTTTTAAAAGCCATACATATTTGCCCACCTAATTTACATGGACTTTGTCTTCTTTTTTACTGTAGTAGAATTCTTGCACCTATTATTTTGAGACAATTCCTATCGACCAATATTGACATATTTCTTAAATAGGCTTCTGTAAATCAATTCTAGCACTTCTGTAGGTGGAGACCCCATCTGGAATTGCACGAACGCACAGATTTGCTACTGAATCAGTTGATCTTCCTGCACAAGAAGGTGAGAGAGTGACCATTGCTCTAGCAGCACCACCAAATGTTTACCGAGAGGTAGGTCCATTAAAGTTCAATCCAAAAGCTCCAAACGTCTACCCAGGAGAGCCTTTGTGCTTGACTAACCATAAAGATGGCCGTGAATCACCCTTATCAAGAGCACCCAGAAAAGATAAAAGCCCATCTTTGTTAAATCCTTCCGTCGTCGTTCCTCTTCTTGCTGTATTTGCCACTGGAGATGCTGCCTCTGGAATGATAGATCCCAACTTGCCTCAGATAATAACAGTTGCTGCAATTGCCTCGATCACTCTTGGGGCCACTTTAAACAGCCTGGTTTTTCCTCAATTCAGCAAGGTAACATAATGTGATCTTTCTTGCAATTAACTTCATTAATGAAGGATGATATCTAAAAGTTGTAATCACTAGCTTATTAAAGATTTTAAAAATGTCTTCTGGAGTACCTTCAAAGGAAAAAGGAGATCATAGAAACTATCTCCCTACACATTCACATTTTGTATTGCCTTTCTTTTTCCTTATCGAGCATTAAGTCAGAGAAGTAAAATAATTGGTTAAGTTTCTCTTTATAGAATGGTTATATTTAATGTGCTGGAGTTTGTTCCTATACATACCCAGGTTATGCTTTTTATTAGGATGATGATCCTTTGTAGACTTATACATCCTTCACAAGGTACTGCAGAAATAAGGCAGAATCTTACTTTTCTTTTCTTTTTGGTGATAGCTTCCTCAGAGATTAGTTGATACCATTGGCATCAGGCAGCAACTCTTATCTCAGTATGATGTGCTCCAATCACGGATAAAGGAGTTGAAAGAATCTGCCGAGAATGAGGTATACCCCTGCAGTGCAACTTTGTTAAACAGTTGTTCTCTGGTGGCATTCAGGTTATAGGTCCAACAAGCTGTCAATCTCATTCCATCGTGGGTCCTAAAAAGATAAAAGGCAGCTGCAATGAAAAATAAGAAGAACTGGATATGTTTCTTTAAGCTGTGTTATTTCATGCCTGCATACTTGGGTTGACTGCTACACACTTTCTCCGCATACTTGATCTGTTGATGGCTAGAAATTTCTACGTAGTACAAGGGACTAAGGTTTATATCTACTAGAAACTAGAAACATCATTTTGGATAAAACCACAAAAACATGTATTTATACTATGCATCCACTGTGACAAAGGAATAGCTGGTACAGTATGGAAGACTCTCAGTATCAATTAACAAAGCAAAATTTGTGAGTTCAAATCATTCCAACACCATTTCTATATTTAATCTTTTTTGGATTTGTTTCCTGAAAGTCAAATCCTCCGCGTCCAGCGGTCAGCATATACAAGACACCTAGATAAAGATAGTACATGAATTACACTTACATGTTCAAGTTCAGCAGTTGTTCTGATGGGACGAAAGCATTTCTATTATTGATGCTCCCGTGTTCTATTGATAATTGTTTAAAGCCTTTTGGTTTTCCCACTTCATTTTCTTTTGAGTCATATTTCGAATGTTGGTAAACAACTATAGTTTGATTACCTTGAAGGGAATCTTTCTCAATGCTTTTTTCTAGGCAAAATCAATTGTTTACCAATTTTCACTCGCTTGGTGGATATTCTTCATCAATCTGCAAGGACCATTGATATGTTACTTATAAGGTTCTCTCATTTTGCTGTCAATATTCTCATGCACCTGGAAATCATGCTTGAGGATATTTGTATGTCATAAATCTTATTTTGTTTCACTGGCTTTGCTATTATCTTCCATTGAGTGTTAAAACATGATTTCTGTATCTATCTATAGTCTGCAAAAGTGCAAAGACAATTGATATTCATTCTTATGAGGTTCTCCCATTTTGCTGTCAAAATTCTCGTGCACCAGGAATTCATGCTTGGGGATATTTGTATGCCATAAATCTTATTTTGTTTCACTCTGTAATTACTATTGACTTTGTTATCACCTACCATTGAGTGTTAAAACATGGTTTCTGTAGAAAGGCAATATTGATTTTTTATAAGTTCAATGGCATAGATTTTTACTTCATTAGTTGATATCTGGAAGTATATATTCTGGCATGAATGCTTTGTATGATTTATTGCCTTGGCCATGTATTTCGAACTGAAATTTTATATATTCATGTTGTAGGTTTGGATGTTGGCTCGCATGTGCCAACTGGAAAACAAAATCGTTGCTGTTGGAGAACCTGCTTATCGGTACAACTCTCTTCAAACTCCTATACATGTTCTTGTTTCTATTATCAGCTTCTGTTTAGACTAAAATGTGCATGCTTCATTGTGACACATCACATGACTTTCTCTTTGATTTAAGGGCCCGGAGAAGTAGAGTGAAAAGAGTGCGTGAAAGCTTGGAAAACTCCCTTAGGAGAAGGATTGAATTAATTGAAAGCTATGCAAGAGTGCGTTATCTTTCCAGAAATGCTCAGTTGGATCAGTGAAGCTCAAATACCATTGAACACGCATTCCAAATTTATGAATAAGTATGCCTTGTGTATTGCAGATCTCTTCCATTATAGAAATTGAAGTAGAGATGGATTCAGATGTTCTTGCAGCTGAAGCAGCAGGCAACGCAGTAAGGATCATTTTGTTATAATTTTGACATTATATGAAAACTGTACCAAGGTAGTTATACAACTGTTTAACGTGGGAAATGGAACAAATAATATAAACATAAGCCAAATTGTAGTGGGCTTAGTGGTGCTATCTACCCTTAGCTAGTTTTGTAGTTCACAACCTCACATTGCTCTGTAAAGGTGCAATTTAGCATTCTACTGGCCCTGTTTTCATCTTTTTTACTCTATGCAGGAAAGTATTGCTGAACAAATACAACAAATAATGGAGCTTGAAAATCTTGAGGAAGTATGTGTTGTTTATTCTCAAAGTGCTGTTTTTATTATAATTGCTTCTATAATCGTGTAGGTTCTGTTTAAACACCACTTCAGGCTTGGCATTGATACTGTATTTGTCCATTATTTGCAGAAATGGAAAATCCAAGCAGAGGCAAATGATGAAGCAGAAAGGCTTCTCAGTTCTGAACCCTTAACTTCAGAAAAGGTTTCAGAAAGATGATAAGCGTGCATAATTTGCACCAAAGTAAATATCCACCTTACAGGTTCATTTTCACTGTATTTTGCTATTTGTTGTCGACGTATGCTGGATCAAACAGATATTCATTCATACGTGTTATCGTTACCAGAGGGCTAATTCCTAAGTTGCAGGAGAAGTCTGCCAAAGATCTGAAAAAACTCAATTAGAAAATGGTTGTAAAGGGAAAAAGAGAACTTGCATCACAAGGGAGATTCAGAAGTGACCCAAACTTTACGTCTTCTTTATCTTTTTTTGATTATATAATTTATCTGTAAAGAAAAGGTAAGACCAACTCTTTGGCGATTATTTATGTAATTATTGAACTTCACTTGCATATGCTCTTTCCAAGTTGGTATTTTTTGAGTTTCTTCAACCAAAATTTACAAGAAAGTTCATGCAAATTCAAAATTTTGAAGTTGTGTTACATTTACAACAATAATAACAATATATCCGGTGAATGTAAAGCAGATCTTATCACTACCTTATAGAGATACAGAGATTGTTTCATCTAATCTCAAAGTTTGGGCTAAAATTATTGGGTTTGGATTATGCACCTATACTTTTTACTAGCACCACCCTTGGTGGCATTGATTTTGAATGGATATTTAAAGTGAAGTTTTAAACTTTTTTGACTTGTACTCAATGTTTTCGAAAATTTTTATAATGGCAGAGGCACAAGCAATAATAATTGTGTGACTCTCCATTCTTCTTTCGACACATGGATAGCGGGCCTATCTTTTTTTTCTTTTTTTACCGTTGTTCTTCCACTCACCTTCTTTTTTATTCTTATTCTATTTATACTTGACAAATGACAAGAATGAGTTCAACTGCCCTTCCTTTGGAGAATGGAGTCCGGGAGTGAGACATAAAGAATATTTTCATACCTTAAACCTATAGGTGTTAACAGTCCGCACCTTTGATTTTAGAATGAACCGAAGATTAATTCATGTATTCTGAGATCTGACGAGTTAACCCTACAAATGAAATAGGGATTGTAAGAGTAAATTATTTTTTTTATACTTTTTTTTTAACTAGTTGTTATATTTAATAAAAATATTAATAAATATTTTTTAAAATAACTAAAAATGTTCTTATTATTCAACATTTTAGTAGTATCAGGTTAACTCAAAAAAATTGTGTCCCTAAACTATTAACATTTTAAAAAAAAACAAATTAATTTAAATTTAGTATTCTACAGATTCTTTTTGTTCTGTTTTAGTTCATATTTACGGCCATTTTCTTAACAGAGATTATTAGTTATTTATCTTATTTTTAGTTTTAATTTTTACCTTATTGGAAACGTTGATAAAAAGATATATTGCAAGTGAGTATGAGATTTGTTAATATATAGAAAAATGAATAATAATAATAATAATAATAATAATAATAATAATAATAATAATAATAATGAGTTATGAATTCAAAATTTTTATGAAATTGATTGATTCTTTGAAGAATAAACTAAGCATTTTAAATTTAAGGCCTAATACATAAAGAGACACCTAAACTTGTCCTCATTTTTCACGTCTAAACTAAGACAAGTTCCTAATAGACACCTCAACTGCTCAGATTTGATCCCATTAAACACTTTTATCCTACTTGGCACTCTCCGGTACTGTTTTTCTAATTTTTCAGCCAAAAATAAATAGTTGCGGTCCAAAAAAAATTTTTTTTTCCATAAAAGTAGGTTCTCAAAAAAAAAAAAATTTTTTTGGACCGCAACTATTTATTTTTGGCTGAAAAATTAGAAAAACAGTACCGGAGAGTGCCAAGTAGGATAAAAGTGTTTAATAGGATCAGAGCAGTTGAAGTGTCTATTAGAAACTTGTCTTAGTTTAAGTGTCTAAGTGAAAAATTAGAACAAATTTATGTGTCTCTTTATGTATTTGACCTAAATTTAATTTAAACGACTTAATTTTCTTTGTGACACATGACACATCTCACCCCGCATGATCTTTTTCTACTTTTTTCAAATTGGTTGGGCCTTTTCCAAAATTTTCGACTTTCACCAACATTTTCTTTAAAAAGCTGTGGGAAAAGAAGAAAATGTTGTTTAGATAAAACTGACTTACCACTATTTCTTGTGTTAGTGCTTCACTCTAAATTTTTATTTGTCTATTATATTAAAAATAAATATTTATTTTATTTAAATTTAAAAAATTAAGAAATTATTTATTGCTTAGTTTTTTATTCATCTTTATAATAAATTGTAATCAACTTCAAAGCATTGAATTTATTATATTTAACAGATACTATAGTAAAATTGTCATTTTGTTTATTATTCTATCCGTCTCCATTTGTATGTTCTACTTCCTTTTTTAATTCATTTAAAATAGAATAGATGATATGTTTAAAACCATAAAATTAGAAAATATTTTGATATATTTAAAATATTTTTAATTTAGACCACAAGATTCAAAACACGTCTTATTTTGTAAAACGTCATTTCAAATCAAAATGAAGCAAACAAATTGGAAAAACAATACACCTTTAAAGATATATCAAATAATTACTCCCTCTTTTGCATTTTACGTGACACCTTTTCTTTTTTGGTCCTCCGTCCTGAAGAAAATGTCACCTTACTCTAATTGAAAATAATTTACCTTTAAAATTTCTTTTTTATCCTTAATAAAGTGATTCTCAATCACACAAATATCTAAGAATGATTTTACACTACAAGTTTTAAAAATCTTCCTTTTATTCTCCGTATCAAATAAAAAGATACCACATAAAATAAAATGAGACGGAAAAAATATTTTTTTTTCTGTGTCGGTAGGGGGCTTCACGTGGTCAATTCTTTGTGACAGGCAAAAAGGAATCAACATGTATCATTATAATTAATGCTTAGTGACAATATGACAGTTATTTATTTATAAAAACGACAAATGGCTAAATCAATTTTAAAATTTGGAACTTTCCAAAGAATGATGACCCATTTAAAAAGGGGATGTTTTAGTTTATTCACTAGCTAGGATGACACTTGGTGAACAAATGTGTCTACCCCAATTATTGGGAGAGAAAAAAAAAACAAGTTGGAATAACTTAAATAATTAAATTAAATAAATTCAATAATATTAACAATAACAACAACATGTCCAATGGAATTTTTTATAAGTGGGGTCTAGGAAGGTAAAATGTAGGCAGACCTTACCATTACCTCATAGTGATAGAAAGGTTGTTTCGAGAAAACACTCATCTCAAATATCAAGCTCCATAGATAGAAGATATTAGATAAAGAAAAAAGGGAAAGGAAAGAAAAAAAATGGCTAATGATAGTATGTAAAATATGATAAAAGTAACAAATATACGACTGATAATGATAACACAATATATATAAAGATACGACTAATCTTACCAACTTACTATATCACAAGGTCAGATGTCAACTTACCCCTACTAGTCTATTAATCTTCTACCCTAATACGCGAACCTCCACTTGTTTCTATCTTCACCATATCTTGTCTTGATCACCTCCTCCAATACTTCTTTTGTCTACCTCTACCCCTTCGTGTAATTATTCTCATATCAATATAATTAAAAAAAATATAAAATATTAATCAAAATTCATATAATTTAAATTTAATTTCTTCTCATAAAATAAAACATGACAGATATTTTGAGACGCATGAATTTGACGAAAGATTAGAGTAAGTGCGAACAGCAATAGTAATCATTTTCCAAATGCCAGCGTCGCCCTCCCCCGCAACATGACAAAAAACTCGCTGGCCATTTCTATTCCTATCTTTTTCTTCTCCCTAAAACTATTTGAGGTGTCCTAAAAATTAAAAATTAAGCCTAATCAAAATATCCAATCATATAAGAAAATTATTTGTATTTTGAGTTGGGTTAAAATCTTAAAGTTCCACAATGTGTAACTTATTTTAAAAATCCATAAAAAGGAGAAAACTCTCTCCCCAAATTAGAGGTACATGAACAATTAGTAAGAGTATTGTGTTGGAATCGAAATAATCAAGATATTCTGCGAAAGTTAAATTATGACGATGATAAATTAATGATAATGATAAATTAAATGACAAAGATAAGTTATAAAAAAGACTCTATGATATGTTTTGACAAAGGCGGCATTATGCCTTTGAACATAAGGCATCCGCCTTAGGCTTGCAAATTCGAGGGGTGTCATTTCTTTAGTTATACATTTTTTTAAAATAATTATTTATCCTATTTTTTTAGTTCATTCCGAAAAGAGTTTTTGTTGTCAATTTTTTAATTTTAACTTTTTACATAATATATTTAAGATTACAATATTAAATAACATTTTAATAAAATATACATATCTTTTGTTTAACACGATAAGATTCAAAGATCTTCTTTACTTTTTAAAATTTTGTATCAACTCAAAATCCAACAAGTGATTGAAATGGATGCACTACTATTTATAGAAAAAGTAAACTTTTTCATTATAAAAGAAAAAGAAATAATTTGATTGTTGGTCAGCTTATGGAAAATGAATTTATATTATTATTTGGAGACAAATATTATTGAATCTTTGATTCCAATAAGCAGGAAATTTTACAAGTTGAAATAAGAAGTAAGAACTTCTTATTTGATCCAACAGAAGATGTGCACAAAGTTGCAAGACAAAAGATGAATTAACTGATTTATTCATGAGGTCAATTTCAGATGAAACTGTAATCAACAAATCCTGATCCAAGGCGGAGTGTTGAAGATATGTCTGAGGATATTGCAGAATTAAAATAATTAGCTACATTTTCTTTTAAAAGAATTCTTTTTACTGATATTCAGTAGCTAAGTTTTAAGGTTTTTTAAATTATTTTTATTAGAGTCCTAGTTTCTTTCTGTTTTATTTGAATTTTATAGGATAAGATTAGTTTGCATATTTTTCTATTTTCTAGTTAGAAATTATAGATGTATGTCTTGAATTATTAATAATATAAATCCCTTTGACAACATTAAAGTATTTTTTTCTCCTTTCTCAGTTATTTTCTTAGTTTTTTTGCTAAAAAACCAATAGTCACCAAGGAGAATGTCACATGTACATGGATATATGTTTTGCTTGTGGTCTTTACAGCTATTTCTAGTGAGATTGTCATGCTGCTACATAGAATATAAGTATTGTAGCCCAGTCCACCAATTCAACATCTCCAATGTGTCGTAGATGTACTATGATTGACCTAGTTAAATTATAGGAAGCAAGTGATTGGTCATCATGTTATGCTACACTAGATTGTCAAACACTCTTAATTACTTAATGAACTTGTCGTAGCTGAATGACATGGTTAAACCAAATGATAGATTTATTTTAGAGTGAGGAAATCGTTTTACAAAGGGTATTTCTATGAGACCCATGTTTCTTTCGCATGATATACATAGCATGACACGAGTGCATGAGGTGTATATGACTTGGTGTATCACGTTGGGAGAATAAGATTGCAAAGGGATAATAATATTAAAGAGCTAGACTAATTTTATAGGTGAAGGATGCTCTTAAACAAGTTCGAGTTTTAGAAATGCCTTGTGTAACAGCCTACCTGTTTGAACGTTGGAATTAACTTATATATTTAGAATAAGACTAAGTCTTGTTAAAGTATTAGGAAGGATGTTTTATGAGTAATTTTAATTACAAAAAGTTATTGTAAAAATTGTTAAGAAATTCTCTGAAATTTTGTGTCGATCGTCTCAGAACTTTTCTCATAATATATAAGGAGTTAAAAGACTCATGACCTATCAGATCGAAGGTCTACAAGTCTAATTTTCAACTTACTAGATTGTTCATCCTTATGACTTCAACATATAGAGATATTTGCATTTTTTATGAGACTGTTCACATAGGCACAACAAGATAGGCCCCTAGTCATTATGGTGGTTTAGCTTTATATAGCTATTTTGGACTCATTTTTATTAGAAAATTCATCATAAATTCACCAAAATTCAAAAAAAAGTCCATAAATTCTCCATGGATATTGATTCTTTCAACTCAAAAGTTTAACGGAAATTGTTCTACATAATGAGCTCGCGATTTTCATATAATTAACTCCATCAATTTCGTGGCTTATCTTCGTGGGTGTGGTGACAGAAAGATTGAAGGTGTTTCTTGAGTATTTGGTAGTAGCTATGGATATATATGGACAAGGTAAACATCTAGTTATCTATTTGTTAAATTGAGTTTCTAAGTTGCTAGTTGCAAAAAAGTTATAGTTTGTCGATGACTTGTAGTGATTTTTTTTTTGTTGATTTTGACTTCAATCGTTCTTGCAGCCTTGTACATTGTACTAATTTTTGTGTTATCATAGGTTGGTCGAATTTCATACAAACACCTTTGAGGCTTCGGTTGAAAGGTATGTTAAGGCTAAATGTTGTCTTTCCTTTAATTTGAGTACGAAATCTAAATGACTTTCAAATCGTCAAATACAATATTTTACTATTCCATTGCTAGAAAAACCTTCTGTGAAAGAGCCAAGGCTGATTAAGTTCTTGATATGACCTATTATGTGCATTCAAAGTTCATATAATACATGACATGTTATGCATTTACTCTGAGTTATAATTGGAGAAAAAGGGGTCTATTTTCCCAAAAGACTATATATAATGTATAATGGCACAGGTTGCTAAATATGATGCCATTTAGCTATTAGGAGAGACCGTCATTGCTAGTATTTGGTTGGAGAAATAATCCATTTGCATGTTAGTCACAGAAGCTATTGACGTTTCTGTTTCGAGTGATATTTCTATTACTCTTTTTATAGCAGCTTTTTATGATTCTTCTTTCTGCCTTATATATCAATATATTTTTATTTATACTGACACCCATTGCTTTGATAGGGTTTTTTTTTTTTTTCATGCGTGCAGGTCCAAAAAAAAATTCTAATCGACCCCTCTGCCGAGATTCAAAGTTCAGCCGTGAATCGTTAAGCTCCACCCTTTCTTGGAATTTTCATAGGATGTTTACTTAGTTGTACAATCTGGATATTGTCGAGCCCTTGTCTCGACCAATACTTATTAACACTCTTAGAGATTATTATGAACATAATATTATGAATTTCTTTCCGTAGCTTTCAGTCTCCAGCCCTATAGGTCGGACATGTGTGATTTATATATGTTGAATTGAGGCCTCATTGATTAGCTAATACTTTATTATTTTTGACCTGAATGGTCCCAACTTAATATTTAATGTTGTGAGCCCATAATTGAGTGAGTTAATATGTGTCGATTTTGACAATTTGTACCCATAAGTAAATGTAATATGCCTTCCTATTTGTATCCAAAATTACCCCTAATGGTGGTGTGTTCATTTCCATTACCCACTGTAATAACGTAACTGGAGTATAAACAGCCGCCGATGCAAAAACAATTTTGTTGAGAAGACAGTCTGCCGACGTGATGAAAGCCCCTTTCCACATGGCCATTTTCTTCCTTAAAACTATTCTTTGATTATATTCTTTCCACCCAATGACAGAGAAGAGCTGACAAATTCCATTCTCACAAATCGCCATTATAAAAACTACACTTTGGACTCTGTTCCAACTCTCTCTCAACCGAAAACCATCAGATTTTCCTTCTACAACCCCAAATCCGACCTCTTTTCTCAATTCTGATTTGGATCAATGTCGAAGAATATATTAGTCACCGGTGGAGCTGGGTACATTGGGAGTCACACCGTGTTACAGTTATTGTTGGGTGGTTATAAGACAGTCATTCTTGATAATTTGGATAATTCATCTGCAATTGCTGTCAAAAGGGTTCAGGAACTTGCGGGTCGATTTGGCCCTAACCTCTCTTTTTACAATGTAGGGTCATTTTCCCTCTTGATTCCTCGATTTTTATTGAAAATGTGGAGTCGCGTGTATCTGGGTGTAAAGATTGGACTTTTATTTGGGTTGGAAATTGGTGCATCTGTGTTCTTATCGTGGGTGGTGATTTGGGTCTATGGTGAATTTTAGTTCTTTAGATGTGAACCTTTTTATTCAGATATCTATAGAATTTGATACTTTTCTTCTCGGTGATTAGTTTGTTGTCAGTTTTTGTATTGTGTTGTGTTTTCATGGGTTAAGCTCTTGATTTTTGTTTCATTTCCTGTATTTGTGTTCCTGATCTCTATGGTTTTGTTGTTTTGAATGTAGATTGATCTGCGCGATAAGCCTGCTGTTGAAAAGCTTTTCGAGTCTAACAAGTAAGTTCTATCATGGTAGTTGCAAGATGTGCATTAATTCTGTTTTTTTGTTGTGTGTGTTCAACCTTCTTCCTTATCAATCACCATTCGGTTGTTATCCTAACCCATGTTGTTTTATACACTGTGCTGTATGCTGAAAACTTGATAATTATGGTTATGAATTATGTACCGTTTATCAGATATTTGCTTTTGTCTGGCATTTTCCATTATGATGGTTGTAATATTTACATTTGCCGATCACCTCCCCTGCTATATGTCATTTCTTTACATCAGCATCTATTACATATGTAATGCAGGTTTGATGCTGTTATACATTTTGCTGGACTAAAAGCAGTGGGTGAAAGTGTCCAGAAACCTTTGATGTACTATAACAACAATATTACAGGTACAATTACCCTGCTGGAAGTCATGGCAGCGAGTGGATGCAAAAATGTATTTCTTCTCTACTCTTTTGCTTATCTTGATAATGCATCTTTTGTCTGTTGCAACTTATTATATTTACTGGTTTCTGTCTTCAACTATTCAGCTTGTGTTCTCATCATCATCTACTGTCTATGGCTGGCCAAAAGAGGTTCCTTGTACTGAGGAATCTCCCATAAGTGCTGCAAATCCTTACGGAAGGACAAAGGTATCTTTTGAGTTGTCTCATCTGGTCATTTCAGTGCTTAGCTGGTTTAATGAAGTGGATATCTATGATTCGAAATTCTAAAAAGTGTATTTCATTGACTGCCTCTCTATTGAGACTGCTGAGCAGCCAAGTTTTATACCCTCCCTTGTCCTTTTCTTTTAAAGGAGGGAGAGGCGTGAGGGGTGTCAGTGTTCTCTTTTCCTGAATAATCATATGTGTATGCTGTGTGTTTATACTCAAAGCTAAGTACACTTAATTTTCAGCTGTTTGCTGAAGATATTTGCCGAGATGTCCACCATTCTGACTCTAAATGGAAAATCATATTGTTGCGATACTTCAATCCTATTGGCGCACATCCAAGTGGCCGTATTGGTGATGATCCACGTGGAATTCCAAACAACCTCATGCCCTTTGTTCAACAAGTTGCTGTTGGCAGGAGACCAGCACTGACAGTTTATGGAACTGATTATCCAACGAAGGATGGCACAGCGGTATGGCCACTAATTCATTAGCCAACACTTAGTGATTATTATTTATATTTTAACTTCTGAGAGGACTATTATGTGACAATTTGTTCGATTGTCAGAGTTTTTTTTTTCATTGTTCTAGATAATGAGAAATTAGCTCACTCATATTTGGAAATTTTTGTCTAGCTACACGAAACTATGAATCCAAATGAATGTTGACTCTTTTGTATCTTACTATTTTCCTGCTCTTTCACAACCATGTACCTTGGAATAAAAATAGAAAAAGGATGCATAGCTACTTCCTTTATTACTCGATCATTAAGTGACTTGTCGGGAAAGCATCAAAATTGAGGTGCTCCAAGAGTTCTGTAGTTAAACTAATAGGAAGAAAATGTGGTGGTCTTTTGCCTGAACATGTGAGTGATCATTTGCTGATATTTTCAGGTACGTGATTACATTCATGTTGTTGATTTGGCGGATGGCCATATTGCTGCCTTGCGGAAGCTGTTTGATCCTTCTACAGGTGAATACTTGCTACTTCTCTGTTTAAGTTTATCTGGTGCCAATTTTCCCTGCAACTTCAGAATCTGTTACCACAAAACTCTCTAGCTTTTCTTTCTTGAAGATTGTTCAGCCTGAAATATATTTTTCAATTCTGCGGTTGGATTCTTGTTCTTGCATTGGCGAAGGCGCGAAGCTATACTTTTCTATGTCATTTTTCCTCCTTGTGTTCTCGATGACGTGGTTAAGCATGATAGTGTCACTAATATCCCCAGACAAACATTTTTATGTGAGAATCATCGATGCTTGGGATTACATGGGATATGTTGCCATTGTACGCATCAAGTTTTGATCAGGGAGAAATTGTATCATTCTTTTGTGTTGTTTCTTTAACTAAATCATGTTTGTTCTAGTGTGTGTTGTCTTTGCATTTCTAGAGCAGTATCATTTGGATATCCTTATAAGACACTAATATTCTTGTTGGATGATAAAGCGATCATGACCTCTCTAACTGTGTAGGGGGGAAGTTCTCTTTGCTTGGTGTTGATTCTACCTATGATTTTGCTTAAACATTTCAGGTTGTGAAGTTTACAACCTGGGAACTGGGAAAGGATCGTCAGTCTTGGAAGTGGTGGCAGCATTTGAGAAGGCATCAGGAAAGGTAGGGTGTACTTATACATTTATCCTTGGGCATCTTTGTGGAAACATCCAGTTCAGTGAATTAAACTTTTATAAATGGAAAGTGAGACATATGCTGCATTCGAGCAAGAGCCTTTGCTTCATTATGAAAAATGGAGGGCCTTATAATTGTTATTGCTAATTATGATAATAGCAAGCATGATTTTGTTTTAGATAGAATTAGAATGAAATAGATTGGCTTGGTGCATATTGAAGAGTTTTTAAAGGAAAGCCTCTCTAGTGTTATGCCTGTTGTTTCATTTTCCGATCTGAGAGATGTGTGCATGTGCATATGACTGAGTACAAGAGCTGCTTTCTACTTCTTCTCATCTGGGAATACGCCTCTTATAATTTGAAAGGATCCATTTGATTCACACATAATTCCACTTTTCTTTAATCCCCTCTCTGTATGTTTCTGACTCACCACTTCGTGTGGAAAGAATTTGCTAACTATGCCAATTAGTGCTCCTGGTGCACTAAGTACTTCTTGTTCTGCTTTACTAGAAAATTCCGCTGGTGATGTCTGGTCGAAGACCTGGAGATGCTGAAATTGTATACGCATCAACAGAGAAAGCAGAACGAGAATTGAATTGGAGGTAAGTGATAATTACAAATGTATCACTTTGTTTACCTGTCTACACACTTCAATTGTCTGGTTGCTAATCAATCTAATTACTTAACTGTTTGTTGAGGGGGTGACAAACTGATAATTCCTACCTACTAATCTACTTTTGATATGTTTTTGAACTGAATGTTTGGCTTATTTTTCAGGGCTAAATATGGTATTGATGATATGTGCCGGGATCAGTGGAACTGGGCTAGTAAAAACCCCTATGGCTATGAAGGACCGCAGGAATCAAAGTGATAGTTCAGTATGCTCCTTTTAACTGCATGTTTTTTCTTGGTCCCATCGTTCCAGCTGTTGGTTTGTTCATCTTCACTGCTAATCAACAACATGTAGACCATCAATCTTTGCTTTCGAGGGTAAGGATTCAGCGTATATTACTAGGATCATAGAATGGTCAGGATATTTATATTTTTCTAACTGGAGTTGTGAAGCTCGTGGAACTTTTTTCGTCGTGAAGAAAAAGGGATAGTCGATGAATAATAGCTCGTCTAGCTGAAACCTATAGTGGCATTTTATTGGTTCTTTTATTCTTTTGTAACTAGCAGCAGTGCAATCAATCCTATTGTTTAAAGATTCTAATTACATTATTTATGCTTTGATTATTATATGCTGGTTCATTGTAATCCTGTTAAGAAACAGGCAGTGTATGTCTTTTATTTACTAGTTAGCACTTGGTAGTGTATGAACATGTCTACAACTCACTGCTCATTATGCAGCTGACTAACTAGAATATCTTATAACTCCCATGTGCAGTTGTGGTATATTATCTGTCACCAGTCTTGCCCTGGGGTAAGGGAAACAGGGAGGGGGATTACAATGTGGGGAATCAAACCCTCGCTAATAAGGTGAGAGTTCAGGTAGTTAACTAACTGAACTACTAAAATTCCCCTTTTTCATAAGTTTTTAGAATTAATAGTCAAATTATCTCTTTTTTTACGATCAATTGTTTCCGTTTCCTACTTAAATTATCAATATTTATTAGGTATTAAACCCACCTCAAAACTAATAATTCACTTTGACATAGTCAGAGTAAACAACATTGTGTTTGCTTGGCTCATGTTTCATCAAATCCTTATGATACTCCAACCTAGGATCCGTACACAAAAAAACATGCTTTATCCATCCAATTTAATTTGTTTCTCATATTTTAATTTGGTATAAAATTTTAAGAAAATAGATAATAAATTTTTTTTATCTTAAATTAAAAATATGTTAAATATATTAAAATATCTCTTGATCTTGTAATCTTAAACTTGTCGACTGAAAAATTAAAATTAAAGAATTACTAAAAAAATATTTTTTTTCAATGAGTAACAAAGGAAAATAAAAGAAAATAAACTTAAAGGAGTATTTTTATTACATGGGGACCACGTTCTAGATACTATAAAAAGTTAGTATGATTTATAGAGCCAAATAAAAAAAGGGAAAAGGCATAGATTCCCCTCTTGAAAAATTAATTACACATTTAAATTATCATTGCGATCTATTACACCTTTATTACATAAAATATAATTATTAGAGAATTTTATTTATTAATTAGTATAAAATATAGTTAACGAAAGAAAAGTTAATTAATAAAGCAAAAAAAGATAAAAAATTATAATTGCTAACATGCCGCTAATATAGTGCTGATGTGGCAGTGAGGGTCTTACACGTCTTAAGATGGTATTAAATTCACTTTAAGTAGAAAAATATATAGTGAATCAACATCATAATTTAAGTATGTAACTAATTTTTCAGGACAACTTCAGAGAAAATTTATGCTTTTTCCAATAAAAAAAGTTAAAAAATTAGGGATTATTCTCTAACTTATATTGCAAAAATAAAGCCCACAAATCTTTGGCCCAAAACAAAACCTTCGCATGCTTCCGTCATGTCATGTGCAGTTTGGTAAACAATTTTTTTTAATGTATAATGATGTATGACTTTGTAACAAACTTGTATATGAAATGTATATCGAAAAGAATAATGTATAACAACACCTCATATGCAATATTATACATTTATTTTAATTGTGTATACAGAAACTGGATTATATCTTCAATTGGTATGTCAAAGGGATATATGAGGGACAGACAGACAACTACTTGACCAAAAAAAGAGACTCAGCAAAGCAGTAGTACACTAGAATAACACCAGGGAACTAACGGGAGGGGTAAAACGATAATCTTTCAAGAATTTTCAATTCAAGATCGTTACACATCAGTAAAAAAAAAAGGAACAAAAAGAAAAAAAATGTTTCAGCAATGTCCAAATAAGTAAAGAGAGAGAAGCTTCACTTTATAAGGCCTTCTTCTATTACAGAATTTGTTTAATCGGACTTAACTCAAACAATGCCAAAAAACTCCCATTTCTTTCTTTTTTAGTGAGAAAGTTATACAAGTTCATAAAATTTGCTTATAATATATGATAGCAGCCAAGAAATTGAGTGATTCCGTCTTTCTTCCAACTTTGAAAGTACCGATAAATACTATCATATAAAAAGAAGAGGTGGTCTACTGGAACCATTTAATTCATTAAATACCGATTCCTATCTCGAAAACGTGTTTTCTCCTTTTTTTTAATTCAATTTTAAAAAATTATTCAAAATGCTTTAATTCGGATAAAAGGGTCATATTTAATGTAATCAATACATTAGCCACGATTTAACCATGGCTAAATAACACTATTATTAAAAAAAAAATTGTTGTTTTGTTGGTGTGTTTTTGAAAAAAAAAAAACCTTTTCTATTGTTTCACTTTTTTGTAAAAAATGAGTATTTATATTATTTTGTTATTTTTTAAATTTATTAAAGTGAGAATGGGGATGATATTCATCAATGAATTATATAATTATACATATTAGTATCTCTAAATCATATATATACTACATATTATTTCTACATTATACATACATGTTAATATACCATATACATGATATTTATACATAATGAATACAATAACAATATTGTACATGTATAATATATAATTATTATACATCATATATACATGTTCATACACCATTTATTGACTATTCATATATCTTTATACACTATCTATACAACAGTGATACATAAGACATACACTACTTAATTGTTAGCAGTTAATAAAAAACAGACACTTAAACTTGTCCTCATTTTTCACTTAGACACCTAAATTAAGACAAGTTTCTAATAGACACCTCAACTGCTAAGATTTGATTCCATCAAACATTTTTATCCTACTTGGCACTCTCCGCAGTCCTTTTTCATGTTAATTGTACTGTTTTTTTTATTTTTCAGTCAAAAATAAATAGTTGCGGTCCAAAAAAAAAATTTTTTCATAAAAGTAGGTTCTCAAAATTCTCAGTTATCCAAAAAAAATTTTTTTTTCATAAAAGTAGGTTCTCAGAATTCTCCGTTAACCATGTGCGGAAAAAAATTATTGCAATTTTAAATAAAAATTTTTTGCACATGGTTAACTGAGAATTTTGAGAACCTACTTTTATGGAAAAAAAATTTTTGGACTGCAACTATTTATTTTTCGCTGAAAATTTAAAAAAATAGTACAATTAACATGAAAAAGGACTATGGAGAGTGCCAAGTAGGATAAAAGTTTTTAATGGGATCAAATCTTAGTAGTTGAGGTGTCTATAAGGAACTTGTCTTAGTTTAGGTGTCTAAGTGAAAAATGAGGACAAGTTTAGGTGTCTGTTTATGAGTTAAGTCTAAAAAAAAATTAAAAAAAGTTAGTTATTATTAAGACACGATCACATCATAGCTAATAAAAAATAGAAGTAAACTATAGTTAATAAAAAGTAGAAAGTAACGCTATTTAGCCACGATTTAATCATGGCAAAATAGAGATAAATCGAGGCTAAATAGCGAAACTTGGCTATATTTCAATCTTGGGTATATTTTTTGTAAACTAATAACTTTTTTGATACATATTTGAGATTTTCCCAAAATAAATTCAGTCATACATGCTCTTTTGTAGTCCACAAATAATGATACTTATGTATGTATATTGTTAATTGAACTTAGCAAAACACATTTCATTTATAGTTTATAGTTTAGCCTAAGAGCAGAAAGGCAACTACTTCACCAAAAAAAGTGCAAGACTTTTCAAATACTTGTTGATCATCATACCAGTAGACTATGTTGCTCGGACTCTTCAAAAATATCGACAGATGCGTGTCGAATCCTCCAAAAAAAGTGTACTTTGAAAGATCTAACACGGGTGCAGCAACATTTTTGAAGAGTCCGAGCAACATAGTCAGTAGTAGACTAGTATTTGGCAGTTGGCACTGATCAGTTACTCAAACACTAGTTGTGAATCTTGAGCTTCCGTTGTCAGCACAAAGCTTGGAAACATTTGAGTTATTTCCCTGCAATGTTTAAAGGAAAAAAAGTTCATCTTCTAAGGCCTAATGCCATCAAGAATTTCTAGTTAAAATTTTGGGAATGAAGGAATTATGTTTCAATGTTTAGTTAATGGTCAAAAACACACACCTGAATTATCACTTTTTCGTGAGTTTCACACTCCAAGTATTAGTTGTTCTTGTTTCCTCCTTAAAGTATCACTATCTATATGTGTTAACTCACACCTTGAAGTTGATTAGGGCGACCAGCTATTAGTAGTTCCCTTTCCTAGCCTGAGGTATCATTAATAGCTAGTCTGATCAGCTTTGAGGTGTGTGTTAATACATAGATAGCGATCATTCATGTAGGAAAAAGTAACAGCCAATACTTGGGTTCCTAACTCACGAAAAAATGATGGTATTTTTGACCATTCTCTCTTTAATGTTAGATAATTAGAATTTTCGACTCACTTCAAGAATGGTAGAGTCATGTTTTTAATGATGGAAGGATATCTTGTGACCAATTCTTTCCACTCTTCTAGATCAATCCGTCCATCTCCGTTCGTGTCCGCATCTAGAAATGTCTGTTTATTATATCATAGACATCAGATATCGAAACTATACTGGATGCATGACTAACAAGGGAATAAAGTGATCACTCTTCTCCACCTTATCAACAATTGCTTCGATAGTGTCATCTGGAAGTGTCAATTCTGATTCCTTCAGAATAGCAAATACCATTTCCTTCAACTACAATTCAACAGCAGTAGTTGTTCAACAATATAATACAAACGTATAACAATGACTCTGTTCAACACTTTGTGTCAAGCGTGTTCTGTACTATCAACAGTGCACCACTGGCCCTCGAAGATTTCTGAGTTAAAATTAAAATGTCTATGTTCATTTGTCACTTTAGTTATCCTATGTGCATGAATTTTATTTTATGCTATCATATTCATCATAGCTAAGTTGATTGTGTGTGTGAGTAAAAGCATTTATCAGGTACGAGTTTAGGAGTATCTCTTGGCACCTGTTAAAGCTCTCATTGTAGTGATATTACATACAAGTGGAGTTTTTCTTGTCATATTAATGTGTGTTTATGTTTATTTCTCTCTTCCATCCTCTTTGTGCGCCTTTGGTATTTTGTCGAGGCCATCTTATGTTCCATCATTGAACTCTTTAAATGTATATCTTAAAGTTCTATTACCTAATTCTGTCCCATTTACTGAAGAGTGAGCAAGAAATATTGATCACAACCATTTACAATATGCATCACAATATGCCTGATGCATCTTACAGGGTAAATATACTGCCTGAAGTTTATGTTTGATCTCTATTTAAATTTCACGAAAAAATAACAACAAAAAACCCAGTGTAATCTCATAGGTGGGTTCTAGGGAGGGTGGTGTGCACGCAGCCATACCCCTACCTTGTGAAGGTAGAGAGGTGGTTTCTGATATACCCTTGGTTCAAGTTAAATTTGTCAAACTCAAGTATGGAGTGGAAATGCACTAATGAAGAAATCCTAATAAAAGTAAAGCAGAAGAACAATGACAACAATAAACAAGATGCAATTGAAGCAAAGGAACCAAAGAATAAAATAGTAGTAGGGGAAACTAGACAACGCTCGAATACCTTCTAACCTTCTATCCTAATCCTCGTCCTTCAGGTAAGTAAGTGATACATAGTGTTTCTATTGTTTTTCTTATTATGCCATCAAGCATGTGCATTGTCTTATCTCATTCAGTTTCACCTCTTAAAAGTCATGACATAAGTTGATATAATGCCACACTACGTATGAAGCATGAAATCAATTTCCATAGCCACTGAAAATCTGAATTGTATGATAAAACATATTTCTGTAGAGGTTACTCACCTCATCACGTTCTATCCATCCAGTGCGCTTCAAGTCATACAACTTAAATGCAACTGGAACAAAATTATGCCTGAAGTTAGTATCAGTTATACAAAATTGTCTAACATGTTGCTCTACTTTTAAGTACAAGAAAATATGGCTTATATAACAAGAGAAATCTCAAAATATATAATCTTATGAAAGAAATTTCAAACACATTTCTTACATTCAATTTTGTCTTCTTGAGGAGTCCTTGGGTGGAATATGCTTAACGAACGAACAAATTCTCCAAATTCAATTACCCCGTTATGCTTAATATCAAACAAATCAAACAACTGCAACAATGCGACAAGAAGGAATAGATTCTTGTTCGGAGAATAAAGTTCAAGATGCTAGACAATCATACAACATGAAATAGAGAACTTTTAACTGTTTCAAGCATAAGCATGTTGATATAGCAACACTACTGAAACTGTTGATGGAGTACAAGATTGAGTTTGCAAGTTGTTTGTCACAGAAACGTTTTTTTCCAGATAGTCAAATCACATTAGACACTGGCAAACAAATGTTTAATGAGTTATGTCAAAGAGGATGAAACACGTACTCTCTGTGCGAAAAGATTCTGCTTAAAGCTACAGTTGAAGAGTGCAAGGAGAAACTCTTCCTGCATTGAAGAAATAGAATTGAATCAATCTTATCTTTCATTTTTCTGCAAGAGGTTGTTTCCACAACTCGAACTAGTGATCTCCTATGCATTTACGCAAAAGTCTTGCTGATGATTGAACCTTTTATGATGAAAATTACCTTATGAATAAGACCATCATCAATTATGGAGCTGCTTATTTTTCCATACAGGACATACAATGCATCCACTTCATTAACAGAAACTGCAACACAAGACCAGAGCACTCTAAGATGTTTAATTACATACCAACAGTTTTCCATTGGACACAATACTCTGCTGGAAGATAATTAATCAAGTAGACATCAATAGCTTTAGTGACCAGGAAATATATATATTAGTAGTACCAAGTATTTAGAGAAAAGATTTCAATTTGTTGAAGGCAACAACAACAGCATATTCGGTATAATCTCACAAAGTTGAGTCTGGCGGGGAAGGTAGAGCATATGCAAATCTTACCCCTACCTCGGAGCCTGGAGGTAGAGAGGTCATTTCTGATAGACCTTCCACTCAAAGAAAAAACAGTCCAAAGAAGTACAAAAAATGAAATAACTGAAGTGAAGAAACATGGCAAAACAGTAATAGCAACAAAATAATACAATAATTGAAATACAAGTAACGTCAGATAGTATTAGGTTGGTATAACAGTGGCTACAAACTTCTTCTGATTGAATGTCCAACAAACACTACTGGTGTAACATTTTAAATAATGCTAATGGCTACAATTTATCAAAATAAGTTGAAGGCAAAGAGGCATTCTTTAACTCACAGGAAGTCTCAGAAGCTAGTAAGTCATGGCTCTCGAAACCAGGTGGACGTCTAGATATCATGGAACGAAAGCATCCCCTTAAAGCATGCATTATCCCGCAGAGGACTTAAAGATCAAGAAATGTATACTTGTTCACCTGCCATAGATATAGTAAAGCATTGGTATAAGCTCAGAGTACATAGATGAAATGATCAGATTCCAAGTTCAAACAAAGGACACTACTGATTTTATGCGCAACGTATTATCTCCTAACGAACATTAGGTGCATTATCGCGCATCAATTACTTTGATTTACAGGGAATCATATTCAACACTCAAAAAGAGTTTTCCAGTGTTTTGAGGGGGCAAATTCAGCATCAGGAAGTGTTATCCCAAATAAGGAAAGCATATTAACTCATATAGTCTCAGGTTCTTGTAAAACAATTGTAATCAAGAATGTGTTTGGTATGAGGAAATGTTTTCCATGAAAAATGTTTTCTTCCAAAACTCTGGCATTTGGTGAATAAGCAAAAACTATTTTTCGAAGAACATTTATACATAATCTACGCAAACATGGGGTAGGTTGAGGGTAAGGCAGTAAACATGGAATGTCACTTATGAAATGTTTTCCGTGCTCTCACAAGGTAAACAATTTTCTCAACTTATTTTCCTAGAGAATATGTTTTCAAAACATTTTAACCAACCAAACATTAAGAATCAGTTCATCCATACCAAACACACCAAGGTATTCAACAATTTTAATTGTTTCATTAGTGCCTAACTCGTCGCCATGAAATCCAATTTTAAGAAAAATGACTTTCCTAAATAAAAAAAGATAAACAAGTTGATATTTCAAAGTTTATCATTTCTTCCCCACCCATCCAACATCCCCAACTTCAAACCCCCACTCCACATCCTAATATTTTGCTAAATTATATACAAATGCTCTAGAAATAACAATTTTTTGATTACTAAGCAATCACTAAAAATTGATAAGAAATACATGAAAATTTTCCTTGGTACCAAATACACACTTAGACCTACTAACTTTAAATCATGGATTCACCACCCCAAGAAAGATACAAAGCAAAATTATTCGAAACCACTTTTACTTGAAGCATTAGTCCATATAAAAGTAGCTATACCCTATTGTAACAAATGAAAAATTGAAATACATATATACAGAGAAATCAAAATCAACACTCATTTAGACCCACTCATGCTAAATCATGGGATGTAGGACCCCAAAAAAGATGAAAAAGGCACAAAGTGTCAAAACCACTATCACTTAAAAGCATAACAAGTACTAGGAAGAAAATAAAACCAACCCCAAAATCTTATGAAGTGCCATAAGCTAAAGCAACCTTTGGACATACATTGAAGTTGAATTAAATGAGAAATAGAGAGAGAAAGAGTGTATGAGCTTACCTCTTGGCTGTTATGGTGGACTCAAATATATTATATCCCCTTTACTTATAAACATAAGAGTATATATAAGTATACTGTTTAAAATTAAAACCTAATTTGATTTGACACAAAATTAAAAAAATATTTTTTTTAATTTTGTGATACTAAATTAAAGTTATGTCAAATATATTAAAATAAATTTTAATTGTATAATTTTAAAAAATTAAAATTTTATTAAAAAAAAATTATTTTTTTTTTAAAACAGACAAAAAAAATTATTCTTTTTAAACGGATCAATACGTGTCGACAAAACTTTTATTAAATATTATACATTTTTGATTTAAGAAAGGTGCACCAGCATGACTTCAAGAGTAGTATTATTTATATTTATATATTAGCCTAGGTTGTCTGCATAATTGGGAGTAGATCGTTGACATAATTTATTTTAAAATATATAGGACTCCGTCAGCTTACGCATGACTTAATTAAAAAAGTTAATTATATTTTTACTTACTTCTGTATTATTGGTTTAAATATATTTCTTTTATTATATTTTCAATCCAAATATATAGTTTGATATAATTTGTTGAATTGTTAACTGGAGAATGCATGTCAAATTCATAATAAAATAATTCATCCTCAATTTTAAAATATGGTCGTTGAATCTATCATCGATCTATTTTTTCCACTTTTAACCTTTTTTTAATTAAAAAATGACTCTACAAAACCAAACCTTGCATCTAAATGAAAATCTTCATCTGTAATCTTTTAAACCAAACAAATCTAATGAAAGAGAGAATTGAGTTTATGATTTCTGAATTTTATAAAAAGTGATCTATTGAATTTTGAATAAATCAAGTATTTATATATACTAAGTGAATTTGAGATGCATTTTACATGTTTGTTTATTTTTAAATTTTATTAACTCCAATAACATATTTATCCATAATGTATGTATTCTCCCATCCCACAGTAGTTATCATTTTTTCTAGAATATCTTTAAAAAAACATAAATAAAAAGTCTTTATTTACTCATTTATCTTTATCTCTTTTGTAGCATACTAATCTAATCTTATTAATATTTGAAAAAATATCTTTAAAAAAACTAAACTATGTATCAATATTGCTTACTCAAAGATAATTAATAAGCGTAAAATGTAAAGAGATTAATTAAATCTATCTTAATTTTATAAATATTTTTTAGTAATATAAAAAATACGTACCAATTAAAGAATTAGCATTTAATGGAAAAGTGTTGCTTAAATGTTTGACAAAGCAAACCGAACTTCGAAGTGCATATTCCCTTGGAATATGGTGGATTCCACCATTCTAGTATTATATATACTAATTTAGAGTAGGTGCCATGTATGTATACATCACGATAATATAAATATTACTTATAAAAATAATAAAGAATAGATCATAATAAATGAAATAATATATTTATTTATAGTTAAGGATGAACATTCGGTATTTGGTTCGGGCTTTATAAATTTGAATCTTATAATTCAATAATTAGTATTCTAAAGGGGAGGCCAAATACCAAATTTTGGTTCAATAATTCAGTAATCGATTCATCGAATTTTGATTTGATATAGTGTTTAGTAATATCGAATTGAAGTTGTAATCGATTGTATTATAAAGTTAATATTATTGCTTTAATTATTTCTATTTATATTATTGACACAACTAATATATATATATATATGAAATATGTCTTTGAATTTCTTTTTAGACATGTATTAATGAGTAATGGACATCATATTGATATGTGGCTTTCATTATGTAAATAATTCGGTATATCAGGAAATATCGAATACCAAATGGTACTAATATCTCATACCAATCCCAAATTCAAATACCATAATTCTAAAAATTTACTCCCGAATATCATATCGCATTACCGAATTACCAAAAACCAAAAATTTTGAATCGATTTTTGGTATTTTATGCCCAATCCTAATTACAGTATATGCAATAATTTATTTATTTAAATGAAAATATATGTGTGTCTTCTAATTGCAGGTACCCGCAATAGGGAATGATTATTCTAGATTTATGCCGCGTAGAGCCCCATTTGGGGGGGGGGGGGGGGGTAGGGGAAGCGCTTCTTACTAAGAATTTTTTCATAATCTCCGATTAAGAAAGGCATAGCCTCATCCACTGCACCATATCCTCTAGTGGTGTGTATTATTATACATGTATGTCGTGTAAACTAATTAGCACTAATACATATAAAAGGAATTGAACATTGGAAAATAGCAATTGATGCTAAAAAATAAAAAAAAAAAAACATGTATAAGGTTTAATACTACGGTGCTCCTAGATCCACTAAGCCTAAACCAATAAAAAAATGAGTCAAAACTTAACTATTTACTAAACCACGAGTTTAGTCAAAGTTTCACATTCTTCTATCTAAAATCATGTTCCGATTAACTTGAAGTTGTATCATGTTTTGTCTTATAATCATCGGTCTACCTCTATTTTTCCTCATATGTAGTATATTCAACTTCTCATGTCTCCTTACTGTCATACATACATACATACATACATATATACATACATACATACATACATACATACATATATACATACATACATATATATATATATATATCGCATGCTTTATTTGCATATGCATTGTTATTACTTTATAGATGTGAGTTTCTAATCCAAAATTAAATAATAATTTGAGAAAAATAGTATATCACAATTTCGTTTACGGCAAAAACTTTTTAGTGAAAAAAAAAATTCAACCAATATTTTTAAGACTTTAATTGCTTTTAAAGAAATACAAATTAAATTATCTTAATTTTTATTTATGACTTTTAGAAGATATATATTTAAAAAGAGTTTATTCTATTTTTAGTAAAATTGTGCATACAAAATTACGACAAAAATAGTTATCCTTTTTTAAAACTTTTTAATAACACATTCAAACTTATTTATAATTTTAATATAAAATTTCATACTTCCCAAAAATTGTGTTACAAACAAATTATGTATTAATACTATAATAATATGATTCGCACAATCAGTATATTATTTTTTTACAGTATCACATAATTTTTAAGTTAAAAAAGGTATCTTTTTCATGTAATTACTACTTTACCTTTTTAAATATAGATAGTAAATTTAGCAAAAATTAATATGCAGAGTATAATCATATATAGATTAGAACTACGAAAAATAATTATAAAAAAAAGTTGGGTCCTCTTTAAACTCTAATAAAAAATAGTATATATGTTCTTAATCATATTTAGTTCCTTTTTTTAAAATTGTAAAAGAAAGTTGAAATCTTAAGTTCATTAAAAGTCTTAACATTTAAAACTTTAAAATTAATTATAATTTTATTAACTTATAACAATATTTTTTATCAAACTAACTAATTATACAAAGTGTAAATAGAAAGGAAGGAGCAGACCCAAGAATTAATGGTACTATTTTAATAAAAAATAATTATTGTACAATAGAATGAAATTGAAGTCCCACCAATTTTTTATTAATAAAAAACAAAAATTTGCTGTAATTTTACAAATATCATGCAAAGTTTTACTTATATAATATTCCTTTATATATTTGGATTGTTATTTTGATAAAATTACTAGACCTCAGGAATTTTTACTATTATACAAATACGTAAAAGATTTAAACAATAAATTTTGTTTGATATAGTTTTTTTAATTATATATTGTAGGACTCTTTAATAAATGATTTTTCTTATATCTTTTACCATATATTTTAGGACTTTATTTTATTATAAATATAATTTAATAATAATTTTAAAAATGGTGAAAAGACAATTTTATCTAAAGAAGAAATTTTTAATGAAGCTCAAAAAGTTCAAATAACATTTCTAAGAGCCTTCATACATTTAATATAGTACTAATTTAGTGTACGTGTTTTGCACGTATGAGCCACATCAATTTGAAAATTATATATAAATAACACTTGCGATTAAATAAATACAATATTCATGTAAATAAAGTCAAACAAATATTATTAATTTGAGGCAATAGTTTTCTCATATAACAAAAATGAGAAAATCAATTCAATTGCTTCTAATAGATATGTTAATAGTTTTTTAATACATAAAGTAATAATTTAAAATTGAATAGTTATACGTTAAATAATTAATTGACAAAAATTTAAAATAACAAAAGATTTCTAAATATAAAAGCAGTAGCATTAATGTTTCCAACATAAGAGTTTGTTATATTATTAACAAAATATTTGATAGTCAAACTTTTTGTTAATTATTTAATAGAATAGTCCTAAATCAAAAATGAATTCTTTCTAAATATAAAGAAATTCTAATCCAAAAGTGAATCTTGATATTAAATAAATAAAAGATTAAATAATAATTTAAGAAAAATACTGAAAAGACGATTTCCTAAAAAAAAAGAAGAATATTTTAATAAAGGACAAAAAGTTTAAACAATATTTTTAAGACCTTTCACGCTTTAAATATAATATAAATAGATATAAATATATATTTTAATAATAATGGACACAAATGTAGACGAAAGATCAAAACAATAATAATATTATTATTCTAAGACCATCGATCTGATTAATTTAAATTTATGATAGAAAAATCTATTATTCAGATAGTGTGTTCCCCTAAACACACAAAGGATACAGTATGGGGGGGGGGGGGGGGGGGGAGGGGGGGGGTCATAAGTAAATTGCAATCGTCTGTTCCTATGCAACAACTCAGAAATCACATAGGAGAGATAATATGTACTAGACAAGTCCGATATGATGAATTCAATCCAGAAAGCAAGCCTTTTGTTCTTTTTGGCAAGGTGTTTCGAATTGAGACCTCCAAGCCCAAACCACTGGGCCACTCTAAAGAGACTAAAATTATATAATATATATACTCCCTCCGTCTCATTTTAGTTCATGGTTTCTATTTTTAGAGTCAAACTATGTAGAATTTGGCTTTTATATTTTAAGATATATTTTTTATTATATTGATATGAAAATGAGTTGTAATCAATATTATTTTTCTTATAATTTTTGAATATTTTAGTTTTTAAAATATTAAATTATTTTAATCTAATTTAATTTTAAAAATTAGTCAAATTAATTTTTGAAAATCATAAATATGACAAATAAAATAGGATGGAAAAAGTATATGAATATTCAATTACGAAAA
The DNA here is from genome assembly GCA_029948455.1 of Solanum rostratum. Taxonomy (NCBI): domain Eukaryota; kingdom Viridiplantae; phylum Streptophyta; class Magnoliopsida; order Solanales; family Solanaceae; genus Solanum; species Solanum rostratum. Next base: position 6,661,635 of record CM057051.1, read on the forward strand.
TTTGAATTTTGAAACTCTATTTGGAACAGGTGAAAATCATATTCCCTTTCATGAGAAAATCAAGCTCTCTTGTATCTTATTATAATATAATATAATATAATATAATATTAATTATTTTTATCATTACAGAAGTATTTTCCTTACCTAGTCAAGATCTAACTAATGATAATTGATTTATAAATACATTATCGTCTATTTTATCTTTGATTTGGATCGATTATTAATTAAAATGTGAACATTCTTACCGTAATATATGATTTCTCCTATTAGATTGATTTTAAAGTCATTACATTTTTAACTATTTTGATCTCTAAATTTATATGCACACTTAAAAATTATTTCACTGTATTTTTTTAATAGAAAAGAACTTATCAGTTACCGCGACAATATCTTTTCTAGGATCAAACAAGTAGAAAGAAGTGTCCCAACAAGAATTTTTTTTGGGTAATTAAAATATAATAGCATGGGAGGATGCTAATAGTTTAGACCATGGCCTGTAGTAAGGCTACATGGAGCATTGTCTGAGGTACCAAAAGAGATAGAGGCCACATTCCAGTTCGTATAAAAAGTTTTTCCAAAAAAAACCTTCCTAGTAGTATCAGTTTTCCTGAGTTATATATAGTTCACCGAATTTGTATACACAACACAGGAACTACAAAAACAAACATTCTGCCAAGTTACCCATTGTTACATCCTTCCTTTGCAAGCATGTCAGCTACCCTATTCTGTTCCCTGTATGTGTAACGTAGCTCCCAAACTCCCTGCCTGTTCAATGATGACCTGCAAAAAAAAAAAATAACATTGTCGTATAAAAGGGCTACCATGTAGAATCATACTAATAATATCTTGTGCATCTGTTTTTATGATTAGAGGGAATAAATTGTGCTGGGTTGCTATGTGGATCCCTTTGGTCACAGTTGCCAGCTCGGCTTGTAAGGGGCATGCATGCGAAATTTCTCCACAGAAGCCTAAGATCCAGTTACCACTATTATCTCTAAATACACCTCCTATGCCAGCTTTGTTTAGGTTGCCCTTCATAACTCCATCAATATTGTGTTTAATTTTGCCACGATTAAGGCATTCCCATTTGATGTATATGATTCTTTGCTTTTCTAGGCTATGAGAGGTATTTTTAACAATGAGGACAAACTCCATTGCCTGGCCAAAAACCTTATCGAAACTGGCCATGCAGTTCCTATTGTTGAAGGCATTGTCGTTTCTAACTAGCCAAAGATGCCAAAGGCAGAAAAGGATAAAGTTTCCCCAAGAAAGGTTGTGATAAAACTTGCTATGCTTGGAAGCATGCCAAAAAGTGGGCCACGTTGTGGCATTGGGCTCAAGAATGACCTGGTTAGGACATTTGAGTTTGGTCTCGTTCCAAAATGCCATAGCATTGCGGCATTGGAAAAAAAGGTGCTCGATGTCTTTATTGGGGTGATTGCACACTAGACAGCTTGGGCTAATGCTCAGCCCTTTGCTAGCAAGGTTATGATTGGTAGGGGTTCTGCCATAAAGAAGGATCCAGAGGAAGGTCTTAAATTTGTTGGGAATGTAAGCCTTCCATATGTCATTGTACAGGTCAATGTGGCAATGTGGATATAAGCACTGATAGTGGTGAAAGAACCATTGTTCGTAAGTCGTCAGACTCTTCTATCTTCCCTAGACTTATTGTGGGCAAAAGGGGAAAATGTGACAACTTCCTTAATGAAGGGTGGGATATTTAAGAAATTGTCCTTCAATTTTCAACCTTGGTTCCCTTTAATATTTGCCACCTTCGATAAGTATTCCAAGTCTCTCAAGGCCCCTTGATTGTAGTGTCTGTTGGGATTGAGATTCGAGATGTAACAATCTTCAAATAAACTGACCTAGTTCCCCTTATTAACCACTCATCTTGAAGCATTGTGGATTTCCTTCCATTCATTCTTGATGTTAGCCTAGGTTCTACAGACAACTCTGTTGGTCCTCCCATGTCCTAGTGAAGACTTGTATTTCTTTGTGAGAAGATTTTCCCAAAGTTTGTCTGGATTTTGGCTAACCCTCCAAGCCAGGCCACTCAATGCAGCTCTATTTCTCAAATCACTCTTTGGAATGCCTAGACCGCCTAGCTCTTTGGGCTTGGTGATGGTATCCCATTTTAGCAGGTGCATTTTTTTCTTCTCTTCTGTTCTTGTAATTTTTTAGGAATGCTTTTATGAATTTTTTCAGGGATTTTGATGTAACTCATAATATGAGAGGGGATTCTAGAAAAAGATGCTTTAGCTAAAACAGTACGAACAGTCATGTTCAGGGTATGACTTTTTTATCTTGAGAGTTTTTTCCTCATGTTGTCCGGGATGAATTGGAAATCACCATTAGTGGGTCTTTTATGAAACATGGAGAAGCCCAGGTATTTCCCAAAAGTCATTTTTTCTTGGATTCCCAACATATTTTAGCACTGGTCTCTAACTGTTCTGGGGTAGTTATAAGAGAATTAAATGTTTGATTTGGACAGATTGACTAGCCAGAGAGGTCTCTGAAAAGATTAAGGATGTTGTTGATTGTCCTATAATTTTTAGGTCAACTCTGGCAAAAAGAGTGAGGTCATCAACAAAGAAAATGTGGTAAAGGTAGGGGGTCCATTCCTACTAATCTTTATGGTGTCCTATTGCTTTTGGTGTACAACTTCCTCAATAATTCTGGATAATCTTTCCATACACAAGATGAACAGGTAAGGGGACATAGGGTTACCCTGTTTGATTCCTCTAGAGGATGTCAAAGGCTTTCTTTCTTCCATTTACAAGGACTTCAATGGAGCTAGAAGAGACACAAGACATGATGAGTTTGGTCAGATTTTCAGGGTACTTAAAGAGTTTGGTCAGATTTTCAGGGAACTTAAAGTACCTCAGGGTCTCCCTGATAAAGGACCACTCAATTCTATCAAAGGCCTTCTCTAGGTCAAAATTTTGATAATCATGTCGACCTTTTTCCCTTTCATTTTCCTGAAATGGTATATGCATTCTTGGACAATCAGGGCATTATCAGAAGCTCTCCTTTCGGCCAAGAAGTTGGCTTGCCTATTACCAACCATAGAGGGCATGAGGGGTTTCACTCTATTGGCAATGATTTTGGTGATGATCTTGTAAGTAGTGTTACAAAGGGCAATAGGCCTAAAGTTCTTAAGGCATTGGGCATTGACAGTCTTTAGGATGAGGCAGAGGAGAATAGAGTTAGCCTCGAGGGGTATGCTGGAGGATTGGAAAAGTTTCTTACATAATTGGGTGGTGTGTTTTCTAATAGTGTTCCAAAGCTTCTGGTAGAAGAGGGAGTAGAGTCCATTTGGGCCAGGAGTCTTAAGAGGTTTGAAGGATTTGGGGCATTGATGATTTCAACATCCTCAAGATCTCTTCCAAGGATGGGCAAATGGTATGATCAGTGATCACAGTGGGTAACTGAACTTTCCCCTGGGTCAAATCAGCAGTGTAGAGTTTAGTTTAAAAGTCAATGGTGAAGCTCAAGATCTCACTGGGTGAGTCATAAACCTTCCCTTCTTCATCTCTAAACGTTATAATTACAATCCTATTCAATCTCCTTCGGGTCAGAGTGAAGGAGTGAACAAAATCAATATTGACATCTCCTTCACTTAACCAGTTAAACTCTGGATTTAGTGATCTAATGTTTTTTCTACATACAACAAATTATTATATTTTTTCAAGATGTTCCTTTCTAGAATTTGAAGGAAGAGGGTTTGGTGGTAGCTATAAGATTTTTGGATACCATCAATGCAAGCCAAGGTTTCCCTCATTTGTTTAAAGTTATTTCTAAAAACTTCCCTATTCCAGATGGACACTTCCGTTCGAAATGATTTAATGCAATTAAAAAGCCCTCACTGGTTTGGAAATAGTTATGGATGAGGTAATGGAAGGTTAGATAGTTGTACCACATTGGTTTCATATGAAAAGGCTTTGGGGGTATTGAGGCAGGCTTTAGAGTTTAGGTTGATAAGGAGAGGGCAATGGTCAGACTTGGTGTTAGGGAGATGAGTGACCAAAGAGTTTGGGTACTTCCTTATCCAAGAGTCATTAGCAAGCATCCTATCAAGTCTTTCAAAAATAAGACTAGTACAGTTGCGGTATTTCTTGTTGGTCCAAGTAAACTTAGACCCCCTATATCTTAAATCCATCAGTTTACAACTTTGGAGGAGTTCTAAAAGAGTCTAACTCTAGAGTTATTGAGGAAATTGCCCCCTAGCTTTTCAAAGGCATGGAGCACATCATTGAAGTCTTCTCCCATAAGTCACTCGGATTTGTGATTTAGGGAGAGCTCCATGAGTTCTTTCCAAAGATCAATCCTTTTTTGGAAGTCTAGGCTAGCATAAATAGCTGGAAAGAGCCGAGGTTCGATTTGAGAGATTACCTTAACTAAAACATGGATTCCTTGGGAGGAGATGGAGTCTATCCATTTTTAGGAGGTCTTCCTTCCACATAATGACAATGCCTCCAAAAGTCCATCAATAGCAGTTTGGATCTGAGAGTCAAAATCTGAGGGACTCTGTTAAGTGTTTATGCTCAGTCATCTTTGTCTCAAAAAGGACCAGTAAGGTAGGGTTGTGGCTTTTGACCATGGCCTCACAATGTCTCCTGAATATGGCACTGTTGGCGCCCTTAGTGTTCCAGATTATGAATTTGATCATCGGAGACCACGGGTGTATGTCCTGTACTTTCTTCTCCTTGTCCATTAGAGGTGTCTTCACTGGGTTGAAGGCTACTGTCGCCGGTGAATTATCTTGCATGTTATCGTGTGACTGAGGCACTGCACTATGATAAGTGAGTCGATCGCCTCCTCGAACTCCTTGGTCATCATTTTCTCCAGCATGCAAACCTTGAGACATTGCTCTTCTAAGTTTTGCAAGAGTTGTTCCAGTTCCCTGTTGCTTTGTCTTAGAAACTCGAGGGTTGAGATTACCTGATCCCTGGTTTGTTCTCTTCCCATTCTTTCTCCCTGTTCTTGAGTGTTGGTCGTCAGAAATGGCACGAACCTTAGACCTTGATTATTTGATAGGTAGGGATAAAGCGGGAAAAAGGAGACTCGGGAGTGTCTGCCCCATCAATGAGCCTAGCTCCAGGGTTTGCACCATGTTGATGTTGCCCGCCAATTGGGATCTCCTCAGTGTCTCCGTCCAAATGTGCATGCCCAAGTCTTCTATGGCATGGTCGAGACCTTCCTTCACTATCTGTGCAAGGTAGGCTAGGTTCTGGACCAGAAGAGTGATTGATCTCCCATCCACTTGGATGTGGAAGATGAGCTACCGGTCCCTCAGTTCGAGCTCTAGCTAGGAGGTTGGTCGGTGTGTCGGAGGGAGAGGGCTTGAGGCCAGTATCAATGGCGTTTCCCTTTGTGAAGGTTTTTGGGGTGGGTTTGATCCCATTGAGAATATGTGTCCGGGGCTTGGGGTCTTCCTATTACTCTTTTATTGGGGCCTTGCCCTCTCTGTGTATGATCTCCTCTAAAGGAAGAGTTGATAAGACTTCCACAGTCATATCATTTGGACCAGAGTGATGATTATTTTTCTCGGAGTAGTAAACACCTTGAATCGGAGAAGAAGATGTGGGATTGTTAGTATGAGGATCATCATGAGAAAATGGTGGAATATAAGGTGTGGGTCCTACCAGATCTTTCGAGCCTAGATATGGGATGCTATTTTCCTCTCCGGCTCTCTCTTGGTTGGTGTCAAGATTTTCTTTCAGAGAGGAGTGAATACGACCATTAATAGTATTAATAGAGGTCGTTGGCTAACTTGGGGGTCAGGCAGGTGTCCTCCATGTGCCATGTGAGAGTCGTGTATGGCCTTGGGAGGTGGTATTTGACTTTCCCCCTTCCATATGTTCTTTTGTCAACTTTCTCCTTTGCTTTTACACTTTTCATATTTTTGTCTGGCACGTCCTCCCATTGGGACCCTCCTTCAACTGTGGGACTTTGTTGTGAGCTAGTGGGGTACTAAGTGGGTTGCCGATGAGGGATTCAATGATTGGGCGGGTGTTGGTAAAGTTCTTTCTTAGATTCCTTTTTGGAAATTTAACAACTTCCCAACCTTCTCTTGCGTAGATTGTAGAGGACAAGTTTGGTGGTCTAGGTTTGTGAGTGCTAGGTTCAGTTTAACAGGGCACTTGATGGATGTGTGTCCAAGGAGCCTGCAGTTCATGCACATAATATCCTTTCTCTCGTAGACCGCCTTTTGGCGGCGGGTGCCTATGACTACTTCATTCTTGACGGGGGACTCCAAAGGGACTTGGACGCAGATTCGAGTGTATCTATCTCGAAGGGTGGCCGAAGTACGTGCGTCGATCCTAAGAAGGATGCCCAATTTCTGCCTACTTTTTATAAATTTGTCGATCGTAGAATTCCATCGGTAAGTGTGGCAATCGTGCCCAGATGGTCGTGTGCATAAGCAATTTTGTGTAGGAGACGAAGTTTGGTTCTCACCTTCTCACCGAGACAAAGTGACCGACCACTAACCAAGGACCCTCATGAAGGGCTTTGTTGTAGTTCTACTGGAAGTTGAACTTCGCGACATGATAGTCGTTACCCAAGTCAATCAAGGTTAAGGGTTTTATTGGCTTTCCAGGGTGTGAGAGTTTGCAATAAAAAAGGCTATAATTTTAAAGAAAAAAATGATATAAAGATTGACGAATTTCTGAATTAATTACAATAACTAAAATATGAAATTTTAAATGACCAATAAATTGTGTTGACGATTCACTCGAACGGCTATTTGGCACGTAGAGGAGGTTCATCAAATTAATATGATCTCGTGCTTCCCTTCTGAGATCATATAGTAGTGTTATATTTTTTAAAAATATATTTAAATATAGATATGTAAACCGATACTCGAATTATCATATAATGTGATGATGATTGGGCATTTGATTGCACTTCCCTAAGTGAGATTAGAAATTTGAGTCTTATATTTATCTTGTTTTCTTTTTCTTTCTAAAATTGGATAATACCTTTAATTATTTAATAAATAAGTTTGTCTGAAATTTTAAAGAAAATTTTGCACTTTAATTTTTTGTATGTAATTACACCAAATGTGTATATTAAAGCTAGTAACTAATACTAAATGATATAACATACCGTCAATCTCAATACCTTCATCACGAAATATATGTATATAAATCACTATTTGAATAAATAAGAACTAATTTAGGAGCAATAAATTTAAAATTTTAACGATGTTTAGTGATACGAATTTAAATGTCAAATCAATCAAATTTATATCTTAAATTCATCTTTTCATAATAGCGCACACATCATCTCAAAACCCAATATACTTCTCCATAGAGGTGTGCATTGATCGAATCTGTCCGATTTTATACATTATCGTTCGATTTATCGATTTTCAATTTTTTAAATATGTTAAACCAATAACAAATTAATAAAATAATTTTTATTGATTTTTGATTTTAAGTACTTAACGGTTCAATTTTTTATTTATTCGATAAGAATAATAATGAGAATTTGCATTAATAAAAGCAGATGAAGTACGAAGACTATATTTACAAACTTGCAAAAGTTATAATTAGTTAATTATAAACTAAAATTAAAGCTAAAATCAAGTTGTCCAAATAGGTAAAGTACTATTATAGTATTCTATTACTATTAAATTACTAATATTTGATATTTACGAAGGGGTAAAATAGTAAACTACTATAATCTTAATGGGTTATCGGTTACCCAATTACCTAATAGAAGTGATAACTCAATAATTTTTTTTTAAATCATTAAAAACTCAATAATCTAATAACCCAACAATAATAATATTATTGGTTCGATTTATGCATACCCCTACTTTCATGTTTGGCTCTTGTGGCGGAAACGATATATGACTCTTTGAAACAATATATACTTTTATTCCTTTCTAAAGCACACGACTTAGACACAATTTCATAAACTCAAAATACTAAACAAATGGCAAAGCCTAGCATCTCAAAATCCCTTTTTGCTGTCTTTTTCATTGTGGGTGAGGCAAAAGAATGATCAATGAAAGCTTTAGTTTAATATTAATGTTCAAGTAATATGGAGAGAACATTGATTTATTAATATTATATATATATGAATCTATTTTAATTTGTTTGTCTGATTTTCATTATTAAGTACTCGCACGACTTTCAATTACTATTTTTTTAGTGTTTTTTAAGGAAATATACTACTTTGAGGCTTGAAATTACATATGCCATTTTATTTACCAAACTAACAAATAAATTACCAAACTATACCATTCTTTTTCTGACAAACATTTAATGTTTTTCAGATTTAATATATATATTTTTAATTTTCCAGAATATTGGTTTTACCCAATAGGTAATAACCAACCATCAAATTTGATGGGACCACACATGCATTGGCTGACACCATAATTTTGTCCCACTCCAAATTCCTCTCAACTTTCTAAGGCAAAAGTCTCTCTAAGGAAGAAGAAGGCAAGCTAGGGATTCATCAAGTTCCCATCTAAACCTAAATTCTTACCTTTTCAAAACCCTTTAATTTAATCTTTTTCTTCTTCCATTTACACCATATCCATTGTTTTCACTTTTTCAAAAACCTTTAATTTAATCTCTTTCTTCTTTCATTTACACCACATAAAAAAGAAACATCCATTGTTGAAGAGCTTTGCAAACTTTGTCCAAAATAACCAGGTAAACCCGACGCTTTTTTTTATATATATATTTTGCACTCTTCTTGAATCCAACTTTTGGTATACCAAGAACCTCATAGATTGGCCATAATTTTTTTGGTATTTTTTGGCTTTCTATGTAGTGTTCTTTTACTAGTAAAGGTAAGATTAATCATGAAAGGTTTGAGCTTCTTTTTACTAGTGTTTTTTTTTTAACCTTTTCTTATTTTTTTAAGGTGCGCAGTGAATCTTTACTCTTTTATGTTTATTGATTACCATGATTTATACCGAATGAAAGTCATTTCTTCCTAAGGTTTTCGTGATTTCCGGCATTGCTCAAAGTTGCTGAATATTTGAACTCCACAATCAGTCTAGATGATGATGACGAGTTTTTTGAGTATGTAGGTGAAGATGGGGATTATTTCATCAATGGGGATGAGGATTTTCTCGATGGGGAAGATGGGTTGCAAGATTATGATTTTTTTGTGAAGTTGTTTAAGCAGGATGATGGGTTGAGAGGGTACTATAAGAAAAATCGAGAGAATGGGGTGTTTTGTTGTCTTGTTTGTTGTGAGGTTCGCGAGAAAGGGTGGAAGTTTGGTATTCACAGTGGTAGTTATTTTGTATCACTGGTTATAACTTTGGTATTCCATATGGCAGTTTACTCTGCATGGTGGGTTGAAGCTTTGGTATTCAAAATGGTAGTTACAATGTATTGCTTGCTGTAAATTGGTATTCGATATGGTAGTTCATTATGCATTGTGAGTTGTAGTTTTGGTATTCTCTGTCAGTTACGATGTATGGTTGGTTGCAATTTTTGGTGTTCACTATGGTACTTATTAGTGAGTTGTCTAAATTAAAGATGTTTTTTCAAATTAATCTATTTGGTATTCACAATGGTAGTTACAATGTATTGCTTGCTGTAGATTGGTATCCGATATGGTATTACACTATGCATTGTGGGTTGCAGTTTTGGTATTCTCTGTCAGTTACGATGTATGGTTGGTTGCAATTTCTGGTGTTCACTATGGTACTTAATAGTGAGTTGCAAAATAATCGCTTTGCACCACATGTCACACCAATACAATTTTTTGCGTACTTAATTGCCATCCTTGCAGATACATATATTAACACTTTAATTTTTAATTTTGCCCTTTTCAAGACCATATCATCTACTTTATCAATAATCATTGATTAAAAAAAGAAAAAAAACATACATATCCATGTCAACCACCAACTTGCAAAATGTTTAAAATGTCCATTAATGCATTAATGGGGCTTTTCTCCTAGGTTTAGTAGGCTGAATAGTAGAGACCTTCTATGCTATCCAATCCATTAATTTGATTTGATGTTGTCCTTTTTTAATGCAACACCCCTTAAATTCAAAAAGTAAATTTATATAAATTACATATTCATAGTATATAACAAGCTAAATATATCAATATATTAATAAATAATTCTATGATATTTGTTACGATTATCGTTTTATATTATAAAAGAAATCACAATAAATTTCATATTGAATTCGAATCATAATTTCATGATGTATGTTTATCGCGATTATGACAATATCAATTATACATAACAACAAATTATTTCTCCACAGTACAATCATTTTGCATACCATTTCCAAAAGAATTGTCTTGAACTTATTAGTCGAATCATTTAATTATTTCTTCCCCCAAACATGTTTATCTCTTTGCACCGCATCTCACACCAAGACAATTTTTTCCCTACTTTATTGTTATTTTCGAAGATACATATATAAACAATTAAATTTTTTATTTTTGCCATTTTGAAGACCATAGTACCTACTCTATCAATAATTATTAATTAAAAAAAGGAAAAAACATACACATCCATGTCACACACCAACTTCCAAAATTTTTAAAATGTCAATTAATTTATGCCCCTTGTCCAGAGGAAAGTTTTAGTTTCACAAGCATTTAGTGAAAAAAAAAAATTTGTTGGTCAAAGACTTCTTAAATACACTCAAATATTCCCTCCATTTTCTATTGTCTAAAGATGTGAATGACACATCTCAAATAACATGGCCCACCCGTACCATTGATGTGGCCATCCTCTTAGGTTTCTTAGGATGAATAGTAGCGTCATCCTATGCCATCAAATCCATTAATGTGATTTGATGTTGTCCTTTTTTAAAATTAATTCAACACCCCTTACATTCAAAAACCAAATTTATATACATTACATATGATTCATAGTATATAACAAGCTAAATATATCAATTTATTAATAAATAATTAATTCTACGAATTTTGGTTACGATGATTGTTTTTAATTATTAAAAAAATTACCAATAAATTCATACTGGACCAGAACAGTCATTTTGCAAACGTTTTTCAAAATAATTTTGTCAAACTTATTACTCGAACCATTTAACTATTTATTCCACCGGACATGTAAAATAATATATTTGCACCGTATCTTACACCAACACAATTATTTCCCCAATTTATTCTTATTTTCGCACTTTCATATATAAATAATTTAGTTTTTTATTTTTTCCATTTTGCATACCATAGCATATCTTTAGTCAATAATTATCACACAAAAAAAAAACAAAAAAAAAAACATACACATCCATGTCTCACACCAACTTTAAATTTTTTTTAAATATCAATAAATTATTATTACCTTTTCAACACATATCACATCACATATCAATCACCATTAATTAAATGGATGTGATGTGTCCTCTTTTACCACCTATTTTATTATTTATTAAAAAACCAAATTTTATACATTACATTTTTTAGAGTATAGAACAAGCCAAATATATATGGACATGTTAATAAATAATTAATTCCACGAATTTGGTTACGATTACCATTTTATAATCTTAAAAAAAAATTTCTAAAGCCCAACTAAAATTTCGTATTGTATATCAATTATACGTAAGATTAATTTTTTCTCTATAGTACAATCATTTTGCATACCATTTTTTAAAGGAATTTTTCAAGAAATTTTCTACTTTTATGATTTACATTACGTTTTCATATTAAAAATTTTTTCTCCAACTTTGAAGAACATACTAATTCTTAATCAATAATTATTAATAAAGAATTTTTTTTTAATAAAAGTAGAAATTCATGTCTTACACCAACTTCCAAAAACTTTTAAATATCAACAAATTATTCTTCCTTTTCACCACCTATCACATCACAATTTAATCAACTTTATTATAAAAAATTATACTCTCTTTCTTACTTTTGTAATTAAAGTTGGTATACTTTTAGTAATTTTAATAAGGTTGGTAGAGGCTAGTAAATGCTATTTATGAAATCTTCCCATTTTTTTAATAGATTTTAGTCATATCGATTTACAGGACAAAGGATTTTAGATTGTGATAACAGGAGTAGTTTTTTTTATCTTCCCCTTTCTGTATATATAGGAAATTTACACACTTATATTTGTTAATACGAAAATATTGACATTATATTCTTGAATAAGTTATTTTAATCCATATACTTTAATATTTTGTGTTTTCATCGATAAAAGAAAAATTCTATCTTTACTTGTATTGCACATGTCATTTTTCATCATTCAATCCATAAAAATCTTACACTAAACAATTGATCCAAAATAGCTGATCTCATTTATAAAACAACTCCCAATTTGGATATATTGTTAGTAATTAGTAGGGGTGGCAAAATTAAACCCAACCTGCTCAATCTGTTGAGCTCATTTATTATTTTAACCCAATCCATTTAAAATTAGGTTGATATGCAACCTGGATTAACTCGAGAGAAATCTTGTCAAAATATTTTTAAAATATTTTTTTTTAATTTGATATGTTTTATATAGTTATAATAAAGAAAAATATAATTTAATTAAGTATTAAAATATTAAAAAAGAACAAATAAAATAAGTAAAAATTGAGTCAGGTTGGGTCTTAATCCGCTCTATAACCTATTTTGACCCAAGCAAATTTAAATTTGATTTGGGTCTTAACCCATTTATTGTTTATAATTCACTTAAATTTGACCCGACCTGTCCCACTAGTAATTACTATATACTTTTAAAATTTGAGGAGGATGGGGTGGAGGGGAGGCTGTAAGCCTTTGTGGTGTAATCTGACACAATTGAATTTGGAAAAAAAAAATTTAGGACAGTTAGGAAGGAAATTTACAGTAGGATGGAATTTTCATCAATTCTTAACTTTGGTTTATTATTTATGCAATTACCCTAAGCTTCCTTGTAATACTTCTTTTAGATCCCATAAGCCAGCTAGGACTTCTTTCCTATATTCTACCACGAATGTTAAAATGAGTCCAAATATAAATAAGAGAAAATCTTAAATAAAATGGACTTAATTATGAAACTACCTAGAAAAGCTTACATAGATATGCTATATTAAGAAAATATTTATCATCTGTAGCAATAATATTTTTTTTCGATGAAAACTTACAATACAATTTTAGTACATATTACTGAAAACTATTTATAAAATATATAATACACGTTCACTAATAGAAACTACATTTATCACATACTTTTATATACATTGTGTCAATTTCTTACCAAACAAGTACAATATTTTTTAAAAGACTTATAATATATTTATATTGCACGCATAATTCACTTCTAATTTAATACAAGTGCAGATTTATCATAATATTGCCATAAATGGTAATAAATAAAAACATATCGATAAAATCAATAGTTATTTATTAAAAGTACTTATCCAAGTAATTCTTTTAACTGATTACTAGAAATGAACTCAACTCAATCTATTTACCCGCTTATCCACTTTCTCCTTTCTTATTTTGTACATGATGTCAGCATCACTACTTTGTGATACTCAATTAGTATATTGATATCATATAGGACTAAACTTAATCCTTTGTAATACTCTGTTACTATACCGATATCCTACTAATATCATATAGGATTGAGCTCTTTTTAAAAAAAGAATAAAAAACAATTAAGAGAAATTTATTAAAGTAACAATCTTATTTATTAAACACTAACGGTATCAAGCAATAATTGAGTAGTCTTTTCACTAAAGCACTAACTATCCTCCTTGATGTCATCATAGTATATATATTCTGATGTTACTAAGCAATAAATGAGTAATATTTTCACTAGTTTTTCATCATTAATATATCCGATTTCAACCCAACCCCCATTTGACACCCCTATGTTCGACCATGTATGATGTAACCGTTCTGAAAATATCCTTTAGCTTAATTTAGTGTAGCCGTATCTTAGGTTGATTCTTGACTAGATTTCCTCCCAATGTCATTTTTGCATCATTTGCTTTGTTAATAAAAAAAATAATGGTTTGGATTACTGTATGAGGAAGAGTGATTGTTAATAAAAAATAATAGGGAGAAATGATTTCACCCAGTTTGCAATATTATGCACCTTTCTCCACAAAGAACAGAGTGAAGAGAGGATTTTCCTTTTTCGACAACTCATTGGCATCTCTGTACTTTCTTACCTTTATACAAACTAAGACAGATACAATGTATGTTTCCTCCAAATGATGCAGCATTCTTCTGCTTTCAAAATAGTCTATCATCTAAAATAAAATGCCTCGTCGTCTCGTCTGAGTCACTAAATGTTGAGACAGACTAAATTACAGCTACACCACCCTAGTCCCCCAGTGTAATTTTTCAAGCTTCCGACAAATACAAAAACAGAAGCAATATGCAAAAGAATAGAAAAGAAACGCCAGGAGTAAAAAGCTGTACATTGCGTAATTATCACTAAGGGCAGCAACTTACTAGTTTTTCATTGTATGTTGAGCTGTCTCGACGTACTGCTCTGCAAGTTTCTTAATTTTATCTCCTTCCTTTATGAGAAAATTAGCATTTTTGTCCTTAGGGTGATACTTCATGACTTTCTCAGTAGTTTTGCCCACAGCCCACCTGTACTGTTCAACAGAGATCACCCCACTCTTGCAAAGTGGTCTGATGTGCTCCTTCACGTAAGCTTTGACCTGTCAGAATATAATTTAATTAGTACCTGGGAAAAAAAAAAGATTCCAGGAAGAAATGGGCAAAGCATGCTATATGAGTCTTTTACTACTTAAGACTTTCAACTCCATTTGAGAGAAAAAACGTGGGAATATTCCCCTTAATTGTTGGTGAACCCTGATAAACATGAAAGCACGTGCTCATTTAGTACCTTTGTTGATACAGAGCTATTACTGCCTGATTCCTTGTCAGCAAGGGATTTAGATATCTTGTTCATTGGCAGATTTTCACTTTTGGCAAGCTTATTAGGTGAGTTTGGGCATTTGGAAACAGTAGAGCTGGTGCCATTGCCCTGCTCCAAGGACTTTGAAGCCTGTTTGGATTCATCAACTCCATTGCTTTGTCGAACTTCATTGTCCATACCCAGTTCATCAAGCTTGAGTGATGCCATCTCAGGATACTTCTCAATCAGCGGCTCTTTATCTGGTCCATACAACTCTTCACAGTCTACAACAGAGAGGTCTTCATTAACAGGGGAACTATGACCAAGGCAATTTTCCATCTGGTCAGCCGCAGTTGAGCTTCCAACCACACCACTTGTTTCACACCCACTCAACAAAGACGTGTCTACAGGACCATCAAGAATGTCCTCTTTTTCATGATTTTGAAGTTCCAAAGAGCCATCAGATTCCACAGGGTTGACTGTGGAGAAGACAACTTTCAATTTAGACTCTTCTGGCTGCAGTGCAGAGATAATTGAAGTTCCAGCACCAGAAAAGTCATCATCCTCCAAATTATATTCAAAATCCCCATATATATCAAGTTCTGGAGGATCATCCACTTCAAACACATTCTCTGGCCCGTGATCTTCAACTTCTTTTGATATGCAAATTTCCTCTTTGACTTCCTCCAAGGCGCAACTTGGACTATTTGGAGGTGAATCAGATAAAAGTCCTGCATTTCTTAGCGCTTCATTGACGGCTGGATCAGAAGAATGGCCATCGCTTACTTCTTCTGATGAGTTGGCTAGAACTTCTGAAGTTTCGCAAGGGCGTGACTCTGCAACACCTACATTACTGGCATTGTCTGATCTGCGCAGTTCTTGGGAGCAGAGGTTTAAATATACTAGTTTGCTATTAGACCTATCAGCAACCTCTTTTTCAATATTAACTGCGTCTGCAATCGCCAGTTCTGTTTCTGCTGTTCTGCGCATAACTGACAGATTTGCTTTCTTTAGGAGGTGCTCAGTGAGACGGTGAAGTTGAGCCTGAGAGAAAACCCAGAGGAGAAAATTTGATAAATGATAACCAAGATGAGTGGTTTGCTGTGGTTATAGGAGAACAGAGCAAATCCCCTGAAGAGGAAGCTATATGCTGATTAAAGATGGACAACATTTTATATGGAAAAAGTCCCCTATGATTCATCTGTTATATTATAGAGGAAAAAACTGAACTATTTTTGGAGGAAGGTAACATGTAATAATAAAGTTACACCATTCATCTCCGGGTTAATCAATCTGTAATCCCATAAACAACCTAAACTAGGAATTTGGATATGTCATCATTATTCTGTATTGTTCCAGTTCTACCTAAAGGGATAAGACTTTGAATAGATCCTATTATGACGTGAAGGACAAACAAGGGCCATCAACATATGGAATAGATGCTGGTGAAATCATGGTGATAATGTTGAATCTAGAGTGAAAATGATTAGTTTCCTAGATAATGGAACTATCTCCTAGGAGTTAAGTATTCTTACTTAATTTCAGGATCAAAGACCAAATACGGACATGTTTCACAATAGTGCTTTCAGTAGCAAATGCCTTGCTGCTTCAATATAGAGTAAAGCAGAGGAAGAAAGCCAAGAAAACCAAGTGTTGTGATTTTCAGGCTTTAAAAGCAAAGCACGAATGAAGTGTGGGTTTTAAGGAAGAAAGACACAAATGAAGGGAAAAAAAAAATTGTATTGAATTCAAGAATGATGACTATAAAGACAAACAACAATTATGTTGACAAAGGAACTGAAGAAACTTCAATGAAGTATAAGAATTTTGGTTTTGAGTTGTCTCATTCAAGACAAAGCCGATGAGTGACGAGACGTGCATCTTAATGTTTTGGTGTCTGAACTGGAGCTATCTATGGAATGTGAAACACTCAACCTGCTTTGCACCTAACTCCAGCGCTAAATGCACAACCACCTCTGTATAAGCGTGAGCCTGTATACTTAGCCAAGGAAATATAGTGATGGCTAATGGTGGTGATTATCAATAGTGATTAGTGGATGCAATGGTGGTCAGTGATGATGATTGTAAATGGTGGTTACTGGTGCTGACGATTGACTTATGGTGATTCGGGCGTAGTGGTTGTGGACGATAGGAAAAAGTAGACATCTTAATCATAATAAGGATTTGTTATAGATCTTAATCATTCAGACCTGTTAAGTGGTTGTAAACTGAAAAAAGAAATTGCACTTATGGTTGAGATCAAAATGATTAAGGTTCGGACATTAAAAAAAAAAACAGACCTAATGACTTAGATCTAAATGATTAAGATTAAGCTATTCATTAAGTGCAAATATATTATTATAGATCTTAATCATTCATATCTATTCAAACTCAACCCATCAAGTGGTCGTGAATTATAAAAATAAACACCCTTAATGAATAAGATGCAGACCTAGAAACAGACTTAATGACTGAGATGTGAATACTTAAGATTAAAACCCTCATCAAGTGCAAACAAATGAGGCCTTACTCTAACATTTTAAACCTTCAATATCACAGACTAGAAAATAACAAAATTGCCACCCTGGGTCACGAGTATAATTGGAAACAACTAAAGGACAGTGCTTACCAGCCTGACAGACATGGGGATTTTATTATGACGACTGGGTGCCAAAGCTGGCCGCATGTCTTTCGGTAGCTGAGCCTGCTCAAAAATTTAGAAACAAGAAATGATCAGGCGCAGAACATTAGGCAGCAAACAAAGGTACAGAAGAAGAAATAAATTAACATACCAGCAAAGGATAATTATTTTTCAGCACTTCACTGTCCTCTTCATTTTCCAGGGTTCCACTCTTGCTTGTTGCTGCTGTTTTTCTTGCAAGAACCTCTAGGGCCCACTTCCTCTTATCACTCCTTGTATTATCACATTTTACAGATATTTCCTCCTTGGTAGACAATTTCATACCACTTGAGGTTGACGTAGATGGCCTATCAGTGCCTTTGATTGGAAGTACTTTTCTAGTAATGTCAGCTTTAGTGGCAGGGACACTTATCTTGGCCCCCTTACTTTCCAAGGAAGAAGCCACATTTGCAGGTGGAACTATACTGGATGGAATAGGAAAAGATGTTGCTGAAGTGTTCGATGTCGATCCATTTTCTTTGTTTTGATCAGCTACAACAGTAAGGGTAGAGACAGGCTTGATATCCTCCTTTCTTGGGAAAACTGAATTATCTGCTAAATATAGCCTTGAAAGAATAGAAGACTTTCCTTCCCCTTCATTCACAGGCTCTGTAGCTGCATTCTTTGAATCATCTCTCAGGAGGTCAAGAACCGACTTCAATGTCTGAACCTTCTCAGGCTTTGACATATTTGAGCATCTGTATTTCCAAAATTCTACTTCACAATCACGAGTCCATGCTCGCCGTCGTCTTCCTCCAATACCATAAATTTTTTTAGTTAGGTTTTCACGTACTTTTCCCTTCTGCAACAGTGACCTCTTTGCCTTCAGATCCACAGAAGGCTTCTTAATGTCAGTAGTAGATCCTGTCACAACAGCTCTAAAAGCAGTCAGAAGTTTTGGGTCAAGCTGGCTTTCCCCCTTATCCCCATAAGACTTGTTACGAACAGCTTCTCTAATTTCTTTCCTTAGATTTTCAACTAGTGCTGATGAGTCCTCATCACCAGTTCTCCGCATGATCTTTTTAACCCTCAAGCCAGCTGCACTTTCTCTTTGTTTAGAGGACATTCCATCCTGGTTGCTATGTGGAAGCTTCATCAAAGTTTTACGACCTGTTCCTTTAACTATATCCATTATGTCAGAGCAACGATTTTTATTTTCAGGTTTACATTTCAGTTTCTTGTCCTTCGAGATGATTATTAGAGGTTTGTTGGAGTTGTCTGAAGCAGATACTGGAGGTTGGTCCTTTCCATTAATTTGCTCACTGCTTCCACTGATTTTAACTCTCTTCAAATCATGGGCAAGCTCAGCTTTGGCTCTAATGCCTCCATCATCAGCATTTCTGCAATCACATCAGAAATATAAGCAATCCAAATAGAAATGAAGGACTAACGCAAACTTAACAAAGAATGTCGCAGATGTTGAGTATTTGGTTCTACTAGGTTTCGGATAGAATGATAGTAGTTATTTAGAGAGCTTAACTTCTATAGCACTTGCTGATTATTATGTCTCCACAAGACTAGCTTACCACGACTAGTGATAGCTACTTATAACTCATGCTTCATAGGATTATATTTTATGTGAACCCAATACAGATTAATATGGGGAAACAGGAAAGAAACACTGAATCATTTTCAAAAATTGATTAGGTGAATCAACTTGGAATAGAAAAATACCGAATTAGGCAATCAAAATCTTATCAGTGTGCAAAAAGTTTCAAAAGAAGTCCAGGTCATTAGAAAGGATCCCACGTCAGGCCCCCGAAGAGTCTGAGCCTTTCCAGCCAATTAATAGGGCTTGACATGCCTTAATCACTTACAGAAAGAAAAAATGAAGCTCCAACCAATACTAAGAAGAAGAAAATTAATATGCAACTAGCAGACTGCATGTAACATTTGGAAATATCTAAATGTTTAAATATACCAAACAAAAAAATATGAGGATGCATTACAATTCAATGTCTATGCGTAATTTCTCTGTCTTACATGGTAATAAAAAGATCAAAAGTTGTTTAGTGACTTCAGTCAGAACATTGCAGTTTTACTAATATGTATTACAGGGGCAAATCTAACTCCAGGAGAGTCATGCCAAGTGATGCACAACTAGTAGCCCACGTGTTTTGTCAATTAGTCACTGGCAACATGAGCTTAAGCCACTTAAAGAACCCATGTAAAACAAAGATCATCACAAAGGATAAGCTACAACTTTGTCAGACTGGATGCTAGGCATCAAGATCTAAACCTTAAGATAATCAGAAATAATGATCCTATATAAATCAAATGAAGATGTTTGATTGCATAATACCTGTTTTCTCTGCCCTTTCTCTTTGCACCGGAGGCCACAACCTTGTCCTCATTCCTATCAGGCATCACTTTTTCACCTGACATATCAACAGCAAACACTTCAGAGAAGAAAAATCTGCAAGCATGTATGTACATCTCAATAAAGTTTATAACAAACTAACAGTTTTCAGGAAGCAACAATATTCATCCAATATTTGTAAAAGTTGTCTGCTACAGTCTACAGTCATATACCTGGATGAAGGAATTCTGATGTGTTCTTCGGTCGTGCCGCTTGAAGTACTTGATCTCCAGCTACCTTCATATTCGTTACGTCTACCGGAGAAGCATAGAACATTAATAGCTTAGCTATTTTATCTGCCCAAGCTAAAGATAGATCTCTCAATCCAAAGGAACAAAAGAAAGTCCTGAAACATTCTAAGCATACCATTAGATGCTGAACTTGAGTTCTCAGACAATCCCAGATGGACATCTAGATTTGGTTGAATTGATTCATTATTAAATATCTGCTTCGATGCATCAGACTTCACATCCACAGCAGGCTGTGCAGAATCTGGACATTCATTTTGTCGCAAGGACAGTTCTGTACTGGGAGTTTCAGGAACAGGATCAGGGACCAAAATGCCAGTATTAATAGCCTCTTTAGGATCTAGATTTGAAAGTTGTCTGCCAGGTATTTCACCCTGATTGTTCCTCTCAACAATTGAGACGACAACAGCCGTCTCACCAGTATCAGCAACAGATACAGACACTTCCCCTGAAAAAGAACCCTCAAGCAAAGAATTATTGCTGGCATTTTCTGGACCAAACTTCTTGTAAGATGCTGACTTTTCAGGTAGCTTGTCAATACATCTGCACAGCGAGATGACGATAAGAATTATGTTTAAAACCACAGCATGTGTTCAAGATGAATTTATCAACTTATCTCCATCCAAAGATACATTGACTAATAAAAATATATGTAGGAGGCATTTTAAGAAGGAATTTTTTAGAGGTGGCACTTTAAGCAAATTACACATTTTATGCACAGTTCTGAGCAAGACAACAGATCCTAACCAATCCTGAATATTCTAGGCATGTTATATGTCTAGACTTGTAAAAATTACATTCAATCCGAGGACTTGTAAGGAATTTAGTACAAGGATCTACAAGTTGATAATTCGAGATAGCGAAACCAATGACAAAACATCCAAATTTGATTTCCTGTCCAGTATAATGAAAAGTAACTTTTATGAGTTTTTTCCTTCATGAAGAAACAGATTGAGATGATCTAAAGGGCCAAAATGACTAGATGTCAGCTTCATCTGTTTAACATCACTATACATAAACTCTTAAAGAAGCTTTTTTAAGCTAAAAGGGGTATTTCTACTTCCCCTCTTGATAGAAAATACTTTTTCTTTTGAAGTATATTGTGTATCTAAAGGAGAACTTGCTCAATCTACATCATAGTATCCAACAGCTTGTGAAAGATCCATGTCTTCATATAAAAAACAT
Source organism: Solanum rostratum (assembly GCA_029948455.1). Taxonomy (NCBI): domain Eukaryota; kingdom Viridiplantae; phylum Streptophyta; class Magnoliopsida; order Solanales; family Solanaceae; genus Solanum; species Solanum rostratum. The sequence continues at coordinate 6,682,925 of CM057051.1, forward strand.
TATGCTAAAGCTCCTACAAGAGAATGCAGAATACCACGTCCCCATAACCAGTATATAAAGCATAGAGACCGCACTAATTGCAACAATTTATCTCATAGTGTGTTCTTGAGATAATTTAGCTTAACTACTAGTCTCGATACTAGCGATAGTCCTCCACTGGCACCCCTGTCCGTAACAACAAGACATTTGGATCCATAGCAACAACATGGCACTTGGATCCACAAGAGTATCCCATGTTAGCAATGCAACATGCATGTTTCCTCTAATATATCCTTTATTCAGCAGTGTCCCCTTTGTCATTGTAGATTGAACTCGCTGTGAACCTTTTTGATTATTAGTAGCGGCTTGTGAAGTACCACTCTTTCTTTACAAAAAAAGGTTACATGCCCCTTTCCCTACAGTCAAGCTTTAACTCCCAACAGAGGAATGATCCTGATATGCGAACACAACCGAAGGAAGTTACCGCGACAACAAACCAATGTGCATGATTTAGAGAAGGATGATGATCTATTGTGTACGCCGCGATCACTATTGGATAGAGAGAAAGTATCTACCCATTCCGAAAGAAGGCAAGGCCAGAAGAGATAGTACATGACTATAATGTGGGTTTAGGGTATGCAAGCTATCTCACTATCTGTAACGAAAGGGATTCTCAAGTCTTTCTCTTGTTTCAGAAGCACTCTCCTCATTCTTTTGTTAGGGTGACTGCTGCCCTGTATAGCGACTCTCTACTGCTTTTACTTTGCTGTTTGCTCTTAAGATAAGAGCTTTCCACCAAGCTCGTCACTTCTATAAACAAGGTGGAAGCATCGAATGGTGAAAAGAAGCAACTCGACAAAGAAGGAATGGGAAATCATCAAGGATGACTTCTTTGTTGACGGAATGAAGGACTAAATAGCAAGAGTGCTTCTCTGAGCCGATCTGGATTTCCAATGCCTCGGAAAACGGGTCAAGATAGATGATGGCACCTTTTTCCCCTCTTCTGTACCTGTTTATGGATGATTGTTCTTGGAGTAGTTGGTCTAGCCCTGAACCTACATGCCTATGACTTTGTTTCTCAGAAAATTCGCACAACGAAAGATCCTGAATTTGAGACTTTCTGCAACAAAAATATTCTCTTAAACGAACATAATCACGCTTGTATGGCAGCTCAAGATCAGCTTCATGAGAACCTTATATTCCCCAAGGAGGTTCTACCAAGTAGAAAGGCTCTTTAATGGAACTTTAAGAAACCATTGGTTTCGCTTGGTGGACCAGGAATGCCCAACAACTCAATTTATCTGGTTAGCTACTAGGGCTCATGAAGCCCATGCTGGACTAATCATGTTCTACGCTAGAGAAATGAACCTATTTGAAGTTTGAGGATCAAGACTAGAATCTCCATGGATGGACTCTGACTCTAAACGAAGGAATCTGAGCTTTATCAACATTGGTAAGCTTTCTAGCTTGTGCAGGCAGCTGGTGGAACTCCTCAAAAGTGCCAGAAATCTCCTCATCAATGGCATAATTAGCTAAACTATCTGCCACACTATTTCCTTCTCTGTACACATGAGAAAATCAAATTTTTTTATCCCTCAACAATGTAATAATTTTCCTGAATATTATATCAACAGTTCAGGGTGCAGACACCTCTTGTATCATGATCAGTCTAGCAATGGTTGAATCAGTCTTAATCACCACATTTGTGAAGCCTTTATGCACATAGAATTCAGCAGCTAATTGAATAGCCATTATCTCTGAATATTTATTTAGTTTGAACAGGTAACAGCACACAAAAAAATCACCAGCAGCATCTCTAAACACCACGGCAACACCACTCTAACGATCTACTTAACTAGCTAATGAGCATTTCATACTTCCCCGTGCTACTTAGTCCAATAAAGGTCTTTCCAGTAAAAGGAGGTCATGTACCACAGTTCGAGTGAAAAAGAAGAAAGAGAAAATTGAAGACTGAGAACAACTAGGCAATCCTGCTGTTTTTCGTTTGTCTTAGACAATGCTACTTCAATCCCTATAAAGTATTTAATTTTGCAATTTCTTTAGTTTGAAAGTCACTGAACACTTATGAGCTGATTTTCATTATGATTAGTGCCATCATGACAACTTCATCACACAGACTGCCGGATAAAACATTTACCATGAAGTCATGAACACTATGATGAAAGAACACTGAATGATCAGCTTCACTTCATGATAGTTGAATTGACTAGAAATAACTGAACCAGTAGCTGCAGATGATTAGCAGCAGATAATACTGTAACAAGACAGAGGACTATATCCACAAAGGGTCACCAACCTCAAACGAGTGCGTCAACGCCGGGCCAGACGATAGGGGAAGCCAGAAAGTCCACTTTCAGAAGTCAATTAGTCAAAGATGACATTTTCCATGCAACAGATTTGGAGGTCTTCCAGCATGGGAGTGGACAACATAAGTTAATTAGAACGTGAAGACAGAAGGCTATTTGTACGGAAATCTATAGAAAGGTCGCAAGGTGCTCTACTCTTCTTCTGTGCAGGTGGTCAGCCTAGAAGACTACTGAAGAGCCTTTTCAACTACACTAATGAGTTTCAAGAAGTCGGGTTTATTCCCTAAATCTGAATATTTGTATTTTTCAGGTAAAGTAAATCCCTAAATCTGATACGATGACAATTAAATGGAATAGATTGAAAAGAATGTAAGATTCGGTAACCCTCAGGGGTTGGCCTGGTGGCAATTGACTTGAACCTTGGGGTTTGCTCCCTTTCAAGGTCTCAAGTTCGAAACCCACTGGGTGCAAACAATATCTGAGGGCTATCGGACTGGGTAAAACCTGAATTAACTGTGGTGCACTTGCGGAAACTCCTTGCCGAAGGCCTGTGCAACCCCGGGATTAGTCGGGGCTCAAAGAGACTCGGACACCCGGTGCAAATTTAAAAAAAACGAATGTAAGACTCTGTTATTCCCTCAAACATTGTTGCACATTCTTAGTAAATTAAAAAGATTATATAAACTATACGTCAGGAAGCCTTCTCTAACATATATAGTGTATCTTGTCCGAGAGAATTGACAATCCAACAACTTAGTAGGTCGCATGAGAGGGTAATTCACTGGAATTTAAGATTCAAAAGAGATCTGGGGGATTGGGAGATAGAAGAATTTCATAATTTGGTTGATATGTTGCATGGGTTGGATACACCAAACAATACATCGGATGCAGGGAGAGTGGAAATGGATTTTTAATAGTCAAATCTTGATAGCTTTTTGTTGAGAGCGGAACGTATATTTCCTCGCGATGCTATATGGATTCCTAGAGTACCAAGAAAGGCATGTCTTTTTGCATGGTTAGCAGCATGGGTGCGATCTTGAGTCTTGATAGCTGAAAATTTGAGGAAGATCCTAATTGGTGTCAGTTCATGTTTTATGTGCAAAGCTCAGGTGAAGATGTAGACCATCTACTGTTGCATTTTGAAGTAGTTAATCGGTCATGGCAACTGTGTCTACTGTCTAGTTTCTTTTTGCTGTACTTAAGAGGTCCCTATTGGTATAGAGGATTGATCTCTTTTGTTGAGAACCATATTCTTGTGTAGGTTCTCAAAAAATTCTTTTTGGGATACTGCTTGTATACAGGTTCTTCCAATTGTTTATAATATACTTTACCTTATCAAAAAATATAAACTACAAATTATGATTCTAGCCTTGATTACCAACCCTAACCAATTATAAGTATCCTAGGCATAATTGCAGTAATTGAGTGCAAGTCATCATAACGTTTGTGCAAAAAACACGTGTCACAGACAGCTGCTAAATACACATGTAAACAAAGAATGTGGAACTAAATATTCATGCTTGCTTACCTTGGGCATAGCCATGTACTTTCAGAAGTGTCCTCAGGGTCAAATCCAACACAAAAGGCATGATACCTACTCAAATATATGCAAAGAATCAATCAGAGGAGAAACCCTTGGAAAAAAGCAGGGAAATTAAGAACTTCAGCTGCATGAAGCACTTCCTAAGTTTTAAGTATACGGTAGGAGAAAAGTAAAGGAAAACCCCACTGCTGGAGAAAGTGATAACATCATTTAGACAATACATTACTAGGCTTTTAGATGGGTATGTCTCTGTTACCATGCTAAGAGAAACAAATGTTTGGTTGAACTCAACTCTAGGTCATGAGATTAGGATTCCTCAACATCATATGAAGATACAACAGTCCATTCCAGCAACCACTGTGGAACAGTCTAACATAGGCAACACGAATATCCATTTGGGTACCTTGTGCAAGTCAAAGTAGACTAAATTTTGATCGGTGGAGTAAACTGTAGAAGAATATGTATAATATTTCATGAAATTCCACAACAAAGAGTACGTCTAACGACGCCCATGCAGTGCTTCTCAAGCTCTCATCAAATGCCATGTTGCAAAGCTTATACCATCCATCTGTAGATCATCCTCCTTACTGCATCTTAGTCCATAACTATGATGTTATCAATTCTATATAAACCCTCTGAGTACATCACAACATTCTGTGCAATCAGTGCTTCATATATACACATAGGCAATCATGCTCTCAACAGGGAATAAGAAAAATGGAGAAGGAAAACAAAATAACAATGGGCTGCATTCATCTTTTCACATAAACCAGAACACAGAATTCAACTTAGCAGTTGGCAATTATGTTAGTAAAACAGTTAATATTAGAGTAAGAAAAGAAAATTGATTACCATACCACAGATCACATGAATCACAAGCAATTGACGTATCAAGATTCAGATCTCCTTCATTTGTAACTGATCCGGCCCGAACTTTGCAGCCATCTCCATCCAAGCAGACAACTGCCTAGAAAAGACAAAGCATAGTAATTACAGACAAAAAGTTGATTTCCAAGATAGGAACGCAACATGTGAATAATAGTCATCGAAACCCCAAAAAATCCACAAGATTTCCAAGAAGGGACAACCACTAATAGCAATACTTTGTTTCATTAATATACAAGAAATCTTACTGATATGACGGCAATGAACGTCATAAAAAATATAATCTCAACTTACCTAATCATGAAACTATTACGTTCACCTAATAGAGTTTCATTCTAGTGTAGGAAGTCAAATGCTAGCATCTGGATGACTGGAAGCATGGGAAAACTAAATGAGAACAGATAGTATGTTACATGACAAAGAAGTGAAGAACCAAAACAGCTTCATATGACTTGCATACAGACAGTCCCCAGGAGAAAAAACTGATATTTGAGAAAAAGGTAAAAACAGAACCAAAGAGGCCATTTCTTTATTATGTGCCAGGACAACTCTGAGTTTATCAAAAGGAAGCCATGAGATTTCACAATGTATTTATTTTATGTCAGGCTATCAGGTATGGCTCTCTTAGAAGTTGGGGGGCCTTGGGGCACCAGTAGAAAAGGTGGACAACAACTATTCACAGTCACTGGAGCATGTTAACTCACATTCTCGTCGATGTAGTATGATGGGAATGAAAGAGTATTAGTCTTCCCTTCAATGGACCACTCATCATCCCTGCAAAGATCAGAGAGTTAATCTCAATAGAATTGCTTGCAATTTACTAGTAGATAATAACTAATCAAGCCAATGCTAGAGAATGAGCATTATTAACTTAAACCTTCTTAGAAGATATACATGATACAAGATTGCAGATCTATACTAAGTACCTGAGAAGAAAAATAAATTTTGGATAATGTATCACAGAAGAAATTTTAAGAAATTAAATTTTAGAAACTCGACTATGGCTAGAAGCTTTCGCCAATTCCACACTCAACAACCTTGAAACTCAAGATCCAAAATTTTTAAACTAAGGAGGAACAATAACTGACACAGAAACCTCCAAGAGCAATTCAAATCGCAAGTACGGGAATTAACTGCAGTAAATCTAAAAAAATCCAGCATCAGCTTCAAAAAGAAAGTTGAGATTTCTGATGATAGTGAAAGAGTTATCCGCAGGTGTACATTTGCAGCACTATTCGAGCTACAACTATGCAGCCTTATGGAAGTGTTTGGAAAACACCGTCATATGCCATTAGCAAAGACCATAACATACACACAAAAAGAGCTTATAAATAGAATACTTTAGTGTTCCAGATCGTCATTAGGTCAGCTGTGTAGAATCATGAAACACCAGAAAAGGGCCTACACAAGGGTGTGTATGGTATGAAGGAAAACATTTTCATATGATTGGTTGGCTTAAAGACAAGTTTTAGAGAATGGTGGTTAGGCCATCTCTACTATATGGGCTCGAGTGCTGGCCAATTAAAAATTCACATGGCCAGAAGATGCATGTTGCAGAAATGAGGACTTGAGATGGATACTGTTGGTTGCATTAAAAAGGTAGCTACCGAGATACTAGGGGTTTCGAGAGGGACCTTTGGTGGACGTCGGGGCGATTGGTGGTGGAATGAGGAAGTTCGGGCCAAAGTGAAATATAAGAAGGTTGCTTACACGAAGTGGTTGGAGTGTAGGGGTAAAGATGAAAAGCGAAGTGATAGAAAATATTTTCCCTAGAAAACACTTCCCTTCATACCAAACACACCCAAACTGAAGAAAATCTTTAGTGACCATTTGAGGAGGGAGGAATTGTAAAAAGCTTAAGGATTTGCAAAAAGGTTTTAAAGTTTCACTTGTGATTGCCAAGTATTTCCTCTGAACCAGCCCAACTGAGGCTTTCTTCAATTCTCACATTCATGGAAAATATACAGATGGGGTCTTCAACATTTGCAAAAGATGCAATCTTTTCACTTGTAATTACCAAGTCATTTCCTTTGAATCAACACAATTGAGGCTTTCGAGTTCTCACATGTGTGGAGAAATACATAGGTAGTGCTTTCAAGGATTTCAAAAAGACATTTCACTTGTGATTGCCAAGTGATTTTCCTTTCAACCAAGCCGAACAGAGGCTTTCTCAGGTTCTATCATTCTTGGCTTTATTTCTCTAAAAATCTTTGCATTTTCCTAATTTTTTGGCTAGTATATCCACATTCCAAGTTGTTCAATCCAACAACTCGAACAATTTCAGACATTCACGATTAACGCTCCTTTGGATGTTGCTTCTTACATCAAGTGTAGAGTTGTAGACAGTGGTTCTGCCTATATATGGTTCTCTTTTCTTTTCTCCAATTAAATTAACAAAAAAATAAATTAAACTGAATCTTTCTTTTCCGGTGATGGTAAAAAGACGCAGTGGATTGATATAAATTTGATAAAGAAACAAACACGACAACTATACCTGGTATATAAATCCTCTTCAGTCTGGCTGCTCCCTATGGTATCATATACCTTCACGAAAATTGGTAAGAATTAATTGGGCTCCTTGAAGATCTTATAAGTAAATTTTATGAAATGTCCCGGCAACAGAACTTGAGTTAAGATGGGAGAAAAGACCTCAGAACTATCGGCAAAACAAAAGAGCAAGTGCTAAATGATAAGTAAGTGAAGACACTGTTGAACACATTAATGAATTGACAAAGAAGATAAAAACAACGTGAAGCATCCACAATATTTCCAGTTACTTACAGGCACACAAGTGATTAATTGAAATTCACTCTGGCAAAGTGGGCATAAGTTTGTGATGGTTGCCCAATTGTCAATGCATGTAAAACAAAACCTGAAATTTAAATGACGAGCTCGGGTCATTATTTGTATCTGTGCAAGCAGTTAGCAGAGGATGGATAAAAGTCAATTTGATATGTTCATCTCAGAAATGTTCACATTCACAAACATTTACTAAAACCTTCCTATGTTACGCAGGTAGGGTAATTGGCTCCACAATATCACAACTCACATAAGCACTATCAAAAGATGAAGACAAAAGTCATGGAACTGGAAATTTGCATAATTTCAGGTGATGAGGTACCACAAGCAAAAATAAATATCGAAGTCACATAAACAACAAAACTGATCAAGAATTCAACTGATTTGGCAAGTGAAACTATGCTGAAAATCATAATTTAGATAAACAATGAGAAGTCATCACGTCACAACTGAACTATTCTGCAAATGTCTACTCCAAGAGAACAAACCATAACTAATACATAAGAAAAAAAAAACATGTGTGCTGTCAGGCATAGAAATTTATCAACTCCATGCACTGTTACAGGCACACAGACAGAGTATGTTGAAACGATGTCACATCAAGGGTAAATTATAAAAATAATAAACTTAGATTTGTCGTGAAAGGAAAGGGTCGAGTAAATGCAATGCACTGCGAGAAAAGTAAGTCAACTAACTGCGCTGCAGGAAAAGAGGAAAGGGCACAACAACACATAACAGCAAAAAGTGAGAAGCCAATAGTCTCTCAAACAAAAATGCACTGAACATCCATTTATAATTACAGTCACTTCCTTCTCTATTATAATGTCACACAGAGTGATGAAATCGGCAAAATAAAATATAGTGAATTACCAGTGTTGACAGCAGTCTAGAACTCCTCTATCAATGACAACATCCATGCATATCCCACATCTTTCACCATCTAAAGTTGAATAATCCTGCAATGAAATCCCTATACGCTTCAATATAATCTTAGATTCAGAAATTAACAGATTAAGATATTAGTTTTCAAAGACTACATAGTCTGGCTCATCTGCCATCATCTTTGAACATATTTAAGACAATATTCAATTCTCCTTCAACGAGTTTGCCTACCATCTTCTCAAGTTTCTGATTTTGAACTCATAATACAAAACGAAAATATTAGTCCGTGAATTGTACTTCATAAGATAGTCATTGGAGGATCTAATTTGAACATTATTAGATCATACACATTGCAAGTGAGCTTGAATGAGGACAATAAGAATTTTTGGGAGGTTTTGGATGAGTTGGTGAGAGGTATATCACACTCTAAGAAGCTTTTCATAGGAAGAAATTTGAATGAACACCCCAGGCCAACTCTGAGGGTTATGATACCAAGGCTTTGGTTTTGGGACAGGATTGAAGAAGTCCCACTCTGGGATTGCGCAAGAACTTTTAGGTTGGCAACAGCCAATACTTGGTTACCTTCCATAGTACAGTGACTAAAAGGGTGTTTGGATTGGCCTTTATAAATAGCTTATAAGTTAAAAGCAAAAAGGCACAAGTGTAGAACCCTCTACTTTTGACTTTTGCTCCTTTTTTTTTTTTTGGGGGGGGGGGGGGGGGGGGGGCGCACTTTTTTAGCTTTAAAAAAGTGCTTAAAAGCACATTTTGTGTTACCCAAACACTTCCAAAACAAAAACAGTGTTGAAAGCCGAAGGCCAAAAGCCACTAAAAATAAGTCAATTCAAACACCCACTAAGACTCAAAAAGATTGTTTGCTTCTTAGGAAGGGTGACTCAGCAAAGACTAAGGTTATTTTGAATGAGAATCTTGTAACCCAAACATAAAATCCTAGCGATGGATTCGGAGATCAAGGAGTGGAAGAAGAGGGTTTGTTAATACCTGACCAAAAAGATCAAATAGGCTAACCTATGGCCTGGATGTAGGGGAGAAGTTGATGGGTCTGAGAGCTCGGAAAGAGGAGGGGCTGCAGATAGTATGTGGGATGGGACTGCTCGTTGCAGTAGGCAAGCAGCGATAGATGTTGAGGATCTCAGTAGACCATTTTGGTGAGCATCAAGGGGACTAGTGGTGGAATGGAGAAGTCCAACAGAAGGTGGACTCAAAGAAGATGGCATAGGCGAAGTTAGTGGAAAGTAAAGACCAGGAGGAAGAATGGATGAATGAGGAAAGGTATAAGAGGTTGAGAAAGGAAGCTAAGTTATCGATTACGATGGCAAAAACGACAACTTTTAATGCTTGTACGTAGAATTAGAGGATAAGTGCGGGGATAAAAACTTGTACAAGCCAACCAAGGCTAGAGAGAGAATGGCAACCTAGACCAAGTGAAGAGCATCAATGATGAGGACGGCAAAGTACTAGTGGAGGAGGCACTCATTAGACGGAGATGACAGGTAATACTTCCATGAACTCTTGAAAATAAAGGGGACAAAGGCATCATTTTAGAGGAGTTGGATCACTCAAGCATTGCAATTGTAGGTATTGTAGCCGTATACAGGTTCAGGAGGTTAAGGGTGTTGTTTTTAGGATGTGTATGGGTAGAGTGACTAGGCCAAATGAGATCTCAGTAGAATTTTGAAAGAGTGTAGGCAGGGAAATTAGGAATGGGTGATTGAGTTATTTAACGTCATTCTCAAGATGGCAAAGATGCTCGAAGAATGGAGATGGTCATAATGATTATGTTGTACAAGAAAAAGGGTGATATTAAGAACTGCAACAACTATATGGGTATCAAGTTGTTAACCCACATCATGAAAGTTTGAAACAAGACTATGGAGACAAGGGTGAAGAGGGACATAAGTCACGATAATTTCTGAAAACCAATTTAGATTCATGTCAGGCGCTCAACTACAAAAGTCATTCATCTCGTAAAGAAAACTGTTGGATAAGTATAGGGAGAAGAAGAACTTATACATGGTGTTCGTCAACCTAGAAAAAGCTTAACACAAGGGAGGTTCTTTGGAGCTTCTTAGAGGCTAGAGGCGTATCGTTGCCGTATATTTTGGGGATTAGGACATGTATGATAGAGTCAAAACACAAATGAGGACTATGGGAAGAGACTCACAGTACTTTGTTGTCTTGATATATAGTTGTTGAAATTATTAAACTTGGAGCCTCAAGGTAAAATTGGAACCCCCCCCCCCTCCAAAAACCACTAAGCTAACCTCTAGTCTTGTGTTTAGGCGATCCAAAATCTGTATATGTACACAAAAATATTACCTTACTATACAGTATAATTTTTTGCCAAGGAGTTTGTGTGAACACCCCCACCTTCTCCTAGATCCTCCCTTGGGATCAACCCTTAGCTCTTTATTTGCCTAGGTAATGGATATATTGAAGAGACTATTAATCTTTGGATCTCCCAATCATTTAGGGGTCTTCTAAAACTCATTTAACATCCCTGATTTGACCATACTTCTGTCGTAGTGGCCATTTTGCTCCTAATTCAGAATGCACATATCTGGGAAGAGAGTTTTTAGGGTGCCATTTTCTAACCAGCTATCCTCCCCGAAAGAGACCTTCATGTCCTTTCCAGTTCTTATGTTGTAGTTTTCTCTTAATTCTATCCTGAGGTTTCTGATGGCCCTCTAGAAGATAGGATTAGAAATGACCAAATTTGGCCCAAGGCGGGAACAGCTTTGGTGCTAGACAAGATGCAAGAAACGAAGCTGAGATTATTCAGGGAGATGCACAGATGCCTCAGTGCAAAGGTATGAAAGGTTGCATATGAATAGTTTCAAGAGATGTAGAGGTAGACCGAAAAAAGTATGGGCGAGAGGTGATTAGACAGGACAGAGTGCAGTTTCAGCTCACCGATGACATGAACTTGATAGGAAAATGTGGAGGACATGTATTAACATAGAAGGATAGTTAGTAGCAATGAGTTATCTTGTTGCCCGTTCATATTAGCAATTATAGTATTGCAGAAGTACTTCCATTACTTCTTTTCTAGGATTGCTTATATTAGTAATTGTAGTATTGCTCTTGTAGTTCCTTGTACTTCCATTACTTCTTTCCTGAGACTGCTTTGGAGCATTTTTCTTTGAGCCGAGGGTCTATCAAAAAAATTATGTCTACCTTTGAGGTAAGGGTAAGGTAGGTGAACACTCTACCCTCCTTGAATCCTACTTTGTAGGGCTACTTTAGGTATGTTATTGTTATTCTGTACTTCATATGTATGAGCAAGTGAGGACTCTTTTTTGTCTAATCAAGCTTTAGGAGAGAAACCACATTAACTGCTAAATATTTAGTTAAGCCAACCAACAGAAAGAAATCCCCATTTAGTTTTTGAATCTAAACTCAAGGGTTATACAGCAAGACCAATTATAACTAAACTCACATCATTAATTTCATCAATGCAACAGTTCTCATCTTCCATCATCACATCCGTAAACAATTCCATCTCCATAGCTCCGCATACACCTGAAAAAAAATACATGAAAAAGTTAGAGATCAAAAAATCGGAAGCAAGTGTAACATACCTAGGGTTTAACCATTTTGATCATTGAAACAGTGGGATATGAGCATCCATAATTGAAATTGTAAAGGTATAGAGTGAATATTGAAGATTAATTACCAAATTTTGGAGCTTGAAACAGGAAGTGAATTGCGAGGAATTTCGAAGCTGTCAGAAACGGGTTCTCTGTAGATTGAGGAAATGGACTATGGAGTTCGGACTACAACGATGGGAAGGCCCACCTTCATTAAGCAACCATATTTTTAGGAATTTCTAAACAAAGTATATATTAATTTTAATTAGAAGACTAATAATTAAAATGAATTTTTGTATATCTATTACATTATTTTATTTAATGTAAAAAGTTCAAGCAAATTTTATTTATTTATATATGTCATGACCCAAAATGGTTGTGAGTGGCACCCATACCTAAACTCCAAAGTGGGTGAATCAATAATACAAATTCTAACTTATATTACCATTTTCACTTATGAAACACGATAGTAATAGTAATATGGGGAAGCTCAAATTTATTAAAATAAAAAATAACAGAAATCATTAAGCGTTTCTCCAAAACCTAAAAGTCGTCACATTTTCTACCTAAACTTTTATTTTTTTTTTATCAAATGTTGCAAATCCTACGTAAATTACAGAAGCATTTTTAACTATAGTACCTGCAACCATCCTATCAAAGAGCATATCCAGGGTTGTTAAAAATAGAATTTATCAATAATTGGAGCTGAAAAATATCATAGTTTATCGATAATGAATTATTGCTTTAGTAATTTGGATAACAATTTTGATTTTTCTTATATTAGGTGTTGACACCCAATTTTGACACATCTTTTTTCTGAAAAAAGAATCAAAATTTTATATTTTTAGTTTTTAGTTCTTGTTAAATTCATTGTTTTGTGTTAAATTACATGTTTTTGTGTATTTTATTTATTTATTTATCTATCGTTGATTATATTTGTTTTATTCGTTTTAACATTTTTAATGTAGTGTAATAAATTATTTTTTTCTGTCTAAATATAATTATACATGTATGTTTAATTGGCCCACGATTTGGGCCCATATCTTTCTAGCCCATTAGGTTTTGACGCAAAACTTGTATATAACCTTGACAAATAATTGAAGAGAATAAGATTTTAATTTTAGAAATATACAAAAAAAAAAAAAATCTTTTCTTTCTTTATTTTTCCGGCACTCCTTGTCGGAATCCGGGGAAAGCCCGACAACCCTTTTCTTCCCCGTCACCGCTCCGCCAGTGACCACCACGACCCTAAAACAACTCTCCGCCGCCGCAGCTGCGGCCTATCTCTCAAATACCACCACGCCGCCGCTGACCCTGACGGCTCACCCTCTCTGTATCTCTTTCCCACAACCCTCCACCCATCGCCACCTACATCAAACAACACCAAACCAAACGACCCTCTCCCCCTCCACCTTCTCCCTCACCAAAAACCCTTGCCGGAAAACCACCAAACCAGACCCTCTTCTTCCTCTTTCTTTCTCCTCCAACAGACACCAAAAACAGCCCCAACACCACTCTGTTTCAGCCACGAAAATGCAGCTGACAAAACCCAAAACACAGCCAAAAAGCCATCGGAAACCATCGGGAAAAATCACCGGAAAACCCCCCATTTTCCCAACCACTATCTCCCAGCTTTCCAACGCCCGAATTCGACGAGTTCGAAGCTCCGACAAACAACGACAACAACAACCAGCAGCTCTCTTGAACAACAACTTCAAAATAACATCGACCTCTAGATTCGGTAAATAAATAGCCCCTTTTTCATTGTCGTTTTACCATATTTTTCTGTCAATTTTGCATCACTATTTTGTCATAGTTTTTTTTTATATTCAAGAAAAGGAAAGCAAAGCTCATATATATATGTTAGAAACAAAGTTTAGTAGGTGTTTTGTCATAGTTATAGTAGTTAATAGATGTTTTAATTTTCTTCAAATCTGTGTTATTATCTTTGCAATGTCTAATATTTTTGTATTGGTTTAATTGAATGTTTCTTTGTTATTTTGCTTACACTTTGAAATGATTTCATTAGGATTTTTCAGTTTCAATTATTGTCACTTTATTATTGTTTTATATTTTATTGCTCACTTCCTTAGTTTCTTTCTTTATTTTGACTATTTTCCTCTTTTCAACTATGTTATTGAGCCTTGGAATTTAACGCAACATGAGATGTCATTGTTATTGTCCATTATTGTTGGCTCAAAGCAATTTTTAGATACTCTTGCTATTTTGTAATTTTCACTCTTTGTTAGTATCTTTGATTGATATTGAATATATTGTTTGTTTAACGTGGCCAATGACGAGTCTATCCGTCAGATTTCGAGGCTTTTCCATTTAAAAAGACGGAACAATTTTAGTTCATATCATTATTCATTTCATTCTTCGTGTGTATTCTCCTTGACTATTATACTTATGTTATATTGTATATCTCCTCCTCAATTTGAAAAAATGAGTTTAGTCGGGACCCATAGTTGAGGATTCTGAAGGGCGCTAATATCTTTCCTTCGGAATAACTTGAACCCTTACCTGGAATTTTTGGTTCGCAGACTATTTTTGTAAATAATTAATTGGTTTCCTAGTTATTTTTAAAATTAGGTGGCGACTCTAAACCAAATTATTATTTTTTAAAAAAAGTATTTTTTTATTTAATTATTTGTTGCGAGTTTCCACGACGTTGTACCTTCGGGATGTCAACATCAGGTTATCAATTTTTAACGGTTTCAAAATTTCTTTTTAACAGATTAATTGATAATTCTGTAGTAAATTAATAAATTATATTTATATCATTCCGTGTATGAAGTCCTTAGTAAACAAGTAAGAGATAGAACAAATATAGGATGCAAATAACTTTTCAAAGTTCAATTTATTATGATTGATCTATTTGCTCAATTCATCCACCAAAATAGAATAAACAATAAATTTCAAATCATTAAAGTGAATTTTATGATATATTACCAAATTTAAACAACTCATTTAAATTTTGAATCCGTCTTGAAGAGAAAATCATAATGAATGAAAGATACTTCTTGAACTAGCTAGTTTTTAATAGGATTTATCTTAGCCTGAAGGAAAAAATAACCCAAGTTAGACCCCCACAAAATATGAATTTAAATCAATTAGTATCTCACATAAAACCTGACGAAAGTTTTTCAAAATTGAGCCAACTGGTAATAAAATAAATATAACATTTTAAGACTTGTCAGAACATAGCTTTTGTTAAAAAAAATATTGTAGCTTTGAGGGTAGTTTAGTCATTCCACAGTCAATGCACTTTATTCAGAATGGCTTTTGGAAGGAAAGCCTTTCTAATTCTAAATTATAACTTATCATAGATAAATGTTGTGTCTCCAAAAATTATCAGTTACTAAATTTTGTCTCTGTATATATCAGAGGTAGTAGTTGTAACCTAGATTATTAGTCTCTGTTTACTCTACGGCACCGACAATTCACAACAATGATTTCTTTGACCTCAGACTTGATTAATTATATTGTTTTCAGGTACCTCGATGAATCAGGTTAGTTTATTCTATCTTATAGGATTCAAATCATAGTTGATGTTATGTTTTGATAAGTTTTTGTTTTAGATAATTGTTAGATGAGTTGTTGTTGTTAGACGAGTTAAATTTTTTGAAGTTAAAATTTTTCTGCAGCCATTCTAGTACATGAACGTTTTTATGAGTCATGGATCTATCAAAAACAATCTCAACCTTGAAAATTGATAGGCATTGAAGACACAAGCAACTTTTCATCATTTTGTTTATGGATCCATCTAAAATAAAAAAAATGTTGATCAATTCATTCACCTTTTTTTTCTTCATAAGTTTCTAGGATTGCGATCTTGGTGATGTATATATAAATCTTGTATAGAAGAACAACAAAAGAGTATTGCACCTTAATTGGGAATTGCCAAGCAATGCAAGTACAAGGGAATATTTAGGCATGTCATTGCTTTACATTCTTTCATATCTAGAGGCTATACTAATTATCTTACAAAAAAAGTTGGCTTTGTCGTATCTTATCCTTATGCTAGGTAATTGCATCTTTCCCATGGCTATTATTCCAGCCCTTCCATTATGCTTTAGTAAGCATCCATCTGTGTTAAGTTTAATCATCCCTTGTTGAGGTTTGTTCCACACCACAAGTGGGAAAGCTTTGTCCATACTAGTTATGTTCCAACTTATATATTGCTCCATTCCTCTAGGATATATCTATAAGATGAGGTGCTCTTGTAGATATATCTTGGAGGAAAGCAACGAATAAGTTGGAACATCTAAGTTGCTACCAATAGGAACATCGATGTTTTCGACTTGTGGTGTGGGATCAAGTATTACTCATGAAATTGTGGTATGAAATAGACCGCAAAAAGGGATAATTAAACTTAACACAAAGGGATGTTTTCTAGAGCATAACGGAAAGGCTAAAATAAGAGGCATGGCCAAGATGCAATTTACCTATCATAAGGATGAGATACGACAAAGTCAACTTTTTTCGTAAGCTAATTTGTATAGCCTCTAGATGTGAGGGAATGTAAAGCAATGACATGCCTAAACATTCCCCCTTCGCTTGGATTGCTTGGTCATCCCTGATATATGTTTGGGGATAAGGCGCAGTCCCATTTTTGTTTTTCTTCTACAGGATTTATACATACATCGCCAGGATCACAATCTTAGAAATTTATGAGAGAAAAAAAAGTGGATGAATGGATCAAAACTTTTTAGTTCAGATGAACATCTGTCAGACTTCGAGGTTGAGAGGCTATTTCCGATAGATCCATGGCTCATAGGAACGCTCATGTACTAAAATGATCGCAAAAAATATCAACTTCGCAAAATTTAACTTGTCTAACAACAACGACAAATCATCTAGTAGTTATCCAAAACAAAAAGTGATCAAAAAATAACATTAATTAGATTTGAACCCTAAAAATAGAATTGACTTACCTGATTCATTGAGGTACCTGAAAACAATGTAATTCAGGAAGTTTGAGGTTAAAGAAGCCATTGTTGTGAATTGTCGGCGCCGTAAAGGAAATAGAGACAAATATGCTAGGTTACTACTACTACCACCTCTGATATATATATAGAGGCTAAATATGGTAAATGGAATTTTTGGAGACACGACATTTATATATTAGGTTAAAATTGAAAAAAGGTTTTCCTTCCAAAAGTCATTTTGAATCAAGTGTATTGACTGAGGAATGACTAAACTACCCTTAAGGCTCAAGCAATTATTTTAAACAAAAGCTATGCTGACAAGAGTTTGAAATGTAAAATTTATTTAATCATATCGAGCTAAATTTTATTACCAATTGACACTATTTTGAAAAACTTCCATTAGATTCTTTATCAAATACTAACTTATTTGAATCCATATCTTGTGCGGAGGTCTAATTTTGGTTATTTTCTCCTTCATGCTATGATAAATCCTATTAGAAACTAGCAAGTTCAAGAAGCATCTTTCAATCATCATGTTCTTCTCTTCGATCAATTTGGTGTGTTTTTGTGTCGATTGTCATTATCGGTCCTATATTTTATAGTAGTCCTACCGTCATCAATGGTCAAAATCAGATCTAAACTATCATTCTTTTCGTGAGTTTCATACTTTAACTATCCATTGTTTATTTTATCTACCTAAATTATCACTCTTTTTGTATTAAATGTTGCTAATTTTGCAGAAAATATTTTATACTAAAATATCTAGAGAAATATTCTTATAGTTGGATATGTCTCGTTAATGACACTGTCCTTCAGGATATTTACCTGGTGTATCCTTCAGAATTGACGAGCTCAGTTAGTATAAAACTAGAAACACAAAAACTAATAAAGATTTTGTACAACAACAACATACCCAGTGGAATCCCACAAGTGGGGTCGGGGGGAGGGTAGAATGTACGCAGACCTCATCACTACCTCATAGAAGTAGAGAGGCAATTTCTTGGAACCCTCGTCTCAAAAATTCATGAGCAAAATAAACTAGATATGGAAAAGGAAAGGAAAAGCAAGGGAACACAAAAAGCGACTAATAAGGAAAAGCACATGATAGTATGCAAATACGATAAAATTAACATATCAAGACGAAAAATGACAAAACAAGATATAACACTAAAAAAATTTGTAAAGAAGAAAAAACCTTTACAATATCATACGAGAGGAAGAGTTTGTATTCATTTATCTTAGAAAACAATGGCTTTGCGATAAAAAATAGCAAATTTAAAGGATGAAGGGCAATAAAAAGAATTTAAAGGATACCATAATCTCTAAAAAAAATTCTACCATTTAAAAAAATTTCAAAAATTTCCTCCCAGATATATCACTCCCCTAGTCCACTTTGGCTAATACATCCCTATCTCCCTCTCGGATACATCCCTCCTCTCTCTTCCTTCCTTTCCAGATACATAAATCCTCTCTCAGATACATCCCTTCACTATGTATTCAGATGTCATATCCCCTCTCTGATACTTCCCTTTTCTATGTATCTGGATATCTGATAATATATCCAGAAGTATAGTGATGTATCCCGTAATTCATAAATTTTAATAGATTTTTTTAATTTGGAAAAGAGTAGGAATATAATATAATTAACTCTTAACACTATGAAATTTATGTTCTAATTAGACATTTCAATCCTATGCAATTAGTTGAAAAGCGTGCAAGCTAACCGGACACCATAGTTATCCAACAACAATAACAACATACCCAGTGGAATCCCATAAGTGGGGTTTCGGGAGGGTAAAATGTAAGCAGACCTTACAACTACCTCACAAAGGTAGAGAGACTGCTTCTTGGGTACCCCTGTCTCAAAAACTCATAAGCAGAATAAACAAAGTATGGAAAAAAAGAAAAGGAAAAGAAAAAGGAAAAAAAAGAAAGAATGACTAATGACGAAAAACGTATGATAGGATGTAAATACGATAAAATTAACATATATAAGACAGATAATGACAACACAGGATATAAAGACTCGACTACTCCTACTACTCTACTGTACCCCATGGTCAGATATCAACCTAACCTTACTAACCTGCTACTCTAATTTGCGACCTCCACTCCTTTCTATCTCAGGTTATGTCCTCGGTGAGATCAAGTTTGGTCATATCTTGTTTGATCACCTCTCTCCAATACTTATTTGATCTACCTTTACTCCTTTGTGTAACCCCTAAATCTAACCTCTCGCCCCTCCTAGCAGGAGCATCGGTATTTCTTCTCTACACATGTCCAAATCATCGCAGTCTCGCTTCCCTCATCTTGTCAGCTATAGGGGCCGCCTCTAATTTCTCCCGAATGGTCTCATTCCTAATCTTATCATTCCTGGTATGTCTACACATCCATCTCAACATCCTAATATTTGTGACATGCATCTTCTGAGCATGTGAATTTTTGATTGGCCAACACTCCACCTCATACAACAAAGATGGTCTAACTACCATTCTGTAAAACATACCTTTAAATTTAGGTGGTATCTTCTTATCACACAGCACTCCAGATGCAAGTCTCTATTTCATCCATGCTTCCCCAATATGATGTGTAACATCATCGATGATATCGTCACTACTTTGAATAATGGACCCAAGATATTTAAAGTTTTCTCTCTTGGGAATAAGTTGAATGGCAAGCCTCACATCAATGTCTGCTTCATCCCTCGCAACATTGGATTTGCACTTCAAGTATTTTATTTTGGTCCTGCTCAATTTGAACCCTTTGAATTCCAAAGCATGTCTCCAAACCTCCAATCTATCATTAACTTTAGCTTGAGTCTCATCAATTAGTACTATGCCATCCACAAATAGCATACACCATGGAACCTCCTCCTGAATAGACCGTGTTAGCTCATCCATCACCAAGGCAAACAGAAAAGGGCTCAATACAGATCCTTGATGAAGTCCCATCTCAACAAGAAAATACTCTGCGTCTTCTCCCACTATTCTTACCTGAGTTTCGGCTCCGTCGTACATGTCTTTTATCACTTTAATATATACCATTGGAACAACTTTCACCTCTAGACACCTCTATAGGACATCCCTGAGAACCTTTTCATAGGCCTTCTCGAGATTAATGAACACCATATGAAGGTCCTTTATTTCCCTATATTTCTCCACTAATCTCCAAACAATATGAATTTCTTCAGTAGTTGATCACCCCTGCATGAATTTGAACTGATTCTCTGAAATAAACACTCATTTTCTCACTCTCATCTCCACCACTCTCCCAAACCTTCATAGTGTGGCTTAATAACTTGATACCCCTGTAATTGTTATACCTTTGAATATCACCCTTGTTCTTGTACAATGGAACCATTGTACTCCTCCTCAATTCATCGGGCATCGTGGCAGTCTTCATAATAGCATTGAATAATCTAGTCAACCACTCTATATTATCCTTGACCATGTTCTCCAAAAAATCTATCAAAATCTCATCGGGTCCAATCACCCTCCCTCTCTCCATCCTACTAATAGCACATCTAACCTCCTCAACTCTGAACCACCTGCAATAACCAAAATCTCGATGATAGTTAGAGTGTGCCAACTCACCTAGCTTAATATCTCTATCTCCTTTTTATTTAAGAGTTTATGAAAGTAAGCTTTCCACCTAAGCTTAACGGAAGTCTCATCCGCCAACACCTCACTCTCCTCATCCTTGATGTACTTCACTTGGTCCAAGTCGTGAGCTTTCCTTTCTCTCTCTTTAGCGAGCCTATACAATATCTTGTCCACGCTTCTATTACTTAGCTCCAAAAACAGGCGCTCAAACACTGCTGTCTTAGCACTCATCACTGTCGTCTTTGCTTCTGTCTTTATCGTCTTATAGATCTTCTTAAGCCTTCGTATTTCATCCTCATCCCTACACTTCAACCACTTCGTATAAGCAATCTTCTTAGCTTTCACTTTGCCTTGAACTTTGTCATTCCACCACTAATCACCTTAACGTCCACCAAAAGACCCTATCGAAACCCCTAGTACCTCGGTAGCTACTTTTCTAATGCAACCAGTAGTAGTGTCCCCCATATTGTTCATATCTCTGCTATTACTCCAAGCCTCTAAACTACTCAACTTTTCTTCTATCTCTCGAGAAAGAGTAAGAGTTAGGGACCCCTATCTAATCCTTGATTGGGCATAAATAACCTTCTTCTTCTTTTCTCACTTAATCTCTATATCCATCACTAGAAGTCTATGTTGAGTGGAAATATTTTCACTAGAATAACCTTGAAATTCTTACAAAGGCTTCTATCACCCTTTCAGAGAAGTTAGTAATCAATCTGAGTCTTAGCTACCGTACTATGAAAGGTAATTAAGTGATTTTTCCTCTTCGGAAAACATGAGTTAGCAATAACTAACTCAAAAGGCTTTGGCAAAATCCAAGAGAGACGTCCTATATTAGCATTTCAATTTATAAAATACGATAATAATTAGAACCTCAATTATAAAACAAGGGTTCAATAAAATCACCAAATCTATTACATATCATTTTTCCCAAAAACTGAAATCATCACATCAAGGACATATAACCTCAAATACTAAGTCTAAGAGTAGCAACTCCAAGATAGATAAATAAATAGTTTATGTCCGAAAACTAAGGATATCATGCCATAACTGATAGAATCCAACACGAGCTACACCCTAAAATCTGATATACCGATGTTTGGCTAGAGCTAAGGGTGAGTCGAAGTCGATAAAACACTCGTTGCACTCCACAAAAGCAATAACAAAGAAAAGTACAAGTAGGGGTGTGTACGACAACATATACTGAGTAGGTATTATCGACCGACTCAAATTAGAAACCAATATACACAAAGTAATAACAGGAAATCAACTATAACACTTAACAGTGGCAACCAATTTGTAACAACTATAAGTGACAACACAATGAAACAAGAACACACATGAGGACTCAAGCCTCCACACCATACTTCTTTTGGGAGATGAGTTATTTGAGATTGAGTATATTAAATTAATTTAATATATTTACCTTTATTATTGCATACCGGAATGTGGCATCCGATCCCATAATACCATGTCGAAACGTGACACCCCATTCCATGATATCGTGTCGGAATGTGACACCCGATCCAAATATATCGTGTCGGAACGTGATAGTTGATCCAATTATACTGTGTCAGAACGTGACACCTGATTCAAATATAGCATTTCAGAATGTGATACCCGATCCAATTATATCGTATCGGAACGTGACACCCGATCCAAATATAATTAATTCATCATTCTTTATCATTATTTTTCACTTCATTAACAATATTTCATCAGCCTTCTTTATTCAAGGCATAATTTTGATAAGACAAGTTCAAGATTATGAATTTTTATGATCTTGGGATTGAAGGTCAATCACAACACATATCAATCATCCATAACACAATAATTAAATGCATTTCACAACATCACTCAATGAATATCAATTACTATTAAGAGTCTCTCTAATACTTAGAATAAACCATAACCTACCTCGATCGAAGAATTGATGCTAAGCTAGCTAATCCACCAATGCTTTTCCTTTCTCTAATACCTCAGAATGTCTCAAATCTATCAAATATATAATCTCTATATGAATACGAATTTAATGACACCCATTATTATATTTATTTTCGACTCAAAAATTGGGTCA
Source organism: Solanum rostratum (assembly GCA_029948455.1). Classification (NCBI taxonomy): domain Eukaryota; kingdom Viridiplantae; phylum Streptophyta; class Magnoliopsida; order Solanales; family Solanaceae; genus Solanum; species Solanum rostratum. The sequence continues at coordinate 6,705,561 of CM057051.1, forward strand.
AAAAGTCATCCGGAGTCCTCAAATTCGAGTGTGAGAATTTCTTTTAAATTTACTCATAATAAAATAAACTTTTAATTTAAAAGCTAAAACAGATCATTATTCGACCCCCAAATCAAGATTTTATTCTAAGCACCCTAGGGCTATATTTTCTTAATTTAACATAAATTGTACATATTTCTACCTAAAAATCTATTCATCTTTTTCCCTTTCTTTTCTTCCCCACATTTTTTTTCTTTCTGTTCGTCGTTCTACTGTTTTTTATCGTCTCTGTTTTTTACTTTTGGGCTGAACGCAACAGTACTTTTTGTTTCATGTATTTACTATTTTTTTTCTTATTTAATTATTATTATTATTATTATTATTATTAAAAGTGATAAATCCTATTAATCTATTTTTAATAAAATTGAATAAATAGTATAGGTTATTAACTAAATTATTTCTTTAGTTCACAACTAAATTAATTATCTAAAATTATCTCTTAATTATATAACGAAAGTTATTGAATAGTCCAAAAAGTCCCTTTAAAATTTACGAAATAAATCTTTTATAACATACGAAACTCTATATCTCAAAATGACTTAACGGGTCGTTACATTAGATACCAATTTTACCCACCGTTCGTCCTCGAACGGTCAAAAGAAGGAGAAGGAAGAATAACCTATGTTACCAAAAGCCTAAATTATGATCTTCTAAAGTCGGTGTTCATCTCTCCATTTAAGCTCCTCCTTAAAATTATCCATCAAGATCAACCACTAAAAACTGAACTTTTGAATCAATTTTAGGTAGATATACAATCAGAAATAATATTTAAGTCACAGACTAACTCATGAACCCAATCAGAACCAAAACTTACTCAATCATAATATAACCATTTGGAGGAATCTTTTTTCACTTAATCACGATAAAATTTTGAACCAACAATATCGGCTATTATTAAAAATGAACCTAAATCAACCACCCCTCATTCATAATGCAAAAACTGTCACAGATCTTGTCAAGATTTCATTATTACAACCAACTCTTCTCACGAGCTTAAGTTATAAAATGTGATCTTTAGACGTTGGATACTCATTATAGAAATATATTTTTTTTCTAAACAATGGAGGAAATGATCAAGTAACCACTTAGCTAACGATAAATAAAACATATAGAACCACTAACAACACTATCAAAAATAATAAATCATAATAGTGACTGTAAACAACCCTTGAGAGCGATAGAGCTAGACTCAACAGACCCCACATAATGAGATGAATCTTTGTAGTCTCATTGAAAATTATATGTATTGTGCAAGATTTTACTTATTTCCAAAAAATGTGATAAACTTCATGTAGTGATTTTTTTTTGTGTGTGCGCGAAAAAAATTCAAAGATAAATTATTTTAAACATAGAATGAAATTTTGAAAGTATCAAAATAAACACTAAAAAACAAACTAGAAACTACAAAGTAAGCACCTAGATTATGAATCAAGAGTGCGAAAAACTAATACAAAGCATAAAAATTTATAAGCTTTATGCGCACACACATAAAGGGCTATCGACCTAACATTGTTCCATTGGTTCATTTAGTAAATCCTCTTAGAAGCAGAGCCAAAATTAAAAATTTGAAAATTTTAAAGAGAGAAAAATATTATAAAACATATTTTTCTAATATAAATATAGATTCTACCAAAAAAAAGTTATTCAGTTCATCTGAACTCGCACTTAGCTTCGCCTGTGGATCCTCCCCAAAAGCAAAATCATATTGTAATGACCAATTAGATCATTTTGAGAATTAGTTCTCTTGATTTCCTACAAGATTTATCTCGTAAAATTTTAAATGGGAATTTTGGACTACTCGATAACTAAGACTATTTAATTTATGGATGAGTTTGAATAATTAATATAATTGGTGGATTAAATGTTAATTTAGTTAACATTCTATACCAACTGACACATATATTTTAGAATGAATTAGGGTAATATATATATCTTTTTTTTTTGTTTAGCAACTAATTATTAAATTAGAAAAGACTAAGAAGAGAAACTCACCGCATGGAAGAAGTTTCATGGGAGTCGATCCTTATTTTCTTTCAGGTAAAATATTGCTCAAATTCAGAATGATAAACAACTACATTATAGATCTATAGGCATATAATGCTAACTAGTACTACATTACATAATTGTTAAGTGGAGTTGGGAATTTGAAATTGGAAAGAGTTGGGTATGCATATTATTGATTAAACATTGATTTATCATTAAGTGGGTTAACAAGAAGGTTTGCAATTGTTCTTCTAGGTTGTGACAACAAAATTTTCTTAATTGAACGTGTACATATTTTTATTAATTATTCTTATTATGTGCTTTCCGTCACCTTCATAGTTATGGTCAGTACTTTGGTTCTTTGTTTAGCAAACTTCTTCATACTATATTATGCATCCCTGGATGTGCATATATATGTGTATACGTTTTTGTATTAATATTGGAGGTTTGTATTATAGGAACACCATTAGATTTTAAATATTGAAGACATTAAAAGCTTAATCCTAGGCTTGAAATTTAGGGACTTGGTTATATATTTAGGTGAGATTTTGGGTCTAGGCTAGGTCGTATAGTAATGTGGATGTTGTTAGTTTTGAAATCTTATTGTGATAATTTATTTGACTAGATCGTAGTGCTACAGATTCTATTCGAAAGGGAAAGGCTCAAGTGTTTGATTGATCATGATTTGTCTAAGGCAAGTGAACTTTCAAAATTTTGTAATTCTCGTAGAATTCTCAAATTATCCTTTCTTCTATGTGTGATTCATGAAATATTATTAATATAATAGAAATGGGGTGAGTAAATGTAAATATGAGTTGTTGTGGTGTTGTGACACTTGAATTGAAAATGTGGTTAAGTGATAAGAATTCTATTTTTGAGATATATTGTTGTGGTTGGTGATTATGAGTGGATTTGTTTATGGACTTCATCTCATGTTCATTCACTCTATGTCACACATATTTGCATTGGTTCTGGATATTGATATGAGTGAGATGGTAAAAGTTGGGGCCCATGTCTTTACCGATCGAGATGTGATGCCGAGGTCTTTGCCGGCAAGATTATGCTGATGAGATCTTTACTAGTGATATTGTGATATCAAGGTCCTTGCCGGCGATAATATTATGCCAATGTCTTTATCGGCAATGTTGTGATGTTAAGGTATTCTTTAATGATGTTATGATGCTGAGGTCATTGCCGACGATTATTGCATAAGCATTGCATCTCATCCTTGCATGTTCTTGTGTGGTATGATGTTATTCCTGTGATTGATTGTGTTATCACTTGTGAGTTGTGGCTTGTGATTTGATATTTGTGATATACTGAAAAACTATCTTTATTATGTATTATGTGTTGCTGGGCTGGGCTGATTTTCTGAGCAGGTTGTAGTTGTGGAGGTCGGTTGGGATGAAAGGAGTTTGTGTATTCTATAGGACTTATTCGATTTTGTTAGTTGACTTGTTTGGGTACCGCGTTGTTTTAGTACCCACCCTAGCTTCTACACTTGTGTAGGTTTTGAGCCCAGACAGTGAGGAGTAATTTTTTCCTGATCATCCGAGGCTTCCCAGGAGATTTAGAAAAATAATAAATAGAAAATACAAATTAAAAGTTACTCATATTTATTAAATATTTCTTGAAAATTGAACCTCTATTGAAAACATAAAGTCTTTAATAAAAGTGGTATAGTCAAAAGCAATTATTTTTTCTCGTCTTGAATTCCTAACTGCAATAATTTTTTAGGACCGTATTTTTTTCATAAAACAACACAAGGATTATCATTTTCACATATAAGCTCAAATATAAAACATTTAACTTAAATTGGTGGGATACACCAGGCCTGGGCAGTAGTGCAACACCTAGGCGACGCATAAAGGCTCAAGTAGCAAGCTACTTCGATGGACCTTCTCCATTAAAAAACTTAAGTTAATATCGTGGATTCACATATTAAATATTAAACTGATAAGAATAGATACTATACTTGATTTGAGCCAAAAGGTGAGAAAGATATGCTTTGCTTCACTCACGGACCTCGTATTTTGTCCTCCCTCTCAACTCTCTGCTTATCATTTTCTATTGATATGGAAGTTTCAAAAGGTCAAATCTTTGATGATTCTATCATCTATGATTATGTATCTTATATGTAATCAAATTTATTTAAAGTATCTCAATAGTGTAACGCCGTCGACTTTTTGGGACCCACAAACTCTTTATGCTGCCTATAATAATATATTAGCCTGATAAAGACAGTAGGCAGAAAAAAAAATTAGTAATTGAGTTATAAACACTAAGGTATAGAAGGCTATAGTTTATTAAATCCTTTACTTTTTCTGTCTGTCCATCTTGTTGATTGATGTCACATATTAGACAGCTCTCTTTCTTTACTTCTTTGGTGACAAAGTTTGTGAGTGGCATGATTTATCCATGGTCATTCAATCATTGAATTAGACATGTGGTTAAATGAATAGAGAAATTTAAAGGCTCATTTATATAAATGATATTTTATATAAATATCGAACACTTGTTCTGGGATTTGACATCGACCTCCAAATTGACGCCCAACCTCGTCAATTGATCTGATATCTGACTCAACACCTAATCTAGGATTCAACACCAAACGTGAGACCCAACCCCGATGCCCAAATCGAGAATTCCAAGGTCAAAAAATTATTTTTCTACCCTACAAACAAACATAAATGATATTTTCTAGCAAAAATTTTCTACTCATCAACCAAACATGAGAAAATAAGTAAAAGAATCAACTTATTTTTTCATGAAAAACATTTTTCTTCATACCAAACACAACCTATATGTACACTTACACAAATCTATCGAGTTAAAATCGTCAAATGAATACCGAACATCAAGAAACAAGCAAGCAAGCTCAAGAAAATTACAAAAAAAAAAAAAATCTAACCACCAAAAACAGAAAATGACTTGTTTTCAACCTACCAAACCCATATTCCTCTTCTTCTCAGGTAAGCCCAACTCTTGTTGGGCCTTTCTTTCTGCATTCTGTCTCTTAGTGGACTTGTAATACATTGCATAAAGCAACAGTTGGGCTAGTCCAAGTGCAGCTCCCACAGAATTTGGTACCTAATTTAATTTAAAATTTTAATCAAATTAACTCATAAAAAAATATCACATAAATTAAGACGAACGAATTACTAGATTGGAGAGGAATGCTCACAAGAATGAAGGCATCAAAACGAATGAGGGCATAAGTAGTCCAACACACACCATTCAGAAAAGAGAAAAGGGAAAGGAAAAAGGGCATGAACTCCACACTTTTGCTTCTAATCACCAATTTCTGCATTAATAACATAACCAAAGTCAAAAAATTTGTTACGAATTCGATAAAATTCAATAATTTTGACTAAAAACTTGTACGCATGTTAAGATTCTCACTCAATTTATTTAAAATTTAATTTGAATTGCTTTTTCTAAAATTCAAAATTAATATCATTTCGCTTAATATAAACATGGAAATGTCATGACACGTTAAAAACACTTCTAGCATGAGGTGAAGATCACTTTTTATTGCTTAAATTTCATGCTCACTAATATATTCAGTCACAAATCTAGACAACGACATATTTAATATGATTTTATAAGTGACTAGTGCAAAATTTACAAATGCATTAGGAGGTAGTAGAAATGTAGTTTTGATAGATCCTCGGATTCAGAAAATATAAGATGAAAGACACATAAACCACACTTTTGACTGGTACATTGATCGTTAATAATAAATATAAATTGAAACAGAGAGAATAACGTATTTACCATGACAGCCAAAGGAGAAGCATACATCAAAATGTTGGCCACCATACAAATGCTGCCCACAATAATAGATCTTTTTTTGTGTGTATGAACAATGGTTAGAATAATTATGGCAAGTGAAGCCAAGAAAATAATCTCACCAACAATAATCACAAATACTTTCTTCCTTTTTATCTGATCAGAGTATAACAAGAATAGCATTAGGTACAACACCTCAATGGCAGCTCCTGTCCCATTTATAGTCACAACTAGGATACTGTGTGGATGTACAAGTGGTATTCCATAGAGTACCCAAAGACAACAATTTACAAATGTTGCAAGATATGGAGCTCCTGAAAATTGCTCTACTGATTTCTTCTTCCATATTCTATAACATGTTGGCCTGTAACACATCATCGTCATCGTTACTGAATTCACAATTAAATATTTAATACAGATGCAAAATCTACACAAAATTATTCGATTCGTCTGTAACTAATGTACATGAAAAGTGATTCGAGCATAAATTCTATAAATTTTTAGATATTTAAAGATTACATGAAAAAATACTAGTGAATCATAATTAATACAACACTTATTCGATTTGAAAAATAACAACAAACAACAAAGTGGAATCCGACAAGTGGGGTCTGGGGAGGGTAGAACGTACACAGACCTTACCACTACCTCATAGAGGTAGAGAGGCTCTTTCCTGGGAACCCTCATCACAAAAACCCATCAGCAGAATAAGCAATCAGACAAGAAAGAGAAGGAGAAAGGAATTAATAACGAAAATCACATGATAATAAGTAAATACGGGACAATTAACATATAAAAGACAGATAATAAACAACTTCTTCCTATCTACCCTATTAGCCTGCTACTTCAGCAAAAATAAAATGAAAAAACAAAATATTTGATTCCTTAAACAATAAGTGACACATAAATTAAAATAAATAAAATACTTAATATATCCATTTTAACCCCTTCTACCCCAAAACACCACCCCCACTTGTTTTTATACAAAGGTTAAATTTGTTTTATGTAAGTCTATAATAGATCTTGAATATATATATTTTTTTTTGCTTCATAATACTTCAATATATTTTGATTTTTTAAATTTTAGCTCCGTCACTATTCAAAAAACTAATAGTGCACAAAAGAAAAAATATATATATTTAAAAAAAAAAAAGTTGAAGCTTACAAAGGTGACAAAAACAATATGAGTGAAATGATATTCCCTGAAAATTAACAAATTAAATTTACGTTAGCTATTAAGGAAAAAATCATAAAAGGAAGAATAAATTAGAAAAATAATAAACTAACCAATAATACCAACAGCAAAACGAGCAATCTCTTTATTGAAAACCATGTTTGGGAGAATTATAAGAAAAAGAAATATATTAATGTCATAAAAATAGAGATGGATATATAAACTTATAAAAGAGAAATTAAAGGTTTTTTTTATTTTTCCAAAATAATAGTAATGTAATAATTTAAAGCAGCTAGCCAGCATGCAACAAGTATTTGTTCCTAGCATGACATGTAATGTTGTTTGGTTGGTAAAAAAGAATTATTATTCAAAAAATAATTAAAATAAATATAAAAAATAATTACAGAAAAAGTTTTAAAAAAATTAAATATCTACTGGAACCGGCAGTACATGCAACTTTGAGATAAGAGAAGAAATAAATTTTGCATGGATTTTGAAGTAAATTTTTACTCTAAAATAAATTTATATATATTTATATAACAGTAAATTATATTATTTTTTTCGTACAAATCTAATGTGAAGATCTTTCTTAATCGATTATTATTTTTTAACTCCAAATAATTATAAAATTTACACTAATATTAATGATATTTAAAGTAATAAAGTTTATAATAAAAAAATATGAGTGAGGTCTTAAAGTTTCAAAAAAAAAAAAAATTATATGCTAATTAAATTAAAGTAGAACAAAAGAATATTTCGTGTTTTATTCTTTCTATAATATCCTTACCGAAGCAATCACATCTCGGAGATTTACTTGCTTTAGCCTCAACTCTTTTTTATATAATATGAGAATATATAAATTTTTTACTTTGTTTTTCACTTTAATATATTACAAAAAATATATATTTTATTTTTTTATAAGAAAATTTATATATTTTATTTATTATTTTTTAATAGTTTGTTGTGGATAAGTAGGTGCGACTGAAAAAATAGTAAATAAATAAGACAAAAGGCTTTTGAAATTCGTGACAAATCCAGTCTTATCCATTTCCTTATAGTTCCTATCTTCTCCTTTATTTCTCAGTTCTGTGCATTTTTTTTTTTTTAAAAAAATGGAGATGGATTCAAAAATTTTAATTTTTTTATGATTTTAATTAATTTTATTTATTTATTGAAATATTTTTATTTGAAATAAAGATTATATGTATTTTATTTTTAAAATAAGTGAATTGTTAAATTTTTTGAATTATTTAAAATAAGTAAATTAATCAAAGTTTAAGAGAATTATGGACAATTTCTTCTATCTTTGCTTTTCATTTATATTTTCTAGATAATAATTTCAAAGAGTTAATTGTTCGTATTTATTACTTGAGATTTTGGGAATTGGTAAACTGCCACAAAAACTTAGTTCAATTTTGATCACAAACATTAAAAGAAATTATATTCTCTCCGGTCCCTTTTATATGTCGTTATAAATAGATGTTCCTTAATATATGTCATTTCACAAAATCAATGTACAAATGATACTGTTCTTCCTATTTTACCTTTGATAGTTGATGAGCTTTGAAAAGATATATTTGACTGATTAGCATATTTAGTATCATTAATTGAAAATATGACTACAAATAAGGGCAAAATAGTTAAGTCACTTTTTTTTAATGTAAGTGCAATCACAAAAGGTGACATATAAAAAGAGATTGAAGAAAGTAATAATTTTTTTCTTTTCAAACTAAAAAAAGAAAATTTCCCAAACAAAGTTAATTTTAGGAAGCAATTACTCTATACTTTAAACAACATGGATTCTTTGATTCCCACAAAGCATTTTAATTCTCTCTTTATCACTTTACTTCTTACCTATAAAATGAAATTTTAAAAAATATATTTAAAATTTTTTTATTCCGTGAAGCTTTTTAATGTAAAATAATTTTTAAAATCACAAAAATAAATATTTTATTCATAATATTTAATTTTGGATATTTCATATATAAATAATTAATATATTAAATATTTTTTTTAATGTAACTCAATTTCAAATAAACTCATGTATATTAAAATCAAGCAATTAATTTTATGAACTATGATGATTTCACGCTTCCACTATAATGAAATTTATCTATGATTAAGTACATTAAAATATAATTATTAACTGACAAATTAAAACCACAGATAGAATATTTTTTGAAGTTATTCTTACAAAATGTTTTCACAAAATAAAAAAGTTCTATTCATGCATTTGATTAAAAACAATTAATATTTCTAGAAAATAGTAAATTATACAAATTATTTAAGGGGAATTTTCACAAATATACAAAAAAATAAAGATATTTACATGCCCCTAGCAACATTTTGAAAATTACACTTAAAATAGCAACTTTATTTACAAAAGTAGGAAAGAGAGTGTTTTGAGGGTGATTATTGTAGTATTTGATGTGATATAATAGTGTTGGGAAATGGAAAAAAAGGGAATGAAAATTAGTGTAGTGTTTGATGTAATATAATAGTGTTGGAAAATGGAAAAAAAAAGGAAATGAAATACATGTCAGTCCACTATGTAATACATGTTAATTTGCCGTGAAAACTATGTAGAACACCGTATATTTCTGGTATTTTTAAGTGGTTAACTCACCCAGTTGTTTGGTGTCTTGTTTGGTGTTTCATCTGGTTGTGTTTATGATTTATTGATGTTTATGTAACTTTCCTAAAAGGTGAGGGAATTTGAAAAAAACAAAAAGCACGTCAGGTGGTTTGTGTAAAATTAGTTCTAAAATGGTATAACAACCTTGTGGTGTATCTGTTATTTGTTTTTTGGCAAAATCCTTGGGATGACATGTTACTTGTTTAAATTTGGGTATGTAATTTGGTTCTGTAAATACAGGTACTAAATGTTTTATGCAAAATTCATGGTATACCATGCTGGTACTTTGGTTTCTGGTATTTTTAAGTGGTTAACTCGGCCAGTTGTTTGGTGTCTGGTTTGGTGTTTCAATAGATTTTATTCATGGTTTAATATTACATGGTGTTTGAGGGAGTTTAGTAGTAGACATGGGGGGACGCGCCGGCTAATTTGATTGGCGCGTCAGTCGAGACTGACAAGCCGTCCACTCGCAATTAATGCCACCCCTTTATTTATTTATAAAAAAAAAGTGTTGCATAGTTTGGTACAGTTGTTTGGTGTCTGGTTTGGTGTTTTAATTGATTTTATTCATGGTTTAACATTACATGGTGTTTGAGGGAGTTTATTAGTAGACATGGGGAGACGCGCTAGCTGATTTGACCGGTGCGTCAATCGAGACTGACAAACCATCCACTCACAATTAATGACGTCCCTTTATTTATTTATTTTTTAAAAAAGGTGTTGCATAGTTTGGTAATTATGTTGCTAGTTTTGTAAATAAAATGGAATGTGTAAATATTGAACAAAAGTTGTCTATTTGTGTAAATTTTCTATTATTTAATAAGATATATCAATTGTCGACACCTAATTTTGATTTAACATGTTCTAAAATTAATATTTTTGAGTTTCTTATTCTTTAAATAGTTCAAAAAATATTTTCCTACAATTTAGAATAATTTATTAATAATTTTCCTTATTTTTAAAATATTAAGATTTTTATAGTTTATTTTGAATTTTAATTAATTTTAATTATTAATGATCTTGTCATAGTTTATTGAATATAAAATATTATTTTATATTTTATTAAATCATCATTTTAGATTAAGTCGTCATTTTGTATTAAATTTTATTTTTTAGATGTCGTTGACTATACTTATCAATGTTTATTTTAATATTTTTGTACAATCTAATATTTTACTTTTATAAAAAAAAAAGATATTATACTAGATATTTAATTAACCTACAATTTTGGGCATATTATATTATTGTATAAGTGAGATTAGTATGGCATTAAACCTAAAAATTAGCCAAAATGATATTATAAAGATATAGAATTAATTCTGAAAAAATGAATATTAAAACTTTTTGTGCTAAAAAGCTTCTCTTCAGTTCCCTTACCGTCATTGCTACTTCTCCCGTCGCAGTTCCTGCCGCCATTGCTGAAGTATCGAGTTCTACCAGTAGGTGTTTAGATTTCTTCTTCTTATAATATTTTTTCCCTGTTCCGCGTGGGTTATTGGCCTTGCTGTGAAGGTGAAGGCTTGTGACTAGTTTGATTTTTTTGGTTCTGTTGTTTTTGGGTCGTATAAGCTACGAATTTCGATAATTTAGGGACTCGGTATCTGTTGCTCTGCTTTTATTTTAAGTTGTTGATGAAAAAAATCTGCGTTTATAAGATGTTATAACGCGGTTATTAACACGGATTAAGGGTTATTATTTTACTATTACTAATTTTTGGTTCAAAAGGTAGTGCTTTTTAACTAAATTTTACATTTTGTTGTTATTACTGAGCTATGAATGAATCTGTCTAATTGGAGCAGAATGAATATTGAGTGTTCAAACAGCCGACTCTGATGATGCTCTTGTGTTAACTGGTGCTTGATCAGGGTGTTCTTTTTGTTTGATGCTGCATGATAATATATGATTAAGAAGAGTGTTGAATTGGGATTTATCTTTGGTGGGTTATTTGGCGATCTTTGGGATATGATTCTAACCTTTAAGCTATAATCTGTTAAATTTATGGGGAGTTGATTTTGTAATTTTTTAGCATCTCGTGTGGACTATTTGGCTGTCAATTAAGTAATACAGAGTTGTTTTGTGTTGTTTGCTAAATGTGGTCCTCACTGATTTCATTGCAAGTATGGTGGCTGCTTCTTCTAGTCTTTGTACAGTTCCTAATTGCTGTTTGCATTGTTGGAGAGTGGTAGTTGTATGTTGGTTTGCAAGCTATTATATAGGAGCGGCGGTTTTACCTCTGTGTGGACCCAAAGGGTAGCAGCTGCGGGTTTCCCTTGTCATAAAAAAAAAAATATGGTAGCTGCTTGCATAGTTCATTATATTTTTTTATCTTCTTTTTTCTTTTATGATCTTTTTTTCCTGCTCGGCATCAATTATCTGATTTTATTTTTCTTCTCTTACTTGTTGTTAACGACATTGAGTTTTAAAATTGATTAATTTATTCTTAGCTCACTTTTGCTCCATCTATTTGGAGCAAAAGCAAGTCCATGTATTAATTTGTGAAATTATTTTTTTTGAAGAGCTTACTATTATTGTAAAATTTCTTTTCAACGTAACTATTTTTGGTGTCAGGTGAAGCATACAACTATATATATATATATGTGTGTATATATATATATATATATGTATGTATGTATGTGAAATCTAGCATTGTAAATTAAGTTTGCAACCCATAATTCAAAAGTAATGTGTCCAATAATAAGAACCCTATCAATTTTAAATTATGGATACGCTTCTAACAATGTTCTCTTTTATTTGATTATTTTAGTTAGTTGAGCTTGAAGCAGCTTATTCCGTGGGTTGCCATGAACACGTCTTGTGGAGCAAATTTGGAACTATCGAGTTGCATTGCTGCAGCCCCAGTTTGTCATTTAAAATCCTCTATCTTTGAGCCAAAATCATGTGTACCCAAGCTCCAAGGCTATTCGAAGAAGCTATTGCCTTTATGCAAAGATATAAGTGCTAGAAGTAACAAGGGGAGAAGCATTTCATTTTCCATTCCTTGTCGTGCCAGTCAGGTTGACACTGCTGCAGATGAGCCCAGCAGTTTGACATACAAGGATGCTGGTGTGGACATTGATGCAGGATCAGAGCTTGTGAGGAGAATAGCCAAAATGGCACCTGGAATTGGGGGATTTGGAGGTCTTTTTCCATTAGGTATTATTTGTCTTTAGTCTTCTTTTTGTTGGTTAATCCTTTCATGTGCCATCTTCAATTGAAAATCTTGACTAATTTGTTTTGTGAAAATGTAATCAAGATTGGCGTGTTATAAAATTATAAAACTCAAATAGACAGTTTGATCAATTAGCTGATGCTATGACTAAAATGAAATACTTCAGGAAAAATGTTCTTAAGCTTACTTTGATTTGGTTTTGTATGCTATGCTGGACATTGGCTTTGAGCTCTTTAAATCAAGCTTGTATTCTTCTTTTCAGTGAGAAATGTAAGGTTTATTACTGAGGATGGATGCCAGTGCCTTTCTGTTCTTAAAATATTTGTGATGACTTTAGTCTTTGGGTAATGCTGCATGCATATTGACTAATCTACGGGCAGCTTACTACAGTACAAGCACAGTTGAGGAGTATCCTTCTCATCTAGGCTGGAGTAAATGGGCACACACTATGTTAGTGCCGCAGCCTGCAAAGCATGACGGTCTCTAGTTTGTCCTAGCATCAGCATATTGCATTTTAAACAATTAATGTAAACAAAAGTTTGAATGAAATACCCCAGTTATAAGAAACAATAATATTAATGAATTTTATCAAAAAGAAGTCTTTATGCTCATTTATAATTACTATCATTTTTACAATCGTAGCGTCCAGGCCAACTTACGCACGCTTCAACTAATTCCATTGATCCACTTGTACAAGTACCAGTTAACTAGTGTCCACCAATGGCTTAGACACATAGGAAGATATTACCTAGTGTTTTTGTGCAATATATTTGAACTTGAGACCTCATGGTTCTCCATCCACTTAATTGACCTCTAGGGATCATCCTTGGGCTCACAACTATATTATGTGGCATAACTACCTCTTTTCTCAGGGACCAAAATAAAGTCTTTTCGTAGGTTTATTTTGCATTACATTGCGGGTTTACTGGTGGAGTGGTACCAAATATCTCTCGCATATGGGTTCTTTACACATTAGAGTCAGATATGTTGTCTAGTTTTAACCAAATGGCATAAGTTCAGTTCTTTAATGTCTGGAACTTGGCCTACTCGTGTCCACAATTATCATGAAAGCAGGGTTGTCTTGCACAACGAGTAGTAGTTCTTGTACTTAGGCTACTCTCTTTTGTAAGGTCATACATTGCTTAAGCATTCATTATTTCACTATTTAACCTTATCACTTCCTTGGTGCCTGCAACTACTCACTGTTGTAGTGGAAGAACCCGCCAAATGGGAGCACCTTATGATTTTTGATTTTTGCTTTTCTACCAGTTATTTGACAAGTCCTTTTCCTTTCACCCACAACTCTTATTTAATTTGAAACCTTAAGCATAAGTTGGAAAAATCAGTTTCTTCTCAGAGTTCAATATTGGTCTGGAAATCTGAAAATCTAAATTAGGCAGTCCAAAGTGCAAGTCATATCAGTTCCAAACCTTTTTTTTACTGATGTTGAGTATCATCAAATGATGGAGTCACAATGCAACTGAACACAGACAAGTTTGTTCAAACTGAAATTAATGCAACATTATAGTTGTTAAGACTTGTTGATTATGGTCTTATGGAGTTCTAAAACCCTCAATTCCACTAATCCGTAGCTTGTTCCTGCTCAATATTCCCCTTTATATATTTCTGCTCTATTTTTCCTAATGATCTGCGTACCAACAGTCAAGGTATATGTTTTTCTTTTTCTTTTGTTGTTCTTTTGGTCTTATTTGTGTTGTTGCTGTTCTTATTTTGTAAATTGTTCTTTTTGTGTTTTCTCTTGGACTGAGCAGGGGATTCATATCTTGTGGCTGGTACTGATGGCGTGGGGACAAAACTTAAGTTGGCATTTGAAACGGGAATTCATGATACCATTGGGATTGATCTGGTAAGTTCGATTCATCTTTTTAGGTTTTTTGCAGATATGCCAGAACTAATGGTGTCTTTTTTCCCAGGTTGCGATGAGTGTTAATGACATTGTCACTTCTGGAGCAAAACCTTTATTTTTCCTTGATTATTTTGCAACCAGCCGCCTTGATGTTGACCTTGCAGAGAAGGTACGTCTGGCCACATATATCTATCTTACTTCCTGGTGTTTCTGGAGCCTTATTCAAACTGGTAAGTTGTCTCCTTATCCAGTAAAACAGAGTTGATTTCTTACATGTATGCAGGTCATAAAAGGTATTGTGGATGGTTGCCAGCAATCTGACTGTGCTCTTCTAGGGGGAGAGGTACCTATAACTCCATTTTTTTTTTCGAAAAATCACTTCTAGTAAAAAAATTTGTGACTCATATTCGGCAGCAAAAACATAATACATGAATGACTAATATTGAGCTGCTGTTTCTAACAAAAGAATTTGAGCATAAAGTTGATTGCTGATTTTTTTTAATTGCTGTGTGCGCAGAGTCATTGTACGTTCTGGATCACTTATTAAATTTTGTAGCATGCCCTTTTCCTGTTTCGTCACACCTTTTTTCTTGTGCTATTTTAGGTTTAGTATACTACTGCATATAACTTCTCTTTCTCACTCACCAATTGTTGGTTTTCTTTCATGACATGGAAATGTGTGTGGTAAGATTTTTCTTTTTATGTAATTGGCTTCTTTTTATGTAGAATTGGCTGATATGATCTGTTATATTTGTTGAGAGTGTGAATGATGACATGCGTTTAATTATAGTATATGTTTGGTAAACCATGATTTTAGAATTAGAAACAATCTTCTTTTATTCCACTCGGTTGATTAATGTGCGTTTCAGACTGCAGAGATGCCAGATTTCTATGCCGAAGGCGAGTATGACCTCAGTGGATTTGCTGTGGGCATTGTGAAAAAGGATTCAGTTATTGACGGGAAAAGTATCAAGGTTGGGGACGTTCTTATTGGTTTACCATCTAGTGGAGTTCATTCAAATGGGTTTTCTCTTGTTAGAAGGTTTGTCTACTTTGAGAGAAATTATGCACTTAAGCAATTAAAAATAATTTGATAATTTCATTTCCTTTTGACTTGCATTCTTTTCTTTCCCTCTGTAAAATGATTGATAATATCCTACCTGTGTAGGGTTCTGAAGCAAAGTGGCCTTTCTTTGAAAGACCAGCTTCCTGGTGAATCTATTACACTTGGTGAAGCTTTGATTGCCCCAACTGTTATATATGTTAAACAGGTTTCACCTTTGGTTTCCTTTCCTTTTAATTCTATTAATAAAATTTCATTTTTTAATATCGGGTGTGTTTTACGGATTGGAAAATGCAGGTTCTTGATATTATTAACAAAGGAGGGGTTAAAGGAATCGCCCACATTACAGGAGGTGGCTTCACCGACAATATCCCTCGAGTATTTCCTAAAGGCCTTGGAGCCCTTATTTATGAGGGCTCTTGGACAATTCCTCCTGTTTTTAAATGGATTCAAGAGGTGAGTGTCTTTTGAGACTCGCTTGAAAGTTGTTCGATCAATTACTTGCACATGGGATACAAATCGGTTACACTTCTATTGCATATGCCATATTGTTGAGAAATCAATTAACCTGCAAGCTTTCCATTTTGTTTCTGTGTCTAATCTCTGCAATATGGTCATTGAAATGTAGGCTGGAAGAATAGAAGATGCTGAGATGATGCGGACTTTCAATATGGGCATCGGGATGGTCCTTGTAGTAAGTCCAGAAGCAGCTGATCGGATACTTGGGGAAGTAGAGAAGACGAGCATTGCATACCGGATTGGTAAGGTTGTAAAGGGTGATGGAGTAAGCTATTGCTGAAAGCTATGCAGGTGGTCATCGGAGAATATCAATATCAGCATGTCTCCGTCCATTCAAGTGATGAGAGTTTTTTCTCCTACCTTCGATGAAGAGGTTGAAATTTAGGAGCCTCGTGTTAATGGATCTTTGTATCGTGTAACAACCAATGCCTAGACTCCTCTAAGATGCGTTGCGTTATGTGCATTAGTTACATCTGTTAGCCATGAGGAGGATGTAGGCAACTTCAAGAAATTTTGAAATAGTTTTGCATGGAGTTGATTGCCGTTATATTCCATTTTGATCAACAGTGTCTTCTGATAAGTGCTTCGAATACTGACTTTATACCATATCCTTCCGTTGTAGGACTGTCAAAATGACTCAGATTATACTACAAATAATTAGTCGATGTTTGCATGGTTTATAAATTATTTTAATGGGAGAGGGACAAAAAGAGATTTCTTTTATTGCCACATATATATCTATGTGGACTGTCATGTGACAAAGAAATGGTGTAATGACATTTGTGGTCCCTTGGAATAACGGCAGGGGTATTTTTGATCCCAAAATGTAACGGAGGGTATAAGTGATCTATTTCGTATAGTTTAGGGGCAATTTTTGATCCTTTTCTGTTATCTTAATAAAGATAAAATAAATATTTTTTGATCGCTGTAATGCAGTGGCAAGTCACTATGAAGTAAGATCTTCCAAGGAGCTTAGTATAGGACCCACAAAAAAAAAAAAATGGAAATGTTGTACATTAAACAGGAAGTCCACCAAGAGGCTTAGCTAAAAGTAGCTTCTTGTCAGCAAAGTGCTTAGCTTCTTCAGTGTTCATTACTCACATCAAAAGAGGAAAAAAGAAAAAGAATACCACACATAAAAAAGAAAGAAAATTTGTCTTGAAGAAATGGTTTGATTCTTCTGCTACTCTGCATTTAAAAGTGGACATTACAACACTTACCTTTCTTTCATAAGTAAAACACAGAGAGAGGAAAAGGAAGAGAAGAAGCAACTTGTGCCCTTTTCTTAAACACCATGGCACTTAAAGATTGGATCTTTCTGAGCTTTTTGGTCATGAAATGTTTTGTTGGTAATGTTTCTTCTTTCCGTCAAGTCTTACTATCATTCATGTTCTAGTTTCTAAGAGACTAAGACTACTACTTTCTTGATTTTTGTGATGTTTTCTACTTAGCGTTTAGTAAAGAAATGTCTAGTTTTGTTTCAAGCTTGTCCCATAGACTTGTTTTCCTCTATTCCATTGTTGTTATGTCTAGGAGAAAGTTTTAAGCTTTGTTGTTTGTTTGTGAAGTTCATACTCATTTTCTTGCCTTGTTTAAGGAATATTGTTCATTTTCTACCGAAAACAGTTTCAAAGTTAGGGCATGTGGTACTACACAATATACGATAATATATCTCGTGTAATCCCACAAAGTGAGTTACATAGGCCTTACTCCTGCCCTGAAGGCCTCAGCTCCATTGTTGTTTAATGAACAATGTCAATGATCTTGGAATAGAACTGTTAAGTGGGGAATGTAAATGTACAGTTGAATGGAATAGTTCTGTATACAAGGGAAGAAAAGAATAAGGGTAAAGGTCAAAAACGGAAAAAAATAAGAAGCTTTATTTATATACAATAATAAAATGGTTTGGTTCTGTGGTATTTTAACTTTTGGTGGAACATAGGAAGAGAAAATAAGAAATATTTGATGATAAAAACGCCAATACTCTTTGTTTCTGACCATTGCTAAATCTTCCCAAATAGAGCTATTTGATAGTTAAAGTCTTAAAGGATATGAATAAAGATTTGGTTTACCATTAATAGTACCTAACAGGATCCTCTGTCACAGCTCTCTAAGTAAAATTCAGTGAGATTTTTGTGTCCAAAGTAGTTCTTTATGTTTTAGCTCGAACGATATAGTTGTTGTTAATTTGATAATCTAGTTCATGATTTGTAGAAAAAGTGATTTAAGAGAGAGTACATTTTTTGGAGGAGGGTAACATAATAAAAATTTATGATTATTTTCTAGAATAGACATTGGTGAAGAAGGTGAAAATAGA
Organism: Solanum rostratum; assembly: GCA_029948455.1. Taxonomy (NCBI): domain Eukaryota; kingdom Viridiplantae; phylum Streptophyta; class Magnoliopsida; order Solanales; family Solanaceae; genus Solanum; species Solanum rostratum. The sequence continues at coordinate 6,724,119 of CM057051.1, forward strand.
ACTTTCCTTGGAGGAATGGTCAAATTATCAATTAATATATCAACTATACAATGATTTATGGAATATGATAAAATACAATTATCTCAACATTTTAAATTATTTCTTATAATTTATTGATAATTATCCTCAATTTCATAATTATTAATTTATTATTATTTTGCAATTTTAATAATTACAATCTTCTTAGGAAAAATTAAGTTTGTGGCTCTTTAAAGCAAACCATACTATTAAATTTCGTCTCCCCTAATATTAAAATTCGCGCGCTAACATCATGCTGACAATAATACCTACCTTGGAGGATATACCAATAGGGTATTCATATACCAACAGGATATCACAGATGATTTATACCGATAAAGTATCACAAAGAATAATTTAGAATTTAATAAATAAGTTTGTAACTTTAATAATTTTCTCTTAATTATTTTATTTATTAAAAAAAGAGTTCAAAAATTATATGGTACCGATAGGATATCAATATACCGATGGATATTACATGTATATATTTTCTACTTATTTAGAGTTTAATAAGTAACTTTAATAATTTTCTAGTTCTCTATGATACCGATATGGTATAATATACCGATGGAGTATCACAACGAATATATTTTCTACTAATTTAGAGTTTAATAATTTTTTATTTATTTTTTATTTATCTCTTAAAAAACATAATCCTATATGATACCAATTGAGTATCAATATACCGCCAGAGTATCACAGGGGATTGAGCTCATTCTATATGATATTAGTATGATATATATATATATATATATATATATATATATATATATATATATATATATATATATATATATATATATATATATATATATATATATATATATATATATATATCGCCGCAGTATATTTCATATTATTTATACTGATGTCAAGGTGAAACCTATATGATACCGGCATGGTATATATTATACCGTTGGAGTATATTTCATAGTATTTATGCTGACATCAGCATGACATCAAGGCGAGATAAAAACGGGTAAGTGAATTAAGAAGGAAACTAGTTAGGGCCTATTTTGGATTGGGTCTATTAAGTATAAATAACTTCAAATTAGGTCTATTTTGTATATTTTTTTCCATCTTTTTACAAGTAACCTGTACACATATACATTAACACATGTTGAAACGTCAATCCAAATTTAATTTTTCAAAACTATTTGAAATCTCTGGTCAAACTGTAGCTTTTTATTAGGTGTTTGATCATGTAGTTAAGAGCTCAAAATTTAAAGTTTTGATTTAAAATTATATTTATTTATGATATTTGAATGAAATTTTTTAATTTCTAATTGTAGGTAGGATTTGATTTCCGAAATCGTAATGTCAATTTTCAAAATTTTAAAAATTGTCTCATAAATTTATAATTTTTTAAAAAGAATCCATAATTTGAAGTTTTCTAAAAAAAAATGATCTAAAGAGGTTGTTTGCATCATATGTAAAATCGTATTAAATAATAGTTAATTATTATTAATATTGATTTATCAGATTAATGAACTTTTATAAAATTATGTGTATTTAGAAGTTGTAAATAACATAAATTGCAATATATAGTAACATGAAGATATGATATCTTACTTGGTAAGATTTTAAGAATTGGAGAAATTTCAGAAATACTTCCCACAAATAAAAGGTTTTCATGTTTATGAAAAGACATATATAATTTTTAAGATGCAAGTCACATGTCTAAACAAAATTTTAATTTCAAATTGACTCGATTTAAAATCATAACCAAAAGCGAGATAAAGAGTGATTCAATTAAGCTCTCATATTCTTTTGACAAAGTGACAATCATTTTCAATGTGATCACAAGACCTGGACCATGATCACGTACGATCAAGATCTAATTGCTCTTTGTAATTGTGTTTTACTCAGTCGTGATTGCATAGTGTGCTAGGCATAGAAGGCTAAATGTTGGATTTTATTACAATTTGGGATATTTTTATTCCGTGTAAGACTGTGCGTCCACTTGTTCAACTTTCTACAAGTTTGAATGTCTACTTAACACACTCAAAGAAAGAAAGCATAAATGTCTTTTTGAGGGAAAATTATAAGGCAAATATATATATATATTTCCTTTGCTTTTGAAAAATTTAGGTAAGAAAAAGAGTCACTTCCGCTGGCAATCAAGCATAGAAATGATTTAGTTCAAAAAAAATGTAGGCAAAGTTGCAACAGATTGTTCTCAATGGGTTAATAAAAAGGAATGTAGCTAAACAAACCCAATATTGGTTCTTGATTTTATACTATATATATAGTTTCACCATTTGCAGTTCTTGCATTTGTACAGGAGTTCCTGTTTGCTCAAAATTTTTTTGTAAAATCAATCAAATACTATAGCTCAGAGTAAAGTTGAACTAAATGTTTTGAAGTTCATTGATCTGCATTGATCCCGAAAATCCGAACCTTGTGCATGTTGGGAAATTTGGCAACCACCAGTATGAAAACTGCTAATGTGTTGAAGAACAGCATGGGGTGTTGATAATCAGTTGTATGGGAAGCTATCAAGTACCTATTGAAAGAAGCAAGTATTAGAAATTTAGAACATATTTGTAAAGGCACCTCATGAAAAGGGTGAAATCGTCTTAAGCAAGCACGAATCAATTAAAATGAAGTGTCTTTTAAGAAAAGGAACAAGCAAAATAGGGACCGCGGTGTATCTGTTGACAGAGGTCAGACAAATGGCAAACAAATCATGTCCTATCAACATCATTAGAATCTGGAACAAAGGTTGCACATAATGCTTTCACTAGCAAACTACATTAACTTATCCGCGAACAAGGTACCAGACGAGATCCTTTCAGTTCATTGTTAAGATAGGGAAAAAAGTTTCATCCAGAATCAGTAAGCACTATGAATGCAACTCTTCTCTTTCCATAGTTAAGTAATATCAATGAGCTCTGATCTCAGAACATGAAAACACATGATGAGCACTATTTAGAAATCCCGACCATCATTTATCCACACTTTGAAGGCATAAGTGGATCTGAATCCGAAATATACCGCACTTCACATCTGTTAACTTTAGAGATAGTGTGTGTGTTTTTTTAGTGAACATAAACATAGCAGCAATTTTGTCCAATAATGTGCCAACAATATTTCCCTAAAATGTTATATTTTGACTTTTTATCATTTAATAAAGTTAATTGGAACCAACATCTTTGTTTCCTAAATATACATAAATCACACAATTCACCAGTACAACATATCTAGATGGTGTGTTTAAAGTCATAAAAGCTCAAGTTAAAAGGATGTCATATCAATCATCAAAAACTGATTATAGGCATTACTTGAATATAATATTATGGTTTCTACTACAGCTTTCCACCAAAAACTGTTTATAGCATTATATCTGGGAGATTACTTCAGATTAAGGTGATATTTTGTTGGAGATACTACGAATCTATTGTAAAAATGCTTGCAGCACAATTATATTGCATACACTTGTTGAGTGTTACGCCGAAGAAATACAAAATTACTAGTTCCTCAGCAGATTTTTCCTCAATTCACATAGAACCAGTTGAACTGATAGTTTAACCAACAACAACTAAGCCTCAATCCCAAGCTTTTGGTTGACACCGTCACTAGCTCTTTCTTTTTTTTTTTTTTTTGGTTGTAAAAGGTTAAGAAGGAAAATGTTATCAAAGAAACCAACACAATCATGGTTCAAAAATTTTACCCTTACAGTTCATTGTTGCAAATTTACTAGGTTCCTTTTTTTCCCTTTTAAGCAGATGTCAATGAAAATCAAATGTTGTTTTATTTTTCACTTCCTGCCTTTTACAGTAGAAATCACTGCTACAGAAACTTGCCATTAGACATAATGCTGTTTCAAGTACAGCATTCAATCCTTCGCCCAATTGATTAGTCTTGCTTTGTCACAATAAATAAGGCTTTATACTCTTTTGTGCTTATATTATTGGGTATTCCTTTTACAACATCTGACTAACATAGGCCAACATCAAATTAAGGCACCAGAGACCTCAAACTCGTCCAGAACTGGAGAATAAAATCAAAAGGGAACAAAGAGAAAGCAACCCATCTTTCATACAGCTGAACAAATGTTAATCATTTCACTTCTTTAACTCAAAGACTTTGACTAACTTTTCCTGTGACTGAGAAACCATTGTTACTTCAATACTCGGTTAAAAAAGGGTTTTCTGTGGATAAGGCAAAGTAGTTTATTTGAAAGACAGCAGCAAGAAGGTACCGAAAAGTTTACAAGGGATCCAGGCTAACGACTACACATAAACAGACTTCAGAAAGTACTTGTTAGATAATGGTCTGTCCTTATACTCTTCTCCACTTAAACACCAAACTTGATTTCCAGCAGGTTTCAATCTTGTGAGTATGCCTCAGATCCCCAAACTAAATTAAGCCCCAGATTACCAATCTTGTGTTTAAAAAAAGCTATATTTATTAGTCTTTTGGTTGACTCTCATAAGTGCATCCTTCTACAACCTCCATACACATATCTTATATAAAATAGACTTTCACTAGGATTGGAAAGATGTACCCCATTATTTACTCCACAGCATTAAGCGATTGCTTAGTTCTTTGATTACTTATTTAGAGTTTATAATTTGGGAATGTTATGCGGAGGAATAACGGTTTGATTGTTATACCATGAATGATATAATACACAGATTCTAGCAAGCACAAAGCTATTACTGAAATCATAACTGAAAGCCACAATCAATGATTTACAAACTGAAATGAATACTTACAGCACCACAGGAACAACTGTCAGAAACTTCCTATTGGGAGTAAGCTGCTTGCCATTATCCATTTGTTCCCACCATGTCAACCTGTTGTAGATACCTTGGTCATCAGCAAATGGTGTTCCCTTTTTCCAGTGAAAACAGTGATATGTGACCTGAAGGGAAACAAATGAGACAAATTTATGCACAAATGGGACAGAAAAGCAGGCTAGGTGCACATACAAGCTTTCCAAATCTGCTATGTCATCTGGTAATTTCAGGATTTTATTAAAATGACACAATTTCACATCAAAACAGAAAAACAAATTAGCGTCTACTAAATTTCTTAGGTATTAAGTATCTTAATATTTTCCAAAAGAATGTAAGAGTACAGAAGTGAAATCTATTGCTACAAAAGGGAAGGAAGGCTTAAACCACTAAAAGAAAAAGGTACTCATATCATTCTGGATGATGATAAATTTCATACACTGATAAGGTTGTAAATTAGCCAAAACAAGAAAAATCTCTTTTGAAAAAATATCCAAGAATAAAGGTACTGACTCACTATATACTCCTTATCCCACAAAGCTGGTGAAATTTGATAAATCACAAGGGGCCTATAGCATGTACCAGAATGATCTATAAAGGCCACCCAATTCACTAAGCTCCTTCTATATGCGGGGGCCCAAAGCACAAGGGTTTATTATAGCCAAGAGACTATTTTCACAACTCAAATTAAACGCATGACCTCCCAATCACATGGCACTAATTTTACCAGAATGAACTATAATTTCAATCAAACTAGAAGTTAAAGGCAGAGCCACCTTATATCTAGGGGATTCATCTGAACCTCCTTCGACAAAAAATTATACTATTTCTACATGGTTAAAATTTTTGTTATGCATATATCATAGATAGTGAACCCTCCTCGACTAGTTTGTGTCTTTGCTTTTTCAAATGTTGAATCTCCTTATGAAATCTTGGCTCTGCTGCTAGAAGGAAATAAATATTGTTTTTGATAAATTAGAAGCAGGAAAAAAATATCCCGGCTTTAAGTAGGTATAGGTAGGTTTATCATCAATGTTGTAACAACATTAACCTAAGGTGGTCACTTAAACACCCTTTATCAACAATTATATTATGCATATAGAAAATAATACTGGGTATATAGGTCAACAACAACATTTAGAGATAATATAGTAAAATTTTGAATACTTCTAAAAAAAAATTCTAGCTGTTTATCATACATCTCTTCCAACAGAAAACCCATCTAAGATTCCAGATCTCGAAAACCACAACACAGTCAAGTAATCATAAACCAAATATTCCAAAATCAGATCAATCAGCTAAAATCCCTATAAAATAAGGCAGATTCAAATCATAAAAGCAGAGAGTTGGAAAATTGATCGTACAATGAAATGAGAAAGATTGACGATAGTCCACGCCATGCCATATGAAGAGCCAAAAACAGACAACACAACGAGCCAGGAGAAGAAGAGAATGAATATGTAAATAGTCCAGACTCCCGGATACGTAAACCATTCAGTATTCCGATTCAGATCCGTCGTTGGAGCAGCCCTCACATACAAATTCGCCATCCAAAAATACTACAACAAAATCTCTGTGTATAAATAAGAAAAAAACAACGATACAAATAAATTTGAAGAAGAAACTTTGGGAGTCAGATGAATATGGCGATTAATGTGGCATTTGATCAACAAAACCGAGACGATAGCTGCCTGCTAATGGTAAGGATGGTGGGACCGCTGTGCCGTTGAGGGGGCTTTCATCTCTGCTTCTTATTGACAAATGATTGTTGAAACATAATTTAGTCATTTACTCTATTTTTTTTAAAAAAAAAAATTACCTAATTACAAAAAAAATAACTCCCATGTATTCTGTTGTACCTTTCTGTTTTAATTTATACATGGTCAATTTTTTATTTAATATTTCATCCATCCTATTTTATGTGACATTCTTTGACTTGACACGGTGTTTAAGGAAAAAAGAAAATTTTTTAAAACTTTAGTTTAAAATTATTCTTATATTTTTGTGTGGCTAAAAATCATTTCACTAAGGGTAAGTAAATTGTTTTCAATTAGAGTAAGGTGACATTTTTTGGAGGATCGATAAAAAAGAAAAAGGTGCCACATAAAATGGGACGAAGAGAGTAGCAAGATAGATATTTTCGCAGCTTAGCAAATTCAATCAACATGAACCAAAAGAGTTGACTAAATATTATTTAATTTATGAAAGAAAAAGAACTTACTTCATCATATCATTACTTAAGCAACCAACAAAGTTGCAGCAAGAATGATCAGATAGGAAATTAAGGGAGATGTCAACAACTAAACAGGACATATCAGTTAACTGGAGAAAGACTAGTCCTATTTACAAAAACTAAGAGCAAACTTCTTCAGTCACATCTTTGCCGCTTTTTAGCTGGTGTCTCTGTTTGATTGAGAGTAGCCCCTATTGCATCGCAATGGTTCTCATTTATGCGTTTCTTCGAGCTTTTGCAATTATAGAATGAAGTCAGTTCTTCCACTTTCACCTTAGTAACATCAGTCCTCACACCAATGTCTGTTGCATACCTGGTCAAACAATACATTCCAGCAGTTGCTACGACTAAGCCAGCTGGACTTGTCATGAATAACTTCAGAGGTGACGAGGCAATAGCTGCCAAAGGAGCACCTATAACAGAGGCAGCTTGACCACTCCTTCCAAGAGCTCCTTGGTCAAGAACAAGAAGACCTGTTTTACAGTACAACGCAAAATCTTCACAGTTATTCTTGAACACATCATAATTTCCAAAGCCATTTTGAAGCAAGTACATGGCTCTGTGAATCACTGCCTCTGGAGGATCAGATTGTGCAGTGGTGCATGTCCCACCTCGAAGTTTAGTAAGAAAAACTGAAGGGCTGGCTCCATAGTCAAAGCGGTACAATAACCCATCACCCAGGAAACAATACAAGCAAGAGAGAACCACCCCACTTTCCTTTTGTTGAAATCCACAGTCAGGAATATTTGTACAGGTTGAAGGCACATTTGTACTTGAAGCTGACGAGCAATTTAAGGGAACAGAGAAGAGAATTGGTTCTCCTGAAATACTATTTTGCTCACGTGTAAAATGAACAACCTTGTTCCCACCAACATAGATTCCTGTTCAAGAATTTCAGACATTCAAAAACACTATTAAATGACACCAGCTACCAATCAGGTACCAGAAAATATATCACAAAATATGATTGAATAGCTCATATTTGGCTGCAACAGTAGAAGAGTATAAATTACTGAAAGTTCATGCAGAAAAGAAATAAAGGAAGATTAAAAAATGAAGGGAGATAAAATCTAGTGCACCTCATTCACTAATTACTAGAAAGTCTTATCATGGTAATATATCAATATCAAAGATGAAGTTAGAGTGATTTCCTCATAATGACCAGTAATGCAAGATTCAAGAGACATGCATGTTAACACTAGGATCTAGATTACTAACATGACACAGATCAGACATTTCCTACTACTAAATTTATCTTTTTCATCTGTAGATAATCTTATGCTGATACAAAAGTACCAAGGAGGTAGTGAAAGTGAATATGTCAAGAGATCTGGCTGGACAGCTGGCTCCTTTAAGAATTGAAAGAGGTCCATGAACATAAGTTTATACACCAAAAAGTAGAATTTCGAAGATACCTAAACTTCGTATTGACATATGTTCCTTTTCCCCCCTCAATAATCTACTATTCTTTCGGCCCAAATTGTCCAAAGTACATAGAGATGTAGTGCTACTACAAAAAAATTATCATCTTCGCAAAAATTAAAATAATTAGAATTTTTTTTTTGAGAAATGGTAACTTTTATTATCAACAAAAGAATACTCCAGGAGTATTCCAGTAATACGTTCAAAAAGCTTACAGTAGTGTAAAAATTATCCTCCTATAATCTCATAAGTAATAAAAAATACTAGGGAAATCTTCTTCTTGAGGATATTCATGCTTCCACCAAAAATAAAACAGAACCATACAATTCATCTTCATCTTCTCAAAAGAGCTGCTCTAGTTTTCAAAACATCTTTGGTTCCTTTCTAGCCAAATAGTCCACCAAATGCAAGCTGGGACAATCTTCCATCTCTCTCTATGCCTGACTGGTTCCCATCTCTGTTCCAACAAGCTAAAGCATCCTTTATATTCCTGGCCATAGTCCAGTTTATACCCCTAATATTGATGAAAATCTGCCATAGCTTCACTGTCTCTCTACAGTGTAAAGAAAAGATGGTTTATTGTCTCTGCTTCACATTCACAAAAGGAGCATCTGGAGCACAATTGGATGTCTCTTTTCATTAGGTTATCCTGAGTTAGTGCAGCCTACTTAGCCAGAAGCCAGGAGAAACAGGCTATCTTGAGTGGAACCTTAACCTTCCATATCATTTTCCATGGCCAGCCTCCTTGTTCTAGGTCTGATCTCTGAAACTTCCTGTCAGCAGATCTCACTGAGAATCTCCCTTGTTTGTCTGGAATCCAGTCTAGTTGATCCTCATTGGTATTGAAATTCTTGCATTGTTCCAAAGTGTTTAGAAATTTAACCATTCTGTTCATCTCCCAATCATTCAAAGGTCTTCTAAATCTAAAGTTCCACCCCTGGTTGTCTCTCATCTCTTTAACAGTAACCTTTTCCTGGAGGCGCAGAAGGAAAAGATCAGGGAAACTGTTTTTAGATTTCCTTGACCCACTCAGCTTTCCTCCCAGAACAAGGTTTTCCTTCCATCACCCACCTTGATCTTACAGTTATTCATCAATTTAGGCCACAAATTCCTTATAGATCTCCACAAACCAGTGCCATATGGTTGAGTAGTAGCTTTGCTGATCCACCAGTTTTCCATGCCATATCTTGCCCTGATTGTCTCCTTCCGGAGAGGTTGTTCTTGAGAAGCAAACCTCCACAGCCATTAATCACTAATAAGCTGCTGTTCTGAATCATCACATTCCTTATTCCCAGACCCCCTTCTTTCTTGTTGGCTATGAATTCATCCCAATTGACCAAATGAAACTTGTGTTTGTCTGGATCACAGTTACCATAACACAGAAAGCTTCTTCTGATGGTGTCCAGTCTGTCCCTTACACTAGCTGGCATAGGGAATAGTGACATCATGTAAGCAGGTAGAGCATCCAGGACACTGTTAATGAGAGTAACTCTGCCACCCAAAGACAAATACTGACTTTTCCAGTTAATAAGTTTCTTCTCACTTTTCTCCAACACCTTGTTCCATATTCCTATTGATTTGCTCTTATCCCCCAACAGCATACCAAGATATACAGTTGATAATTCTCCAATTTCCCTTCCAAAATGTCTACCAAGCTGTCTATCCTAGGTACCTCATTAACTAGATAAATAAAGCTTTTACCTCAGTTAATGTGATGGCCTGAAGTTGCTTCAAACAGAACCAAGATGACTCTTAAGCATTTCAGTTGGTTGTTGTCTGCATCACAAAAAATTAAGGTGTCATCAGCATATTAGAGGTGAGTAATTGCAAAATCTTGCATATCAGCCATGTTAGCATTGAAGCCCCTCATCCAACTTTTGTTTGAGCTGTCCTTAACATATCATTAAGTCCCTCCATTGCCAAAATAAACAGGAAAGGGGATAAGGGGTCCCCTTGTCTCAATCCTCTCTCTGAATTGAAGAAATCAAAGGGTGATCCATTGATCAACACTGAGAATTTCACAGAAGTAGTGCTGAATTTGGTCCAATTTATACACTTCTCACCAAAGCCCATATTCTCCAAAGTTTTCCAGAGGAAGCCCCAGTGTTAGTGATCATAAGCTTTCTCAATGTCCAGCTTACAAAGATGCCTGGAATCTTGCTGATCTGTCTCACATCTACACATTCATTGGCTATCAAAATGGCATCCATGATCCGCCTGCCTTTGATAAATGCCGTTTGATGGGCACCCACCAATTTTGATACCACTTTTTAATCTCTCCGTCAACACCTTTGAGATGATCTTGTAGAAGCTGCCTATTGAGCTAATAGGTCTAAAATCTTCCAGATCTTTGGACCCTGACTTCTTTGGAATCAAAGCTATGAAAGTAGCATTGAAGCTCTTCTCAAATATATTTTGGTCATGAAAATTTTGTATCGCTGCAATCACTTCTCTGCTTACTACATCCCAACCAGAGATGAAAAAAGCCATGGTGAAACCATCAGGCCCAGGTGCTTTGTCACTAGCACATGCCATGACACAATCTTTTATCTCATTTTCACTGATTTGGCTCTGTAGTAATAAGTTGTCTTCTTCATTGATTGCAGTCCCTGATCTAGGGTTGAACTGAGGCTTCCATATCTCTGTTTCTCTGTAAAGACTTTGATAGAACTTAACAATCTCCTCTTTTATCACAGTTGGTTCTTTTGTACACTTACCATCTATGTCCAGCATATCAACGTTATTGAACCTTCTATGACAATTTGCAGTTCTATGAAAAAACTTAGTATTTTTGTCTCCTTCTTTCAACCACAGTACCCTCGACCTTTGCCTCCATGCCACCTCCTCCCTTTTAGCATTTTTTTCAAACTCTACTGTGAGAACAGCTCTAAGATAGCCCTCATCATCTGACAGTTGTCTATGATCCTGTATTTTTTCAAGCTCAGCAAGCTGACTTAGGATGCTCTGTTTCTGAAGCCCCAAATTGCGTTGGTTAGTTTTGATCTATTCTTTTAGTTTTCCCTTCAAATACTTTAGCTTTTCTGCTAAAATAAAATCAGGTTTGCCTCCAACAATACAGGAGTCCCACCAGGCCTTTACTTTCTCCTTGAAGCTTTCTGTTTGAATCCACCAATTCTCGAATTTGAAGTATGAGTTGGACCTTTCCCAATTTCCACATTCATGTATCAAAGGGCAGTGGTCTGAAGCAACCCGGTGCAGGACAGATTGTTTGACATACTTGAAAGATGTTTCCCATTCCTTAGAAATGAGAAATCGATCTAATCTGGCAGCTGTATCATGGCCTTCTCCTCTCTTCCAGGTGAACCTGTTTCCTGCTAGTGGTAGGTCCATTAAATCCATGTGTTCTATAAATTCTGAGAAATCCATCATAGCCTTGTTGAATCTGGTACAATTCTTTTTCCCTAGGGGGAATCTAACAGTGTTGAAATCACCCCCCACCACCCAAGGACCTGAGAATAGTCCTCTTATCGATCCCAGTTCCCACCAAACCTCCTCTCTTTTCAGAAGCAGCTCCCACGGAGACTCGAGAATAGTGTGACTGCTTGTTTCTTTTTCTTATGCTTAATCCACTACAATGTAAACAAAGTTAAGCCCACTTGACACGTTAACGACTCAAATGCAAAAGCTAAGGACCAGTGAGATCATAGAACACCAAATACTCTCTAAGGCGTCAATCAGCCTTATTTTCAGCAACATAGGAGATCCAAATGTTTATATAGATGAAAGCAATATGATTTCATTTTTGACAGGTTTCAAAGTGTTGAGCTCGGGTGCAAATAAGGTTAAATGAATAGACTAATACATTAAGATTGTTCCAAAAAATTGCACTGCACAAATAGGGTAAAAACAATTCTTTTCTGGTTATATATCAACTGTTGAGTAGTACCCTTGAATTCAGAAAAAATTCTAGTGTGGTGGTAGAGGAGTTCAAAAATTGTCTTACGTCACAAATTCAAACCTAAGTGTAACACTCTAGTATTTTTGTTTATAATCTCCTAGTATAAAGTCATGGCTTTGCCACTGATTTATGCAAGCATTGCAATGTCGGTGTGAAGTAACCGCTGGAGTAAATATTACAGATCATTATACATTCAATTTTCGCAAATACAATAAGCAGATAACAAAAATGAAGAAAATGTTCACCCTGTAATACCAGTGAGCTCTCAACTTTTATGCACATCCACCCCCGAAATAATGTACCCTCAAGATTTGTGAATGTCCGTGACATCTCAGTACTTCATTTTTTAACTCATGTATGTACAATTAGAGGGGAAAGGCAGGGATAAAAAGTTGTACAAAGTACTAACGGAGGAGACACTTATTAGGTGGAGATGGCAGTCGTACACCCATAAACTCTTGAACAAAGAGGAGGATAGAGATAATGTGCTGGGGGATATGGAGCATTCAGAGAGGCATCTCGATTTTTGGGTGTTATAGGTGTGTAAAGGTTGAAGAGGTTAAAGGTGTTATTTGTAGGAGGATGCACATGGGAAGAGTGATCGGGCCAGACGAAATTCCAATGGAATTTGGGAAGAGCACAGGCAGGACAGGATGAGCAGCTGACTAGTTTAATGTCATTTTTAAGACAATAAAAAAGTCCAAGGAGTGAAGGTGGAGTACAATGATTCTGCTGTACAAGAACAAGGGTGACATTATAGTTGCAATAACTATAGGAGTATCAAGTTACTAAGTTACACTATAAAAATTTGAAAAAAGGTGGTGGAGATGAGGATAAGGAGGGACCGGTCTATTTCTGAGACCCAATACGAATTCGTATCAAGGCACTTAACTACGGAAGCCATCCATCTGGTAGGGAGACTAGTTGAGCAGCAAAAGGAGAGAAGAAAGACCTCTACATGGTTTTCATAGGTTTAAAAAAATCATACTACAAAGTCCTAAGGGAGGTATCACGGAGATGTTTGGAGGATAGAGGTGTACCTGTGGCGTACACTAGGGCGATCAAGTACATCTATAATGGAGCCAAGACCGGGATAAGGATAGTAGGGGGAGACTCATAGCACTTCCCAATTGTGATGGAGTTGCACCAAAGATCAGTTCTTAGCCCGTTTTTATTTTCCTTCGTGATAGATGAATTGGCACGGAGAATTCAAGAAGGCGTCATAGTGTATGTTACTTTGCGGATGACATAGTTCTGAATGGCTGGAGGTAAGGACACAAACCCTAGAGTTTAAAGGATTCAAGTTGAGTAGGACCAAAACAAAATACTTGGAATACAAGTTTAGTAACATAATGCTTGTGGTTGGAGGGGAAGTGAGGCTTGATACACAAGTCATCCCAAAGAGGGGAAGTTTCAAGCATCTTGAGTCTATCATACAAGAATATTAGAGATTGATGCTAATGCCACACATCATATTAGTGTAGGGTAGATGAAATGAAGTTGCACATCTACAGTCATGCTTTCTTTGGTATCTGCATTGATATGCATTTTCTTCTACCTCCTAAGGTTGGGTAAGGTCTGCATACACTTTATACTTCTCATGCCCCACTTGTGGGATTACATAGTATATGTTGCTAAATATTAGGCAAAAGAAAAATGCCAACAGCAGTGATTTCTTTTTAAGATTCTCTTTACTAGTTTGAGACTCCTAGGACACAAGAAAGAGAAATGCTGGCTCAAGACAGAAAGCATTTCAACATAGGAGAATTCAATTATTAATGTTTTAATGGAAAGTTGCAATTGCTTCTCCTAAACGACAAACCCAATAGAACCCAGGAAGTCAACAAAGTGGAACAACGAAAAAAGATTGTGGATTTTAATTGTGTGCAGCGACCAAATTCATCCACAATTGACAATGTAGGTTGTTTGTATTTCCGCAATCATTTCTCTAATCTAAAACCCAAATGCTACTGTACAGGATTGTTAAAATGTGTTCTAATTTAAACACTAGAGACATCTAAAACCATTCATCATGTGCTCAGACCAACGAATTGAGGCAAAAAAAAAAGTTGTAATCTTACATTATTCCTAGTAACATGTTGAAAAAGGGTTTCAGACTGACCGTGATGAGAGTAGGCGAAGACCGTTCTCCAAGTGTAGATATGGTCACCTGGTGCTATCTCGCTCCTTTCTACTCTATGAGTGAGCAGACCCATCTCTTTCCCTCTCTGCAATGGCTACTGTCGGATGAAATTGGGGGAAATTACCCGACTGTTTGGATGCGATGGGTAGGGGTGGTGAAAGTGACAGCTAAGCCGCCCGTTACGAGCAGGCCGAACACGATTAATTTGAATTTTGCAATTTATCTAGACCAAGATTCGAACCCAAAAAATCTAATAGAAGAATGTTTTTATCACTCCAACCTAATATTTGGGGGTCTAAAATTTAAATGCATATATTGTTGCAAGGTAGAATAATTTAATGAGATCTGTACTTATATTTTACTTGTGAAAATTGAATTGGAGGTGTTGGTTAAATTTTGAAATTAAAAAGGTGACAAGTTTGACCGGTCAAACTTATCATTAATTAAAAATTAAGTGGGATTAAGTTAATGAAGGGTTAAAATGTATATTTTAAAAACTTTTGGAACCCATTTGTGACAAAAAAATTTATAATTTAAAAAAAAATATTAAGTTTTAAAAAAAAAAACATTCCAGCCGCGACATTTCGGACCGTCCGCGACTTGTCCGCGTCGCGCAGAAACACTTGTTCGACTGTTCTGGGTCCAAAAATGCATCATCATTTTTTTTTCAAATTTGTCATTTGTTTTTGTCATTTGTTTGGTTGAACTAACATATATTACTGTTTTGAAGTGTATTGCATTATTCGGGGAATTTTTTGGGGCCCGTAGCTCAAAAAAAAATTACCCGAAACAGTGTCCCTCCGAGACATGTCCGCGACGCCTCCGCGATGCGGCACTGTCGCGGACGGACACTGTTTCCGGCAAATTTGTTTTTTTTAAAAAATTTTGAGCTACGGGCCCAGAAAAATTCCCCGAACAATGCACTACGCTTCAAAATGGTAATATATGTTAGTTCAACCAAACAAATGACAAAAACAACTCACGGATTTGGAAAAAAAATCGATGATGCATTTTTTACCTATAACAGGCGAACAAGTGTGTGTTCGCGACGCGGACATGTCGCGGAGGGTCACTGTTTTCGGGGCCAATATTTTTTTGAAATTTGAGCTACGGGCCTCGAAAAATTCACCGAACAATGCCAATAGCTGAAAAATATCACCACCACTTAGTCCCAACATAAAAATTTCAATATTGAACGACGGATTACCGGGAATCGGTGATGCACGGGAATTGTGCAACAGCTGCTGTAAAGGTCGTAGCAGTTGCTGGGAATTGTGCAGCAATTGTTGTATTATTCTCAGCAATTGCTGGACCCTATTTTTGATTTTTCGTTAGTAGCTATAGCAAGTTGACTATAAGTTGATGGTATCAGCCTATGTAGTGATAAATTGAGTTTTGTTACTCCAATTTCAAATAAAACGCTAAATTTATGAGTGATCTTATACATTGACGTGGCGGTTGCACAAGTAATATACAATCTATTGAGCAATTGCATATGTAAGTGATTGTGACTAAGTAAATTGACTATTAATTGGTTGCGTCAATATGTTTTATAATATATTAGTAGTGATCTAATGCGTTGAGATGGAATCAGTAGTGATTTTATACATTGAGATAGTACTTACACAAGTAATACGATCCACTACTACAAAAGGATCCTATAGCGGCAATAAAGTATGGCTTTAGCGGCAATACTATTTGCCGCAATACGTAATACCGGCTAATGGTGTTTCCCCGGCAATGTTGGGGTCGGCAAAGCCTTTCCCGGCCATTGTGGGTATTGCGGGTAAAGGGTACCATATATTGCCGTTAAATACCATTAGCTTTTGCGTCCATTGTTTGCGGTAATTATATTGGCTACCAAATATACTTCCCATCTTTGAACTTTGGTCTTTTAGCGTCCATTGTTTTAGTCGACAAATCAAAATAAATAGCCGCTAAAAGGTAGTTATCTTAGTGGCAATTATTTGTGGCAATTGTATTGGTGTTGACATCCCGAAGGCGCAACGTCGTGGCAACTCGCGAAATAATTAAATAAAATAATGTTTAAAAAGAATATATTTTAATTTAGAGTCGCCACCTAATTTTAAGGATAATTAGGAAACCAATTAATTATTTACAAAAATAGTCTGCGAACCAAAAATTCTAGGTAAGGGTTCAAGTTATTCCAAAGGGAAGGTATTAGCACCCTTCGGAATCCACAACTGTGGGTCCCGACTGAACTCATTTTTTTTCAAGTCGAGGAGGAGATACACAATATAACACAAGTATAATAATCACAAAATATACACAAATAGTGAAATAAATAATAATATAAAGAATGTCCTAATATTTATCCAACGTCAACAACATACACAATAATTAATAAATAAAGAATAAACTAAAATTATTCCGTCTTTTCAAATGGGGAGGCCTCGAAAACCGACAGAGAAGTTTCGTCATTTGCCAAATTAACAAATAATGTATATGTGAGCTTGAACTAAAATTTACGAATTTCAACATATAAACAATATTAATTTAAACTAACTTTTTCCGTGTTTTTAAATGGGGAGGCCTCGAAATCCGACGGATAGATTTTTCCTCGGCCAAGTTTAACAAACAATGCATAAAATTTTATGAAACTAACAAATATAAAATAAAAAGACATGCAACAATTAGCAAACAGTGATCGAAACAACTTACTAAAAGTAATAACATATAAAAACATATATATACACCCGAAAAGCAATAAAGTGATAAATTCTATTATGAGGCACAACTAAACGAATAACAACAACAACAATAACAACAACAATAATAATAGTAATAATAATAATAATAATAATAATAATAATAATAATAATAATAATAATAATAATAATAATAATAATAATAATAATAATAATAAACAAAAACCAAAAGCACTTTCTTAGCAGAAGAGTGAAAATGAAGAATATACATACGTGAAAGAGACGACGGAATCTGTAACGAGGCCATGTTGGTCGTTCGGCGTTGGGGTTTTCCGATGTGGTGTTTGTGGTGGCGCTGCGAAGGAGGTGAGCAGCCATGAAGGTGCGTTTTGGGGGTTTTCCGACGGGTTTTTGGGGTCATTTTGATGGCTGATTTTGGGGTTTTTCCGGCGGAGACTGGGGCTGTTTTTGGGGTCGAAAATGGGGTTTTTTTGTGGTGGCGTTATGGGGAAGTTTTGCTGGTGGTTTTTTAGTTGGTTTGGTTGGCGGGTTGATGGAGGTTTTGGGGCTAAAAATGGGGTCGTTTTGGGGTTGTTTCGGCGGTGGTTTTGGTCTGGTTTTGTTGGAGTTTTAGGGAGGTTTTGTTGGTGTTGTAATGGTGGTTGTTTGGGTGCGTTTTCGTGGTGTTGGGGCTGATTTTGTGGCTTGTTTTGAGTGTCGTTTTTGCTGATTTTTGGTGGTTTTCCGGCTGTTTGGTGGAGCTTCTGGTGGCGGAAATGGGGCTGGTGGTTCGGAGGAGTATGTGGCTGTTTTTGGGTGGTGTTGGGGGCTGGTTTTAGTGTCAAAAATGGGGTTTTGGGGGCTGGACAGGGAGGCAGTTTCGGAGCTGCCATGGCTGGCGTAATGGCGGCGTTTTGGGGGCTGAAAATGGGTTTTCCGGCGAAGTTCTGCCGGACTCCGGTGGTGGTGGTGGCCAGAAAAAGTAATGGGCAAATTAGATTATTAAAAATATGAAATTCTTGTTCTCAACCCTAAAAATTATTCTTTATATACACGTGTCATTTTAAAACATAACGGGCTAGAAAGACATAGGCCCAAATCGTGGGCCAATTAAATATACACGTATAATTATATCTGGACAAGAAAAAAATGATTTATTACACTGCGCTAAAAAAATTAAAACGAATAAAACAAATATAATCAACAGTAGATAAATAAAATACACAAAAACATGTAATTTAACACATAATAATGAATTTAACAAGAACTAAAAAAATAACAATATAAAAGTATAAATTTTAAAAACTTGGGCCAAAATTGGGTGTCAACAGCTGTCCCTTTCTTTGGATATGATCGATGAAAGAGATCGTGGACAAAGAAAGTTGACGAAACCAATTTTGACCAAACACATAACCTTTAAATAGTAGTGCTCTGACTGCGGTGGAAGTTGCAAAATTTTTGAGGTCTTCCTCAAAAATTTTGTCCCAGTTATATGCACTAGCATGATCTCCATTCTGGACTTGCTACGTCTCTGCTAAAGTAGTGCACACTTCTGTATTGTAATAACTGAGAAAACTTGTTGGTAGCAAATAGAACACAAACAAGAGTATAATTCATGCAAACTTGGTTTAACATATCATATTGAAGGAGATGACGATCCATTTTAGGTGTACTACTCATGAAGGAAAAGATGATCCAAAGTAGCACGTTAATCACATTGAAGGAAGTGTTCTAACTTAACATGTCACGTTAAAGGAAGTGACGCTCCAATAACAATTTAACTTTGCTCCAATTTTAACATGTCACATTGAGGAAAGTGACGCTCCAATAATAACTTAATTTGTCACGTTGAAGGAAGTGACGCTCCGATTGAACATGTCACGTTGAAGGAAGTGACATTCCAACAATAGTTTAACTTGTCACGTTGAAGGATGTGACTCTCCAAAATAGCTTAACTTGTCACATTGAAGGAAGTGACTCTCTAAAATAGCATAGCCTGTCACACTGAAGGCAGTGACGCTCCAAAAATGATTTAACTTATCACGTTGAAGGCAAGTGACACTCCAAAATTATTTAACTTGTCACGTTGAGAGCAAGTGACACTCCAAAATTATTTAACTTGTCACGTTGAAGGCAAGTGACGCTCCAAAAGTTAACTTGTCACGTTGAAGGCAAGTGGCTCTCCAAAAATATTTAACTTGTCACGTTGAAGGCAAGTGACGCTCCAAAATTATTTAACTTGTCATGTTGAAGGCAAGTGACGCTCCAAAATTTAACTTGTCACGTTGAAGGCAAGTGTCACTCCAAAAATATTTAACTTGTCACGTTGAAGGCAATTGACGCTCCAAAATTTAACTTGTCACGTTGAAGGCAAGTGACTCTCCAAAAATATTTAACTTGTCACGTTGAAGGCAAGTGACGCTCCAAAATTTAACTTGTCACGTTGAAGGCAAGTGACTCTCCAAAAATATTTAACTTGTCACGTTGAGGGCAAGTGACGCTCCAAAACTATTTAACTTGTCACGTTAAAGGCAAGTGACGCTCCAAAATATAACTTATCACACTGAAGGCAGTGATACTCCAATAATGTGTTAACTCTTTATTTTCCTTTCTTTTTTTTAAAGAAAAATACATAAAAATAAAAGATACGTTCCATTTTGGAATGCACAACTCAATGAAATAAAATAGGCATCACATGTTGATGGGATTACCCTAATGTCACATTGTTTTAAACA
This sequence comes from Solanum rostratum, assembly GCA_029948455.1. Lineage (NCBI taxonomy): Eukaryota > Viridiplantae > Streptophyta > Magnoliopsida > Solanales > Solanaceae > Solanum > Solanum rostratum. Next base: position 6,744,000 of record CM057051.1, read on the forward strand.
AACGATCATATATCAAAAGAAAAAGATGCAATTTATAAGAAAAATAATTTAAGAATCTCTTTAAAAGTGTATATATATAAAAGAACAATAAAAATGGTCCAAACAAATGCTTGACTTCTTTTTTTTTCAAAAATAAAGAATGTAAAGAGATGGTTAAACCTTAGCTACAATTGGTACCAACAGTTAGAAAAACAAAGGAATATCTCACAATTTTTTCTTTCAACTGAGATTGAATTTAAAGTAACTCCTACAGTTTCAAATGGTACCTCAAACATATTTAAATATCAACAAGATCTGTTCAACTTGATTCAAACAAAGATTTTGAATTATACCAATCCTCATGTGTCAAGTGCTCTCACAACAAAGAAAGTCTCATTTCACACATGTAGGAAACATTTAATTTGAGGACATTTTGCAAAACACACTCACACTCAAAAAGATATTCAATGCATGCTATTGTGATACCATATGCTTGGACTTTATGTAAGTCTCCACTAATGTGAGAACATTTGAAATGAGGTCATGTAGGACTTGTAATTGGCTTGTACTGCAGGCTTAGGGATCGGTAGAATATTTATCTGGGATAAAAGTGACTTAATCTCTCCTCGAGCGTCACACCGAACTTGTGCTTTTAATAATTGATGCGCATTTGACGCTTGCTACTCTTAGTTGTCCTTTCCTTATTGTTTCAACTTCATAGAGACATTATTCGCTGAGAATTTTCTTCATTTACCCCTTTTTGGAAGTTTTTCTCTTTTGTTAGAGCAATTTCTTCTTGTCTCTTTTTTTTTTTACCTTGCAGGGGTATTTTTGTCTTTGCTTATTTTTCCAACATCTTTTTTCTTTTCACTTCTTCTTTTTTCTGTCTCTAGAAATCGTTTTGTTTCCTTGATTTTGAGACTTTGCATTTTATAGAAATTTCAAACTTGAATCTTCCTTTTATCATTTGCACATTTTTTGTGCGCTCAAGAAGGATGGGCCAAGAGAGGGATAGTGCATGTAAGCACTCAAAAAGAGTAATGGCTAAAATGTGATTGTCCAAAGAAAAGGTTTCAGGCTCAAAGTGGGAAAAACTGGGGATTAATGTCATTTGGTAGGCTTTAAAAGGCACAAACGGGTCAAAGAAGGCCTACGATCCTTTCTCAAACCAAATATTACTCAAAATTTCGCCTCAACAAACATTCGGACCAAGTTCTAGATCAACAATGCGATGCAATTGAATTTTAATCTAAAACTCACCCCACAACGCACTTGAAACACTGAGATTAGTTTTATTCTTATCTTGAATGCGTGCAAGAATATTCTCAAGCATAAAAAAAATATATTGAGGTACCAAAAGAATCTATGGTTTACCACAAAATCAATCATTTTCATTTTGTCATATATTTACATACGTCTAACTGTATTGGTCCCAATTGAGTCAAAAATTAACTGTTAGAAATATGTACACTATTTTTTTTATATTTCGAAAAAATGATTACCGAACCCAAAAGGGGTTGCCTACGTATCTCATGAATATGAGAATCAGGTACGCGTAGTTCGTGAAGATATGATACGGAGTGTATTTATTAAATAAATAAATAAATGTATTTTTTAAAGAAAAATAACATAACTAAAATAGTCAATGAATCATACTAAAGGACAAACTATTTAAATAAATATCAAACAAATTTATTTTTTTTTTCAAAAATGTACGATAAACAAAATGAAAGACATCTACTGAATATAAATTTACATCCAAAAATTAAAATATACACAAGCTCAAAGTGGTGTCTAGCAAATTTAGCATTTGAGTACGATTTGGTAGAATTTTTGAGGACTTCTAAAAAATGAGTCCTCAAAAATTCTGTCCCTGTTTCAACCTCAACAAACCCTGGTGATTGAAAGTATTTTTTTTTTAACTTAAAAAAAAACTGTCCCTGTTTTTAAAGTAATAAAATGAAAGTTTACAGGGAATATGACCGAGCCATTTCGGCGCCTACGTATCCCGTTAAAATGGGAATCAGGTCAAATGTAGTTCAACCAGATTATAACTGGTAAAATTTATATTTGTATTTATGCAAAATTAAATAAACATGAATGAAACAAATTATGCAATATTTATACAAATAAATGACGTATAACACGCCCTAATATACATAGGACTAATCAAACCAAAGGAAACTTAATAATTGAATGGTTCCGCTCTAGCTTAGGTTTACTAAGAGTGGGCTTTATCTAAAGTGCACCGGTGACCCAAGCGGACTACTCGGGTTGGGGAAAATAACGACCGTTGACCCCTCGAGATCAACTCATTTCGTCAGGGTACCCCAATAAACAATTTGGATTCAACGGCTGCGACCCGCATAACCGTCATTTAAGTAACAAATAAAAAATTGCCAAGTGGCGAAAGATATGCTATGAATGTAATGACAGTATATAGATAAAGCAATAAATAATAACAATAATTTACAAATAAACAACAAATATACAAGAAAATATATATCACATGATAAAAATAAAATCTCCTCAATTTGAAAAAAATGAATCCATAATGGTTAGAACCTTGAAAATCCCCACCGGAGTCGCCATTCTGTTGACATCCCGAAGGCGCAACGTCGTGGCAACTCGCGAAATAATTAAATAAAATAATGTTTAAAAAGAATATATTTTAATTTAGAGTCGCCACCTAATTTTAAGGATAATTAGGAAACCAATTAATTATTTACAAAAATAGTCTGCGAACCAAAAATTCTAGGTAAGGGTTCAAGTTATTCCAAAGGGAAGGTATTAGCACCCTTCGGAATCCACAACTGTGGGTCCCGACTGAACTCATTTTTTTTCAAGTCGAGGAGGAGATACACAATATAACACAAGTATAATAATCACAAAATATACACAAATAGTGAAATAAATAATAATATAAAGAATGTCCTAATATTTATCCAACGTCAACAACATACACAATAATTAATAAATAAAGAATAAACTAAAATTATTCCGTCTTTTCAAATGGGGAGGCCTCGAAAACCGACAGAGAAGTTTCGTCATTTGCCAAATTAACAAATAATGTATATGTGAGCTTGAACTAAAATTTACGAATTTCAACATATAAACAATATTAATTTAAACTAACTTTTTCCGTCTTTTTAAATGGGGAGGCCTCGAAATCCGACGGATAGATTTTTCCTCGGCCAAGTTTAACGAACAATGCATAAAATTTTATGAAACTAACAAATATAAAATAAAAAGACATGCAACAATTAGCAAACAGTGATCGAAACAACTTACTAAAAGTAATAACATATAAAAACATATATATACACCCGAAAAGCAATAAAGTGATAAATTCTATTATGAGGCACAACTAAACGAATAACAACAACAACAATAACAACAACAATAATAATAGTAATAATAATAATAATAATAATAATAATAATAATAATAATAATAATAATAATAATAATAATAATAATAATAATAATAATAATAATAATAAACAAAAACCAAAAGCACTTTCTTAGCAGAAGAGTGAAAATGAAGAATATACATACGTGAAAGAGACGACGGAATCTGTAACGAGGCCATGTTGGTCGTTCGGCGTTGGGGTTTTCCGATGTGGTGTTTGTGGTGGCGCTGCGAAGGAGGTGAGCAGCCATGAAGGTGCGTTTTGGGGGTTTTCCGACGGGTTTTTGGGGTCATTTTGATGGCTGATTTTGGGGTTTTTCCGGCGGAGACTGGGGCTGTTTTTGGGGTCGAAAATGGGGTTTTTTTTTTGGTGGCGTTATGGGGAAGTTTTGCTGGTGGTTTTTTAGTTGGTTTGGTTGGCGGGTTGATGGAGGTTTTGGGGCTAAAAATGGGGTTGTTTTGGGGTTGTTTCGGCGGTGGTTTTGGTCTGGTTTTGTTGGAGTTTTAGGGAGGTTTTGTTGGTGTTGTAATGGTGGTTGTTTGGGTGCGTTTTCGTGGTGTTGGGGCTGATTTTGTGGCTTGTTTTGGGTGTCGTTTTTGCTGATTTTTGGTGGTTTTCCGGCTGTTTGGTGGAGCTTCTGGTGGCGGAAATGGGGCTGGTGGTTCGGAGGAGTATGTGGCTGTTTTTGGGTGGTGTTGGGGGCTGGTTTTAGTGTCAAAAATGGGGTTTTGGGGGCTGGACAGGGAGGCGGTTTCGGAGCTGCCATGGCTGGCGTAATGGCGGCGTTTTGGGGGCTGAAAATGGGTTTTCCGGCGAAGTTCTGCCGGACTCCGGTGGTGGTGGTGGCCAGAAAAAGTAATGGGCAAATTAGATTATTAAAAATATGAAATTCTTGTTCTCAACCCTAAAAATTATTCTTTATATACACGTGTCATTTTAAAACATAACGGGCTAGAAAGACATAGGCCCAAATCGTGGGCCAATTAAATATACACGTATAATTATATCTGGACAAGAAAAAAAATGATTTATTACACTGCGCTAAAAAAATTAAAACGAATAAAACAAATATAATCAACAGTAGATAAATAAAATACACAAAAACATGTAATTTAACACATAATAATGAATTTAACAAGAACTAAAAAAATAACAATATAAAAGTATAAATTTTAAAAACTTGGGCCAAAATTGGGTGTCAACAATTGGTAGTTAAAGGTAATGTATATCGGCTAACTTTAGTCTTTTAGCATCTATTATTTTAGTCGATAAATCCTAATAAATAGCCGCTAAAATAAAGTAGTTTTAACGACAATTCTTTGTGCAACTATATTGGCTGCTAAAAGTTGTTTGTATTCACTGGTAATAGTCTTTTAGCAACCAATAATAACTACTACATTTGTCAAACAATTATATATTGAAATCCATCGAACTTGTTGGCAAATGCTTAAAAAGATATCGATATTAGTCCGTAAAATATAATAAATCTCCATTAAATCTAAACAAATAAAAGGAAGGAGTAATCTAAAATATGAACATCACAACCTATTAAAAATAAACTTATATTGTGCTTACTAATATCTATCCTATTGAATAATGTCTTTGAATAAGTTTATAAGTCTTCTGCGTAATAACTCTCCCAGTATAAAATTCGCAAACTTCAGATTATAGGACCTGAAAAAAATAAATTTGTCAAAATATGAAATGTAAAATATAAAAACATTGTAAGTAGTGTGACTAATATATCTTGCACAATATGTGCTTACATCTACAAATTAAAGGATGATATTATAGAAGATGTAAAAGAAAACAAATAATTCATGATCTCTAACAAACCAATCCAAAGATACTGACAATCTACAGGCTGATTTTGACGCTTGAAGTTGGTCAAAATCAGTATAATGTGTACAGATCCTAAAATGTGGTCAAGCAGTAGACATGGACCACCCAAAAACTAGTGTACATAAACTAATTTTAAAAATGACAGCCTGCAGTGCAGTAATCATCAAGTTGTTCATCACTCTCACAAAAGTGATTGGTCGTGAAACTAATGACTATTGTTGCTTCATGCCTTTTGAAAACATCAATTTTTTTAATATTCCAAATATGGTTACCACTTGTCTCTTTGCTTTAGAAAATTTTAATGGAGGAGGGGTGGGACCAGGCGATAAATAACAAAGAGAAACACCCTTGCCCAGCATTACAATTTCTTTCCCTTTTAAACATGAGTTATGCAAGACCTGGATGCATAGAACATCAAAGAAAGCATAAAAGCCCCAGATGACAAAATAAAACACACTTTGAGCATTTGTAGATGCATTTCAGACTAAATCTTGAAACTATGATCGGATCATGGATGAAATTCACAGCCTCATCATTCAGTTTCAGTCATTGACATACAGCAATCACTTAATCAAGAAAGTAAGAAGCACTACATAAGAAATTTGATTCATCAACCCACAAAACTTTACAAAGTAGAAAAACTCAAACTGTAGCAAAGGATAAAGATGAGTAGTACCGTGAGTTGGAGCAATTTCAGCACTACTAGGCATCCTTGATGATTGTCGTACTTGTTCTTGCCCATTGTTAGTGTTGGAAATCTGACAAACATTGATACATTAGTTAATGAGACATTTATAGGATCAGAATCTCATAAAAAATATCTAAGACTTGTACTCGAGTTACCTGTTCATTTGAGTTGTCATTGTTATCTTGAGACTGAGATTCATTAAGAACATACTTTTGCATGAATTGTCTCATTTGGAGTAGTTCTGATTGAAGCTTATCGTGACTTTGTCTCATCAAATTCATTTCTTCATTTTGTTTCTCCTTTAACTCCGTAATCTCCTGTTCTAGCCTTTGTATAACCTCATTAGATGAATCATCTACCACATTATTTTCAACGGAAGATCTACTACCCCATAGAACCGAAGGAGTTGGACCAAGTCCCAAACCACGAACATATCCACTTTTATCATTTCCTAACACTTGAGAATACACATCGCCTTCCCAAGCAACCTTGTGAGATTGTTCATCAGTAGATCTTTCATTGTTGCTCATTCTTTCATTTATCATATCCTGACCATAGAATACATGATAAATACTTGAATTAGTTTATTCAAATTTTTGAAAAAGTATCTCTAATTGTTTCTCGATTTAAAAACTAAAAGAATGAAGAAATATTACGATTGCCTTGGCGGAATCATCATCCAATGGTCTGCCATCCACACGTTTTTTATGAGTTAATAAGAATATTTCTGCTCGTGTAGGCTCAATCCCGTTTTTAGCCTAAACAACAAAATTGATGTTAGATATGAGTGACAAAAAGGTTTGAAAACACTATAAAAATTCAAAGGTTTACCTGCTCATGGCATCAATGCAGCAATACTTTTGGATCCTTCTGTATGAGGCATCTTTTGCTTGGTCCTATTATTTCTATTTGCTTGGGTACGCCTCTGGCATTATAACATTAGAAGAATAATATGCTCCAAATTGAAAAACAATATAGCATAACTAAAATCAAGATATAGTAAATATAAGAAAGTAGGTGCATTTTCAGGATTTGTTTATACTTTCGCTTTATCAGAAAGCCAATAAGAGACTAGACCACTCCATTGATCTCTCGGTATGCGACTTGGTCTATTTTTTAGCAAAGCATCTTTAGTCTTGTATTTTGACATATATTCACCTTTAATTTCACACTTGTTGTCTTTCCATTTCTTTCCTAGTGACTTTAAGACAAATGCTTCTCCATTTTTTGGAAAAGAGAACTTCTTCTGAAAAAAAAACTCAATATATAAAATATATTATCATGTGCAGATTGAGCTTGTTCACATAATAATAACAATACTAACTCATACCCTTACAAAATCCACCAATTTCTTCTTTTGCTCGTTGTCAAAATTTCTCCAATCATCTACATGTAGAGGTGTTAATTCTGGAGTTCTTGCAACAACTCCTAAAAAGCTAGCAAGCTTTCGGCCCTCTTTTCCAATAGGTTGGTTACGACTGTTAAATGGCACATCAATTGTCTTTCCCGTAGGAAGTTTCCAAACATCTTTTAGTAAAGTAGGACCACGAGGCTTTCTTGTCACCAAGTTACCTAGAATGCAAATAGATTTAAACTAAGGCACTCTGTTATTTGGACAAGATTGAAATAGTTAATTTTAGAAGGAAGACATTGCATCAGACCAGTTCTCATACCATGTTCAACAACCATGAATATACTACATAAGACTTACATAGCTCTACCAAATCCAAGTACAGTTCTTTTTCAATTTTTCAAAAAGAGAAACAAAACACAAACAGATCACAGTCATATACTCCTTGTTTCTCACAAAAAACCAGCAGAGAGTAGTCAGTTTTTAATCCCGATTTATCACCTTATGCTCCCTGATATATCAAAAAACTGATAGCAGATAGCAGTGAATGTTTCTTGCATAAAACTAGCAGATAGTACAACTACACACCTAGCAGAATGCACAGTGAATGTTCTTGTCTTAATGACAAAATCTGAAACTAACTAAATATAGACAGAACAATATCTTAAGTTCTATAGTAGTATATTTCACATTCAATTAACTAATACTTACTCATATATTCCATATTTTCTCTACAGAAAAAGAGATATCGATAATATAACCATACCTAACAACCAAGATATCAAAACAAGACCGGGAAAAATAGTGTTACCTGATTCATCATTAGGTTGAACCTCAGTGGCACAAACAGAACTATTTATTTCATTAGCTTTATCATCATGCACTTGGGCTACAGAATTGTTTTGATTATCTATCAATTGTTCGAGATAAGGTGGGGCTGCAGGGTTATCTTGACTATCCATCAACTGCTCAATATAATGTCGTACATCTTCATCATGTTGTTCAATAACCAATCTGTTGCGACCTCTAGTCTGCATAATTTCTTCTTTCAAGTGAAGAACCTACCTTGTTGCATTAAGTCCAGTAAGCCCAACCATATATAACAAGCCATATAAAAATAGGAAGAAGCTTCATCATCTCAAGCAATAGAAACATATAACTACTTATTTGTACGCATAAACAAAGCTTCGTGACAAAGATAATTCTAATTATAAGAGAAGTTAGTGTATAAGAAAAAATATTTCTCCAGTGATAAGAACATCTTATCTTATTACAATCCACGAGCTACAATCAACAACACATAAGCAAAGGCAATGATTACATGGAATGCACTTAAATATTCAAATATAAACCAATACAAACGTGGACAATCGATAATTGACTAATACGCATCGTTCGATTAAATGACTTAAATTAAAAAGAAAAAAAAGATATTTTATCAAATTTCTAATTGAAAAGTAATAATTTCTAGAAGTTCTTCAATAAAAGTAGCAAAAGAAATATAGTTTATAAGTACCCACCAATCTTATTAAGAATCACTTTCATTATCAATGTCATGTCCTCCCTCAAAATTAGCTTCACCGTCAATTATAGAAGCTTGAGAATGTACGTCTGTTTCAACTATTATCCCATCGACATCACTTCTTACCCAATCATCATGATCATAGTCAGGAACACAAGTAGATTCTAAGAGAGCTAAGTCTGTGGCATCACTTTGCATTGGTGACTCAAATTGCATACTATTTTCCTCTCCCATATCAAAAATGTCTCGAGGTTTAATTAACCTAGGGACAAACCATTCATGATCTACAGGATCTTGCACAAATATTACTTGTTGAGCTTGTTCTGCAAAGATAAAAGGCTCATGACGTTCTCGATTGCCAACATCTGCCAGGTGTAAGAAATTCACAAGTGTGAAACCTAATTCATCATTCTTAACTCCTCTACCTTTGGTTACATCAACCCAATCACACTTAAACAAGACAACCTTAAATTCCTCATAGTAGTTTAACTCTAGAATATCATTTAATTTACCATAATATGTGATATTTGCTGACTTTGGAGCATTGTCACTTGTACTTGCATAACTTTCAGTCTTTGAAACAACCATAACACCACTGTTTTGTGTCTCTTTGAACTCTTCACTTTGTTTAGTTCGAAATCGGTATCCATTATTTACATTGAATGCATTGAATCTTTTGGCAATAAAATCTGGTCCTGGTGCGAGGACTTTAATATCCTTTATGATGTCAGATGTAGTTTGTAACTCCTTTGCCTAAACATATATAATAGATACAATCATAAATACAAAATCAATAATTTAACGTGACCAATGACTTAGAGTACCACTTACTTTTTCCTTGAACCACTCTGGAAATGTATCAAAATGCAAACAGTCAAGTTGATGTTGATTCAAACGACGCTTACGATGTGATCTCTTGATTTCAGCAATATGTCCACTATTTACATGACTCATGTCTATCAATTTTGTTATCAAATAAAGTAATAACAATATATATGTATGTATGTGTGAGTATATATATATCTATATATATAGACACAGAGATACATACATACATATATATATACATAAAAATAGATAGATAGATATAGATATAACACTTACTTTTTATAATTCTCAACCACTTCTGATTCGCAATTGAATAGCACATGTCTATGTGCTTGCAACCATGTTTTCTCATCCAACTTAAAAACATCTATTCCGCCATATGGCTCCCCAACCATAGGAAAAAGACATTGTCTTTTATTATTATCAAGCTCAATTTGATTATCACTTTTTCTTGAATAATAAGACCTTGAATCTCCACCCTCCAAGTAACGTGAGCAAAATGTTAAACACTCATTTGCTATGTATGATTCTGCTATTGAACCTTCTGGACACGCACGATTACGAACATATGATTTTAAAGTACCCAAATACCTATATAATTACATAATATTTTTAGTTTGATATTATAAAGATTTAGAAATTAAAAAATAATACAATATTTAATTTTTGTACCTCTCCATTGGATACATCCAACGAAAATGTACTGGCCCTGCAAGTTTAGCCTCTGTTGCTAAGTGAATAACCAAGTGTACCATAATAGTAAAAAATCCAGGAGGAAAGAGCTTCTCCATAGTAGACAATATTTCTGGAATTCTTTCTTCAAGTAACTTTAACTCATCTAGTTTTAACACTTTGCTACATAACACATGAAAGAATGTGCATAGTTCAATTAAAACTGAACTTATTCTTTTATCTGTTGATCTTCGTAAGGCAAGAGGAAGTAGTTCTTGCATTATAACATGACAATCATGAGTTTTTAATCCAGATATCTTTCGTTTGCGGATCCAATGTGCGATATTAGATGCATAGCCATGTGGAAACTTGGCATTTCCCAGAACTTCATAAAACAACTCCTTTTCCTTCGAAAACATTGTGAAATAAGTAGGAGGAAGATAGGTCCTTCCATTAGCTCGATATTATGGCCATAAGCGTGGTCTTATTTTCATCTCCTTCAAGTCTAATCGAGCAGGTAAGTTGTCTTTAGACTTTTTATCAATATCCAATAGTGTATAAATTATGTTGTCACACACATTTTTTTCTATGTGCATCACATCAAGATTATGCCGCACCAAGTTATACTCCCAATAAGGAAGATCAAAAAATATGCTCCTCTTTTTCCATGTGTTATTCAACACTCCACTTACCCCTTCACTCGATTTTCCAAGAGTGAACTTTATATCTTTAACTTGATTCAACACTTGTGACCCAGATATTGTACAAGGTACAGGTCTTGTTTCTTTAGTTCCATCAAATGATTTAGCATCATTCCGATATATGTGGTCTGACTTCAAGAAACGTTGATGTCCCATGAAACAAAACTTTCTACCATGTTTGAGCCTTTTATAGTGAGTATTTATGTTGCAAGAAGGACATGCAAATCGACCAGAAGTACTCCATCCAGATAGAGTACCATATGCTGGAAAATCATTTATAGTCCACATGAGAGCTGCTCGCATCTGAAATATCTCCTTAGTAGAGGCGTCGTAAGTTTCTATCCCAACATTCCATAATTCATTTAACTCTTCTATTAAAGGCTGTAAAAAGACATCAATATTATTCCCAGGAGCTTTTGGTCCAGGTATTAGCATAGACAGAATAAAGAACTCTTGTTTCATGCACATCCATGGTGGAAGATTATACGGCATTAAAATTACTGGCCATGTACTATAAACAGATCTCATTGTGCCAAATGGATTAAATCCATCAGAAGCTAATCCTAGACGAACATTGCGAGAATTTTTGGCAAATTCTGGATACTTACTATCAAAACTTTTCCAAGCTTCTGAATCTGCAGGATGTCGTAGAACTCCATCTTTGTTGCGTTCTTCATGATGCCATCTCATTGCTTTAGAAACATCTGAAGACATAAATAATCTTTGCAACCTTGGTTTTAATGAAAAATACCTCAAGACCTTAGCAGGAATTTTTTTAGTAGTGTTTTTCCATCTAGAAGCCCCACATATTTTGCATTCATTAACATTCTTATTGGAAAATCCTTTCCAAAATAGCATGCAATCATTAGGACAAGCATGAATTTTTTCATACTTTAAGCCCAAGCCTTCAATAATCTTTTTGGTCTCATAAAAGGAAGGAGGCAATTCATATCCTTCAGGCATTGCATCCTTCAGTAGTTCAAGCAAAGAATTAAAGGATTCATTTGACCATTTAAACATGCATTTTGTACGATAGATATGTAATAAAAAGGATAATTTGCTAAATTTCCTGCATCCAGGATATAATTCTTCATTTGCCTCCTTCATGAGTCGTTCAAACTTATCCACCTCTACATGAGATTGTATTCCAGGTACATTAGCAACATTTTCATGTAGGTTTGGCTCCTTCTCACCTCTTTCATTGATGTCACTATCTATGAACTGTGCAAAACCTCCAAAGGCATCATGTATCATTCCTCTCATATCATCACCTCGTACAGTTGCCTGCCTCTCATTATTTAATTCAGTATTGTTTGATCCTCTTATAGACTCTCCATGGCAAAACCAATTATCATATGATTGCATAATACCATTAACCACAAGATGATCATAAGCTGTAGCCCGATTTACTTGATGGATAAGTACACATTCAATACAAGGACACGAAATTTTCTCTCCTTCGTATTTTTCAGAAAATGCATGATTTAAAAAATCTTCAACTCCATCCAAGTATTCTTTACTACGTCTGTCAAAAGACATCCACCTTTTATTTATAGAATTGTTCATGATGCTGAAGATATTATCCTATTATCTGCAATTATTGTAGGAGCTAAAAATATATTAGTTAAAAAGAGAGAAAATTAATCAAAACTATATTACAAATAAAATGTTCATCCGCCGTTTTGAATTTTCTAGTCGTTTTGAGTTCTGAGCGTCAGAATTCGATTCCGTTGAATCCATCAGCTCCGAAATGCTGAATCTAGGCTAGGGGATCTTGCAGAACTGAATTTGGCAATAAATTGGAGAGTATAGGTCCATAAGTTCATTTTTAGTCTTTAAAGTAGAAAATTTTGAGTTTTCTAGTCGTTTTGAGTTCTGAGCGTCGGAATTCGATTCCGTCGAATCCATTAGTTCCGAAATGCTGAATCTAGGCAAGGGGAACTTGCAGAACTGAATTTGGCAATAAATTGGAGAGTTTAGGTCCATAAGTTCATTTTTAGTCTTTAAAGTAGGAAATTTTGAGTTTTCTAGTCGTTTTGAGTTCTGAGCATCGGAATTCGATTCCGTCAAATCCATTCGTTCCGAAATGCTGAATCTAGGCTAGGGGAACTTGCAGAACTGAATTTGGCAATAAATTGGAGAGTTTAGGTCCATAAGTTCATTTTTAGTCTTTAAAGTAGGAAATTTTGAGTTTTCTAGTCGTTTTGAGTTCTGAGCGTCGGAATTCGATTCCGTCGAATCCATTAGCTCCGAAATGCTGAATCTAGGCTAGGGGAACTTGCAGACTTGAATTTGGCAATAAATTGGAGAGTTTAGGTCCATAAGTTCATTTTTAGTCTTTAAAGTAGGAAATATTGAGTTTTCTAGTCGTTTTGAGTTCTGAGCGTCGGAATTCGATTCCGTCGAATCCATTAGCTCCGAAATGCTGAATCCAGGCTAGGGGAACTTGCAGAACTGAATTTGGCAATAAATTGGAGAGTTTAGGTCCTTAAGTTCATTTTTAGTCTTTAAAGTTGGAAATTTTGAGTTTTCTAGTCGTTTTGAGTTCTGAGCGTCGGAATTCGATTCCGTCGAATCCATCAGCTCCGAAATGCTGAATCTAGGCTAGGGGAACTTGCAGAACTGAATTTGGCAATAAATTGGAGAGTTTAGGTCCTTAAGTTCATTTTTAGTCTTTAAAGTTGGAAATTTTGAGTTTTCTAGTCGTTTTGAGTTCTGAGCGTCGGAATTCGATTCCGTCGAATCCATCAGCTCCGAAATGCTGAATCTAGGCTAGGGGAACTTGCAGAACTGAATTTGGCAATAAATTGGAGAGTTTAGGTCCTTAAGTTCATTTTTAGTCTTTAAAGTTGGAAATTTTGAGTTTTCAAGTCGTTTTGAATTCTGAGCGTCGGAATTCGATTCCGTCGAATCCATCAGCTCCGAAATGCTGAATCTAGGCTATGGGAACTTGCAGAACTGAATTTGGCAATAAATTGGAGAGTTTAGGTCCTTAAGTTCATTTTTAGTCTTTAAAGTTGGAAATTTTGAGTTTTCTAGTCGTTTTGAGTTCTGAGCGTCGGAATTCGATTCCGTCGAATCCATCAGCTCCGAAATGCTGAATCTAGGCTAGGGGAACTTGCAGAACTGAATTTGGCAATAAATTGGATAGTTTAGGTCCATAAGTTCATTTTTAGTCTTTAAAGTAGGAAATTTTGAGTTTTCTAGTCGTTTTGAGTTCTGAGCGTCAGAATTCGATTCCGTCGAATCCATTAGCTCCGAAATGCTGAATCTAGGCTAGGGGAACTTGCAGAACTGAATTTGGCAATAAAATGGAGAGTTTAGGTCCATAAGTTCATTTTTAGTCTTTAAAGTAGGAATTTTTGAGTTTTCTAATCGTTTTGAGTTCTGAGCGTCGGAATTCGATTCCGTGGAGTACATTAGCTCTGAAATGCTGAATCTAGGCTAGGGGAACTTGCAGAACTGAATTTGGCTATAAATTGGAGAGTTTAGGTCCATAAGTTCATATTTAGTCTTTAAAGTAGGAAATTTTGAGTTTTCTAGTCGTTTAGAGTTCTGAGCGTCGGAATTCGATTCCGTCGAATCCATTAGCTCCGAAATGCTGAATGTAGGCTAGGGGAACTTGCAGAACTGAATTTGGCAATAAATTGGAGAGTTTAGGTCCATAAGTTCATTTTTAGTCTTTAAAGTAGGAAATTTTGAGTTTTCTAGTCGTTTTGAGTTCTGAGAGTCGGAATTCGATTCCGTCGAATCCATTAGCTCCGAAATGCTGAATCTACGCTAGGGGAACTTGCAGAACTGAATTTGGCTATAAATTGGAGAGTTTAGGTCCATAAGTTCATTTTTAGTCTTTAAAGTAGGAAATATTGAGTTTTCTAGTCGTTTTGAGTTCTGAGCGTCGGAATTTGATTCCGTCGAATCGATCAGCTCCGAAATGCTGAATCTCGGCTAGGGAAACTTGCAGAACTGAATTTGGCAATAAATTGGAGAGTTTAGGTCCATAAGTTCATTTTTAGTCTTTAAAGTAGGAAATTTTGAGTTTTCTAGTCGTTTTGAGTTCTGAGCATCGGAATTCGATTCCGTCAAATCCATTAGCTCCGAAATGCTGAATCTAGGCTAGGGGAACTTGCAGAACTGAATTTGGCAATAAATTGGAGAGTTTAGGTCCTTAAGTTCATTTTTAGTCTTTAAAGTTGGAAATTTTGAGTTTTCTAGTCGTTTTGAGTTCTGAGCGTCGGAATTCGATTACATCGAATCCATTAGCTCCGAAATGCTGAATCTAGGCTAGGGGAACTTAAAGAACTGAATTTGGCTATAAATTGGAGAGTTTAGGTCCATAAGTTCATTTTTAGTCTTTAAAGTAGGAAATTTTGAGTTTTCTAGTCGTTTTGAGTTCTGAGCGTCGGAATTCGATTCCGTCGAATCCATTAGTTCCGAAATGCTGAATCTAGGCTAAAGAAACTTGCAGAACTGAATTTGGCAATAAATTAGAATGTTTAGGTCCATAAGTTCATTTTTAGTCTTTAAAGTAGGAAATTTTGAGTTTTCTAATCGTTTTGAGTTCTGAGCGTCGGAATTCGATTCCGTCGAATACATTAGCTCCGAAATGCTGAATCTAGGCTAGGGGAACTTGCAGAACTGAATTTGGCTATAAATTGGAGAGTTTAGGTCCATAAGTTCATTTTTAGTCTTTAAAGTAGGAAATTTTGAGTTTTCTAGTCGTTTTGAGTTCTGAGCGCCGGAATTCGATTCCGTCGAATCCATCAGCTCCGAAATGCTGAATATAGGCTAGGGGAACTTGCAGAACTGAATTTGGCAATAAATTGGAGAGTTTAGGTCCATAAGTTCATTTTTAGTCTTTAAAGTAGGAAATTTTGAGTTTTCTAGTCGTTTTGAGTTCTGAGCATCGGAATGCGATTCCGTCAAATCCATTAGCTCCGAAATGCTGAATCTAGGCTTGGGAAACTTGCAGAACTGAATTTGGCTATAAATTGGAGAGTTTAGGTCCATAAGTTCATTTTTAGTCTTTAAAGTAGGAAATTTTGAGTTTTCTAGTCGTTTTGAATTCTGAGCGTCGGAATTCGATTCTGTCGAATCCATTAGCTCCGAAATGCTGAATCTAGGCTAGGGGAACTTGCAGAATTAAATTTGGCAATAAATTGGAGAGTTTAGGTCCTTAAGTTCATTTTTAGTCTTTAAAGTTGGAAATTTTGAGTTTTCTAGTCGTTTTGAGTTCTGAGCGTCGGAATTCGATTCCTTCGAATCCATTAGCTCCGAAATGCTGAATCTAGGCTAGGGGAACTTAAAGAACTGAATTTGGCTATAAATTGGAGAGTTTAGGTCCATAAGTTCATTTTTAGTCTTTAAAGTAGGAAATTTTGAGTTTTCTAGTCGTTTTGAGTTCTGAGCATCGGAATTCAATTCCGTCGAATCCATTAGTTCTGAAATGCTGAATCTAGGCTAGGGGAACTTGCAGAACTGAATTTGGCAATAAATTGGAGAGTTTAGGTCCATAAGTTCATTTTTAGTCTTTAAAGTAGGAAATTTTGAGTTTTCTAGTCGTTTTGAGTTCTGAGCATCGGAATTCGATTCCGTCGAATCCATTAGCTCCGAAATGCTGAATCTAGGCTAGGGAAACTTGCAGAACTGAATTTGGCAACAAATTGGAGAGTTTAGGTCCATAAGTTCATTTTTAGTCTTTAAAGTTGGAAATTTTGAGTTTTCTAGTCGTTTTGAGTTCTGAGCGTCGGAATTCGATTCCGTCGAATCCATTAGCTCCGAAATGCTGAATCTAGGCTAGGGGAACTTGAAGAACTGAATTTGGCTATAAATTGGAGAGTTTAGGTCTATAAGTTCATTTTTAGTCTTTAAAGTAGGAAATTTTAAGTTTTCTAATCGTTTTGAGTTCTGAGCGTCGGAATTCGATTCCGTCGAATCCATTAGCTCCGAAATGCTGAATCTAGGCTAGGGGAACTTGCAGAACTGAATTTGGCAATAAATTGGAGAGTTTAGGTCCTTAAGTTCATTTTTAGTCTTTAAAGTTGGAAATTTTGAGTTTTCTAGTCGTTTTGAGTTCTGAGCGTCGGAATTCGATTCCGTCTAATCATCAGCTCTGAAATGCTGTATCTAGGCTGAGGGAACTTGCAGAACTGAATTTGGCAATAAATTGGAGAGTTTAGGTCCTTAAGTTCATTTTTAGTCTTTAAAGTTGGAAATTTTGAGTTTTCTAGTCGTTTTGAGTTCTGAGCGTCGGAATTCGATTCCGTTGAATCCATCAGCTCTGAAATGATGAATCTAGGCTAGGGAAACTTGCAGAACTGAATTTGGCAATAAATTGGAGAGTTTAGGTCCATAAGTTCATTTTTAGTCTTTAAAGTAGGAAATTTTGAGTTTTCTAGTCGTTTTGAGTTCTGAGCGTCGGAATTCGATTCCGTCAAATCCATTAGCTCCGAAATGCTGAATCTAGGCTAGGGGAACTTGCAGAACTGAATTTGGCAATAAATTGGAGAGTTTAGGTCCATAAGTTCATTTTTAGTCTTTATAGTAGGAAATTTTGAGTTTTCTAGTCGTTTTGAGTTCTGAGCGTCGGAATTCGATTCTGTCGAATCCATTAGCTCCGAAATGCTTAATCTAGGCTAGGGGAACTTGCAGAACTGAATTTGGAAATAAATTGGAGAGTTTAGGTCCATAAGTTCATTTTTAGTATTTAAAGTAGGAAATTTTGAGTTTTCTAATTGTTTTGAGTTCTGAGCATCGGAATTCGATTCCGTCGTATCCATTATCTCCAAAATGCTGAATCTAGGCTAGGGGAACTTGCAGAACTGAATTTGGCTATAAATTGGAGAGTTTAGGTCCATAAGTTCATTTTTAGTCTTTAAAGTAGGAAATTTTGAATTTTCTAGTCGTTTTGAGTTCTCAGCGTCGGAATTTGATTCCGTCGAATCCATTAGCTCTGAAATGCTGAATCCAGGCTAGGGGAACTTGCAGAACTGAATTTTGCAATAAATTGGAGAGTTTAGGTCCTTAAGTTCATTTTTAGTCTTTAAAGTTGGAAATTTTGAGTTTTCTAGTCGTTTTGAGTTCTGAGCGTCGGAATTCGATTCCGTCGAATCCATCAGCTCCGAAATGCTGAATCTAGGCTAGGGTAACTTGCAGAACTGAATTTGGCAATAAATTGGAGAGTTTAGGTCCTTAAGTTCATTTTTAGTCTTTAAAGTTGGAAATTTTGAGTTTTCTAGTCGTTTTGAGTTCTGAGCGTCGGAATTCGATTCCGTCGAATCCATTAGCTCCGAAATGCTGAATCTAGGCTAGGGGAACTTGCAGAACTGAATTTGGCAATAAATTGGAGAGTTTAGGTCCTTAAGTTCATTTTTAGTCTTTAAAGTTGGAAATTTTGAGTTTTCAAGTCGTTTTGAGTTCTGAGCGTCGGAATTCGATTCCGTCGAATCCATCAGCTCCGAAATGATGAATCTAGGCTATGGGAACTTGCAGAACTGAATTTGGCTATAAATTGGAGAGTTTAGGTCCATAAGTTCATTTTTAGTCTTTAAAGTAGGAAATTTTGAATTTTCTAGTCGTTTTGAGTTCTCAGCGTCGGAATTTGATTCCGTCGAATCCATTAGCTCTGAAATGCTGAATCCAGGCTAGGGGAACTTGCAGAACTGAATTTGGCAATAAATTGGAGAGTTTAGGTCCTTAAGTTCATTTTTAGTCTTTAAAGTTGGAAATTTTGAGTTTTCTAGTCGTTTTGAGTTCTGAGCGTCGGAATTCGATTCCGTCGAATCCATCAGCTCCGAAATGCTGAATCTAGGCTAGGGTAACTTGCAGAACTGAATTTGGCAATAAATTGGAGAGTTTAGGTCCTTAAGTTCATTTTTAGTCTTTAAAGTTGGAAATTTTGAGTTTTCTAGTCGTTTTGAGTTCTGAGCGTCGGAATTCGATTCCGTCGAATCCATTAGCTCCGAAATGCTGAATCTAGGCTAGGGGAACTTGCAGAACTGAATTTGGCAATAAATTGGAGAGTTTAGGTCCTTAAGTTCATTTTTAGTCTTTAAAGTTGGAAATTTTGAGTTTTCAAGTCGTTTTGAGTTCTGAGCGTCGGAATTCGATTCCGTCGAATCCATCAGCTCCGAAATGATGAATCTAGGCTATGGGAACTTGCAGAACTGAATTTGGCAATAAATTGGAGAGTTTAGGTCCTTAAGTTCATTTTTAGTCTTTAAAGTTGGAAATTTTGAGTTTTCTAGTCGTTTTGAGTTCTGAGCGTCGGAATTCGATTCCGTCGAATCCATCAGCTCCGAAATGCTAAATCTAGGCTAGGGGAACTTGCAGAACTTAATTTGGCAATAAATTGGAGAGTTTAGGTCCATAAGTTCATTTTTAGTCTTTAAAGTAGGAAATTTTGAGTTTTCTAGTCGTTTTGAGTTCTGAGCGTCAGAATTCGATTCCGTCGAATCCATTAGCTCCGAAATGCTGAATCTAGGCTAGGGGAACTTGCAGAACTGAATTTGGCAATAAATTGGAGAGTTTAGGTCCATAAGTTCATTTTTAGTCTTTAAAGTAGGAATTTTTGAGTTTTCTAGTCGTTTTGAGTTCTTAATATATTAATTGTTACACGTGTTATTATAAGAGTGATGTTCCTAAATATAACAGTGACGCACTTTACTGTATATTAATTAAGAAATCGATATAATCAAGTACAATAAAAAAATAAAGTAGGCAGAGATCACAAACACAGGAAACATTACTTTTACAAATATCAAATCACTTGAAAATCACAATTGATGCCTACAAGCTGAGCAAAACTTTCGTACTTGTCCATGAATTCTTTCTGCAAGAATTCTTTCAGCAAGAATTCTTTCTGCAAGAATTCTTTCAACAAGAATTCTTTCTGCAAGAATTCTTTCTGCAAGAATTCTTTCTGCAAGAATTCACCGTATAATTTATTTCTTATTGAGATTTTCAATTGATTGATAAATTACAGGGGTAAATTTTTTGTGCAGGTTTATACAACAACAAAGATATTGGAACACGAAAGAAATAGAAGATTGAAGATGCGTGAAGTATATACCTAAAACCTTCGTTATTCCTGATCGTAGTTGCTGCAATTGTATGCTGCTGGACCTTACAGAAACTATTTGCTGCTGGACGTTACAGAAACTTATTTTAGTCGTCTCCTTTGTGCGTGTATAAGAGCCTAAAACTAGGTTTAGTCGTCTCCTAATTTGTGCGTATAAGACTCTATAATTTTCCTTATGAATGTGGGAGAGTTTTTAGGTTTGTTTTTCCTTATTTTGATAGGAGTAAGATAATCTAGAAATTAGAGGCGGTATCTAGGTGAAATTTTTTAAAGAAAGCGGGAATTTATTTTCAGATTAAAAAAGGTTTTTTTGTGGCTATGTTTTTGATTTGCTACTAAAAATATACTTATTAGTGGCTATTAAACATTAGTCGTTAATATTTTGCCTCATGTGTATACATTAGCGGCAATTTGCTTATTGCCACAAAATAATTGTCGCTAAAGGGCCCTTTTGTAGTAGTGATCGCAGTTCTAAATCACACTTATTTCAGTGGCTTTTTCTATTAATTAGTCTATTTGATCATGGTTATGGTTGAATATAACGATTTTAGTCCAATGCAATTAGAAATAACTCGATGGTAAACATTTTGTTTGAATTTGTTGAAGCAAGTTGGCAAGTTGCTGGATTATTCTCAGCAGTTGCTAGGAATTGTGCAGCAGCTGCTGTAAAGGTCGTAGCAGTTGCTGGGAATTGTGCAGCAGTTGCTGTATTATTCTCAGCAATTGTTGGACCCTACTTTTGATTTTTTGTTAGTTGCTATAACAAGTTGATTATAAGTTGATGGTATCAGCCATATGTAGTGATAAATTGAGTTTTGTTACTCCAATTTCAAATAAAACGCTAAATTCAAGAATGATCTTATACGTTGACGTGGCGATTGCACAAGTAATATACAATCTATTGAGCAATTGCATATGTAAGTGATGGTGACTAAGTAAATTGACTATTAGTTGGTTGCATCAATATGTTTTATAATATATTAGTAGTGATCTTATGCGTTGTCATAGAATCAGTAGTGATCTTATGCATTGAGATAGTACTTACACAAGTAATACGATCGCAGTTCTAAATCACACTTATTTCAGTGGCTTTTTCCATTAATTAGTCCATTTGATCATGGTTATGGATGAATATAGCGATTTTAGTCCAATTCAACACTAGAAATACTCGATGGTGAACATTTTGTTTGAATTTGTTGTAGCAAGTTGGCAAGTTGCTCTCAGCAGTTGCTTGGAATTGCTGCACTCAGTCCAACAGTGAGTCCAGCAGCTGCTGCGTCTTCCCTGAAGTGGCTCAACAGTGAAGATGTGGCAACAATGGTGGAAACATCAACAAAAACACAAAACCCAAATAAATAGCACCACATACACTTTTATCAGTCATAATAATGATTAAAACTTACCTTTCAAGTAATTTCGAAGGCTACCCGAACAAATGCCCCAAAAAATTTGATTTTTCCTCCCAAATTTGAAGCTCAAATCTTGTGTTGGGAAAATAGTGACAACAACAACAATAAGAAGAAGAAGAAAACAAGATGAAAACGGGGAAAAAAGTCGCGGGAAAGATTTGGGGGGGGGGGGGGGGTAATTAGGGTTTTTTTTGTTGATTAAAGTGTATAAAAATAAACTTGGGACCTTTTTTAAAATAGTCCAACATCATTAACTCTTAATTATAATTTTGTCACTTACACTCAATAATTAAAACTTGTGTCATTTTTTTTTAATTTTAAAACTATTTTATAACCCTTAATTAAAAGGCCCCTCTTACTTGGTCAAATAAAAAAGATTATATGTGTCAATTCTAAACTTCAATCAAATATAATACATTACGATCAAATGAACTTCTCTTATCCAGATCAAACAAGAATGTCTAATTCGTGAATTCAAGCAGAATAACTTGCAATCACTTCAATTTCAATTTTCATATTTCATTTTGGCACTTCTTTTCAAGAAATTAATAAAATGATTGAATGTGATTCACATGACATGACATAAAAATTAATTAAAAATACATCTCTATTTTTTTTTTTTTATGTATAATGTAAATATTAAATTGAGTTGGAGTGATAAAATAAAATTTAAGGACAACTTTAATATGTGTTTGCACATAAAACTAATACTAAACAAAACCATAATCATACGTCAAATGAAGTTATAGGAATTATGGAGATCTACTTCTATGAAAGATACAATTCATGAAATGAAGCTTTAATAATACATGGAGTACAATTGTACAAATTAATGTACCAATAGATATACAAATTATTGTTACCAAATTACATTTTGATCAATAACACTCTAATCTCATCAACAACAAAAAACGGTAACATCAAGCCAGCGAGAAAGTGGAGAACAGCTGTCATCTTTGGGATTTTCCGGCGTACCAACGAATCTCATCAGCAAAGCAAATCTAGCAGCCCATTATTCGTTAAACAAAAGAATGACACAATAATCAAAGAATAAAATGGCGACTAGTCAACAATGGCGGATCGGACCTTCACAGCAATTCGACTGGAGTTTACAGTTGGGAAAAAAGCAGTGAAATTGAACCCACTATGATGTAGAGTTGCACAATCAAGGATTTCCAGCAAAATACGGCTTTCCCCTGAAAAAAATAGCTAAGTTTTAGCGCCGGTGGCGTACGGCGGTTTTGACTAATATGAAATATTATAAAAAACTATAACTAACTGAATATACTTGTTTATATATGATTAGATTGATTTGTAGAAGCTAAAGACTCACAGAATTAGAAGTAATAGACATATAGCCGCCGGATGAGGAACTCCCGTCCTGCGGTGACCACGACGTCGATGATGAAGAATCACTGCCAGATGGTGGACTTTTACCGGAGCTACTATTAGTGCTGACGCCGGCGTTGTTGATACCGGCGAATCCTAAGGGATAAGATGGTGAACCGTCAGGCTTGAAAAGGCCGTAGTTACGCTCCGACGTAGGGCCAGGCTTCAAGTTCTCATTAAACAAGGCAAAGACGTAAACGTTCAAATTGGTGTTGGGCTTCAATGGAGTTCCTTTCTTTTGACTAACAAGTTTTATGAGATTACAATTGTATTTCCTCGCATTATCTGGCGTAGCTCCGAGCTCGTCGGCGTCTCCTTTCGACGGCCAACCTGTCTCTGAGATCTGGACGCACATGTTTTTGTATCCAATGGAAGCTAAAGCAGAGTGAACCGCATCAATTTGGGCGAAAAGCATGTTATCGTAATGAAGATTAGTTGCAGGATCATCAATCCCCTGGTTAGGTTGAAAGAGCACGAAATCAAGCGGCACCTGCTTTGGATCTGCCTGGTAGGCAAAATAAGGATATGCATTAACTAGGAAAGGCGAGCCAGTTTTACAATGAAAATCCGCCACCTGAGTAACACAGCTCACTAGATCCCGACGGAAAGCTCCGGCAGACGGAGGGTAAGAAGTTTCGAGAATGGCAACTGAATGAGCAGTAGTTACACTCACTTGCTTGTCTAAATTCACACTAACAAGAGCAGCGTAAACGTTTTCCATCGCCGGGAGTAGATTGCCGGAGAGTGCAGTGTTGTTAGAAGTCAGTACTTCATTCCCGACGGCGATGCAAGTGATTTTCGTCGCCGGTAAATAGGCTTGGACATTGGTTTTGACCCAAGCCTGAGCTTTCGCAGGATCCTTCATATCGGAGAGGTACTCATTACCGAGGCTGACAATGAATTCAACACCAGAATTGGCAAATGCTTTGAGGACATGTGGATCAGCATCATACAGTTTCACTCTGGTTGCTCCTATGGACTTCACTAATGGAACTACTTTCTCCGGAGGGGGGAGATTATCGGCTATCTGACCGTAGTTTATACCGATAGAAGTCGCCATTACTGGGCTCAAAAACAGTAGAATTAGAGAGAAGCAGTGGATAAGGGTGATGGATTCCATGGCAGACATGGATGAGGAAGAAGAAGCTGTACAAGTGTGGATAGTAGTAGAGTGAAATGAATTGAGTGGGGAAAAGAGTCAGTGGGGGGACTGCTTGCTATAAAAGTAACGGCGTTAATGCATGTTGAGGTATTAGTGGGGAGTGCTTGCTATAGAAGTAACGGCGTTAATGCATGTTGACGGATTTAGGTGATCCATTCATTAGTCACATTTAGCACATTACTCCGTATTCAACGATCATACCTACCCATCTGCATGCCCATTGCCCTAGGTAAAAAATATATAAATAAATATATTTGGAAAAACATATTTTGGTTCAGTGTAATAATCCTTTGTTTCATATTAAATGAATTTTTGGAACTGTTTTTATTATTAAAAATAATTAAATTGTTCAAAATTCAAGATAAATATTTGAGATTTTTTTTATATTTGTCTTTTCCTTTAACAATAACAATAACAACATAGCCAGTGAAATCCCACAAGTGGGGTTTGAGGAGGGTAGAATGTACGCTTGCTACTACCTCATAGAGGTAGAGAGGTTGTTTCCTGGGACCCTCGTCACAAATTCCATAACCAGAAATAGCTAGTGTTTTTTCCTTTAAGAAAGTTTTATATTTTTGTAGGATATAAATTGCACTATTTGGGAATAAATAAAAGAAAAATAGTGAAAAATATGATTTAAATTATGTCTTTAAATGTTTTTTCTTAATAGATATGCATTATTACACAAATTAACTTAATACTCCCTCCATTCAATTTTAATTGAATTTGTGTTTTGTGAGGCTATACACACATATTAAGAAAAACGCTAAAAAACAAAATTTAAACTATACTTTCCACTATTGACTTTTGTGAAGTTATAATTATATATTATAATTTTATCTCCTACAAATATAAAACTTCAATAAATTAAAGGGCAAATATGAAAAAAAGTTTCAAACATTCATCTTGAACTCTAAACAATTCAACTATTTTGAATCTTCAAACAAATTCAAAAATTCAATTAATTTGGGATGGAGGAAGTATGAAATAGAGGGAGTAATAGAGCATTTTTGGATCAAATTATTAATGACAAAGATATTTTTAGAACAAAATATTAAACTTAGGACATTTTTATTTAATTTCATATAGTTTAAGGATATTTTTGATCATTTTCTATATATTTAAGAAATTTATTGAACCAATCTATTATACTAAAATATTATCCATTTGTACTTGTTTAGTTTCAAAAATCAAGAGAATTTTATATCTAATTTATTGCTTATTATTAAATATAATTCACTCGTTAATGCATTTTTAAAATAATAACTTTATTATATTTAGAAGAAAATTATAATAAATTTATTATTATATTCAAAGTTTGTCGAGATAAAATAACAATATGCTCAGTGAAATTTTATAGGTGGAGTCTGAGAGAATATTCAAATTTTATCTATCTTATAGAAATAAAGAGACTATTAAAATTTATGGAGATAGAAAAATAAAAATAAACGGAAAGAGTAGAGTAAAAATTAGTGAAAGATTGAGATGCTTTGATTGGAAGAGTTAAAAAAGAAGATAGAGAGATGCTTTGATTGTGGAGTAGTAGAAGAGTTGGAAGTTTGATTTAATTGGATTTTGAAATTATTTTATGTAATAATTGGAGCCCACGAGGGAATTGATGCTATTCTGCTTCTTATGTCGGGACAAAAGGAGTGGGGAATGATGAGTTGCAATTCCAGTGTTGGCCATTTTCTTCCTTTTAATTCTTTTCACCAAATAGTATTTTATTTAGTGTCTACGTAGAAAATAATAATAACAATAATATATTCAGTGAAATTCTATAAGTGGAGTCTAAGAAGGATAAAAAGTATGCAAATTTTATCACTAGAGAAACTGTTTTCTGAAAACCCTCGTCTCAACAACTCATAAACAGTTTACTAGATATGATGAAAAGAAAAGGAAAAAAATAATATCCTAAACTTGTATTTTGATGAGCATGTGAAATAATTAAGCCGGGGTTTCATTAGATTTGTAAATTTATATTTAATTGAAATATTTTTAAGTTTTCAAAAATTGATTAGACTAATTTTTGGATGAAATTTCACTTTTAATCATAATTTTCTTTTTTAAAAAATAAAAATGCATGTCCAATTATAACTTTAACAATTTAAATTTTAAAACTTTAACTTCACAATTTATATTATAGCTTAATGAGAGCTAAACTATGAGCAAAATGATTGGAATACTATTATTATGACAAAATATGATAAGTTATTGCGTGTTTGATCCAGAATCAATCTGAAATAATCTCTTTATTTTATAAAAATAGAAATAAAATATGCATATATCTCATTTTTCTTATATTCTATTTATAAAAAATATACTTAATATGTAATTGTTTCTTTAACCTACACACTACGTTATTTTAAATTACAATGTTGATAAATAAGATCATGATTGTTTTGCCACACAGTGATTGTAAAAAGCATATAATAACAAACAATTATTATCTATTTATTTCGGGCATCCATGATATTGTCTTCAATTTTCACCTAGGCCCACCGCTTTTTTGTTCCTATTCTTGCAAAGATTTTCTTCTGTGATTCATTTCATCCTTTTCTGTTCGTTTTCTTTTCCTTCGGAATCTAATTAAACACATAATTTGAAGGATTATTGATTTTATATTCACGTGTCAGAAAATGTAATTATATATAAAGATAAAGTACTATATAAAGTCATATATATAATCGCATATTTATTATAGTTGTTAATTCTTTAGAGGAGAAATTTACACAAAAATTTTCACTTGAACTTCGTAAGAATTGAAGAAGGAAGAAAGGAAGAAAAAAGTTCTTTTTACTTTTTGTATTTGCAAGAAAAAATACGTTGATTTTTTTTTTAGAGAAATCTTTTTTAAACTTAAAGGGATAAAGCTTTTCAAATAGTTGTGTTTCTTTTATTTTTTAATTAATAAATAAATTAAATATATTATATTTATATACTATTAATTTATTAATATGAATTCAGATTAACCCAGGCTGACGATTCAATCCAATTTTCTTCGCCCCTTTTCTCCTCATTTCTCCCTTCCAAATTTACAAACCCATTTTTTTTTATAGAGTTACTCTTTTTTTAATGGTTGTTCTCTAACCTTTTTAATTATTCTTTTGCAAAATAATGGAGATATTCCTTTTAAAGAACTTGCACAATAACAAGATTAGGACTACAAAATAATACATAAAGAAATGACCCAAAACTAAGAAAGTTAAGTAAGCAATTAGGCACAAGTTAATACCAACAATCAAGAGTTTGTGTTATTTTTTTATTTCTCAATGCCCCAACTCTATAAATATTTGTACAAAAAACATATATCTAATCTATATATATGTGATATGTCCCAATACGATCAACGGCATATTCGTACTTTCAAGCCTTTGCACCGATGGGTCTCACATGCTGGTAGACCCTCTGTGCCTTCTCCATGTGGCCCGCGTGGTTTCAATTTACGTAAATTGATTCACGCGGCTCACACTTCATTTCCCTAGCTATTCGTTGTAATGTTTTGGAATAAAGGATCGCTTCCTCTTGTTGCTCGAGTCTGAAAAGCTCAAGGGTTTGAGTCTGTATAGTGTCGGTATTTCTAGGAACGACAAAGATAAAATATGTGTTGTTTTAATACGTTAAAAATTGTTACAGTGATAGAAATTAAATTATAATAAAAAATATGTGATGATATCATAGAAAATTGTGTATATATAACAACTAAATAATTTTTTTAAAAAATAAATTTTAACGTTATATTTCACCTTTATATGATAATAAAAAAATATTGCACCAATAATAACGTCAACCATCTTTATTCATGTTCACCCTTTATAATAGCCCTAGTCAAATATTTTGACTTTTTCCTTTACTACAATGATCTAATTTTGATTGATTTTGTTAAATTTTTCACTATTTGGTATCTTTTCACCGAAAGTTTGACAAGAAATTTTTCACCCATTCAAGTATTATATTATTGCTAACATACTCAAATTTTCATCATAGAAACTATAATTAATTCAAAATATGCATTTGCGACGGTATAATTTTTTGTGTCTCAATTTATCTGATAATTTTTTTAATTAATTTAAAAAGAATATTATATTTTATATTCATTAATAATTTTATTTTATTTGAAACAAATAATTTATTATGGTAAGAAAACTATGATTTACATTCGATTATAAACTTAATTTTTGTCTTGAAAATTTATATTTTATTAATTAAATATTTCCTTCGATTCCTTTTATATGTCGTCCTTACTATAAATATATATTTTTTAATATATGTCATTTCATACAATTAATGCATAAATTATATTGTTCTTCTTATTTTACCCTAATAGTTAATGACTTTTGAAAAGGTATATTTGATCAACTAGAAGAACTAAAAATAATAATTAATGTACAGTAAATAAAAACAAAATAGTAAAGTCATTTTTTTCTTTAATGCAAGTGTCACCACAAAAGGTGTCATATAAAAACGACTAGAGAGAGTACTCACTGAGATTCCTAATTCAATAAAAATGATACTCTTTCCGATCCCTTTTATATGTTGTCTTTACTATAAATAGATGGTCCTTAATATATGTCATTTCACAAAATCAATACATGAATGACATTGTTCTTCCTATTTTACCCTTAATAATTAATAAGTTTTGAAAAGATATATTTAACCAACTAGAAAAACTAAAAAATTAATTAATATACATTAAATAAGAATAAAATAATAAAACCACATTTTTTCTTTATACAAATACAATAACAAAATGTGACATTTATTACAACATGTGTACATATTAAATTCGTGTCAGTCACATTTATTATTTTTTTGTCTACCACCTTCTTGGAGAGCCGTTATATATGGGCCATTTCTGCAGCCATATTAATCTTTTCTTCTAACGGAACTTTTAATAAATTTTTTTTTGGAGTTTTAGATATTATCAATATTGAAAATCGATTATATTTATATGCGTGTTATGTAGGACCTCACTTGCGGGGAAGCACTCCCTATCAAGAATTTTTCTATTTTCAGGGCTTAAATTCGAGATCTCTGATTAAAGGAGGAGCAACCTCATCCGCTGCATCACATTCTTTGGTGGTGAAACTTTTAATAATTGCCTGCAAGATAATACTCGTTATAATCAATTCTATATAATAACTTTTTTTTTCTTTTTACTTTTCTTGGATTTCATGTTCGTAATAATTAAAATATATACGTTCAGCCAATATATATAGATTATAAATGTATTTAGATAATCATTTTATAAATAAAAGAGTTCAGCCGATATGTTAAGCTAGTGTTTGACCATAAGTTTATAAATATTTTAGGCAAATTATTTTTTGGTGAAGTTTTAGCATGCATTTGGACATAAATTTTCAAATATTTTTGGCAAGTCATTATTGAGGTAAAGTTTCACTATGCATTTGACCATAGACTTTGAGAGAAATATTTGATTTAAAAAAAAATATAATTTGTATCTATAAATTCTAAAAGTTATAAGATACGCATAAATTTGTATTACCAAAACGACATGTTCTATAAAAACTTATAACAATGAATACAATTAACATGCATCTAAAAAGGGAGGAAAAAAATAAAAGAAAAACGCCATTGATTTGTATAAAAAAATACTATTAATACTTGTAATTGAAACTAATTTCAAGAAGCAAATTGGAATTAAAATGTATATAATTGCATAAATTTTGTACAATAAAATAGACCTGAAATTTAGTTCAAAATTATAAATGATGGGTGACTTTATGAAATATAAAATTTGATGTAATTTTAAATTTTTTAAAATTCTCAAATACTAAAATACTTGGCCCAAATATTAG
Organism: Solanum rostratum; assembly: GCA_029948455.1. Classification (NCBI taxonomy): domain Eukaryota; kingdom Viridiplantae; phylum Streptophyta; class Magnoliopsida; order Solanales; family Solanaceae; genus Solanum; species Solanum rostratum. Next base: position 6,773,853 of record CM057051.1, read on the forward strand.
GTTTTTTTTTTTTTTTTTTTAAGTATATGAGAACTTGAAATATTTCGAAATATATTTTTCAAGTAATGACAAATTATATGGCTAGACAACATTTTTCAAATTTATTTTTTTCCCAAGTAATTAAATTGTCTAAATATGTATACTCTAAAAGTATTTACTAATCATTTAAAGATAAATTTAAATGTCTATTTATACATTACAGTGAGAATTCATAGAGTTTGATTATCAATTAGATATAGATTAAATGCTGATTATCAAATGCAATATTGTTAGAGCCCATATAGTTCCTCACATAGCTTATGGACAATGTGAGTTATGGGTTTGTAATGACCCCTTCAATATTTTTTTATTTTAATTTTTAATTCATAATATATTTAAAAATTATGTTAAAAGTATTATAAATTACAATAATTAAGAATTTAAATTATTTAAATATTACATAAAAAGGACTATAAATTACAACATAATAACTTAAAATAATTTAGAAAATACATTAAAACCTATTACAAGACACAATAATTAACACATTGAATAATTTGTTATCTATTTGCTTACAAGCACATAGCTGATGGACAACGTGTTTGTTTGAGCAGTGTGTTTATAATGTTTCCCTTCAATATTATTCTCTACTTTAATCTGTCAGTCTTACTTATCTTTTTAATCGATAACATATGTAAAAAAACGTTAAAAGCATTATAAAAAATAAGTAACAACTTAACATATTCAATTATATATTTAAGTATTATGTCAAAAAGGACTATAAATCACAACATAACAATTCAAAATATTAAAAACTATCATATATTACAAAAATTAACAATTTAAAAAATTTAAAAATAATTATAAATCATAATAATCAACACAATAATTAACAACTCAAAATACTCGATTATATGTCTAAAATTTACTTAAAAATGACTACTAATCACAATATAACAATACTCTCAAAATATTTAAAATCATACAATGTCAGTCATCATAGTCTGAACTTGAAATCTTCCGTAGGCTCATCTCGTCGAACGGTATTTCGATCCTGGTCATACATAGATAGTCGGTACTTTTAGTCATAGGCTATTGCCCATTCCTAATAGCCGCAGCTCTGCCCGTTCCCTATTCCATTAAAGAGTGAATGGGAATTGATCTCCATTTTATCATTTCGACAAAAAAATATTATAATTCTTAAGAACTCAACGGGCCCTTCCCCTTCAAATCAAACAAACAAAGAAGGGAATCCCGTTGAGTTCTTACGCTTTCATGTTGACTACTCAAAATTGGGTTGGCTTTGTTTTGCACATGTTTTTTTGAAAAAATAATGAAGAAGATATTACAAATCACAATAATTAAAAAAAATTAAATTTTATTTGTGTCGCATAAATAAAAATAAAATAATATATATTAAATATATACTATCACGGACTCTTATATCTAATATTACTAAATATGTTTTAGCCATCAAATGAAGAGAACATGCAATGCACAAAGATTCCACATGCCAAGTTGGACCATCAAGCACTCAGCATTGGGCCCTATTTTCAAATCAAGGACAGTAGGCCTAACCATTATTAATTGGGCCCATAAGTGAGATCTTTGATTACTTGTGTTTGCCTTAATATACTCTATATATAATTAGTCTCTTAAACATAAAATATTACCACTGGATATGTTGTTGTTGTTTAACAATACTTTCTCTGTTTCAAATTAATTGAATTTTTGAGGGATTTTTTTAAGGTTCAAATAGTTGAATTCTTCAGAGTTCAAGATGAACAACGTTTGAAATTTTTTCCATATTTATCTTTTCATTTATTGAAATTTTATATTTTCTAGGAGACAAATTACACCACATATTTATGACTCACAAATGGTAATAGTGAAAAGTATGGTTAAAATTTTGTCTTTGAATGCTTTTCTTAATATGTATGCATTGACTCACAAATTCAATTAAAATGAGACGGAGGGGTAAAACATATTAGGATATTTTATTTAGACACCTAAATTAAACCATACTTCAACTGAACATTTCAACTTGTAATGAAGTGTTCTAATTAGATACTTTCAGAATTGTTGTGTGTGTGTGTTCTGATTCGTTTGTCAAGTAGTTGAGTTAATCTCATAAAATATATATTTTCTTTAATTTATATGTATTTGTCTCAATAAAGAAAAACTTCAGACATTTCAACTTCAGGCTAATGTGGAGACGACATATTCTATGTGGCTGATTTAACTATCAAATATACAAATGAAAATACATATAAAAGTTTTTTCAAAATTTGAAATGAAAGTGTCTAATTGGAACATGACTTAATTCGGATGATTATATAAATATCCTAATAAGTTCAAGAGGCTAACTATATATTAAGCCTTATTCAAATGAACCAATACCCAATGCCTTAACTTGTCCGAGCAAACTTTCTACGTGAATATAAATAACAACAACATACTCAATAAAATCTTACAAGTAGAGTTTGAGGAGAATAAGATTATTACTGAAAGATACTAAACTCAAATATATATAGCCTCAAAAATAAAAATACTAAATAAAAATGACTATAATAGAAAACAATCGAAAACAAGGCATCTAAAAGTGGAGCCACAGACGCGTGACCCATAAGAGCAACCAACCCTCCATCATGTAGAAAGGCATGTAAGTAAAAGTAATTTAACGTCTTCTTTCCATAAAATAGCATAAGAAATCCATTGAGCATATATAAAGGGGTAAGGGGTCGTTTGGTATAAAAATAAATAATGCAGGAATTAGTAATATAGGGATTAGTTATATAGGGATTAGTAATGCTGTAATTATTTTTTATCCCGTGTTTGATTTATTGTTTTCGACTTAATTTTGTGTTTAATTTAAAATTCTATAAAAAGCTCATTTCACTATTATAAGATTTCTATTTGATGTATTGTTGGACAAAATTATTTCTAATAAAGAAATTGAGGGGTAGTTTAGTCATTTTGTTTCTTTATCCAAGTATTACTAAACCTAGTATTAGTAATCCCTAGATATCCTAGGGATTAGATAAGACCACATATGGTGGATTAAGTTATCCATGTATTAGATGTATTTGAGCAACCAAACATTATATTGTGTGTACTAAATTTTAATCCAAGGATTATTTTGATCAATACATCCTACCAAACATGCTCTAAATCTATTGGCTTAAATAACTCTAGTATATGAAACCTATAATACATGAAACCAAAATAAAAATATTCAGATAAGGCCTAAAAGACTATTTTATTTTTATTTTCTATCGAGAAGGCCTAAAAGAGTATTTTGTTTTTGATTTTTTTATCTAGTGTTGATATTCACATTGAAACATAAAGCGCTAAACAATAAATGCGACCTCAGCTTAAAGGGACTCAAATCCAAGACCTCTGATTCATCCATCACAACCCATGTTAATGTATTCAGAAGACATTAACCGTTAATTAGGATGTGAATTAAATTTTTAAATTTTATTTTATTCTTTGAATTAAAAAAAAAAGTGATATAAACACCTAAGGTCAACGCAACATATACATGAGAAATTAGGCAAAGTAGAACATAAGAAATGCATGTCTGTCTCTCTCAACTTCCCCACCTTGTCTCCATTAAAGTCCCCATCAAAATATGAATTAGTCAATTTGGTGTATAATTATTAATGTAGAAAAATAATAATCTCCATATTAATAAGTAAGTATAACAATAATATTTTTAATATAGTCATAATTTTAAAAAATTCTTAAAAATAAAGAAAAATGACTTCCTTGACAAAACAGAAAAAATAAGTAGTGACATTATAAGGTTATTGTCTCCGACCCACCCACTCAACACTCCCAATCTCCGCCACCCTCGAGGCCCCACTCTTCAACCCTCTTAACCCTAATATTATTTGGTAGAATATATATAAATGCTCTTAAATATTTTTTGTTTCTTACTTACCAAACATTAGAAAATAAGCAAGTGATTCATTTATTTTTTAGAAAATATTTTCATGAAAAATATATTTTTTGTCTTACAAAATACAGTTTTAATCTAAATAATTGTCCATCTAATCATTTAAATCAAAAATAGCCGGAAAATATTTTTTTTATTTTTTAATGATATAATCATAAAATTATATAAATATTTATAGTTTATTTTATCTATGAGTTAAAAAAAAAAACTTGGTGACCAATATGATGGAAGAGAGGGTGTGACAAATATGTACAATTAGGACGTGGATGAATGTTGAGAAAGTCATTATTTTAGTTATTTATTTATTATCATGGGAAAGATTGGATGCATGGAATTATTTTAATTTTATTCTTTTTAATATAGAAGAACCAACCAAGCAAGTCGGTATATCCTTTTTTTTTTTTAAAAAAAAAAATCCTTCTTAAATTTTTTTTATTTATTTAAGCATGATTTAAAATCAAAATTTAAAAATTAAAAACAAAAAAAAATATATTTACCATTCGAACAACTCTCTCTTATATCTATTTTCCTACTTCAATATTCAATAAGCCTTTCTTTAAAAAGAATAATACAATGATGTCAATGAAAGTCTTTTATGTAAGTAAAGTTTTTTTTCCCATGCTATTAGTTAATCATAGTTGGTTCAAGTTTTTGAAAGTTAAAATTATTTTTTTAAAAATATATATTGAGAAAGTAAAGGTGTTGACTAAGTTATAAAAGAAGTGCTTTTTGCATAATAATATAAGCTAAAAAAAATACCTTTCTTATAAATTATTTTGAAAATCTTGAAAAAGATATATATTTTTAATCTAATACTAATGAAAAATATTTTTTAAAATTAATTATTCAAACGCAATTACTATTTCAGAAAAATACTTCTAAAACTAAAGTTTGATCAAATAAGTTATTAGCGTGATCGATTCATTAAACTTTTCACGCTAACTCCTACGTCTCAAACTACTTCTTTTTCTTAATTAAAATATTTGTTAGCTTAGAAGTTCATGACAATTTCATTTTTATCTTATCCCTCATAATATTTATTTTAAAACTATAAATACCTCAATTATATATGACATATAAAAAAGTAAATATTTAATAAAAATTTGTATCTTAATAAATAAATAAACACATATAATATGAAAAATTGCATGAAATCATATGCAATAAAAGTTAAGAATGAAATAATAAAAATAAAGAAAAAATTTAAAAATAACCATTTTGTACATAGTCCCTTCCCGTGAATTGGAGAGTGTAATTAAACTCTGTCAATATATAATTCTTAAAAAAATATTTTAGAACATAAATAAAATATTATTTTTCACTATTGCCCTTTTGATTATTTTCAAACTATTCTCATAGAAAATGTAAAGTAGTTAATAACCTCATTAAATAAAGATAAATAATGAAAAAATTTTAACATTTTCCTTGAACTTTGAACAATGCACTTATTTTGAACTATGAAAAGAATTCCAACAATTCTCTTAATATAAACTAGAGAAAATAATAACTAAAATTTAAAATTTCAATATAATTATTAATACAATTAATTAATAAAAATACTATATATATATTTAAAATTTCTATGAAGTAGTAAAAAAAAAATTAGACACACCCAACATCTCAAAAACGTATAGATGCAGCAATCAACTATTTTAAGATCTCAAATATACAAAATAAATCAATTGAGATCGATACCTCAAATGAGTCATACAATACAATATGTAATTCGAATTTAATCGAAAGTTCAAATGCGGATATGCGAAAAATAAACACACACACCAAACGGGAAAAATGAACGGAGGGATAGTGGGAAAAGCGAGGCATTAAATGAATGTTGAAAGGTTCAAGGGAAAAGAAATCGGGCATTAACAAATTCTCTGCCATCACCTCTCCATTATATATACACTCTTTCTCATGTAGTAACCTTTTCATTGACCCTTTCTCTCTCGCGTCTTCTTTCGTTCAATCCAAGGTAAGCTCCATTCTTTCACTCTAATTCTTATATGATTGCATATATTCTCGCCAATTAATTTATGCTTTGATTTCGTGTGAAGATCATGAGTAATGATTTGTATACATTTTGTGTTGATGTAGTTTGAGCTAAAAAGTTAATGGATCTGGTGATTTGGTTTGTAGTACCAATACCAGGAAAAACCTGCAGATTCCTGTGATTTCTCTGTTAAATCGTTGTATATTTTGCCATTTCTATTATTCCTGTTTTGCTTGATCAACGATGAACAATTTCTTCTTTTCCTTTTTCTTACCTGTTCTGCTCTGGAAAATTTGTGTCGATCTAGAGTGTGTTCGGTAGGAAGGTAGATGTTTTTCGCGGAGAACTGACCATGTCAGCTCACTTCCTACCTATCAGTATGACTTACTCTACGGGCAAGCTAGCCCAGATATATGTTTATGGGGGTGGTGGGATGGGGATTGGGGGCCACCGGAGGATACAATCAGTGGTGAATGTCATTAGTGGAATCATTTATTTACTTTCATTAGGAAGTCACTTTCCTCGGAGAAAATATTTTCCAAAAAAATTTGACCAACCAAACATGCACATCTAATTCCTATATTTCTAAACGGGGAAAAAAAGCATGGTGCAGCTAAGTAACTTTCTGGTTTCAACTGCTTTGTAATATGGAAACATAATCACACCTAACTTCATTTACTTCTTTGATCTTATATTTTGGGGATTTCTTATTGTGATAATAGCGGTTGATATTACTATTTCCCTCAAGGTCCATGCACTTTTCGATTAGAATATACGTTCGATTTCACATTATATCGATACCAGACAATAATATGTCTAATATAATGGGTAACTCACAGAATAAAGTCATTGGGTTCTGAATGAGTATGATCTTGTTATAGTTACATATGCATAGATAGGTTGAACTGGAAGCTATGTTGTTCAGACTCTTCGAAAATGTCTACGGGTGTGTATCATATTCTTCAAAAGTAGTGTAGTTTGGAGAATCCGGCACGGGTGCGTCATCCAAAGTGAAGAGTCCGCATAACTTAGACTGGAAGTAAAGGATTCAATTTAACCCCACATAACTCACTCATGATCTTGTCTCTGCTCACATATTGTTTTCCTACTACATGTTCATGAAATGAACTTAAAGAGCAGCTGTCCATTTTCTTTCTTTCAGGCTTACCAGAAATTGGAAAAATGAGCAATGAAAATGGTGAGGATTTGTCTCCACAAAGACGTGCCCCTCGTTTGAATGAGAGGATCCTGTCATCTTTATCCAGGAGGTCTGTCGCTGCCCATCCTTGGCATGATCTCGAGATAGGTATCTAGCTAGTGTTATATTTTTTATCATTCAGAATTCACAAATATAGCAGCAGTTAGATCTGATCATTTGCCGTTTGCTTCTTTTATCTGTAGGACCTGAAGCTCCAAGTGTTTTCAATGTTGTAAGTATAATATTATGTTTAATCTGTTTAATTTCTCCAAGTCTCAAATGTAAGTTCAACTGATGTGCAGCTCACGGGAATCCCCAGCCTAGAATTTTTTTTATTTCAGCTGATGTGCAGCTCACGGGAATCCCCAGCCTAGGAACTTTATTTTTTAAGTTGGGAAATTACCTAGAATTGCGACTTACATAGTATATTCTTCTATAGCTGGACGTAACGGGAAATTTTGATATCACTCATTCGATTACATGATGAAAGCATGAATATCTTTTACGGAGCATGCAAAAACTATCAACATAGAAGAAGAAAATTGGAATTAGTGGAATTTTTCTTCCAATTCTGCTTGATATATATGCATCTTTAATATGCCATTAAATGTTCCAAAGTCCTCTTCTTCTTTTAAGTATATTATAGAAATAAACAGCAAAGCACTAAGAAAAGTGTTCTGTAGGTAGAAGTCAGAAAATCCCTGCGCAAAAACAGAGGGGCACCTAACTATACAGAAATCGATTCCTGTAGTGAATTGATAAAGTCTAACATACTGTGTTCATCCTTTACATCTTGTAAGTTGCACTAAAAATCGAAAAACATTTATACTTTTTAACACTTGTACAGATACAACTTTCCTTTCAAAACACTTACCATTTCTTTCCGTCCGCAAAACCCAACAGATAAAGCTGACACTATAACCTGCATACTTCTTGCTGGCTTTCTGATCCCACAGTCAACCTTTCTTTCACAGTGAAAGGCACAACAAAAGACAAGTCGAAAAGATTCAAAACTAGATACTGTAATTGCCTTGCCATGAAATGCAAAAAGAAATGGCTGCTGAACTATCCCTCCATGTTGCATTAGTAGCATCTACTGCAAATCCCCTTCTCTCTGTAAATTGCGTTGGGTCAGACAAGCACGTAAGGTATCAACCACATGAAGCATGCTACCTTTTGAGGAGCATTTGTTTTCCATATTATCTTCTAAGGCAAGTTGATAGTATTGTCCATCACTTTTTAAAACTCACTGTAGCAAGTGCCTACCCAAAAAACACCATTCTGTTGCCTTAGCCATTGATCTGCTTCATCAGTTATTACTTATTAAAGTCATCTTTTCCAGATCTCATATCAGGAGAGCCACTCTTAAAATTTCACAATAAATGGTCTTCTATAGTTGCGACACTCCATTCCAGAGGAACATGCTATCAGTATTAGAGGAAAACCTGTAAAGAACTAAAAGATCATTGTATGCAATTATGACCAATACATGCATCCTACCAGAATCTGGTTCTCCTACCATCTCCAGATCTCCTACTCATAAGCTGCACATGTGTTTCCATATCTTTTCCATCTGAAGAAAACTGACAGTCAAGAACCCCTCCAATCCTTTCCTTCATTTATCTTGATCATGGGGGATTTTGGTTTATTGGGACCATTAAGTTCATGTAAAATAGACCTAGAGAAATGAGAAAGGGTGTCTTTTTGTATGGAAACTCTAATTTGGTGTTATCGTGATCTCCACAATGCGTTCATGCAGGTCATTGAGATATCAAAAGGAAGCAAAGTCAAATATGAGCTGGACAAGAAAACTGGTCTCATTAAGGTATGATGCAATGATCTGAATTAAGGTATCTTTAAGTGATACTCCGAGGAGATGAGTATTTCGCTCTTTGCTTTAATCTAAAGATGAGGGTACTATTACTTGCTAACCTTGGTTTTGTTGAATAGTTGTTATCCTGATAGCAGCATTGTGAATCACCCTTCAATCTAAGCCTTTTCTACATATGATCAGGTTGATCGCATCCTATATTCTTCAGTGGTTTACCCTCAGAACTATGGTTTCATTCCCCGAACACTGTGTGAAGATAATGACCCAATGGATGTATTAGTCCTCATGCAGGTAGGTAAATGAATGTACAAGACAGTCAAAATTGCAAAGGTTCTATTGCATTAGCGATCATCCCAGTGCGACTGATGGCAACAAAAATTGGCTTTAACTTTTTCAACAGGAACCTGTCATCCCAGGTTGTTTCCTTCGAGCTAGGGCGATAGGTCTGATGCCTATGATTGATCAGGTTCCTATTTTAGTCCCAAGCAATTACTTCCTCTTTGTAACTAATTCTTTAATGACAATGTTTTCTTCATCAATTCAGGGAGAGAAAGATGACAAGATCATAGCAGTGTGCGCTGATGATCCAGAATATCGCCACTACACTGATATAAAGCAGCTTCCCCCTCACCGCCTGGCTGAAATTCGCCGCTTTTTTGAAGACTGTATCCTCCTAATTTATCTTTTAATTAACATTTCCCTTAGATAAATTCTATAGAGTTTTCCTATGAGGAATTTCTTAACCCGTCTTCAGACAAGAAGAATGAAAACAAAGAGGTTGCTGTTGACGACTTTCTGCCTCCAAGTGCTGCTGTCGACGCCATTCAGTACTCCATGTATGATGCAGCTCTTGATGTTTTCCTGTTTCTACTTTCATTTAACATGATTCTTTCTGTCTTTTTGCTATACGTTTATTATTATAGTAACTTATCTGTTGCATTGTCATTACATTTGTGCAGGGATTTGTATGCAGAATACATATTACACAGCTTGAGGAAGTGAGGAATATATAACAGTGTATCTATAGGTACAATGGGAAATGAAGACTGTCATAAAATATCTTAATGATTTGCCATCACATTCATTTTGCTGAATTTTTTTGTAATGTTTGTTCTCTCTCTCTCTCTCTCTCTCTCTTTTTTGCTTGAGATTTTTGGGGTTGTATGATCTCTTATGACTGACTCACCAGGGATTTGTCCCTTGCTGCTCTAAAGTTCTACCGTTTAAATTATGTTGACATTAATTCAATATACTCCTTTGAAAATATGTCACCTTTATTTTTGAAAATAAACAGAAAATTTAGTGGCAACCTTTATTGGTGATGATTTAGTAACCAACTTGCCTTGATACTCCGCTTTGCTCTTTGTCGCGCTACTTTTGCTAGCAACCGGCTTCGATTCTCCTTAAGGCACTGTGTTGAGTAGGGATCTGAATAGAAACTCTATTTTGGGGCTCAATGTTGCTGGACTCTACTCCTCTCTCCGGGCTCGCTCCGCTGTATGTCCAAGCTTCAACTCAATTACTTGGACAGAGGGATTTGACCTACCAACTGCAAGCTCGGGTGCGAAAACGGTATCCATTGCCTGCTGCCCCTCCCAGTAATACGTGTTTCTCAACCACCCGTTTACTACAAGAATGTATCATGATGAGAATCAAAGCAGTCTTGTGAACACCCAGTTCTCCTGTCTTCTTCGGGTCCTTAATAGAACGAAAATTCCTCATTTGAAAAAAAATCTTCAGGTTCTTTATGGATGTCTATTGAATTATCAATCATTTGTTTCATCATTCTTGATTTAGGATGACTCATTTGATCATGCCAAGACACAAAAAAGTTTAAAATACTAAAGACTTTTCATATCAATAAATTACGTGCCCTTCAACTGTACTAATTTATACAAGACGACAAAATTGATAATTTCTCCATAACATATTTCTAATTTGAGACAATTTTGATAATATCAAAATATTTCAATGTTCATTTCATTTATTTATCTTAATATGATATTCATTTCGATGGATATGTATAAAACTTAAAATGTTCCTTGAGAATTAGATGAAAACAGTGCATCCTCTATACCAATTTTTGATACTAGGCAAAATATAATTACCTTTTTGGAGCCTCAATCATTCAAAATAATAGAAACATCTGTTTTTTCTTTTAATAAATGAAAAAAAAATTAGTTTTCATCTTACGTATTGCTCCCCTATCAGTCATATAAATGTTTTTACGATGAATCTAAATATAATTTGAGGAATATCTATACATTTTTCTAAGATGAAAGATATAAAGTATTATTATTAAACGAACCATTGTATAAATATAATTTACAAGACTATAAACACATGATTATATTAGCTAATACAAATAGCATGAATGTAAATATTTAAGTTGTTACGGATTCATCACCAATTAGATGATCTATTTTTTTAGAATATCCTAAGAAATATGTTATATCTTGATACATGAGCTCAATATTATCTCTAGAAATAAAATTTGCTTCAATATTATGTTGTTTCCTGTATTCAAAATAGTACACCTGAAGTAATAAAAAGATGAAAAAGAAGAAATATCCGAGTGCACATAATTTACTGTGTGTCCCTAAGGAATTTAATTCCCTAACTGTACTCGAGGTTGTGGATTATTTCCTCCCAGGATAAAACAGACATACCTGTTAAAGAATTAGTGGCACCTTAAATTTCAATAACTTCAGCGAACTAAAAAAAAAACAATAAAATCACACACAAACTTTACTTTTATTTGTAAAAAAATGTATGCAGAAGGCAGAAATTCAATTCTAGAAAATGAGAGAAAATCTTTCTATTTATAGATAACAAAGGGTGCTTATTGTGCGTTATTGAAAATGTTATAACCGCCTGGAAAAGACATAAAGGTCACCACTCTTCAGAAAAGCTATGAAAAATCATTTCCAGAAAGGTCGGAACCTTCCATTTCCGTTCACACCTTTAAAACCCAACAATCCCCCTCATGAATGAGAATGACTAATAAAAACATATGCATGAAAAAACTATGTGATTAATAAGTAAGGGTTAACTGCATTTGGATAAGTAGGTTTTCCCTTTGAACTTTCCATAGTGAATATATATCGGATATACTCAATCAATCAGTAGATTTGATATCTTTGAATCGTCGAGTTTTTTCATATACTTAGACAACATAAGTCACACAACTAACCCTTTAACTAGTTTTGATTCTCATTGTTTTGTTCATTTCAACTATGAACACTTCCTGGTTCATAAGTGCATAGAGAACTGGCCTTACCATATTTTTCTTGAAGTGGCTTACACTCACACATACATAGGTTATATCTAAATGTGTGATATTGTAGATATACTATTTGATAAACCCTGTATCAAACTTAGAAACCATTAAAAGGTCCTATTACCTTATCCTTATTACTGAACATTGTCTCATCATCAGAATAGACCATATAATAATTTTGACAATGCTGAATCATCATGAATGACTTTGTTTGATCTCCTTGAATCTAGATCTTAGGATCTCCATGTAACGTCCAGTAAAATTATCAAAATATCCTTAGATGAGAGATGTGTGCATAACGCGTCTTCCCAAACTCCAATGGTAAATTCGAGGCCGGAAATGCGATCAACATGAAAAATTGAGTGGAAAAATAGTCTTGGTTCATTTTAGAGCAACCAGATCAAAATATAAATTTTCGATGCGAAAATAATTTTCAGAATAAGTGTGCGACAGGTGTGCAACAGGACCTGCCACGGAGTTATACTTAGACTTGGTCCCAATATTTTTCACGAGATTAGAAAACTTGATCGGAGAATTTTCGGCGAAAAACCCTAGAATGTTACCCACTCCGCGTCGCGGACTATGCCACTCTGAGGCAAACTTTATTAGTTTTCGTGAGAGATATTCCAGACCTTTCCCAACCTCTCCTAAACCTAAAACACGATCAAAGTAGGTCATCCTGAGCGTAAAAAGGGTTTTAATACCTATTCCTAAGTCTTTCCTAAGTTTCTAACAAAGGCTAAGGCTAAAGAGAAGAGAAGAGGAACAAGAATTCAAGAGACTGAGGAGAGTTCTTACGAGGTTGATTCTCAAAGCTTCGTACCAGGTATGTAAGACTAAACTAAAATATGAGAATGTTTTTCCATATGCCTCCATTGATGGTAATATAAGAGTTGAGAGTCTAATGAGTCTACATACATGTTTCTTGAATATTTTCTTGTAAGTTATATGTATTACATGTATTTTCATATGTTGATGATTATCACAAACTTGATTTACTGATTAAATGTTTTACTTGAGTTATTTTTCACAAATTATATATATTACTTTGTGAAAGAATGCATGAATGAATCTAGGGATTGAGTCTAGAGCCTTGACTTGAGTATATTGATTGTGATTGTGATGTGAGCATGATGATGAGTTAATAGAGCGTGATGGTCCCATGAGTATTCATAATTGAACTTTAGAGATATGTCTAACTGACTTCTTTCTAATGATTGATCTAAGCCTTGAGCTACCTAATGAGAATTGAGTTGATGAGATGATTGAGATGATAGGCCGAAAGACCCAATTTAGTTGAGTTAATAAGATGATAAGAGTCTTTGTGAGACTAATTTAGATGATTGATGGAGATCAAAAGTCTTATGAATATTGAGTCTTGGGAGGAGTATCGAGCACCGAAACGAGTAAGAGTAAGTCCAACTCAAACTCTTTAACTATGTCGCCAAACGTAGGGGTAGACTAAGTCCATTAAAGTCGGACAGGTCCCTATGTTGTGAACTAAGTCCATTAAAGTCGGACACGTTCCTATTTTTAGGACTAAGTCCGTTAAAGCCGGATATGTCCCCATTCTATTGTCCTGAGACAATAGGACTTGATTGGTTAATTTTCTGCATTTGTTATGGATTTGATTCGTCCTTTACCTGGCAAGTACAGAATGGCTGTGGCAACATCAGCGGAATTATTGTACAATCGTTGGCTCATAAGTGATTGTTGTCGGATAAGAGAAACTCCCAAATAGGTGCCACACTGATAGTACTCCGAGTTGAGTTGACTGGATGAGTTTGGATCGATGTTGATGGGTCATTTGTCTACTCTTTATTCTTGCTTTAGATAGACATTTGACATTCTGATTGGGTATCTTATGAGTTGATGTTATTTTATATTATTCGACTTGTATCTATTTTATTCAACCATTTTACATACTCATATATTCCACGTACTGACGTCCATTGGACTGCATCGTTTAATGATGCAGAGGCAGTACTAGAGATCATCAATAGGTGCATCGTTGAGGATCTATCGCAGTCAACAAAGTTGGTGAGCCTCCTTTACTTCGGAGGATCATTATTTTATTTTCATCTAACTTTCTAGAGTTAGACTTGATTTAGCTTTATTTTGTTTTAAGGTAGCCATGGGTCTGTCATTGACGCTAATTCATAGTGATAGAGACTTCATAGAATAGAGTGGAGTTGTTGAGTTGAGATACTATTGAGCTAACTTCTTTCAAACTAGTCTGTTTTACTTATACATTTTGAGACTTTCACCACTTATTATCTTTACTCTTTCGCTGAACTGCTATCAATGTTGAGTGAATAAATGTGATAAGGCCAAGTGGCTTGCTCGGGGACTAGCAATAGTCTTTGGGTACCGGCCACATCTAGGGTACCCTCCTGGGGCATGACAAACTTAGTATTAGAGCACAGAGTTCAAATATCCTAGGGAGTCTATGAAGCCGTGTCTAGTAGAGTCTTGTTTATGAGTGTATTGTGCACCACATTTTATAAGCAGGAGGTTATAGGACATTAGGGATGGTTACATTTCTTTTACATTCCAATTCATTCGATAGAGTTAAACTCTATGAAAGCTCTCTTCTAATTCGTGCTTCACGTGTTTACAGAATTGTGATCATGACTCCAAGAAGAGCTGTTAGAGCAAGAGGGCATCATGCCAGACAGAATGTTAACCAACCTAAGCCCCAGGATCATGATGAACCCATGGGCCCAACTATCCCTGCTGAGCAGCCACCACAGGCTGAAGTCTCGAATGCTGAGCTTCGTCAGGCTATCCAGACTTTAGCCTAGGCTATGAAAACACCTCCTGCTAGACAAGGAGTGGGTAGATAGGATACTCTAAATACATCCAGGGTCGTGAGTTCTTGAGGTTGAAATCGCTTGAGTTCGTAGGGTCTACACCCAATGAAGACCTAGAGAACTACATTGTTGAGTTCTAAAAAGTTTTCATGTGATGCATGTAGCTGATGTTGATAGAGTTGAGTTGGCTGCCTACCAGCTCAAAGGTGTTGTCAGATTGTGGTTTGACCATTAGAAGAAGGGTAGAGGAGAGGATGCTCCAATTCTGACTTGGACAGTGTTAGAGGAAGCTTTCTTGGGGTGTTTCTTTTCGTGAGAGCTAAGGGGGGCCAAGGTAAGAGAGTTCTTGAATCTGAAACAGGGCTCCATGACGGTGCAAGGGTATGGGCTCAAGTTCACCCAGCTATCTCGCTATGCTCCGAATATGGTTGCTGATATGAAGGGGAGAATGAGGATGTATGTTGATGGGCTGAACAAAGTGCCAAAGAAAGATGAGAGGGGAGCTATGCTTGTGAGTGATATGAATATTGAAGGTTGATGACTTATGTACAATAAGCTGATGAAGGTTGAATAAAGACTGTTTAAGATTGTTGAGGAGTGGAGAGTTTGATTGCTTGACTGAGTATTGACAAACGTTCTAATTGTTATTCGTGCCTTGATGTCTATCTTTACTCATTATTCAAGGACGAATGATTCCAAGGGGGAGATGATGTAATACCTGGTAAAATTACCAAAATACCCCTAAATGAGAGATGTGCTCATAACGCGTCTTCCCAAAGTCAAATGTCAAATCCGAGGCCAGAAATGCGATCAACATGAAAAATTAAGTGGGAAAATGGTCTTGATTGATTTTTTGAGCAACTAGATCAAAAGATATATTTTCGATGTAACAACGATTTTCAAAATAAGTGCGCGACAGGTGTGCGATGCGGACCTGCCGCGGAGTTACACTTAGACTTGGTCCCAGTATTTTCTATGAGATTAGAAAACTTGATCGGAGAATTTTCAGTTATTTCGTGAGAGGCATTCCAGACTTTTCCCAACTCCTCCTAAACTTAAAACATGATCAAATAGGTCCTTTTTGGTCTAAAAAGGGTTTCTTAACTCATTCAAAGGTCTCTTATGCTAAAATTGAGTTGGAGTTCTTGAGAGGAGAAGAGAAGAAGATCTAGGGTTCCAGAGGTTGAGGTCAATTTCTTGTGAAGATTAGTGTCATCCTTCATTCCAGGTATGTAAGGCTAAACTAAAGTATGAAATTGTTATTCCACGTGCCCTCATTGATGGTAATAGAAAGATTGTGAGTGTGTTGAGTCTCCAAGCATGTATCTTGAATGTTTTTTTATAAATTATATATGATCTATGTACTTTTATGTGTTGATGGTCATCATAAACCTAATTTTTACTGTTTAAATACTTTTATGCGTCATTCTAGAAAACCCTACATGTTATTTTCATAAAAGATTGCAAGAATAAACTTAAGAGATGAGTCTAAAGCCTTGATGATATTAATATAATATGCATGTGACTATGATTGTGATCCTGGTATGAGAGTACTGATGATGATGTTGGTGAAATTGATGTTTCTGGAGTCTTAAAGAGCATGAAATTAGTCCTAAGATAGTGATTCTGACCCAAGAGTTGATATTAATGTACTGAATTGAGTTAACTATATCCAACAAGACTACTTAGAAGATTAATCCAGATGATTAAGATCTTATGAGCATGTGGGGTCCTGGAGGAGTATTGAGTGCTGAATTGAGTAAGGATAGATAACAACCCAAACTTATTGACTACGTGACCAGTGTAGGAGAGGATTGAACCATAAATCGGATGTTTCCCTTGCCCCAAAAGAGGACTTGATGTTCTTTATTGTGAATCCACCGATGTGATGTCCTTTACCCCGGCAAGGTACTGGATGGATGTGGCAACGACATCATTTCGTTGTATCATCACCGGCTCATGAGTGATGGTTGGCAGTTAGAGAAACTTCTAGTTGGGTCATGAGGCTATTTTAAGGTGATGATTGAGTTCCTTACGTTTCGAGTTGAGTATCTTAAGTTGAGTCTATGACTGAGATGAGTTGATGTTTGAGTTGAGTATCTCTTATGATGTTCTTTTCTTTCCAGCTATTTTACATACTCGTACATTCTATGTACTAACGTCCATTTAGGCCTGCATCTTTTCATGATGCAGAGATAGGTACTTGAGATTCTCAATAGACACTCCGTTGAAGGTCTATTTTCCCTACAGTTGATTGGTGAATCGTCCCCTACATTCGGAGGATACCATTTCATATTTCTTATTTATTTAGTTAAGTTGTGGTAGCCATGGCCTGTCATGGTGCCATTCTAGACTGTAGAGGTAGATGCTTCATAGACTAGAAGATGATGACTTGATGTTGAGGTCTTTCTTTCCTTGAATTGAGTTTTCTTTAGATCTACTATTATGTCACAGATATTGAGTTTGACTTGGTTGGCCTATGATCCTTATTCATCGAGTTAGAAGTAATATGAGTTTCCCATCATTATATCTCTTTTATTTTTGATATCTTCCACAGATTTAAATGATTGAATGACTACCATGAGGCCAAGTCATTCGCTTGAGGACTAGCAATAGTCTCTGAGTGTCGGCCACGTCTAGGGTACCCTCCCGGGGCGTGACATTTTCTCATTATGATAACTCTCCTTTGTTTCTTCTCGAGGTCGTTTAGTTCCTTCATTAGATGATTAATATTCTTTCTGAGTAATTCAACATTATCTGATTCAATTACCGTATTACTATGAATGTCAAGATATTCTGATCTATGCACCAGAAATCGATATGCTTTAGTATTCATAGCATATCCTATGAACACACAATCAATCGTCTTTAGTCATATTTTTGTCTTTTTATATTTAGGAATCTGGACTTTAACCAAACATCCCCACACTTTCAAGTATTCAAGGTTGGGCTTTCTCCCTTTTCACTTTTCATATAGAATAGATTGTGTTTGACTATGGAAAACTCGATTGAGTATTCAACTAGTTGTAAGGATAGCTTTCCCCCATAAGTTCTGGAGTGAAGCATAACTAATTAACATGACATCCATCATTTTCTTAAATGTTTTATTTTTCCTTTCCGCAATTTCATTGTATTGTGGTGAGTAAGGAGTTGTTGTTTGATGAATAATACTATATTTGAAACATATTTCCTCAGAAAGAGATTCATATTTGTCGCCCCTATCACTCTTTATCATTGTGATCTTTTTGTAAAGTTGTGTTTAATTTCAAGTTCACTTTTATACTAAATGATTCAATTACCTCATTTTTACTATCAAGTAGTTAAATATAGCAGTATCTAGTGCAATCGTTAATAAACTTCATGAAGAATATATTGTATATAGAGTAGTTTACTCATGAAGTTTCAAAACATATCATAGTATTTTCACAATATAATGATCATAAGCTTATTCATGAAGTTTCAAAACATACTTAAATAAACCTCCACAATATAATGTAAATATATTAGTTCCTAATTTTTTTTAAAAAAATATAAAAGAATATTACCCTTTTAAAAAGGAATCATATACAAAACAATGTGTGAGATGAAATGGAGGGAGAAAATGGAGAGGTGGGGAATAGAATCTTTGATAATAGATTACTGGTTGATGATGGTGCATGTTTGGTATCATAATTTAAAAAAAGCTTACACAAGATAATGATCAGATCAAAATAAAAAGGAGATATTAGGAATATTTTCTTTCCTTTGCATCAAAATACCTTTTGTACTTGTTGACAAGGGTTTTATTAGGATGAATACAATTATTTTATTTTTAATTAAAGATTTCAAATTCAATTTTATTTTTTGTTAGGAATGATTTTGCTTTCAAATGGTCTTACGTTGTGTTATTTAGAATAAGTTAGAAGCTCTAATACGTATATCAGACTCTAAATACGAAAAAAAGGGAAAAAACCCCCTTTGATATTTACTTATTTTAAATTTTAAGTGTTTTTTTTTTTGGAATAAATTCTATACAACACTAATTCAAATAATTAGGAACTCTAACACGTATATCAGACACCAAATACGAAAAAAGTATGAAAGAAAGAAAGGCCTTCAATATGTACTTTGTTTAGCCTATCCCATTTTCCTATGTCTAGATATTCCCTTTTACTTTTTAGTGTCAGCAGCCATTTGGCTTGACCCCATGCTTCAAGTTTATAGATGCCATTCTCTTCCTATAAAAGTAGAATATTATACAAAGAAACATAGGAGATTAACATCCACATGCCAATAATCAATTGGAAAATTACTAAAAGTGAAGAGGATTGCCATTTTCCAAACAAGTGCACAACCTTTGTTTGCTTAATTGGTGTGCTAATCAAGAGATTGGAACTTAAGGGAGAGATGCCTTAATTCTTTGGGTAGCAAAAGTATACTACTCTTAATTTAATTAACTATTTCTTCAAATATTGAATTTTTTTTAAAAAAAATTTCATAATGAGTGACGGTGACGGTGAGACTCAAACAACAGACTATGCTTGATTATGGTAAAAATCACATTAAACAAGTGACTATCTCATTAGACACTGCAATCTAAACAACTTTTAACAGCAAAAAATATATACATTAACAAAGAGTGTTAAAACTTTTACTATATTAGTTAATTTCTATTAGATTCAATATGGTTATAAATTTTAATGGCATTTACAAAAATTGCTAAAATGTAATTCTCACTAATTAATCTATTATCACAAATTAATTGTCACTAAAAATCATTTTTGATGTAGTTAAAAGACATACTTTTATACCAGGCTTAATTCATAAAGAGACACCTAAACTAGTTCTCATTTTTCACTTAGACACCTAAACTAAGACAAGTTCCTAATAGACGCCTCAACTGCTAAGATTTGATTCTATTAAATACTTTTATCCTACCTGACACTCTCTACAGTCCTTTTTCATGTTAATTGTACTTTTTTTTAAATTTTCTGCCAAAAATAAATAGTTACGGTCCAAAAATTATTTTTTTTTCCATAAAAGTAGGTTCTAAAAATTTTCGGTTAACCATGTGCAAAATTTTTTTATTTAAAATTGCAATTTTTTTTTTGCACACGGTTAACTTAGAATTTCGAGAACCTACTTTTATGATTTTTTTTTCCGGATAACTGAGAATTTTGAGAACCTACTTTTATGAATTTTTTTTAAGGACCGTAACTATTTATTTTTGGCAGAAAATTAAAAACCCAGTATAATTAACATGAAAAAGGATTGTGGAGAGTGCCAAGTAGGATAAAAGTGTTTAATGGAATCAAATTTTAGCAGTTGAGGTGTCTATTAGGATCTTGTCTTAGTTTAGGTGTCTAAACGAAAAATGAGGATAAGTTTAGGTGTCTGTTTATGAATTAAGCCTTTATATAATTTACTTAACTATGTATTGTTTTTTTAATTGATGTCTCATCCATATCCGACACTATATTGAAACCTAATTAAATTGTATTACACGTTGCAGGACGGGGCGATTTTGAAAGCAACGCTTTCAATAAGATTTTCTCTATTTTTTTAATGTTCAATTCCAAGAAAACATATTTTATAAATATTTGATATTCATATTGAAACCTGATTAAATTCAAATCGTCATCGTGATAGAAACCCCCAAAAAAATATCTTTATATAATTTACTAAGTCTTCAACAATAAGTCTCCTCCCTTTTTAATTTGTTACATATGTCATTGTCAATATATATACTCCAAGCAAACCTATTTAGAATGGAAAAGGCTATTTGGCACTGTTGGATCTCTCTGCTTTACAAATATCATCTTCATCAATTAAAACAACCATCATAACAACATGCCTAGAGGTCGACCACTTTCTTTGCAGGTTTCACTTTCACTATCCTTTGCTCTATTCTTTCCTTTTCTCCACTTTATTGTAAACATGC
Organism: Solanum rostratum; assembly: GCA_029948455.1. Classification (NCBI taxonomy): domain Eukaryota; kingdom Viridiplantae; phylum Streptophyta; class Magnoliopsida; order Solanales; family Solanaceae; genus Solanum; species Solanum rostratum. Next base: position 6,794,825 of record CM057051.1, read on the forward strand.
ATCTTAGAATATATCAAAAGACAACTACTTACAATAATGGAACAAGTTTCCGAGTTTCGGAGACGACTTCTCTATCTCTATGGGATAGTGGTAAGGTCTGCGTACATTTTACTCTCCCCAGACCCCTACTTGTGGGATTCCACTGGGTATGTTGTTGTTGTATTATGTACATCTTTACCTATCACAATGACTGGAGCTGGAATTTTCGTTAAGGGACTTGAAATTTGAACAAGTAAATATAATTAGTCCAAAGGGGTTAGATATCTACTATATATATGAATATATCTAAAAATTAATTTTAACCATATACAAATAGTATAATTTTTTTTCGAAGAGAATTCGGATGAACCTGTGACCATAAGCTGACTCCATCCCTACTAATAACATGTATTATTTTTAAGATTACAAAAGCTTACCTACAAATATTTTTTTTAACTAAACTTATGCAGCCTTATAACATCGATTCATCTGAATCTAGTATATTTGATATGAAACATATATTTACAAAGATTGTAACAAATTATACTAAGTTTTAACCTATAATTTTTAGAAAATAATACATTCAATGTTAAAAAATCTTATATATTGAACTCATAAAATTTAGATCTTGAATCTGTGCGACCAATTTTTTCAAGATGACATATTATCATTTGATCTAGCTATTTTTTGATTGAAAATTAAGGCTTAAGATATATAAGCACATTAATTAAATTTTTAATAAATGTGGTGGTGATCAGAGGATTAGATAAAAAGATTAGAACTTAGACTCAGGCAATATATAGTTATTAATTTCCTTTAATTAATTACTATCAATTAATTAAGCATATTTGATTACAAAGCAAGGGATAATTAAGAGAATTATTAAATCCTAATTTATTTATTTTACAGACAGTGGAACTCAAAGTAAGGATGTGTTGCCCTGGTTGTGAGAGAGTTGTTAAAGATGCCATCAAGAAGCTTAAAGGTATGCCTATGTATATATACATATTATCTTGCCGTGCTTTTGATTTCTATCATCATCTGTTGTTTATACGATCTTTGATGTTGTTACTGTTTCCGTTAATTAGTTGCTATATTTTCTTCAATGTCATTTTTCATTTTCGTACCTACTTTGAATTGCACTTATGTCGAGGATTCTCCTCCACGAGATAAAAATAAAGTTTGTGCATATTCTATCATTTTCTGACCCTAGTTGTAAACTTAATCGAATATATTATTGTTGTATATACCACATCAATTAATTGTTACTTTTATTGTTGCTACCATTGAAGTATACATTGACAAAAAATAAAATAAAATTGTAATTTGAGGAAATAGTTATGATTCCTATATAAGTCACAAATTTGCTCCTTAGATTCTATAGAAGTACTTTCCCTGACGCGGTCTATATGATTTACTTTTTTTAGTCAGTCCAAAAAAGAATGTCATGTTTCGTAATAATTGAACTTTAAAATACCAATTTTATCCTTTCTTGAAATGATTTCTAGCCACATAAGTATCTATGACAGGTGTGGATTCAGTAGAGATAGAGATCGAGCTGGAAAAGGTGACTGTAACGGGCTACGTCGATCGAAAAAAGGTGCTAAAAGCAGTGAGAAGAGCAGGAAAAAGAGCTGAATTCTGGCCATATCCAAATCCACCTCTATATTTCACATCAGCAAATAATTATTTCAAAGATACAACAACAGAGTACAAAGAGAGTTACAATTATTGGAGGCATGGCTACAATGCCACAGACAAGTATGGAACTTTGCCTATTACTCAAAGAGGAGATGATCAAGTCAGCAATTTGTTTAATGATGATAATGTATATTCTTGTTCTCTCATGTGATGTATAGAACATGTATATTAATCTTATTGTCAATTTCAATAAAAATAATGAATGAAATGGTTGATCTCATCGATTATGTGTAAGTTCGAAAAGTTAAGGATTAGTGATTCTTTTTTAGGAATTAAATGGATTCGATCTTATACATATGTAAGAAAAATAATCAAATATAGAATATAGTCTGATGGTAGTCGAACCTGGTTACAGTCATGTATTATATGCATAATTGATCATATTTGATCCTAAATCTCATCAATCATTCCAAATATGAACGGATTGTGCTAAATTTGAATAGATTAAAATGAGTTGAGTTAAGGGATAAATTCAAATATATACAGTAAACTAATTAATTTATGACTAATATAGCTATATTTTATTTACATAAAAAAAAACCAAAAATCATATAATGACTATACAATATAGCTTGCCAAAAGTCAAAAAATATATACTGACTTTACAATGTATATTACTTATACATGAATATACATTGAATATACGTTATGATACACTTAAAAAATTGAACACAACTTGAATTTATGTGAAATATACATTGACTTTACATGCCTATGCAGTGAATGATCATTTTTTGGATAATTATTTTTATCGAATGGCCATGTACTATAATTATCCCTTAAATTAATAAATTAATGGACTATTGATTTGTTCAAAAGTTACTCGGCCTAAAATGAATCAGACTAACATGGGCTCAAATGGGCGTGCCCTACAATCTCCATCTTATGTTGGACACCAAAATGCTTGCCAGCTTTGGCATTGTCTCTCCGAATCATATTATCAAATTCATAAATTTCACATCAATATAAGCTATGGTGGAATGATTGAAATCTCTGCATCCTTTATCAAATATTTTAATTTCAATGCATCGAACTCGACTACATCAATCATTTTCAAATATCTCGTATTTTTTTTGATGTGTCCGAAGATTTTTGTATCATTATATATGAAACCAACCTCCTACAACAAAATAGACACAAGAAAAGGTCCATAGTTTAAAGCAATCTATAAAAATAAAACACTCTTAATATCACCAATTAAAGAAAAAGAAAGCCTCTAAAATTAATCTGATTTCTTACATAATATAATTAAACAAATAAAAATTTAACAGATATAACTTTAAATAATTTTAAAAAAAGTACTAAAATCATAATGAACTAATAATTAAAAATAAAAGGTAAAAAATTTCGATCCAACATTTCAAACAAGAGGCCCTAAAGAGTAAACCCGGCTCAACTAACCCAACTATATGATGATGAGCAACTTTTTCATTTTCCATTTATTGGTGAGTTCTCTCTCTTCCTGGCCTGCTGGTCCTACCTTCCTGTCAGGTTCATTCTCTTTTCATTTTTTTTTTGATATGAATGATGAATTTGAATGTCACACTGTATATCTTGATGATTCATTTTGGAATCAATTGCACCAAATTTTTCTATTTCTATGCTATTGTAGTTGCAACTTGATTGAAAAAGTCAAGGATCTGTAGTATGTGTACTCCTTAATCACTATTGATGCAATTGTTGTATTTGATTGTTTTTATTTTTTAAGATGTTTTGGAATCGATTTGAACAATCCTTATAAATTTTTTGCATTTAGAATGGAAAAATAAATTAATCTGAGTTTTTGCTCTGAAAGTAGGTGAACTTACTACTTAATAATGATTTAGGTCTTTGTTAGTAAGCAGTTTTATCCCAAAGTGGCACAAATCTGGATTAGTAAGGCTGCAAAACAGGTATCATGTACTGAGTGGCAACAGCAACATACCCATTGTAGTCCCATAAAGTGAGTTCTGGCCATTTTGTGGAGCGAAGAGTGGACGTAGATCTTGCTTCTACCTCAGGAGGTTGAGAGAAAGATCAAGCAGTTCCGAAAAAGACGTAATGGAATAGGAAAAACAACAAATAGTAATAGATTAGTTCTACAATAAAATAATAAGATAGTCAAAATTCAAGAAGGAATAGAAATGAAGATATAAAACTGCAAGAGTAATACTACGTGTAGTAATGTGGAGTTATGGATGAACAACAAGAGTATACACTCCTACCTACTTAAATTTCTATCCTACTTCATGTGGTACACACCTCCTATCTAAGGTCATGTCCATGTCTTGTTTAATTACCTCTCTCCAATACTTCTTCGATCTACTTCTACTTCTCCTTAGACCATCCATAGCCAACCTCCGCACGGTGATATCTATGCATCTCCTCATCACATTCTGAACCATCTCAACATTGCTCCCAGCATCTTGTCCTCCACCAAAGTTACTTCCATCTTGGCTCGGATATCCTCGTTTCTAATCCTTTCTCTCCTAGTAATGCCCACACATCCATCATAAGGGTACTTATCTCCGCCACTTTCATTTTCTGAATGTGAGAGTTCTTGGCAAAGGAATATATGATTCCATCTCTTCCAAATAAATTCGGTAAAGAAAAAGATTCTAGAGAGAATATCTGTATTGTATTGAATAGAGAAGTAAGAAGAGTAGTTAGGGGTATTTATATACAAGGAGATTAATAGCTAACTAATAGCTAACTAACCACTAACTACCTTTTAACTAACTAACTAACTTCATTAATTAGCTAACTAATTACAAACTAATTATTCATTTATTATCTCCAATACTCCCCCTCAAGCTGGATGTACTGAACACATTCAGGACACCAAGCTTGGATAATAGAAAATCATGTTGAGTCCTTCCTAGTGCCTTTGTCAACAAATCAGCCTGTTGATCTTTTGTGTTGATGTATTTTGTATGTATCAGTCCTTGCTGTATCTTCTCTCGAATGAAATGACAATCTATCTCAATATGCTTCGTCCTTTCATGGAAAACTGGACTTGTTGCTATCTGTATGGCAGCTTTACTGTCACAATGAACACTGGTAGGGACCTGTAAATCTAGGCCAATTTCCTTAAATAGATTTGACACCCAAACTATCTCAGCTGTCAATGTAGCAAGACTCCTATATTCAGCTTCTGCAGAACTCCTTGAGACTGTACTTTGCTTCTTAGACTTCCAAGCAATCAATGATTCTCCATACTTCAATAAGTAGCCAGTTATAGATCTTCTTGTGTTGGGACAAGTGCCCAGTCTGCATCACAATAGCCAACAAGTCGTGTGTCTTCCTTTGACCTCATAATCAACCCCAAACCTGGTGTGCCTTTAATGTATCTTACTATCTTTAGAGCTGCATCCACTGTGAAATTGTTGGTTTCTGCATAAACTGACTTAAACTCTGGACTGAGAATGCTATGTCAGGTCTAGTATTTTGTAAGATAAAGGAGTTTGCCAATTAGTTTTTGATATCTCCCAACATCAGTGAATAATTCATCAGCCTGCATCTGAGCACTGTTAGCATCAAAGAACTTCATGTTGGCATCCATGGGGGTTGTTGATGGTTTTGCACCTGTTAATCCCATTTTAGAAACTAATTCCAAGGCATATTTTCTCTGGTTCATCACAATGCCCTCAGCTAATCTGCAAAATTCAATACCAAGGAAGTACCTTAGTTCCCCCAAGTCTTTAATCTTGAAATGATGATGCAAAATCTGCTTAGTCTCATGTATCAGTTCATGATCATTTCCTGTAATTAGTAAGTCATCCACATATACTAATATAATAAATAGTGCTGACCCTTTTTTCTTGGTGAATAAAGAGTAATCTAGATGGCTTTGCATATATCCTGAAGTTAATAAGGCTTCAGTCAACGTAGTATTCCATTGCCTGGATGCTAGTTTAAGACCATATAATGATTTGACTAGCTTGCGCACCTGATTCTTCTTTGTAGATACAAAACCTTTAGGTAGTTCCATGTATACTTCTTCAAATAAATCTCCCTGCAGAAAGGCATTAAACACATCCATTTGGTATATCATCCAATTCTTTGCTGCTGCAATGGCAATAACTGTTCTCACAGTTACCATTTTCACCACAGGGGAAAATGTTTCTTGGTAGTCTATCCCCTCAGTTTGGCTATAACCCTTGGCAGCTAGTCTTGCTTTGAATCTCTCAATCTCCCCATCTGCTTTGTATTTGATTTTGTACACCCACCTACATCCAATGGCCTTCTTACCTGGTGGTAATGGTACAACAATCCATGTTCCATTGTCCTCCAGTGCAGTTATTTCATGCTGCATTGCTTCTATCCACTTTGGATCCTTCACAGCTTGTTCATAACTCCTACGCTCTGTGTTGATTGACATTTGGCTCAAGTAGGCTTGATATCTAGGAGACAAATGATCATAGGACACATGATTAGCTAGAGAGTAGGGATGAGTAGATTTACTCACACTGGTTACATAGTCCTTCATGTGATCTTCTGGTAGAAGTTCTGATCCCTGTATCACCCTGTTGAGTGCTAATCATAGGTGTCTGGTTCACCACATCTTCCATATTATTCTGAATGCCATCATCTTCATTAGCTGGAACTTCAGGTACTGCAAAATCAGGTGCTGCTGGAGGTGCTGCTGGAGGATAGTTTATTGGAGCATCATCATAATCAGATAATGAGGTGCAACAAATAATGGAACATGTTTTGTTATGGAAGTATTAAAAGGAAAGATGCGTTCCTTGAAAACAACATCCCTGTTCACCAGAAACTTCTTTGAATGTAAATTGTATAGAAGGTAGCCTTTTTGAGTAGGAGAATAGCCCATCATGACACAAACATCAACCCTTGAAGAGAACTTGTCATCCTTGATGGGTTTAGTTGCATAGCATAGACAACCAAATATCCTCAAGTGTCTAAGTTGTGGCTTTGTACCATGAAACATTTCATAAGGAGATTTGCCATGTAGGACACTAGTAGGCATTCTATTGATTAGATATACAGCTGTTAAAACACATTCTCCCCAGAATCTGATAGGAATAGACCCTTGAAATTTGAGGGCCCTTGCAACTTCCAATATATGTCTATGCTTCCTTTCCACTACTCCATTTTGTTGTGGAGTATGAGGACAATTGCTTTCATGAACTATGCCCAAAGATGCAAACATAATTTTGCATTCTCTACTACAAAACTCAGACCCATTGTCTGACCTCACTCTCTTGACTTGTGTAGCAAATTGATTTTGTACTAATGCAAAGAAGGATTTCAGTGTAGCAAAGACATCACTTTTAAATTTCAACAAGAAAACCCATACCATTCTTGATCTATCATCCACAATTGTCAAAAAGAATCTAAAACCATTATATGTTGGAAACCTATATGGTCCCCAAACATCAATATGAATCAGGTCAAATACAGCATTAGATTTATTCACACTATCAGGAAAAGGCAGTCTAGTTTGCTTTGCCAATGGACATATTGGACAACTATCACAAGCCACTGCATTTGAAGAACTATCTACCAATGATAACTGCTTCAACACCTTGAAGGAGGGGTGACCCATTCTTTTGTGCCATAACAAATGATCTAGTTCAGCATCTTGTGTCATCGATATCTTCATACTCTCAATCTGCTTTGCTTCACATGAGAATTCTTTTGGAAAATAGTACAATCATTCCACTTCTCTACCAATCCCTTTCACCTCTCCATTGAAGAGATCCTGGAAAATACAAAATTCAGGAAAGAATCTAACTGAACTGCTTAATTGCCTAGTCAACTGTGACATTGACAGCAGGTTATATTTGAAATCAGGAACTACTAATACATTCTTCAGTACTGCACCAGACATTGAACAATTTCCTGAATGAGTCACAAATGTGGTTTGACCATTAGGTAGAAATACTTTTCTGCCAATACTGCTACTAGAATCACTGACTTCATTCAGTATCTCAACTTTTGAAGTCATATGAGAAGTTGCTCCTGAGTCAACTATCCAGGTTTCCTCATTTTCAGGTGTATTATTGCTTGCACTCATTACCCTATCATGACTATTATCACCTATACAATCAGTAGCATTCTCATAATGAGTAAAAGTACCTGCCATGTTCCCTACTTCCTCAGCTTTGTTTTCTTCATTCAAGATCTTTAGAATCCTTTGGTATTGATCTTGTGTGTAGTTTGGTTGTATAGCCAATGCCTGCAGATTAGTACGTATAGAATTGACATCATAAGAAGATTTTGTACCATGTGAGCCCTGTGCAGATTGTTTGTCTCCACTACTGATCTGGCCAAAAACATCATTATTTATCAACTCATTATCTCCTCTTTCAACCTGAACATTGTTTGCAATACCTTTCCCTTTGCTTGAAATGCCTCTAGTTGGACCTTGATCAATACCCTGTCCTGATTTCTTCCTAAACTTCCAATCCTCAGGATGTCCTACAAGCCTGTAGCAATTGTTCCTTGTGTGTCCATGCAACTTACAATGATCACAATATAGATTCCAGTTTACCCTTTTCTTTCCAAATTATTATGTCCACTTCTTCCATAATTCTCCTTTCCTTCTGCATTTGATATCTGAAATTTCCTTTCCCAGTAAACACTGCTGCCAATTCAGACACATCTCCAGCAGTATGACTTCCTAAGGTGATCCTTTGACTCTCATCTGAAATTATCATGGCGTATGCTTTGCTAACACTTGGCAAGGGATTCATCATCAAAATCTGACTACGCGCATGACTATATACTTCACTTATTCCCATCAGAAAAGCAAACAGTCGAATATATTGCATATGATCAAGATATGTCTTTGATTTATCACAATTACATGTTGGAGGAGGGACTACAGCATCAAACTCATCCCACAACAACCTCAATTTGGTGAAATAGGCTGAGACACTTTGATTACCTTGGCGAATTGTATAGATTTCTCTGTGAAGCTGATAGATTCTCGATCCATCTATTTTATCAAAACGTTCCTTCAAATCTGGCTACACTGTCGCAAAATCCGATGCATATACAATTCCACTCAATAGTTCCTTCGAAACTGTATTCATGATCCACGCCAACACAAATGCGTTACATTTCTCCCACTGCTCTTCCAGATCTGATTCATAATCTTCCTTTCGACATGTTCCTAGCACGAATCCCATCTTGCTCTTCGCTCTAAGGTTAATTAGCATCGATCTACTCCATAAGGAGTAATTATCTGACCCTGTAAGCTGGACTGAAGTAAGTACGCTTGCCGGCGTATCAGATGGATGCAAATATAAGGGATGACTTCTCTTCGTTTCAACAATCTCAAGTGTATCTCGAGCCGTCGTATCTCGCATCGTATGTGTGTCCGCCATTGTCGCTCAAGTTTACTGCCCTAAGTATCAAATTGAGATAAGACAACTGAAATCAACCTCCTAAGTATCGATTTGAACTGAAATTGATACTCCTTGTGCTAAGATCAACACTATCCAAGCTGAAATTGACGCCTCTGTCAACCGATTGAACTGAAATCGGTGCACTCTGAGCTGGACAGTAACAAATCGCAGCTCACGAAACCTCTGAACTTGACATGCATGACAAATCGGATCAAACAATTATTGATCCATGTGGCTTTGATACCATGTAAAGAAGAAGATTCTAGAGAGAATTTTTGGGTGAGAATATCTATATTGTATTGAATAGAGAAGAAAGAAGAGTAGTTAGGGGTATTTATATACAAGGAGATTAATAGCTAACTAATAGCTAACTAACCACTAACTACCTTTTAACTAACTAACTAACTTCATTAATTAGCTAACTAATTACAAACTAATTATTCATTTATTATCTCCAATAAATTCAGATTGATCCTAGAGAAGCTATGATGACCTTCAAATTTATCAACTAAGCTATAAAGTTGTCCAACCTGTGGTGAAGGAGTAGCAAACTTTACAAATACTCAATGCTAGGATTATTTGCTATTACATCATTCTTACTTCTGTATTGCATTCTTAATGCAGAATAATCATAATGACTTCTGTGAGTGCAAATGAGAATTGCCTTGGTTGGGCTGCGAGAGATACGTCTGGAGTTCTTTCACCTTATGAATTCAGCCGGAGGTACATTTACAATGTGCAAGGATTAAATGACCTTTTGTGATGCTTCATTTTCTTTTCTTTTGGTTGCGTTTTCATCATTTGACAAGGCCTGTTTTATTTCTCCACTTCTGATTACATGATCATTGACTAACTTTTAATGGTTGAACCATTAATTTGATTCTACATTCTCGCGTTATTTTACCTTGCAGCTAGTTATCTTCTGCTAAAATTTTATTTTACTCACCACAGGGCAGTCGGCAGTGATGATGTTCTGCTAGACATTGCATTTTGTGGGATATGTTTCGCTGATGTTGTCTGGACCAGGAATAAACTTGGAACTTCAAAATATCCTCTAGTGCCAGGGTGCGAAGCTTGGTTTCAGAAATCATTTGATGCCAGGATAGATTTTCAATCATTTACTCATATTGTGCAAATTTTTCATGACTGTCAGACATGAAATCACGGGAACTGTGAGAGATGTTGGTTCCGATGTGAAGCACTTCAAAGTTGGAGACCATGTTGGAGTTGGAACATATGTTAATTCATGCAAGGAATGTGAATATTGTAGTGATGGATTAGAGGTTCATTGTTCTAAAGGAGCTATACACACTTTTGACGATATAGACATGGATGGTACCGTTACTAAAGGGGGATACTCTAGTTACATTGTTGTTAATGAAAGGTAATATATCTACCTCTCTGATAGATTATGTGTTATTCTCATCCCACACATCCCAACGTCCCCTGATTTGTACCCTATGTGGACCAAATGGTCTTGAAAAATTGGTATTTAAGTTTACTGATATGTGTTGCTTATATGTACAGGTACTGCTTTAGAATACCTGAAAATTACCCGCTTTCATCTGCAGCACCTTTACTATGTGCTGGAATTACTGTTTATACTCCGATGATAAGACATAACATGAACCAGCCTGGAAAATCTCTAGGTGTGGTTGGATTAGGTGGTCTAGGTCACTTAGCAGTGAAGTTTGGAAAGGCTTTTGGATTGAATGTAACAGTATTCAGTACAAGTATATCAAAAAGAGAAGAGGCGTTAAAGCTTCTTGGAGCGGACAAGTTTGTAATCTCATCAGATGAACAACAGATGATGGTATGATGTCAGTCATATAGATATCACAGAAAATACTTTAGCCTGCTGTTTTTGTGATTGATCTCTTACTTTGTTACAGGCGCTGAGTAAGTCATTTGACTTCATTATTAACACTGCTTCTGGAGATACTCCATTTGATACATACTTGTCGCTGTTAAAGACTGCTGGCGTGCTTGTTCTTGTTGGCTTCCCAAGTGAAGTGAAATTTATTCCAGGAAACATAATCCTTGGTATTATTTTCTATAACTTCTCACAATCTGAAGCAAGTTTGTGTTCTATATGTTATACTCAGCTAAAATAACTCGCTTCTGGTAGGTATGAAGAGCATCGTTGGGAGTGTAACTGGTGGAACAAAGCAGACCCAAGAAATGCTAGATTTCTGTGCTTCCCACAAAATTTATCCAGAAATTGAGATAGTCCCCATTCAGTATGCCAATGAAGCACTTGAAAGGTTAATAAAGAAGGACGTCAAATATCGCTTTGTAATTGATGTAGGGAACAGCCTCAAGTAAAGGTGGGAGGAAGAGTATGTTCTCTTGCCCTGATTTAATTAAGCGTCATTAAATCTCAGATGAACATTCATGTGGCTGTTATATAACACAGCTAAAAATAAGCCTATTCTCTTTCGCGCATCAGCATAGTATAATTCTTCTTAATTATACACTTCTGAAGAGTACTTTTTAAGGTCCAAGGTATAAGGGAATGGTATTTATACAGGCTATACTAGAGAGCATGTTCATGCTCATTTTTTGTTGTGTGGTTGTGCTTTATCATGTGAGATTACATTGGGCAGCTTTTGACTTCTTGCATTTCTTTCAAACTTGTTTTTGAAAAACAATTTTCTTGAGCCGTAAATCTATCTTAAAAAACATCCTTTTGACATGACTAAAGATAAGATTTGTGTACACTTTATCTTTTCTAGATTTCACATATATTCTAGATTTCACATAAGAAATTATAGTGAATATGTTTTGTTATTATATGCTAACTGATACCAATTTGGATCTAGCCAATTCACTTCACTCATAGTGAAATGAAAGAATAGAAAGTTCACATACTTCCTATTAATTTCATAGAAATAGTTAAATATAAAAGCTAAATTTAATGAAAATGACTCTGGCCTCATTTGTTTTACTAAAAAATTAAGATGTTTGAAACCCCAACCCCCAACTTTATCAAATTTTAAAAATAAAAAAATTGGGGGTGGGATGGTGGGGGGCACATATATTGGTATATGGTACTTGGTGTAAAGAAAGTACAAAAAGATTCTTTTAACATTGGTTCTATTAGGAAAAGGAAAAATTGTTCCTTATAATTATTTTACAAAGTAATGTATGACAATAACCACAAGTAGTGTGTAAATGAAAACAAGTATTGGAAGGAAAATATAATAATGAAGCAGTTATTTTGAAACATAATGAAGAAGAGGACAGTAGTAATCCAAGTGAAAAACAAGTATTTTCTCCGTCTCATTTTATGTGGTGTTTTTTGACGTGGCATAATGTTAAAAGAAAAAAGAGAAGATTTATGAAATTTGTGGTATAAAATAATTTTTGTATATTAGTGTGATTGAGAATAGTTTCATTAAGGATAAAAGAAAATTTTTAAAGTTGGATTATTTCTAATTTAAAGTAAGATGACATTCTTTTTGGGACAAACTAAAAAGAAAAGAAGATCATATAAAATGGGATAGAGGGAGTAAAAATAAAATTGAAGGACATGGTAGTGTATGAATAATAATATCAAAAGTAATAAAGAAGTGAGACAATGTTTGAATGCCCACTAGTTTTCTATCCTGATCCTCGACCTTCATATTCTCATATTTAAAGTCATATTCTCGATAAGCTGATATTATGTCATGTCTAATCGTCTCTTTCCAAAACTTTGTTAGTGAATTTCTACCTTTCCTTGTACCCATAATTGTCAACATCTCGCACTTCATTGTTGCATTAGTGCATCTCCTCTTTACATGTTCGTATGAATAATCACAGTCTCGCCTCTTATATTGTCCATCACTGGGTCACTTTCACCTCATCGTGAATATCTTCATTCCTTGTCTCATCTCTCCTAATAAGCCTACACATCCATCTCAACATCCTCATTTCTACTATTTTCATTTTCTGAACATATGAGCTTTTGACTAGCTAGCACTTCGCCCGCACAACATGCATGGGATGGTGTGACAACCACTTTAAATATTTCCTTTTAAGTTTTTGTGACATTCTTATCACGCAAGCTAAGACACCGAATGGAGCTTATTTCATGCACCCCACTCTATACGGTGTATAACATCATCATCGATTTCTTTATTTTTTTGAATTATAAACCAAGGATAGTTGACTTCTATTTTTGAAGACGAATTGCGTATTAATCGTTACTATCGCGTTTGCTTAGTAATTTATGTAACTGAACTTGCATTCCAAGTACTTTATTTTGGACTTGCTCAACATGAATTCTCTAGATCTAGGATGTCTTCAAATCTCCTTCTTATTGTAAACTCTGTCACGAGTCTCATTAATCAAAACTGTCATTAATAAATAGCATACACCAATATGACACCTTCCCTTAGATATACCATGTCACTTTATCCATTACTAATGCAAATAATACAGGTTAAGAGTTGATCCTTAAGTGTAATCCCATCATGACTGAAGTGCTTTGAGTATCCGCTAACCTAGGGCAAAGCTATCCTTGTCTGAAGGGTGTTGACACCTCTTTGCCGAAAGATTACACAGTATATATAGATCAAATTTTACTTTTTTTATAAACATATACACATACAAATGTTGATTCTTCTTGAGACAAGGTAAAGATTTAGCACAATGATTAAGGGATTGCAAAAATTTTATGACGTTATTTGTTGCCACCCCTGCTTGTAGAACTGTCAATACGGGTTGACCAACCCCATTTGGACTAGCCCATATAGACTTTTGAATTTGACGGGTTAGGCCGGGCTGAACCATTTTTTTGTGGGTCAAAAAACAGCTAGCCCAACCTATCAGTACGTGACTGTGGGTCTTGCCGGGTCAACCCATATTTTTTTATAAATTTTTAGATTAAATTATAATTTTAAAATATTAAAATAAATAGCAACAAGACAATATTACATGGTATTAGTGTTACTATTGCATATTATAAAAACATAATTTGTATCTAAATTTTAATATTTAAACTTTTTAAATGAGCTTGGAGTTTGGACTCTTAGGGGTCGTTTGGTTACTGTATAAGACACATTATTCATGTATAAAAAAGTGCATTCATGTTTGGTAGAAATTTGTATTAGGTATAAAATGCAACATATCTTATACCATGAATGGGAATTTGTCATGAAAATTGTTAAATTAGAAGCGATTTTTGAAATTTTTGAAAATGAGCGGGAATAATAAAAAATATGATAATTAAAAAAGTGTAATTAGGTAACTTTTCCTTGTTTTCAATACTCTATTTTATTGCAAGAACCTCATAAATCAATAGACCTATTTGACCCAGTCCGAAAAGCTCATTCTGTAAAGGAAAAATTACATAAATATACAACATATTTTTTCATATTTTCTAAAAATCCCTACCGTTTGAAAAAATTTCAAAAATCCTTATTAATTGTCTTTTCTCTCCAATTATTAGATACATACCCCTCACTTCACATTGGTTTTTAACTGTACTAAGATCACACATAAATTAAAGGTTCCATTTATGAAATTTGATTTATAATTATCTTTTCCTTGATTTTTCTCATTTATTTTTAACTATCTTCTCTAACTGATAGATAATTTGCACAAATAGGATAATTTTGACCATTATTTTTTTTATCACCATTTATAAGTTTTCAAAAATAAATGTTAAGAATAATCAATACACTAATTTAATCATTTTTATATAGCATCATTTCTTACAAATATTTTTATTGCACGTTAATTTCAAATGTCAAAGCATATACAGTTTAATATTAACCTAAGACTCAATATGTAAATTTTCACGTACCAAGTTATATGTTTTTAAAAATTATGTATCAAATGATCTTTTATATTTTTCGATTGTATCAATTGACTAGTATCTAGTATTTTTGGAGTATAATTTAAATTTTTGAATTTGAATAAGAATCAAACTTGATACAATAAAATACTAAGTACAAAGTTGAAGTAGATACAAGAAAATCTGAAAATTTGCAACTTGATACAATGAAACTTGATTCAGTTTTTTTTATAAATAGAATCAAACTTGATACAATAAAATTAAAAGTATAAAGTTGAACTTAATACAAGAAAATCTGAAAGTTTGCAACTTGATACGATAAAATTTGATAACAATTTTTTTTGATATAATGAATCAATTTTGATACAAGGAAATCTGAAAGTTTGCAATTTGATACAATGAAACTTGATTCAAAAAAACAATTGAAATGATGAATCAAACTTGACATAAGGAATTTAGAAGTATATAGTTGAATGTGATACAATAAAATTCGAAAGTTTGCAACTTGCAACTTGATATAGAAAATTAAAAAGAAAATTAATACAGACAATTTACAACTTGAAATTTCCTCAACTTGATTTGAAAGTTTGCAACTTGCAACTTGATACAGGAAATTAGAAAGGAAATTGATATAGACTATTTGCAACTTACAACGTCCTCAACTTGATTTGAAAGTTTGCAACTTGCAAATAAAATTCGAAAGAAAATTAGAAGTATAGAGTTAAATTTAATACAAGAAATATGAAAGTTTACAACTTGATTTTGGATTTATTTTCACAAAATCTTACGTTTGCCGAATTAACATCATGCCTCGGAGGTATCAGAGAACTTGAGGAACTTCGTCAACTTGAGGAATACATACACTAAAAGATGGATTAGAATCCATATGTAACACATAGAAACAACATAATTGAAGAAGATGATGAATAAAGGAAGCGTATGAGTTGCCTGATACGTGAAATATTAAGCGTACGAAATTCAATTCAAAATTTGAATTTGTTTTTCTAAAAGAAATCAATGAGTTTTTTTTTTAATGGGAAATAGATTTATTGACATTAATTAGCTTAATTTATGGTTCAAAATTTATCTCTCCTTTTTTTTTAAGGAATCTATTAGGCTTTTAATGAAAAGAGTTTGAATGACATTAAATAACTTAATTTATGGAAGAGAGAGTAACCATAGTTTTTTTTTTGGTAAATAAAATTTTATTACCAAATTGAGATTTTCAGTACAGCAAAGTCAGCAGACTTGAACATAGTCCCAAATTCTGCATATCAACACCTGTTCTTATCTATCCCTATACATCATGACACATAATTCAGGAATACATATACATTTGTTGCAATTTACTTGCTATTCTAGTATGTTGAGCTCCTCTTCTATGTATATCTCTTACAATGCCTTTAATAATGCTCTCCACTGGCTCCTTCTTCATTTGAAAAAAATTCTATTTCGTTCCTTCCATAAGTAGTATATAATGCCAGCCAAAAAGTCATCCTATATGCCTGCGTTTTGTTGCTTCTTCCTTTCATGTGACTGATTGCCCACTGAACCTCTTCATGCCATCTGAAAACAGGCCTATATATCCCTTGCCATGCTAGTAGTCTTGTCTATATTCCCGCACTGAGGTGGCATTCAAAGAATAGGTGATCAATGTCTTCATCCCTTTCTTGACACATAGGACATAACATATTTGACACAATTCCCCAATTCCCCAGTCTCACTTTTGTCGATAGCCTTCTATGTAGTGCAATAAATAATATGAACAACCACTTGGGTGTCCCATAATTTTCCCAGACTAGCTTTTGCCATTCCACTTTCTCTCTGGTTCCTTGCATCTCCTTGTATATCAATCTAATGGAATAATGGTCAATGTGAGTCACTGTATACTAATTGTATCCTATATTCTGCAGATGCTTATGTGCTTTGAAGATCCTTTGTACAATCCAGGATGCTTGTTTGGCTTGTTTAACCCCATATTCCTTGCTGCCCATAATAGCTATGTATCCATTCCACCCATAACTTATCTTTCTTCTTGTATAGATTCCATAGGAGTTTCCCTATTGCAACATTATTCCATGTATACATATCTAAGAAATTCATACCTCCACTTGCTTTTGGCCAGCATAACTTTCCCAGGCAATGAGTGTTTTTTAGAGCTATCAGCATTTCCTGTCCAAAGGAACCTTCTGCATATACTAATTACATCCTGTAGTATCTTCTTAGGTAGAGCAACTACTTGCGACTAGTAAGTTTGAATAGCAAACAACACATTTTTAACCAATTGTGCTCTTCCAGCATAAGATAAGAACTTGGTTGTCCAGCTATTAATCTTATTCAACATCATGTCAACTAGAGGCTTGCATTGTACCAAGGATATTCTTTTAGTACTCAGGGGAACCCCCAAGTATCTAAATGGCATTTCTCCCTTGAAAAACTTCAATTCCTGCAATATTTGGTTTTGGATTCCCTGTTTTACTCCTCCAAAGTACACATTACTTTTATTAACATTTGCTACCAAACTTGAAGCCTTTGAGAATTCCTGGAAATATTTGTATAAACCTCTGACTGATTTGATATCTCCTCTGCAAAACAGTAACAAGTCATCAGCAAAACGAAGTTGAATTATTCTTTGCTTTTTTACCCCTGGGATGATAATGTAATTTCGGATCAGTGTGCAGTTGCTTCAAATCTCTTGTTAGGTACTCCATTGCAATTACAAAAAGGAATGGTGACATCGGGTCACCTTGTCTCACACCTCTCCTAGCTTAGAAAGGTTTTGTAGTGCCTCCATTAACCTGAAATGTGTAGTTTACAGTGCTCACACATTGCACTATCCATTTAATCATAACTATAGGAAATCTCAACTCATATAAGATTTGTTCTAGGAAGCTCCATTCCCAGAAGTCATAGGCTTTCTTTATATCTACCTTCACCATACACCTTGAGGATATACCTTTCCTTACCATAGCCTTTGACCAGTTCATGGCTCAAAATGATGTTATCATTAATAGCTCTCCCAGGTACAAACACTGACTGATTAGGATCAATTATGTAGCTCACCACCTTCTGTAATCTTGCTGTGGTCACTTTAGATATGATTTTATAAAGTTGTGCAACATGAGATAGGCCTATAGTCCCTAATTTTAGTAGGATTAGCAACTTTTGGGATCAAAGTAACTTATGTACAGTTTATGGGAGGAAACATTCTTCCTGTATCAAACGACAATAGCACTGCATTTATAATATCCTCTCCTACTACTGACCAAGCTTTTTTGAAAAATAAAGCATTGAAACCATCATGTCCAGGAGCCTTCTTATCATTTATATCCTGGAGAGCTTTTACTACTTCCTACTGTAATGATCCGTTTGGTCATTTTAAAAATAAATCCTTCCTCTTTTATAAAAGATCATTCTTGTAAATTTTTTATGGGTAATTTGGAACTATTCGATAATTACGATCATTTAGTTGACGGATAATTTTAGATAATTAATGTAGTTGTAATCATTTAGTTGACGGATAATTTTAGATAATTAATGTAGTTGGTGGATTAAAATATTTTTTTAATTAATACCCTATACTATTTATCCCATATTTATCAAAAATAGGTTAATAGAATTTATCACTTTTAGTATATTAAAATAAGTAAATAAGAAATTAAAAAAAAGAAAATAATGATAATAATAATAATGTAACACCCCAATTTTTTTCTAAGCTAAGACCGAGTCATCCTTCATATGATATAGGATTTAATTGATGATTCTTAATTGAGCATAGATGTTAAAGTTAATTTCCTAGAGTGGGAATAACATTAGAGTTGATAAATATCTTTTACATCAAGTCGAGTCCAAAGAATTTCTACCGACTAAGTTTTTGTGTGAGTTGATAGAAGGATCAACTTCAAATGACCATATCTCCTAAAGTATAATGAGTTAGGTGACCCATAATACATCAAATTAAAGATCTTTGAATTAGCTTTCCAAAGCATCTTATTTCGCCTTAATCCGAATTCGGAGTAGAGAGTTATGACCATTTTACTGAAGACCTGCAGAGCTGTCTGAGATCCGCGACAGATCCGCGTCGCGGACATATCGCGGACCCTCTCTGGATAAGCTAAACGATGTCCTTTTATTTTATTTGAGGGTACTTTTATCCTAAAACCTTTGGGGGTCTATTTAAGGTCCCAAAACGAATAAAACGTCATTTTTCATAATTAAAACCCTCTCCTTTACTCCTAAACGTAAATGCTCAAGAATCATCAAGAAAATCATCAAGTTAAGGATAGCTTCTAAGATTCATCATCAAGGTAAGCTATTCCTCATGAATGTCAATCTACCTAATCGGAATTTCTTCATCTATTCATGAATCCCTAATAGAATCTCAAATCATAACTTAGGGTTTCAAGAAAACGAATTCAAGAATCCTAAGAGAGGATTCATTGATTCTTCTTTTTCAAGAATTAGGGTTCTTCATCAAGAACTCTAAAGATTCTAAGTCAAGAATCCAAGAATCAAGATGAGCCCTTCAAGCAATGTCTTTCCAAGTTCTTCCACTCTAAAAGAACTATCGAAATCGAGGATTTTCTCCAAGAAGGCTAGTAATTCATCAAATTGCGATTGTAATATCAACCTTCCAGGTATGTAAGGCTAAACTAAAATATGGGAGCCCCATAGAGGTCATAGATGAATTGATGATTGAAGAGTCTACATGCATGATTTCTTTGATGGATTTTCTTGAAAATTATATTTGAATTTACATGTTTCTTATGTTGATGATCATCATACTAATTGTTTTCTTAAATTGGATATTTTCATGAGAATTTGCATAACTCTTCATGACTAATTTGCAAAGCATGCACATTGCACTTGAGACTGGAGTCTAGAGCCTTGAGTTGAGATTGGTGATTGTGATGATGAGTTGATAAAATCTTGATTGTTTTATGAGTCTCTATAAATGAACTCTACCGATGTGTTATTCACTTGTTTCCTAATGATTGTTATACAATCTTGAGTCATCGATGAGATGTTGATGATAGGTTAAAGTCCCTATGAGATGATTGATGATAGGGTGAAAGTCCCTATGAGATAATCGGTGAAAGGGCCAAAGTCCCTGAAATATCAGTCGTGGACGGGGAGTGAGTCCCTATGAGACTGGCAGTCGTTGACGGGGAGTGAATCCCTATGAGACTGGTTGACGTTGAGGTTTATGAGCATTGAGTCAGGAGGAGTATCGAGCACCGAAATGAGTAAGAGTGAGTCCCACCCGAACTCATTAACTACGTTGCCAAACGTAGGAGAGACTTAAACCATCACATATATATATGGTTTCCCTCGAGGTTTAACAGTCCCTCAAAGCAATAGCGGATCTGTTTGGTTTGATTTCATATCGGGTGCATTGATATGGTATCCAGTATTCCTTACCTGGCAAGTTTGGGACCACTGTGGCAACATCAAGGTGATTGTTGTACATTCACTGGCTCATAAGTGAGTGTTGTCGGATAAGAGAAATTCCTAGGAAAATTCTTATCGTACTCCGAGTTTAGATGAGATGAGAGGGGATGAGCTCCTCTGAGTTGAGTCTTGAGATGAGATAAGAGGGGGTGAGCTCCTCTGAGATGAGTTTGAGATGAGTTGAGACTATTGATGAGTCTGAGTTAATGATGTGTCACTTGTCTACTCTTTATTCTTTTATAGATAGACAATTGACTGTTTTGATGTGATTATGATGTTTATTTTGAGTTGATGTTGTTTTTCATATTTTTCTACCGGTTTCTGTTTCATTCAGCTATTTTATATACCGGTATATTTCAAGTACTGACCTCTACTCTGGACTGCATCATTTTATGATGTAGAGGCAGGTACTAGAGATCCTCGACAGGCGCTCCGTTGAAGATCTGAGATTCGAAGCTGATTTGGTGAGCCTCCCCTACTCCGGAGGATCTACTACTTTTATTTCATCATGCTTTAGAGTTAGATTGGACTATTTCTTTTATTTTGATTTGGGTAGCCATGGATTTGTCGTTGGCACCACATGATTAGTGATAGAGGCTTCATAGATGATGGTCTAGTGTTGATGTTGAGATTGTGAGCTAGTTCTTTCTACTAGCCTTCATTATTATTATATATATTCTTTTGAGACTTTAGATGAGATGTGTCCATTACTTACTTATATTTTCCGCTGTTCAGTAGAGTTTATTTAATTGAATGATGTGATGAGGCTAAGTGGTTCGCTTGGGGACTAGCAATAGTCTCTGAGTGCCGGCCACGCCAAGGGTACCCTCCCGGGGCGTGACAAATAATATATATATATATATATATAATTCGAGGGACGTGTCGCCCGCCGCGACGGATATCATAATTCGAGGGACGTGTCGCACGCCGCAACGGATATTATAATTCGAGGGACGTGTCGCACGCCGCGACGGATATTATAATTCGAGGGATGTGTCGCACGCCGCGATGGATACTATATATGATTCGAGGGTCGTGTCGCACGCCTGACGGATGCACGGGCTAAAAGTCCCTCATAGGTCCCAGACTGAGAGACAACAGGTGTGTATCACTAGGTCAAACATGCATCATGATATTTGACATTGCATTGCATTGCATCACACATCATTATTATCTATGAACTTGCGAGTGTCTTTTATGGAACTTGTGATGGATGAACTTGATCCTTATGTTGTTGAACTATAAATATTGGTGTGGGTATTGAACTATAGGCTATGTACATTGTGAACTGTTAGGTTGGGCTGACCTTATGCAGGTGGTAGTTGTGGAGGTTCTGTTAGAGTATTAGGAGTTCTTGTATTCTATATTACTTAATTTTGTGTTTAGTAGTTCACTTGTTGGGTACCGTGTGGTTGGTACTCACCCCTTGCTTCTACATTTTTGTAGGTTAAGCGCTCGGATCTTTGTGATACTCTCTCTTCTTTTGTTATCCGAGGCTTTCGTTGGAGATTAGTGAGGTAGCTATTTGTCATCTCAATGAGCCTCATCCTCCTATTTATGATCTTGTTCTACTTTAGAGACAACATCATTTGTGACTTGTATTTTTTTTCCAATCCATTGTAACACATTAGAGGCTTGTGCACGTTACAACCAGGTCTTGGGGGATTTTAATTAAGTTGACTTATTATTGGTAGTTAAAATTTTCACTTTGTATTATCCTTCCATATTTTATGGTTATAATTGGGTTTTAGGCTGACTTGTGTTGGTGGGACAAGACGAGTGCCATCACGTCCATATTTGGGTCGTGACACCTCCCCTGTTACTTTGGCAGCTAAATGACTTTGTTGTTCTCTATTCAAAGTATTTCCATTTCTCATAATACCAATGTTCACACATGGTGACTGTAAAAGGTACTACTGTAAAAGCTACTAACTTCCAATTCAATAGCTTTCTGATCTTGTACTGTGTTGCCTTCAACATTTATGAGGCTTGTGACTGTGTTCTGGACCACCCTGTTCTTCACATAAGCATAGAAGTAAGCAGTATTTGCAGGACTTTTGTTGCATAGCACTTTCTTCAATATTACTCCATTCTGCAGCCCGATCCGGGCGAAAGACATTGTCAGGTGGGAGTTTAGTTGGGGCGGCAGATCTGTTAAAAGAGAGTAACTATAATTAATATGTAACAACAAGTGACTTTTTTTAAAGAGATTTTTGGTAAATTTGAAAAGAGTAGGGACAATGAAATTTGCTCATTTGTATAAGTTATGGGCTTCAAAAATTATTCGCTTAGCCCTGCTAAATCCCTAATTAGGTCAGGTCGGTCTAACCGGCCTAGTCTATATTGACGGCTCTACCTACCAGCAACATAATAGTAGTATTTTTTAACTGTAACCATTTTATTTTTTTTGTTCTTAAACAACTAAAACGATACACTTTATTTATTATTACGTATCTCGTCAAGTTATAATTTAACTATTTTTTTTACTTTTATTAATAAATTCATTTCGTTGGCTTGCTCGTTCTGATTTCGTCATCACCACCTACTACTCACTCAAAATTTAGGTTCATCATATATATATATACTAATATAAGCTATATATAAACTTTTAACCTCCAAATATTTTTAAAGAATACCCTTTTAAAACTTTATGGTGTTCTTTCAGAGTCAATAAACTTTACAAATATTCTGACATTAATATATACACAATGGTTGGGCCCTTTGCTAAGCTTCACTAGTTATATTACAAAAGTGTATACATATTAGTTATTGTTAGGTGACTTCGACTTGACAGAGCAATTTAGTAAACTAAAAGATGATTGAACTTATCCCTAATTGGCACAAGAAGACAACATGGATACATTTTCAGTCATTATTATTATTATTTTTCATATACAAGAAGAGCGAAAACAGACGGTTTTTTGTTAACATGTCTGCTTCATCTCCTTCTTTATTATATGTGGTCTAAATAAAAATATTTCGTGAATTTTGATGTGCCTGCTTCAGCTACTTAATTATATTTTTTCAGCTGCTCCAACTAGATTTTATGATTGTACAAAAAGGGAAAGCTCGGTGCACTAAAGCTCCATCTATGCGCAGGGTCCGGGAAGGGCCCGACCACAAGGGTCTATTGTACGCAGCCTTACCTTACATTTCTGTCAGAGGCTGTTTCCAAGGCTTGAACCCGTGACTTCGTGGTCACATGGCAGCAACTTTACCAGTTACTCCAAGGCTCCCTTACAAATTATTTCTTCAACTGCGATTTTACTATATCGCCCTAATCAATTGTTTTAAGTTTAAATAATAAACAACTTAAAATTTAAAAAATATATAAAATATTCTATCAATATCATATAAATCGAGACCAGAAAATAATAATTATTGAGCCGGTCCAAACCACAAGCTTCCCCTTTTCTAGTTTGTAGATATGCATGAAAAAGAGATGATATTTGCCTACACAATTTTAACTTATTATAGGAAAATTCCAAATGTGAGTTCAACATGTGGCACAAAAATTCAAATACAAAAAAACATTTGATTAAAATAATTGGCCTAAAGTGGGCATCCATTTGGCCCCTACACCTACAAATTTTAAATCCTACTGTCATCATCCAATTATTCTTCTCTTAGTTTTATTTCTTTAATTATACTCCAAATCAGACCGCATTATTTTGACCTGAAATTTATGTCCTTTTTCCCCAACGAGGAATAACTCAACGCCAAAAATGGGATTAGGTACAGCAAATATATTATAATAAAAAAGAAAAAAAAAACATCCCAAAAATTAATCACATTTAGATTGATGGAAAAGTAATAATAATTAGAGTTACATTTAATTACTTAATTACATTCCTTTATTTATAATAATTTTCATTATTCTCACCCGTTTTCAAAAAATTCAAAAATCTCTTCTTTTCATTCGGATGCATTAATTTAATTTAGTAATCCGAATACATTAATTCTGATTATGAAATTGTCTCTATGTTCAATGTATCATGCTTTAAATGTTATCTGCTGATACTTAAAAATCCTAATTTTTGTATCCGGAACTGAATTAATGTATCTAGATTACTGAATTAATGTTCTTCGATTGCCATGTTTTTTAACAAATTTCTATGAAATGAAAAAGAACAGAAAAAATGATAATTAACTCTTTACGTTATGTGATTTATGTAAACTCAAAATCCCGAGTTATTACTTCTATCAAATATGGGCGGAGCTAGGAGGATGAAAAAGATCGAAGCCCAAACATCACATTATATCGAAAAAGAAATATGTGTATATAATAGATAATGAATTTTCTTGTTGAAATTACTCTCTCTATCACTGCTATTAAATAATTGGAAATATTGAAATACATTACTGAAGCAACCTGTAGTATTCATAGATTAAAATTTGCATATTTTTGCTTTTTGAATGAGCTGGGGTTTTTTATTTTTTAATTGCTTTTGTCTCTCAAATTGGTTGGTCTTTAATTTTTTTATTTAGTAATTAAATTTATGACTAATAACACATAAATTGTTTGGAGTCCAAATTAAAGTTCGGACATAATTTATGTAATATTACGGTATAAAAATATAAATTTATGCTTCAAAAATTTTATTTATTATAATAGACAAAAATTAAAGACAATTTCAAAATATGGTTAAAGACAAAAATTTATCTTTCTAAAAATAAAAGATGATAAAAGAGGGTGTTTAGCTAAGTCTTTAAGTGTGTTAAATTAGTTTATACGGATTTATTTTTTTGGTTTATTTATGTGTTTTGTAACACAAAAAGTGATTATAAATAAAATGTTTATGAGCTATTACCATAAAATTTATATGTTGATAATCTTTAGGCTCTAACTTATGATTTTACGACTTATAAATACTTTTAATTTGATTAAATATTTTATAATTTTATCCCTAATATCATTCTTTCTAAAAAAAATATATATCATTTTTAAGTTATATCTCTATTCTATTTATGTTATTCATACATTTTTACATTAAATTTCAAAAATATAACAAAAAGAAGTAAAATAAAAACAAAATCTTTAGGCAGCACTTTAACAAGTTCAACAAGATTTTTATCTTAATTTATAATAGTGGTATCTTAATTTATTTTAAATTGATTGCCCAAATCATTTAAATTAGGCAAAATATAATGCCAACTTTAGAACTAGAAATTAGATGCATTGAATTCAAAAGATATTATATTTCTTTGTGGTTATTTATGTGATATTTTTATTATTTAAATTTAAATAATGTAATTTTGATTACTAATTATAAGCATATATTATCATTGTATTGATATGAAGATAATTATTGTTTATAGTATTCTTTTATTAGTTATAATATTTTTATATAATTTTTAATTCTAACTTAATTCATCTTCAAAAATTAATTAATTTGACTTTTGAAAAACAAAAATCGCATAATTAAAACATAGAGAGTATGGGGAAACATGAAATTTGCATGCATTAATCAGATGATATCTCTATAATTTATAAAAACTAGTTTAGTATAAATATTTTTATGTGTGTCTCGTATTAATCAATTATTCTTAAAAATATAATTATTAAAATGTAGTAATTGACATCATAATAAATACAATATTTGTTTAAATTAATAAATAAATAAATATTGTATATCAAATGTATTATTGAATATTGTATCTCATCTCATCTTTTTTCTACAAATAATTTTTATCATATAATATCTCTATACTTTATAAAAACTAGCTTAGTATAGATGTTTTTATGTGTGTCTCGTGTTAATCAATTACTCTTAAGAATATAATGATTAAAATGTAGTCATTGACATTATAATAAATATGATATCTGTTTAAACAAATAAATAAATAAATACTATATTTTAATATATTATTGTATATTGCATTTCATCTTATCTTTTTTCTACAAATAATTTTAATCAGATGATATCTCTATACTTTATAAAAACTAATTTGGTGTAGATATTTTTATGCGTGTCTCGTATTAATCAATTACTCTTAAGAATATAATTATTAAAATGTAGTCATTGACATTATAATAAATATGATATCTGCTTAAACTAATAACTAAATACTATATATCAAATATATTATTGTATATTGTATTTCATCTTATCACTTTTCTACAAATAATTTAATCCGATGATATCTTTATACTTTATAAAAATTAGTTTAGTGTAGATATTTTTATGTGTGTCTCGTATTAATCAATTATAAGAATATAATTATTAAATTGTAATAATTGACATTATAATAAATATGATATCTGTTTAAATTAATAAATGAATAAATATTGTATATCAAATATATTATTGTACATTGTTTCTCATCTTATCTTTTGCATCGTTTTGTCTGTTTTTTTAAAATTATCAACAACAACAAGAAGAAGTTCAACATATATTTATTCATGTAAAATATAATATTATGAAAATTAATATAATTTGATATTGTAATTTTTTTCATTATCATTACAAATCACAAACAATTTGAATCAATAAATAACTCTTATAAATTATGATCAAAAGTTACTTTTTATATTCATACAATAGTTTTTTTTTCTTATATGATTGCGAGTTCTACAAAAGAAGTATTAACTTGGACATATTATCTATCTATACTATATTAATAGCGTGAAGATCCTTAAAAATGTTGTTTGAACCTTTTGCCCTTCAATAAAAGATTTTGTTTTAGACAAAATCGTCTTTTCACTATTTTTCTTAATTTATTATTTTATCTTTTATTATTTAATTTTTAGATTCACTTTTGGATTAAAATTTCTTTATATTTATAACTCACTTTTGATTTAGGATTATTTTATAGAAATAACTAGTATTTGTACCCGTGAGATGCAGATAATATTAAAATATTATTTATAAGTATTTTATATTATGATATCATATCGAACATGTTGAATGGCATTATGTTTTTAAAAGTTCAACTATCATATTGTTTTCCAATGAAATATACCCCACCTCTCCCTATTCTCCATCCCACCACCACTACAAACCACCCTCAATCCCTCATAATCAAATATGTATAAATAAAGATAACGAAACATGTTTTAAATTATTAATATTGACTTTTATTAGCTTATCACTTAGCATAATATAATTATCAAGTTCTCTTATTAATAATATAAAATAAATTTATTTTATTGTTTACATCTCTTTAATTAAAATTTGTAGATAATAATATGTATATCATCTAATTATTTTATTATATTTTAAAAATATTATTTCTGCAACCCCCCTCCCCTCCTCCTCTTCATATATTCTTTCTACTATATTTTAATTATTATTTTTCTAGTTTGTCATTGCTCTTTTTTTTTTTGTTGTTGTTGTTGTGTGTGTTATGCATAATAAACAATTGACTTTTTTTATTTTTTATTTCAACATATTAAATGTTGGCTTTTGGGCTGATATATTTGAGTTGAGGATCTTCAGAAACAACTTCTCTATCTCCATGATATATTAAATGTAAGGTTTGCGTACATTTTACTCTCTTCATACCCCACTTGTGAGATTACACTAGTATGTTTTTGTTGTTGCAATATATAAAATTGTGAGTTTGAATTTAAGTTACTTAATGTTAAATTGACTTTGTTATGTATTGAGATTTTAATTACGTGATATACACAATTTAAGATTTTTATCATCATTATTATTAAACAAATACTTCTTTATCTAAAAGAAAGTAGTTGTACCTTTCATATTTATTTCTTACAATACTATATAATTTATAACTTATTTTCTAATTTTGTCCTGACTTGTAGTTGTTGAACTCTCAATAATTATAGTCGTTCATTATCATGTGACTTTTTAATAGTCTGTCACTTTATCTAACATTCTTCTTTATTATTTATTTTTAATATAATATAAATAAATATGTATTTTTCTTATTTCTGAAATTTAATTTGTTCCTAAACTATTATTCGTGTACCCATAATTTTTAGTTGTTCAGATTTATTTATCATATTTTATTTAAAGTTATAACTTCATCTATAACCCCCCCCCCCCCCCCCAACTAACCAACCTTCTTCGTACATTTTTCCTATTATATTCTAATTACAAAAGGTTAGCATTTAAAAAGCTAAATGCCCGACTAGAATTTTTAATAGAATACATTTAAAAAAAATTATTTACATAATCGAATGTAATTATTTATCAAAAAATAAATGAACAAAATTAGACTAAAAAAATACTTACTTCAATTCAAATTTATATCTATATAAAACTAGATAGAGACAATCTAATGTGGCACCTCTCTATGGCTAGCATCTCTATTTTTTTTTATCTCCTTTTTTTTTTTTTACATTTTATCTTTGTTTTCAATTTTTTTATTTATATATATTTTAACAAAAATTGAAAATAATTAAATGTATTACCCAATTAACCGTATTCCTTTAAAACTTCCCTCACATTAAAACACATTTAAGTAAATGCAAGATGAAAAGACAAATTTTTTTAACTTTTCATGATAGTTTATGTTTATGTAATCTATAAAATAAAAATATATGAGTATTTGTAATCAACAACCATGGACTCCTTCACTTAATCTCTTTTTCTAATTATGATGATGAATATACAGGTGTCAGATTCCACAATTGAGATGTCGAGAGTATCTCATGATCATTCTGAAGATATTGATGTAAGGAGAAAAATCATGTAAAAAAATTCTAGTCAAAATAAGATATTTTGAAAGAATGTTGATTCCTCCTTCCTCTAAGGAGATATATGTTGAAAAAAATAATTTATTTTGGCTGAGAAATTTGTAAAAAAAGTGATTAGTGATTCAAAGGGTAAGAAGAATTATCCAGATAATCAAGTTAGGAGGAAAATAAGTATTTTTACTAATTCCTTTTTTCTTTTATTTTGACTTAATTATTTTTATGTATCTTTAACTAAAAATTATTTTATTTCTTCTAGTTTGTCTTTAATTAAAGTTTACTTTAGATAGAAATTTGGCATTCTGTTGAGTGTTATTTTGAGTTGAGGTTGTTTCAATATTATTCTACTTGTTTTTGTTTCATTCAGCTATTTTACATACCGTACATTCCACGTACAAAATTATTTTATTTTTTCTAATTTGTCTTTAATTAAAGTTTACTTTAGATAGAAATTTGGCATTCTGTTGAGTATTATTTTGAGTTGAGGTTGTTTCTATATTATTCTACTTGTTTCCGTTTCATTCAGTAATTTTACATACCGTACATTCCACGTACTGACGGCACTCGGCGCTGCATCGTTTCATGATGCAGATACAGGTGTTAGAGATCGTCAACAGGTGCATCGTTGAGGATCTGAGACATTCAACAAATTGGTGAGCCTCCCTTACTTTGGAGGATCCTAGTATTTATTTCATCTTGCTATTGGAGTTAGACTTGATTAGCTTTACTTTATTTTGGGGTAGCCATGGATCTATTATTGGCACCATATGATAGTGATAGAGACTTCATAGACTAGAATTGAATGTTGATGTTGAAACTTGTCAAGCTAGTTTCTTTCTACTAGCCTTTTTACTTATAACCTTACTTTGAGATCAGATGAGATGTGCCCATTACTTCCTTTTTGTCTTCCACTGATTGATAGAGTTCATTGAATGAATGTGATGAGGCCAAGTGGTTCTCTTAGGGACTAGCAATAGTCTCTGGGTGCCGGCCATGTCTAGGGTATCTTCCTGAGGCGTGACAAACTTTGTATCAGAGCCCAGACTTCAAGAATCTTAGGGAGTCTATGAAGCCATGCCTAGGAGAGTCCTTATTATTGGTTTGAAGAGCTCCACATCCATAATATGGAGGCCATAGGATATTAGGAATCGTTTCACTTCTTTTATGTTCTAAATCGTGCGATAAAGTTATGCTCTATGAAAGGTTCTCTTCTAATTCATGCTTTGCACGTTGTAGAGTTGTGATCCTGCCTCCTAGAAGAGTCGTCAGAGGTAGAGGACATCCTGCCAAGCAAAATGTTAACCCACCCGAGCCTCAAGGAAATGAGGAGCCCGTAGACCCAGTTGTCCCTGTTGAGCAGCCCCGACAAGATGAGGTCTCTAATGTTGAACTTCGCCAGGCTATTCGAACTCTAGCCCAGGTTGTCACAACACCTGCTGCGAGACAAACAACAGGAAGACAGGATGCACAAGACACATCTAGAGTCCGAGAATTCTTGAGGATGAATCCGCCTGAGTTCATAGGGTCAGCATCCACTGAGGATCCTGAGAATAATATGGAGGAGCTTTAGAAAGTGTTCCAAGTGATGCATGTGGCTGATGTGGACAAAGTTGAGCTGGTTTCTTACCAACTCAAGGGTGTGGCCAGACTATGGTTCGACCAATAGAGGAAGGGTAGAGGAGAGGATGCCCCATTGCTAACTTGGGTAGTGTTAGAGGAAGCTTTCTTGGGGTGCTTCTTCCCAAGGTAGCGAAGAGAGGCAAAGGTAAAAGTTCTTGAATCTGAAACATAGCTCTACGACTGTGCAAGAATATGGGCTCAAGTTCACTCAACTATCTCGATATGCTCCAGACATGGTTGCTGATATGAGGAGGAGAATAGGGATGTATGTGGATGGGCTGAACAGAGAGCCAAAGAGAGATGGGAGGGGAGCGTTATTTATGAGTGATATGGACATTGGGAGATTGATGACACTTGTGCAACAAGCTAATGAGGGAGACAACATGACAAAGAGGAGTTCATAAGTAAGAAGGCTAAAATATCCATCTATGAGGTTGGAAAGAAGGGAAATGGTAACAGATTCCAGTCGGGGCCAGCACCATCATCTACCAGTGCACCTGTGCCTAGGGTCAAGAATGATCAGAGGTCCCAGAATATTGGACCCCATGGATCTCAGTCACAAGCTAGTGTGGCTCAAGGTTCACGAGGTAAGCCACCATGTGATAAGTGTGGCAGATTACACTTGGGTAAATATCATGAGGGGAGTGATGCATGTTTCTGGTGTGGCTAAATGGGTCACTACCTAAAAGAGTGTCCCAAGCGGGCTGACCAAGCTCAATCTTCTACACCAGCCCTGCCAGTTAGAGGAGCCTAGAGAGATACTACGTCAGGCGCAAGCGGAGCTACAAACCGTTTGTATGCTATGAGTAGTCACCAAGACCAGGAGAACTCCTCAGATGTTGTGACGGGTACGATTAAAATCTTTTCTCTAGATTGTTATGTTTTGATGGATCCTAGTTCCACATTGTCATTTGTAACACCTTATGTGGCCAGTAGATTTGGTAGAACCCTTGAGAGTCTCCTTGAACCCTTTGATGTTTCTACTCCAGTGGGTGAGTCTATTCGAGCTGAGAGATTCTATAGAGCTTATGTAGTGTCCATCCATCATAGATTTGGTTGAGTTAGAGATGACTGATTTTGATGTGATCCTTGGCATTGATAGGCTTCACGCCTGTTATGCCTCCATTGATTGTAGAACCCAAACTGTTAAATTCCACTTCCCGAATGAACCGATTCTAGAGTGGAAGGGTGATTCTGTTATACCTAAAGAAAAGTTTATCTCCTACCTTAGGGCCAGAAAACTGATTTCCAAATATTGTAGTCATCTCGTGTGAGTTAAATCTGATGATGCTGAGTCTCCTACTCTTGAGTTAGTCCTGATTGTGGATGAGTTTCTTGAAGTGTTTCTTGAGGGTCTGCCTGGAGTCCCTCCTGATAGAGAGATTCACTTTGGGATTGATGTTCTTCCTAATACCCAGCCTATCTCAATTCCACCTTATAGGATGACCCTCCTTGAGTTGAAAGAGAAATTAAAAGATCTGTTATAGGAAGGGCTTTATAAGGCCGAATGTTTCTCCTTGGGGTGCCCCTGCCTTATTCGTGCGAAAGAAAGATGGTCTCTCAGAATGTGTATTGAGTACAGTCAACTGAATAACGTCACAATAAAGAATAAATATCCTCTCCCTAGGATATATGATCTGTTTGACCAGCTTCAGGGTGCCTCTTGTTTCTCAAAGATAGACCTCAAATCTAGCTACCATCAGTTGAAAGTGGGGGAATGTGATATTCCAAAGACACCCTTTAGGACTAGAGATGGTCATTTTAAGTTCTTGGTCATGTCCTTTGGGTTGACGAATGCACCTACAGCTTTCATGGACTTGATAAATAGGATATTCAGAGAATATCTTGATATGTTTGTGATTATGTTCATCGACGATATTTTGGTGTATTCGAGAGATGAAGAGGAGCATGTTAATCACCACAGAGTTGTCCTCCAAACACTTAAGGACCAAAAGTGGTATGCAAAATTCGCGTAAAGTGTATTATGGCTTAAGTCAGTGGCTTTCCTAGGCATGTTGTCTCCGGTGATGGTATTCGAGTAGATGCTCAAAAGATTGGAGCGGTTAAGAACTTTCCCAGACCGACCTCTCCGACTAACATAAGAAGTTTCTTGGGGTTGACAGGCTACTACTGCAGATTTGTTGATGGATTTTCTTCCTTATCTGCACCATTGACTAAATTGACTCAGAAAAAGGTCAAGTTTCAGTGGTCCGACGAGTGTGAGAAGAGTTTCCAAGAGTTGAAGATGAGACTGACTACTGCACCAGTTTTAACCTTGCCCGATGGGAAGAGGACTTTGTGATCTACTGTGATGCTTCGAGAGTGCGATTGTGATGTGTGTTGATGCACAGAGGGAAAGTGATAGCCTATGCTTCCAGACAACTTAAGGTTTATAAGAAGAACAATCCGACGCATGACCTTGAGTAGGCAGCGTGTTTGCATTTAAAATCTGGCACCAGTACTTGTATGGAGTGCATGCGGATATGTTCATTAACCATAAGAGCTTGCAGTATGTCTTCAGTCACAAGGAGCTCAACCTGTGATAGAGGAGATGATTGGAGTTGCTCAATAATTATGACACAAGCATTCTATACCATTCTGGTAAAGCTAACATAGTTGTTAACGCTCTTAGCAAGTTGCCAATGAGTAGCACACCCATGGCGAGGAATGAAAGAAAGAGTTAGCTAAAGAAGTGCATCGAATTGGCTTGATTGGGAGTTCAACTTGAGGAGAATGATGAGAGAGGAGTTAACGTTCAGGACGGGTTTGCTTCATCCTTAGTGGCAAAGGTGAAGGAAAAGCAAGACTGAGATCCTGTCATACTTCAATTGAAGGAGGTTATCCACAAGCAAAAAGTGATGGTCTTCTCCAATGGGGGAGATGGATGGTTGAGATACCAGAGTAGATTGTGCGTCCCAGATGTTGATAGGGTTCTAGATAGGATTATGTAACACCCCAATTTTTTTAACTAAAATTGAGTCATCCTTCATATTATCGGATCAATTCATAAGTATTTCAAGTATATTAGATGTGATTTAGAGTTATAAATGATCTTTTACATCAAGTCAAGTCCAAAGAATTTCTAGCGACTAAGTTTTCGTATGAGTTGATGGAAGGGTCAACTTCAAATGACCATATCTCCTAACGTATAATGAGTTAGGTGACCCATAATATATTACATTAAAGATCTTTGAATTATCTTTCCAATGCATCTTATTTCGCGTTAAACGGAGTTCAGCGTAGAGAGTTATGACCATTTTACTGGAGACCTGCAGAGCTATCTGAAGGTCCGCGACGGATCCGTGACGCGGACCTATCGCGAACCCTTTCTGGATAAGCTAACCGACATTCCTTTATTTTATTTTGAGGGTACTTTTACCCTAAAGCTTTTGGGGGTCTATTTAAGGTCCCAAAACGCATAATATGTCAGTTTCATGAGTCAAAACCCTCTCTTCCACTCCTAAACATAAAACGCTCAAGAATCATCAAGAAAGTCATCAAGTTAGGATTAACTTTCAAGATTCTTCATCAAGGTGAGTTATTTTTCCTAATCTTTAAGCTAATTTATCTATCTATTCATGAAATCCCGAATAGAATCTTAAATCCTAACCTAGGGTTTCAAGAAACGAATTCAAGAATCCCAAGAAAGGATTCCTTGATTCTTCTTTCCATGAATTAGGGTTCTTTATCAAGAAACTCTAAAGATTCTAAGTCAAGAAGTCAAGAATCAAAAAGAAGTTCTTCAAACAATGTCTTTCCAAGTTCTTCCACTCTAAAATAACAACGAGATTGAGGATTTTCTCCAAGAAACGAGTATTCATCAAATTTTGATTTGTAATATCAAATTTTCAGGTATGTAAGGCTTCACTTAAAGCATGGAAATGTCCTCCCATGTGCCCCATGAGTAATGTATTGAAGTTTAATGGTGATGATGTTAGGGTGATGAATTGAAACAAGTTTAATTCATGTAATGTAATGAATAATTGCCATTATTTGATGCATAAACCTACATATTTTCTGCATTGATGATGATCATCATAAAATTTCTATATACCCAAAATCATTTTTGTGAAGTGCATATATTTTAAAAACCTTATAATTATGATGATTAGAAAAGCCTGCATAATGAACATAGGGTGGCATGTCTAGATCCTTGAAGAATGATATTGATGTTATGATGACTGATGTTGATGTCTCTAAGTTGAGAGGCAAAGTTCCTAAACTAGCATTCCTAAAGTCTATGATGTTGAAGTAAATGTTAATGCAATGAGATGATGATGATGTTAATATTAATGCAATGAGATGATGATGATATTAATGTTAATGCAATGAGATGATGATGATGTTAATGTTAATGCAATGAGATGATGATGATGTTAATGTTAATGCAATGAGGTGATGATGGTATTAATGCAAATGAGATGCTAATGATGATGTACTACACCCTATGGGGACTAATGATGATGTAATGTGTCCCTATGGGACTGATGATGTTAATGTTTTATGAGCATGTCGAGTCCTGGGAGGATTATCGAGCACCGAAATGGATAGAAATGTGAGTCCCACCTGAATCCATTAACTATGTGGCCCGCGTAGGAAGAAAGGATTGAACCGCAATGCGGATGGCTCCTATCTTGTCCTAAATGAGGACTAATGTTTTTCTAAGGTTATGTCCTTTACCCCGGGCAGGGTATTGGATGGATGTGGCAACGGCATCGCTTCGTTGTATCATCACTGGCTCATAAGTGATGGTTATCGGTTAAAGAAACTCCCAGTTAGGCCTCTCAGAAAGGTTTCATTGATAGGACTCAAATGTCAATGTTAATGTTATGGCTAAGTTGATGTTTCCCCGTTGTGAATGTAAGGTCTCTTGATGATGGGTGTTGTATCTTGATGTTGCTAATGCTTTGATTCAGCTATTTTACATGCCAGTACATTCCACGTACTGACGCCACTTGGCGTTGCATCGTTTCATGATGCAGATACATGAGCTAGAGGACTTCAGCAGCCGCCCCGTTGAGTCAAGTGTTTTCAAGTTCAGATTGTGGTGAGCCTCCTTGTTTTCGGAGGAAACCTTTATTTGATGTTATCCTGTTTTCTTATTGAGTCGGGTAGCCATGGTATGTCATGGTCCCCCTTCTTAGACAGTCTTGATAACGTTAGAGGCTTCATGGACCTAATGTTGAGGTTAATGGAAAAAGTTTTGTTTTAGACGGAGAAATCTTCTCTTGTTTATTTTTAATAATGAAGACTAATGTTTGGCCATTGGCCCATTATTTTAAGGTATTGTTTACTATTTCCTTCCGCGATGTCTATAATGAATGATGTGATGAGGCTAAGTGGTTCGCTTGGGGGCTAGCAATAGTCTCTGAGTGCCGGCCACACCTAGGATACCCTCCTGGGGCATGACAAACTTGGTATCAGAGCACAGAGTTCAAGTGTCCTAGGGAGTCTATGAAGCCGTGTCTTGTAGAGTCCTTATTATTGGTGTGAAGCGCGCCACATCCATAATGGGGAGGCTATAGGACATTTAGGATAAGTTTCCCTTCTTTCTGATTCTGATCGTGCGATAGAGCTATTTCTTAAGAAATCTGCGATGATTCGTGTGTTGCTCTAAATCTTTCAACGATGCCTCGTCCACGAGGTGATAGTGATAGTATAACTCTTACAGATGAGATCTTCTAAGATAAAGTAACCAGAATGGTAGAGAGACTGCACCAGGCTTGCGAGAAGTTGACTAGTGTGCGAAGTTGATTGACGAGGAAGAGTGCACTATTACTCGTATGAATCGTGCATTTGAGTTAACTAGATGTACCCAGAATTTTTTTTTCAAAACTTGCTTCTGAGGTGACCCATGAGGGAGAAACTTATGTCTCTAAAGAGTTTGATGTTATCACTTAAGAGTGAGATGTGAGGTCTTATAAATCCTGAGTAGAATCAAATCATCACAGAGTTAGAAGGGATGATGGAAAGAAAGGGACGAGATGACAAGAGTGATGGCTGATTGAGGCTCGTAGTTTGAGTTACATATTTATTAGGTAAGTAATGATGTGCTGAGTTAATTGCCATAAGTTTGATGAAAGAGTCATAAATACTTTAGTGATTTTCATGATGAGGTATAGAGGAAGAGTTGTTAGAATGTGGTAGAGCATGCTCAAACTAGAAGGAAGTTATGTTGATGTGTTGTAGTATTCATACTATTGAGAGTGACATGTAGATGTTGAATAGAGGAAAAGAGTCCTTTCAATGTGATAGATCTAAATTAGGCTTATGATTTTAATTGTGAGTTCATGAGACTCATCGAGTTATGAGGTTAGACAGATAAGAAGAGGCTTGAGGTATATATCCATAATTGTGTAAAGATGTGTGAAGCTCTAAGTTATGACTGCTATAAGAATCTAAATAGTATATTTGAGTTATCGATGTGGAGTAGGTTGATGTAAGTAATCTTAATCATCATGAGTAACTAAGTTGATTTGGGGCTTGTTAATAGATGATGACGAGTTTCCATGATAGACTAATTCTTATGCAATTAAATTTATGGGAGCATAGAAGTTGAGCGCCAACAGGAAAAAGAAGAGGTTAGATTGTGAGGATTATGAGAAGTGGTTATGTACGCCATAAGAATAGCAAATATAGAGATTTACATAGAGACTAGAAGGGGCTAAGAGTGATAGAGTTGAAAAGAGTCCGAGTGGCTAGTTATATGTATGCGACTATAGCATAATAGAAGAGTTTAAGATATTCTTGTGGATAGTGATTCCTTGACCATGCGGAGGTATATACTTATAACCTAGTAGAGGAAATTGATTTATGAATTTAGAGAGAGGATCTTGAGAGCTAAGGAAGAGTTGATGTAAGGCCCGGTAAAATTACCAAAGTACCCCTAGAGGAGAGATGTGCGCATAACACTCTTCCGATGCTCGGATGGCGAATCCGAGGCCGGATTTGTGATCAGCACAAAAATTTGAGGGGGAGAAAGGCCTTGGTCGATTTTTAGAGTGACCGAGTGAAAAGATAATTTTTTTATCCGAACACCGAAATAGTGTCGGTGCGCGACAGAGGCGCGTCGCACACCTGTAGCGGAGAGGGACTTGCATTTTTTCAAAACTTTTTGACGGGATTGAGAAAAACTCGTTCAAAAATTTTTTGCAGAAAATGTACTGTTCGCGACCAGTCCACGTCGCGGACTGAGTTACTTTGAAGCTGGAAATTTCTAAAATTTTTTAGGAGCATTCTGGTCTATTCCTAACACCTTATAAACTCCCTATATGGCTAATATAAGTCGTTTCGACATGAAAAGGGTCTAAAACCCCATTTTAAGTCCTTTTCTAACAATTGAATAAGACTAGGGCTTGAGAGAAGAGGAGAAGAGCTTGAGGTAGACGAATTCAAGAGTGAATAGGAGTTCTTAATTCTGATGATGATGTGATGCCATTTCCTTTTTAAGGTTACATATGAGGAGGAGGAGTTAGAGAAATCGTGAGGAGTCTAATAGATAGGTAAAACCATATTAGTATTCCCCCGAGGTAAGAGTTCATACGATCGAGGGTGTAAGCTGCTATGGTAGGCTTAAATGTCTGATTGCTATTATGCGAGTGTATTAGATTGATGAGGACGAGAAGTATTCTCTAAGTACAAGTTACTATGGAGTGAGAGTTCTTGATTCTGATGTCACCTTACGTGTGCACTGACCTTCGGCTTATTATGCCATTGTTGATAATATGATGTAGAGTATCAAATTTTAGAGGTATAATCATGCTTATTTTGCATGGAGAGGTGGTAGTTTGGGGTTTCTTCAAAGGAGGAGATGATGAGTTCCTCCACGTCCAAATAGTGATGTTGATAATAGTAGACTGAGAGTGAGGCGGATGAGAAGGAGTGAATATATCCTTATTGTGATATCAGTGTTAAACTTGTGTCGTGTAAGGATAGAGATAAGAAGGAGGAAAGAGATGAGATCGTATGATGCACAATAGATAGGTAAAAGTATGTTGATGTGACTTTGAGTGAGAGTTCATTGAATGGTGGAGGTAGAAGTGATAAGTAGGCTTGAATGGAAGAAGAAGAGGTGATTAGGTGGAGGTTTGAATAGGAGCTATGAGTTTGCATTGATGGAGCAAAGTGCCATGAAAAAAAAACACAATTCAGGTGGGGACTTGAGCATGAGAGTGTCCTCAGAGTCTTGTTTATACGATGTTTCTATTCTCGATTTGATGTCCTCAGAGTCTTGTTTATACGATGTTTCTATTCTCGATTTGAGTTGATGGCTTCCTTCCTGAGTTCGAAGGACTGATTATCGAGGTGTTCAAAATGATTCAAATTGATTGAGTTTCGATGTTCCATTCGTGCTTGATGAAGAGAATATAAGATGTAATTTCCTTACTCTTGATTTAAATTGAGTTCTCTATTTCTGAGTTGATGTGTCCATTCTTGAGTCTGAATAGAGATGGTTTAAAATTGATGAGAATTCGAGAGTTTGATTGATTGAGTGAGTTTTGAGAAGAGTTCTGATTCTTATTCGTGCCTTGATGTCTATCTTCACTCATCATTCGAGGACGAATGATCCCAAGGGGGAGATAATGTAACACCCCAACTTTTTTTTAACTAAGATTGAGTCATCCTTCATATTATCGGATCAATTCATAAGTATTTCAAGTATGTTAGATGTGATTTAGAGTTATAAATGATCTTTTACATCAAGTCAAGTCCAAAGAATTTCTAGCGACTAAGTTTTCGTATGAGTTGATGGAAGGGTCAACTTCAATTGATCATATCTCCTAAAGTATAATGAGTTAGGAGACCCATAATATATCAAATTAAAGATCTTTGCATTATCTTTCCAACGCATCTTATTTCGCGTTAAACGGATTTCGGAGTAGACAGTTATGACCATTTTACTGGAGACCTGCAGAGCTGTCTGAAGGTCCGCGACGGATCCGCAACGCGGACCTATCGCGAACCCTTTCTGGATAAGCTAACCGACATTCCTTTATTTTATTTTGAGGGTACTTTTACCCTAAAGCCTTTGGGGGTCTATTTAAGGTCCCAAAACGCATAATATGTCCGTTTCATGAGTCAAAACCCTCTCTTCCACTCCTAAACATAAAACGCTCAAGAATCATCAAGAAAGTCATCAAGTTAGGATTAACTTTCAAGATTCTTCATCAAGGTGAGTTATTTTTCCTAATCTTTAAGCTAATTTCTCTATCTATTCATGAAATCCCTAATAGAATCTTAAATCCTAACCTAGGGTTTCAAGAAACGAATTCAAGAATCCCAAGAAAGGATTCCTTGATTCTTCTTTCCATGAATTAGGGTTCTTTATCAAGAAACTCTAAAGATTCTAAGTCAAGAAGTCAAGAATCAAAAAGAAGTTCTTCAAACAATGTCTTTCCAAGTTCTTCTACTCTAAAATAACAACGAGATTGAGGATTTTCTCCAAGAAACGAGTATTCATCAAATTTTGATTTGTAATATCAAATTTCCAGGTATGTAAGGCTTCACTTAAAGCATGGGAATGTCCTCCCATGTGCCCCATGAGTAATGTATTGAAGTTTAATGGTGATGATGTTAGGGTGATGAATTGAAACATGTTTAATTCATGTAATGTAATGAATAATTGCCATTATTTGATGCATAAACCTACATATTTTCTGCATTGATGATGATCATCATAAAATTTCTATATACCCAAAATCATTTTTGTAAAGTGCATATGTTTTAAAAACCTTATAATTATGATGATTGGAAAAGCCTGCATAATGAACGTAGGGTGGCATGTCTAGAGCCTTGAAGAATGATATTGATGTTATGATGACTGATGTTGATGTCTCTAAGTTGAGAGACAAAGTTCCTAAACTAGCATTCCTAAAGTCTATGATGTTGAAGTAAATGTTAATGCAATGAGATGATGATGATGTTAATGTTAATGCAATGAGATGATGATGATGTTAATGTTAATGCAATGAGATGATGATGATGTTAATGTTAATGCAATGAGGTGATGATGGTATTAATGCAAATGAGATGCTAATGATGATGTACTACACCCTATGGGGACTAATGATGATGTAATGTGTCCCTATGGGACTGATGATGTTAATGTTTTATGAGCATGTCGAGTCCTGGGTGGAGTATCGAGCACCGAAATGGATAGAAAGGTGAGTCCCACCTGAATCCATTAACTACGTGGCCCGCGTAGGAAGAAAGGATTGAACCGCAATGCGGATGGCTCTTATCTTGTCCCAAATGAGGACTAATATTTTTCTAAGGTTATGTGCTTTACCTCGGGCAGGGTATTGGATGGATGTGGCAACGGCATTGCTTCGTTGTATCATCACTGGCTCATAAGTGATGGTTGTCGGTTAAAGAAACTCCCAGTTAGGCCTCTTAGAAAGGTTTCATTGATAGGACTCAAATGTCAATGTTAATGTTATGGCTAAGTTGATGTTTCCCCATTGTGAATGTAAGGTCTCTTGATGATGGTGTTGTATCTTGATATTGCTAATGCTTTGATTCAGCTATTTTACATGCCAGTACATTCCACGTACTGACGCCATTTGGCGCTGCATCGTTTCATGATGCAGATACAGGAGCTAGAGGACTTCAACAGCCGCCCCGTTGAGGTCAAGTGTTTTCAAGTTCAGATTGTGGTGAGCCTCTTTGTTTTCGGAGGAAACCTTTATTTGATGTTATCCTGTTTTCTTATTGAGTCGGGTAGCCATGGTATGTCATGGTCCCCCTTCTTAGACAGTCTTGATAACGTTAGAGGCTTCATGGACCTAATGTTGAGGTTAATGGAAAAAGTTTTGTTTTAGACGGAGAAATCTTCTCTTGTTTGTTTTTAATAATGAAGACTAATGTTTGGCCATTGGCCCACTATTTTAAGGTATTGTTTACTATTTCCTTCCGCGATGTCTATAATGAATGATGTGATGAGGCTAAGTGGTTCGCTTGGGGGCTAGCAATAGTCTCTGAGTGCCGGCCACGCCTAGGGTACCCTCCCAGGGCATGACAGATTATGGCGGAAGCTCATAGTTCTAGATGCTCCATTCATCCTGGCTTTACCAAGATGTAACATGACTTGAAAGAAGTCTATTGGTGGAGTGGAATGAAGAGGGATATTGTTGAGTTCATTTCAAAGTATCCGAATTGTCAACAAGTTAAGGTTGAGCACCAAACATCATGTGGATTGGCCCAGAACTTTAAGATCCCTGAATGGTAGTAGGAGATGATCAACATTGACTTCATTACTGGTCTACCGAGGTCTCCAAAGCAACATGATTCGATATCGGTTATTGTGGATAGGATGACCAAATCGGCTCACTTCTTAGTAGTTAGGACAACCAACACTAAGGAGAAGTATGCCATGTTGTATATCCAGGAGATTGTGAGGTTGAATGGAGTTTCCTTGTCCATCATCTCAGACAGAGGAGCTCAATTCACCTCCCAATTTTGGAGATCCTTCCGGAAAGGATTGGGTACTTAAGTGAATCTGAGTACAATATTTCATCCCAGACAGTTGACTAGGCAGAATGTACAATTCAAATATTATAAGATATGTTGAGAGCCTGTGTTCTTGATTTCAAAGAAAATTGGGAAGATCACCTACCATTGATTGAATTTGCATATAACAATAGTTATCGTGCGAGCATTCAAATGGCTTCCTATGAAGCCTTTTATGGGAGGAGATGTAGATCACCAATTGGGTGGTTTGAGGTTAGAGAGGCAGAGTTGATCAGACCTAATCTGGTCCATAAATCAATGGAGAAGTTTAAGGTTATTAAAGAGAGATAGAAGAATGCACAAAATCTCTAGAAATCTTATACTGATGTGAGGAGAAGAGACTTAGAGTTCGAGGTAAATGATTGGGTGTACTTGAAAGTTTTCACCTATGAAGGGTGTCTTGAGATTTGGGAAGAAGGGGAAATTGAATCCTCGTTATATCGGTCCCTACCAGATTGTGAAGAAAATTGGAAAGGTTGCTTATGAGTTGGAGTTGCCTTCCGAGTTAGGCGCAATTCATCATGTGTTCCATGTCTCGATGTTGAAGAAGTGCTTGGGAGATCCTACCTTGGTGATCCCTGTTAAGAGTATTAGAGTGAAGGATAGCATATCCTACAAAGAGATTCCGGTCCAAATACTTGATCGTCAAGTTCGCAAGTTGAGAATCAAAGAGGTCGCTCAGTCAAAGTCCTATGGAGAAATCAATTCGTTGGGGAAGCCACATGGAAAGCTGAGGAAGATATGAGAGCAAAATATCTGCACCTACTCATGCCCAATGATGAGAATGTTGAAGCTAATTTCCTTACCCTTGACTAAAATTGATTGATCTATTCTTGAGTCGATATGTTCATTCTTGAGTCTGAGTAGAGTTGATTGAGATTGATGAGGAGTTGAGAGGTTGATTGATTGATATGAGTGTTGAGATAAGTCTTGAGTCTATTCTTGCCTTGATATCCACCTTTACTCATCATTCGAGGAAGAATGATCCCAAGGGGGAGATGGTGCAACATCCAATAAAATTACCAAAATACCCCTAGAAGGGAGATATGTGTGTAACATGTCTTCCCATGCTCAGATAGAAAATCTGAGACCGAATATACGATTGGTGAACAACAACCGTAACTATAACGATCGATGAAAAAGTGAGTGGGAAAATGGTCTTGGACGATTTTTAGAGCAATCAAATCAAAAGATAATTTTTTATCCAAAAATTAAAAATAGTGTTGATGCGCAACAGAGGTGCGTCGCGCCCCTGTCGCAGCGAGGGACTTATTTTTTTCAACGGCATTGAAAAAACTCGTTCAAAAATCTTTTGGAAAAAAATATACTTATACGCGCCCAGTCGCCCAGTCCGTATCGCAGACTGGGCTATTCTGAATTGAAAGTTTTTTCTTAAATTCGTAAGGGGCATCCTAGACATTTCTCAACCCCTCCTAAACTCAAAATATGATAAAAATAGGTCTTTTTAGCGTAAAAAGGATTTTAAACCCCCATTCTAAGTCATTTGTAAGTCATTGAAGAAGACTAGGGCTTGAGAAAAGAGAAGGGGAATGTGAGATTGGAAAGTTCAAGGGAGAATTCTTGAAGGTTGATTTTAAAGGTTCACACCAGATATCTAAGGCTAAACAAAAGCATTAGATGGTTCTCTCATGTGCCCCATAGATGGTCATAGAAGAGTTTAGACTCTAATGAGTCTACATACATAATTCTTGATGGTTTTCTTGAATTTTTGCATCTATACTACATGTATTTTCTTATGTTGATGATCAGCATAAACTTGTTTTTTTGAATTGAATAATTTTCATGAGATAATGTATAAACCCTATATGATATTTGTGAAAGCATGCATTAATGAACCTAGGGATGGAGTCTAGAGCCTTGAATTGAGTATGTTGATGGAATTTTTGATGTGAGTATGAGGTTGAGTTAATTGAGCTTGAGGATTCTATAAGTATTCATGATTGAGTTCTAAATGACTTTTTCTAAATGATGATCTGATTCCTTTAGTTCTTAAATGGGAATTGAGTTAATAGAGATGAGTTAAAGTTCCTGAAAAACAATAGAGGACTTTAGAGCATCAGGTTAATTGAGTTGATGAGAGTCTCTATGAGGCTAATTGAGATGAGGAGGAGTCTTATAAGCATATTAAGTTCTGGGAGGAGTATCGACCACTGAAATAGGTAAGAGTGAGTCATGCTCACACTCATTAACTACATCGCCAAGCATTGGATAAGGATGGAACCATTACATCACATGGTCCCCTCTTGTGGAGGTAAGGTCCCTGAAACAATAGAGGACTTGTGGAGGCTAGATTCCTTATGGATCATATTGTGTTCCTTACCTGGCAAGTATGGGACGGTTGTAGCAACACCAACGTGATTTTTTTACAATCACTGGCTCATAAGCTATTGTTGTCAAATAAGAGAAACTCCAAGAAAGTTTCCACATTGAGTACTTTGAGTCGAGTTGAGTTGAGTTGAGTTCCATTGAGTTGAGTCTGATTCGATTAATGAGGACTGATTCGGCTGATGGATCACTTGTATACTATTTATTCTTATTTTAGATAGACATTTGACATTTTGTTGAGTATTATTTT
The DNA here is from genome assembly GCA_029948455.1 of Solanum rostratum. Taxonomy (NCBI): domain Eukaryota; kingdom Viridiplantae; phylum Streptophyta; class Magnoliopsida; order Solanales; family Solanaceae; genus Solanum; species Solanum rostratum. The sequence goes on from CM057051.1 coordinate 6,839,479, forward strand.
GAGTTGAGGTTGATTCTATATTATTCTAATTGTTTTTGTTTCATTCAGCTATTTCATATACCGTTCATTTCACGTACTGATGCCACTCAGCACTACATCATTTCATGATGCAGACACATATGTTAGAGATCGTCAATAGGTACATCGTTAAGGATCTGAGATGTTCAGCAAATTGGTGAGCCTCCCTTACTTCGGTGGATCCTAGCATTTATTTCATCTTGCTATTATGGGTCTGTCATTGGCACCATATGATAGTAATAGAGGCTTCATAGACTAGACTCAAATGTTGATGTTGAGACTTGTCGAGCTAGCTACTTTCTACTAGCTTTTTTACTTATAACCTTACTTTGAGATTAAATGAGATGTGCCGATTACTTCCTTTTTGTCTTCCGCTGATTGATAGAGTTTATTGAATGAATGTGATGAGGGCAAATAGTTCGCTTAGGGATTAACAATAGTCTCTGGGTGCCGACCACGTCTAGGGTATCCTCCCAGGGCATGACAATCCCACTTTTGAGGCATCACAATAAATAACAAATCCATCAGCTCCTTCTGGAAAGGTCAACACTGGGGCAGTAGTCAACCTTGTTTTTAACTCTTGAAAACTCCTCTCACACTTGTCGGACCATTGAAACTTGACCTTCTTCCGGGTCTGTCTAGTCAACGGTGCAGATATAGAAGAAAATCCTTCAACAAATCTATAGTAGTAGCCAGCTAAACCCAAAAAGCTTCTTATGTCAGTCGGAGAGGTTGGTCTAGGCCAATTCTTGACAACCTTATTCTTTTGAGTGTCACTCTTATACCATCGCCTGAAACCACATGGCTTAAGAATGCCACAGATTTGAGCAAAAACTCACACTTCAAAAACTTTTCATATAACTCATTATTCTTAAGCGTCTGCAAAGCGATTCTAAGGTGATTAGCATGCTCCTCCTCATCTCTGGAATACACCAAAATACCGTCAAAAAACACGATTACAAACATTTCAAGGTACTATCTGAATACTTTGTTCACCAAGTCCATGAAGGTTGCAGGTGCTTTGTCAACCCAAAGGACATTACCAAGAATTCAAAGTGGTCATATCGGGTTCAAAAATTCCTCTTCGGGATATCACATTCTCTCACTTTCAACTGGTGATAGCCTAATCTAAGGTCTGTCTTGGAGAAAACAGTGGCAACCCTGAAGTTGATCAAACAACTCATGTATCCTTGGGAGGGGATACTTATTCTTGATTATATTTTATGTTCATTTTTAACTAATAGTCAACACTAAATTATAAAAAATAATAATAATAATTTTCACGTGACATTATTACTGATCCAATTTTATATTCTAACCCTAATTGAAAATAATTTTACCCACCGAAGTTTTTGACTTACCTGACGTTAACAGTCACTCTACCAAATCTCACCGAAAGAAAAAACTATCTTATTAATTCTAAAGTTCTAAATATTAATATTATATAATCGATTCTAAAGTTCTGAATTAACAATTATGTTTTTCTATGTAATTCATGTAAAGGGAAGATTAACTAATTTGATTCTAAATTCTTTAATACTTGAATTGAAAAAGGTAATGCATGCATTAGTTTTTTTTTATTATTTTTTTAAATGGGGCAGGAGAAAGGGATATGAGGAGGGGGATTATAATGTGAGAATCGATAACCCTCACTAACAAGGTGGGAGTTCAGGTAGTCAACCAACTGATGTAAATACAAGTATACACTATATTAAAGTATGTATAACTATTAAATAAAAATTTACAATATTAGTAATGCAATGGGTTTTGATGCATGCATTATTAGCATGGTAAAAACCATAGTTATCCCTCAATTTTATTTCACATCCTTTCCACTCTATTTGTTGATTGTAATTTTGTAGACAATTAAATTTTTTTCAAAAATTATGCGATGCATATTATTTTTAATACATCAAGTCAGATCATGCATAAGAAATAATTTTAGCATAATTAATGCAAATATAACTAAATACCAACATTATTAATATCAATATTACTAATACACCACATTCAATATTATTCTTATACACCTTATCAAACGAGCTTCTACGTATTTCAAATAACGGAAAAGGGCCTAAAATGCCCTTGAACTATTTGAAATGGTACAAAATTGTCCTGTATCCACCTTTGAGTTCAAAAAGTCTCTCATTAACCTTTTTGGCCCCCCATTAACCTTTTTGGCTCACTTATACTCTTGAAACTAACCATCCCCTTTTTTCTTTTTCAAATATTGATTATATTTCATTTTCTTATGGAATAAAATAAATCTCTCACCTTTATTAGATTTCTTTTCATAATTTATTCAAATCGAAATAATGCATCTCTTTAAGGATAAAAGTGATTTTTTACAAAAAGTGATCAAAGTGATCATTAAAATAATTAACCGATTTAGCTTTCTGAAAAAGAAAACTTTTAAAAATATATAAAGTTAATGAAAAAGTAAGTTTTTAATTTATCCAAAGCGTAAGTTTTTGTTTTTTAAATGTTATATTAAAAATAACAAAAAACTATTCAAGTTTGATTAAATAAAAGAAATTAAAGAAAGCTAAGTTGATTTTAATAAATCATTTTGATCCTTAAGAGATTAATTATTTTGTCTACATAAAATACAAATATGTGCACATTTTAAAAAAAATCAAAATATCTATTGTTCTAACTTTAGATTTCTTAAGAGAGTTTTTTAAAAGATTTTTTTCCATAATTTATTAACTCCAAAAAAATATACCTTCTTCGTGGCCCTAAATATTTTTAAAAAAATTATAGTAAAATTACTAGCTTATTTTTTTAATCATATTTTTCACATATTTTATCCAAATAAAAATATCTTTCTTTATAACGCCAAAACAAACTTTAAAAAATAAAAAAAATTATAAGATTTTTTTTTTGTAAAAAAAAGAATTGAGGATATGATTTTACTTTATTCCATAAGAAAATAAAACATAATAATTATTTTAAAAAACAAAAAAATGAGAGGGTTGGTTCTAAGAGCATAAGTGAGCCAAAAAGATAAATGAAGAGCATTTTTGGACTCAAAGGTAGATGACAGGGGCATTTTAGGCTCAATAGGTGGATTGAGGACATTTTTATACCATTTCCAACCGTTCGAAGGCCTTTTAGGTTCTTTTCTGTTCAAATAAAAAAAAATTAGCAACCAAAATCTTACTTTGATCAAATTAGATAAGCTTTTAAAAAAACACTTATTTTTTTAACCTTGGCTTAAATAGGTTAAGTTGATTGAAAAAAGAGTATTCATTTCAATAGGAGTATGTTTTCCAAATACATGTTTAATAGTTTTGGTACTATAGATTTGTTATTACTGTATTCTGATACATATATATAAATGTGGATAAGCAAGCATATCTCGATCAACATATCTGCTTAAGCAGGCAGTTAAGCAGACAACTGCCAATTGACGCGTCTGCTTCAATTGCTTATTTTTATTTCATCATTTTTATTAATTTATTTCAACTGTGATTTAATAAGAGTACTCCTAATAAATTATTTTCTCAGTTGTTTCAGCTATAATTTTACTTCATCACCCTAATCAATTATTTTAAGTAATACAAACATGAATTGGGATAAAAACAAACACAGAATGATAAATATATCTTTCTTTTTAAACTGGACAAGTAAAATTAAATAATTATTTTAATATATTTCGATGATTACATTTGTGTCAAAAAAGAAGTATTTTTTAAATAAAGTAATATAAATAAACAAAAAAAGGTTCATATATATTATTTGAAATGATGTAAAAAGTACTATAGCTCACAATAATTATCAATTTAAAATTTAAAAGATATATAGAAAATTTAAATGGTTCTTGAAATTTTATTAGTACTACAAAATTTGGGACAAATAGATAACATACATTATTTAAAATATATATAAAACGTATTATAAATTACAACATATCAATAATTTAAAATATCTAAAAACTAAATAAAATTTTGATTGACTCACTAAATTTTATATGTGCAACATAAATTGAAACAAGGTAAGTGATATACATTATTTAAAAATAGGGGAGTTTTCAAAAATACCAAGTTTTTGGATAAAAATTACATGCCCCTACCGAATCATTGAAAAATACCATATAAAATACCAACTTTATTTACAAATTTAGGAGAGAGAGTGTTTTGAGTGTGATTATTGTGGTGTGTGGTATGATATAATAGTGTTGGAAAATGAAAAAGAGTGTGTTTTTTTTGGTATTTTGATAAATAAATTTTAAAGTGTAATTTTGGGGGTGAAAGTTGTTATTTGTGTAAAAATTTCTTAAAAATAACATAAAATATAGTATACGCAATGATTAACAACTTAAAAATTTACAAAATATATTTTAAAAAATCTATTAATATCACATAAATTGTGATTAAAAAATAATATATGCGTGCTGGGTCCGTATTAACATGGCCTCTGATAACTAGTAAGTATTATATATAAGTCCTGAATATGAACCATTTAAAACAAAAATTAAGATGCTTAGACAGACTAAAGGTGTGTTTGGCTTGAAGGAAAACAATTTGCACAAATATTTTTAAAAAATTTCATATTTGTTTGATATTTTTTTCTTGGAAAATATCTTTTTTAAGAAAAAAATAAGTTCCATTTTTAAGTAGGAAAACAAGTTTATATTTCACCCTCATTGTTTTCTCCCCATCCTCCTCTTGTCTTCTCACTCCATAGTGTTTACCTAGATTAAAAATATAGAGAGAGAGAGAAAAAGGCAAAACCCATTTGAACATAAAAAGATTTCCTTTTTCTCAAAAAGTATTCTTCACAATGATGTTTAGTTACACATTAGGATAATTTTTAAGTTGATTTTTTAAGACGAGTTTCTGAAGTGAAAATTTTTTCTCACTTACAACTTTATAATAATAACAATACCAGCATATCAGTGGAATCTCACAAGTGAGATTTAGGAAGGATAAAATGAACGCAAACCTTACCACTCTCCTTATAAAGATAGAGAAAAAGGTAAAACCCATTTGAACATAAAAAGATTTCCTTTTTCTCAAAAAGTATTCTTCACAATGATGTTTAGTTACACATTAGAATAATTTTGAAGTTGATTTTTTAAGACGAGTTTCTGAAGTGAAAATTTTTTCCCACTCACAACTTTATAACAACAACAATACCAGCATATCAGTGGAATCTCACAAGTGAGGTTTGGGAATGATAAAATAAACGCAGACCTTACCACTACCTCATAGAGATAGAGAGGCTGTTTCCGGAAAACCCTCATCTCAAAAATATCAAATCCCAAAACTTCATACTTCTATAATATATGTAGTTTTTTTTTTTTCAAATAAAACTCGACTACACCTATTAAAGATCAGTGTTTTGGATGGAGGGAGTGACTTTGATTACCAAACTCCAAAAGAAACATGTCCTTTTCAAAATGATTGACATGAAAATTACAGTAAAAGGTTTGGCAACTTAAGTTCCCAAATTCCCCAATCATAAAGCACATGATCCCCATGTGCTTCAAGGGTTCACATCCCAGCCAGCTAACATAATTTAACAAATTATGGCATTCACATACAAGGTTCATTATCACATAATATTATTTAAGCAAACAGTTCCATGTGGACAAATTTTGAAAACTCATAATGCTAATATAACCATTTCCAGAAGGACAAAGATGAAGTAACATAGCCAAACACCCCACATGTAAATCAACAAATCATACTTTGTTTTGGTTTTCATTATTTTTGCTAGTTCCAAAAATATCAAAAGCAATAGTAAGATAGAAGAATAGTAAACTACTGTATAGAACAATCCCATTGTCTTACAGTCAGTTTTTTCATTTTGCCTTTTTCTCAAACCCCAAAGTCCCCTAAAAATTTCCATGTCATGAATAGTAAATTATGTACTCTTCAAACACCAAACTTACTTGTCTCTTTGATCTTTCTCCTTATCTCTTCCCTCTCCACAAAGATTTAAAGAATCAAAATTTTCATTTTAACCTTATAGTATTAATGTTATTATTAAACTAAAGTACCTTTTCATCATCATTTCCTCCTTTTTCCTTGTCACATTCTTCTTGCAATTCATCACCACCTTCTTTAGGACTCTCTACTAATAATGCCCTTTTCTCTTGCTCCTCATCTTCCACAGTGTTGTTTTCCCTTGATTTAACTCCATTATTTGTATTGATATCATTCCTCTCAGCCCTTATCTTCAATGCTTCAAGCAATTCCCAAACTGCCTTGTCTTTATTCCTCCTGTTCTTGATCAACACCTCGCTTATATCCGCGGGTGTCATTTGAGCTCTCTCAATGATTTCCTCCAATTGCTCTAATAGATGCTTCTCTACATCGTCTTCGTTGTATCCCAAGTAATTCTTCAAGAGAATCTTGAGTGCAGCGAAAGACGAGTAGCTCATGTGGATATGCATGTCCATTCTACCACACCTCAATAAAGCTGGATCAAGCTTCTCAATGTGATTAGTTGTGAATACAAATATCCTTTCACTCCCACAACACGACCACAAACCATCAGTAAAATTCAACAAACCGGATAGAGTTATAGTATTTCCACCACCATCTTCATTGTTGGAACCACAGCCAACACCGCCACTCCCAGGAAGTGAAACGTTGTAGTTATTACCCTTGTTGCTACTAGTACAAGTATTATCACTTTTTCGATTAGTCAAATTAATGGAACAATCAATATCTTCAATCACAATAATGGATTTGGAACTTGTTTTCATCAACAACTTCCTCAACTCAGAATTAGTATGCACTTCTGTTAATTCAAGATCATAAATATCATAACCAAGAAAATTAGCCATTGCAGCAATCATACTAGACTTGCCTGTCCCTGGTGGTCCATAAAGAAGATAACCCCTTTTCCAAGCCCTACCAGTCCTCTGATAAAAAGACTCCCCATTAGCAAAATCCAAAAGATCTGCCATAATCTCAGCCTTTTTCTGAGGATCCATAGCAAGGGTCTCAAAAGTACTGGGATGTTTAAACGGTACCGACTCCCAAGGATGTCCTCTTGAATCAAGTGACCCTCCACGTGAATTCGTATACAACAATCGATCTTGATTCTTCCGCCTGATTTCGTTTGCTTTTTCCATAACAAAATCCAGATAAGCACCCAACACAACTGATTTATCTTTCTTCTTAGCCCGGAGGAGAAAACCCCTTTTCTCCTCCGGCAATGGCCGCCATGAAAATGTCTGAGAATTTCTCGGAGTGACCACATGTTCCCAATGAACTTTAACCCCATTGAATGTGTCAATGAGTGAATCGTTATTCGACAGCCCATAAGTTATGCTGCTAGAATTCAATCCACGCGTTAGACTCAAACGATTACCCGTTACGCAAGCGTAGCTGCTGAGATAGAGCTGAACGGCGTTGTAGAGCTCGTTGGTGTTAACTCCGTCGATCTCCGTGATATCGTAGTAGCAATAAGCGGAGAACCAGTTACAGATGCGATGTATGATTTTGAGAATGGCGAAACGAATCTCCGGTGGAAAAACTACTTGAATGAGGCTTTGACTGAACGCCCAAACACCCATCATTGATGCCAACGTTGTCCACACCTCCTTCATTGCAAACTTCTTTGGTATAGAATTTTGAGAAGTGAGTGCAACAAATAATGTGCAACTTCTTCACTATATAGAGTTTTGAAAAAGTGAAACAAGAAAAAGTGTAACTTGGTTTTGAAAAGAGATTGAAGTTTGTTCTAGTATTTTCTTTGTGGTTTGCTTTTACTTATAAGAATATTTTTTGGTTGATAGAATTAAAGGGAGGGGCAAAAAGGGGGTCTGAAAAGGTTGTTTTTGAGATGGGAATTGGGAAGCGAGTTGGCTGGCAATGACTAATGAGACTATCAGAAAGAAGCAGATACTGTCTGCAAGTAATCAGATACTCTCTGCACTCCAAGTTGAAGTTGCTTACTTTTATTCAATACTAAAATTTTAAAAATGGAAAAAAGGTAAATTTCTTACTCTTTAAAAAAAAAAAAATTTAAAACTTACCATGTGACATCCTACTTGACTTTAAAGGAAAAATAAAAATACTTTTAAAATTTATAATTTAAAATTATTTTTAAATATTTATTTTAATTAAGGAAGGTGATATTTTTCTTAAAATGAACCAAAAAAAAATTCTCCCATGAAATCGAACGGAAGAAGTACCTTACTTGAATACTCAATTAAAAAAAGAAAAAGAGGTAAATATATCTCTCAATTTAATATTTAGAACGGATGTATTTTTATTTTTTAAAAAGTACTCTTATATGTTGCCACCTAACAAATACGGTATATTTTTAATTTTTGACATATTTATATTTACTAAATTAAATAATATACTAAAATTAATTTTTTCTAAAAATAAAAAATATCACGTTACTTTAAAAAATTTCTTTATTAATTTTAACCTGATATAGTAAAATTGATTTTTTTTAAATATTGTTACTTTAAAAATTACCTCAGTTATTTATTTTAACCCGTCATATCCGACGCAAAATATTTATCTAACATATGCATCATTTGTCAGATAATTAGGTACATGTACAGTATTTGTGAAACGACAAATACATCCACTATTTTTTTTTTTTACTTTAAACTTATCCTCATTTTTCATTTAAACATTTAAACAAAGACAAATTTCTAGTAGATTTAAATCTTTTTTTTAATAAGAATACATTTACTCATTTTTCCTTTAACATATAAACCAATGCTTTTAAATTTGAAATATACATACTCCATTAAATATCTTAAATTTTTCATGTAAAATATTGCAATTATCATTACACAAATTTTACTAAAAAAAAATTCGTACATATCATATCAAACAATTTCATATAAGGTCTTATTTTTGTATCTAGTATATTCTGCTTTTGGAGCTGATATATTTGTGTTGAGGGTCTTTTGAAAACAGTTTTCTATCTCTATGAGGTAGTGATAATATTTGTCTATGGACTCCACTTGTGAGATTCAGTGAGTAAGTTATTGTTATTATTAAATAAGGTCATACAAAATAAAACAGAAAAATATACTATACATAAAAAAGAATAAGAGAAAAGTATCAAGAACATCCCTAAACTTAACACATATTATTAGTTTCACCCCTAAACTATTGATAGTGTTAAAACCACTCCTCCACTTGACTAACTAAATTTAAATACGCCCCTGATCTTGTAACAAAAACGAAAAACACCCCTAAGTTCTTGCAAAGTTAAGGGGTGTTTTTAATAGTCGTGATAAATCGAAGGTGTATTTTAATATAGGCTTAACTCATAAAGAGACACCTAAATTTGTCCTCATTTTTCACTTAGACACCTTAACTAAGACAATTTCCTAATAGACACCTCAACTGCTAAGATTTGATCCCATTAAACACTTTTATCATACTTGGCACTCTCCATAGTCCTTTTTCATGTTAATTGTACTATTTTTTTAATTTTTCAGCCAAAAATAAATAGTTGCGGTCCAAAAAAAAAATGTCATAAAAGTATGTTCTCAAAATCCTCAGTTGACCATGTGCAAAATTTTTTTATTTAAATTGCAATAATTTTTTTCGCACATGGTTAACGGAGAATTTTGAGAACCTACTTTTATGAAAAAAAAAATTTTGGACTGCAACTATTTATTTTTGGCTGAAAAATAAAAAAAAACAATACAATTAATATGAAAAGGACTGCGGAGAGTGCCAAGTAATAAAAGTTTTTGATGGGATCAAATCTTAGCAGTTGAGGTGTCTATTAGGAACTTGTCTTAATTTAGGTGTCTAAGTGAAAAATGAGAATAAGTTTAGATATCTGTTTATGAGTTAAGCCTTTAATATAACTAGATAAATAGAGAGAATATTTTTAAAACTGTCAATAATTCAGAAATGAAACTAATAACTTACGTCAATCAAAAAAAATTATTTTTAGTACTTTTCTCAAAGAATAAGCATAAATTTTTTTTGAATGAGACTAAAAAAAACAGAATTTCAAATTGAAAAGAATGATAATATTAGGGGACCCCATAGTGACTGACAGACAGAAGAGGTGGAATAGAGGGTGGTGGATGAGTCTGAAAAAATAAAACAAAAAGGTGTTTTGGATGGCTGAGTATGAGTTGGTTCTGAATAGATCAAAGATGGGACCTAATATTATAGGTGGGTTCTAGACTTGGACTTTAGTGACCCTTTTTTTTTTTCCTTCAAAATTTAACCTATCACTTTTTTTTCTTTCTTTCTTCCATCTCATAATGGAAAACTAGAATCAGCTTATTCTCTTTCTACCTATGGTTTCTTCTCTTCATGGAAAGGTACATTACCATTTTGAAGAAATTGATTTATGATTTTTCAAAATATTTTATTAATTATATGTGATGTAACTTAATATGAAGTTGAAATATATGAAAAGACTTTGCGATGTTTCAAAAAAATTGATCAAATTCAATAAACTTTACTTAAATAGTGTATTTATATAAATAAACTTATTAAATATGTACAGATATTAAGTTTAGAACTTAATTATTATCACTTAAAATTGTCATTGTAAAGTTTAGGATCCATAATGTTGAAATCCTAAATTAGCGATCGATTCAAAATTATTCTTAAAGTAAATGAATTTTTAAGCAAGCGAGCACATCTTTGTGAATTTTTTATTAAATAAGTGGGACACAATATGAGTAAAATATTGATAGTGTCATTATATTGAGAAAACGACAGAAATTCCACTAATTTAGGTCATAACTACGTACCCTCACTTCAAATTTGAAAATTATCTTCCATACCATTTTTTTTCTATGCTAGATATATGTATCTATATACTAGGATACATTTGTCTCGAATATACAAGGATCAAATTTGGTGTAAGTTATTTCAAATACACTGTATATAAGTGTGGTCCACATGCATTTCGAATACACTGGTTCTCTTGCTCGCTTCTCTCCTATGTATCGTGTACCAATGATTTATGTTGACTCTCTTGCTTGCCTCTCTGCCTATGCATCTATATTTCAGAATATATCAGGTATCAATGATACATGTTAAATATCTCGCTCGCCTCTCTCCTTATGTATCTATATTTTATAATGTATATGGTATATTAGATACATGTATCTCACTTGAACCTGGTATGAAACTACCTAATTAGTGAAATAAAATATGTAATTATTTCAAACTATAAAGTGGACTCATATATATGGTAAGAATGTTTGTGTAATTAAGCAATTTTTTCTTGTCAAATAAACAAATATATCATTCTTTTTAAATGGATTAAAAAAGAAATAGAAGATTAATATTTTGTAATATGGTATAAAATACCATCTTAATTTATATGAGTATTTTGTAGTAGAATATAAATTAATAAATATCTAATGTGTCCAAATGACCAAGGGTTTGAAGCATTAAACAATAGATTCAAAAGATATTTACTTTGATGTATAGTGTGCAAAATAACTCTCGATATTTTAGAAGTTGTGTTGGTTTGAGGCTAGGCCTCGTGTGCATTCTTTTTAAACTTTAGCCCATCATGTAGTTTTCAACTTAGGTTGGTCCTAGGGCCTTTGTTGGGATATATTTGATATGTCCTAATCCAATCTCATATAGATTGGCTAGTCGTGAGGTTTGCGTCGCACGGGTCTAATATATATTATTTTTCTTTCTTAATTTTTGTGATTTAAATAAAATTTGGAGAGTGAATAATTTTAATATAATTTTATTTTTTTAATTATTCGAATTTATAGTATTTTTAAGTAGTTTTTAAATAATTTACATTCACGGAAAAATAATTTATTACTGGTGATATTGTAATTTCATAATGAAGTAGATGAAGAAATAATTAATAAAAATGACAATAGTAAAATTAAGTAGACACGTTAATAGTCACTGTAAAATTTAGCAGACACGTTAAAGTCACTGTAAAATTTAGTAGACACGTTATTATAATTTCATAGTTGAAGCAGATAAAAAAATAAAAAAATAATAATTAATAGAAATAACATAGTAAAATTAAATAGACACTTTAATAGTTACCGTAAAATTAAGCAGATACATTATAGTCATCTGCCTGCCTCAAGCAGCTGAAGCAGATACGATGATCGTAAGCTGCTCAAAATAGCCGTCTATTATATAAGAGTATTTGCATATACTTTTGTGAATGTCATTCGTTATAAATATGTATAACATTTGATATTCTTTTGCTATCATAATTACTATCAACTGTTTAATTAATATGGTATGGTTATTGATTAAGTTTGGGACTTGACATCATGATGGAAATCATGATAAATGAGAGAGTCAAGTCTTTTATAACTTATTCTAAAATTACTCTTGATCATAGGATTATTATTAGGAAGTTAATAATTTAGTTAGATCAATATGTATGTGGTAGTTTAGTGGATAAAAAATATAGATGATATTACTAACTAAATCACATACAAAGGTGAATATGATTACTGTTAGAAATTATTTTTAAAATATATTTATTAATTTACTTTACAAAGTTATTTTTAATATATATACATATATTGATTAAAAGGATTCTTATATTAAAAAACTTAGCCTGTGTTGGTCCTTTCCTCGGGGATAATGGTAGTGAAATAAGTTAGTTTGGGCCACACCACGGTCCTGAGATAACACTATTCTAATATTAGTTTTCTTACAAAAGTAATGTCAGTTTATAGTGGTTAATTACGAGCACACATTGGTGGAATTTTCAAACAGATTGAGTATCCAAACGCTTCTAGTTGTATACCTTCCTTTGCCAGGGCATCTACTATCATATTCTGTTACCTGAACACATGCATCAATCTTGGAACTCCCAGTCTTTACAATAAGCACCTGAATTTAGAAATTAAATTGTTATACAATAAGTGTCCACTTAGAATCATATTAACCAATTGAATGGAGTTGGTGTCTATTTACTTAATGCAAAAATTCATTAACTTGTTATATTTATTAATACTATTTGTGTATAATTTCATAGCAATCTTATTGCAATTTCATAACATTATAGGAATATTTCTCATGTGTTTCAAGCTTTTAATTCCCTGTTCACTACTCATATTTTCCCAATAGTCATTGAACAGACTCATTGAATAATTCCTAATGGTTAGAATTACCATAAATTGTCAACAGGATATTATCTCGAAGAATGTGATAAAGAGTTTTTTTTGACCAAAGAGTATCATTACTTGGACAACTTATTTATTGTACTCCACTTTGATATTGGACACTCAGTGAAATTTTCACCAAGAGAGATTTAAATTTAAAGAAATAGATACACGAATCAGTTGAAAGGGGTTCAGCATTTATTATACATATATATATATATATAAATATTTTAACTATGAATAGATAGTATCTTTTTTGTTTCACTTTATATGATTTACTTTTCTTTTTAGTTGGTCCCAAAAAGAATCACATATTTTTATATTTAGTAACAATTTGACTTTAAAATATCCATTTTATTTTTACTGAAATGATTTCTATCCACATAATATTATGACTTATTTTAAATCACAAGTTTCAAAAGTTTTTTTCCTTTCTTAAACTTCGTGCAAAGCCAAAGTAACTCATATACATTGGGATGAAGAAAATATAACACCTCATAATTCTATCCTCACATATACTTATGTTTCAAGCCTCATTCTTATATGTAGGAAGTGAATTATGATCAACTTTAAATAATCTTAACTCTTAACACACAAAGAATTAGAGGTCCCATGACATACCAAATGAAAGCCCTTTGAATTAGCTTTCCAACGCAATTGATTTCACTTCATTTGGAGTTAAGAGTCAAAAGTTATGGCCGTTTTACTGGAGACTGTTAAGTGTAGAGTCATTCTACGAAACCCCCTTATATGGGCCGTAAAATGGATTTACGACCCGTCTACTAATTCATGAGAAAAAGTCCTAAAACTTCAATTTTTAGTCCCAAACTTTATGAACTTATCTACGGGTCGTAAAATGGGCTCGTAAAATATTTCAGAAACTTCGAAATTGGGACAAAAGTTTACGAAAGTGTCCCTACGGGCCGTGGAATGTTTTACGGGGCGTAAAGTGTCCCGTAGACGACTTTTGACAGCTTTTAAGAAAGGTTATTTTGGTCTTTTACCACCCTTTTAAAGCCTAGGATTTACGTTTTTACACCTATATAAGCCCCTAAACATAACTATTCAGACTATTTACGTTCAAAACATATCCCAACGCCTTGAACAAGGTTCCAAGAGGAGAAAAGCTAGGGCTTCAAGAGAATTCAACCATTCTTCAAAATTCTTCAAAAATCTAAGTCTCCCAGGTATGTAAGGCTACCCAAAACATGAATTATGTTCTTCCATGTGTCCCATACCCCAAATTAATAGAGTTGTGAGTGAGTTGAGTCTCCAATGCATGTTTCTTCAAGGTTTTTCCAAACTTCTAATGTACTTCTACATAATCTTGCATGAATTGCTCTTTTTATGAATTAAATACATGAAATAGACGATTTTTCCATACTACATGAACCCTAGAATGAATTCTTATTGTTTTTACAAATTGCATGTAATTGAGCATGCATGAGTATGATTTGAGCCTAGAGAGCCTATGACATCCCTAAATGCTTTAACTCCACTTTTGCTTCCTGAATGCTATGAGTTAGTTTGATACATGATTGAGTCTTAATGAGTCAAGAGCTGAATCTTAAAAGAATGTAACCAAAGAGTTGATAGTTGATGTGATTATGTGAGTTGACAAATGTCCAGATGGGACTAGCTCATTAGGATTGATTGTTTATGAGCATTGAGTCTTGGGAGAAGTATCGAGCACCGAATTGAGTGAGAGTAAGTCCAAAACTCGAACTCACTAACTACGTCGTCAAACGTAGGAGAGGATTGAACCGTTAAGGCGGATGACTCCTCATGATTAGGTGCCCTTGAAAGAATAAACGACACGATTACTGGATCCATTATGGGTTCGATTTGTTCTTACCCCAGCAAGGTATTGGATGACTGTGGCAACATCAGCGGGATTGTTGTACAATCACTGGCTCATTAAGTGATTGTTGTCGGATAAGAGAAACTCCCAGATAGGTTCCAAACTAATAGTATTCTGACTTGATTGGATCGGATTGATTTGGATTGATATTGATGGGTCATTGTCTATTCTTTGTTCTCTCTTTAGATAGACATTTGACATTTTGATTGAGCATCTTTGAGTTTCGTTATTCTATCTATATCTGTTTCACTTAGCTATTTTATATGCTCGTATATTCTACGTACTAATGTCCATTTGGGCCTGCATCTTTACATGATGCAGAGACAGGTGTTAGGGATCATCAACAAGCGCATCGTTGAGGATCTAATCGCATCCAGTTTATTGGTGAGCCCTCCCCTACTTACGGAGGATGCTCATTTAGATTTCATCTAGCTTGAGTTAGTACTTTATTTCCTTTGAATTGGGTAGCCATGGCCTGTCATGGTACCATCTAGACTGTTTAGTTAGAGGCTTCATAGACTAGATTTGGGATTGATGATTGGATATTGTCTGACCAGCTTCTTTCACACTAGTCTTAATGAATTGTCATTATTGTCTTTATTTGAGATTGTCCACCTTTATTCATCTTTAGTCTTCTGCTGATATGATAATTGTTGATTGAATGAATGTGATGAGGCCAAGTGGTTCGCTTGGGGGATAGCGATAGTCTCTGAGTGCGGGCCACGTCTAGGATACCCTCCCTGGGTGTGACATTAACTATGAGATAACTCTGTTCCTGCGGACATCCATGACCTTACATAAATGATTGAAAGGTTATTGGGTATGAATAAATACTTATAGAATTAATGAGTGATCAAGATGGGCTCTATCAATTCTTTGGTAATGAATTTAAGCTCTAGATACCTTATATAGAATGAAAGAAGAAAAGAGTTTCTTATGTCATTCAATGATCGATTTTATATTTGGATGCAACAAAAGAATTAGTAAAGGATCACATATTGCGTTCCACTGAGTATAATTCATTATGATACGGTAAAAAACTCTCTTATTTCTTTTCTTCCAAACAAATCACATAATAGTTAGCGATATGAACTTTCATTTTATGTGTTTCTTAATTTTCATAACTCAAATTCGTAATTATTTCTTTCACCACACTCGACGTCACCCAAAATGTACCAAACTAAGTAAGAATTTTTCACCACAATCATGTGAAGTTGGTTAACATTTTCACTTGTGCTCTTACACATAAAAACACCAATAAACATAGTAATAACCTTCTTAAGGTGAAAGGTCTTGTAGGCTTCACCAAAAGTTACTATTTTTTCACATGTATTATGAAGTTATTTCTTGTACATTCTGTTTGTTTCTTCTTATACTATAATTGTGCTTTTAATATGGAAAAAAGTAGAACCAATGAGGATAGGTAAGGAAAATCATGAGCACATATTGAGAGACAATATGAAGTGGCAAACAAAGTCATCATATGTGATATGTGCAAATGTATACCACTAGAAAGACTTATTTGTAATCCTTTTATCTAAAAGTTGAAACATTTTATTGAGTAATATTCTTATATCTAGTAAATTATGACAATGACAATACAATGTACTATTTTTATTCTAATATATCTATTTATTTAAATAACAAATTAAACAATTGAAAATATCAGCATAACTAACCTCAATATTATTAATGTATTTTATTTAATATTATTCTTATATGTCTTATCAAACGACTTCAAAGAAAAGAAAAGAGACCTAAAGAATAGAGAATAATTTATTTTTGTAGTTTTATCACTTCTGGATAATTCATACATATGCACGTTTGATGTGGACTTGTAATATATGCTTGCCTTGTTATTTTATTTATAATTCTTTTTCTGCTTATTTCTTTTGATATAACATTATATGAGAAAATTAGATAAATGTCTATTTAATAATTTTTTTTTTACCTAAAATAACTCAATTATTATTAATTACATATATTGGCCATTTATTGGTGAAGTGCAACCCTTTATTGAACAAATGATGAAATTTGTTCTTCATGAATCTTAGACCTAATAAATTAAATCATTTTCTCTTTTCTTTTGTCTTTTGAACAGATTTGAAGTGTTGTTCAACTCCTTTATGACAATCTTCTTTGACATATTTATGACAATTTTTAATCATCGTCTCGATAGTTTTATAAATATAAATATTAAAGATCATATCAGAAAAAATCTCTATATTCCTTTTTGTTTGTCTCTCTTTATTTGCATTATTTGTATTTTTAAATTTAGTTTCATTTTATTATAATACGTTATCAATACGACTCTCCTATGATCCCTTTCAATTTGATTTATTTCTTCCTCAATTGGGGATGTTCAAAAATGGAGAAGTTGTGTTTTCCAAGTGGTCAGATGTTCCTGTAGTCATCAAATTTGAAGAATACTACTCAAAAGTTATTTCAAAAATATGATGCAACCATTATTTCTTACTTCTTGCAGTTAGTTAAGAAAAATATTATTTTCTGTTGACATAGATCCACTTTTTTCACTAAACGTGGAAATTAGATGTGAGTGAATTTATATATTATTTTATATAATAGTAGTAAAAGCTGTTTAAAATTGGATCGAAATTAATGATTCAAATCGAGAAAAAGTTTATTTAATAATGAGTTATTGATTTAACGATTTTAATTTGTTTAATTATCGAGCTATCGATTCTTAACGATTTAAATCTTTTTTCTAAGGATAAACCGATAATTTAATAGTAAATTAATAAATTATATTTGTACCATTCGGTATATGGACTGCTTGACTTAGGGTTGAGTTTCATACTTTTTTTCTTATATTCTTGAACTTTCGATTATTCCACAATGTGTCAATATTTGCTTTTAAGTAAAATGCAACCTATCTACATGAATTTTTTTTTAAAAAAAAAAACTTTGGTGGCTGTCACATCATTTTATTACTAGTCTTCTTGTACGTGCTTTGCACGTGATCAAAGTGAGAAAAATGAAATTTAATTATGAACTTATAAAAAAATAAATTGTAACGCTTGGTAAAATTACCAAAATACCCCTAGGGAGAGATGTGCGCATAACGCGTCTTTCCATGCTCCGATGGAAAATCCGTGGCCGGATATGCGATCATCAAGAGAAATTGAGTGGGAAAGTGGTCTCGGTTGATTTTTTGAGCAACCGAATCAAAAGATAATTTTTCGATGCAAAAACGAATTCCAATGAGGATGCGTGACAAGAGTGCGACGCGCACCTACCGCGGGCTAACACTTAATTTTGTTTCAAAAATTTTCTACAGGGTTAGAAATTCATTTGAAGAATTTTCAACGAAAAATACCCAAATTTGGCAAGATTCGCGTCGCAGACGCCATGTCCCGAGACAGACTTTTTTTTAATTTTTCGTGATGAGTATTTCAGACCTTTCCTAACCCCTCCTAAACTCAAAACACGATCAAAATAGGTCATTTTGAGGATAAAAAGGGCTTTAAATCCCATTCTAAGTCCTTTCTATATTCTTGAAAAGGACTAGGGCTAAAGAAAAGATAAGAAGAGCGTAAAAATTGAGGAGTTCAAGGAGAGTTCTTGAGGATTAATTGTCCAAAAACTTCACACCAGGTATGTAAGGCTAAACTAAATCATGTGATTTGTTCTCTCATGTGCCTCATTGATGGTAACAGAGGAGTTAAGAGTCTAACGAGTCTACATACATGAATCTTGATTATTTTCTGAAAATTATACCTATTACATATATTTTCGTATGTTGATGATCATCATAAACTTGTTTTCTTGAATTGAATACTTTTCATGAGATATTGTGTAAACCCTATATGATATTTGTGAAAGCATGCATGAATGAACCTATGGATGGAGTCTAGAGCCTCGACTTGAGTATGCTGATGGAAATATTGACGTGAGTATGAGGTTGAGTTAAATGAGCTTGATGATCCTATGAGTCCCCATAATTGAGTTCTTGAGTTTCTTCTAAAATGATGATCTGAGTTATTGAGTTCTTAATGAGAATTGAGTTAATTGAGATGAGTTAAAGTCCCTGAAAACAATAAAGGACTTTAGAGTTTGAGTTCATGAGTTGATGAGAGTCTCCACGAGACTAATTAAGTTGATGAGTGCCTCTATGAGCTAATTGAGATGAGGAAGAGTCTTATGAGCATTGAGTCTTAGAAGGAGTATCGAACACCGAAATGGGTAGGAGTGAGTCCTGCTCGCATTCATTAACTACGTCGCCAAGCGCAGGATGAGGATTGAACCATTACTTCTCCAAGTTTGAGAAGTCCCCACTCCTTGCGCCATTACGGGATGTAGCTTTTTATAATATTTATTCCACATAAACAATTCCTAAAGTGAGTTTGTCTTGAACGCCCATGATAGCTTTGCAAATAATGCATCTGCCACATGATGCAGTGATCTTAATCCAATCCCTCCTTCTCTAAGAAAACATAGTGTCACGCCCCGGGAGGGTACCCTTGGCGTGGCCGGCACTCAGAGACTATTGCTACTCCCCAAGCGATCCACTTAGCCTCATCACATTATTAGGTCAAATAACTCTACTGAACAGCGAAAAAATATAAGTATGCAATGGACACATCTCATCAATAGTCTCAAAGGAGTATATATAATAATGAAGGCTAGTAGAAATAACTAGCTCACAATCTCAACATCAATGCTCGACCATCGTCTATGAAGCCTCTATCACTAATCATGTGGTGCCAATGACAGATCTATTGGCTACCCAAATAAAATAAAAGAAATAGTTCAATCTAACTCTAAAGCATGATGAAATAAAAGTAGTGGATCCTCCGGAGTAGGGGAGGCTCACCCAATCAACTTCGAACCTCAGATTTTCAACGGAGCGCCTGTTAATGATCTCCAGTACCTGCCTCTGCATCATAAAATGATGCAGTCCAGAGTGGATGTCAGTACTTGGAATGTACTGGTATGTAAAATAGTTGAATGAAACCGAAATAGGTAGAATAATATGGAAACAATGTCAACTCAAAATATCCATCAAAATCACATCAAACTGTCAATTGTCTATCTATGAGAGAATAAAGAGTAGACAAATGACACATCATTAACTCAGACTCATCAATAGTCTCAAACTCATCTCAAAACTCAACTCAGACGAGCTCACCCCCTCTCATCTCATCTCAAAACTCATAACTCATCTCAGAGGAGCTCACCCTGTAATGACCCTGAACATGGTTTTGACTTTTTGAGCCCGAAACTAGTTTAAATGAGTTTTCTCGGGTTTCGGCCAAGGAGACCTCAAATTCAAATTCTAATGATTCCATTGGATCCGGAACATCAATTTTGGTCTCGAAGGACCCTTCGTTCAGTTTCTGAAGCTTTCGAGTGTGCTTTGGTCCTTTCGATAGTTTTCGATATTGGGAAATGAGACCCACATTGGAACAAAATGACCTCCGATGAGAATTTCGACTACACCATTGAGTCCAAAATATCATTTCCGATCAGATTTCATATATGGAATATATTTTTCCGACTTCGGGTGAGGCCGGAGCGTTGAATTTAAGTTTGAGAGTTTGCTGGAAATGCTGAAGCGGGGATGACGTGGCCCAATCAGGCTCTGCCACGTGGCAGGTGGTGCAGTATATTAAAAAAAAAAACACAGATTTTCTCAAAAAATTTCTGGGTTTCTCCCAAACTTCAATCAACAATTTCTCCCTCGATTTTGGTCCGATTTGGGCGATTCAAAAGGCTAAATCGCGTATTTTTCCGAGAGGAACACCATGGGAGTTTCAGAAATTAATTTTGGCACGCCGTTCGAGGTAAAATTTGCTGTTTTTCGCTGGTTCGGATGTCTTTTTTTTGGAGACTTTAAATATGAGATTTCTACCTCGTTTTAGCTCCGTTTTTTAAACGGTTTTCGCCATTGTATTCCTTATTACTGGGAGAACATTTTTATGTATAAATTTTCAGATTTCCGACGACTTTTTTTGGTGACGAAATTTTTGGACCATTTTGCCCTTTTCACCGAATTAATTAATTTTAGTGTCCTTAGATTCGTTATGTGATTGAGATGTTATACTTGAATAGATTTTGGTGATTTGGAGTATCGTAGAGAGGGAAAAGCTTCAGAACTCACATGATTCAAGACTTTATTAAGGCAAGTGGGTTTCTAATCTTTTGTTAAATATGTTGAACCTTGTATGCTCTGATGTGTATAAAATTGAGTATTTTGGGATAGAGATGGATTAATGTAGGCTTTGATCAAAATATTTTGAATTGAATAATTATTTCTATGGTGATATTTGACTTGTGAATTAATTGTGGAAGTAAATTTTAGGAAAATAATGAATTATTCGATATTGAAATCGAATTGGTACTTGTTTTGAGATGTGATTGTTGTTGAGGTTGTCATGGTATTGAGATATTAAGGATATTGCAACATTTATGGTATTGGGTAATACCCATATTCTTGTAATTTCTTCTATGTGTGATTCATGAAATATTTTAATATTATAAAAAAAAAGAGACAATTAAATATAAACGTGAGTTAGTGTGGTGTTGTGACACTTGAATTGAAAATGTGGTAAAGTGATGAGAACTCTATTTTTGAGATATATTGTTGTGGTTGGTGATTATGAGTTGATTTGTTTGTGAACTTCATCTCATGTTCATTCATTCTATGTCACACATAATTTTCATTGATTCTGGATATTGATATGAGTGAGATGGTAAAGGAAAAAAAAGAAATTGGGGCCGAGGTCTTTACCGGTCGAGATGTGATGCCGAGGTCTTTGCCGGCGATATTGTGATGCCGAGGTCTTTGCCGGCGATGTTGTGATACTGAGATCTTTGCTATTGATATTGTGATGCCGAGGTTATTGCCGGCAATTATTGCATAAGCATTGCATCTCATCCTTGCATATTGATGTTGTGATGCCGAGGTTATTGCCGGCAATTACTGCATAAGCATTGCATCTCATCCTTGCATACTATTATGTGGTATGGTGTTATTCATGTGATTGATTATGTTATCACTTGTGAGTTATGGCTTGTGATTTGATAATTGTGATGTACTGAAAACTATCTTTATTGTATATTATGTGTTGCTGGGCTGGGACTTTTCTGAGTGCAGGTTTGTAGTTCGGCGGTATGTGGTTGGGTGTGAAGGAGTTACTTGGTTCTTCATTATTTTACTCTAGGTTAGTTCCATTTGCTGAGTACCGTGTTGTTTTTGGTACTCACCCCTTGCTACATTTTTGTAGGTTGCATGCGAGCCCGGTCCCTTTAGTTAGAATTTCCTCATTTCAGGATCGAGCTTCCGGATTATCCTTAAGGTAGCTGCTTATCTCATCGGTGGACCTTCAAGGAATCCATTATTATGTTACGTCCTATTTGAGGACTAGACATTTGAGACATTTATTTGATTCGAGTACTATGTATTTAGAGGCTTGTACATGTGACACCAGTTCTGGGATGGTTGTAGTTTGGTCTTCTTATGATTATTTCTCATATTAGACTATTTTCCCCTCCGCTATCATTGGTATGTTTAGATCAGTAGGTATTTGGCTGACTCGCCTTAGTGGGTTAGGTGAGTGCCATCACGCCCGAATTTCGGGTCGTGACACACCCCCTCTCATCTTATCTCAAAACTCATCTCACAGGAGCTCACCCCCTCTCGTCTCATCTAGACTCGGAGTAAGGTAGGAAATTTATGGGAGTTTCTCTTATCCGACAACACTCACTTATGAGCCAGTGAATGTATAACAATCACCCTGATGTTGCCACAGTGGTTCCAAACTTTCCAGGTAAGGAACGCTCAAAAACCATATCAGCTCACCCAATATGGAGTCAAAACTCAATAGATCCGCTATTGCTTTCAGGGACTGTTACATCTCGAGGGAAACCATATATATGTGATGGTTTAAGCCTCACCTACGTTTGACGATGTAGTTAATGAGTTCGAGTGGGACTCACTCTTACTCATTTCGATGCTCGATACTCCTCCCGACTCAATGCTCATAAACCTCAACCTCAACCAGTCTCATAGGGACTCACTCCCCGTCAACGACTGATATTTCACAGGGACTTTAGCCCTTTCATCAATCATCTCATAGGGACTTTCACCCTATCATCAATCATTTCATAGGGACTTTAACACTATCATTAAACATCTCATAGGGGCTTTAACCCTATCATCAAACATCTCATAGAGGCTTTAACCCTATCATCAAACATCTCATAGGGACTTTAACCCTATTTTCAAACATCTCATAGGGACTTCAACCTTGTCATCAATATCTCATCAATGACTCAAGATTGTATAACCATCATTAGGAAACAAGTGAATAAACACATCAGTAGAGTTCATTTATAGAGACTCACGAAACAATTAAGATTTCATCAACTCATCGTCAAAATCAACAATCTCAACTCAGGGCTCTAGACTCATGTCTCAAGTACATTATGCATGCTTTTCAAATAATCATGTAGGGTTATGCAAAATCTCATGAAAAATGTTAATGTCAAGAGGAAAAATAGTATGATGATCATCAACATCGAAAACATGTAATTTCGAACATAATTTTCAAGAAAAACCATCAACGTAAATCATGCATGTAGACTCTTCAATAATTAATTCATCTATGACCTCTATGGGGCACATGAGAGAACAATCCCATATTTTAGTTTAGCCTTATATAGCTGGGATGCAGCTATCAACCGAGTACGTCAAGGATCTCTTCTCGAATATCTCAACTCAAGCCCTTCTCTTCTCTCTTCAAGCCCTAACCTTGTTAGATTATGGAATAGGACTTTGAATGGGGGTTTTAGGCCTTTTTCACGTCGAAACGATCTTATTAGCTGTGTATTAGAGTTTAGGAGGGGTGGAAAATTGACCGGAATGTCCCTCATAATTATTTAGAAATTTTCAACTCGAAAAAGACATGGTTCGCGACGCGGACTGGTCGCGAACAGTGTATTTTCAGAAAAGAGTTTTTGAACGAGTTTTCTTCATTCCGTTGAAAAATTCGAAAAAGACACAAGTGTCCCTCTTCGACAGGTGCACGACGCGCCTCTATCGCGCACCGCCACTGTTTTTTGTTTTGGATTGAAAATTATCTTTTGATCGGGTCGCTCTAAAAATCGATCAAGACCATTTTTCCACTCAATTTTTCATGTTGATCACAAATCCGGCCTCGGATTTGCCATCTGAGCATCGGAAGATGCGTTACGCGCATACCCTCACTTTAGGGGTATTTTGGTAATTTTACTGGGCGTTACACATAGACTCTCGCAAGCAATCTATTGTTTACCTTTAGTAGTATCTATTTTACTCCAAGAGAAAGTAGCCAACATTTTATGAATTTGCTCTATGATTCCTTTTGGTGTATTCATTGTTGACATTAAATAAATAGGCATTGATTGCAGTACATATAAAATGAGAGTGTATTTACCTCCATACGTGAGCAATTTGTTCTGTCATGCCATGATTCTCCCCTAATTTTCTTGACCAGGTCCTCAAAATACTTCTTTTTCTTCTTGCCATGATAAATAGGACAACGTAGGTAAGTGAATAGAAAACTACCTTACCCTATTCCTGTCACTTTTCTAAGCCTTTGTCCAATAATCGTATTGACCTTTTCATGTGAGTAGAAGAAACTTTTTGACTAGTTAATCAATTGTCCTGATATTTTCTCATAATCCTGCAAAATTCTCATTATTTTCTTCATTGACTTTTTATGAGCTGAACAAAACAAAATTGTATCATCTGCATATGATAGATGATTTATTTGTTCACTCCATTTGGGTAATCCAAAGCCAATGTACTCAATATCTTTCTTCAAGCTGTTCAATCCCCTTGCTAATACTGCAGTAACAATGATAAACAAAATAGGTAATAGAGGATCACCATTCTTGAGCCCTCTCGATGAAGCGAAGAAACCATACGTCTGACCATTCGTCTCCAAATCATGTTAATCATTCTTTCTCCAAATCCAAACTTTCTCATAACTTTTGTAAGGAAAACCCAGGACACCCTATCATAAGCCTTAGCATCCTATATAGAGAACTTAAGCTCTTTTTCCCTTGTCGCTGGACTCAAAAGTTGTCAAATATAGAGAACGAAAAACCTTTGATGGCATCCTACTACGTGTAGCAGGGGTCTTGGTATCTACGTGCAAAATAATTTCTTTTCTAGAAATGTTCATTGGAAGGTCACTATCAGCTAATTCTTGAGGACAAAAAGACTTCAATGGTTGTGCATTAATGGTACACAAAGATCAGATAGAAGAACATCAACCGCTGCTTTGATTCCAGAAGATATTGAAGTCAAAGTGGTAAAATACTACATTATGTGAATAAATTTACATATAATTTTTAAAAATGATTTTACAACTAGTGGGATACTATTAATAAATATAAGACACAGTAAAGAAATGTAAAGTTTCCCAATACCAATCAAATCAACATTAATTAATATCAACAAACACCTTTTGTCTTTTTTGTAATAAAAGATTGGTATGTTTGTGTAAATAAAAAAAAGTTGGTAGAAACCTGTAATTTGGTATATAAAATTGTATAGTTGTGTTTTTCACCCTTTACATTTAATGTACCACAACCGCTTTACTATCAGATTCAGCAAGAACATGAATATGTGCTGTTCCGATTGAAAGTACTGTTATATCCTTCAGTTCTTCTTGATTCTTGGTTGTTACAACACTCTATATTTGAACTTGTGTTTTTTTAAGCAAATATACAACTTTCACCCCATAAATTACACTTTAAAATTTATTTATCAAAATACCAAAAAAAACACACTCTTTTTCATTTTCCAACACTATTATATCACACCACACACCATAATAATCACACTCAAAACACTCTCTCTCCTAAATTTGTAAATAAAGTTGGTAATTTATATGGTATTTTTCAATGAATTCGGTAGGGCATGTAATTTTTATCCTCAAATTTGTTATTTTTGAAAACTGCCCTTTGAACTTTTTAGTAAAAAAAAATAGTATTGAAAGTATATGGTACAATATTGTATATTGAAATTTAATGTATCACCAAAAATGTATATATTTGTGTAATGATACATTAAAATGATAAGAGTATTATAGATGTAAATTTTGTACTTACCATTTACCACCTCATTTTTAAATTTTTTTTTTTGAATAATTGGTATGTGTTCTGTAGTTGGAATTGCTGTTACAGCCTCCATTTCTTCTTGATTCTTGGTTGTAACAACACCCTATATTGAATTTTTTAGTTAAAAAAAAATTGAGTATTGAAAGTATATGATACAATATTGTATATTGAAATTTACGTATCACAAAAAATATATATGAGTTGTGTAATGATATATTAAAATGATAAGAGTCTTATAGATGTAAATTTTGTACTTACCACCTCATTTTTTTAATAATTGGTTCAATAGGGACATGGATATGTGTCGTTGTGGTTGGAAGCAATTTTTTTTTTTTTTTGAATTATGAAAAATTGTTAACAAATGGAAAAGATTGACACCAATTATATCAACGTGATTTTAGGATTTGGAAATTAAATTTTACGTTTTAGTTTCTCTTTTCGCTCAACAGAAAAACAATTTATTGTATCGTTAATTGTGTATCGGACTGCATTTTAATTTATCAGAGCAGTTCATATTTTGAGGGATTTTGGTAAAATGAAAAAGGGTAGGGATAGATTGTAATTACTACTTTACACTATGTGATTCTTAAAAAAATCTACTTTTTATTTTTTAAATAACTAACAATTAAATATTGTATATGTATTAGTGCACTAATGTTGTATAGATAGTGCATAAACATGTATGGATATTGTATAAATGGTGTATGAACATGTATATATAATGTACATATAATTATACAATGTATCGATATTTATATAAATAGTTATGTAGTGCATATGTAATATATTGATATTGTGTAAATAGTTATATAGTGTATATGTAATGTATCAATATCATTCAAAATGGTATATAGACATGTATATATAATGTATAAATAATTATGGGTGTATATATAATATATCGATATTGAATAAATGTGTATAATCGTGTATTGAATTATATAAACAATTATGTAAATATCGATATTTATTTGACTATCATACATTTTCACCTTAATAAGTAAATTAAAAAATAAACAAAAATTTATAAAACGATATAAATATTCATTTCTCACAAAAAAGAGAAACAATTAAAAAATACTTTTAAAACAAGAGCAACAAAGAAATTTAAATTAATTTTTTTTTAAATACCATTATGTGGCTAAATAGCACTAGACCGTGGTTAAATTACATCAAATATGACCCTCTTATCCGAATTGAACTATTTTAGTTAATTTTATAAAGTTAAACAAAAAAGTGGTAAACAAATGTTATGCACTGTCAACTGATATATTTTTTCCTAAAACATTGGGTGTCGTCCATACAAATGCCCCCTATTTTGAGGTGATTTTTAGTTTGCAATCAAAATTACATGTATAATTTTTACAATTTCAAAATCTAAGTAACAAAAAGATAATCAATAATAACGTGCATGGCTTAACCTATGATTTGTTACTTAAAAAAAACATACTGTATGATTTCTTGGATATATTATTTTAATTATTTCAAATTTAAAATCAAATACTTACACTAAATTGTTTGAATAGTTATGGAAAAGGGTATCTATCTTCACAAGTTGGTATTTGTTATTGTAGTAGTTAGTAAGACAATTTTAAGAGAAAATACATAAAGTCCCTTTTAACTTGTATTCTTTTTATAAATAAAGATCTAAAGTTTGTGGGAGTCTTATTACTTCATGGAATAATTTTTGAACATAATAAAATTTCATTTGTTTGCATCTAATGTAGATGTGAATTTGAATAGTTTAGATATTAAATTATTAAGTGCACCTTTTTCATTAATATTTAAGTATTTAATTCATTTGAATAGGTCTTAATTATTAAGATTTTAAACAGAATCTTAATATTATTAAGAAGTATTATTGAGCGGATAATATTCACTATCATTCTATACATAAGCACCAATCATCACAACCAACCACCTCTTTTATTATCATTACTACCACCACTACCATTGGCAACCATCATTGCCATCGTCTATCATCTACGACTTCTTTCATCATGGCTATCGTTGTTGCTTACCTCTACCATCAACTGCACACTTACCTTCTCCATCATTATAATGATAACATTGTCATCAACATCTTTGTCTCTATAGTCATTGCCGCTTCTACCATCATTATCAGCCACTACCTTTATTACAATCAATTCCTACTACCAACAAACTTTGTCATCACCACAATCGTCGTTACCTCCACCACTGTTATCAGTCATTACCATTATTATGGTCAATCACTACTACCAACTATCTGTAATGTCATAACTAGTACCATTGCAATTATCACAAATACATTATCAATCACTACAATTAATCCCACCAACTATTAGCATCAATCAACTCCATCATTACAATCACCAACATCAATATCAATTGCCATAAGATTCTTATAAAAATATATTTTTTTTTAAATTGATGGTTGTTATAGGGATATGATGGTGTGGTTACACTAGAAGAACTTTTGAAAAGGTTAAGGTGAAGAAGATGGAGAAAAGAAAGAGAATGACATAATAGGAATCAAATAGGAAAAATAAAAAGATATAAAAAATTAATAACATGTGGCAAATGATGGTTGGTGCATGATTTGCACATAACTTGTTATAAATGAGAATGGACGAAAAATGAGATATATATGCTACTTTAAAATGATTTTGTGGGATAATAAAACTCCCCCAAATTTCAAGTAGTGAAAAGGGTCAAATATGCCCATGTACTATTAGAAATAGTTTAAATATGGAAATTTTAAGCAAATACACCACTTTGAGCATTGAAATTACACTTCTCAATTTATTTACATTAATACCCACTTTTTTACATTTTTTTACATTTATAGCCAAGTCATATTATTTGAATTTGTCATTAATAAATCAATTTTTTTTTTTAAAAGCTGACAGCATTTAATGCAAGGAGTGCTATTTAAGGCACCATCATTTAATGCAAGTGTTTTTTTTATATTTTCCGTATTAATAAAGCAAACGGCGGCATGGTAATTTAATTAATGGGAAGGAATTATTCTCTCACTCTCATTTATTAGTTGACAGAATAATTAATGGGTGCAATTAATTTTACACTGACAGACGCGACCCCTCATGGAACGACGCGCCGGTCTGTCAGCGGCGCGTCTAATCAAATTAATAAAAGTGGTCTTTCCGTCACCTCCTTCCCAATATTGTTTCATCTTCACAACAATTCATCCTCTTTTCTTCTGCATACTGTGATTTTGCTTCTTCTTCTTGGTAACATTTTTTTCTTGGTAACAAATCATCATCGTCTTGTTCATTAACTATTCAAGTCGCCGAGATCCAGGTATGTGATTGTGGTTTATTTTGTTATTTTCCTCTTGAAGCCGTTTATCCAAGTAATGATTTTTATTTGAGGTTTTTTGGCTCTCATGTCGTTTTATGTCCCCCGAAGTCCCCTTTGTATGTTTTTTTCTCTTTTTTGAATATATATTCCTTCCATGTTTCTTCTTCCGAAATCCCTTTTGTGTTTTGTTTTTATGTTTGCAAGTGTTAATAATGGGGGATTTTGACTTTAGCATGTGATGGATATCTTCTTGTTTGAACATAATTTTGACTTTAGCATGTGTTGGCTCTTTGTATTGAGAAAGATTTGGATTTTGTTTTTTTATGGTGTCAAAGTAAGTATGCCGGTTGGGGGATAATGTTATTACTTGATGGCAAGATTGTATGCTAATGTGCTAATTGGGGTTTTTTTTTGGTATTTGGTGCTTTTTATGGTATTCTGCACTTGTTGACACACTTGGTATGTTTTATGGTTTTTTTGTTGATAGTAAGTTTGTATCATAACTTTGGTAATGGGGATGGGTTGGTCATGTTTCCTGTGTTTGGTATGTTATAGGGTATTCCAGATGGTAAATTCCCATTGGTAGGTTTGTTGATTGACCAATTTGTATGACAATTTGGTAATTGGATTGGTTTTGGGTATGTTTTCTGTGATTGGTATGGATGATGGCAGTTTGTATGGTTATGTTAATATTTACTGATTTTTGGGGATGGGAGATGTTTTTTTTTTGGTTTCATATTGATGGTATTCTTCATGACTGTTAGAATTGGTACATGATATGGTATTTCCAGATGGTAAATTTTTATGGTTTTTTTGTTGATAGTAAGTTTGTATCATAACTTTGGTAATGGGATGGGTTGGTCATGTTTCATGTGTTGGTATGTCATATGGTATTCCAGATGGTAACTTCCCATTGGTAGGTTTGTTGATTGACCAATTTGTATGACAATTTGGTAATTGGATTGGGTTTGGGTATGTTTTCTGTGATTGGTATGGATGATGGCAGTTTGTATGGTTATGTTAATATTTACTGATTTTTGGGGATGGGAGATGTATTTTTTTTGGTTTCATTTTGATGGTATTCTTCATTACTGTTAGAATTGGTACATGATATGGTATTTCCAGATGGTAATTTCCTTGGTAAGTTTTTTGATGGTAAGTTTGTATGATAATTTGGTAATTGGATGGGGTTGTTAGGTTCATTGTTTTGGTATGCATGATGGTAGTTTGTATGGTTGCTGGTAACTTTTACTTTTTTTTGTGGAGGGTAAGTTTTTTTGCTAAATTTGGTATGTTGGATGGGTTTTTTGGCTATGTTCTATGTTTTGATGGTTTTGGCTATGTTTTCTGTGATTGGTATGGATGATGGCAGTATTTATGGTTATGTTAATATTTACTTATTTTTGGGGATGGGAGATGTACTTTTTTTGGTTTCATTTTGATGGTATTCTTCATTACTGTTAGAATTGGTACATGATATGGTATTTGCAGATGGTAATTTCCTTGGTAAGTTCTTTGATGGTAAGTTTCTATGATATTTTGGTAATTGGATGGGGTAGTTAGGTTCATTGTCTTGGTATGCATGATGGTAGTTTGTATGGTTCCGGTAACTTTTACTGTTTTTTTGGGGAGGGTAAGTTTTTTTTTCTAAATTTGGTATGTTGGATGTTTTTTGGCTATGTTCTATGTTTTGATGGGTTTGTTATGTTTCATGTACCTGGTATGCATGATGGCAGTTCGTATGGTTTGTTAATATTTTACTTTTTTTGGGGGGATGGGAGATGTATTTTTTTGGCTTCATTTTATGGTAGTTTGTATGGTTTCTGGTAACCTCTAATGTTTTTTGGGGAGGGTAAGTTTTTTTGCTAAATTTTGGCATGCCGGATGGGTTTTGGCTATGTTCTATGTTTTGTTTTTGCACGATGGAACCTTGTATGGTTTTGTTCATGTTCAATATATTTTTGGCAATTTTATTTTTGTGGTATGCATTGGTGGCCTCTTTAAAGCCCAAAACAGTGAGACTTTTTGTGTTAATGTGCAGTGCTTGAAATTACCATGGAAGTGACACCATCCAGGAAGAGTCCTCGTTTGGCTAGCACCACTCGTTCGCCATCCATGCCGAGTTTTGATTTGGGTGCTTACACACCCTCACCTCCCAAAAGGGCAGCCGGTTCTGCTTCAAAAAAGTCTAAGCAGGAAGACAGAAATGTTTCTTCCGGCAGAAGACATGGTAAAATAACTTCAGAGAGTAAGGGAAAGGGCAAAATGGCTGATGTGGAATTGCCCCATGACAGCGATTTTGAGGACGAAATCCCTCTTTCAAAGAGGGCTAAGCCGAGTAAAGCGCAGAAAATACCCATTGATGTGAAGTCAAAGGTATGCATTTTACTTTTTATTTTTTTATATATACATGTATTTAGATGGTTTACATGTAATATATTTTAAATGGGTTTTTTATTATATATAGAAATCTGGAAGGAACAAAGGAAAGCCACCTTCCGGCAGCAAAAAAACTAAACAAGATAAGGAGGGGAAGAAAGATCAAAAGGAAGTGCAGGTACAAATGTTAAAGTTATTGTATTCTGCATGATTTATATTTGAGTGATTATTATTTTTTTTCGGTAGCACATTTATCTTTGGAAATACTTTTTTATTTTATTGACATTTTTCAGGACACCAAAAAAGCTTGTCGATGGTGCTCCTATGTGAACGTCAAAGTCTTCGAGGAAATATCGGAGTTTTTGACCAAGTTTGGTATGTTTGATCATTTTAAATCCGGTCCTTTTGGATACTTTCTTGACTTGCCTCAGTTGTTAGTACAGCCACAGGTTATCCGAGCCATGGTTCATTTCATGACCAATAAGGATAACATCGGTGACTTTTTTATTTTTAATTTGAATGGTAATGAGTTAACATTTGGGTTAAGAGAGTTTCGGGCTGTCACTGGCCTGAAGTGCGGCACCGCGGATGAATATACCATTGAACTGTCCGGGAGATCGAGGCTTATCGAGCGATACTTCCCAATGGTATGTGACAAGGGTTTGGAGAAGCACTTTTTAATTAGTGCTTTCAAGGAAGGGCTGTTTGAGAAAGACGATGTTGTAGATATTGCTATTATTTATTTCATTAGTACATATATATTGTCATCCCCCCCGAAGAGACATTTTATACCTGTAGAGCATTTTCTTTTGGTTGAGTCTGGTAAATACAAATCTTATCCTTGGGGTCGTCGGGCTTTTTACGACTTGAGGGACTGCATTGCCCGTCAAGTAGGCGGATACCCCGATTATTTCAAGTTTTGTGGGTTCCCCCTGGCATTGCAAATATGGCTCTATGAGTGCTCCAACAAGGTGGAACCCACGGTGGCTGTCAGGTTGCAGAATCGTAGTCCACGTATTTTCAACTGGACTACGCCTGACCACAGGCTTTATTATGACAAGTTATTGCAAGGAATGTTTCGTCGCTTTGGTAGCCAGGTAAGTACTTTTCAATTTTTTGTTATTATTTTTGTTGGTTTTCATATATTTTCTAAAATAATATTTATATTTTTTTTCGTTACAATTGAAGTTCAAGTTTCAAAGATTTGAATTTTATGCGGAGGAGGCTGCTGCTTTCGAAGTTGAGCAGCTGGGGGAATCAAGTGTTGATGAGTATGATGTCCCCCAAGCCTCTGTAAATTTGGATGAAGATGTTGCCTCACGCAACATGAAAAAGTTGTCTGCGGAAATTGTTTTGGTAAGCATTTATTTTATTTTTCTGTTCTGAAAGTTTGATGTACTGTACTCTTCCCCAAACTACCTTTTTTTTTCTAGGTGCGCAAGGACTTCAAATCACTAGAATTGAAGGTCGAAGCGCACTTTCAGCAAGTAAAGGCGTACATGGAAGACTGGTTCCAGAAGTTACTCCATGAGTTCCAGTCGGTACGCAGTGAAGGTTTTAATAATCAAGGTGTCGGTGTTGAGGTAATATAGAAGTGAACCTTCAACCATTTTTTTGTGCTTATTGAATTGGTATCTTTTACGTGAGCCCATATGTCACCTTGGTGCAATCTTTTGGCATTCTAATTGGCTATCATCTTTTTGTTTTCTTTTATTTTTTTTTGCCACTGTCACATCTGGGTTGGTATGCACATTGGTAGTCCTTATGGTTGCTGATCTTTTTTTCAACTCACTGTTAAACCTAGGTGGTATGCACATTGGTTGTAATTATGCATTTTTGGTATGCACATTGGTTGCTGTTTTTTTTCACCCCACTATTATACATTGGTGGTATGCACATTGGTAGTAAATATGTTTTTTGATATTTTTGGTCACTGTCACATCTGGATTGGTATGCACAATGGTATTCTGTATGGGTTCTTGAATTATTTTAACTCACTGTTATACCTTCGTGGTATGCACATTGGTAGTCACTATGATTTGTGGTATTTTTTTGCCCTCTGTCACATGTGGGTTGGTATGCACCTTGGTAGTCTTAAAGTGGTTGGTATGCACATTGGTATTCTGTATGGTTGCTCCCCCATAGTTTATTTCACTGTTATGCCTTGGTGGTATGCACATTGGTAGTAACTCTGTTTCTTGGTATTTTTTGGTCACTGCCACATCTGGATTGGTATGCACAGTGGTATTCTATATGGGTTCTTGAATTAATTTAACTCACTGTTATACGTTGGTGGTATGCACATTGGCAGTCACTCTGATTTGTGGTATTTTTTTGCTCATTGTCACAACTGGATTGGTATGCACATTGGTAGTCCTCTAGGGTTGATTTTTTTTTAATTTGTCAATGTTATATCTTAATGGTATGCATATTGGTAGGACATATTGGTAGTTACTATGGTTTGTGGGTTGGTACGTTTTGTAAATTTTTTAAATTGGTATGCAGATTAATTATTTTCATTTTTTTAGGTGAATGATGTGGATAATACAATTGATGACGATGCACCTGTGGGAGATTTTCAAAATCCCACACCAGAGGTTGCTACACATGGTCAAGGCACATCTCACTCGCCCAAACATCCCGTCTTTCCGGAAGGTAAGTGTACAGGTAAGCAATTGATTGAGGTGAATAATAATTATAATTGTACAGAAATAACTTGTTTTCTATCATTTTCCAGTCGGAGAAATGTCTGCACATAAAACTCCTACGCTGGATGACTTTGAGTTACCGGAGTATAGAGAGTCGCAGATCGTTGCGCTGGAAAACAAAATTCCATATGTAACGCCAACGCAACGTGAACGGAAAAAGGCCCCCGGGAGGTTTGGGCAGTCACCATACACTGACTTAAGCAGCTCAGCGTGCAAGTCCACGGATTCTCCAGTATTTTTTCCAAAGAAACACCCTTTCACTGGCCACGGTGAATTTGAGGTTAATCCCGAGTTGGTTGAGTTGTTTAACAAGTGGTTTAGAGAAAGATTGTCGAAAAAACGTGGCAGGTACGTTAAATTCTTTCGATTTTTTTTTACCATCTTTTTGTTTATATCACTTACTTATCATCCATTTGTTGACGTTAAATTAGGAGAGCTAGTGCATTCACGATTACCTCAAACAAGATAAACCCCCCATTCGACTTTGGGGTTGAATCAGTTGGATTGATGGATTGGTTTTATGTCATGGTTACAACGGGAAAAGCTTGGACTGATTCGGTAAAACATTTAATTATTTTTTTTTGTTTTTTAAATTTTTGGTTTTTCATTTTTTCCCCCATCACTTGATGTTACTTATGCCAGTTTAGTTGTGTAGTCATTGACATAGTTGGGGTTGTAAGCACCATGGTACTCAATATGGTGGTATGCTCATTGGTAGTCATTATGTTCATTGGTGTTATGCAATTTGGTATGCTCATTGGTAGCCACTATGTTTTTTGTTATTTTTTGGTCACTGTACATCTGGAGTTGGTATGCCCTTTTGGTTTAACTATACTGTTGGTTGTTTTTTATCACTCACTGTTATACCCCTGCTGGTATGCACATTGGTAGTCAGTTTGGTTTGTGTTATTTTTTTGTCACTGCCACATCGGGGGTTGGTATGCACATGGGTAGTCATTATGCTTCCATGTTTTTTAGTTGACCACTGTTTTTATATTTTTGTTGGTATGCACATTGGTATTCTTTTATGGTAATAGTGGGTTTTTTCATTGGTATGCAGATTTTAGATTTTGTTTTCTGGTTATTATTATTAATTATTGTTTATGGTTTTTAATTTTTTTTTATATCAGCATGTTAATGTACTTATGTACTACCTACGCAAGAAATGCAAATACGGCGAAGCAGCCCAGAGTAGAGTTACCACGACGGACACCTTTTTTATGAACTGGGTCGATCAAATTCATGACATTTGGATGGCAAACAACAGGGACAGCACACTCATCACAGAAGATCATGATGTTGCTCAGTACATTAGGGGATACAAGATATTGGCCAACACGCCATGGGACAAAGTCGACTATGTATGCATACCCCTTCATGTGCCTGAGAAGTGTCACTGGGTGTTGGTTGTTTTTTATATCCAAAGCAGGTGTCTATTTATATTTGATTCACTCAGTGAGGTTGGGTCGTCGCACAATTTGGCTGTGGTTCGGAGGGTCAAGAAGATTGCCGATGTAATTCCTCTCTTCTTGGTGAGCACTGGTTTTTACGGCAAGAGGGATGACATTGATTGGCAAAACTCTGTGGAATATGCCGAGTATGCATTTTCTGACAGCCTCACCCTTATAACATGTGAGAATATCCCCCAGCAAGTGGAAGATTCAAAGTAAGAATTTTTTATTACCTTTCTCAAATATTTTAATCCGTATTACTCTTCTCAATTTTTTTAATTCTAGTTTTTGTATATTTGGCATTTTTTTAACACGCCCTTTTTCTCCAACAGTGATTGTGGTCTATTTACATGCGTCTTCGCTGAACTCGTATGTAATGGGTATGATTATGTGCAAATTGGAACCAAGTCTTTTGACCCAGCCTTCTGCCGATTACGATATGGCACCTTATTATGGGACTATGGCACCCAAAAAAACGAGAATGGTGCCATAAGTGAAAGCGAGGTCACCGGGAAGGTGGTTAGTCGCTTTGGTGGTCCCAGGAGGCAGGTTGAGCACGTGGGGCAAAGTGAAAGAGTTCCGGCTTCCAAGTATGTGCCGAGGAGGAAGTCCTAGTTTTTAATTTTATTGTTTGACATAATATTCCCCCCCATATCGACTTTTGTGAACAATGTTTGTATATATATTTTGTTAACAGTGGATTGATGTTTTATATTAAATTTCCATCCTTTCCCCTCTTCTGTTCCATGTTGTAATTTTGCATGTGTCACTGCCCCAGGTGTCATTTTGTTCCCAACATCCCCATTACACCAAAATGGAAACCATTTTAAATACCATAAGTACACCATAGAAATATTATTACTATCTTCACTGCCACAAAAAAGAAAAAATATATATGCTAGTGAACATCCCCATTACACCAAACTGGAAACCATTTGAATTACCATAAGTGCACAATAGAAATATTATTATTATCATCACTGCCAAAAAAAAAATATATATTATATATGCTAGTGATTTTTTAGTTACGTTTATGCAGGAAGTTTTTACAATTACCCCCCATGTATATGTTAAATGTGATGAATAATTAACTTTCTCAACAATTATTACTAATCCTACATAAAACCAACATGGACACTATGTTCTATACCACAAGTAACACCAAACAACTGGAAATGCTCTCTTCACTAATGGAAAGCATTTTATCATTGTTACATTTTTAATAGCTGGAAAAGAATTGTATCAAACTGTGTTCCTCAATTATCTTAATAAAAAAAAAATGTCATTTTCCATTATTTCACCATTTTTCTTAGTATTTGTCAACTGCCAACAGTACTGACACCTTATTTTTAACCAAATAATAGGCCAAACAACTGCTACTTGCAAAGCATATTATGCACAGAATGTTCAATCATATTATCAACCTTACTGCTCCACCCAGAATTTTCATAGCACATACCAAACCAAAAAACACAAATTCACTGCTTCATATTAGTACACCAAAAAACACCCCTTCTGTGCAGTCCTACCAAAAGACACCAAAAGTCCAAAAAAACACCAAAAAACACAACTTAATATTACAGCAGCACCACCAAAAGACTTCTATTTTTTGGTGTTGCAATCCTTCTTTCCGCGACCTTCCTGACCAATTACACTGTGGTTACCTTTACTCCTCTTTGCCTTCCTTCCGGAGAACCCACCCTTCCTGTCTTTGTTTGATGGCCGCCCCGGCCTCCTTTTTGTGCTGGGGGGTAGTACTATCTCATCCATAACATGTGGCGGCACTTCCCAAGTGCTTTCACAAGGTAGTGGCTCTATAGGTATTGCGTAAGCATCTAGGAAGTTCTTGTTACTGTAGTAGACGGAGCAGAAGTCATTGGCGCGTAACTTTCTAAACTCAATTGCAGATATTGCATGACAACATGGCATTTCATCAAGTTGGAACTGTCCACAACTACATTTGCGCGTGTTAAGACAAACAATGAATCTCTTTGCCCCGTCGAGGACCGTATGAAGATGTGTTGTTGAAGCACGCACCTTCATTCAAAAATTAATCATCATTACAAAAAGGTTAAATCAATTTGAATATTTATAAAATATACAGTATATTACTCTACTAACCGTCAAACCATTCGACAAATTCATATTTTCAACCAACAACTTGTTATATTTCCTGGTCAAAACGGTTGTTGTTGTCCTGCCTTCTTCATTGTTTTTTTCATTCCAACGCTGTATTGTTTGTCTAACATATTCCAACATTGGTATAACTGGCAGCCTTCTCCCAGGCAAAATTGCATTGTTGAAGGATTCAGCTATGTTGCTTGTCAAAGTCCATGTTCTTTTCACACTCGCATGACAACGGGACCACTTCTCAAAACCAGCCCTCTCTAGATAGGGACGAATCTTTGGATTGATGTTGTCCATTCGATCCATAAGTGTGTTAAATTCTTCGATTGTATATGCCTTTGCCAAACTGAAGAATAACTTTCTCACCTCATCAATATGTTTGTTGGTGAACTTTAACAAATTAGTCCACAAATGATATATACAAGCATAGTGTTGGATGCCTGCATAAACTGATGCTGCAGCATTCCACATGCTCTGATTTCGGTCAGAAACAAAACACATTCCATCCCGTTCACCAAAAGCTATCTTGAAATTTTCGAAGAACCATCTCCAGGAGTTGTCATTCTCGGAGTCAGCGATACCATAAGCCAAAGGCAAAATATGTCCTAATTGGTTATCAAAATAATATGTTGAATAAAACATACGTGTCTTTCTTGGTTGATTTTAAATTAATTTTCCTATTTACTATCAAAGAACAATTATGATTAATTATGAAAAACTTACACTAAAGATTTATTCATAGAGATACCAACCTCCTGGATCCATTGTGGTAGCTATCAACATTGTGCCTTCAAACGTTGAACGGATGTGTGTACCATCCACTACAACAATTGGACGGCAATATTCCCATCCTCGTATGCTTCCATCAAGAGCTATGAATGAATATAGAAACTTGTTGTCATTCGTTTTTTTAAGATTAACAACGCTGCCCGGATATGATTTGGCCAGTATATGCAAATAAATTGGCAATTTGGAGTACGATTGCATTGGGTCCCCGCGCAAAATGTTTATTGCTTTTTGTCTACACCTCCATGCCTGCATGTATGTCATTGAAATACCGTGTTTCGTCCTCATGTCTGCTTTTATATCCCGGGGGGTGTAAATTGTTCGGGGATCGTTGAATTTAGGCAGTAACATTGTACCTAGTACAGAACTGTAGCATTGATTTCGTGCGTACAACCTCCCCACACCCCCGCATGTGTGTGAATCATTGAACAAGCGGACTTTGAATATTTCAGACACCCCAACGGATGAAGACTTAAAATACCATGTGCATTTCTCATCTGCACATCTCAATGAAAACCTACAAACAAGCAAAAAACCAAATTAACTATATTATTGCCATAATTGCGCAGCATGAAATTTATGCGTGCATTTCTTTTATAATACCTTGATTTACATGACCGCACAACTCTAAATTGGAAGTGTCT
The DNA here is from genome assembly GCA_029948455.1 of Solanum rostratum. NCBI lineage: Eukaryota > Viridiplantae > Streptophyta > Magnoliopsida > Solanales > Solanaceae > Solanum > Solanum rostratum. Next base: position 6,878,955 of record CM057051.1, read on the forward strand.
GACCAAGGCATATCTTTGCATAACATCATTCAGTACATGCTTGTTTAAGTAGATTTGCCCTTCCATGACTATATCTATTGAAGCGCTCTTTATTACCAATTGATCATCATGGAATTCTTCGAATTCCCCATTTTCATCATCACTTTCTCCCCAACTGTCAACAGGCAAGTCCATATCTCTGTGGAGCACTACTTCATCACTTGTTAAGTGTGTGGTGGGATCAATATCTCTTGTATTATATGACACACACAATGGATACTTGGAGAAGGAATTCGGATCCCACCTTCTTTGACCCAAATAGACCTTTACGCCCATGTCATTGTGTATTGTCAAAGGGGGTAATTTCACGTCTACGACATACTGGATTACTAACTCAACGCTTCTTATGTCTAACCCTATTTGAGAAGCTATTACACGTAGTAAACCATCGTAATTTGATGAAGAATCATACAATATCCCTTCCATTTTGTAATCACTGTAATTACCTGCAAATACAATATGAACATTTACGGTAAATTAGTAATATGCACAGCAATACCGTTACGACCACCAATCTGGCCACATGGATCAATTTTCAGTTTGAATACCATATTACATACCAACGAGCACACCACAAACATGTAACAGAGCTTTCTTTGTGGGAAAAAAAATTTAAATACTAATACCAAACAGCATACCACGCAAGGAACAGTGATTTTCCTTTGAAATTTAATTTTGGTAACATCTCATCAAATAAGTCCTCCACACTGACATGCTCATTTAGATTACATGTTACACCAAAAAATTCAATCAGCCAACAACATCCTCAACTTCCAACACCTCAACTATTCATTTTTCACCAACACATGAATAGTAATCACCAACGATATATATAATATATACATAACAATATACCTGTTTCTTCCCATTTTCCATCATATTTCAACAATATAGATACAAATTTTTCGCTATCCATGTCCCTTCTCCAAAGAAAATTTACTTCTTGAAGATTTTTGTGTCCAAAATATATTTATTGGTCAAACACCCATTAAATACACCATACAAATTCCCTCCAACTTATTTATTCTTACTTTTTGAGCTTTGGGAATAATGAAAGAAACATGGCCTGCCGACATCATCATGTGGCAGGCCCTTTTGGGGCGGTAGGGCCTAGGATAGGCTGTCCATCTCCATCCAATCAATTAATTGGATGTGATGTGTCCTATTCAATTCTTATTTTATTATATATTAATATAACCAAATTTTATACATTAATAAATTTTGAGTATAGAACAAGCCAAACTTATACCAACGTATTAATAAATAATTATTTTCACGAGTCTGGTTTCGATAATCATTTTATAATCTTAAGAAAAAAAATCGAATGTTCAGCTAAAATTTCGGAAATTTTGCATTTTATATGGAATATTAAATTTTCTCTATAGTACAATCATTATACATACCATTTTTTGGAAATGTTTTTTGCGAGAAATTTACTACTTTTACGATTTACATTACGTTTTCAAAATAATATTTTAGTTCCTCAATCTTTCAAGAACATACTTTTAAATATCTACATATTATTTCTCCTTTACAACAACTATCACATCATAATTTAATCTAATTTATTATTAAAAAAAACTCTCTCTCTCTTACTTTGTAATAAAAGTGGGTATACTTTTGGTAATTTCAACCATTTGGGTAGGGACTTGTAATTTCCTATCCCAATAATGGTAGTTTTGAAATCTTCCCTTTAAATATACTCTTTGTCATATTTAAGGTTCAAATATACTCTTCCCGTTATACTTTTGGGTCAAATATATCTCTGTTATTATATTTTACCATAGATTTATCCTTAATTTAAACAAATGATCAAATGATAGACTCTTTTCTTCTTCTTTGGATATGTTATTTTTTCTTTTAATGTTACTTAAATATTGACGAGTTTAAATTGTAGATTGTGAATTAGAGTACTTCATATGATGAGTTTGGTTTAAAAAAAATATAAGTTGTTTTTTTAGTTTCACGACTATAATATTATGAGTTTTTCAATAACAAAAAATATCAATTGCATTTGTGTAAAAAAAAAAAGGGAGGGAGGGGGGGGGGGGCGTGGAGAAATAACAAATAAAATATGAAACTGAAGTTAGTTGTTTTGTTTTTAAAAATACATTGAAATAATTTTAAAGAAAATTTAAAATAAAAAAGTAAAATGTTTAGTTAAACTAAAAATTTTAATATGATAAAAAGTCACAGAGAAGGATTGGTTTAATTAGCATTTTTTTATCTTTACATAGATTTTTTTTTTACCAATCATTAAACTTAAAGAGTAAATTTGTGTAAAAATATAATGAAAGGGGTGTATTGTAATGATCTAGAATGTCATTTTTAATTCTCGACAATATTACCATATTTCCCTTCTTGAAAGTTACCTTGAGTCAATTTTAGTTGAGTCTAAAAGTTAGATTTTGAAAACCTTGTAAAAAATTGGATTTTTGCTACAGAAAGAGTTTTTAAAACGCTTAAAGTAGAAAATTTTGAGTTTTTGTGGTCATCTTGAGTTTTGAGCGTCAAAATGCAATTCTGCCGATTCCATCAGTTCTGAAACGTAGAATCTGGTCTAAGAGAACTGACCGAACTGAATTTGGAGTTATTACAGAGATTCTGGACCCAAAGTTGCAATTTCAGTTGAATTTGGATCATAGTTTGACTTCGGTCAACATACGGAGTTCGGAACCTCAAAGCAAAATCTAACAGTTCCAATAGTTCTGGGCGGTGAAACTAACGCTAAAAATGGTCTCGTTGTAATTTTTAGAGTTTTTAATGGCAGTTTGAGTATTTTGAGTTTTGACTAGTTTCTTTGAGTTTTATGGGATTTTTGGCCAAGAAGGCGTCAAACTTGAATTCCAACGATTCAATTGAGTCTGGAACATCATTTCTGGTAGGGTTGCGTGTCTGGTTTATGTTCACGGGTTTCAAAAGAATTTCGAGAGTCTATTTTATAAATTTTGTGTTGTGTCTATTGTTAATATCCGGTTAAATCCCCCTAGTACTCTACGTTCGCGAGGTTGTCCTCTGTGTTTGTGGAGGGTTATCATGTGTGACCTCCGCATTTGCGGAGTTGGTCTATGCATTCGCGGAGTGTATATTGTTTGTCTTTCGCATTCGCGGAGTGTTGGGGTTAAGTTGGACTTCGCATTCGCGAAGTACAAAAATATTTGAAATAGTGTATAGTCTTAAAGTGACAGGTTTCACCATTTTTCTCTATTTTTAATATTCCAAGCTCAGCTTTTTAGAGAACTTCCAAGGTTTACAAGCCAAGATCATTGGAAACATTTTTCTAACATATGTTTCAATTTTCATTGATTAAGTTATAATTTTAACATAGAAATTGGGATTTTAATTGAAGAAATTGGGGATTTCTCAAGCATTGAATTTTGATACAAAAGTGATCATTATGAACTTATTTTAACTCCTTTTTCGAAACGATTTTCGCCTTTTAGACTCTTTATTACTTGAGGAAAGTTTTCATGTAAATTTTTTTAGATTTTGAGAACCTTTTTTTGGTATGAGATTTTTGGACCATTTTGCCCTTTTCACTAGAATTGCTTGATTTTAGTGTCATTAGTTTCGTGATGTGACTGTGGTGCTATATTTGACTAGATTGTTGTGATTTGGAGTACCGTAGAAGGGAAAAAGACGTGGATTCTAACCCTTTGTTAAGTATGATCGAACCTTGTATTCTCATATGTGTGTGAATTTAGATGATTTTTGATATAAAATGGGATAGAGTTGTATTATTATAGGCTTTAATCATGGGATTTTGGATTGGTTATTTGTTCATGTTGTGAAATCTTGACTTGTGAAATAATTGTGGGTTTGTGATACTTTTGAACTTGTGAATTATCTGGTATTGATGTTGAGATGGCACCGATATTAAGATTTTGATGGTACTGACTGTGCACTTGTGACGACATTGAGATCATGATGATATTAAAATTGTGATGATATTGAGATTGTGTACATTGCATTCACTATTACATATGTGATGGTTACGGTCAAGGGATGTACAAAGTAACATGTGGATTGATGGCCGAGGTTTCTACTAATCGATGATTAGCCAAGGTTTCTGGTGGCGAGCCGAGGTAATATTCCAACGGATGATATGGTCGAGGTTTCTGCCGGTCAGGTGAGCATTGGCCAAGGTTTCTGCCGGCAATGTTCATCGATAGATAGTCTATGTGAGGCCCCCATAGGTTTCGGTCTGAGGTTATCAACAGAATTGTATTGTAGGACAGACATGCATCACAATTAATTGACATTGCATCGCATTGTTTACATTTCATAGCAGCATTCACTTCATTTCATATCATTCCTTTATTGAAACTGTTATATGTATTGTGTGTATGTTGTGAATTCTTTAGAACTTTGTTCATTGTTAAGATGGAACTATTGAAAAATTGTGTTATATGTTGATAGCTTGAGCCTTGTACATTGTAAAGACTGAACTATGTGGATATTGTGATTGCTTATATTACCGATGGACTATTGTAGTATATTCTAAGATATACTGTTGTTGTGCTGAGATTTTTCTGAGTGCGTAGTTCGGCGGTATGTGGTAGGGTAGATAGGAGTATTTGTGTTCTTAATTGCTTTACTTTAGGCTTAGTTTCATTGTTGAGTACCGTGTTTTTTTGTGCTCACCCCTTGCTACATTTTTATAGGTTGTGAACCCAGTCCTTCTTGATAGACTTTCCAGCCCAGTCCTTTTATCTTCTTTTGAGTAAGATTATTTAGAAGATTGTACATGTGACACCAATTCTGTGATGGTTTTTGTTAGACTTCCTTATGCTTATATACTATTTTTAGACTGTGTTGTCTTCTATTTTTATTATTATATTGGATTGTTCAGATTTCGGCTATCTCACCTTGGTATCAGAGTCCTGGGTTCATAGGTCTCACATGTGTACATGCCCATCTGTTACTTATCCTTGAAAGGTTATGAAAACTATTAGAAAATTCTCCTTTACTTCTATTTAATCAATTCGTGCATGGATTTTTGTTAAGTGCTGAGTAGTCATGTGTTTTTTTGACAAATGGTTATGACTAGATCTACAACAACTACTGGGTGAGGGAAGGCAGCCCTCGAGATTGTTATTGAAACCCCAGCTAGGGGTAGGGGTCAAGCTAGAGGCCGAGACAGGGGTTGGGGCCGAGGAGCAGCACCAACTAGAGACTATGAGCGGGGTATCTCCCCTGAGCTAGCGATAGAACCTAGAGAGGAGTAGGTTTCTCCTGAGTATGATGCAGCGCCACTACTACAAGATACACTTCTGAGGGTTCTTACTTAAATCTATGATGGTTCCGTCACGGCGGATGCGTATCCTGCTATAGTGGCACCACCATAACGGGATCCATCCCGTCGTAGCAAATGCATGGAGATATGTAACTCACGTCGCAAGTCCCTTTTTTACAATACACCTTCAACCTATGACATTTATAAATATACCCTTTGCGCTAAGATTGATTTGGGGAATTCTACTAGCCTTGCTCCTTATTATCTTGAATATCAATTCAAAAGACTAAACTTATAAATCAACTCCTAATCTATTACCGAATTTCCCTAGACCTTACATGACTCAGATTTTATTCGATTTTGGCCTAAGCTCAAAATTTTTAAATTACCATTCGAGAGTTTTCTAGTCCAATTTCCTACCATCTTGACTTATCCACAATGACAGAATTAGGTTGTTAAAAATATACAACAAATTGTTCCTTTTATGTTAGATTTCTCCAATAGATGAGTTTTGGGTTGAAAGCAAGATCGATAAGATTATTTTTGACATTTTCTCTATGTTATGAAATTGGGGTAACCATGATTGAGTGTGTTTAAAAATTAAATTAATTAATAAATTTAATTAAAACTATTATTAATTTTATGATATGGAGTTAATGTCTTGAAGAAAGATTGTGTAAATTTTTTTTATTAGATTGTGGATTCGATTTTATGATTTTAGTTAATGGTTAAATTGATGATTCAATATAATTGTATTAAAAGTACTATTCACTCATGGTTATATAATGATGATTTTAAGATTTTATCAAATCCTATTTCTTACGTTTTAGTACTCCTCCTGTCTCATTTCAAGTGGTACCTTTTTCTTTTTGATCCGTCTAAAAAAGAATGTTATCTTATTCTAATTGAAAACAATTTAGCTTTAAAAATTCACCTTTTACCCTTAATGAAATGATTCTCAGTCACACAAATATCTAAGAATGATTTTAGACTACAAGTTTTAAAAGTTTCTTTTTTTTCTTAAACATCGTACCAAGTCAAAAGATGTCATATAAAATAAAATGGAGGGAATATTACTTTTAATTGTGTCATTATCAACCATATTTCTTAAATTTTAGTCTCAGTTGCAGGCAACATAAACTGACCTCTTTATTGTGACAACTTTTTCTCGGTACAAATTAGTGTTATGTTCTCGCTTTTCAAATTTAGATTAAACTGTGACAAAGAATAATAAATTTTATTTTCGCAACACATATCTTTAGAAGGAATTTGAATATTCTATCTATAAAAAATATCATATCGTACTTCTATTTTTACTACTACTATTATCTGATATGAAAATGATTATATAAGATTTTTTAATCAATTAAATTACAAATCAAATGATTCAAGATAAAGAATGAATATTAATAAATATTTTATTAATTTAATTATCAATTTAGTGTATCCATAAACTAAAAATTAATAATATATAAAATTGAACCACCGTAATCACTCTACACCCCTATCATAATTTAAACCATAGACATCTCAATAGTTAGATGGAAATACTGCCACGTTTAATGATTTTCTATTTATTAGTCCCCTAAAAAACAAAAAACACCACCACACA